>CM059559.1:45532467-46795592 GCA_030386875.1 Morinoia aosen
TATTTAATTTTTTTGGCTGGTCCTTCTTGGGAGCCAGCGATAATAGTTTCCCTATTTTAGAATTCTGAGGGCCGTAAGTTCCGAGGCTTTTATTCCGGAGAATCTTCCTGATTTTTCAGGGATATGAGAGAAGTCAGTTGCTGAGTGATTATTTTATTACGGCGAGGGCTTTTCAACTGTTTCCAAGTTGCGAATATTATTCGGTAATTATCGGAGTCCGATCTGGTTACAAGGTTTGAAGATTTGAGCTGGTTTTTCAAGCTTTCAAAATTTGAGTGGAGACGAAATCAAGCTAAGTTTTTCGCGCTGGCAATACAGGCTTCGAAAGTTAAGAGCCGAATTGAGATTCAAGCTGCGAGCTAATCAAGCTTAGAAGTTTTAGAGCCGAACGAATTCTGGCTGTTGAAATTTGAAATCTGAGATGGATATATGCTTCTCAAGTATCTGTGATACGAGAGTTTGGTTATGCGAGAATTATTTTCCCTCCTGTTAAGTTACAAAGCACTAGTTGGCATCTTCGACAATAGCCTGACACCCATGTGCGCTAAAGCAATGAAGAGGTTATAAAACAGCACCAAGCACACAGTAACAAAAATAATGGCAAGTGGAAATAACCTGCAATAAAAATGTTGAACCCAATTAAAAAGTTTTGTTATTCACATTTAAAATTGCAACCTTTGAGGCTTAGATTTCCCCTAGTTTACAGTACACCTGCAGTATGTAAGCCCCAATATTTTCAATGTTTCATAGATATGCAGTGAGTTACAAAAGTTTGAAAAACACTTCTTTAACACAATAGATCATGAGCATCACTTTGTATGTCAATCAGTACACCATATCATGAACTCATTGTAAGTGGTTCTCACATAAATTCCTAATGAGAACCCTAATAATGTACTTAAATACAAGCAGTTTAATGAATGGTGCAAACATTGATATACAACTTGAAAGGGAGGTTCTGAGTTCTCTACTTGGCTATCACCTACTACAGTGGTACCTCGGTACTCGACCATAATCAGTTCTGAGGTGGTGGTCGAGAATCGATTTGTTCGAGAACCGAAACAAATTTTCCCATAAGAAATAATAGAAGGTAATT
Source organism: Morinoia aosen (assembly GCA_030386875.1). Taxonomy (NCBI): domain Eukaryota; kingdom Metazoa; phylum Arthropoda; class Malacostraca; order Amphipoda; family Talitridae; genus Morinoia; species Morinoia aosen. The sequence goes on from CM059559.1 coordinate 45,533,564, forward strand.
TAATCCATTCTTACCATTAAGAAAAATACCTAAAATATTAAAACAACGTGTATCTAAACAACAATGAAGACGTAAATGTGTACAAGCAGTACATGACAACGATTCGTAAATTTGAAGAGCTTTTTTGCAGATGAGAGCTTCACTAAGCTGTCCCCTGAGATGAGATGAGAGCTGTCAGATGAGAGCTGTCCCCTGCCAACATATTTTCCTTGATGAAGATAAGAAGCAACTTCTCCATTTCTTCCATTATCTGAGGCCTTTGCTTACTAATTCCTGTCACTCCCATTGCAACATCAGCTTTCTTCAACACTTCCTTATGCTTCAAGATAGTGGAAACGGTTGATTTTGCCATTTCGTACTGCGACGCAAGGTCGGACACTCGTACACCACTTTCATATTTTGCAATAATTTCCTTCAGTTCAATAGTGGTCCTCACTATTTTCCTCTTTGCCTTCCCCCTTATCACTGTCTTTCTTTGGACCCATGATTAAGGGCTAGAGCAACACGAAAAAATTTAAATCTGGAAGAAATACAGTACTCGAACAAACTGCGGAGTACTCGTCTTACTTCACTCACGGTCAGATTTGAACTGATGCTTACCCGCTGGCCGAGGAGCACGTTTGGGTCAACTTGGCTAGTCGAGTACCGAAAATCTGTTTGAGATCCAAAGCATTTTCTACTCAAATTTTTTAGTCGAACCTAATTTGGTCGAGTATAGAGGCGGTCAAGAACCGAGGTACCACTGTATATAAAAAATATTCATTTGAGTTACCTCTGTTTCAGTATTACCAGATCATAAGCTTTGACTTGACCTTGAACTAGAACAAGGACCAACAGTGTCGGGGCCTTTGTAATGGCCTAGAATTTCCTCAACAATAATCACAGTATTCACTCAATAATTCAGCACCTGTATACCAGAGGAGTCCAATAAACTACTCAGGATTCACCAACCCTTGTCACAAACTACTATTAGATGGCATCACTGGGTTAACCAGTACATCAAAGAACCACCTGCAGGCAGCATGGGCTCATCGTTTCATTAACACAGTTTTTTTAATTCATTTTGAAAATAGGCTACGCACTTGGTCACCTCTGAATAGCTTCTACAGCTGGACATTTTGGAGCACCCAATGCTAGACACCCACCCTATTCAGAATCACATCCAGCTTTTCAAGGTCACTTCCAGTCCACACTAAAGCACTTTTCTCATTCATGATCCTAGTACAGGAACGTACTGCTGCATTCCTCTCACACATCCGTATTTGTTTGCCGTTTTCCTCACCACACTTCTCAACCAGCCACACCACTGCAGAGCTTTTGCCATTTTCTCACCCTTAGTTCTAGTGCATCTATCTTCACTGATCATACAACCTAGATATTTGTATTCTTTTGTTCTAACTATTTTGATTTCTCTAATATTCCAGACTGTATCAGTCTTGTCACTATTCATAGCCATACTTTTCTCTGCACTAAAGTTCATCTTGAAATCACTACTATACCCAATCACAATGTTGAGCATCCTTTGTAGTTCATGCTCAGATTCACTTTCCAAAACTACATCAGAAGCATACAACAAACAACTTCAAGTCTCTCCTGTCCAACTTTCATTATTAAGCCACTTTCAATCAAACTGCTAATTCTTCTGTGTACAATCCAAACAACAGGGGCAAGTACAGCCCTGTCTCACTCCTAACTTAACCATTTCTAAATTTCCTAACCTGTAGATAGTGCTTGTTTCTCATACAGCCTTCACACAATATTCATTGGCTTTCTACTCAATCAAACTTTCCTTAAGATTTAAAAAAGCCTAACCCAATCTTCATCATCATACACCTTTCAATATCCAGAAATGCAAGATTAACTTTGTTCTCTTCCTTTCTCATTTACTCAATAATTTCACTCACTACAAACTGATTGTCTTCACATCTATCTTGCCTAAAATCATTCTGTTCTTCTCCCAGTAATACTAGTTCTTCAACTAAATCCATCAATCAGACAAAAAAGCACCAAGTCCATTTTACAAGATTTTCAGGAGAGGTGCAACAAGTAGAAGTTTATTACATGAAAAGCACCTCCTTCCCACAACAGAACAGCAACTGAAAGTTTAGAGGGTGCCTTGCATCTAAGAGAACCCATATTGGCTGAGAAACCATTATTTTGAGAGCTGGGGCTTTTTTGTCTGTTGGCAAATATTTCATTCACCATTCAAAATACCATAGAGAATGTTACATACAGTGTCAGCCAGAACAGTAAGTCTAATTTCTAAGTTCTTCTACACTCATATGCACACCCTTATGCATTAGAATGATATTACACTAGTTTCAGTTATCTGGTACTCTTGTGCTCTTCTATATCTTAATAAATAAACTTTTCAACTTATTAACATGTTCCCCTATAATTATTAAACTCATAAGATCCTATCAGGGTCATACCATGCCTTTCCATTTTTCCCCGTCTTCAAAAAACTTACCATCTCCTCACAAATGATTTGAACTTCTATATGAAGGTCATGTACATCAGTCAGGAAATTTATGGGTTCTACATTTATTATCTGCTCATTCATTCCACCAATGACCTCCCAGTAGTCTATAACTGCTTCCACTATTTGTGCTCTATCTTGCACATTGCAACCATTGACTACTAGTTTTTTAATTTGCACGTGACTAGCTTCATCATTACCTTATAAAAATTTATACCAATCTTTTATTCCATCTGGACCCATCTTCCTTAGAGTTTCAACCTTATGTCTCTGCTCTCAAACTCTGTACTTATTTATCATTCTCTTTCCCTTCTTCTGTTGGTCCCTGTACTTATTACATGCACGCTGCTATTCATCCTCAGTAATTCTGCGGTTTTTACCTCATACATTTCCCACATATTGCGTAGTTTCTTATTCAAAGTCTTCCTTCTTTTGTCTTTCCTGCAAGCCCCTGGCATTCCCTGCACTTCTGCATTTTATTTTTCAATCTTTTGCTCTGCCACATCATTCAAGGTTCTTGCAATCTCGCCATTTAGATCATTTACATCTTCACACCTATTCCAGTTACATCTGCTCTATTCCTTTCTGACTTCTTCCCAGTTTGCCACTTTTATCCACCAGTTTTCTTTCACACTGCTGACTTTCTGCATTGATTGCTTTCCGATCTAATTATATTGAAGTACAAGCATTCAATGGTCACTATCAACATCAACTTCATATACAAACATTTCTTTGACACGCAATCATCCTCTCCTCTTCACAATCATAGTCAATTGCAGTTTTCCCTTCTTGGCTTTGCCATGCATTCAAACCATTTCATATGGTGACTTTCAAGTTCTCAAGTTCATTCTCTTCACAGAGATCAATCAATTCTTGTCCATTTGTCTTTACAGGCCCAACATGTTTGCCAACTCGGTCATTCATGTCACCCATCACAATCAGAGGAAACCTGCAGCATTTCTTGTACAACCCTTGTCAACATTTCATACTTCTTTACATTCTCTTTATGGGCTAAAATCCCATCCGTTGTCATACAGGGCCTAACATTCAATCAAACCATTCTCAGGTTTGCTTTTTCTCATACTTTATTGCTAACAAATTAGCACTCAGATTTATTTCAATAGGAATTTTTTTTAATTTCCATTTTATAGCATTCTTTACAATTAGACCCACCCCACCACCCTTTTATGTTATTTCAAAAGCCCTTTCCCTATTAAATACTTGTTTTCCTTACATGTTTAACCAATTCTCTCATGCATTTGGGTGTTTACTACAACACAATCCAGTTTTCAATTCTCAAATCCTGCTACCAGGTCCCCTAACTTTCCTATGTTCCATCTAAAAATGACAAGATCATTCACTGCCCTGTTAGTGTTAGTCTAACAGCAACATACTGTATACTGTAATGAGGTCTATACTGTACGGCAGCATTGGTGCTGGAACCTCAGCGTGCTGGTGACGGTGGTGCGAGTTGACCCATTAAGCAGTTACGTACAGGCAGTCGCGCTTATCAGTTGCTTAGTACTGTGCACTGGAGTTATATTCGAGCAGTTGTGCTCTGTGTATTTAAAGTCTTGACATAGCAGGTGAGCAAAACTAAGTCTTGTCTCAGTCGTTTTTCTCTCTGCCATCCTGTTTGTAAGAACTTATCATGCTATTCAACCAATCATTTCTATTGGCTTTTGACATGTTCATTAAAAAACCCCGCGCTTTCCATAAATCTGTTATATTCACAAATAAATTTATAAGCATCTAAACTTTTAAAACACATTGTGGAGAAGAAATTCCAGAAAACAGAAGCAAATTTTACAGGTTTGTTGCCATGGCTATTGGCTTGATAGGCTTGGCCACCTGACTACAGAAAAGTCAAGGGCCCTGTAACATACCCACACACATTTATTCGAACATCCAAACCTCACAGTACTGTTGGACAATTTGGGATATTGTTTCAACTCAGGCAGATTTTCCTTCACCCTGTTTCACCTTCTATTTGGATGAGTAGCACTGGTCCAGTAAATGTCTCTCCTATAGAACTTTATCCCACCTTTTAGCAACAGAAGGACTCCATCCATCGTGAATCACACTATTTCCAGGACACTTGCACTCAACTCATGCCTTTCCAGACTATCAGATACATAATCTCATACACCTCTAGTCATACTTGTTCATACTCCTCACCAGAAGAAGTCCTCATCTGGAGGCTCATCACTGTAACTAACAATCTTCATTTGTGCACATTCCACAACTTTCATAATGCATTCACTGTACATTCTTTTCTACATTCAAGCAACTGATTTCCACCTCCTTGCAGGACAATCAAACCCTCAACCATACCACCTATCATTTTCCAAGCATACTTGCATATCTCATTCACTCCTCTCACAAGCTTGTGCAATATGCATCCATCACTATCTTTCATCCTCACAAACCTACTCACATTCTCAAGCATACTATCTCCACATATTCTAATCAAAGGTCTGTCTCCCTCTTTCTTCCAGATCTTCCACTCACTGCATTTTATCCATTCTTCTTCCTCCCCTTCACTTCCATCAAATGTACATGCCTCTTGTCTGGAATTTCAACAGGCAGCTCACTTATATTCTATTTACACTTTTACTCCTAACATCATCCATATTCGTCCTCTTGCTTTCATCTGTTACATTTACATCATCATTCACTGCTCTCACACTCATTACATCATTTTCATTCTTCCTTTCTTTCAGCTTCCTTTCATTTTCTAACTCACTCCTTAAAACAACATTCAGAGCTTCCAGCCTCTAACCTTTCCTTCCAACTTCTTTCTTGTATTATTCAAGTACTTCCAGCATGAAAACCAACTTCAACTTTCTTACATCCTCGCACACATCTATATCCACCTATTAAGAACAAGTCACGCATTGAAACGCATGAAGGAACCCATTAGCACCTCCCTTCCTAACACCACCATTCCTATTGCTTGCCATTCTCAAACAAAGCTTTGGTTTTTGACAAAACTTCACAGGCAGAAGCCTTTACTTGGTAAATAAACCAGTAATGCACAAAACCCACTTTTCCACATGCTGTTCATGGAAATTGAAGTTATTGAACTAAAAACATTTACACTATTCTCTCAGTCACTCCATAAGGTATCACACTATACTCATATGAATATGCTAACTATACCAGTTCATGACAGCAGATTCACTTCACACCACCACAATTATGATTTAAAGTTCAGTCCAAAATATGCACTCACTATTTGAACACAGAATCTAGAGGCTCTATTGACATCTAGCAATACATTTACATTACACGATGCTTCTATGAGATAAAATCAAGGAAACCCATTCCTAAAATTAAATTAATAGCTTAAGGTGGATTTCTATATTCCTATAGATAATAGACATGTTATTGAGTCCATAGGTACACCTTTACAGATGAATGAATAGCTAAATTAGATTGGATTAGTTGTTAGTTATAGCCTCCCCATCCGAAGCAACAAATGCGATCCAAAGAGAGGAAGGCACCATTTAGTATGGAGTTGAGGAAATGCAGAATCTGTGCAGAAAGGGCATAGAAACAGTGAGTTATGATATAAGATTATGATAGAAGACCTAAGTTAAAGAAGATAGTAGGTGCTGAAAAACAGAACAGCAGTGAACCAAAAAAAGATGGTCCGTAACAAAACAAAAATCTATTGTATTTCAACAAAAAGAAAGCCTACCTAACCTTTAGCTCGAGCCCTCACATTGTCCCCCTGGAGGTGCTAATTCCCATTCCAATAGTTGTATCCCCCAGAGGGGGAATCAATAGCTTAAGATCTAAAATCAAGATATGGCAACCAAATCATTCTGGCTAGAAACATGGTACAAATGATCTTGCATATCAAAGTTTGTAAGGAGTTATACAACATTCAAGTATAAAGCTGTAGAACCAAAGTTAAACCAGACTTGATATGTCCACATTCAAAATGGCATTTATTTACAACAGGAAACCAATAGATTGTCTGTTTCATACTACTATAATGGCAATGAAATCGAAATACACAACTTTCATTCTATGCACATTCAAGCACAAATGAGCATTCAACATGTTATGGGCTTATGGCGGCAGGTTAATTACTGCAATTATGGTGTTTCAAGTGGGAAGATTAGATTATGTTAGTTGAAGCCTCCCTAATTGCTACAAAAAAATGAGCGTATTGAAGAGAGGAAGGAAAAAGGCATCATTTAGTAAGGAGATATGGGAATGCAGAACCTATGCAGAAGAGGCATAGAAACAGTAAGTCGAGAAAGAAGTTTATGAAACAGGATAAAAGTTCAAGAGGATCGTAGTAGATGCTGAAAAACAGGACAGCAGTGAACCAAAAAAAGGTAGTTCTTAAGGGGGAGACAACCCAGGGATTTTCAGGCTCTGGTCATTTGTTTTCTTTGTTGAAAAAGGATCTTTAGGTGGTGGTAGGCTATTGTGTTAAAATTTTATGGGGCTATGGGCACTAGATCCCCTCCCCCAGGGGTTGTAAGGGGAAGAAAAATCATGAATTTTCAACCCCATATAAAAAAACCACGAGGAACATGACACATATGGCCTCTTCAGTTTTTTAGCCATATTTTAAGGATTTGAAAACTGTCTGGTTTTGTTGTAGCATGAAAAGTTATTGACTTTAATTCATTTGAAATATCAGATAAATGACATACAAACCAATATTTCCCATTTTCTGAAAAACTCAAGCCAAAATTGAAAATAATGAATGGAACAAAATGTATTTCTTCCTAAAAATTAAATACAAAAGCTCATTTCAGAAGAATCAGTCTACAAATAAAAATTCAACAATCATCATGGAATAAATGAATAAAAGTATTTTGTTTACATAAATTATACATGCATATTATGCAATTCAGTGTCGGTGGGAAATTATGCATGCATATTATTTGTAGATAATAATATAACATGAATACAGCATTTAGGTAGAAAAATGAATATTACACTTCACAGCAAAATGTATTTTTTGCCTTCTAGGTAAGAACCTTATTTTCAACATAGAAAAGAATAGAAGGAGTCGGTAAGTTTTCATGCAAGGAAAATAACAAAGAGTTTTGAAATCCTTGAAACATTTTTAACTAACTAAAGCTCTTCAATTTTCCAATTTGTAAATATTTTTTCTATCATGGTTCAAAAAAATTTGCATATTTTAGTTAGAGAACAAAAATCACATTTCAAAAGTAAATGAAGATAGAAAATTCAAGAGCTTCAGTTTGTTTGCAATGCTTCAATGATTCCAAAACTGTCTTTGAGTTTATTTTAGCATACAAGCTCATTGACCTTTATTTTTTAAAAAAGGTGTCACTAAAAATGAACTAAAAAACTAATTTTAGAATTTTTTGCAAAAACTAAGGAATATACTGAAAAATTCACAAACGTAACATTTTTTTCAGAATTTAAAATTTGCTGGGTTCTTCTTACAGAACAAAAGGTAAATATTCAGAACGTAATTTATTTTGGGAATTAAGGGGACCGTCTAGTCAGAATCAAGAAAATGGCCGTCCCGTTTTTTGTATGGTATCTAAATCTATGAAATTTGGCATACGTGTGTATTTTGGAAAATAAATAGGGGCTGCATCTAACACTTTTTTCCATTTTTGCCATAATGGCGGAGATAATGGGAGAAAGTGGGCAGGGAAATGGAAATTTTTCAAGCCACTTCTTCTCAAAAAATCACTAACGTAGAGTAATGATCTAAGCATTTCATTGGATGCACAAAGGGTTGCTGAATAAGGAGTCAGAGGATTATTTTGAAATTCATAATAGTTTAGTTTTTATAATGTTTTAAAAAAAAAAATTCAAGGAGTGATTCATTTTTCCGTAGGTTTTTTTAATGTAACTAAGACACCATTATGAAATTCAATAAGATCCTCTGACGCTTTATGCAGCAACTCTTTGCGCATCCAATGATACCAACAGCATTGCTCTACGATCACTAGTTTCTGAGAAGAAGTGGCTTGAATATTGACATTTGAGTTGTTCGAAAAACGCATTTTAGTACAGAAAACAGGTTTTTTTCATTTTCAAGCTATATTACTGAGAAATCAGCGCAGGTAATGTTATGAAAGCAATTCTAAAAAATATTTTGTTGACTTTGGCAATCTTTCATTGTAGTATTTTGTGGTTCCTTGTCGAAACCGGTACCACAAGTGGTACCAGGGGCCAGGCACCAAGCATGAGGATCAGGGGGGACGCAAAGCTCATTTGCACCGGAAAGGAGCGCTTCGATCCTAACTAAGCTTAGCAGATGCAGTCCAGCTACTGAGCTTGAAAGGCAGCTTCAGCCAATCGCTTGACATCATACTCGCGTCGGCTTTCATCTTACACTGAACAGCTCAGGGCTCCCACTCTAAATTTTCAGATAAACCTAGATTGAACATGAAAAAAAACCAGATTCGTTCAAAAAAACCTAGAAGTGTTATTTTAATAGGAAAATGTAAAAGTTAACATACATGAGGAAAAACAATGATGGTAATGCTGATTTTTGTCCTGTTCCTCCACTTAATTCTCTTCTGCAGCGCAAATATCGACATTAAGACGACTTTTCTGTTGTGCAAGGCTCTTTTCATTACGCTGGTGACATACTCCGTAGATGACATCTCTCCAGTTTTTCATGATATGCAATTCCTTCTCGAATGAGATAAGATGCTTTTGTTGCTTGCATTTTAACCACTTTAGCAATAGTGCTGTCATGAAAGACTCTCTTACACACTTCTACCAAATGATCAGTGTGAGCAAATGGCATATGATGCTCGGCAATGAAAGCAGAGATCATCAGTTCTGCCTTTGCCACCTCCTCGTTTTCTGTAAGCTTCGGTTTCTTGAAAAATACATCCAACTTCGTCTCTGACTTCGCACATTTCATGTTATTCTCGTGTTCATCAGTCTTACTATGCGCTAACAACATTGACTTATTTGCGTTTCTTATTTTTGTACCACAGCATACGCAGTAACTACAGCCCTTTTCATTTGGATCTTCTTTAACTTTCAAATTCTCGTCCTTCAACTATTCTTCTTTAAAAGGTTGCTTATATCAATTTTTAGCCCTCATTTTTGGAGGGCTAGCCATTTTGAACACTATTGCGGCTGAAATATGAAAATTATATATCTATAATAAATTTCTACATGCACTTTTAAATAATGCAATATCAGTTTTAAGCGGCCCATAGACGATCAATTTGATTGTCAATATCATTGACTCAATATATTGATGACATTAGTTTTACCCACTAAGTCAATTAATAGACGGTCGTCAATCAAGCCCACAGACGATCAATTAAATTATCAATATTCATCAATGTCAATTATATTGACAATAAAATTGATCGTCTATGGGCCGCTTTAGTCACAATCAGTCACGTCATTGCAACGAGCCAAGCACATCGAAGCAACACAACTCACTCAAGCTCACCAAGGACTGAACTCACTGAAGTGGCGCTGGTTTAAGGTTAATCCCGGCTTAGCCGGGCCTGCAAGTTCGTTTGCTACTCGTTCGTTACCCGTTTTCACGGGCGAAAAACGGATTATACATGTTCTACCCCATTCGATTGGCTTAGTTTTGTATATGATATGCTTTTGCATGCGGGGTAGATTCAGAAATTCTTAACTGCATTGTTCAATTTATTCGAGTTAATGATGAATTTACTGTCTGACTTAAAAAACTCAGATTTAGCGAATTTTTCAAAAATTAAACCTAGCAACCCAGGAGGGGTCTAAAAAACCAAGATCTGGGTGGAAAAACCCATGAGTGGGAGCCCTGGAACAGCTGCGTGGTCAGCAGTCCTATTTATGTCTACGGCACAGGAGGGGACGGGGGGTTGGGGACGGAGGTTTGTGGGAGGTACCAAGATCAACGTTGCCAAATCGTAAAAGCTCTTGAAGACTGAGTGATAAATACATATAAATGAACATTCGGTGAGCAATATCTAGGTGAAATGATTTGGCACATGAGCGCTGACACCTCATGCGACCCTCCCCCGATGCTTCTTCTCCCTTCGTTTACTTGCCTCAGATGCTTCCAAATTTTTTACTGCTTATCAATTGTGCATTGCTCTACCGAATTGGGCAATAAAAAAAAATCTGCCAATTTTAGACTTCTGACTAGATGGAGCCCTTAAGTTTCCTGCATTATGGTTATGAGATTGAAATAAACGGCTTTTATTCAATGCATTTTCGGAGGAGATGAATATTTATTGAGTTATAGCGGTACATTAATGTTCGTTTTAACGCTGAAATGCGTTTGAACATTCGAGCACGTCGGAAGGGCGAGTCCATTGTTGTCTTCCCCTCAGAACAATTTCTTCCAGCTCCAAACGCAAAAGTTGCAATAAGAAATCTACCGCTATAACTCGTCAAATGCTCCTTTCCCCCAGAAAGTGCATAGAAGGAAAGTTGTTCATTATGATGTAATTCCCATGATACAGGCAACAATTTAAAAAAAAAATAAGTAGATTCTCCTTAACTTTAACTAGAGATGTGACTTAAAAAACCATGCCGTTTTTTTTTTAAACACGTGTTTTCAACAAAAAAACCATAGCCAAAAAATGTGGATATATTTTTTTTTAATATTTTGTCTGAAAATAACTCAACAAGAAAAAGAACCATATTACATTATTTGTTTTCATGTCATATTACAAAATAAAACAGCATACTTCTAATTTGATGGTTTTCTATAGTTTTATGAAATTTTTCATTTTCTGCGGTTTTATGTTTTGATATTTCATTTATTTCACAATACATGTGAATGACCTTCAATTCCCGAAACAGTTTGTTATAACATATCTTTACTTATGGTCATTGAAAGAGATGCGAGTAAAAAACCATGCTTTTTCTAAAAAACATGTTATTTATATAAAAGTTATGACTAAAAAACATGGATATTAATATATTTTATGTGACCTAAAAAATACAATGCTTTTTTTAAAAACAATGCTTTTCAACAGACAAATCATGACTAAAAAAACATGGCTATTATTATATTTTATGGGACCAAATAAATGTTTTTTTAAACATTTTAAATAAATCATGACTAAAAAACACGGATGTACATATCAGGAAAATAATTTTTTTTCAATTGAATTGTCTTTAGAAACTTATTAACAAAGAATGCTGTTAATATTGAAATCATATATATTAGAACTGCACTAGGTCTTAGAATAAAATATCTACAAAGAATCTATTCACTCCATAAAACCTTTCAGAGACCAGCTCCATCCTCAGTAAGTGATACAGTAAAATGTGGTAAAATGGACAATGAATTTTCACTGTTCCTTTAAAAAACATATGACTGAATGACTTACTGAGGATGGAGCTTGTCTTCGAATGGTTTTATAGAGTGAGTAAATTCTTTATAGATATTTTATTCGAAGACCTGGTACAGTTCTAATGGATATTAATATATTTTATGTGACCAAAAAATCCATGCTGTTTTTTGAATATGTTTTTGTTACAAAAAAGTCATGGCTAAAACACACAGATATTAAAATACTTTATTTGACCATAAACAACCATGCTGTTTTTTTGAAAAAAACATCTTTGTTACATAAAAATCATGACGAAAAAAATGTGGATACAAATATATTCTATGTGCCAAAAAAACCATGCTGGTTTTTTAAAATCATGTTATCTTTATACCAAAAAATCACGACTAAAAAACATGGATATTAATGTCTTGTGAAAAAAACATGGTTTTTAAAAATGTCATGGTTTTTTGGTCAGATAAAATTTAATAACACACGTTTTTTCTTGTCATGATTATTTGTAAAAAACTTTTTCAATACGCATGGTTTTTTGGTCACGAATAAATTAATATCCACGTTTTTTTACCAAGAAGACATGACCAAAAAATGAATAACCTTTTAATAAAAAACATGTTTAAAAAAACGATTATTTTTTGGTGACATAAAACATTAATATTCATAATTTTAAGACACGATTTTTATGCAAAACGTGTAAAATAACACAGCATGGTTTTTTTGGTCACACAAAACATATTCATATCCAGGTTTTCTTACACATCATTGTTTGTAAAAAAACATTTTTTTAACAACAGCATGGGGTTTTTAAGGTCTCATAGATATATTCATGTTTTTTTAGTCATGATTTTTTAGTATAAAAACATTTTTTTGGTCTCATAAATATATTATTCATGCTTTTTCAGTCATGAATTTTTAGTAAAAAACTTTTTTTTCAAACTGCATGGGGCTTTTTAGGTAACATAAAATATATTGTTTTTTAGTCATGTTTTTTTTTGTGAAAAAAAACAGCATGGTTATATTTGGTACCAGAAAATATATTAATATTTTTTTTCAATAGTCAGAATGATTTGTAGAAAAAACAGCATGTTTTTTGGTCACCTAAAATACATTAATATTTATGTTTTTTAGTCATTTTTATGTAATGGAGACAAAAAAGAAACCATACAGTAAAAGTGGTGGCAGATAACCCACAATTACCTAGAGGAGTCTTAAGAGGAACAGCAGGAGCCACAGAACTTATATTGATGGAGTCAAAATTCAGAGCTTATTATCTCTGCTGTCTAATTATTTTGGTCACATAAAAATAAAATCAGACATAGTAGAGATAGTAATCTCTGAATTTTGACTCCATCAATATAAGTTCTGTGGCTCCTGCTGTTCCTCTTAGACGCCTCTAGGTAATCGTGGGTTATCTGCCACCAATTTTACTGTATGGTTTCTTTTTTATGTTTTTATAACAAAAAATGACTCAAAAACATGGATATTAAAATATTTTAGGTGTTCAAAAAAAACCAGACATATACCTAACATAATTTAGATGTGTGCAAAAAAAACAAAAAAACACATAAAAAACATGTTTAAAAAAAAATACGCCAGCAAATAAAACCATTTTTTTTTTCTCACTAACTTTAACCAGATCAAAAAATTTTCATTTCAACAAAAGGATGGCCTACCCAACTTTCAGCTCAGGCCCTAACCTTTCAAGAAGGAAAAATTGATGCATTTTTTCCATAGAAAATTTTGTGGGGAAACTCAAATAGAATCACTGTTCCAACAACTCTAATGCGCTCAAATGAATGTTAGGTTACGTTAATTTGTCAAGTTACTTTGGGTTACGCTTACGTTAAATTACCACTATAACTCATAAAACAATTATTTGCGACGGAAAACAAATAGAAGACATGTTGTTTATTTTGATCTAGGCAATATCTTCAGACAAGCAACAAAAATACAAAAATCAATCGTCACTTCGCAGTTTAACATGTTAAGTGCGGCGCGCAAAATGGAGTGCATAGCAGCATTGCGGTAGATGCCAAGTCTTGCCAGAACAATTTGCCTGGAGCGTTCACGGAGGGAGGTTGTGTGCTACTTATTGAAGGTGAGTACTACGCAATAGTGTGATAAAATTGTGTGCCCACGGGTGGCCATCCAACACTGCAAACTTCACTCATTCTCTACAGTGCGGTGTGCCCACCTGTGGACACGTTTTTTGCTCCTAATTGAGTGCGACCCCGCTGCACTTGCTGCATGACGTTTATACGTTTGACATTCGTACTCTTTGCATTTATAACTTATGCTCTTTTTTGTTTTACATGTTGAAATATATACAACAATTCCGAAGAAAATATGGTAGAAATATGATGTGAACATTGTGATTTTATAGCTTTTATTGCATGGATTAGTATAAATATGTGTTTGTTCATATTATAATAAGTTTTACTTCAATTTACTCGAGTGTCAGCACCTGAATGCTTCTTTCATTCACCTGTGCGCCCGTCTAGTATATAAATAGGATCGTCAAGCAACATCGCCGTTCATTAGCGGTGCACTGCCGTAGAGACAGCACTTAGTAAGAGTCGTCGCTGTCATTAGCGGAAGCGCGACTGTCGAGGAAGCACCTGTACTACGAATTAGCACCACGTCGTCCGATCTAAAGAGTCTTTGCCAATCCCAAGCCCGTGTAAATTCTGAAGTAACAATAAAGGATAACCACGTTACTGCTCTGAGTCACTCCCGAACCTCATTCGCGTTGGTTACGGCCGGTACATGGAAAAGGCCGGAACATATTTGGTGCCCGTGTATGGGGATGCCACATTGAAGATATCCACATTGCCACATTGCACATTGAAGAAGAAAGATATCAAGAATTGATCTTCGGTTCTGCTGATCCGTGATTTTAAGTGTGAGGAGTGTCACCCTGTTGGAGTAACGTAGCCTAGTTATCACATTACTTCAGAGCATCGAGAAAAGGAAGAAGGACGTCAGCGCAGAAAATCGAAATTCTTGGAAAGAACTTCGAGGGAGAAAAAAATCGAAAATCTACACGCTACTCAGTCTTCACGTCGCTACTCAAGGGAGAAGATGATGTGAAGGGTCCAGATCAACAACCTGATCTGCCGACGAGATCTACGAGTCTACGCACCGTCATCTACAACGGGAAGATCGACGAGAGCGGCGCATCGCCAAATAGCAAGCTGAGTATACGCCGATAATGTTTGCTTGCGAATTAATTAAGCATGAGCTCAAATTAATGATTATACATCATCATTATAAAATTAATGAGTAGGAGTTAAGCAGTAAACAGTAAGAATTGCAAGCGCAGTGAGCGAGCTGTTTCCTAGTAAGTAGGCGAGCCTTAACGCGGAAGCTGATTCCTGGGAGCGGGAGAGCCGAGGCGGTAGTCCCATTGTTCCATTGTCCACTGTGGGTAAACAGTTGGAGGAAGTTGAACCCATTGTTCTCTGGCGCCCATTGTCCTCTAGCACATAAGAGTAAGCTGGAGCAGATTGCTCTGTTCAGTTTGCTGCCGACCTTCACGAGCTTTGACTTTATGGTGCTGAATTAACCTGTTTTAAGTCAACTGAAAATGTAAGTTATCATTTTATCGTATGTAGAATGTTTTCATTTAATGTGTGTAGAACATTTTTAACATTGGTTCTCTTAATGGTGATTGGAGGTTTAAGAATATAACAGTATTGATTTTGTTGATGTCGGACAGTGACTCTGACGAATACGAGTACATAAGAACTATTCCGTATGTGACTAGATTTGGTAGAGTGTCAATTCCTATATTTTCCGCGAAGTCGAATTCAGTACATGTCACCATGACGACCACCACCACTGTCACCCCTGTAACTAGTACAGTCACTACCACAGTTGTCCCTGTCACTAGTTCAGTTACCGCTGTGACGACTTCTATTGTTGGTCCGATACCTAGTGTTGTTATTGCTGGGCAAGATCTGCCGCAGTACCGAGGTAGAAAACGTAGATTTGACCCTGACTTCATAGAAAATAAGTCACTAGAAACGCATATAAAGAATGTGCGAGCTTACTTCAATATGCTTTCAGATAATTCCGAAGAAGCGAAATTAAACTTATTGTTGCGAACTGCAGACAAGCGGGTAGGCGACTTCAATACGGTAGTAGCTTCCATAATCAGTGAAGGTTATGATTTAAGTTTCGAAGAAGTCGTACACCTGTTAGAAAATATTTACGTCTCGAAAGGTGAAAGATCTCTGCACGCAGTCGCCTGTGACCTGAATAATGTACGCCTAAAACGCAATGATGCGTTGGCAAGTCAATTTGTTGCTATACTGTCCAAAATCCGTAAGCTAACCCACAGAATAATGAACAGCCCGGAGTGTTCGAACAGAGCCCACCCCTATGTAGTAAATTGTCCCGATCCTGTTGCTCTCGATAAGTATGTCGAGAATACTTTAATTGTTGCGTTAGCTATGGCCATCATCAATCCCCTAGTAACGGAAGATTTTTCCAAAAAACTGTTTAACAAACCCTTTAACTCGTCGGAAGAGCTCCTTCAGAGAATTGTAACTGTTATTCGGAATTTTCCCGAGGATAAGCAAATATTAGCGACTCGATCTGAGAGATCGATGGAAATCTATTGTACAGATGATGATCATTCATCCGAATCAAACTTTGATGCAGCCTATGATGAGGCCGAAGTGCATACAATGACAAGAGGCGGATTTCAAGGTAGAGGTAGGACGCGTAGACCCTACTGGAGACCCAATTTCCCAAGACCAACTTTCCGTGCTAGACCTCACGTAAAATCTTTTTTTGGAGATCGTGAGTTAGGAACCCTAGAAGTCCAGGCATTAGAGACAGCTACTGAAGCTGGGCGTTGCTCGAATTGCAAAAATCATGTGTGTATCTGCCAAAACCAAGGTGTGTCGGTAAACCCTGTGGCTAGGAAACCGACTGATTGGTACAAACCAGGTTCAAGTCAGACAGCCGCCGAGCATTCGCTGCGTGATGTAGTTTGTTTTCGTTGTAATAAGTTAGGACACTACGCAAGAGACTGTAGGTCCGGACGAGGATATTTCAACAGACCAGGTAGACCTGATCGTGTCCGTGCGCGAGGACAGCATAAAACTCGTGTGTCAGAAAAAGGCCAGGTAGAAACTTACCAAACTAACAGTGGCGATAATTTTTTAGCGTAAACTGCAGAGACGATTTCATTGCCGATAGAAATAACGTCGATGGAAAAAATGAAATTGAAATAAATAAGTGCTACTCTACGTCAGTAGTGCCCTGTGAACCCGAGGTGAATTCTGGTGCTGAAGGTTCCCTCGTTAAAAATGTTGAGATAATCGACCCATTAATTAGGTGTCGAAATAGATATGAATCGCTGGGAGAGGTGGATTTAAGCAATTTAAATGAATTAAATGCTCATGGCACTGAAATTGAAAGCCATTTGACGGCGAACGTTTGTAAATACGAAGAAGATGAAGAAGTTGAAGTTACAGAACAAAATGAAATATTTATCATAAGAAAAAGTCATAAGCCAATGATTGTGCTTCGAAAAGATGCAGACCTGTGGAATGCATTGATTGATTCAGGATCAGAAAAATGTCTGATCAGCTACCACAGAATTAATGAGATAAGTAATGACGTGAAGCCAAGTTCTCTGACTATAAAAGGCGTTAACGCTAAAAGTAATGTTGAAGGAGAAGTTGAGCTTGTCCTAAAGTTAAAAAACGGTGTAAGTTTAAAGACAAATGCTCTAATAATTAAAGATGGTATTTACAATTATGACGTCATTATTGGGCGTGATTTATTAGACAAGAACGCCGTTGTAGACTTAAAACAAAGATGTCTAATCATAAAAGACGAGAAAATTCCCTTTGCAGAGGTAAAACGACGAAAAAAGAGAAAGACAGAATGTCTCGAGTATTTAATATAGAATACTGAGTGTCTCATGGCGGACACGATTACTTCCAGAGCTAAGAAAAAAGTCCTGAATAAGCTAAGAGAGAAGAGAGAAAATCTCAGGACGTGTAATGCTGCGAGAGTAGGTGAGGAAGTAAAAAGGGATGGTAAGAGAGAAAATCAGCCTGTTCGAGGCGTAGTTGCAATTACCAGTTCCCACAAAAGGCCCAGGCCGTTAAGAGTTCATACACAACGAATAGAGATTGCTCCCAATGTAATTTTGAAACATGTCGGACATGTTGGAAAGTGTAAAAATGGAGAATACATAATAAAGAAAGCAACTTTAAGGACACCGTCTGGGTAGAAAAAAAAGTCCGGTATTTATAAATGGATTTCTCTGAAATTTTCACAGTAGGTGTGAAATGATGCAAAGATCAATTGTTATTTCGACAAAATTTTTGTATCTGCACTTTTTTTATTTATTTTTTTCGAAAAATATGATAAAATAGGGGTATTTTTAAAACCTATCTTCTTCCACAATTTTGAAGTTATAGAACCAGTACTTCGTTTTTAGATTGCTAATATGTCTGTACAACCATAAGGGGTAGGGAATTTTGATAACTTTTTTTTGTGGATTTTGGGAATATTTTTTCTAAAAAATGTGACTTTTTTTTCTTTTTTTTTCCTTTATGTCGTGTAATTTCCAAAATAATAGATGTATAGAAAAATGCTGCCCCTTATGGATACACCTTGCTAAGCTCTATCGAATGGTATATAAATCATTCTTGTAGCTCTAAAATTGTGGAAGAAGATACATTTGAGAAACCAATAATCTTGTTTCCAGAAAAACGTGTTTTTCACAAAAAAAATTGTTTTTCTTTTCATCTTTTGAACTACAAGATTTTCCACAATGAACTCTTGAGCGTTCGTAGCTCTTTTCAAGGCCTTTCGATTGATATAATTTACATTGCTGTAGCTCTGTTACTCTGGGAAAAAATATACAACAAAAAACAATACGTGTAATTCTTCAAAACAACCACTTTTTTTATTTTTTCATTTTTTTTCAACCAAAATACGTTTTTTTTCCAAGTCAACTCCTCTGTTTTGTAGCTCTTTTTAAGCCCTTTGGATTGGTGTGCTTGCCATAGCCGTAGCTATGATACTGCAGCTGTCATCGAGCTATGAATGAAAACTGCGGTATCATATATACGGCAGAGCAGCTAAATTCTGAAATTGTCAAAAAAAAAAAAATATTAAAATGTTTCGTTTGTATAATGGAAGCACTTTGAGTAGCCCATGAACGAACTATATTGCCATTCCCGCAGAGAAATTCACTCAATTGACCCCAATAATGAGGGGGGGAGGGTTCAAGGTCACGCCACCCCCATCGCTTTCCCCCCCTCTGGTGGGCGCACTATTTGGAGTAGACGTAAACGGAAAAAACCAATGGAAGCGCAAGAAAATTCTCTATAAGATGCATATAAAAACAGGAAATCAACACATATCCCGATTGCTATCTAGACGGTCCCCAGACGGTGTCCTTAAAAGAAGGCATTTGTGTCGCAGAAGCGATTGTGAGAGTCAATAATAGGAGAAAGATACCGTTGTTGATAATTAATAGCTCCGACAGAGCGATTGTTTTACCAGAGAATGCAATTATAAGTACTTTAGAAAAAGTGGAGAAGAATCACATTGAATCCGAAGTTTACTTGTCAGATGTACAAGTAGAATTAAAAGAAGGATTGAGCACCTTTGTGCAGGCAGCTAGTGTTGTTCAGGACAGTCATTTAGATGTCGATAAGAAAGACACTAATAGTAAATCTGTCGGGATCACAGGAGTTGTCGACAAAGAGTACGTTTCTGATTCCAAAGAAATAGCCCGTGGTCGGCGGAAATTAAATAATGATGATATCAAGTGTAACGATGACGAAATGAAGCCTGAATTACTGAGTTTGTTGAACGAATTCAGAGACGTTATCACTATAGACAATGAATCGATCTCCGCTGCTGCGATTAAACCATACAAAATACGTTTGAAACCTAACGTGGATGTTGTAAATGTCCCTCCCTATCGTATTGCCCACCGTTACATGGAAGACTTGAAAGTCGTTAACGAAAAAATGTTAGACGACGGAATTATTAGACCATCGATTTCAGCTTATAATTCACCGATAATTGTAGTTCATAAGAAAGATGGAACCATACGTCCGGTAGTTGATTTCCGCAAAGTAAATGAGGTAATTTATGAAGAATCCTTCCCTCTACCGAGAATGGATGAGATTCTATATAGTTTAAATGGTCAAAAATACTTTTCGAAATTAGATCTTAGGTCGGGATATCATAATATTACACTGACCGATGAGAGTAAGGAAATAGCATCATTCACAGTTGGTAGTAGAAAGTTCGAGTTCAATCGTTTGCCATTCGGTTTAAAAACCGCACCTGCATATTTCCAGTCAGTAATGACGCAAACGCTATCTCCTGTTCTAGGAAAACTATCTTTCGTCTTTATGGACGACGTACTCATTTTCTCAAAGGATAAAAATCAGCATCTTGCCGATATAAAAGTTGTACTTGAACTATTAAGAAACGCTAGATTGTCAATAAAGACGGAAAAGTGCGAATTCTTTCGTGATGAGATAGAATATCTCGGACATTCCATTAGCGGAATGGGAACCCGAAGTACCGGTACTGACAAAGTAAAGAATTTAGAAATTCCTAAGAATGTGAAACAGTTACAGTCATTTCTAGGACTAGTAAATTTCTTTCGTAGGTACATAAAAAACTTTGCGAGTATCGCAAACCCGCTCTATAATCTTCTGAAGAAAAATGTTGAATTCAATTGGTCTAGAGATTGTCAAAACGCTTTTGAAAAATTAAAGGATGAACTGTGTGAAAACACAACCTAGAGTCACCCAAACTTCGATCAAAATTTTCATCTGTTTTGTGATGCATCGAACGTCGGCATAGGAGCTGTTTTACTCCAGTCATCTACTGATAAAGTTCGAAACATGAGACCTGTCGCATTTTTTTCTAAAACGTTGAATTCCACCCAACGACGATACTCAACAACGAAAAAAGAGATGTTTGCTATAGTTGAATCGTTGAAGCACTTCAAATATCTTGTTTTAGGATATGATCTGGTCATTTACACCGATCACAAGCCTCTAGTTCCTTTATTTTCAAAGAAATTGCCTGAAGACAACACGCTCGCTAGGTGGAGTATCTATGTTCAAGCTTTTGATGCCAAATTAAAGTATTTTTCTGGGAAAGCGAATAGTGCCGCCGATGCATTAAGTAGATTAAATCATGACAAAAATCCCTTAACAGAAAGAGAACTATAAGAGTGTTCTGAATTAACCCCGGATGTAGAGACTTTTCCCGTTGTAACCAGGCTGCAAGCCGCTGCTGCGGGTAACAAATGTAACAAGACTACAGACCATTCAAGTATTAACGACAACTGGTCGTTAGACGAATTTAAACGTGAACAAGATAGTGATCCCTTTTGTTCTGAAATAAAGGATGCCCTAGAGAATGCAACAAAAGTTACTAATACTGACATGAATGAATTTCTGATTATGAATGACATTTTGTATAAAAGACGAAAAATTGACAACAGACCCAGCACCATTCTGACTATTGTGGTGCCATATACTCTGATACACAAGACAATTTTATTTATTCATAATTTATCCCATACAGATTTGAATCATACTTTGTTTAAGTTTAAATTAAAATATTTTCATCCGTACGAACGGACAATTACACGCAAAATTGTTGAATCTTGTGACATCTGTAAGATTCTAAAATCACGAATATCTACGCCGATTAAAATTCTAAATGCTCCAATTGGAACACGCTGTTTTCAAACGGTCAGCATAGACTTCTACGGTCCGTTAACAATGACAGACAATGGGAACAAATTTATTCTTGTCGTAATCGACCTGTTCTCACGTTTTGTTGTATTATATTCGACTAGTGACCGACGTACAGAGACTGTTACAGATTGTCTTTGGAATTTTTGTTGTTTGTTCGGTACCCCAGAAAAAAGAAAAAAAAAAGAAAAAAAAACTTTATTTCCAATAGAGATTGTACAATATTACAATCATTGGTTTTTAAGTATCTTAAAATTAATACACTTAGATGATACACACACACGAGTATTGAAAAACTCGTGTCACTAGTCGAAAGTAAATGATTGAGGGCAATGTACTCCTAATCTTGCTTAATCTACATTTGACAATACATGTAATGATAATTATAAGAGATAACGCAAATTCATCGACGATGCATTTTCATTGTGGGGTGAAAACACTTTTGACAGTTTACATGTACATGACATAAAACTTCGCAATTCTTGATGCCAGGAAATAATATATGAATCGCTTGTTTCGGCAAATGTTCAAAAGTGTCATTTTAAGGAAGCATGAAAAAAATATATAAATACAAATCCATATACATATATATACGTACATATATATATACATACATACACACACACATACAGATATTTATATATACATGTACGCATAAGCATGAGGACCAAGAAGATTATAAGTTTTGTGTTTCTAATTCAACAATTTTACCATCACGGTCGTTAGTTAATAAGCATTTTATTTAAATATAAATGGATGATCGCACAACAAATGTATAGTTTGTACATGAATGCTTTACAATAATAAAGAGATGACGAGTTAGGTAATGTTACAAGTTGAGAGTGAACAGAAAATGACCATTATCTCTAGTAAAATGCTAGTTGTCAGTCTAGTACACACATATGTGCACACATACATGTAAATATATACGCATATATGTACACATAAGCATGAGGACCAAGAAGATTATAAGTTTTGTATTTCTGATTCAACAATTTTTAACATACCGGTCATTAGTTAATAAGCGTTTTATTTAAATATAAATGGATGATCGCAGAACAAATGTATAGTTTGTACATGAATGCTTTACAATAATAAAGAGATGACGAGTAAGGTAATGTTACAAGTTGAGAGTGCACAGAAAAAAAAAGACCATTTTCTCTAGTAAAATGCTAGTTGTCAGTTTAGTACACACATATGTGCACGTATACATGTAGATATATACACATACGCATGCACAAACACACCCACGCACATGCTTACACCAAACTCGTAGGAAAGAAAGAAAGAAAGAAAAAACGGTTTATTTCTAATAGAGATGGTACAAAAGTACCATCATTGGTTTTTAAAATATCCTAAAATTAATACACTTAGATGATACTTACACACGAGTATTGAAAAACTCGTGTCACTAGTCAAAAGAAGTGATTGAGGGCAATGAACTCCTAATCTAGCTTAATCTACATTTGATAATACATGTAATGATAATTGTAAGAGATAACACAATTTCATGGACGATGCATTTTCATTGTGGGGTGAAAACACTTTTGACAGTTTACATGTACATGACATAAAACTTCGCAATTCTTGACGCCAGGAAATAATATATGAAATCGCTTGTTTCGGTCAATGTTCACAAGTGTCATTTTAAGGAAGCATCAAAAAGAAGAAAAATATATATATATGTATAAATATATATCCATATACACACATGTGTACCATACGTATGCATGTGTGTACATATTCATGCACACACTCACACACACACACATACACACACACACACACATATACACACATGTGTACATATAAGCATGAGGACCAAGAAGATTATAGGTTTTGTATTTCTGATTCAACAATTTTAACATAACGGTCATTAGTTAACAATCATTTTATTTAAATATAGATGGATGATCGCACAACAAATGTATAGTTTTTACATGAATGCTTTACAATACTAAAGATATGACGAGTTAGGTAATGTTACAAGTTGAGAGTGCACAGAAAAAAGACCATTATTTCTAGTGAAATGCTAGTTGTCAGTCTAGTACACACATATGTGCACGTATACATGTAAATATCTACACATACACATGCACACATATACCCACGCACATATTTACACCTAACTCGTAAGCATACACAAATGCATTTCTATGCATCGAGGCAATACATACGCATTCTACAGAGTGTCATACGCATAGCGTGGACACGTACACATTTACACAAGTAAGCATGTGCGCAAATATCAGCGTAAACTAGTCAGTATAAACCAGAATTCCAATCGAGGGAAACGGAGAAAATATCTTTTATTATAGCATGAATTTTATAAAATTTCGTACTAAAAATAGTGGCACAAAACAGTCTACTTAAATCAGAAACATGAAAACGATTGTGGGACGTGAATAAGAAAGAAAACATTAATGTCTTATAAAGGTTTCATATTAGAAAAAAAATCACATTATCTTTGAAATATGGCGCAAATTGTCGTCAATTGATAAACAAACATATATAGGTATCACATTATTATAAGCATATAACTATAAGCCGCATAAGTATATTACTGCAGTATAAATGGATGATCACACAACGATTTTTTTTTTTACATGGATGCTTTACAATTTCATATTAGAAAAAATACATTATCTTTGTAATATGGTGCAGAATGTCTGTAATTGATCAACACACACACACACATAGGTACCATGACGGTCTAGTTTGATGCTTGCACAGAAACGGAGAGGAATGACACAAAATGCACCTTCGACTGGTTTATCTACTCTAGTGCACACAGCTGTACGTGCACATATACACACCTATATGCGCACATACACCTATATACGTACACACATATACAAGTAAGCATGTCAGCAAATGACAACGTATAGGCGGTCAAATCATAATACCTACGCATACTTCAAAACTGTTGTTTGATGTCTTGAATTATAAAACAATGAGAGAGGGAGATTGTTCAGCAATGGAGATACCAGGTAAATGAGATTCGTCAGTACTTCTTCAGTATGTTCTGTAACTAAGGTTTATTATTGAGAAACAAGATGACGAGTTATTTTGGCTTTAAATTCTCTCGGTCTTTGAGGGACTTTAATACTCAGGGGAAGTTTGTTCCACAGTAAGGCGCCTGATATGGACAGAGCCTTCTGCCCTAAGTGAGATGAACGATAGTTGACTAAGACATTATTGTTTCTGTTCGGCTTTTGATTGGTTACAGTGGGTGGATGGAAACGCACTATCTCAGCATTGCTCTGAGGAAGATATAACGAGGAGAATACGTATTGGGCCTTCTGCATGAGGAGCCTTTCTTGGATAGGGATCCAGCCGAGTTTATTGAGGAGAGGGGTTACGTGATCACTTCGTGTTGTTGTCCGACAATGCTGTAGAATTCAAATCATCTAATGTGGGAAGTTTCACAAAAGGACTTTCTATCTTGAAAAAGGAAGTTCTGGCATATTCCCCGTTTTCTAATGGCATTGTTGAGCGATGTAATGGAAAAATTCGACACCTGCTCAAGTTATATCTAAATTTTCTTACTCATAATGAGTGGGATAGATTGCTGGATATTGTGGAGAATTCGATTAACAATAGCTTTAATGAAACATTAGGCGATACCCCTGCATATACAGTTTTCGGTAGAGATACATGTGTGTATATTAGTTCCACTAATTTAGAAGACTTCAATGTCGCGACTACATATGAAGATGTTCAAAAACAAAAATTTAAAGAGTCATCTATTGTGGTGAATAATATTAGAAATGCAATCATCAACGCTACAATCGAAAGAACCACCTATAGAAACGTGAAACGTCGCGATAAAAATTTAAAAGTGATGGACCGTGTACTAGTGAAGAACTATGCCAAAAAACACAAATTACAGCTAAATTTCTTAGGTCCTGGTACCATTGAAAGACTAGGTAAAAATTATGCAGATATTAAGATCGGTAATAAGATTATCCGATCGAACTTAAACCATGTCCTGCCCTTAGATAAATTAAAAAGGTAACGTTGTATACCTAGTTGGAACTGTTCATTTTCATATATTCCGAAATTGCCATTTCATATATGTATTCAAATGGTATTTAGCCTGTAAGTGCGTTCTATGAGTTTTTAGCTTGTAAGTGCGTTCTATGAGTCTTTCTTAGGACTGTATGTATGTCTTGCGTTAGGAAATATTCTGTTGAGCAAACACCTTGTGCCGAGATGATGAGCTGAGGATGTTGTCATACTGTTGTTGCGACATCAAAGTGTGTTCATCAGGTCGTGAGCTAGAATTGATAAACTTAGGTGCAATCGTGGAGATGTCGACACGAGAGCGCGAGTGCGAAGCCTGCGAGAACTGTATCGCACCTGCCGCAACTTGTTTGAAAACAGTGCCAGGCAGTGTAGTTGGAATGTATGTGTCTTGATGAGAGGGAAGGAAGCGTGCCTTAATATGAAACGACTATTGTTTACTTTAAACTTGTGGCCGTGCTAATCTCCTGTGTTGTTTCCTTTCAGATTCCTGGGGCGACGCCTGAACAAACTCCAGAACATTACACATTCCAATTAACAATATATCTAAATACAATAGCAATTAATAATAGCTATGCCACCTCAAGTTAGTGTATAACACTATAACGCTAGACTTAAATCCTTAAACCCTACTTTTAAATCCTGATGTGTACCGGGGATACCAACCAACTCTGGCAGCCACAGGAATCGACGATCGTTTTCAGAATCAGGGTACCTAAAGAATTGTTACATGAAGCCCACTGCAAATGTACCGTGTTCCTGAACCTCGATTCCCCGTTGCGTACCCGTATCTTGGTGTATGAATCCGGAGACGATATCGAACTCGTGTTCGAAATAAAAATCGCTGCATTCCCAACAAACATCCAGTGATAAAAAAATTTTTCTATATCTGAAATTGCTAAAAACAATATTCACTATTAATCAATAATAACTACTTACGTAATTTCAAGCGGCACCATTTTAATTCCCGCGCTGATCGTCGCTTTGTGGCCTGCTAATATGGGAAACAAAGTATCAACTATCAATGTAGACGCCATTCTAACTGCTATTAAGGCCAATAATGGTCAGATCTCGGATGAACTCATCCGTCACACAGAGGAAACGAGAGTCGATCTCATTCCTGATCAACTGAGTGACATACTGTTGCTCATTTACACATTAATCACTATAATAATTACCGTGATGATCATATATATCAAAAGAGATTTAAACAAAGTTATTGGACGACTAAGTGGTGATGACGTTGTTATGCGTCGAACCGCCTGGAAGGACTTCAATAATAGTCCTAGGCAAATCCTTGCAGTTCCACCTCAAGTCAACACATAACACTACAACTACAATATCCATACAAGATGGATCTTTTTCAAGCTAAAGATATACAGAAAATGTTTTTAGTCTCATTTATAAAAAAAATATATATTCAAAATCCTACCTGCACCAGACTTAATAAAAATATAGGAAATCACAGTGCAAGTTGACTATAAAGAAAACTTTTTGCAGACCAGGAAAATGAAAAATTCCGAAGAGTAGAGACCTTCTTAGTACACTTCTATTTTATACGGATTATTGTTATTATTCTGGTGCCGTTTAATATAATCCTTGTTGTCGTTTTACTCGCCCTATAGAAATGCTTTGTTCATGTTTCGCTAGAATTAAGGAGACTAATTATTTCGATTGCGACTAAAAACCAAATTGCACGCTTGTTGATTGATTAGATTAAATTGAATTAGTTACTTATTGATTATTCTACTTACTTTCTATATTTAATTTACTTGAACTGAAATAAGTTAATCTTAATCGTAGGACGGTCAACTTTTACCTTGCGATTTGTAGTAATGTAATGAACTGTTTCGCGTATATAACTTATATTCTATATTTCGAATGTATGTGTCCAGTTTGTTCAATAAGTGTACCTTTTTGAGACGGTTTATTATGTACGTTATTTGATTTTTGAGTTAGATATGTTAATAAAAATAGGTGGTGTATCCTACTTTTGAATTGTATTTGAATGCAATTAATAAGAATACATTGATAAATGAATTGTTTAAGCCAAGTAGGCAGAAAGATTAATTAGTTGATTTTGGATAACAAATCAGGTATTGAATTGAAACTTTTTGGTCTCGAATTAACTTGACGGATTGTAAGATTAATTGATAGTCGAAGGAAAATTAAAGTTAATGGAATATTGTTTTAAAAATTTTTATGGTAATAAAGAATTTTACCCTCGGGGGGAGCAAATGTGCGCCCGTCTAGTATATAAATAGGATCGTCAAGCAACATCGCCGTTCATTAGCGGTGCACTGCCGTAGAGACAGCACTTAGTAAGAGTCGTCGCTGTCATTAGCGGAAGCGCGACTGTCGAGGAAGCACCTGTACTACGAATTAGCACCACGTCGTCCGATCTAAAGAGTCTTTGCCAATCCCAAGCCTGTGTAAATTCTGAAGTAACAATAAAGGATAACCACGTTACTGCTCTGAATCACTCCCGAACCTCATTCGCGTTGGTTACGGCCGGTACATGGAAAAGGGCGGAACACACCCTCAGATATGGACTCTAGAAAATTCTACGGCAGACATAATGCAGTTGATGATGAAAATCAGCCGAGTGACTCATCTTCATCATGTGCTGGAAATGATGAAGAATCAAACTTCAGCCCAGACGAATTAGAAAGCTCATCTAGCTATCATGAAGTTAGCAAAGCAGAAAATGACCACGCAGAAGATGCTAGGAAACGTGAACCAAGTTCCCTAGAGCATCTGCTAGAAAAGTGAACACGTTTTGCGCACAATGCGAAGATCAACCTTACCTGTGTCTACAATGTTTCAATGTCAAACATTCATAAATAAAAGTAACCATTGTCGTAGATAGGTATCGTGACCAGTAGATTAGTTACTGTTTGGGTATATTTTCTGTATTGTCTAAGATACATGCATAAAAATAGACTTTTATAGCTCTTTGGCCCAATGAATTCAAAAATGACCTGTATAATGGTATCAGGAAAAATTTATTTGTTCATATGATTTTGGCAAAATTAAAATGTTCCAGCATTCATTTGTGTATTATTTTCATCCTAAATATTAATACCGAGCATTGAAATGAGGGAAACTATCATTCAAATTTAGGTTGATTCAATAATATTCGTTGGTATATAAAATACCCACTTGTGACCACCGGTGGGTCACCCGCACTACAAGAATCCACCCTGTGCCCACCGGTGGTCACACCGCACTTAACGTGTTAATGCACTCGCTGAAATTTAAAATTCCGTTCCAAGAGTCAGTAAAGGAGCACATTTAAAAAAGTTTTACATGAATGACATTCTGCTTGCTGAAGCATTATTTTTGAGTTATTCAACTTTGAAACTGTCATTTTCCCTAGCAGTTCAAGTGAGTTTGCGCTTGAGCGGGATTAGAGTACGTTTAGGCACTTTGTGATTTATTATTTGCCTACTCCGCGCAGCATGTGTTGAGTTTACTACTTTCCCGCTTACGTTATTTATTTCCAACCTTGTTGCGTTGTGTTTATGTTTTGCGTAGAATGTTTTCTAGTAATCATTTGTTGTGCATTAAGAAGTAAACCAAGATATCAGAGTTATCCCAACTTTCATGTTTCCCATTTTCTATGATTATGATGTTCATTTGTTTCGGTGCAGTTGATGTACTTCTGTTGGACCTGCAAACGTTCTCCTTGTTGGACCGGAATACACGCTGTCAAGACGTCGTGTGTTTCTCTCTCCAGCCTTTCTGGTATAATTTCCCTGCAGGATTGGGGTTACCCAATCCAGAGGTCAGGATGACCGATGTGACAACAGCCTGAACTCACTTCTAGTATGTTTTAGTTAATAACACAATAACGGTAATCACCTGAATATATTACATTAAAAAAAATGTTCTGATATTAAATCTACGGTATTACCCTTACAGTTTTGCTAATGTTCTATGGTCGCCGCCATCTTGAAAGTGATGTTGAGTGCATATCGATTTAAATCTTCACCATTCCAGTTTTGCTTATTTTTTGGGTGATAACCTTTATTGTGTTATTACCCAAAACATCCTAGAAGTGGGCTCAGGCTCCGCAGGATTGGCATATAATTACGCCATATATTGCGAAAACAATAACTTTTCCCCCGCTGAGCGCACTTGTGGCATTGTTGGAACACCCCTCTCATTTTACGGGGAAAAGGCATTTCATTAATGCCGCTCCCAAAACTTCTAAGTTAAATAACTCAAAAATAACGCATCAGCGAGCAGAATGTCATTCAAGCAAAACGTTTTTAAATGTGTTCCTTCAGTGATTCTTTGGAACGGAATTATTAATTTTTGTGATCGCATTAAGGAAATCATCCCAGGCCCCTGCCAGACCCTGTTGCTCCAAAGGTCATTTTTCATGTTTTTGTTGGAAAAAGACCCTTAGGTGGTGGACTAGGTGGTCCTAATATTCTACGACGCTACGGACAATAGATCCCCCAGGGAGGTGGTAGGGGGACCAAAATCTTTAATTTTCAACAACATATAAAAAGACAACAAAACTGGAAATGGAAAATTTGTGAATATAAGTTTGTTATATAGGGATTCTAAAACTGCCTTTGTTTTTGTTCTAACATCAAAACTGAATGAGGAGATACGTCTTGAAATATCAATACCTATAAACCAATATGTCAAATTTTTTCAAAAACTAAGGCCTAGATCAAAAAAATTAATAGAAGAATTTGTGTTTCTTTTCAAAAGTTGCATATTATAGTCAAATGTTAAAAATCAGACTGAAAATAAAAAAAATTCATGTTTCTGAAAAAATCTTTTTTTGGGAGGGGGGGGGGGGTTTGAAAATCACAAATCTCAGTGTGAATATGAAGTTATGTATAGAAATTATCGAAATAAAAATTAAACCTGCATTTAATTACATACTTTGTCCATTATCTTACACTTACATAAAAAATTTTGTTATGGCTTATACCCCAATAAAATAACTTTCAAAATTCAAACCATACCTCCTCATTGAGTTTTGATGCTAGAACAAAAGCAAAGACAGTTTTGGAATCTTAGGAACATATAGGTCAATATTGAGTTTAAGTGATGTGGGGAAATGAAGCATTCCATTTCCAACAAACAGTAAAGGAGCCTATCTAAAAACGTTTTACATTAATGACATTTTTGGCACTGATGCTCTATTTTCGAGTTATTCAATTTGGAAGTTATAGAAGCATCGATCATGAACCGTCTTTCTCACACCAAAGGACAAGATGTTCCATCAACGCAGGGAGTGGGCCAAGCGGAATTTCATTAATAACGGAAGCTAACCCTCAATTACAAACGTAAACAGGTTAGGTTGTGAGGGGGAGTCACAGTTTTTCTAGTGGAAATTATTAATAAAGGTTCTAACCAACATTGGCTCCAAAATGGCGGTCACCCGGTACGCTGATTGGCCTGCTGGCTCTGGAAGTCAGCGTCCATGACAGTGTTGCCAAACACACACTCCAGCTTCAAAGACTTGAGTTTTGGCCACTAATTTACCGCGGACGTCAACCTAATGGGTGGGTTACAACCTTTATTTATAATTTTCACTTGAAGAACTGTGGCTCCCCCTCACGACCTAACCTGTTTACGTTTGTAATAGGGGGTTAGCTTCAGTTATTAATGAAATTCCAATACAACGAATATATGTACGATGTCGCATAAGCCAACTTCAAAGTTGAATAACTCTAAAACTAAACATCAGCGCCAAAAATGTCATTCCTGTAAAACATTTTTAAATGGGCTCCTTTACTGATTGTTCGAAACGGAATGCTTCATTTCTTCACATCACCTCAACTCAAAATTGATCTACAAAACTAATTTTGTGCAAAAAATTAAGGCCTAAATCGAAATAGTGACAGGAGTAACAAGTGTTTACTTTCAAAACATACATATAGGCCTACTGGCCAATATTCAAACAATCGGACGAAAAAAGTTGAACAACTGGGATGATTTTAAACCCGACATTGACCCAAAATTTATAATTTCCGTGAATCCCCTAAACTGTATTTTGACCCAATTAAGGGGGTCCTCCGGAATGAAATTTTTTTTGATCCGATTGGTCTGAAACTTGGTGAGTATATGTAGTTTTGCAAGACAAACATATTTGAACTTGAAATTTTTTGATTTAGGCCTAGTTTTTCCGAAAAATTTGAAAAATAGGTTTTTTGGGTCATTTTTATGCATATTTCAAAAGAATAGAAGTCACTGAGTTTTTATGCTAGAACAAATTCAAAGACAGTTTTGGAATCCTTGAAACATTTCTAACAAAGACATATTCGGGGATTTTGCATTTTTTTTTTTATTTTTTTTTATATGCGAAAATTTACCAATAAATAAAAAAAACGAAATTTTTGGATTTGAACCATTATAAAAAAAAATGAAATGTAAAAATTGAAAAAAGGGGAATATAACTTTGTTAGAAATGTTCCAAGGATTCCAAAACTGTCTTTGAATTTATTCTAGCATAAAAACTCAATGACTTCTATTCTTTTGAATTTTGAAAGTAAGTAACTTTACAGTATAGGCCAAAAACTAAATTTTTTGTTTTAGTGTGATATAATGGAAAATTTATGTAATTGAATGCTGTTTTCATTTTTATTTCGATTATCTCCATGCATAACATCATATTCACACTGTGAATTGTAATTTCCAAAAAAGAAAAAAATTTTAAAAATTTTTACTTAGGCCTATATCATAAAAATTATGAAATTTTTTGTTTCAGTTTGATTCTTATGAAATTTGACTAATATATGTAACTTTTGAAAAGAAACACAATTTCCTCGATACATTTTTTTTCTTAGTTTTTAAAAAAATTTAACATATTGGTTTTTAGTCCCCTGGTATTGATATTTCAAAAGAATAGAACTCATTGAGTTTTCAGGCTAGAACAAAAACAAAGACAGTTTTAGAATCCTTGAAACACATCTAATAAAAGAACATTCGCAAATTTTCTATTTCTTCTTTTGTTTTCTTTTTATATGGGGTCGAAATGGGCTCGAAATTTTAAGATTTTGGTCCCCTTACCCCCCCCCCCCCGGGGAGGGATCTATTGTCCGTAGCGCCATAAAATTTTAGGACCGAATAGTCCACCACCTAAGGGTTCTTTTCCAACAATAAAATGAAAAATGACCATCGGAGAGAAAAGGGGCCCCGGAGGAACCCCTTAACCCCTACAAACATCTCTACATTGGCGCTGGTGGCGATTTTCTCTGTTGGGTATAGGAGAAAAATTCCAAGCACAATACCCCACTCTACCCAGGTGTCTGAAATGGGCACCGGTCCTAACCGGGGGAAAGCGTCATGGCGTTAGTTAGAAGGCATTTGAAAATCCAATATACAAGGTGATATGTATCAGGTTTGATTGGAAATAAAGCATCCGTAGATGCCTTCATTATTATTAGTATGAGTTGGTCATGCACTAAAAATTCTCCCACGGGATGGCAGCTTAAAGGCACCGTCTACTTAGAAATCAGGATATGTGTTGATTTTCTGTTTTTATATGCATCTTATAGAAGATTTTCTTGCGCTTCCATTGGTACTATCCATTTTCGTCTACTCCAAATAGTGCACCCACCAGAGGGGGGGAAAGCGATGGGAGTGGCGTGACCTTGACCCCTCCCCCCCTCATAACTGGGAGTCAATCGAGCGTGTTTCTCTGCGGCAATGGCAATATAGTTCGTTCATGGGCTACTCAAAGTGGTTCCATTATTCAAACGAAACATTCTAAGGCTGAATAAATATTTTTTATGAAATTTTGACAATTTCAGAATTTAGCTGTCCTGCCGTATCTATGATTCCGCAGCTTTCACTCATAGCGCGATGAAGCTGCAGTATCATAGCTACAGCTATGGCGAGCACACCAATCCAAAGGGCTTGAAAAGAGCTTTGAAACAAAGGAGTTGACTTGACAAAAAAACGTATTTTGGTCGAAAATAATGAAAAAATTAAAAAAATTAATTATTTTCAAAAATTACACCTATTCTCTTTTGTTGTATATTTTTTCTCAGAGTTACAGAGCTACAGCAATGAAAATTATATCAATCAAAAGGGCTTGAAAAGAGCTACAAACGCTTAAGAGTTCATTGTAGAAAACCTTGTAACTCAAAAGATAAAAAGAAAAACAATTTTTTTTTGTGAAAAATGCGTTTTTCTGGAAACTTGATAATTGGTTTCTCAAATGTCTCTCCTTCCACAATTTTAGAGCTACAAAAATTATTTATATATAATTCGATAGCACTTAGCAAGGAGTATCGATATGCAATGGCATTTTTGAATACATTTATTATTTTGAAAATTACACGACATGAAAAAAAAATGAAGAAAAAATAATTTTTATTTTATTTTTAATTACCAAAATCCACAAAAAGAAGTTATCAAAATTCCCTATTGCATATGGTTATATAGACAAATAAGCAATCTAAAAACGAAATACTGGTTCTGTAACTTCAAAATTGTAGAAGGAGATAGATTTTACAAAACCCCCTTTTTTATCATATTTTTCAAAAAAAAAAAAAAGTGCAGCTGCAAAAATTTCGTCGAAATAACAAACGATCTATGCATCATTTCACACTTACTGTGAAAATTTCAGATAAATCCATCCATAAATAACGGACTTTTTTTTCTACGTAGACGGTCCCCTTAAGGGAACCGTCCGAAGCCCCTGCCAGGCCCCTGTCGGTCCGGTGAGCTTTTTTCCTGTTATTGTTGGAAAAGAACCCTTAGATGGTGGACTATTTGGTCCTAAAATTTTATGGCGCTACGGACAATAAATCCCCCCCTCAGGGAGAGTAATGGGACAAAAATTTTGAATTTTCGACCTGATTTCGACCCCATACAAACAGAAAATACAAATGGAAATGGATAGTTCCCCAAAATACATTTGTTGGAAATGTTCCATAGATTCTAAAACTGTGTCTGGTTTTGTTCTAGCAGCAAAACTCAATGAGTTGATACGTTTTGAAATATCCATGAAAATGAACTCATAAACCAGTATCTCAAATTTTTTCATAAACTAAGGCCTGAATCAAAAAAATGAATAGATGAAATTGTGTTTCTTTTTAAAAGTTACATATTATAGTCAACTTTCATAAGGATCAGACTAAATGAAGAATTTCATAGTTTTTATTCTATGAAAAATTTTTTCATTTATATTTTTCTGGGAAATCACAATTCAAACTGTGAATATGAAGTTATGCATGGAAATTATCAAAATTAAAATTAATTATGCATTCAATTACATCAATTGTTCATTATATTACACTTCAACAAAAAATTTTGTTTTTTGCTTATAGGGCCTACCCAACACTTCTAACTTTCAACATTCAAACTGTATCAACTCATTGAGTTTTGATGCTAGAACAAAACCGAAGACCGTTTTGGAATCCTTGAAACATTTCTAACAAAGCTATAATTTGGACTCTCCCAAATTTTAGAAAACAAAAAAGTTATATGGCTCCAAACCCAAAAATAATTGTTTGTGATATTATTATAAAGTATCGCCTATCACAGAAATTATTTTTCGAAATGTTAAAATTTTAAATTATAACTTTATTAGAAATGCTTCCAGGATTCTAAAACTGTCCATAGAGTTGATACGTCTTGAAATTTACATAAAAATGCATCAAAAAGCTAATTTTTCATAAAAAAATAAGGCCTAAATCGAAAAAATGACACGAGTAAAAAAGATTTACTTTCAAAAAATACATATACTGGCCAATTCTTAAGCGGATCGGACGAAAAAAGGTCAAATCAGGGTACCCTTAACTTACTCTCACGCAGTTCACAAGTCGAATGGCAGCAACCGTCAGTGTTGCCGCAGAATATTCAAATAACTAGTATATGGTCTGTGGTGTTGCCATATTATTTCGGTAGAACTGATGGTTAGTGACTTTTTAGGACGCACAGCACTTGTTGGAGGCGAGCCATTTCTTCGTTTGATCCCCGAAGTTTTTGGAGCCGGTTTAGCTTTTTTCTCACTCAACTTATCGGGTGGTTTTATGGGCAAGTTTGACGCACACGCACGATTATTCTTAAGGCCCTTTTAAGGCCCTTTTACACTGACGGTGTCTTCGCGCTCCACACCGTCGCTCCATCCCGCCAGCCAAATACGCTCCGCCCACAGCACAGCAAAATGACCCTTATTGCCACGCTCACGGTAAGGAGCGGCAATATTCTGCAAGCTAAATATTGGCGGTGTGCACTGCCGGTCAACAGCATTCAGTTTCTCTTGAGACCATAGAGAGCATGTGTAGTCATGGTTTGCATATTATGGAGCAAAGAAGAAATTAAAACTCCTATCGAAAAATGAAAAGAATTTCCATGTTTATGGAACGTTAAGCTCGCAGAGCATAAAAATAGAGTGTCCAGAGAAGATGCTTTTAAAAGTATGGCATCTCACTTCCACAATTATAATATTTTAATGGATGAAATGAAAATTCAAACACTGAGAGGCCAAGATAGGAAACAGCTCTCACTATTCAAAAAATCAAAGAAGCATACACAGCGTATGTGAACGTAAAATTAATTACAGTGCAATTAAAATTGGACAGTGTGCATGGCTCTCAGGAAAAGTACTTCAAGTAGACGAAAAACATTCGGCAGGTGTCATTAGAAGATTATTGAAATTAAAGGAGAAGTAAAAAAATACACCTACAAATTAGTAATTGGTATGTTAGGGTTGCTGGCCGTAGGGTATAGCCAGACCTAACAACCTCGACAAGTATCTGAGAGAAAATCGTGAGAAGGATAATGAGGTACTTTTTTGACTCAGCTTTTGGTGTATGGTTTTATTGGAAGAAACCGGGAAGATCGCCGAGACTTGATCCTGCGGATCGCCGAGACTTGATCCTGAAGATCTTGACTGAAGATACGTCGCAGTCCTGAGGCAGTCGCTCCGGCCGGTGGATGAGGTTTTAAGTGTATTGTGTTCAGAATATTTAATTTATTGAGGGCAATTTTTAAACAAGCACAACAATCGGTGCGTTTGCTCTTTAGGTGGGCAAAGCCTGCTTAATTTTGGAGCAGGTGAGTTTGATCAAAGGTGCCTAGCCTGATGGCGATGATGACTCTTCGTTTGAATAGTAATTCAGATCCAGGCACGCTGAATTCGGCAAATGAGAGGTTAATTCGATTTGTGCCCGTAATGTTAGGCAGTCGAGAATTAAGGTCCGTAATTAAAGAATGTATAAGGCTAAAGGCCCAGAACATAGCCAAATCGAAACCAAGTAGAGAGTCCCAAAAGCGGTCCAGGTTGGAGCAAAGCAAGTTTAAATTTAGGCGAAACAAGGGCGGCTCAGTTTTAGGCAACAAAAACAAACAAGGCCCAAGGGGAGACTGTTTCGAGTGGTGTGTGTGGCGATGACGTTGAAGTCCTGCAAGAGTCCAATAGCTGGATGAGTAGTCCAAGGAGACATCAAGGAAACACCACTGACAGTCCACACATCGTAAAATAATAAAACTCCCACACGGCAGAATTCGAGAATTCCTACAGGTTTGACTCTAGTTAATTTCATTAGTTCTCAAGCTCAAAAGTAGAGAAATAGGACAGAATCAATTAAGAAATTCTCATACAGCTGCTCTTGCTTTTAAATACAAGGCATAAAATTCAAGAATCTTTAGTAATCTTTTTAGTGATCATCCAAGAGCATAATCGGGGATCAAATCCCTGGAACCATTTAAAAAAACCATGACTTAACACGACATGGTTCAAGAAGCAGAAGAAAAGAATTTCAGCAATTAAGAATTTCATATAAAGAGAATTAATGCTTCTTTAAGTACTCTAGGACGTCTCTATAACTGTACGAGAAATAACAGAGAGAAATTCTCAGGTTTCATTGGTATAAATCCTACTAAAAAATTCCGGATAAATATCAGTTGCAATTAATAGATGGTAAGGAGTAATAACCCAATAATAAGAAAAGGAAACACTAAACGTTTTGTTTGCACAGAAAGGAAATGTGCGCGAGATGAAACATGAAGATCAGTGCGGCGAATAACCCGGCGGTTTTAAAGCGTCGCCATTGGCGATAAACCACCGGATACATCGTACGTATTCGTGAAAGCATGTGCTAGTAAGTACTTTTACCTAAAAATTAAGCAGAGGTGCTTTAAATTTTGATAATGGTTATGAAATTAAAGAAAAGGAAACTAAAGAAACTTTAGTAAGCATGTGCATGAAGAATTTGCGTACTCTATTAGTTCGTACGAAATTCTTGAAAAGGCATTCCCACTTATTACACGTCACACATTTAAGAAAAGCTACTACTAGTATGTTTGTAAGGAATCTTATTCGAAAATGCGTAAGAACAATTTTTGAATCGCAAAATCCTAACGCAACGGCAATCTGTGCGTAGCCATTTTTAAGAACAAGGAACCGGCACAAAAACGCCAGCGGCTCTGTCGTGCTCTAACGGGTATTTCTATGATCGAATTTCAATCTCGACATGAACGCTGCAAGTATATGACTTTCAGTAAGAGAAAGGCGTAGTTTAGTATTTAGTATAAATTACTGACACACGCAAATGCACATGGCGTAAAAATTCACGCTAAGTCATATTGAGGAATCCACTGAATGAGAACATGCTACATCACTATTCCTACGCATAATTACGTATCTTAATACCAGCGCTGTCACCATTTATACTCACTGAACACAAAGAAAGGAACACGATAATTTTCTAACACCGATTTACTCACGAAGATTTGCTGTAACACCGCTAGAGTAAGGCGCCAAAGTAAGAGTGGCTTTTTGAAGAAGAGACGCGCAACTGCGCAGTATTGCCACCAGAGGGCTCCTCTCTCGAAAAATGTCAAGTGTTATTTTTATTATTTTATGCATTTACACAAAAAGTTCAATGCTTACGAATTAGAAGTAGAAAATAATTAATAATAAATTAGAGTGAGATTTTTAATGCTAATAATTAATTTATTTAAGTGCGAATGGGAAAATTCATAATTCTTACGCTCTGTAGCAATATGCTACAGGTATTTATTTTTTCTTTCTATTTTTAGTGTTTTTTGAAGGTAATTGGGTAGTATTGAAGTTTTTTAGAATATTAGCTTTTTACTTCTGCAAAATATTCTGTAAATATTCTGCAAATTGTTCTGGGAAGTATTCTGTCAGTATTGCAAGAGCAATACTGACGATCAGGGCTCCCACTGAAAATGTTTAGATAAACACAGATTGGACATGAAAAAAAAACAGATTCGTTAAAAATAAACGTAGAAGTGTAGTTTTAATAAGGAGGAAAAAGTAAAAGTTAACATACGTCAGTAGAAACAATGACGGTAATGCTGATTTTATTCCTGTATTTCCTCATAATTCTCTTATTAAGCGCAAATTTCAATATTAAGTCGATTTTTCTGTTGTGCAAGGCGCTTTTCATTACGCTGGTGACATACTCTGTTGATGACATCTCGTGCCAATTTCGGCTTAGGCTTCCAACCGTGACAGGTTTTTCATTATTTCCATTAACCACTCTTCTTTGAAAGATTGCATTTACCACTTTTTAGGCATCGTTTTCGGAGGGCTAGCCATTTTGAATACTAGTGCGGCAAAAATATGAAAATTTGAATCTTTAAAATAATTAATGTTTAGGAATTCATTTAAAAGAATGCACAACCAGTTTTACGATCAAAGTGCGCGTCACCTCACTGCAACGTGCCAAGCAAATCGAAGCAACAGAAGTGGAGCGACGGCTATCCCTGGCTTGGGCGGGCTTGCAAGTTCGTAAGATACTCGTTCGTTACGCGTTTTTAAGGTCGAGAAACAGATTGAACACGTTCTACCCCATCCTATAGGCGTGGTTTTGAATCAGATATTCATTTGCATACGGTGTTGAAACAATAATTCTTAACTGCATTATTAAATTTACTTCAGTTAATGATGAATTTTCTGTCTGACTTTAAAAAAAACATACCTCTTAATAGATCAAAAATTAATTAAACCTAGCAAGCCAGGAGGGATCGAAAAAAACAAGATCCCGGTGGAAAACCCAGGAGGAGGAGCCCTGCGTGGCGATTTCTATCTCTCGGGAAGGAGCGTTGTGTTGAGCGGCAATGTAAAAGCAAGTCGGTGTGCACTGACGCTCAATCCTCTCGTGGGAGGAGCTATAGCAAGTCCACCGTCGCTCCACATCGTAGGTGTTAAATGAGCTTAAGGCCCTTTTACATTGACGGTTTCTTCGCGCTCCACACCGTTGCTCCATCCCGCCAGTCAAATAAGCTCCGCCGACAGCAATGCAAAATGACCCTTATTGCCACGCTCACGGTAAGGAGCGGCAACATTCTGCATGCTAAATATTGGCGGTGTGCACTGACAGTCAAAGGCGTTCAGTTGCTCTTGAGACCATAGAGAGCATGTGTAGTCATGGCTTACATATTTTGAACAAGGAAGAAATTAAAACTTCTATCTAAAAATGTAAAGAATTTCCATGTTTATAGAGCGTTAAGAGCGCAGAGTATAAAAACAGTGTCCAGAGAAGATGATTATGAAAGTATAGTATCTCACTTGTCAAATTATGATGTCGAAATGGTTAAAAAGAATTTCAAACACTGAGAGGCCAATATAGGGAATAGCTGTCACTATTCAAAAAATCTAAGAAGTATTCATTGCGCATGCGAACTTAAAATTAATTGCAGTATAGTTAAAAATACACGATATGTATTGCTCTCATAGAAAGTTCTTCAAATAGACGGAAAACTTTCGGCAGGTGTCATTAAAAGATAATTGAAATTAAAGGAAAAGGTATAAAAGAGCACGTACAAATTAGTAATTGGTAATTTTTTATTTATTTTTAGTCTTTTTGAAGGTTATTAAAATTCTTCAGAATATTAGCGTTCTACTTCTGGAATTATTTCGTATTCATTCCTAAAATTATTCTGTCAGTTTTGCATGAGCAATAATGACGATTGCTGTCTGTGGAGAAAGAGCGTCGTATTGAGCGGCAATGTAAAAGCAAGTCTGTGGGCACCGACGCTCAATCCTTTCGTGGGCGGACCTGTAGCAATTTCACCGGCGCTCAACACCGTCGCTCCACACCGCTAGTGTAAAATGAGCTTTAAGGCCATTTTACATTGACGATGTCTTCGCGCTCCACACCGTCGCTCCACCCCGCAATTCAAATATGCTCCGCCCACAGCAGAGCAAAATGACCCATGTTGCCACGCTCACGGTAAGGAGCAGCAACATTCTGCATGCTAAATATTGGCGGTGTGCACTGACAGTGCACTGACAGGCAATGTAAAAGCAAGTCTGTGGGCACCGACGCTCAATCCTTTCGTGGGCGGACCTGTAGCAATTTCACCGGCGCTCAACACCGTCGCTCCACACCGCTAGTGTAAAATGAGCTTTAAGGCCATTTTACATTGACGATGTCTTCGCGCTCCACACCGTCGCTCCACCCCGCAATTCAAATATGCTCCGCCCACAGCAGAGCAAAATGACCCATGTTGCCACGCTCACGGTAAGGAGCAGCAACATTCTGCATGCTAAATATTGGCGGTGTGCACTGACAGTCAACAGCGTTCAGTTGCTCTTGAGACCATAGAGAGCATGTGTAATCATGGCTTACATATTATGGAGCAAGGAAGAAATAAAACTCCTATTGAAATATGTAAAGAATATCCATGTTTATGGAACGGTAAGCTCGCAGAATATAAAAACAGAAGATTGTCTAGAGAAGATGCTTTTAAAAGTATAGCATCTCACTTCCCAAATTATAATATTGCCAGTGTTAGGTACGCAACTTTTGAAATGTTACGACGCAACCGCAACAACACAAAATAAGTTGCGACGCAACCGTAACAGCAACTTTGAAAAAAAAACAAAGTTGCGATCGCAACTCGCAACCGCTACTTTTTTAATTATTGAATATAATTTGGATTAAATATTGTTCAATTTATTTTACGTACATATTGCTATGCATAAAAGTAATATTAAGATATTCAAAATAATGCATTGTTTTGTTAAGAAAATTAATAGATTGAGTAAAAGTGTGGAGTAGAACTGGATGAAATATCAAGATGCTGAAAGAAACGTTTCATTTGGAAATATGGGATGAACAATAATATGAATTCCATTTTCTAATAATAATATTGGAAACGCACCTAGCTAGTAGCTATATTTTCATGAGTTCCATATATGAACCCAAAAAATTAGAAAACAGAAAAGTGCAAAACATTTGTACAGACTATTAGACGCAAAAAGAAAAACCATGCATATGCTCCGGTAATATATATTCTACTGCTTTTTGTTGTTCCTCTGTTATAATTTAATACTGGTTCATGATCTCAATATGACAACGTCAATGCACTGTAATGACGATCAACGTTGCCTATCAAAAATGTTGACATTTCATAATTTTTGTCATAAAGCCGAGCACATCGTGGTCTCAAAATTTCCTTACCTACAGTCGTTCGACCACAGCGCTCGATGGTATTGATGGTATTGGAGTGTTAAATTGGATGAACGTGACGACAAATTCACTTGAAGGAAACATCGCTCTGTGAACATTAGGGTGGCTAGTTCTGTTGGTTACTGGCTGTTTCAACCAATCAACTCACATCATTCCTATTAACATGTGTTATATAATGAGTTACATTAAATATACCTATATACTGTAAGCAATGTATATGTGTATCATAGTATCGCCTAATGCTAATAATAAACAGCTGCTAGACGGGTTTTACTGCAGTACGGTTTAGTTTCGAACGAGTATGAAACGCATATTAAATTCGATTGAAGGTTTTTTAAATTAAATAACCATCGTGATGCTGCGGTTGCGAGTTGCGGCCTGACACGTCGAAAACTGTTGCGATCGCAACAGATTCGTCTTTTCAAAAATTGTTGCGGCGCAACCGCAACAGAAAAAGTTGCGATCGCAATTGAGGCTGCAACTTGTTGCGGCGCAACTGCACAACACTGAATATTGCATTGGTGTAATATAGCGAGTAGTGTAAGTTCTAGTTAGAGAGACCAATAGTTGGCAACGCTCGAGAGGGCAACACTCGCAGGCAGTCTACTAGTAAACTCGGGTTCGACAACAAGTAAATGTTGACCGAGTGTGTACATAATATTACCTACTGTGGTTGGTATCTAACTTCTTAATTTCTAAACTAATGTACTAATTCTATGCTACCCTATTCTATATATTCCTTTCTATCTCCGCTCTGCTCTCGCTAACCACATTCTGGTATCTGAGTATCTATGTTGTAAGGTATCCAAGAGGTGAGTAAACTATTTTACCTAACTTGATGTCTATTACTATGTTGTGTCTATGTCTATGTGAAACCTATACTGTGCTATAGTGTAGGATGCGATATTGGCGACGAGGATTTGGTAGAACTGCTGGAAGTGACTAAGTGGTAGTGACTACTGACTAGTGAGGGAACATAAAATTTGCCTAGTGAAATTTTTTGTTATTGTTTTTCTGCTCACTGGTGTTGCTAGACTGGCTAGGCTAGTGGAGAAAATTAAAATTGATCAAGTGATTGTACTATTTGTGCTGTGAAAATTTTTTTTTTACAGTGTGTTTTTGACTTACTAAAAATTCAATATGCCATTGATAGGTTCAGTGGGAGAATTTAATCCTGGAGAGGAAGAATTTGGAGACTATGAAACTAGATTACACTGCTATTTTTTAATAAACAAAATAGAGGAAAATAAAAAAGCCCCCACCATAATTTCACTAGTGGGTCCTAAAATTGCTAGGTTGATCAAGGACCTTATGTCTCCAAAGAAAGTACTTGATGCTACTTATGACGAGATGGTGGAAGCGTTGAGACGGCATTTTAAGCCAACAAGAAATCAAATCTTTGAGAGATTTAGGTTCCATAAGCGGAACCAGAGACAAGGGGAAAGCATTGCTGATTTTGTGGCTAGCTTGAAAGCACTTTCTAATACCTGTAATTTCAAACAGGAAGTGCTAGAAGAGACCCTGCTGGATCGTTTCATTTTGGGTGTGTCCAGTAATGAAATTCAAAATTGCTTGCTAAATGAGGCTGGCCTGACATGGCAAAAGGCCATGGATCTAGCTACTGCTAAAGAAACCACACTGAGAGAAACAGTGGGGTTGAGGCAACCAAATTCAATTCTAAATGTAGGTCAGAGCAGAGTTCAGCAAACTGCGTACAAGCCTCAGGGCAAGACTCAGGCCCAAGCTAGCCCCAAATCAGCATGCAGCGGCTGTGGTAATCTGCACTGGCGTAGAGATTGCCCCTACAAAGACAGTGTTTGTCATGGTTGTGGCCAAAAAGGTCATCTAAAAAAATGTTGTTTCAAACTAACAAAAGGAACAAAAGGGCAGAAATCTGATAAAGGCAACAAA
This sequence comes from Morinoia aosen, assembly GCA_030386875.1. NCBI lineage: Eukaryota > Metazoa > Arthropoda > Malacostraca > Amphipoda > Talitridae > Morinoia > Morinoia aosen. The sequence continues at coordinate 45,577,449 of CM059559.1, forward strand.
AATAATTTTGTGCATGCTATGCATGAAAAAAGGGGGAGAGAAAACCACCCTAACCCTAATGGAACTAGCAATGGAACCAATGCAGACTACCCAGCCCCCAATCATGGGTGTTATGGGGAAATATTTGCTTTAGCCGAGGAAATGAAACCCCCAATCAAAATAAAATTGTTACTAAATGGTGTGCCATTAGAGATGGAGGTAGATACAGGTGCTGCCAGGTCTACCCTTTCAATGGCCACCTACTCTAAAATACCAGCTAAGTCAAGACCCGAGCTGAGACCTTCTGATGTTAAGCTAAGGACTTATGGGGGAGCTGAGCTGGTAGTTTGTGGGGAGATTAGGGCTAACATCCAGCGTGAATCTAGTGGTATGGTTCCTCAGCTAGCAACTATTGTGGTTGTAGACAGGGAGGGGCCAGCGTTGCTGGGTAGGGACCTGATTGATTTCCTTGGGCTAACTATAGTTTCAAATAATGTCAACAAATTGATCACTTGCCCTGAAGAGTTAGCAAATAAATTCCCCAACCTTTTTCAACCAGGTCTAGGTTGCTTTAAGGGAAGGAAATTCAAAATAGAAGTGGATCCCTCCGTACCACCAAAGTTTTGTAAGGCCAGGACCGTGCCTTACACGCTTAGACCTAAGGTGGAGGCTGAACTTGATAGACTGGTGCAGGAAGGTATCCTCACCCCTGTACAGTATTCAAGATGGGCGGCGGCGATCGTCCCTGTGCTCAAGGCTGATCAAAGCATCCGAATATGTGGGGATTACAAACTCACAGTCAACAGAGCCACTAGGCTTGATACCTACCCCATACCAAGAGTGGAAGATTTATTTAGCGGGTTAGCCGGAGGAGTTATATACTCCAAGCTAGATATGTCTCAGGCATACGCTCAACTACCCTTGGATGAAGACTCCAAGGAACTCACGGTAATAAACACCCACAGAGGTTTATTTGCCTACAACCGTCTCAGTTTTGGAATTGCGTCCGCACCTGGGATCTTTCAGCGTGCCATGGAAGGACTATTGCAGGGCCTCCCAGGAGTGTTCTGCTACCTGGATGACGTCCTGGTGAGTGCCACTAATGAGCAAGAGCACAACAAGCGTCTCTATCAAGTCTTATCTAAACTACACGAGGCAGGGCTAAAACTGAGAATGGATAAATGTCAAATTGGAGTGCCACAGGTATCCTACCTTGGATACCAAATTGACAAGGATGGATTGCACCCCACTGCAGAGAAGGTAGCAGCAATCCAGAATGCACCAGCTCCTACTAATGTGACTCAACTGAGAGCCTACCTTGGGCTGCTAAATTTCTATAGGAAATTTCTAAAATCATCTGCAACTATGCTGGAGCCCCTAAATACCTTACTGAGGGATAAAACCCCTTGGAAATGGGATGCAAGTCAGGAGAGAGCCTTCCAGAAATCTAAACAAGCCCTCCTGGACTCTCAGACTCTAGTCCACTTTGACCCTCAGAAACCCATAGTGGTAGTGGCGGACAGTAGTGCGTATGGTGTGGGAGCGGTGCTGTGTCACCTTATTGATGGGATTGAACGCCCCGCCTATTTTGCCTCCCGAACTCTAACAGCCACAGAACGCAACTACTCTCAAACTGAGAAAGAAGCCCTAGCTATGGTGTTCGCACTTCGAAAATTTCATTGCTACCTGTGGGGACAGGATTTCGCTGTGGTTACGGACCACAAACCTTTGTTAGGACTATTTGATCCGGGTAGAAGCATTCCTCCGATGGCATCCGGGCGCATCCAAAGGTGGGCTTTACTACTGCAGTCCTACAAGTTCACCTTGCGTCACCGGTCTGGCGTGCTGTTGGGTACGGCTGATGCTCTCAGTCGTCTACCCTTAACAACTCCCGAGGAAGCCACACCTATTCCTGCGGAATGGACGTCCTTAGTAAACTTCCTCGAGTCAGCTCCAGTCACCAGCACCCACATCCGCGACAGCACCCTAAGGGACCCAGTACTTTCAAAGGTATACAAATACTGCCAAGTAGGCTGGCCTTCGATGGTAATTGGTGACCCTGATCTCGCTCCGTATACTAGGAGGCGAGACGAATTGTCCACACAAAATGGCTGTGTGCTCTGGGGAGCAAGAATTATTGTACCCCAAGCCCTCAGACAAGCCATTGTGGATGAACTTCACTCTGGTCATGCTGGATCATCCAGGATGAAGGAGTTAGCTCGCAGCTACGTGTGGTCGCCCCTTCTGGATAAAGATCTAGAAGAAACAACTAAGTCATGCAGCGAGTGCCTGAGCACTCGAGCCGCACCGACGAAAGCTGAACTCCATCCGTGGGAATGGCCTGCGAAGCCTTGGCATCGCATACACATTGACTACGCGGGCCCAATGGATGGAAAATACTATCTAGTGATCGTGGATGCACACTCTAAGTGGGTTGAAATTTTTCCCACATCTACTACAACCTCTAGCGAAACGATCTTGTGCCTGAAACACACTTTTGCGACATTTGGATTCCCAGTAACAATTGTTTCAGACAACGCAACGTGTTTCACATCGGCTGAATTCCAAGAATTTGTGAAGGCATGTGGTATGCGACATATTACAAGCGCACCATACCACCCTTCAACTAATGGACTGGCGGAGCGCATGGTACAAACTTTCAAGAAGAATATACGGAAGTCAACGGAACCCCTACGCCTAGCACTAGACAGGTTCCTGTTCAACTATCGGCTAACACCTCACACGACAACAGGTGTTACGCCTGCCGAACTGATGTTAGGCAGGAAAGTTCGCTCTCGTCTTGATCTGCTTTGGCCGTCAGAAGCAATCGCGTCCAAAGTTGCTCAACGCCAGGACGCTTAGAAAAGATACCACCCAGGGTCTCGCGCGGTTGACATTCCGCTGGAGTCACCTGTGATGGTCCGTCAATACACGCCGGGTTCCCCAAAATGGACCCCTGCTACCACCATTGAGAAAACAGGCCCGGTATCCTACAAGTGCCAACTGAAGGGGGGAGAGGTCGTTCGTCGACACCAGGACCAAGTTATTACCTGCTCGAACACCATCCCTGAACCCTTGGAACAACCTACGGAGGAAACCGTTGTGTTTCCACAACCTGCTCAAAATTCATACCCACCACCTCCGACCCATGAACCTGACTCCGAAACACCTGATTACCCGATTCCCACCCAGGAGGCTAGGACGCACGAGCCTCCAAACGCTAGCATCTCGCGCAGGTCTACCCGAGCTCGGAAGCCTGTGGTGAGAATGGACCTTTAGGATTGACTATATTGAATAAGGGGACTGGGGATACAGGGGGGGGGGGGTTTCTAATTAAGGAGGGAGGGGTGTAATATAGCGAGTAGTGTAAGTTCTAGTTAGAGAGACCAATAGTTGGCAACGCTCGAGAGGGCAACACTCGCAGGCAGTCTACTAGTAAACTCGGGTTCGACAACAAGTAAATGTTGACCGAGTGTGTACATAATATTACCTACTGTGGTTGGTATCTAACTTCTTAATTTCTAAACTAATGTACTAATTCTATGCTACCCTATTCTATATATTCCTTTCTATCTCCGCTCTGCTCTCGCTAACCACATTCTGGTATCTGAGTATCTATGTTGTAAGGTATCCAAGAGGTGAGTAAACTATTTTACCTAACTTGATGTCTATTACTATGTTGTGTCTATGTCTATGTGAAACCTATACTGTGCTATAGTGTAGGATGTGATAATTGGTTAAAATGAAAATTCAAACACTGAGAGGCCAAGATAGGAAACAGCTCTCACTATTCCAAAAATCAAAGAAATATACACTGCGTATGTGTTATAGATCAAGAAAGAGATAATATTAGTACACCTCATCAAGATACAAATAACACATCAATAGACAAATGCAATGACACATCACATGTAATTTTTATGTAATTTTTAACCAACAAATTATTATTATGTGTAAAACATATTAGCTGATTAGATTATCATCGTCGCTAAATTTTTTCTATTTATTTTTATTTTTTTTAAACTTATTACCTGTTGTATGTGAACTTTGTAACAACGCCTTCAGCAATTTGTACGCATCAATTTTGTATATTGAACTCCAATATTAATCGCTCTTGGCTGAGTATTGAGTGTACTCACGAAATCACGCTAGATTTCTTACTCTTTTCTATACTTTCTAAGCTAGTTTTTAGATAGAAATATCCTTTTTATCTTGACTCTGTATTTCGTTTTAAGTTATACAATAGTACTTACTGCCTACTGTTTACTAATTTTGAATGACTGATCACGCTGATATATTAGATGAAATCGACCCTGATCTCAATCATTTGAACAGAATATTTCCAAACCTAAACGACTCTGAAAACTGCATATATACTAATATATCAAAATTCAACGAATCTATACGAATAACCCGGCAGGATTTTTCGCTACTGTGTTGGAACTGTAGGTCACTCTATCCAAAATTGGAAGAGATACAATGCACTATTACTGAACTTAAGTATACCTTAGATGTGATAAGCTTCACCGAAAGCTGGCTAGATGACTCGACCAAAGACATGATTAAATTTGAAAATTATCATAGTTACCATTCGCTACGAAAAAACAAGCGAGGCGGGGGCATCAGTACATACATTTCTAAGCACATGGATTCGAGAATCATAGCAAGTGCAACACTGAATCAGGATCATATAGAATCATTATTCGTAGAACTGTCTAGAGATGGCAAACGAATTGTGCTTGGAACGGTGTATAGGCCGCCTACAGCCTGTCCTATATCCTTCCTTAATGAGCTTAATCGAACTATTTCTCAGTTCAACAGGTCGTTCTACAATGACATAATAATATGCGGTGACTTCAACTATGATTTGCTGAAACATGAAAGCTATGAACCAATCTCTAATTTCTTAAATGCATTTCATTCTAAATCTTTCCTTCCGATCATCACAAAGCCAACACGAATAACCTCAGAATGTGCTACGCTGCTTGACAATATCTTTATGACAGACCCAAGTGATTTTCTTGCTGGAATAATTACTTCTGACTTATCAGATCATTTTCCAGTTTTTCTTATTAAGAAAAATGTCTATCTTGCGTGCACCAAAGCACGGGCTGAAACTTACTCATATCGTAAAATAAACGAATCAAATTTAGAAGAAATGCGAACCGTTCTAGAAGATTTAATGCCAACATTGCACATCACCCAACAAAACAATAATGCAAGGAGCATTGATGAATCAGTAGTAAAGTTGACTGAAACTATAATGAACGCATACAATCAGTGTTGCCCAATTGTAACTCGTACAGTTACCCCGAAAAATAAACAAAAGCCCTGGAATACTAGAGACATCGTGATAAATATAAAGAAACGCCAAGCGTACCTAGCCCTCCTTTGCGAACGGCGAATATCTAGAGAAACATATAACCGATTCAGAAACTATGTGACAAACCAGATGAGAACATCAAAAAAGAGCTACTTTACCCTCAAGTTTACTCAATTCAAAGCTGACGTTAAAAAGACTTGGCGCCTCCTTAACTCTTGTTATAAACCGAATAACGCCGATAAAAAGAAAATTGGATATATCACTCAAGATAATGTAAAATACCATGAGAAGAATGAAATTGCTAATCTCTTCAACAACTTCTTTGTAAACGTAGGGAAAACTATAGCCAATGGTATTCCAAGTGAACCTACTGATCACCTGGAATTTATGGATCATATTCGAGAACACAACTCCTTTTTCTTTACGCCTATAAACTCCTCCGATGTAATTGCGTGCATAAACAACATGAAAAATAAATCGAGTGGGTTACAAACGTTTCCAACTAAAATACTTAAAATAATTGCTGATATTGTGGCCCCGCTGATATCCAATATTATTAACCTGTCTCTCTTACTAGGCACTTTCCCGAACTCCCTCAAAGTTGCTAGAGTAACCCCTATCTTTAGAAATGGTGAAAAAACCTGTGTAAACAATTATCGACTTATCTCCATGTTACCAATTATTAGCAAGGTATTCGAGAAAATTGTGTATAAAAAGTGTACTCTTATTTTGAACAAAAATCATTTCTCTATGATAAACAATACGGCTTTCGCTGTAAAAAATCAACAACACAGGCAATATTAAATCATTTACAATTCCTTTATTCTAATATAGATAACGGAAAGACTGTCTTCTCTGTATTTCTTGACTTTCGAAAAGCATTCGATTGTGTGGACCATAACATATTACTCTCGAAACTTCATTGTTATGGCATTCGTGGGGTTGCCCATGATTGGTTCAGATCATACCTAACAAATCGGAAGCAATACGTTGTCATTGACGACGCAAAATCGGACCCACAGAAAATTAGCCATGGAGTTCCACAAGGATCTGTTCTTGGGCCTCTCCTTTTTCTGATTTTTATCAATGATATTATTAAATCTACATCATTTTTTAAATTCATACTTTTTGCCGATGACAGTACGCTTTCTGCGGTCCTTCCGAACGAAAATCCCACTACGATTGCGGAGAGTATAAATAATGAACTCCATAAGGTTTCACTGTGGCTTAAAGCTAATAAAATAAGCCTCAATATCGATAAAACAAATTATATTACGTTCTCATACAAGAAAAATATATCTCTACCATCCATTAAAATGGGCGGAGGTGAAATCAAAGAAACCAACTCATGTAAATTTCTGGGCATCATAATAGATAAACATCTGACCTTCAAAGAGCACATCACTCATATTAGTTCTAAATTATCAAAATCCATCGGAATCCTGAATAAAGTTAAAAATTTCCTGCCTGAAACAGCCTTACTAATGCTTTATCGAACGCTCATTTCACCATACCTGCAATACGGAATAGAAGCATGGCATGGAACTGATAAAAATAAAACCAATATAATTTTTACTCTGCAAAAAAGAGCCATCAGAGCGGTAAAGAACCTAGAACATAATGCTCACACAAATGATTCATTAAAAAATTTACAAATACTTAAACTCTCGGATCTCTACAAAATCTCCATCTGCAATTTCATCTACAAAACATTAGCTAATGATGGCGACAATAGCCTTCAACAGTTATTAACTGCGCAAACTGGTCATCACGACCATTTAACACGAAATAAAAGTAAATTCATGCTTCCTTATTATTCAAAGGCCCGCTTGCAACATAGTATACTATTCGTTTGAACTAAAACCTGGAACTCAATACCTGCGAAGATCCGTGAAAGTAATTCTTACAAGGTATTTAAAAGAAATCTTGAGTCTCACTTCTTATCAGAATACTAGTCGTGTAAGATCACCAAGTCAAATCCTGCCTCCTACATGTCTGGTCCTAATAATGCAATTTGCCATGAGTAATATCGCCGATTTTCAGTCTGCTCCCAAATCGTTGTCGAATATACTGTTAAATATTGTCCATATGACCTATATTGTAAAATTAAACATCAATATCGAGTTCATTATCCTGTTGATCAGTCTAATGCGAAACTAGGCTAAGTGAATTAGGTTAAACATTATTGTACGCCCTAGAATAATGTAATGGTAGGATGCCCTAGAAGTCGCTGAACTTATTCGCGCCCAGAGGTAGCTATACTCAACTCTGACCATTGTATTAGACTTAAGAAACATTCTACCTCTGTATCTCCTGTGGTAAATAAACTGTTTTAAATTGTTTAAATTGTTTAAACATTAGGTAAATAATTCACTCACCTCTTAGATACCTTACAGCTTAAATACTCAACTACCAGACATGTGGCCAGCAAGAGTAGAGCGGAGATAGGTGGGAATATATAGAAAAGAGTAGAGTAGAATTAAGTACATTAGTTTTTGAAATTAGAGAGTTAGATACTTAGCCACAATAGGTAATTATATACACACACTCGGCCAACATCCACTGTTGTTGGGCCCGAGACCAATAGGAGACTGACGCGAGTGTTGCTCCCACGAGCGTTGCCAACTTTTGGTATGTTTAACTAGAACTTACATTTCCCGCTATATTATAGTATGTAAACGTAAAATTAATTACAGTGTAATTAAATTGCACAATGTACATGGCTCTGAAGAAAAGTACTTCAAATACACGGAAAACATTCGGCAGGTGTCATTAGAAGATAATTGAAATTATAGGAAAAAGTAAAAAAAGTACACCTAGAAATCAGTGATTGGTATTTATATTTTCTTTCCATTTACAATGTTTTTTGAAGGTAATTGGGCAGTATTAAAGTTTTTTAGAATATTAGCTTTTTACTTTTGCAAATTATTCTGTAAATATTCGGCAAATTTTTCTGCCAAGTATTCTGTGAGTATTGCATGAGCAATACTCAGCTGACGATTGCTGTCTCTGGGGAAGGAGTGTCGTGTTGAGCGGCAATGTAAAAGCAAGGCGGTGTGCACTGACGCTCAATCCTCTCGTGGGAGGAGCTATAGCAAGGTTACCGTCGCTCCACACCGCTGAGGCGTTTTTCCACTCATAATCTCGAAGTGATCGAGTAACCCTCGGTGTTAAGCGGGTTACTCGATCCGTCAAAAACAGTGTTTCCAAAGATGATCCGTTGCCGAGATTGCTTCTAGAAACACAGGTTAATGTCACCCGAGTAACTTTCTCTGTAACCTCGTTTTGAAAAGGATTATGACCGGGTTGGGTTATGACGTCACAAATGTTTACAAACAAATTTTAGGCGGGCTTTCGTTAATGTGGTACTATGTCTGTATATAGTTGAAAATTAGTGTTCAAATAGGATGAAATTGTAAGATGTGTGTATAGTGTTTAGTATTTTTGCATATTGTGAAAAGGTTTTATCATGAAAATGAAAAGTTATATGAAATTGACATTGAACACAAGCCGCGTATTTGCTGTAAGGCTAGGGCAGTTAATAGTCATCAAAATACAAGTAGGCCTATTTTTCTTTTTTCATAAACTTATCCTGCAAGTAATAGTATCACTCTAATTAATTTTATATTCGTTTAATTTTATTTGTAAGTATTAGGTTTGTAAGTTGCTTTTCAATTGGTTATTGCTGGCTGAACTAACTATCCTATTGAATTGAAGTTTTGAGGTACTAGATATAAGGGTCTTGTTAATATTTATAGTTCATTCTTCTCACACAATTGAAATGATGTCATGTAAATATACTAGTTTGACTGGTTTTGTGAATATAGTTTTATTGAAATATTTTTGGTAAATGTGAAGCGTTTGCCGTTTGCCAGTAATCAATTTTTAAGTTTTCGGTGCGTTAACGTAATTAATTAGATCAAAATAAACAAGTTTTCTTCTATGCACTTTCTGTCTGAAATGAGTACTTTACAAGTTATATAGTGGTAAATGACCTACCGCAACTCCAGTCTTGGAAGCAGAAAGTAATTCATCAAGCGCATCGGATGGCAACACTACAATAGACTTTCCCTTCTGACGCGCTCGAATGATCGAGCGCATTCTCGCCTTCTAATGCAAAAGTTAACATACCGCTATAACTCATTATTTTTGAAGGATAATTTCTATTGTGATATTAACTAAAAGATATTAGAAGTGGGTTCAGGCTCTGCGGGGCCAGCAAATAATAAATTACGAAGTACCCAAACGCACTCTACCCAAACTAAACCTACCGCTATAACTCGTTTCATACCAATTCGCGACGGAAAATGCGTGGAAGAAAGGTTGTTTATTTCAACCTAATTAGCTATGTTTAGGCACTGAAAAGTAGAAAATTGATTAAGGTCCTTCCTTTAACGTTTACCGTCATTTAAGTGTGGAACATCTTTGTTTTATGTTCTTCATCTGTTAATTGATGATCGATTTAAAAGATAACTTCATCATAACTTTGTAATTTTATGGAAATGTTTCAAAATATCTTTCATCTGATATGTTACTCCATATAATCAAACAGTAGATGATAACATTCATGCTGAGTGTGAACTGACACTATTATCATCTATCGAAAAAATCATCTTGGCTTTAAAAATTTGGCATATATCTTTGTTAAACTGTCAAAAAAGATGCCTTGCACATTTATGCTAATTTTTAAGAACATCTTGAAAATTTTACAATTATCTGCCAAAGAGGGCAATCCCTAAAGTACGGAACGATGGAACTGATATTGCGATGAACGATGCGTGGAACTGATATTACTGGCCCTAAAATCGGAACATTCCGTTCCGTAGTGCCCGGAACAACTCTTACAAACCTAGCTTCGAATTATCGTAAGTGATGATTGAATACGCGGAAACAGTTTGACCCAGTAAACAATAATGATATCCCAAAATTATTGAGCTCTATAAACACCACACGAACATTTCTTCCCAGGAGCCTATTATAGTTCCGTAGTGCCCGGAACGTTCCGTTCCGTAGTGCCCGGAACGAACCGCTCCGTAGTGCCGGGAACGAACCCGGACGCTGTAAAGCGACCGGAAACACTAAAGACATGGAACAACGAATCTTTATGCATTCATGCCCGATACGAAGAAACTCATGCAGCAAAATTTGAGTAGAGAGATAAACTTTGGATTTTGAATGATATCGTGGAACGGAAGGAATACTTGTTCCTAATCGCTCGGAATATTTCGAGAATACACTACTTGGCAGCAGTTACGTGGTTTTGCGTTCGATTACGAACTCTCTGACATGCTTCCAGTTCGCACCACCGTAAACATTTTCTGAACCAAAGACAGAACTAATGTACGACAGAGTTTGGCATGAGACGGGAACCGATAATGTAGGGAAAATGAAATTGTTTGCCAATAATATGTTTTGCCAAGATATGTAAGTCGTTATCAAGATGACAGGAGCAAGGTTTTTTGAATCAATCGCACGTGACTCTCGTTTACCTTACATCTATATACTATAGAGTGTTGACCTGGGCAATGGCCATTTAATGACGATAGTCACGTGGTTGTTCGTCTCTTAAGGCACCGCCACACCTTGCAACTTCGAGTGCTCCATGCCGCACCGACGAGTTGCCCAGAGCTCTCTCAGCCGCTCGGCTGCATCAGGAACGAAAGTTCAGCCGGCCTGATTCATGTAGCTGGACGACGGCGCACTCGACAGAGTCAGTGTGTTTCAAAGAGGCATTGCGTACGGAATGCCTCTTTGAAAATGAGGAACTTAAAAAGTGCAAGCTGCGAAAGCGTGCGAGAAAAGTTGGCTGCTGTGAATTGTATTGTGCGACACGCAGACATTATGAAAAAGATCCACACCCTAAAAACTCAGTTGCACAGAGAAATGGCTGCGATGAAGGCGTCCAAGAAGTCTGGTGTTGGGACAGAAGAAGTCTACAATCCCAAACTTTGGTGTTTTAAGGAGCTGTACTTTTTGGCAGAGGGAGACACCATTCGAGCCTCAACTTCAAATTTAGATGCTGAAACTACCGAGCACCAATCCGTAAGTTTATATTTTTCTTACCTGTACATTGACACTAATATCATTTTAGAAAAGGTGAGGTAATTGCAATGTTGACGATGCTTTTGATATTATATGGTTCAAGATATAATTTCTGTAATTTGTTGATATTGTAAAAAATATGACTGTATCTTGATAACCTGAGTGTTTAAATTTCCGTTAAAGCTCATCAATTCTTTATTAGTACGTAGGTATGTAACACGTTTGTTATATTATTTTTAAAATTTTGGCATAATCAGCTATGAGGGCATTTTTACGTGAATTCCAGGTCAAAACTTCTGTTCGAAAAAGGAACTATTAATGAGCGAGTTTTATTTATGGGAATAAACAATTTTAGCCCAAAGTATGTCCTGTCACACAGTACTTGGGGAGTCTTTATCGTGCTCATTCTGTATCAGTCTCCACCTATTCCACGCTCGTGTTAAAAATTTGTCCATTCACACTAGTGATGCTGAACTACATGAATTAGATCATATCGTATATGCTGCGAAATTGTGATTGATGTTCGATTAAACTTTTCAAAACATTCAAATAAGCTTTTAGAAATCATAGGGTCTTAATGCGCGAGATTGTTAATAGGAGCAACAACAAAAAGACCTATCATTGATATAATTATATATGACAGAAACATTGTCAATTCTTTCGCCTTTTTTATCTAGGGAGATGACGTTGCACCTTCATCTATCTGCGCTTCATCATCGGAGGGTGGAATAACATCTAACATAGGTGGTGCTAACATTTTGCACCACCCACTCCTGCGTTTTTTTTGTAGTTTTTTCTTTGCGGCACACACAGCTACTACGCTCCAGAGCGCAGCTGCCTCGCACAGCACATCATCAGACATCCTCTCCCTCTCAAAGCAGATGGGCAACTGATTGTCGCGACACCGCGCGCTCTTGCAGAAGCCCGTCAGTCAGCAGCGGTTGTTCTACGACACCAATACAGTTACAAGTAGCATTGACGTAATGCAAGGTGTGGCGCGGGCTTAAATTAAGGCCTGTTGACACGAGACGTGGGCGAGCGCTCCACCGGGAAAGAGAGGCTTAAACCCCGCCCATTTTCTCTCGTTTCAGGCTCAATGGAGCAGTAGACAACAGTCTGTCTCAGTTCGGTCTTCGTCACGATATACCGTGGTCTTCGTCGAGCGAGTCAATGCTTCCCAGTGCAATTTCAGACGCTGAACGTGTAGGGTGTGCGTCTCTGCTCCCTGCCTACACGTTCTCTTAGAAAAGTGGCGTTTAGCTGCCAAAAAAGGACTTTTTTAAGCCAACGCTTCGCCCACATTTTCCTCATTCGTTTTTGTTTCTTCTTTATAGCCGCGACAACTGATAGAGATTGAAAACGCCATTGCCTGTCGCGGAGCCACCTTCGTACGTTCTCTCTCTACCGCTGCTAGGAGCAGACTGAGGATTTTACTTGGAGCAGTCTCAGGGCTTCCACGGGTGAGAAAGTTCCTACCCTAAAACTTTGTGCCAGATTACCCTAAAAATGATTAAATTACCCTAAAATGTCAAATAAGCCCACTGCTGTTATTGCATTAAAATGTTCAAGGCTTCTATGTTTCTATGTGAAGAAATGACACAGCAACAGGGTTCGTGCGCTATTTGCAAATGAAATTCTTTGACTTTTCGGAGTCAGATGTGTCACGATAAGTGCAACTTTTTATGTAGCTCTCTGTTCTTTATCTTTTTTGTTTGATGACCTAATTACAAGCTGTTCAATATGCGTTAAGTACCGTTACGATGCCAAGCGATCTACTCCTGAATAGCAGAGAGAAGCAAAGACATAGTAAGAGGAAATGAAAGGCAAAGTAACACTCGAAACATTTATTTATGGAAACAATTTTGAACAGCAGCACAAACATCGATTCACAATTTTTGCGAACAAACTAGAGGAATTTGCTTTTTATTAACTTCTAATATCTATATTTTCACTTAACCAACAATTTTCCTCTTAGAAAGTCGAGAACTGTTCAGTACATCGAAAATACTATGTAACTTATATAAGGAATTTCGCTTGATCATCGCCAAGAGATAAACTCTAATCGCATAAGAGTGTCGAGCTAGATAACAATGCTTAAGAAGGTAGTTTTCTCGTATTTTTTGTGTTAACATGAAGAAGGTAAATCAAGTAAAACTTATTGAATTAACTAGCTCAATTAGACAAACTCAAATGTATTTGTATCTGTACATATATATGTATCCTACCAATCGTATATTCATAAGATATGTATCCCCATATTGCTAGAGACTCAACGGATATATCGTATAATATACTTTCTCATTATGTGAATTCACTTAATTTAATTTGAATGCAATTTAACACTAAAAAGACAAGTTTCAGCCTCACTCAGATTTACCACACTGTAGTAGTTACAAGAATGTGAAACGAGGGTCCAACTTGTGCATCCCACCAACCTCCAATCATTACAAAGGGATTTGACAGGCACATATTCACATAAAAAAATCAATAACATCCATTGCAAACAACGCGATTCCGTAACAACAACAACACGAACAAGTCCGATTATATTAACAAGTGTACTGCCCATTTATAAAGACGAAAATAAGAGCTAGATAAAACTGTATCAAGTTACCTTTACGTGATGACAAATTTTAAAGTTCAGCACAAGTAGCGTGGCGTCTGACTTTTTCTACGGAAACGATCAAATTGGAATCAATCGGCATTGAATCGGATGTTGCTCCTGAATTCTTAAGATGGTATATCATGTGCAATAGGCCACACAGAGTCTCGTTTTTTAGGGAAGCTCTGTTATCAGTTTTGATTAGATTTAATTTACTGAAGAAACGCTCGACAGACGCAATGCTAAATGGTAGTGCCAAAAGAGTAGAAACAACAGATAGGTTAGGAGAGCATGGCAGATCCGCAGCATTCTTTGCTTTCGATATAATGTTCCAATACTCCTGACAGGACATATCAGTTGAAATTCCAGGCATTAAACAATGTTTTCTATATTCTGCGTCGGTCTCATTCTTGTTGGCAAAAGTCAACAATTGCGGCAGAATATCAAAAACATTTGGGATTGACGGCGGTTGGAGCTGAATAGCGTTGGCAGGATTCAAGAACTGAATCACATCATACAAAGGATCTTCAAGGGTAAACCTAGCTTGGATATGTCCAACAGTTTCTATTAAAAACGCTTTACAGTTCCTGTAAAATATCGCCAGTTCATCTGTTGTTGCACTGCTTTTCAGATCGTTTAGAGTTTCAGTGGCCGCTACGCCAAGGTATATACTTTCATCTGTCACCATAGACGCGGTGAAGAGAGCATCAGATGGTTGTAGTGCTGTGATTTCACACTGCCTCACATAAGACACGCGCATTAAATCTGAACAGATACTTCTTATTAAGTCACACACATCCTTTTTGTGGCTGTATAGTGCAGGCAGTTCTGACTGAAGGTGTTTATTGAACTTATTAAAGCGGCTAAGACTGTATGAAAGAAACTCTATATATGCCAAAGAAAAAGAATCATTTAAGGTTTGTATGATTGTATCATTAGTATTAGTGGGATCACTAAACGCTACTTCTGTGAAACATAATTTCAAAGCATCCCACTGCTCCAATAGACGGTTAACACACTGCTCTAGTGACAACCATCGTGTCTGACCAGGCGCCAAAATTTTATGTGGTTCTATTCCGACAAAAGTTTGCAATTCTTGAAATGAAATTTGTCTTTTCGAGCTTAGACGGAAATGGTTAAACACATTACGGCAAAGATCCTCGATAGATTTAGGTAATTTTAGACAAGCGTATGATGCACATAAATGAATTAAATGGCACGAACATTTTACAACATGAACATTTGGCAATTCTTTATTTAATAAAGAAGCAACAGAATGTTTGGATCCCATCATTACGTTAGTCGTGTCAGAACAAAACCCTACAATGTTGCTCAATTTAATATTTTTATCACTGAAACATTTTTTGAGTGTAGTAAACAATCCAGTGGCTGTGCTATCCTGTATTTCAACAAGATCAACAAAGGAGCTCTTGATTGCACCCTCACTCCAATATTGCACGATGACTCCAAGCTGTTTAGCGGTACTGCGATCAGTTGTTTCATCAATTATTACAGAAAATAAACGTTCATTAAGGACAACGACAAGTTCACTTAGTAGATGTTTACCGAAACATTGTCTAATAATGTTCGAAGCTCTTTGTTTCCCTAAGCTTACTTTCTTTAATGCTTCATTATCTGGAAACATTTGTTTCAGCAGTTGCAGCAATGAGTCACTTAACGAAATAGGCAAATTATGCTCAGAAAGATATGCACAAATCCGCAATTCAATTTTTCTGGCTGACTTGTCAATTGGATCGTTTGACAAGATGAAGGAAGTTAAAGTTTGAGTTTTCCTTCTCTGCATTGAGAGATTTTGATGGCGTTGACTGCTTGCATGACGCGTAATCTCAGATTTACCACACGTAATGGTAGATGAGCATATGGTACAGTATGCCATATCGTTAGTTGAGGTAGAACACTGAGATTTTTCTAACCAGCCTCGAAACAATGGTTCGCTTCTCCATCCTTCCTTCCATTTTTGTGTGTAGGGCTTAACAGACGATGAAAGTTTGCTTTTCTTCCTTGGTGGTGTAGCAGCTTGATCGGACGGAGAATCCATTTTACTGCAACGCAAGTAACCAAATCTTATCTGTTACAATGCACTACTGCATGTGATGCACCTTGCACAGTTAATTGCTCTCTACTGAAACAAAACTATTTGCGCAATGCGCATTGCCCTGCAGGGCTGCAACTGCTGCGTTACAAACGCGCCTAATCGAAGATTGAACAAGATTCGTTCGAGCTTCGATAATTCGTATTACGTTGCAGTATCTTGGTTCGTTCAACGCTCCATTTTGGAAAACATGATTGAATGGAATATTTCATGGCCACAGGGTAAAAAAAAATGGCCATATTGGTAAAAATGGCCAAGTGATTTTTCTCATTGCCACGGCGTTTAAAAAATGACCAATTTTGGGTAAATTGGTTATGAAATGGCCAATCTGGCAACCCTGAATTCTGCCCTCGAAGTCGGCTCGGCTCGAGCGGTGTCGTTGTTTCCACGTTATATAGTTGTTCAATTCCACTAAACGACGATGACCGATATATTGGTGTAAATCTCGATGCGTTAACGAGTTAGTTGACGTAAGGCTATCAAATATAGATTTCTAAACATTATATCAAGTTGCCTACCACTTTAATTAGTGTAATTTTAATAAACCAAGGTATTTTTTATTTGAGCAAATCTGGTAACATATTACTAAGGAGAGATCACAGCTGCCAGCTGGGAGATTTGCAGCGATGTGTACAGCAATTTGAGCCTTATCGTTGGGTGCAGTAAAGAATAAATTGAAAGCAAGTTCGGTTAAGCTTTGCGTTTGTTCCAAATTTGACTCTTATTGAACATTTTCATTAACATTCCGGTAGAGTACTTCCGCAAATTACCTTATAAGGTACTTAAAAGAGCAAACTTGATATTGGTAATGAAAACCGGCTATGCCCTATAATTTTGCTGTGCTACCCTGATTGAAGTCGAATTACCCTAAAAATCATAGAATTTTGCGTTACCCTAAACTCTACCCTAGACAGTGTCTGATTACCCTAAAATGGGGTATTTTACCCTAAAGTGGAAGCACTGAGCAGTCTGCACCTCTGCCATGGTCCGTGTGGACACGCTGGCTCGAACAAGCATTTTACTGAGCTCGTGGTGGAGCGCTCGCCCAGTCCACGTGTCAACAGGCCTTTATGTTTGACAGCTCGTTGCAGTAACCTTTGACTTATGTGTGCTAATGTACATCTGACCGGCGCGCCATTTTAGAGAACCCATCTAAGATCCTTACCGAGTTACCCTAACAAAAAGGGTAATTTCTAAACTATAAGACGTACAATCTTGAAATTAGTACCAAATTAATTGGCGTGACGAGTACAATATATTTACCTAATTGAAAAATTTTTTACGCCCCTGTGGGGGGCAGAAAGAGGGCCTCTCGTGGCCCGTCAATGGTCGGCCGATTTTCTCTATAAGCCTCATTTTATTCCACTCATAATTTCTAAACTATTGCACTTAAAAATTTGAAATAAGGTTCATTTTAAGCATCAATTCATTCTCCAAATGTGAGTGTATAATAAAACTGTCATACGCTCCCTGGAGGAATATGAAGAGCAAGTTTCTCCTAGCCTCTGAATGGTCGACCGATTTCTCAAAAGGCTCATTTTATTCCACTCATAATTTCTAAACTATTGCACCTAAAAATTTGAAATTGGGTTCATTTTAAGCGTCAATTTATTCTCCAAATGTGAGTGTATAATAAAACTGTCATACGCTCCCTGGAGGAATATGAAGAGCAAGTTTCTCCTAGCCTCTGAATGGTCGACCGATTTCTCAAAAGGCTCATTTTATTCCACTCATAATTTCTAAACTATTGCACCTAAAAATTTGAAATTAAGTTCATTTTAAGCGTCAATTCATTCTCCAAATTTGAGTGTATAATAAAACTGTCATACGCTCCCTGAAAGAATATGAAGAGAAAGTTTCTCCTAGCCTCTGAATGGTCGACCGATTTCTCAAAAGGCTAATTTTATTCCATTCATAATTTCTAAACTATTGCACCTAAAAATTTGAAATTGGGTTCATTTTAAGCGTCAATTCATTCTCCAAATGTGAGTGTATAATAAAACTGTCATACGCCCCTTAAGGGATGACAGAGACCAAGGTTTTTCCAGCTTCTCCTAGCCTCGCAATCCGCGCTGCAGAAGGCCGCGCTCACCTAAGTTATGAAGTACTGTTTGAATTCTTGTCCATACCCTTGTCGTTCCCCACATCGTGGTGGGTCTTCGAATCCCAGAGGTGACGATATTTTTTTTCTCAGTTGTAGAATAATCATTTTCATGTTTTTCTTACTCATGTAGACTTTTGTGAAGCAATATTATAAGTAGAGCTGTGCAATTGCATAACTTGCATGTATGCTCTCTTAAGAATGTTTTATGCATTGCAAAAAATTATCTTGTGCATGTGAAAATCTCATATGCAATTAATTATCCATGTACACTATAACAGATGTAATATGAAAAGTGCTTTAAGCAAATGCACAATATCATTGAATATATCCTGTAAGGCGAGTGGTGTAATTTCATTGTCCTGTTTTTAAGGGAAAACTGTAAATTTGTTCCTTACTCCAGAAATTTTCAACATTTATGGGACCTCTCGCATACATGGTACTCTTGGTTAAAAGCAACTTATCACAAGTTTTAAACGGTGCGCTATGTTCAGCACCTGATCCCCAGGTGCTGAACCTTCTTGACCTGTTCTTCAGTTGTTAAATATGGTTCATCAATAGAATACAATGGAGGCGTCCGAACTGAATTTTATGAAGTTTGAAGTATTTAAGAATTGCATAGTGTGATAGTTGCTCGTCGTGTCGTGAGACTAGCGAACTTGCCTCCGTCCAGGCAGACCCTGGTTCGAGTCCCGGCGCTGGTGGCGATTTTCTCTGTTGGGTATAGGGGAAAAATTCCAAGCACAATACCCCACTCTACCCAGGTGTCTGAAATGGGTACCGGTCTTGACCGGGGGAAAGCGTAATGGCGTCCTGGCGTTAGTTATAAGGAATTTGAAAATCCAATGTATAAGGTGATATGTATCAGGCTTGAAATTGGAAATAAAGCATCCGTAGATGCCTTCATTATTATTATTATTATTATTATTATTAGTTTTCTTTTTAAGCTGCACAAGAGATACATTGTCCTCCATCATGTTTTTCGACTAGCCACATGGGTATTTTAATACTCATGTGCGTGCATCACACATGAGTGTATTTTCCAAAGTTAAGATTATTTTAAGAACAATAATGTTGTGTACCATCTCTGTTGTAAATAAACTGTTCTCATTTTTTTGCAGTTGCACTACAGAACTACTTATTTAGTGAGCTTCCCCAATTTTTGCTATTTTTTCTACTTTGTACGTTTCGTTTTCTTCGAAATCAAGCAAAAACTGTTCTAAATCTAAAGTAAAGTTAAATCTCTACCAATGACTATGTCTTCCAATCAAAGATTCCCAATCCTCGTTTCTGCCTTTCCTTTTGCTTTCTCTACTTTTCTGGGTTGAATTAGAGCGCTACTTTATTATGCCTATCACGAGCTTATTTTCCCAATTCCCGTACAATGTTCTTGTTACAGTCATCATTCCCCGAACAACAGTAAATTCTTTTGTGCCAGTATTACCAGCGTAGGTAGTAAATATTCTAAATTTGTTTTGTGATAACAAATTTTATTCCCTTCGAGCTCATTGTTAATTTGGCGAACTATTCAATACGTTATAACGAAAAGAAAAATTTCCTTAATGTCAACCTCAAAAACTTTGGCGCAAAATGATGTATATTTGCCCAATTTACTCTCAACA
The DNA here is from genome assembly GCA_030386875.1 of Morinoia aosen. Lineage (NCBI taxonomy): Eukaryota > Metazoa > Arthropoda > Malacostraca > Amphipoda > Talitridae > Morinoia > Morinoia aosen. The sequence continues at coordinate 45,597,231 of CM059559.1, forward strand.
TTTATCCCTGCAAGCACCGGCTCCTGTGTTCGTTTGCTTATATTCCAATACAAGCGCGCCCCAACGAGACTGTTTTACAACTATGCGTTACGAAGATTATGTTTTATTAGTTACTAATATTTCAATGCACTGCCAAAATCACATTACGCAACGAAAGGAATTGATTTTTCTTGTGCGTGTTTGTTTCGACATTTAACATGGGTATTACGATACCGATGTGTAATTATCAACCAAGAATGTTAATATTCAGATATTTTGAAAACCAACGTTAAATATTTCATGTTTTAACTCTATTGTCAATTAACTGGTTTTCTCTTCCATTTTCACTGGCGTAGCAATTGCACAGTAAATTTACAGGAGTTCCTGTATTAGTTTTCACGTTCATTAACTTTAAGCCCTTCTTGTTCATGAACTTAATTTTAAGACTATAAGTAATTAATAATAAACCATTAATAGCCCTTCAAACCTTTAAATGTAATTTAGTCCCAGATAATTTAGCAAATTTAATAACTTCAATACGTAAAAATTTTCTATAACCCAGCTCTAGGCTTGTCTTTGGTTCTTGAACTTTGGTTTACTGTCCTGAATACAACCTAATGAATACACTATTTGAGCCAAGCCGCACTTACCTCGTATATTTTCTGGATGCAGATTCAGATCGCCTCCAACCTACACTAAGCAAACATCTTCCATCAACTTTATTACTTATACAACCTTGAGCCTACTCAGCCTTCGTCTCGAACACCGTGCGGAACCTGCCTGCAACCAGCCCAGGGACGCCGGTGGGTTAACGTCAGCTTCTTCCGAGGACCGAGGACCGAGCATCGGTCCCTTCTTCCGAGGACCGAGCGGACAGAAGATGAGAGGCTGAGGCGCCTTCCTTGCTGCTGACCTGCACCACTCACCGTCCACTCGCCTGACTGCGCTTCCTGGCCTCCTGAAGCTCACGAGTACTTGTGGAGGTTCGTAAACTCTAAGTTTAGGACCAAATACTTGCCATGCCGTGAGCTTGGTACTTAGGACTACGTTTCCCCATGTATTCCTAATAACTATAACTTATAACAAGGAACTAGAAACTTAAAAACTATAACTTACCTTATAACTTAAAACTATAACGATAACTGTATTAAACCTAATATTTACTCTGTATCATAACCAACCGCAACTAACTCCACAGAGCACGGCTTGCCTCCTATGACGGCACATGCAGGCGCAGACCGCAAGTCCAACGCCCGCCTGCCTACCTGAAGTCCGGCTCTGAGAACTTCATAATCTGTTGCACTGAGTTTTAGTGGTTTAATCTTCTCATTCAAATATCGTTATGAAATTCATCTTGATAAATTGAAGCAATTTTTCTGGTTACGGAACTCAGACAATTAACTTTCCAATACTTGATATTAATCAATCTTTTTTTTTCTTTAGCAATAATTCTCGTTTGAAGCAACAAGCTAATGTAATCTGGCTAATGTGATATATAGTTCGTCCTTATTAAAGGTTCAGTGCTAAATATTATCAGAGCATTAATCTTCATGACTCTAGGATTTAGTTTCCTTGACCCAAAAATCATATATGAAAACACAAGTAAAGAAAATAGGATAAAAATCGCAATAACGCAAATGACCGTCGCCCTGCTATATATATCGAACTGACGGTTATGTTGCTCACAATATTCGACAAGAATAATTTTGTTTTCAATTTTAATGACTTAGGAAACGTACAAATTAGTTCATTTCTAATCTTCTAACAGGATTTACATGGAAATCAATTCACAGTATAAGAGCAACCACTTTTTCATCCTGTCAGTATTCTCATTAACAAGCAAGAAACAGATATGGGTAGGTAGGATAAAATAGAGGTACCGTAATCAATTGATATTTCACTAATATCACATTGCGACTCTACCTAGGCTTCACCTCATGATAATGAACGACATCGCCTCCTCCGACTCCAGCACACTCGAAAAAGCGACCCTGACTCCATCTCCACTGTATAACATGTTACTCCAACTCCATGACTCAAACTTGTTTATACTGCCTTCATCTAATGGCAGGGCAGTCTTTACCATCGTTATGGTTTGTTGTGATCATGACATTAGAATAGCTGTGCTTACGTCGCACTCACACACACACACACTGTTTAGGTCTCGTGAAAGCGGTCGGTGACATCTTCGTGAGAGCATTCAATGTTTAGTATCGTTAAAGCTGCCTTCGTGTCAGGTTCAAGTTCTATTAGCTACTGTAATTTTTCATACTAAAAGAGTGACGCAGAATTTTAAAAGGGAAAAAGACAATCTTTAAAGTGACAAATAAATGTCACGAGAAAAGCTGTCTGCCTCGTCTCTCATTAATTTACACTAATGAGAAGACCGAATGCTCGCTTGAGGGGTTGGCATACCTCAATAAAATGCACAGGAAACACAAGGAAAATTTATGGGCAAGCCCAAACAAATCAACACTACTACAAAATGTGTATACTAAAATTGGGCAGTACTCACCGATGTACGTTGAACTCGACTTACTCACTGCGCGTTTTTCAGAGCGCATCAGTTATGATGAGGGGCTGCTTGCTACTAAATTTGGGGGACTTTATACACGGGAAAATTCACTTAATTTATAATTTACGGCAATACATCATACAGAACATCGATAAGCGCACGCAATGTATGGCATTAGAACTGGTGTAAATTGAGTAATGGTATTCTAGAAATTTCATGTGTTAAACAGCTTGCATAACAGAACGACAATAAATGCTACCGCTGGCCAGCTTCCCCATATATTGCTCCTACATAAAATGCCACAAATGAGGCCTGCCAACATTTGCATTCCCGCAGCACAGAAGGTGGTCTCACTTCAAACCACAGAATTGTTCTTTTACAAACAGCTTCAGTTCAAATTTCTGTCTTGTGCACAGTACACAGAAAGTCTGTTGCGAAATGCTGATCCCGGCACTCCCGAGAATCTTCTTGCCTTGTAGTACGTTTAATCCAGTTAATCCAATTAATCCAGTTTTAATCCAGTTTTAATCCAGTTTCACCTTCCCACCTGAAATTTGAATTATAACTTGTTACTCATTATAGCGTCAATCACGTTTCCTCAAATATATTCATCTTTTCATTCAATAAAGGGGCATTAAATTTTGTATTACATCTACCTCACTCATATTCACAATATTTTCTTGCCATATTTAATTGAACGGCGCAGATTTATCATCATATGTATCCATCCTTTTAACAGCATCTATCGCGAATGAGTAACATGAGTCTTACCCGGCCCATCGACGTTTAAACTTTCTTATAACTTTCTACATCTCATCCACAGTGGTCTTGTGTGAGATTTCTTCTCTGCAAAATGGAAAGAGAAAATTTTGGATTAGCAAATTCCCCAAAAAAAACGACTTTACCAAATTAACTACGTATTGCTCATTTTTTTAAAATTATATTTCCAGTATTGCACTTGATAAAAGAAACGCACTTCTCACGACGCCCGTCGACGCAAACTGAATTCACTCCCTCAGTAATGACGCTGTGCTCAAGAGCGCGGTTCTCTTCTTTTCCGTACAGACCAATCGACTTTTGAAAGGGTATTCAGGGTCGTTTGTATTGGCTTAGAGCCTTTTGGCGTGAACTTCTGACTCCGCCCTTATGAGGTTTCACGGGATTCTCGCTGAGCGCCGTTGGCCCTTCTACATCTTTTCCCTGTTTTTTTTTTTTTTTTAACAACACCTCTCGTGGAAACTGTATCGCTCTAAGGGATCTCATGCTCAAGTGTTAGGACCCTTAAATCTGTCGACCACTGTGTTTGTAGTTTCGAGGCTTGTGCAATTAACCCTCACAACAGGCGGTTCTGCCGAGGCGTAGAGGACTGCTTACACCGTCAAATTCTTGATAGCGTAATCTACCCACCTCGCCTGAAACAACACACATCTAATGGCCGCCTACCCCTAACATTTATTTAACCAAACATTTGGTGAAGAGACCCCTTCTGTGCCGCTGGGATTTGCAAAGACATTTTACCGAACAAAATTTTAGGTAAGCATTGAGTGAGCACCAAAATTTATAACACACAATTACAATGACCCCAAAACACAAGAGCACCAATCAGTTAGCACAAAAAAAAGGACATAAATTAGTTAAATTCCCAAAATTAAATCTTTCCCAACATCCCCGCTCCTTTACATAAAAAAAAAATTGACTCGACAATTTTTTTTTTTTGTATTAGCGTTATGTTATTCATTTGAACAATTTGAACTGAATTATTAGCCAACTTAAGACACAAATGGTACACATCTACTTAAGCCAATTATGTTCTAAATTAATTCCGCAGAAACATGGTACATTACATTTAACAATCTTATTTATTACAATACAATCAGCCACAGCGTAATATATTGTGTCATCTTCATCTAACCGATGCGTCTGTTTTTCCCGCCGAACTGAAGTGCGTACTAAATACTTGAGTACTAAATCCTAATAACATTCACAAAATTTAGTGTACACATTTCCTACATTCTCAAATATCCTCAAGTGTCGATTTTTTTGTCTTCCAGATCTCTCTAGCCGTTTGCATCTTCTGTTCTATAATTCCTTGACGCTGCTTTTAACGATTCGCTGTTCACTCCTTGGGTATCGTTGACGGAGTTTGCTGTCCTTCCATTTTTCTCTTCTGGCATTCCAATGCCATCACACACGCGTTGAAGATAGGTACTCATTTTCAGAAGGAAGGATTGTGATCCCAATATCCAGCCTCATATAAAATTTCTATACACCACATTACTTGCACGATTTCATTCGGTAACACGGATCATAATCACGATTCAAGTTACCACTAAATCATGTTAAGTACAATCTTTCACATACATTTTAGGACGTATATTCGAACTCAAATTTTAATCGTCAGACTACTCGTGAATGCCGCTTCGTTGATCAGACGAATTGGCGAATCAGGAACTTATGTTGGTCTGTCGAAGAATACGAGTTGAAGCGTCGATAACCTTTTTTTTTATTCGATTAAGTCTCCCCTCGCGATGGGGTTCCAATCCCACGAAGTAATGCTGAAGTATTCCGAGGCATAATCCTGCGTAGTGCACACTGGTATCCTGTAGAATCCCCCTCAGTATCCCTTGACGTCACGTGGAATCTGGTAGACACTAGATGATGTTTTATTTTATTCGAGTGAACACTCTTATTTATGCGAGAATTCCGTGGGTTAATATTCTCTGAAGACCGTCCGCTTCATTCAAAGCCTATCCGCCGAAATCTCTTTTACATTTTCATTTCACGTATAAATAGAGATGCCTCAATGCGGCTTCAATATTCCAAGTGATTATTTGCCTAGTAAAAATTCACAGGAAAATTGCATGCGAGTTTCAGGAATGCCTTTCCAAGCGTTCATGTCACAATGCAAATTCAAAATAAATCAAATTAAATTCAATACTCAATAATATAAAAGCATTATTATTGGTTCATATGGGTACCCATTTATAAAAGCATTTTTGAACACTATTACATTACGGCGCCCTAGAACATTATCTGCTTTATTTTCGTATTCTCTTCCTTCCTTCCTCCTCCTGGTACTGCGGCGTTCTGTGGTGCTTTCCACTTCGAAGTGTCGAGTGCTGCTAATTAGTCGAGAAATCCTTCCTGGCTCGGCCGTTCACTAACGATGTCCTCTTCACAGCCTGACCACGGGCGAGTTAAGCAATTACTGGTGTCCTCCGCATTCTTCTGAACATGGTGCGCGACCTCTGGCTGCAGCTCAACCGCAAGCGGCTCTGAGCTAATTACTTGTGCCTTCGGCATTCTTCAGAACATGGTGCAAAATTTCCAGCCGTACATACATCTTTCGTCGTTTCTCACTGCAACGCTTGAATTTGGGCAATCCTTTTAAACATCTCCAACGCAGGTGCAATGTGTCCCCCATGTCGTGTTGTTGTTCTATCTTCTTCGTTCTTGTAATAATTACTTATATTCCACGTGATCCTTCCTTAATTTGCTACTCATACGAGACGTATTCGTGTTATGCAATTGTTCCGGCCTGTTTTGTGCAGAAGTACATACTACGCTAATCTACCAAGAAATTAATTCCTTAAGTCTGAAAAGAAATGTACTATACTTCTACAGAGTAAGAGGAGAATAATTCCTTCCGGAATACCGTGTTTACGATATTCTTTCAGGGCACGAGTAAGACACAGAGTTAGAAATTCAACGCTACAGTACAAAAGAATACGAAATTTTAATATGACGCTAAACTTATTTTCCCCGTTGTGAAAATGAACGGTCTAAAGGTATAGATAAAATCAGCTAGCCTGAGATAGCCTCAGCCTAAGAACTTCTGCTGAAACTTAATTCATTCGCTAGAGCTGTTTCGTATGAAGCGCGCACGCTTCACGAGAAGCTGGCGAGAATATAAGCATCCTACATAAAGTCACATGCCATTCCTTTTGAGAAGCACACGACAGCAAACTACTGAAAAGCTCAATTTCTCTTATCTTAGCAACAATAGAATGAAATTTCAAGTACAGCGTGAGATCAGAACACTCCTACAAGCCTCTCGTTTCCAACAAGATCGCTCGTGAGCAGAAATTCAACTTCACCCACAGCTAGTTACACATACAACTACTGAAAAACACATCTCACTCTTGCGAGTGCAAGCTATGATAATACGAAACTCGAACACGTCTTCCTATTGAAGAACACATCTAAAATTACACACGAAGGAAACATCCTGAAAAATCAAAAATTCATGAACTTAATTCATTGCAGCTGATCATTTTTGGCCGACGATTCACCTACACCTAGAACGTAAGTTATATTTTCGCTGCGTCACCGACGTAGCCTGTTCATTCGCAGCGTTTTCTGGCATATCCTCGTCCTCGCTGTCGATGGCCTCGCATCCGGCATCTGGCGGCGCTGCGGCATTCTGATTGCAGGGGTAAGCTTCACCTCTCAAGTGGGCAATTTTCAATCTATCGAGGTGAACTCTTCTCTCGCAGTTACTATAGAGCGCCTTTATTGTGGCATTCGTCTCTGTTTTTACTGTAATCCGGTAAGGGCCGACCCAATCGGTAGGCCATGTATTTGCAACTTCCGCCTTTCCCGTCGGATTATGCAGCAAGACGATATCGCCAACCTGCACCTGACTGTTTTTCACTCCGCGCTCCTTTAACTGCACCGATTTATCGTGTGAGGCTTTAGATTTTTTCTTCACCATGTTGAACGCATTGTGGAGTCGTAAACTTACCTCGGCACTGTAATTCTCACCTAGAGAGTAATCCATGCGAGGGGTTTTTAACCAGTCAACAACAGGAATTTCAGCGTCCCTACCAAAAAATAAATAATACGGAATTTCTTCAATGACGCTCTGGTAGCTGGTGTTCAGTGCCAGGCACGTCCAAGGAAGTGCATCAGGCCACGAAGATTGATCGTTGGAGGCAAGGTGTGATAAAACAGTCTTGATATTCTGATTTTGACGTTCGGTCATTCCGTTTGATTGGGGATGATATGCTGAATTGTTGTAGTATTTTATTTTCAATTTTTCATACGCATTTCTGAATAAAGCTGACGTGAACTCGGTGCCCCTGTCTGAGATGAGCGTCTTCGCTGTGCCGTACGTAGTTACGAATTTAGTTAACGCTTTCGTTACTTCCTCAGTTGTCTTGCTTCTGAGCGGGAACGCTGCGACATATCTGCTGAAGTGATCGACCACGGTTAGGATGTATTTGTGGCCCTCATTCGACACTGGCATTTCGATTAAATCTACGCCTATTCTGTCCAGAGGCTTGTCAATTTCAGGGAATGAACCCATGCTAACACAAATGCGATTGTTGATCTTACGTTTCTGGCACTGCATGCACGAATCGATGTATTTGTTGACGTCGCGAGACATGTTAATCCAGTACCCAAATTCCATGAGCTTTTTCCACGTTTTAGCACGACCTTGGTGTGCAGCGATTGTGCTATCATGCGCTAACGTTATCGCTGCTTCTCTCAGAGCGTCTGGCACAACGATTAAGTGCCTTGTTCTATTAGGCTTTCGTTGTGTCTTTCTGAAATACAATATGCCTCCGTCGGTGAAGATTTCGGGTTTTAGAGCGAGACTTGGAGCGTTCCCTGATTTGTCACCTTCAAGATACTTCAGTACAGGTCCCCAAACAGGGTCTTTCAATTGTTCTGCTCGCACATTTTCTTGCCGCAAGCTGCTTTCCGCCTCTTGTACGCTGGGAGTTTCATCTAACATCGTCGTGACGAACACTGTTTTAGGGGCCTCGTCATCTCGATTTTCTTCTTCGTTATCGTTCGCAATGTTTCTCGACAATGCGTCGGGCACCACGTTCTGCGCTCCAGGCCGATAAATTACCTCAAAATCGTACTGGGAGAGTGTTAGTGCCCACCTCATAATTCTGTTGTTCTTGGTGTTTTTACCCTTGAACAAATATTTCAGGGCCGTGTGATCAGTAATTACAACAAATTTATTACCGTACAGATAAGGTGAGAAGTGATTTACAGCGGCAACCACTGCCAATCCTTCACGCTCCGTAATTGAATATCGTTTTTCAGCATCATTGAATCTTTTGCTGAAGTATCCAATCGGTTGTTCCTTACCCTCACATTTCTGAGCAAGCACTGCGCCCGAGCCCTCATTTGAGGCATCACAGCTCAAGTAATACGTCTCATTTAGAGAAGGTTTCTTCAGAACTGGAGCTTCTATGATGAGCTGCTTAAGTTTACAGAAGGCTTGTTCGTGTTGTTCATTCCACTTGAATTTTTGGCCCTTCTTAGTCAGTGCATTAAGAGGTGCAGCGGTTGTGGCAAAGTGCGGGATGAACCGCCGATAGAAGTTGAGCGCTGCTACAAACGAGCGGACTTTGCGTGCGGTTGTGGGCCTAGGGTAATTTTGCATGGCCTCAACAATTTTGGGGTCCGGAATGAGTCCCTCACGACTGATGTAACATCCTAGGTACTTCACTTGTTTTTGCGCAAACTTGCACTTGTCTAAGCCTATCTTTATTCCGGCGCATTGAAATTCGTGCAACACCTCCCTTAAATTTTCTAGGTGGCTTTCAAAAGTCATAGAGCTAACGCACACATCGTCCAAGTAAATAGCGGCGAATTTTCCAAGTTGCCTTTTCAGAACATGACAAAATACTCTCTGGTACACTGATGTTGAGCACGGTGAATATCGAGAAGATATGAAATATGTTTTTGGTGGTGATAGGGCTTTGCATATTTGAATATCGAGAAGATATGAAATATGTTTTTGGTGGTGATAGGGCTTTGCATATTTTTAGGGCATATTTTTCATTTCTCATTCAAATACCCTTGACAGAGATAGACTATTGGCAAGCCACGTGTGGTTTGTCTATTAGTACGCCTCGTATATTTTGTCTATTAATATGCCTCGTATGGTCTATCTATTTTGTACACCTCTGATAGCTTGTCTATTAGTACACCTCGTACAGTTCGCCTATTATTATTATGCCTCGTATGGCTTATCTATTTGTACACCTCGGATGGTTTGTCAATTAGTACTCCTAGTATAGAACTTTTGTTAGACTACTAGCACACCACAAATGGTTTGTCTATTAGTACGCCTCGGATATTTTGTCAATTAATAAGCCTCGTATGGTCTATCTACTTGTACACCTCTGACAGTTTGTCTATTAGTACACCTCGTATAGTTTGTCTATTATTATGCCTCGTATAGCTCATCTACTTGTACACCTCGGATGGTTTGTCAATTAGCACTCCTCGTATGGAACATTTGTTTTAGGATGCCCTATATTTAAGAAACTTTTAAAAGCCAATATGTTGGCATGTATCTCATGTGACAATTTGGAAATACACGTTTTTTCTTTTTTTTTCTTTTCTTTTCTGAGTCCCATAGGCAGCCTAGAGTACTCGAAGTTGCCTTGTCGAGTCTGAAATGCCGTGTACTGCTTACTTTCTTCATCTAGCTCAATTTGATGGAAGGCTGATTTTGCATCGACAATGGAATAGTACTCTTTCCCAGCAACTTCTTCCAGGGTTCCTATGATGTTGGGAATCGGGTAATGTTCGTTCACCACTCGCATGTTCACAGCTCGCAGATCAAGGCAAATTCTGTGGCCTCCTCCAGGTTTCCTTACGAGTACGAGCGGGTTTTTCCAAGCACTTGTGCTCTCTTGCACAACTCCACTTTCAATCATCTCCGAGACCTTTTTATCAATAATTTCTTGGCTGGTGTACGGAATACGCCACCCTTTCGTTTGAATTGGCCTGTAATCACTCAGCAAAATTTTGTATTTCACTCCCTTGACGTGGCCAATGTCCATCTCGTCTGCACTAATCGTCTTGTGATATTCCTTCAGCAGGTTCCTGACTTGTTCTTGTTTTTCAGCATCCAAGTGACTGAGGTCAAGCTCATTAATTTGCTGAAAGCGCTTCTCTCTGCGGAGATTTTCTGCTTCACTGTTTTCATCTTTGTTTTCTTCTGCAGTTGCACCTTCATTCGAGATTTCGTGGCATGTTGCAACTATTGCTCCTTCAGTTAGAGCAATTTCCTCGGCAAAAGGGTTAAGCACAGGCATCAAAACATATCCATTTTGTACCTTTGCAGCGGTAGCTCCGACGTAAGGCGCCCACTTAACTCTAGGCTCTAAAATTACTTCCTTTCCATCAAACTTGACATCTGCTCGGCACTTTACCATGGTTTGTGCGCGAGGCTTCACTGTAATGTCCTCAGCGAGAGTAACCGATGCTTCCTCCCGCGTTACACACAAAATTTTTGGGGAAGTTGGTCCTGGTGCTGAAAACATGTTCACGTGAGTACCAAAGAATGCTGCCCTACGTTTTCCGAAGTCTAACTTTGCGTTGACTTTGTTCATTACTTCCACTCCTATTAGCAGGTCTCCTGGGAATGCACTTTCCTTCACAACAAAGCATCTCTGTACAATTTTCTGACCGTTAACTTTGATTGGCACATTAATCTTTCCCAGCACTGGCACGGGTTCCTCTCCAATTGTTTTTAATGCAGTCGATGTTCCTTTCACACTAGCATTTTTAATCCCCACAACCACACGCTCTTTTACCAAGCATATATTTGCTCCGGTGTCAAGAAGCGCGGTTACAGGTGTACCATTCACTTGGAGTATTACGCTGGGATTTATTAGTGGAGCTAACGGTCTCCTATCCCGTTTTTTGGCTGTCCTGCAAAATGTTGCACTCTGCAATCAGCTCTTAGGTGCCCAAATTTTCCACAGTTGACGCACGGCGGTGGCACTGCTCTATACTGGGCTAAGTTCACTGCAGGTGCAGGTGGTACTTCCGGATGCGGCTGTGGTTCTCTCACATGGTAATTTTGGTACTGTTGGTTCCTCAGTCTGCCTCTCTCACCCCAGTGTGGTGCTTCATAATTCTCTCTTCGGCGATAAGGAGAGTGTCGTATATTTCTGTCCCTTGCCCTCCAAGGTTGCTCTTCACTGCGGTAGCCTCTTTGCCGCGGTGGTGAATGTCGCATCGTGTGGCCCACGCGCGCAGTCTGATGCTGTGGCCTCCTTTCGCTTCGCTGTACTCTCTCTCTCTCTGGTTCCCTTCTCTCTGTTTTTTCCCTTGGTACTGGCACTATGCGTCGATTTTCCACTTCGATTGCCATTTCCTTCAATTCTTGGATTGTCGTAGGTCGCGCATCACTTCGGAAGGGTTTCGTGATGTCTTCCCTTAATCCGAGCCACATCAAATCTACAATGGCTCGCTCCGGATTTTCTAGATAATTCTCGTTGTACAGCCTTTCCAGGCGCGTCAGGTACTCAGATACTCCTTCTCGGCCGGTTTGCTTCTTGGTAACTATTTCAAACATCGCTTGCGTTGGATGCTCGACTTGATCGGCGTATGAGCGCAGCCATGTTTCCGCTTCCCGCAGGTTTGTTAGGGTACCAATAATTTTATTGCATTCCTTTGCCTCTTGTGGACCTAGGCATAGGAAGAAGGCATTCACCTGCTCGCTGTTGTTTAGATTGCCAGTTAAAAACTTCAACCTTGCCATATGTTCCCCAACATCGTCGCCTCTCCTAAACTTGGCCCCAATGGCACCCACGCAACTGGTCACAACCGGCATGTTGACTTCCTCCTCTTCAGGTTGTGGTTGCGCCGCTCGTCCGTTCCCCCTTGCGTTGTTCCTTCTTCCTCGTGCAGGCATTGTGTCGATTTTCTCCAATTTAAATTTCCCAAAACTCAAAAATTTGCGATCACTCAAATAATTTTAAACTTACTCACTGTGAAATTTCACTGACACTTTGAATTAATCGCGTAAACACACTAGAATTTTCTCACTGCATCTCATCACTTTTATAAACACTTTCACTTCTTTAGCTGTATGGTAGTGCGCTTGCTGGCTTCTCACCCCGGAATACAGAAAATTTTATACTACGAGTTATGTGCCTCTACTGAAATTTGTACGTTTTGCACATGAAAACAATCCAAACAAAAATACAATGCAACTGTTATACTACACTCACAAATTCACAGAAATTACAAAGCGATCGCGTTGATCTTTGCCAAATTGTGTTGTCACGAGAAAAGCTGTCTGCCTCGTCTCTCATTAATTTACACTAATGAGAAGACCGAATGCTCGCTTGAGGGGTTGGCATACCTCAATAAAATGCACAGGAAACACAAGGAAAATTTATGGGCAAGCCCAAACAAATCAACACTACTACAAAATGTGTATACTAAAATTGGGCAGTACTCACCGATGTACGTTGAACTCGACTTACTCACTGCGCGTTTTTCAGAGCGCATCAGTTATGATGAGGGGCTGCTTGCTACTAAATTTGGGGGACTTTATACACGGGAAAATTCACTTAATTTATAATTTACGGCAATACATCATACAGAACATCGATAAGCGCACGCAATGTATGGCATTAGAACTGGTGTAAATTGAGTAATGGTATTCTAGAAATTTCATGTGTTAAACAGCTTGCATAACAGAACGACAATAAATGCTACCGCTGGCCAGCTTCCCCATATATTGCTCCTACATAAAATGCCACAAATGAGGCCTGCCAACATTTGCATTCCCGCAGCACAGAAGGTGGTCTCACTTCAAACCACAGAATTGTTCTTTTACAAACAGCTTCAGTTCAAATTTCTGTCTTGTGCACAGTACACAGAAAGTCTGTTGCGAAATGCTGATCCCGGCACTCCCGAGAATCTTCTTGCCTTGTAGTACGTTTAATCCAGTTAATCCAATTAATCCAGTTTTAATCCAGTTTTAATCCAGTTTCACCTTCCCACCTGAAATTTGAATTATAACTTGTTACTCATTATAGCGTCAATCACGTTTCCTCAAATATATTCATCTTTTCATTCAATAAAGGGGCATTAAATTTTGTATTACATCTACCTCACTCATATTCACAATATTTTCTTGCCATATTTAATTGAACGGCGCAGATTTATCATCATATGTATCCATCCTTTTAACAGCATCTATCGCGAATGAGTAACATGAGTCTTACCCGGCCCATCGACGTTTAAACTTTCTTATAACTTTCTACATCTCATCCACAGTGGTCTTGTGTGAGATTTCTTCTCTGCAAAATGGAAAGAGAAAATTTTGGATTAGCAAATTCCCCAAAAAAAACGATTTTACCAAATTAACTACGTATTGCTCATTTTTTTAAAATTATATTTCCAGTATTGCACTTGATAAAAGAAACGCACTTCTCACGACGCCCGTCGACGCAAACTGAATTCACTCCCTCAGTAATGACGCTGTGCTCAAGAGCGCGGTTCTCTTCTTTTCCGTACAGACCAATCGACTTTTGAAAGGGTATTCAGGGTCGTTTGTATTGGCTTAGAGCCTTTTGGCGTGAACTTCTGACTCCGCCCTTATGAGGTTTCACGGGATTCTCGCTGAGCGCCGTTGGCCCTTCTACATCTTTTCCTTGTTTTTTTTTTTTTTAACAACACCTCTCGTGGAAACTGTATCGCTCTAAGGGTTCTCATGCTCAAGTGTTAGGACCCTTAAATCTGTCGACCACTGTGTTTGTAGTTTCGAGGCTTGTGCAATTAACCCTCACAACAGGCGGTTCTGCCGAGGCGTAGAGGACTGCTTACACCGTCAAATTCTTGATAGCGTAATCTACCCACCTCGCCTGAAACAACACACATCTAATGGCCGCCTACCCCTAACATTTATTTAACCAAACATTTGGTGAAGAGACCCCTTCTGTGCCGCTGGGATTTGCAAAGACATTTTACCGAACAAAATTTTAGGTAAGCATTGAGTGAGCACCAAAATTTATAACACACAATTACAATGACCCCAAAACACAAGAGCACCAATCAGTTAGCACAAAAAAAAGGACATAAATTAGTTAAATTCCCAAAATTAAATCTTTCCCAACATAAACAATAAAAATGGAGAATGAAATTAACTATTTGAAAACGCTTGAAGGCAATAGTGTCGATTCCAAAGCAGAAATTTACAGGAAAATCATTGCGAAATTCTGTTATAGAAGATCTACTAAAGAAATAGGTAGATTCAAGAGGTTAGAAAAATCCAGCGCAGAATTCAACTTCCAGATTCAGAGAATTTTACGCGTAAGTATTATCATTGAGAGCTTATAATTCAATTTTAGGGGTGCAATACATAGGGTGCAATATCACTGCTTGTTCTATTTTTTCCCTCTCAATTTATTCCGTTGATCTGTGCGGGAGAAAATATCAAAGGAAAAGCTAAAGACAACATTTGAGCCGCACGTATTGAACCATATCGTACTCTCGCTATTGAAATTTTTAATATAGCTATTATGATCGAGCTCACAGATTACGATGAATTTCATTGTATGCAATATAAATATACTGATTTCATTAAAAATATTTTCGTTTTAGACGTGTGAGCAACGCTGTGTTTTTGGCCGACCCATCTGCACTTCATAAATAATTTTTTTAAGACTTGCATTCTCTCACATTTTTAAGTTTTAATTCGGGCTGATGTCGCTCTCTTCATCCTAAACGTGCGTATTGAGCACTTCAATGTTGTAAGCTACATCGGTGAACCCAGTAGCAAGTCTATATGAATGACACACGCTAGCACGACTGACGAATTTATAGACCGACCGGGGCCCCGGCCCCGGCCAACCCCGGCCATTTTGGCTGACCCCGGCCCCGGCCAGCCCCGATAATTTTTGCAGACCCCAGCCCCGGCCGGCCCCGGCAAAATAGTGCCCTAAACCGGGGTTTTGGCCTGGGTTTTTAGTTTTTTACTCCACCTTTTTCACTTCAAATTAATCCGAGTCAAGGTCAATTTAATCCAAGATAGGTTCAATGTAATCCAAGTCAGATTAAAATTAATCCGAGGCAGATTCAAATTAATCCGTCAAGTTCAAATTAATGCAAGTCAAATTCAAATTAAACGTGCTAAGTATCCAGCATCAGGAGGCAGAATGTGATGCAGATCTTTGAGCGGAGTAACATATAGGAATCAATTACAAACACTTCGTATTAACTATTCATTAATTTTTTTTCAATTCTACATTAATGGCAGTGTGCATCCACTAAAATATTTATGTTCAAAGACAATTTTATGTTACACATGCACATACGCATAGTAGTATCGAGGATTTAATTACTCATATAGAGATTTATATGCGTGAAATTTCGTTCGTATGCATGCAACTACGAAAGATTACCATTTGATGATATGTAGATTTAACCTTTGAAAGAAATTTAGCAACGAAGTCTGTTTTTGCTTGTTCAAACGATTTTTGTAAAAACAGGTTTCAACTTTTTTCACCGGTCGAGATGATATATTTGCCTAGGCCTATTCATTTGAAGGGATGGCCCAATTTTTATTGCTATTAGAGAATTGTATCTTTGTAGTAATGTACTCATATAAATTGTAATCAAATGGTATCGTACATTAGTACTCAGTGAATCGCATTTGCTCATTTCTTTTAAAGGTTAAATCTACACATCGTCCAGTGGCAATCATTTGTAATTGCATGCACATTTGATTTCATAAATGTGATGAAGTGGAATTTCAGGCATGTAAATCTTTAAATGAGTGTAAATAAATCCTCAATACTATGTGTATCTGTAACATAAAAGTAACTATGAACATAATTATTTGAATGGATGCATACTGCCATCAATTTAGAATTATAAAACAACTTTAATGTGTAGTATAATACGAAGTTTTCATAATTGACTTCTAACTGTTACTCCGCCCAAAGATCTGAATCACACGTTCTGCCTCCTGATGCTGGATACTTAGTACATTTTACGACTGCTTGTTTTAACGCTGCAGAAATTTTATGTATTCCTTGCTTGAAAGGAAAAACGTTTTTCTTGCTCATCACATCCAACAGATACATTTTTAATACAAAAAACCCTCAAATTAACGAGGGATTTATGTCAATTCTTAATTCAACTTGGAGCTTGATTAATTTGAACTTGATTTGAATTAATTTAAACTTGACTTGGATTAATTTGAACTTGACTTGGTCTAATTTGAACTTTCCTTGGATTGATATGAACTTGATTTGGATTCATATGAACTTGACGTGGATTAAATTTAATTTGAACTTGACTTGGATTAAATTGAACTTGACTTGGATTGATATGAATTTGTTTTGCATTAACTTGAACTTGACTTGGATTAAATGGAAGTTGATTTGGATTAATTAGAACTTGACTTGGATTAATTTGAACTTGACTTGGACTAATAGTTTGAAGTGAATAAAGCGTAGTGTGCCCGGCTACCCGCACGTGAAAAATTCACGTGTCTTTTAAATGAATTTAAAACAATTTCTCAAGAGATTTGCGATTTCATTGCAACCCTGAAGAACATGCAGTCACTGAGAAGAAAAAACAGTATCTATGCTACCATCCAGTGTAATTATAATCCAGTGTGCAGTTATTGACATGAAAGAATCTCGACTTGGAGAGGTCCTAATATCAGCAGTGATTGAGAAGACGCTATTTTTGTTAATTTACTTTTGTATCTCATCTGAAATAGCAAACTGAATTTGGTTACTGAGACCCGGAATTAGTCTTGTTGTAATTACCTTCTCTGATGGAACTTGAAACTTCTTATTCAAAAACCATACAAAATTAAAAAGGTTTCCTTCCCCATAGGGTCGTAAGGATTGAGCGCCTCACAAAGCCAGTAAATTAACAATTTCTCTCGATGTACTTGGACAGTATTATTTGGCTCCCAGTTTTTAGATTGAGTAAATGTTGTTTTCAAAGTCAGCTGTTTGCCAGTAGACGAAGACGACTTGCTGCAATCGGCAGTTTTGTCACTGCTGCAACCTAAACTGCCTTTGTTTGTTTTCAATACATTGACATTTAGTTTTTCTTCTTCTTCGTTTCTTTTCTATTTTTCAATTCTTATTCAATGTTTGGTTTTTATTCAGCTTCCAGGAATTGATCATTTTGTGTCGATTTTAGAGAGCCAAATAAAGATTTAGTTGAGAATGTTTTCTAAGATGCACCAGCCGCTCCTCGTCGTATATTCGCTTCACAAATGGTGCACACTGCAATTTCTACGCTCTTCACCGATTTGTGAAAGTAATCCCATACTGCTGACACACTACTTATAGTCATTATACCTGGTGTCCGGCAAAAATGTCACTGAGTTTTAATTGATTATATTTCAGCTTTAAATTTAAATATTTAACTTTTCATCTTTTCATAATGTAGTAAATTTTACTTCATTTTCGACTAATATATGTTTTTAATAATCGTTTAATAACAACTTTACATTCATCGATTACTCGATGACCTGAAACGGATAGGAAAAATAATTTGTCGAACTTTATTTGTTGAACTTTATGTCTTTTGAGTTTTTCCATCTTTTTGACCTTTTTGTATGTTTTTCTGCACTGAAGATGGAACTGAAATATTTCGAAACGTTAGCCATTAAAATAAATAAATTGATATGTATATTTGTACGTTGGTTCTCCTTTTTATCTTACGCGTGAGATTCCCTAAGAATCGACCTATTGGAAATATATCATGATTTTTTGCTGTATCGCAGAAACAATCACTTAACAACTTTTACGAGCGTGAAAGGGAGAAACACCAAGCAAGACGGACAAACCAATGTCATTTATTCAATTAAATTTCCAATGTAATAAGATAGGAGAAATTATGAACAGTAAAACCCTAAATCTATTTATGAAATTATTTGTTTAAGGAGACACTTTGTATTTTATTGTATAAGACTTTTCGACGGGTCCTATGCACTCGTAATATTAGAACTTCATTTTTGAACTTCTGTTGCCTATTTAAAATTAGTTAAAAAAAAAATTGGGGTAAACATATGTACACATTGCAACACATACAAACATTGAGAAATAAAATAGTCATACTATAGATTGTGAATAGGTAGAGTTTAAGTCGCAAAATTATGAAGATGTGCAGTCGCAGTTAGAGCCGGAATCGTTCGTGTAGACAAATCAGATCGGAAACGAAACTCCGAGTGTGTCACCGGCATGAGGAATACCATGCATTTATTTTGTCGTGAGCATTTTTCACTCCATCGTACGACTTCCACAATTTCGCTCTCTCGCTCTATCTCTCCCCTCCCTCACTCCCTCCTACTGTCTCTTCGTTTCCCTCCCTCTCGCTTTCTCTTTACGCTTGATAGACCGAAGAGTCACAAATGAAGACCGTTCTTAAAGCTGTACGTTGCTAGTGTTCTGTCCTTTTCCTCTTCAGCGCCAATGCAAGACTCTCCCAGACCCCCCTGCAGGGGCGGTCCCTCTGAATGAATTCTTCCACGCCGAATTTGCAGCAGCAGCAGCAGTAGCTACGAAGAAATCATCATATGTGAGTTCCTATAATCTATAGAGCTTGGACAATTGTTTACTTATATATGTAAATAAGTGTTAGCAATTGTACCAATGATGGGCTCCAAAATGAGCAATACAAATGTTTCCTATGATTACAATCCCACTTTTGTACATCCAATGCAGATATCTGAAAATGACTCCCAGAGTAACGACGGCGCCGAAAGTGAAGAGAACTCCAACGACTCACCACATTGCGACGACGACTTCCAGAATAGAATGTCGGAAAATGACTACGAGAGTAACGACGGCGCCGAAAGTGAAGAGGACTCCAACGACTCACCACATTGCGACGACGACTTCCAGAATAGAATGTCGGAAAATGACTACGAGAGTAACGACGGTGCCGAAAGTGAAGAGCACTCCAACGACTCACCACATTGCGACGACGACTTCCAGTATGAAATGTCCTCCGGAAAATGCGAACGAAAGTACGAAAGTACGACAGATAACGTTTTTATGGAATGGCAACTAGCAGCGCAAAGAAGAACCGTCGAAGAAAATTTCGAAAGCTTCATGACAGCAAAGAAAAATAAGATTTATCGTTTGAAACAACGGTTTAGTGTAAGGCTGAACGGTTGCAATAATAAACATATTTATGAACGAGGACATGAAAGGCACATGCATTGCTCTGTTGAAAGGCATAGCAAATCTCAACCAAGAGTGTGATTGCACATTTTATAAGAGAAAATTATATCCGAGCTCCCTTCTTGCAGGACGACCCTTGTTCAGTTTCCTAGTTCGCTGCCAAGACCCGCTCTGCGGCCTCAAGCAAAAAATTGTCTGTTTCGACGGGCAGGAAGAAATAGCGGGAAGATGTACAGTGTTCTTGTTGGAAGCACACGAAGCGAATGTTAATCATAAAATCAGTAAGAGACAGGCAAAAGTTGAGGAAAAACAACGCATTGGACAGGCTGTCTTACTGGAAGGCGCGGCGAGTGTTTACTATAAACAATTTGCCAATACGGGAAATGGTACGGATACCACGAAAATTTCGTCCCTCGATCGTGTCAGGAAACTTGGACAGATGGTGAAGAACCGCAATAAACTTGCTAAGGATGACAAGTCGGACTTAGAGTTAACCATCCAAGGCTTGAAAGCCTCTGACAAGGCCAACAAAAAAATTATCCCCACTTTTGTGCAAGAATCATAAAGTGGGAATACGATACGATCAACTCGAAAATAATACTTCAGACCGAAGAAGAGCTGCGCGAGCTTGCCAGAACTCCGGATGCCACTCTCCATTTGGATTCCACTGGAGGAATCGTACAAGGTGACGAATCGAACAAATACCTCTATCATGCAGCAGTTTTTCAAAGAAAAAAAGGTGATTCGCCATTATCAGCCATCTCTATGGTATGTAAAAAAAGTACTACAAGCTACATCGAAGGTATGCTCGCAATCCTCGTACAGAACTATAGAGAAGTCAACGGCAAAGACTTCAAACCGAAGTGCATAGTAGTCGACCACAGTTTCGCATACTTACATGCGATCACTGCTGCCCTGAAATTGGGCGAACTACCATCATATCTTGACCGCCTGTGGATGACTCCCGATCAGGCGGAGCTCAATTATACACAGGTGAAGCTTTGCCACGCGCATTTTATGAAGACAATTGCTGGCAAATCTAAGAAGTTCTTCCCAAGACTGAAGCCTCAGAAACGCAGTATAATAAACCAGTATTTTGCCGATATGGCGCAAGCTATTTCAAAACAGCATATCTACGCAATCTTTAGGAACCTTAGCCAACTTCTTCTCACTCCTTTCCTTGGAGAGGGAATTGAACGTCTCATGACTCGTGATGTGTCCATCGACATTGACCCTGACGATGTCGAGCCTACTAACGCAATAATAGTAGAAGACACCGGGAGATACCGCGATAAGTGTGCCGTGGGTAAGAAATTCGTGGCTATCGCGGCAGACGTTAAAAAAAACATGACTATTGAAGGAACAATCCCTAATCCTTTGTATTCCCCTGAGATGCTGGAGGACGTATTGACGTTTTCCATGCCATTCACTCCACTCTGGTGTGGAGTGCATGGTGGAACTAAGACAAATGGATTAGTAGAAGGGTGGCATAAAATTGTGAAGCAGGATATACATCAAGGAAATCAAAAAACACTAGCAGAGTTCATTCGTACTATGAAGACACAAGCGGAGGGTAGAGCGAAAGAAGCATCGCTCGATTACAAGGAACGCAATAAGAAGGTCGTGAAAGAAGTGAAAGAAGGCGAAAACGAGTATGAAGAGCGCTGGGGGGGAAAGCGACCTCGGGCACAATCTTTAACTGAGAAAGCTCGAGAGAAATTCAATCAAATTCTGCAGGGTCGACCCCAAGAGGGTACTAAGACGAGCAAAACGAAATTGAAAAGTGTCCATTCAATTTTGAAACTTCAAACAATCCGTGTTAGTAGAGCGCTTTCGATTTCTCCCCAAAAAAAGACTGCACAAAAAAAAGTGAAATTCACCAATGACACGCAACACGAAAGCACTGTACAAAACCTGGCCCCTGTATTCTCTCTTGATAATCGAAGTAAATGCATTACAGGAAAACAAGGTTCTGATACATGTCTTAGCACTGAGCAGGGAATAATTACAGTTGATCTCATCTCCGAGCTTCCTAATGCGAAACAAAATGAAGGAAAAATATCTAGCATTAAGTGTGAATCCTATACGGATCATGAGCAAAAAACAAATACAAAAGACCTCCTATGTGTCGGGACTTGTGAATCGGAAGACAGAAGTACATTAAGCAAGATTTGGTGGCTCAAAGATTTGAACCTGGAAACTAAAAACAAACTAAATATCATGAAACCAACGAGTTGGCTTTCGAGTGACGAGATTGAGCCCTTTTGTACTCTTATTAGCAGGGAGAACCTACAATACAGAGTTCACTCCCCCCTCACGGTTTTCGAACCGAAGCCGCTGAGTTGTCACGCAGAGCTGTTTGTGCAAATATTAAATACCTCGTATTTGCAATGTGCGGTAAAGGTCCGTGAAGAAGGTTACAAAAAAGCTAGCGACACCGGAAGTCATTGGATCGTCGTGACTAACGCACTGTGTCGCGACCGCCGAGCTGAAGAAGGCGTAGCGCGCGTCCAGTACCTGTGCTCTTTGAATGGTAATCCCAGTTATGATGTGATAAAGTACTTGAGAAATTTATACGCGAACGTGAAGAACATAAGACACATTCTGATAGAGTGTCTAGGAGTACAACACCAAGAGGATGGAGCGAGTTGCGGTCCATTCTCACTGGCATATATGACGTCCGTGGTAAATGGAGAAAACCCGTGCCTCGTCACATATGTGAAGGAGGAAATGCGTTCCCATATCATACAGTGCCTTCAAGGACGCTCTATAACACCCTTCCCTTCGTTGATAAAAAATGAAAATTTCACGATGCAAGGGGGGAAACCAATTGGACTCCACGGACCCGAAGTTATTAGCTGTCGAACAATTAGCCTATAATAATAACTTGGATGTCTCCAAAAGCGTAGGTTATTTCGTGCGGCTATTACAACTATCTTATGATATTCCTTCAAATGAGCGAGAGTAGTAAAATTATGAATCTTAATTTTTATTTATTGTGTACTCACATCAAATGTCCTAAGTTGCAAGTTCATCCATCAGTGTCTCGTGAATACAAGCCGCTTCCCGAGCATATAAAAACCTAAACTGCTAGAGAATGTAATAGAAAGGAAATATTTCACTTCACATTGCATATCTCTGTTCATTTTCCTGCAAAGTGCAGTTCATTTTGAAACAATAATTAGGTTCATAAATAACCCATGCGTATAATCTTTTTACCTATTTCTTGTTGTGATATAAATTTATTACGGTGCCTGTATTTGATCCCACGTACCCATGTCTGTCTGTTCTTTGTTAATGCGAATCCTGCGAGGATGAACGAGTTGTTGTTCTGAAACTATAGCTTGATTTCCATAAAAATCCTGTTCGAAGATTAGCAATGAACTCATTTTCACGTTCACTAAGTCATTAAAATTTATAACAAAATTATTCCTGTCGACTATTATGAGGAAGACAACGGTCACTTCGATATAGCAGGGCGGGCGACTGCCATTTGCGTTATTGCGAGTTTTATCAAATTTTCTTTGCTTGTGTTTTTCTATATGATTTTTGGTCATGTTTGTGTTTGACATGACTGCAAAGAAAAGAATGATACGTATGCAAGGTCAGCATACGTTTCTGGAAACAAATTTTATTGCCATCTATAAGATGAGCAAGCTGTGAAATTCATTGTGCACGCTTAAGTGTGTGCTTGTTTCTTGATGTGCGACGTTTAGTATAGCTCATTTTTGGCTAACATTGTTTCTAAGTATTGTAGTAGCGTTTTGTGATATAATTGTTTCAGAAAGATTGTATGATTTCATAAAATACTGGCACATAATAAATGAGGCGTAATTCGTATACAAACATGTTTACGTAGCAGGATCTGAGGAACCGTAGACAACTGCAACTTTCTATTCTTAAGCATGGAATGAATCTACTTTGCATGTTTCAATAAAGGCACAGTGCGGCCCAAATTTTAGCCTCACTATTACGGCCAGCTGATTTCTGCTAGCTTGCCTATATAGTGGGGTTAGAAATAAAGCCTACTCACAACACGAGAAGAAAACTGGATTTTAAACATTTACAACGACGACCTTCGGAAAACGAGCGGCAGATATGAAAACGGACACGCGATCAACTCGTCTCGGATGTTGAAGGAAGGAAGAAATTTTAATTTCGTCGTCGATGACCAGTGCTATTTGAAGTTCGAAGGTGCGATAGTTTAGAAATTCGACTCAGTGGAAAATGAAACTTATTGGCCGACTTCCCTGCATGCGTGCTGTACTCTCATTTATATGCAAGCAATCTGCGACTGCTGAATGAAGGACTTAAGTTAGTTGGAACTTGTGCGATATTTCAAATATTGAACCGTAAAGTAATGATTCTTTACGATAGTCTTCAATATTTAAAATATCATGCATTTGCTGATAGTGAAGAAACAAGAAAATATTCACTGAAACATGAAAATATTAGAAACATGAAAATATTCACTGGATTCCAGAGTCAAACAGGGCTTAAAGCATGTGATAACGATGGATAGCCATGCAAAAAGTCATGCGCAGCGATGGGATTTGAACCCGTGACACCTTGAGGGAAGGGAAGTTGGTGATGAGAGCACCGAAAGTTGATTTGTTGAGTTCCTCCTCATTTGTTACTGAACAGGCAGAGCACAACTGAGGTATTGATTATTACTTCACTATAGCGTATGTATCGGAAATTGATACTAATTTCACAGTTGTCTTTTCACTTGAAGACTTTTGTAAGTATAGTGAGACCTATGTGTAGAAGAGAACAAGAAAACTATCACTAGATGTACAAAACTATCACACTATCAAATTCCTAAGAACTTGAAAGTACATTAATTTCAGTTCGGACACCTCTATTGTATTTGATTGATGAACCATATTTAAAAACTGAACAACAGGTTGTAATATAGCGAGTAGTGTAAGTTCTAGTTAGAGAGACCAATAGTTGGCAACGCTCGAGAGGGCAACACTCGCACTCAGTCTATCAGTGAACTCGGGTTCGACAACAAGTAAATGTTGACCGAGTGTGTACATAATATTACCTACTGTGGTTGGTATCTAACTTCTTAATTTCTAAACTAATGTACTAATTCTATGCTACCCTATTCTATATATTCCCTTCTATCTCCGCTCTGCTCTCGCTAACCACATGCTGGTATCTGAGTATCTATGTGTAAGGTATCCAAGAGGTGAGTAAACTATTTTACCTAACTTGATGTCTATTACGATGTTGTGTCTAGGTCTATGTGAAACCTATACTGTGCTATAGTGTAGGATGCGATATTGGCGACGAGGATTTGGTAGAACTGCTGGAAGTGACTAAGTGGTAGTGACTACTGACTAGTGAGGGAACATAAAATTTGCCTAGTGAAATTTTTTGTCATTGTTTTTCTGCTCACTGGTGTTGCTAGACTGGCTAGACTAGTGGAGAAAATTAAAATTGATCAAGTGATTGTACTATTTGTGCTGTGAAAATTTTTTTTATTTTGCTTTTTCACAGTGTGGTTTGACTTACAAAAAAAATTCAATATGCCATTGATAGGTTCAGTAGGAGAATTTAATCCTGTAGAGGAAGAATTTGGAGACTATGAAACTAGATTACACTGCTATTTTTTAATAAACAAAATAGAGGAAAATAAAAAAGCCCCCACCCTAATTTCACTAGTGGGTCCTAAAATTGCTAGGCTCATTAGAGACCTCGTGTCTCCTAAAAAAGTACTTGATGCTACTTATGACGAGATTGTGGAAGCGTTGAGACGGCATTTTAAGCCAACAAGAAATCAAATCTTTGAGAGATTTAGGTTCCATAAGCGGAACCAGAGACAAGGGGAAAGCATTGCTGATTTTGTGGCTAGCTTGAAAGCACTTTCTAATACCTGTAATTTCAAACAGGAAGTGCTAGAAGAGACCCTGCTGGATCGTTTCATTTTGGGTGTGTCCAGTAATGAAATTCAAAATTGCTTGCTAAATGAGGCTGGCCTGACATGGCAAAAGGCCATGGATCTAGCTACTGCTAAAGAAACCACACTGAGAGAAACAGTGGGGTTGAGGCAACCAAATTCAATTCTAAATGTAGGCCAGAGCAGAGTAAAGCAAACTGCTATTAAGCCTCATGGCAAAACTCAGACTCAAGCTAACCCCAAATCAGCATGCAGCGGCTGTGGTAATCTGCACTGGCGTAGAGATTGCCCCCATAAAGACAGTGTTTGTCATGGTTGTGGCCAAAAAGGCCATCTTAAGAAATGTTGTTTTAAATTGACAATTAAGAAATCTGATAAAGGCAACAAAAATAATTTTGTGCATGCTATGCATGAAAAAAGGGGGAGGGAAAACCACCCTAACCCTAATGAGACTAGCAATGGAACCAGTGCAGACTACCCAGCCCCCAATCCAGAATGTTATGGGGACATTTTTGCTTTAGCCGAGGAAATGAAACCCCCAATCAAAATAAAATTGTTACTAAATGGTGTGCCATTAGAGATGGAGGTAGATACAGGTGCTGCCAGGTCTATCCTTTCAATGGCCACCTACTCTAAAATACCAGCTAAGTCAAGACCCGAGCTGAGACCCTCTGATGTTAAGCTTAGGACTTATGGGGGAGCTGAGCTGGTAGTTTGTGGGGAGATTAGGGCTAACATCCAGCGTGAATCTAGTGGTATGGTTCCTCAGCTAGCAACTATTGTGGTTGTAGACAGGGAGGGGCCAGCCTTGCTGGGTAGGGACCTGATTGATTCCCTTGGGCTAACTATAGTTTCAAATAATGTCAACAAATTGATCACTTGCCCTGAAGAGTTAGCAAATAAATTCCCCGACCTTTTTCAACCAGGTCTAGGTTGCTTTAAGGGAAGGAAATTCAAAATAGAAGTGGATCCAGCCATACCACCAAAGTTCTGTAAGGCCAGGAACGTGCCTTACACACTTAGACCTAAGGTGGAGGCTGAACTTGATAGACTGGTGCAGGAAGGTATCCTCACCCCTGTACAGTATTCCAGATGGGCGGCAGCGATCGTCCCTGTGCTCAAGGCTGATCAAAGCATCCGCATATGTGAGGATTACAAACTCACAGTCAACAGAGCCACTAGGCTTGATACCTACCCCATCCCCCGAGTGGAGGATCTATTTAGTGGGTTAGCAGGAGGAGTTATATACTCCAAGCTAGATATGTCTCAGGCATACGCTCAACTACCCTTGGATGAAGACTCCAAGGAACTCACGGTAATAAACACCCACAGAGGTTTATTTGCCTACAACCGTCTCAGCTTTGGAATTGCGTCCGCACCTGGAATCTTTCAGCGTGCCATGGAAGGACTATTGCAGGGCCTCCCAGGAGTGTTCTGCTACCTGGATGACGTCCTGGTGAGTGCCACTAATGAGCAAGAGCACAACAAGCGTCTCTATCAAGTCTTATCTAAACTACAGGAGGCAGGGCTAAAACTGAGAATGGATAAATGTCAAATTGGAGTGCCACAGGTATCCTACCTTGGATACCAAATTGACAAGGATGGATTGCACCCCACTGCAGAGAAGGTCGCAGCAATCCAGAAGGCACCAGCTCCTACTAATGTAACTCAACTGAGAGCCTACCTTGGGCTGCTAAATTTCTACAGGAAATTTCTAAAATCATCTGCAACCATGCTGGAGCCCCTAAATACCTTACTGAGGGATAAAACCCCTTGGAAATGGGATGCAAGTCAGGAGAGAGCCTTCCAGAAATCTAAACAAGCCCTCCTGGACTCTCAGACTCTAGTCCACTTTGACCCTCAGAAACCCATAGTGGTAGTGGCTGACAGTAGTGCGTATGGTGTGGGAGCGGTGCTGTGTCACCTTATTGATGGGATTGAACGCCCCGCCTATTTTGCCTCCCGAACTCTAACAGCAACAGAACGCAACTACTCTCAAACTGAGAAAGAAGCCCTAGCTATGGTGTTCGCACTTCGAAAATTTCATTGCTACCTGTGGGGACAGGATTTCACTGTGGTTACGGACCACAAACCTTTGTTAGGACTATTTGATCCGGACAGAAGCATTCCTCCGATGGTATCCGGGCGCATTCAAAGGTGGGCTTTACTACTGCAGTCCTACAAGTTCACCTTGCGTCACCGGTCTGGCGTGCTGTTGGGTACGGCTGATGCTCTCAGTCGTCTACCCTTGACAACTCCCGAGGAAGCCACACCTATTCCTGCGGAATGGACGTCCTTAGTAAACTTCCTCGAGTCAGCTCCAGTCACCTGCACCCACATCCGCGACAGCACCCTAAAGGACCCAGTACTTTCAAAGGTATACAAATACTGCCAAGTAGGCTGGCCTTCGATAGTAATTGGTGACCCTGATCTCGCTCCGTATACTAGGAGGCGAGACGAATTGTCCACACAAAATGGCTGTGTGCTCTGGGGAGCAAGAATTATTGTACCCCAAGCTCTCAGACAAGCCATTGTGGATGAACTTCACTCTGGTCATGCTGGATCATCCAGGATGAAGGAGTTAGCTCGCAGCTACGTGTGGTGGCCCCTTCTGGATAAAGATCTAGAAGAGACAACTAAGTCATGCAGCGAGTGCCTGAGCACTCGAGCCGCACCGACGAAAGCTGAACTCCATCCGTGGGAATGGCCTGCGAAGCCTTGGCATCGCATACACATTGACTACGCGGGCCCAATGGATGGAAAATACTATCTAGTGATCGTGGATGCACACTCTAAGTGGGTTGAAATTTTTCCCACATCTACTACAACCTCTAGCGAAACGATCTTGTGCCTGAAACACACTTTTGCGACATTTGGATTCCCAGTAACAATTGTTTCAGACAACGCAACGTGTTTCACATCGGCTGAATTCCAAGAATTTGTGAAGGCGTGTGGTATGCGACATATTACAAGCGCACCATACCACCCTTCAACTAATGGACTGGCAGAGCGCATGGTACAAACTTTCAAGAAGAATATACGGAAGTCAACGGAACCCCTACGCCTTGCACTAGACAGGTTCCTGTTCAACTATCGGCTAACACCTCACACGACAACAGGTGTTACACCTGCCGAACTGATGTTAGGCAGGAAAGTTCGCTCTCGTCTTGATCTGCTTTGGCCGTCAGAAGCAATCGCGTCCAAAGTTGCTCAACGCCAGGACGCTCAGAAAAGATACCACCCAGGGTCTCGCACGGTTGACATTCCGCTGGAGTCACCTGTGATGGTCCGTCAATACACGCCGGGTTCCCCAAAATTGACCCCTGCTACCACCATTGAGAAAACAGGCCCGGTATCCTACAAGTGCCAACTGAAGGGGGGAGAGGTCGTTCGTCGACACCAGGACCAAGTTATTACCTGCTCGAACACCATCCCTGAACCCTTGGAACAACCTACGGAGGAAACCGTTGTGTTTCCACAACCTGCTCAAAATTCATACCCACCACCGCCGACCCATGAACCTGACTCCGAAACACCTGATTACCCGATTCCCACCCAGGAGGCTAGGATGCACGAGCCTCCAAGCGCTAGCATCTCGCGCAGGTCTACCCGAGCTCGGAAGCCTGTGGTGAGAATGGACCTTTAGGATTGACTATATTGAATAAGGGGACTGGGGATACAGGGGGGGGTTTCTAATTAAGGAGGGAGGGGTGTAATATAGCGAGTAGTGTAAGTTCTAGTTAGAGAGACCAATAGTTGGCAACGCTCGAGAGGGCAACACTCGCACTCAGTCTATCAGTGAACTCGGGTTCGACAACAAGTAAATGTTGACCGAGTGTGTACATAATATTACCTACTGTGGTTGGTATCTAACTTCTTTATTTCTAAACTAATGTACTAATTCTATGCTACCCTATTCTATATATTCCCTTCTATCTCCGCTCTGCTCTCGCTAACCACATGCTGGTATCTGAGTATCTATGTGTAAGGTATCCAAGAGGTGAGTAAACTATTTTACCTAACTTGATGTCTATTACGATGTTGTGTCTAGGTCTATGTGAAACCTATACTGTGCTATAGTGTAGGATGCGATACAGGTCAAGAAGGTGACCTGGGGATCAGGCACTGACGACAGTGCACCAGGTAAAACTTGTGATCTTGCTTGCAACTCAGAGTATGTATGCGAGAGGTGGTGCCATCAATGTAGAAAATTTCTGGATTAAGGAACAATTTTGCAGTTTAAGATTAACAACAGGACGATCAAATTGCACAACTCGCATGAGACCATATGTACTATGATCTTGTGCATGTGCAAAAAGCACTTTGCATATTACATCTGTTGTAGTGTATATGCGTAATTGCACATGTGATTTTGCATATGCACAAGACAATTTTTTGCATTGCATAACACGTTCTGCATATCTCTCTGAGTGCATATATGCAAGTTATGCATTGGCTCAGCTCTACTTACAATATTGCCTGACAAAAGTCTACATCAGTAAGAAAAACATGGAAGTGATCGCTAAGAAAAAAGTTCGTCACCTGCGGGATTCGAAGACCCACGATGTGAGTGTGAGAGCGTACGTAGTAGAACGCAAGGCAAAACGACCAGCGAACGACCAGCATTTCAACAGTACTTCATAACTTAGGTGAGCGCGGCCTTCGGCAGCGCGGATTGCGAGGCTAGGAGAAGCTGGAAAAACCTTGGTCGCTGTCATCCCCCAAGGGGCGTATGACAGTTTTATTATACACTCACATTTGGAGAATGAATTGACGCTTAAAATGAACCCAATTTCAAATTTTTAGGTGCAATAGTTTAGAAATTATGAATGGAATAAAATGAGCCTTTTGAGAAATCGGTCGACCATTCAGAGGCTAGGAGAAACTTGCTCTTAATATTCCTCCAGGGAGCGTATGACAGTTTTATTATACACTCACATTTGGAGAATGAATTGACGCTTAAAATGAACCCAATTTCAAATTTTTAAGTGCAATAGTTTAGAAATTATGAGTGGAATAGAATGAGCCTTTTGAGAAATCGGTCGACCATTCAGAGGCTAGGAGAAACTTGCTCTTCATATTCCTCCAGGGAGCGTATGACAGTTTTATTATACACTCACATTTGGAGAATGAATTGATGCTTAAAATGAACCTTATTTCAAATTTTCAAGTGCAATAGTTTAGAAGTTATGAGTGGAATAAAATGAGGCTTATAGAGAAAATCGGCCGACCATTGACGGGCCACGAGAGGCCCTCTTTCTGCCCCCCACAGGGGCGTAAAAAATTTTTCAATTACGTAAATATATTGTACTCGTCACGCCAATTAATTTGGTACTAATTTCAAGATTGTACGTCTTATAGTTTAGAAATTACCCTTTTTGTTAGGGTAACTCGGTAAGGATCTTAGATGGGTTCTCTAAAATGGCGCGCCGGTGTAAAAATAGAATAAGCAGAAAAAAATCTGTTTTAAACATATAAAAAGATTTTGCATTAATTTTATCCAAAATGAATGTAGGAATATCTCAAATATATTCTCATATTGCTGTGACTCATATTGCAAACAGCTTCACAGTCAAATAATTTATATATGGCCACTGGGCGTATGACGTCGTTATCTCTGAGTGCATTCGACAAGAAAAGGAATACAAACACATTATTTCCAATAGAATAGAGACACTGGTCATCGGTTTTTAAAATATCTCAACCTAAAGATCTTTGATTGATTATTATACATATATGGACGTCACTATACTCATGTTGATTGTAGAATGAATATAATTGAATAATCTAGTGGAAACCAAGAAATTTATTGCATTTGTTGAATTCTACGAACCAATATATTATCGTCATGCATAAATATTGTAAAAAATAACTATGAGGAACAAAAATGATATAATATTAAGATGATCTTTATTGAAGACGGTACTTCATGTTTATGAGCTTTAAATACAAAATAACATTCCTCGTACTTCTTTCCCAGATATGAGTTTTTGAGGGACAATAGAAGACGTTTTTCCAGTCATAACCCCCAGAGTTACCCGCGTAACTCTCTCCGGAGTAACTCTTAACAAGATCCGAAAACGCCACTGTGAACACGATTTTGCCATTTTGGGGTTACGTAGGCTTTGTTTGTAAACAAACATTGAATCAGCTGATTAACTTGCTCGCTTATTGGAGTTGATTACGAAAGTTGAATTTTAGAGTATGATAATAATAATTGTTATGTTTTATACTGACGCTTAACCCCGTCAATGATTTGATTTGTTGACAATGCTTTACGCTAGTTAGATATTAAAATATACACCTAATTCTCCATTGGTAGCTTTGTTATATAGGCTATTGTGTGTGTTTTTGTTGAGAAAGTGAAATTTGATGAGTGAATCTTATTCCAAAGCTTACGAATAATTAAATTCTCATACATTCTGTTATATAATAGCAATAATTTTATCGCAATTGAGTGCTTTATTTATTCAATTATTTTATTTGTAAATTTTAAATTTGAATTTTTACTTAAGGAAATGATATGAACAAAATGAAAAAATCTATTCTCAGCCAATGCTGGTTCTGAGGCAATGTTTAGTAGTGGTCTACAATGCTCAGTTATAAAGCTTTCCTCTTGGTTATGAAGTGTTTTTCTACAGCGGATGATGGAGAGATCAAGTAACATAAAATTGACTGAGCTTTGCAATTGCTGTCAAGATAATCTAGTGCAATAACTTTACTTAAAGTAAACCAAATTTTGTTCTTCGTTGAAGCAATTGGGTAGAGTTACTCTACAAGCCTTCATGAAAACTATTAGTTAATCTAGCCTACAAGTAGTTGGCAGTTCTCAACCCTATCACAATTTTTTAATTCATCAATGTATATAAATGAAGTATTGCAAATGTGAGTTTTTTAGGCTAGTAGTTTATGAGAGAAATAATCATGAATTTTCTTTCTTTTTGCAGGCATGAGATATACTTTGATCATTCATTCCCTTATAAATTCCTTCAGATCGATAACTCAGAATTTTTTAAGGACATCAGAATCAGTTAGCGGGCATTTTCCAAGCTCACAAATATACTGAAACCTTCTCCAACAGATGACTATCCCAACAAGCTTTGTCCTTAGCATCAAATGAAATTTTGAGAAGCTCTCATGGTGTTGTGGTATCTTGCTTCAAAAACAACTTCTAAAGAGACTGTGTTGTTCTTCTGGCTAAGTCAAGAGTGTTTTTTTTACAGGATATTGAGTGTAATTTACTCTACCCAGGTCTTAAAAATATCCTGGCCCCTGACTTGTATAGCAATGTTATTGACTTCATATGAATACAGTATATAACAGTGTCATTCAAGTGGAGTCAATCACTTTCTATGATTCCTGATACTGAATAAAATAATTGCTTATGTTGGTAGGTGGACAATTTTATCCATTTTGACATCAGAAATGGCCTGTGTGAATTACTGGGATGTTCTGGACAAATACATTGTGTGATTTTACAAGTTATGGTAGGTTACTTGTGCAGAGATTGACATTTTGAGTGATTTCAAGAAGTTGTAGTTTCAGGAAAAATAGTGTTTGTAATATATGGAGAAAATTACAAGCTGCCAAAAGTTTGCCCAACTATGATGAAGAAATCAAGAGAACCAATGCAAATTTTCTATCAGAAAAATTTCATGTGCTGTTAAGACTTCATTATAGGAGTAACTAAAATTTTAATAATAGCATGTCATGTTAATGTATTATTAACTTAATATAGGGGTACAAGTACTGCTTGGGGAGGGGGGGGAATTAATACACTGGTTAGATTAGGACTACTACGTTTGTCATTGTCTGAAGTGATATTGTTAGGTGACTTTTCCGATCATCCATTGAAAGCGCTCATGTATAACTTTACGGTGTATAAGTGTTTACTCTGTAAAAAACATGCTTTACGTTAAATATTACAGTATATATTTTACTCAACATTATTAGATTTTTTATTGATTAAATGTCTTCTTATTGTGAAAGTGAGCATTGATGACAATTACTTGATGCTAGTGTACTAGGTGGATAGATTATGAAGAATGAAATTTATAGATATTTTGTTATACTATAGCAATAACTTAATGTCAATGAAGCTATTGATCAAGTTGATCATTTTCTTCATAAAACGTGAATTGTTTTTTTCTTCCCCAGAAAATGACAGATGAACAAGATAAAATTCTATTGTCAGCCATTGCTGGTTCAAAGGCAATGTTTAGTAGTAATGCACAGTCAGTTGTGAACAATTTTCCTCTTGTTCATGATGTGCTTTTTACAGCTGATGATGGAGAGATTAACAGGTAATACATGATTAGCAGTTACACACAATTTTTGTAAAGTTTATTAATATAATTATTTTGCTCTGAGTAAACTTAATTTTGTTTTTTGGTGAAAGAATTGAGTAAGTTACCCTACAGGCCATCAAAAAAACTATTAAATAACCCATTAGGAAGCTTTCAATGGTATTGAATGCTTCTAAAGTCTTAATGTGTATAGAATAAAGCAGGATGACTACTGATATTTCACTTCCACATTATACTACTTTTTATCACCTTTAACAGCAGAAATACACTACCCATTTTAATATGATATATGTATGTTGTCAAAATCTCCATATGGAAGTAATCGGTCTAAAATGAGTAGTTTAAGTCAATTATTCACGCAATAAGAAAGGTTAAAAAAAGTTTGAAGTTCGTGATACCTAAAAACTAAATAAAATGTATGATACTAAATAAAGCAACCAGTGCATAATTGCAATAAAAGACACCCATATTCTTAATGTACTCTATCTTAAGTAGACTCTAAAATATGTTTGGCAAAGGCCTTGTCTTAACATCTTTCAATTATGAAAGCAACTGTTCACCATATGTTAAAAAATAAGGTCAATTTTTACTTTAACACGTTCCCTGCAAAGGGACCCACCGGTGGTCCCTTAGGTGGTTTTCAAAGTGCTGCTGACCCACCTGCAGTCACTAACTTGTTGTTTTTTAATACTTAATGAAAGCTTAATACATGCCAGATCCACTTAATGTTTGCTATTTTCAAAGTTGATTACTACAATTGACTTTAAATTTGAATTGAATATTGAACTTCAGTTTGACCAATCCCAGTTAACGTGTTAATGTTGTCAACGATTCTCATAATTTTGTTGCCAAGAATCAATAAAGGAAGACATTTAAAAATGTTTTACATGAATGACATTCTGCTCGCTGATGCGTTATTTTTGAATTATTTAACTTTAAAGTTGGCTTTCGGCGAGCGGAATGTAATTAATAACGGAAGCTAACCTCCTGTTACAAACGTAAAGAGGTTGGGTCGTGAGGGGTAGCCACAATTCTTCTAGTGAGAATTATAAATGAAGGTTTCTAGTGATATCCGTTTATAATTCTCACTAGAAGAACTGTGGCTACCCCTCACGACCCAATCTCTTTACGTTTGTAATAGAGGGTTAGCTTCCATTTCAACTCTGAAATTGCGCAAAAAAGGCCATTCAGAAGCGCCACTCATGTAACTTAAAACTTGAATAACTCAAAAACTAAGCATTTGCAACCACATTGTCATTCATGTAAAACATCTTAAAATTGGCTATATCTATGGCAGCAAAATTATGAAAATCGTTCACAACATTAAAGTAAAAACTGGCCACAAATAAACTGACTGGAAACTAGTAGACACCAGGAAATTGTCAGATTCCCTTATAGGTATATTTCCCATAAACTGCAACAAATTTTTGATTCTGCAAGAAATTTTTTTATAATCTTGACACATTTTTACAATACTTTAAATTTCAGTGAATTAGCTCACTTCATAATTTTTTATATTACCTTGACAGGTAAAGTAGACCCCTGAGGCTCAATTTTACTACTTTCTGCTTTTTTTACTACTTTTCAAATATTACTACTTTGTATTACTTTAATACCATGTAGATGCGCACTAAAGTTTTCTAAATGTGAATTATTTAGACTATTAGATTTATGAGAGAATTAATCATGGATTTTTTTTGCAGGCAGGAGAGATGCTTTGACCAATCATTCTCAGAAAAATTGCTGGAAATGGATGACTCCGAATTTTTTGGACACATCAGAATCAGTAAGCAAGCATTTTATGAGCTAGAAAATATTTTAAGATGCTCTCCAACTTATGACTATCCTAACAAGCTTGGTCCTGTGCACCAAATGAAATTTTCGGAGGCTCTCCTGATGGTGTTGTGGTATCTCGCTTCAAAAACCACTTTTAGAGAGACTGGATTGCAATTTGGTTGCTCTTCCAGCCAGGTGAACAAGTTGTTTTATAGGATATTAAAAATAATCAACACTACCCAGGCCTTGAAAATATCTTGGCCACTGAATCTTGAAGAGAAACGAAGAGGATTTGAAGCAATTGGAAATTTTCCAGGCACTGTTGGAGCCATTGATGGTACACATATCAAGGTTAGAGTGCCTGAAACTGTTCAGAAAGATTACAACAGTCGGAAGTTTGTTCACACAATATTGCTGCTTGCTGTGTGTGATGCAGAAAAACGCTTCATGATGGTGGCTACAGGCATCCCAGGAAGTGTACATGATCAACGTGCATTGGATATGACTAATTTTGGTCAAAACATAAAGAACTATCCTAATGAGTTCTTTCCAAGCAAAAATTTGCACATCATTGGTGACTCTGCATTTTCATTGCGTTTGAATGTGATGACACCTTTCAGAGACAATGGTCGCCTAACACAACGTGAGGTAAATTTCAATACTAAGCTTTCCCAATCCAGACAAGTAATTGAAAATGCATTTGGTTACCTGAAGAACAGGTTTAGAGTTCTCCAGTACTTGGAAGTCAACATTGAACATGCTGCACCCATCATTCATGCTTGCTGCATCCTTCACAATTTTGCATTAAGTCACTGTCCAAGTATACGTGATGAAGAACCGAGAGATGAACTTGTAATTGTAGGCGAGACTGAGCGACAAAAACGAAATTTTATTGCTGATTTTTTGTAATTATTCTATAAATTTGGATGGACATCAAGGTTTAATGTGTATAGGTATTCTCATTATTCTCGGCTGCCCAATGAATGCATATGTAACCTGATTTTCTGTTTTTTTACCCGTTTCGGAAAAATTCTGGGGACTTGATACTTGCTTTTATGACTGAACTGGTGGTGCAGTTGTGTTTGAGGCAACTGAATTTAATTTGAGCTTGTCATGACTGACTTTTTGTTGTGTTTGTGGCTGCAATGTCTAACCTGTTTGCGTATTCTTGAATTTGTTGCATGGAGCTCTGTGATGGTGGATGGTTATCTTGTACCACAGCGGTGATGTGACCGATAGGCCGATAATTGTGACGCGAGACCTTCGGCGCGATATAGTAGGACCTACTGAAGCGCTAGCAAATTCATGGTACCACTACTACTACTACTACTACTACTACTTCTTGCAGCAAATTTTTCCTTAACTTTTATTACTTACTTATTATGAAAATCAGATTTGATATATGTTAAGAAAATTGAAAACATTTCCATGGCTACTTCGTATTGTCTTTAATTTTGAAGTTGCGCGCCACATATTTACTACTTGTCACTGCATAAACTGTTAAATATTAACCTAGATTGTGTTGTATGTATAACATGAGTAGTAGTCGGTGAATAAGGAGTTGATATTTCAAATAAATAAACATGAACAGTTTTGGATTGAAGCATGCTTTCCAAGTATGTACAGCAGTATGATTGGTAGTATAGTTGAATGTTATAGACTTTATTTGAGTAAAGTGTATGACAGTTTCATTCAAGTAAAGTCAAGCACTTTCTCTGATTCCATATGCTGAATAAAAGAATTGCACATGTTGTTAGGTGATAACACTATTCATTTTGACATGAGAAATATTTTGTGTAAATTACTGGGGTGAATTAGAAGTAGAATTTTTGTAAATTGATGAGTTAGAGTAGGTTACTTGTGCAGAGATTAAGAAATTTTGTGTAATGTGAGATAGTTGAGTTTCACATGAAATATTATATGTACTATGTGGAGAAGATAAGCTACCAAATGTTAGTGCAATTCTGATGGAGAAATACAAAAAATCAATGGAAATTTTCTGGTAGAAAAATTTGAATGGTGTTGAGACTTCATTACTATGAGCATCCGAAATTTAAATAACATGTCATGTCAGTGCAGTCGTAACTTAATTCAAGTACAAGGACTAGCTGATTTGGTAGACAACTTAATTGCGTTACAAAATGTCTGTGTAGGGCTTAAAAAAGCGATACTCGTATGACTGATTTAAAACTTGAAAACATTGATTGGAATGAAGTCAGTGATCAGTGGTATTAATGTGATCTGTTTATTATATTTGTAAAAGTTTGAATATTAATAGAATAAAGTACGTGTGAATCAGTCCGTTTGATGAGCAGCAGTGTGCTTTCTCATTTGTCATACTGTTGATTAGTGTGAGCGTAGAAATGAATTCGCTCGTTACAGGCCTGCATAAATATCAGTAGTTATACAAAGGTTCTAACGTAAAGATATTGCAAGCTTCACACAGAAAAGTGTTGCGCGGGTTTTATCATAATGTTGCAACTCCTCGCTTTCTATTTCCAAGTATAGTAGTGAGGGGAGCGTGAAGTATTTGTCAAGTATTAAAATAATTATACGCAATACTTCCTAGCAATCAAATGGAATAAAGTTTTTAAGGATTTTCCGTGTCTCTAAGTACTTATTGTTATTTGGAATGCATTTTCTCATAAAGAAGGTTGTTGGCATCAATGATTATCATATGCTCTTGTTTTCCTATCAATAAAGGAGTTCATCACAGTGTATTTTTTTCATGGTCCAGCTAACTGCTAGGTCTTCCCTATGAACGTGATTGAGGAAACATACTTCATGACATAACGCACTGTTGCAATGAAGTATGCATAAGGAATGAAAGAAAATGTGGTGACTTCTCAGTATTTACTGCAAGAATAATTGAATAATTAATAACAGGGGGTAAAGAGCAATCGGTTGAACGATGGAAAATAAAGGAATGGAAACATTAATAGAATCATTGCAGTCGATCCTCAAGTTATGAATTTCATGAAAATCTCAACTTTAATGTACAAAATCTGTTCACCTTATATACGTTATAAAACGAGCAAAGCATTAGTTGTCTAGATGAGACTAAAATTTATTCATTCAAGTTTACGTCCGCGTAAGATGATGCATGCATAACTCGAGGGTCCATTGTAACTTGCAATGCGGCTGAGAATCTGTGCAATTTTTGTTGCAGATACTTTAACCTTTGTAAATAGAAGAAGAAACTTATACGATCAGCAGGGTGCGTACAGGCTCTGAGGTTCAAAATTCCACTACTTTTTCATGACTTTTTATGCCAACTAAATCACATTTTCACTACCTCTCTCTGCCCAAAATAATGTCACACAAAGTTAAATTGCAGCACAATAAATGTATTTCAGTCATAAACTTCACAGAACATTCATCATTACTTGCAGGTCTTGTTTTCATAAATGTGTAAATGATCATCACAACACCAAACAGTCATGCTGGACAGTTCAATAGCATCTGCTATGCATTTGCCAGTGCATTAAGTTTGTCATTAATTTCCGCATTCAGCCCCTTGAGTTGTTCTTGCTTGTCTTTGGCTGATTTCCTCAATGTATTTGACTTTGCCAGTAGGCGCAAATCATTCTTGTCCTCTGCCTTCCGTGCAAAGCTGTCAGCATCCTCCACCAGCGCTTGCAGACTCTCCTCCATCCTCTTCCGTTTTGTCTTCAGGTTCTCCACTTCATCCAGTTCTCTCTTCCTCTTCTCTCCCTTCTTCTGCTTCTCTGCCTCTTCCTTCTTTTGATCCAGGTAGTGTTGATAGCGCTGTCTGCCCTGTGAAGCTGAAAAGAGGAGTTTCTTGGAAATGTCAACCTTGGAGATACCTCCTACATGTTTGATGTGGTCCATGACCACTCTCTGCGCCACGATGGTGTTCTCACCCATGTTGACTTCCATGAGCTGCTTGCTCACAGAAAAGCCCCTTTCCACTGAAGCCTGGCCATGTGACAGGACCAGTAGCATCTTCACAACCAGCCACAGTTTCTTGAGGGAGGATGTGGCCAGCTGGCTGCTCCAGAAGGATTTATGATACTGATTAGAGAAAATGAACATACCTTGCTGTCGTCCCAAAAACGGACATGAACATCAAGCTGTTTCTTCTGCAGCTCCTCATTCAATGCCTCATCGAAGAGGAGGACGAAACCGTCTGCAGTTTTGGCCCTCTCCTTCAGCACACTTGAGAAATGAGGGGCCAGTCCAAATGTTGTCAGATAGGCGCATTTCTTTTCACTCATGGTGAACTTGCTGGCTGTGGGGGAATCCTCAAACATTGAGGCGAAAAGCCAAGGAGTCTGGTTTGAGCACTTGAAGGACAGGTGCGATGCTACGGTCTTCAACGCCCAAAGCGTCTCGGCCTTCAGGACTTTGTCCCTTTGCACAAAGTCAGTTAGAGCCGTTTTCTTGCGACAGCACTGACAGGTGCAAGTTTTGACTGATGGCGATGAAGTAGAGGTACTAGCAGATTCTGGTACTGCTGGCACGGTCTCACTGCTCTCAGTCTGAGCCTCCGAACTGCCCTCAGCAGGCGTCGGAGGATCGGTAGATGGTTGGGAAGTCACGAAAAAATCCCCGATCTTCGGGTTGGCAAGTCTCGTCGTCTGAGCTTTCACGTTCTTGGCATGCTTTGTTCCTTTTGCATGACTCCTCACCGCCGCTATTCCATTGTTGGCGATGTCGAACTCCGACTCGCACGCGGTGCAAACCGCCATTGTTTTCAGTTTGGGATGCGGTGCTATCCATTGTTGAAAGTCTTTGTCTCGCAACCACAAGTTGTTGAAAGAACAACTGCCTGGCATGACGATAATTCCTCAGCTCAGTCTCGGCACCGTAACTCTAGTCACACACACACGGGATGGTCAAGACCGATGATAAAAACTCAGCTCGAAAATGTTCAACAGTGGCGACAGGTCAACAATGGTCCGAGCGAGCGCGTGTCTTCAGTCACACTGAGCGCGTTTGGTTTCACGTGACGCCTGAGAACCAATCAAAATCGCGGACACTAAAGACGTAGCTGTATCAACCAATCAGAGCCCAAGTAACACTCGAAGGTTACTGACAACGCCTCGCTCAACGCGGACCAAACGGAACGAAAATTTTCAACAGTAAAATTTTCTTTTCACGAAAATCCTAAAATTTCATGACTTTCAATGACCATTTTTAAAATTCCACTACTTTCGAGGCCTTGAATTTTATTTTCGAAATTCAACTACTTTCCATGCTTCTCCACGCCTGTACGCACCCTGGATCAGAATAATTACCACTCGGCATAATGTTGTTAGTACTAGCATTATTAATTCAAGATTCATTATCTACAATAAAGGCAAGCTGACCAAAGTAAATAGAAGGGATTTCTAGTATGGACCAAAAAACACAGTCAACCCACGAAGTGTTTTCTTGCACAGGATACCCTCCGCATCGAAACAATTTTGAAAAGGACAAAGAAGAAATAGCGAGGTAGGCAACAGAACTGAAATAAGCTAAGTAAACACGAAATAGACCTTTAGGGACTTTCTATCACAAAGTACAACAGTACACTTAGAGGTGCCAGTCTATCGCATGGGATGATCAAATCAAATCCAAGGTAGCTCGTTACCCATCCTACGCTTAGGTTAGAT
This sequence comes from Morinoia aosen, assembly GCA_030386875.1. Classification (NCBI taxonomy): domain Eukaryota; kingdom Metazoa; phylum Arthropoda; class Malacostraca; order Amphipoda; family Talitridae; genus Morinoia; species Morinoia aosen. The sequence goes on from CM059559.1 coordinate 45,638,264, forward strand.
TATCAGATTAGATTATAGGATAATTTAAGCCTCCATAACCGCTAAAAGATATAGAGCAGACTGAAGAGAAGAAGGCACCATTTAGAATGGATGTATGGGAATGCGGAATCTATGCACAAGATGCATGGAAACAGTAAATTGAGAAAAAAGTAGGAGCTGAAAAACAGGACACCAGTGAAAAACGAAAATGGTGGTCCTTAAGATAGAACAACACATCATATTTCGACAAAAAGGCCAACCTAACTCTCAGCTCAGGCGCTCACACATTACCCCCTGCGCTCGGGTATAAACATATATGTCCATATTTGGAAATAAAATGCAAACTTCTCGTTGTGATATTCTAAACTCAGAATGTAGTAACAAATTTTTCAACGCTACAGTTCTCTCTATCAGTCAAAATACATTGTTCTCAAGACCTACTGAAGCATTTTCTTATTACTATTTCTTGGGTCACAGCATCACAGCACAGGTCCTCTCTTACAATTATAATGCATAGTAAAGAATGGAAATAATAAAAGCAGAGTTCATCTCAATTTTGCTTTGATGCTTTGTATTCATTTTTCAAATGCTATAGAAATTGTTTCCGTTTAAAATTACGACTCGAAATAACGCATCCATAAATTTACAGCCAAGCCACGAAGTTCATGTTAGAAAGCTTAGATTAATTCACAGTTTAAACCAACCAGACAGAAAATATTGAATTTGTTATAAACTTTTGTACACAATTCCACGTAATTTCTCAATACATTATTAATGCATTCTACGGAATACTAGGCATTATAGTAAATTTGTTTAATGCATTGGAGGCGCAAAATTATGAATGCAAAAAATTTATAGCATCCTTCCCTTTCTCTAACTTAACACCAGTATCGTTTAACACAATGAATCACAGCAATTTCCTTATCTAAATATTTTAAAAGTAAACATTTGCTGTTATTCTTTGCTTCTTAACAACAACGAGCTCTAATTTTAAGAAGCATTGTATTAATTACGTATCTTCAAAGGAAATTCCTGTTCTTATAATTACGACTCATTTTGAAAATAATTTCACAAAATTATTCTGCTTAATTTATGACCAACTATAATGAATGGACATTGACGGTAATTATTTCTATACATTGCATCGAAATGGAAGAAAAAAAATGGCCGTAGCAGCTGTAACTTCTACTATAATAAATGCTAATAATCACAGGAAAAACCCTTTCTTAAAATTCAAAATCCGTTTAATGAATATTACTCATGTGTAATATTACTCCGTTTCTTGCAATTGCGATACATTATAATGAATGGAAAGTAACAAACATGCCCGGTTAAAGAAATTCATGATGGAAACCTAATCACTCTCGCTCTAATTTCTTTTTCGTTTCTGGCCTTTGCTCGCAGCGGACATATGTTTTACCATTTGTTCCACCAATGAATTAAATTTGGCTTGTTCTTTTGCTTGAACCTCAACAGCCTTGTCAAAGATATCAATTACTTTCTGCTGGCGAGCAGCTTGGCCCTCCAAATAATTTCTTAAAAATTCATTATGGCGCATTGGTTTGAAAGACTTTTTCTTATTCACTATTTCCGAGGCAGTTAAGGTCTGCTCAGGCCAATTTTCTCCGTCGTCAACATCAGTCACCTCCACCAGATCCTCGGGAGCAGTCGATGGCTCTCCTGCTGATGAGCCAGATGCAAATGACGTCGATGCCACTGGCATTGAGGTTTTCGCAGATGATGCAACAGTTAGTGAAGGCATTTTCTTAAAAACCTTTCCACCGATAGAAGTGGGAACTTTTACCGTGCAGGTCGTTGGAGTTATACCCTGTTTTGTTGGACGCTCCAAGTCAATGACGTCCGGTCGAGCAGAAGTTCCTGCAGTAGAGGTTGATGGATTTGATGAATCGTAGAGGAATGGCATCTGAACAGCATGACTACTGCCCACGATGCGCTCCAAGTACTTGAAGTAGAACAATTCGCGTTGGCTGCTCGCCCCGGTTGCCTTACAGTTGCTGATAAAAGTTTTGAAGGCGCGCAGCATATTCTTATATTTGTTGGAGCATTGCTCACCCGACACGCTTCCAACCGTAGACTGCTGCAAAATAATTTAATTTATTTTATTTTCCTACAATGGAAAAATTATTCCGGCAAAGTAAAGCTGGGCTTAAGAAAAAATTATCTCGCTGGCAGAATTAGCATATGTTAACACTTCCAGCAATGAAAGACTTACTTTCAATTACTTCAGCTCCTAAGCTTATTACTAAGTGAAAGTTCAATTGAACAAGTTTAGGGTATGCATAAACTAAGGAACCCCTTTTGAGCATACTGATGGAAAATGCATCAATTTTTTCCTCAATAAAGCATATGAAAATCAGTAAGAAGTGAGACAAGCTTGATGCTCAGCAGTGTTCGGTTTCCAATTCACGTTCTTAACATGCACTACTACTGTAAGGCTTCACTATTTTTTCTTAATTCTCAAATATATACCAATACAATTTCAAACTACATAAGCTTCTTTCAACTTGAAATCTCAGCAGTTCAAACATGTAAGACATGAAATGTTTGAACATATTAGCTACTGAAAATTTGCTACTGTGGAAGAGCAGAGGAACGTCTCTACGAGCCAAGTTCATGTGATTCATTTAACTCATTAACTCAAAACGTAATTAACACCTTGACCTAAGGGCAAGAAGACTGAGAAACATCTTCCTATTTCAATTGTTTAAACTGTGTTGTTGCGTACTACCCTTTGATTACATAAAAATTACAGATGTGTTTTTAAATATTTTTTGACTGATACCCTCTTTGCTTCTAAGATAGTTTATTAATTTTATCAACATATTTTAAGACAGTAGCACTGAGTGGGCACTGGACACATGCCTCTTATAAACAGCTGCTCATGCTCATATGGCAGATTCAATCAACACTGGTGTATCACTTTAATTACGGGAAGATTATCCATATTTATAATCGCAAATTCAACCTGAAAGTTGTAAGAAAAGTACACTCATCGGCGAATGACACAGTCGATAGTTACAACAGTAATTTAGACCATCCTCAAATGCAAATGTGTTGAATAGTTCAAGAATTACGTAAGCACTCACTTTTGCAGTACAATAAGACTACTTTTTATACCATGAACATCGGCGCATACTAAGACTGCGGCCAGACAAGTTGAGAGCTAGACGAGTAAAAAATGAATTCTAACTACTTACTTGATTCAGATCGCGGGCTATGTATTCCCACACTTTCTTGTTTTTGGTGTTCTTGTCATCTAGAAGATGCTTGTGTTTTTCTATTGAGATGCAAAGGCTTTTCACCTGGCTTTCCGTCCATGACACTGAAGATTCTGGAATTTCATATGTACACGTGATCAACTAGCTTAAATCCGTCACAAGGAAAAAGACTGAAGAGCAGGAAAAATATCTTCACTGCATTGAAAGAATAATTATAGGAACACAATGACCCCAGAAATGCAGTTGAAATCTTACATCAGCAGTAAGTGCATCGCCTCTGAACAAGCACAATTAAAATCATTTGGATAAGTAAAATTAGTAACATCAATGAAAGCACAATATGTTAATACATATATAAAAATTCAGTACATTGCATGCGCTCCCTGCTCTTTGAGTGAAATCTACCAATCTCCCTGTACCCACATTCGATGAAATTGAATACCAAACAGTAATTGATACCACGCATAGTGGGAGTAATTAGATCACCCTACCTCTGGCATAACAACAAATAACACACCTTTAGAGGATTGAAGGCTCTGAAAGTCATGATCTAACGGCTGGGAATTGACCCCACACTGTAACTGCAGCTCCTGGGATGCTGGCAGGGGCTCATGCGCTAGTAGGCCTTCCTCCATCAGAACAGCTCCTGGTGGTGTAATTCTCGATAATCATTGGTGTAAAAAAGAAACAATAAAAATTAATTGTTACATCAATCCCAATAGCATGAAGTTTGTACCCAAGAAATGAAGAAAATTAGAAATGCGACAGTGGGAGTGAATTCAAGAGTAAAAAGTGCAATGGCGAAGTGTAATACAACAGTCCAAAAACCATGCTCTTTCTATTTTTTTAATGAAAAATAGTAATCTAGCCCATGAAACTTAGGTATCTTAAAAATATTAATATTTAATTGAAGAAGTACTTGAATAAAATTGTTCTACAACCTAAGTAGAACAAAGGCAGTAATTGAGACAAACCTAAGTAAAAAAGCCAACAAAAGGTTTCATTGAAACATGTTGGAAGAGCATGCATGTTCAGACGAGGGCTTATAACATCATTTGAGTGCGTAAATTGGACCTGATTCGTGACCACTTAGGAGAGCCAATGTGAAACGTAGCGTGATAAAGAAACATAAACTTCAGCAACTTGAACTTATAGAGACTGAGATGACATGGAAACAGATTGTGAAAAAGCATGAAGGTTTTCTGTTTACATCTTAGAGATAGTATGTTGTAAAGCAGTCGAATATCTTTCACAGCCATAGATATTCATCGACTGCTATTACACAACTTGAATGACCAATCGGATTTAAGAAGTTCTTTCAACAGTGACGGCAAGCTGCTCAATAAAACAAGGAATTAATGAATAAATTACCAGATCTAGTATCAATTCCATAACCTGCAGGCATCAGCCACACAGGACAGGCCTTCAGCACTGAAAAAAGCCCTTTTATAAGCAACTAAAAACATGGTTTATTACATGAAACCAATAAAAAACTTTGTACTAGCATGTACTATCAAATCTACAAGGGGTATGCTGGAACTGCAAATGAGAAGCATCTAATTTCGAAGGGACATAGATGTTAACAACACTCACAATAAGCATATGTACATCCCATCATATAAAAGAAATATTATCAATCCCGAAAAATTGCTAAATTTATTTTATTTGCTGTATGGGACTTTCCTTCATCATAGCCATCTTAAAAACAGTGCAAGGTTAATTACATTCATAAATGAGGTAAAATGATAATCAAATCTAAATCTCAGAGTAATAAATGAACACAAGCAAAAATATGAACAAGAGAACACATCAACTCTGTACCCTATCCATACAACAAACCTCTTTGCTGTACATCATGTTGGGCTTTTACTCTGCAGTGCTGAGCCTGAAGCTGCGCAGATATTCCCTGTTGCTTTGAAGTGGAGAGTGTGGAACCCTTTGCTGCATGAGTTTCTTTGAGTTTGCTAGATGAACTTGCTGTTGATTCCTCTGGAAAAACTAATTTAACTTAGAATGAATAATATTCAGGAGAAAGTGGCATTCTCAGGACCGAGACAAATCAATTCGTCTAGGTTGATCCTGATAAAGACCAACGCACTTGCACTATTGCATGACTGTCAAAGATAGCAATGCATAAGTTTACTCTAATTTACATTTTTTTATTATATACTAAATTTGAGGATTTAAAAAATAAAATTTGAATTCTCTATTTCTATAATCAAAATCCTTCTATGCTCATGTATAAATAGTGGACTCCTTTTCAGAAGTGGATGCAATCAAAATTAATGAACTCTAAAAATGGTGACTCAAACAGGAAAACTTTGAAATACTACAAATTCATATTATTATTGTTGTTGCAATTAATATTTCTAGTGATATTTTCATTATTATTCTCATCTGGTCGTCAAGACTTCTGTTGAGCTGAAATTGACGAAGTGTTAACTACAGCCGAATTATGCCACACATGCTCAATTTCAAGGCTGTTTGTTGCTTTTGTCATGATAAATGATTTGTATCACTTCTGACATCAAACTAACAACCTTTTCACTTGAAGAGCAATAGTTTTCCATAAACACAATAATGGAATATATATTTTAATCCATATCAAACACTTACCTAATATATCAACTTCAAGATATCCACTTGCTACTTGTTCAGTATCCTTGTGAACCTCTAACAGATGGCATTGGACCTCTTCAATGGATTGTGATATATATTCACAGCTTGAACACTGATAGGACCTGAAATAAAAAGTGGTATAGCCTTAGGTACCAAGCTGAATAGGCTAAAATTTCTATTCATAAAAGAACATCAAATACATGTGATGAACACGACCATTGTCACTTTCATTAACACTGTGATACTATTTATTATACTAAATAAAAATTCAATATTCTTTGTTTAAACACATTTCAGCTGCAAGCTGATTAGAATTAGTTTTCCTTATTTTGAAATAATGGTTCACTGAGACACAATGTATGTAAACAAGTTAAAGGGAACATTAGCTCATGAAAAGAATGAGGATCATTGTAAGTGATACTTCATTTGACATTATTTTTCAGTCAACTAAAATTATTTTTGAGTAATTCTTTAAAAGGAAAGGATTTGAATTGTATTTTATCGAGGTTTTTCTTATACCTTTACTTTTTCTGCTTATCTTTCACAAATTCTACAAAATTAGCCTGCTTCAGAAAATTTAGTAGTAATTGTACAATCCACAAGGAAGTGTCTTAAAATGAATTTCTGACAGGCTTCTTTTGAAAATAATTGTTGTGATAGACAACAGTCTGTAATACACACTATATAAGCTCTCCTATCAAGAACAAGATAACCAGCTAAAAATAGTGAGAATGTGTCCCTAAAGGCTTTTCTTACTCTCAATAAAACCAGGAACAAAGATATTTGTTAACTAATTTTCGAACAGAATTTGTTGATGAAACTTGCCAGCTAATTGTATTACTAACACAGCTCATTTTATTAACCATTCAACACTCAACAGAACTAATTAGTCCTTTTTCTTTCAAACTTAGCCTCAAAACTTAGTATTTCTTGTTGAATTTGTTTTTTATATGTTATTTGAAATTTACCATCAAGTGGAAGTTCATTTTTCATCCTGATATTAGTGACAATCACATGTCAGAACCAACTTAGCAATAGTGGTTGTAATAACAGTTATACAAGTACAAAAATAATACGTCAACACTCAGACTGTGGCAACAAAATATCAAGTCCAACACCAAACTCAAATTTAAAGTCAATTGTAGCAAGCCATTGTAAAATACCAAGCATGAACTGGATCATGCCATCATTTAGCATTGATGAAATATTTATGAAAATTGAGTTTGGGACTATTGGTTGGTCAGCAGCATTATGACAAATACCTCCGTGTACCACTGGGGGCGCACATTTCAGATGAAGTGTTAAAGGGTTAAACTAGCAATGACTGAATGCCACTGTTCTTCAACAGTCCAAAATAATGCTAAATAACTATTACTGGATTGATAACTGCTGAGCACATTTGAAGTTTTGTGAAATATATTTCTCATTACTGTGAAAATACTTTTATTCAGCTGAATATTCTACAAGCATTGACCAGACACATAAATGAGTACTTTTGCTATCAGCAAAGAACTTGAGACAGCATCATGTCTGAACAGAATAAATACTTTTATTCAGCTGAATATTCTACAAGCATTGACCAGACACATAAATGAGTACTTTTGCTATCAGCAAAGAACTTGAGACAGCATCATGTCTGAACAGAATAAAGTTTGAGTTAAGTTAAAGAGTTTATTGAAGATAAAAGTTTTCATTTTTTCTACATTATGACTCAACTATTTCATTAATTTTGGTTACCTATCTAGAAATTGTGTTCTCAGTGAAACATAATTGCAAATTTCTCGAAATATACTTCAAAATTTGCAGAAATGAGCAATGCACCATACTTCAACAATTTAATGAAGAAATAATAAAGAGGAAACATTTCCTCATGAACTAGGTAGTATTCTTAAGCTACAAAGCGATTTTCAAGGAATGATAATAGTGTCAAGCCACACTCAGCACGAATGCAATTATCGACTTACATGATTTAATGGACCAAAAAATGAGATGAAATATGTTTTAAAATTTAACCTAATAATACCCGTTATGCGTTTATTTATATATCTGTTTGGTGTCCGCTTCTTAAGGAAACATAGGCTGTCTGGGTTTGCGGTATCGTGGATACCAAATTCCTCAGTATAACATGAAAAGATGGCCTTTACATGCATTCATATGTTTGAATTCTATCAGGATATGTTCATTTGGGATAGGCTTGGTTAGATTAGGATCGGTTAGCATAGGTTAAGTAATGTTGACAGAATATTTACACGGGTCCACCTAGGAATTTCCACGGGCCCGGGGAATTTCCACGGGTCCTGCTACTACCTAACAACACCCATGGTTTATTTGTTTTGAGCCCGCTTCTTCCATTTCTCTGTCATGCTTATGAAAATAGCCATAATGACCGTATCTGTGATACGAGTTTTACCAGTGCACAATGCAATAATATTTTTCATCACGGGTACTGATAGATATTTTATTATTCGTTCACGTATGGAAAGTTTGTTCAATAAAGGTATTGAATCCCGTCATTTTTGGCAGGCCGTGCACACTAGTAGTTTAATATAATGGTAAATGTGGAGGAGAGGACCATAATTAATTTCTTACTTTTTGGTGCCTAAAGATAGCTAGTTAGATGTAAATGAACAATTTTTCTTCCATGTACTTTTTGCTCAAAATGAGTATTTTACGAGTTATAGTGCAAGGTTTAGTTTGGGTAGAGTACGTTTGGGTACTTTGTGATTTATTATTTGCCGGCCCGCAGAAGCTGCGGAGCCTGGACCCACTTCTAGGAAGTTTTAGTTAATAACACAATAGAAATTATCACCCAAAAATAACAAATTATAACGGTATGTTTACTTTCGTCTTGGGTGGCAGGAATGATCAAGTGCATCGGGAGGTTGAGTTCATTGTAGTGTTTCAATCCGACGCGCAATTATGGTCCTCTCCTCCACATTTACCAATAAAATTTCAAAGCTCTAATGAAGCTGACTTTTAGTCTAAATGGATCTTCTATTTAAAGGATAAAGAACTTGAAACAAAGATGTTCCACACTTAGGTGACTGAATTGTTATTAAGAAAGAAACTAACTTAAAAATAAATCTAAGTACAAATAAGCAAGCAGTATAATAATAAAATCATTATTAAATAAATATTCAGCCTCATTACATATTACAATATTCACACATCAATTCCAATTTAGTTACAATCTAAGCTAATCCGGTGTTAGGCTAAATTATACTGCACGTAGATATGTTTACAATGTGTACCTACCACCAATCGAATTTCAAAAAACACTTCTACAAAATTATGTAGGTACACATAGCAAAACTTTAATACTTACATGGCATCATTATCCATTGTGAGAGAAGAATAAACGGTGAATAAGAAGACGCTTTTATCTAGTACCACGCTAACACAAACCAATAGGAAAGAATTGGTTCTGAAATAACTGAGTAAAAGCAATTTACAAACTTAATTCATATCAAAGAAGTATAAATAAAAATAGAATTATTCAAATAAAAACAATTACATACATGCTCAGTTTTTGTACAAAGAGAAGTATTTCAATTTGGATTTCAGTTTTTTTTCCTCGCTCGTGCATTAAATGGAATAAAATTAACATTGTTTCACTTTGTAAAACAATTTAACGTTAATTTCAAATAATTTTCCCATCTAGTGCTAAAAACTTCACACAATATGATAACATACGAAAAACTATGGATTCATCTTTCAATTTTGTCCTAGAAGATCACTCATTTATAAGTAACTGCGCATATGACACTCCATTAGCAAACTCCCGCCATTAGCTTTGTTGGTAAACATTAGTGACGTCATAACCCAATCCGGTAATAATCCTTTTCTAAACGAGGTTACAGAGAAAGTTACTCGGGTGACTCTAACCTGTGTTTCTAGAAGCAATCTCGGCAACGGATCACCTTTGGAAACACTGTTTTTGACGGATCGAGTAACCCGCGTAACACCGAGGGTTACTCGATCACTTCGAGATTATGACTGGAAAAACGCCTTAGCAGGTTTATTGCAAGAATTACTGATATCCCTTCCCATCCCGCATTACCACGATCGTGCGCATTACGCATCCGGCATATAGGATGAAGCCGTTGTGTAGTGAGGTTGAATTAGATAACTGGAACAGATGTGGAAATGTAAATGACCTAAATAAGGAGATTGCAAGAACCTTGTATGATGTGGCAGAGCAAAAGATCGGTAGAATGAAATGCAAGAAAAGTACAGGGAATGCTAGGTGGTTTACGAGTGAGATAAAGGAAGAACGAACGAGAAGGAAGACTTTAAATAAAAAACAACGCAGTATGAGGAAAATGTATGAAAGACGCAGAATTACTGAGGATGAATGGCAGAGTGTATGGAATGAGTACAAGGACCAGCAGAAGAAAGTAAAGAGAATGATCAATGAGGCTAGGGTTAAAGAAGAGAGACACCAAGTTGAAAATCTAAGAAAGAAAGGTCCAGATGGAATAAAAGATTGGTATAGGTTTATACAAGGTAATGATAGAGGTAGTGAAGTTCAAGTTGATGAATTAGTAGTCAATGGTTGCAGTGTGCAAGATAGGATGCAAATGGTGAAAGCAGTTGAAGAATACTGGGAGGACATTGGTGGAATGAATGAGCAGGTTACAGATGATGAACCAATAAATTTTCTGATAGATGAACATGAACTGCAAATGGAAGACGAAATCACTTGTGAAGAGATTGTAAGTTTTTTGAAGAAAGTGAAAAATGGAAAGGCATGTGGCCCTGATAAGATACCATATGAGTTCTATAAATGTGGAGGAAAGAGTGTAGTCAGTATGTTGAAATGTTTATTTGATGAGATATGGAAGAGTGAAAGAGTACCGGATGACCGGAACAAGTGTAATGTAGTTCTGTTGCATAAGGGTGGACATAAGAGTATGAAAGAACTTAAAAATTACAGACCAATTGCACTGGGTGACACCGTATGTAAGATCTTTTGTGGTATTTTGAATGAGAGAATGAAAAATTTAGTTGAGGAATTAGGAGTCCTGGGAGAAGAACAGAATGGTTTTAGGCAAGATAGACGGGGGGAGGATAATCTGTTTGTAGTGAGTGAAATAATTGAGCGAATGAAGAAGGATAACAAGAAGGTATATTTAGCATTCCTGGATATTGAAAAGGCGTATGACAGAGTGGATCGGGTTAGGCTGTTTGAAATTTTGAGAAAAGTTGGTTTTAGCAGAAAAATAGTGAACATTGTACAGAGTCTGTATGAGAACACAAGTGCTATCTACAGGTTAGGAAATTTGGAAACAGGGCAAGTGAGGAGTGTTAGAGGAGTGAGACAGGGCTGTACTCTGTCCCCCCTGTTGTTTGGATTGTACACAGAAGAATTAGCAGTTCGACTGAGAGGGAGTGGTTTAGGACTGAAAGTTGGTAATGAGAGACTGAGCTGTTTGTTGTATGCTGATGATGTGGTTGTGGTTAGTGAATGTGGTCATGAACTACAAAGGATGCTTGACATTGTGAATGGATATAGTACAGATTTCAAGATGAACTTTGGTGCCGATAAAAGTAAGGTCATGGTTATAAATAGTGATGAGACTGATAGAGACAGACTGTGGAATATTGGAGAAATCAGAATAGGTAGAACAAAAGAATACAAATATCTAGGTTGTATGATGAGTGAAGATGGATGTACTAGAACTAAAGGTGAGAAGGTGGCTAAAGCAATGCAGTGGAGTGGACGGTTAGGTAGTGTGGCCAGATACAGAGCAAACAAGTACGAATGTGTGAGAGGAATGTGGAAGTATGTTGCTGTACCTAGTGTCATGTATGGTATGAGTGCTCTTGCTTGGAATGGAAGTGATCTTGAAAAGCTGGATGTGATACAAAATAAGGTAGGACGTGTAGCATTGGGTGCTCCGAAATGGACAGCTATAGAGGCCATTAGAGGTGACCTAGGGTGGAGCCTATTTTCAGAAAGAATGATGAAAGCTGTGCTGAATTATAAGGTGAGAATTGAAAGAATGCAGAATAGCAGGTGGGTAAGGCGAATCTTTGAATGGAATCTGAGTGTAAGCTATTGGGAGAAAGTATGTTGGGGGCATGCAAGGAAACTCAGTATGCAAAAGATTATTCATGTTAGAATTGGGAGACCTGTGGATGACTGGAGTTTAATAAATGTAGGAGGTGTAGGGCCTGAGTGGGACTGCAAGAGGTGGAAGAAAGAGATTGAGAGACAAACAAAAGAGTATGGATTGAATAAGTGGAAGCTTAGCATGATGCGGAAGCCTACACTTAACTGGTATATGAAAAAGAAAGCACCTAAGTTTGAGCTGTTCTATGATGGTAGTTTTGGAAGTCAACTCTTGTTTGCTGTGAGATGTAAGTCATTGAGTGTGAACAGACGTACATGGAGATGGAATGAGAATAATAACAGATTATGTCAGCAGTGTAATAGTGGAGTAGAGGAAACAATTGAGCATTTTGTGCTGGAATGTAGTAAGTATGAGCAAGAGAGAGAGAGTTTTATGAATGTGGTGTCTGAGCAGTATGGAGAGAATGAGTGGAATGCCAGATGTGCTGAAGATGATTGCGGTATGAGCTGTCTTGCTGGATTGGATCAGGAGTGTAATGCGAGTATCACTGAGGCTATGAAAGTGTTTCTTGTGCGTGCCTGGAGTAAGAGACAGTGACTGGAATGAGCCAGTCTGGTAGAATGGGCTGTAATGACCCAATATGCCTGGGGATGGTGTTTTGACACACTGGCTATCCCAGTGACGCCATCCAATGGCAGCTTGTGACAAGGATTGGTAGATCCTGAGTAGTTTAGTGGACAAGTCTGGTACCAGACGCTGAACTCTTTGTGTGATAACTGTGGAGGGAATTGTAGGCCGTTACAAAGGCCCCGACGCTGTCGGCCCTCAATTTCAAGTTCAAGTTCAAGTTACTTGTTCATTACTTCAAGTTCAAGTATCATTGAACAGAAGAAAAAAGAAGAGGAAGACCGTAACGTATGTCGTGGAGTGTACGATACATTAAGGAATATTAATATTTTGAAGCCAGAAATGATAAGTGATCTCGTAGAGTTTCAGAAAGTTAACCAATTTGTTATGTCCGAAGGACAGTCCTTCCAAATTCAGAGACTGATGAAACAAAACTACGTAGATATTTGCTCTAGAGTCAGGGAGAGGAAAATAAGACATGTTTTATCAAATCTACATTCCAAAGCTATTAAGCAGGAGTATGTAAACTTGGAACAAGCTATTGATTTTTTAGAAGGCAGAAGAAATAGTTATGGTCTGTTAGTTAGATGTTGAGGAATGCATTCAAGATTTACATGAAATTATGATGGACACCTTGCTTCCTCAGGAAAAACTTGGTGTGTTTTCTACACTAGAGAGAATTGCCAAATACAATGGAGAAGAACACATGTTTCCTCGATTTTACTCACATAATGAGGTGTTTGATGAAATTAATATACTGATTGATAAGTATAATTCTACAATTAGATACATAACATATGGCAAGTTAAAAGCTGAGGAAAAAATTATCATGTGCCTGAAATGTGCAGCTTGGCTTTCATATAATTTCATAGCATTGCATCCATTCAGTGATGGCAATGGTCGAATTGGTAGATTACTTGCTAGTCATTGTCTATATACAATATGCCCTTTTCCTTGCCCTTCATTTAATTTAATGACAACTAGAGAAAATTATTTAGATGCTGTACTTGAGGCTCAAAAATCTAACGGAAGTAATCTTGACGCTCTCACTAGTCTGATGTTAGAAAGCTGTTGGCATTCCTTCAATCTTTATTTTAACATAGTAAAATATGTATGCAAATCTAACCAATAGTATAACTAACTGTTAGTAAATGAATATAAATCAAATTATATAAACATGAATGTCATTAGAATGTCATTCTTGTAAAATGCACAAACTGAGTTTTAAGCGTATTAATATATAGGGTAAGTTCCGAAAATTCGTCCACTTCGAAATTCCGTACACACGAGGTATATTTTACTTTAACAAGCTAATATGGAGTTGAAGTTCATCAAAAAGTGGTTCACGTGGTAACTGCTGGTTTATAATATTGTATAATTGCCACACACCGCAAATAAATATCACTGTTTGAACAAAAATGGCAGCCCAAGTGAATGACCTGCGTTTCAGTTGTTTATGAAGTCGTCACACCTTAACTGACTACCATTTTGCATCGCCGACTAAAATTTTTTCCGTTGACGAAGTTGTTGTGTTAGGCGATGTCGTACCTGTGTGAGTGTTGAAAGATGTAATGCTGTCATTTTACAGAGTTTTTTTTTATCCCTTTGTTTGTTTCTGAGGTGTACTAAATTTCGAATCTTTTAACGGCTTGTGTTATTACTTCGTACACATGTACAGAGTTTTGAAAAAATCATTTTTATGAATTCGTTTGTTCGTACAACGTTTTTTCTTCAAGTTTCTCCTCATTGTTTATGATACTTAATATCTTTTCAGGTATTGATTTAACAGTTAATGAATTGGGACGAATGTTGACCTTAAATTATGGCTCCTCGTAAAAAACACCACTACTGCAATGATGATCTCGTTCACGCATTAGCAGAGATAAAAAATGGAAGTTTGAGTATACGCAACGCAAGTGACAAATATGGTGTTCCAAAAACAACGCTTCAAGACCGGCAGGCCGCAGCCGAGACGGTTCAAGAAACGGTTTGCGAGAAGTACAGAAATGTCTTGAGAATTTCTTGAGTCCTACTTTAAACTTTAGTCCACCACTTGTAACTTTTGAAAGAATGCACCTATTGACTTCAAATTACTCTCGAACGAAAGAGCAAAACATTTTCTGCAACTGTGTGATGAACACATTCAAAGTTTTTTTCCGAAAACTACAGAAATTTTTCGATGAACCTGTACGACTCACGTGCCGTCGAAAGACCTTAGTCCACCACTCGTAACTTTTGAAAGAATGCACATATCGACTTCAAATTACTTTCAAACGAAAGAACAAAACATTTTCTGCAAAGGTGTTGTAAACACATTCAAAATTGTTTCTAAAAAGTACAGAAATTCTTCGATGAACCTGTACGACTCACGCGCCGTCGAAAGACCTAAGTCCACCATTCGTAACTTTTGAAAGAATGCACATATCGACTTCAAATTACTTTCAAACGAAAGAACAAAACATTTTCTGCAAAGGTGTTATAAACACATTCAAAATTGTTTCTGAAAAGTACAGAAATTCTTCGATGAACCTGTAGGACTCACGCGCCGTCGAAAGACCTAAGTCCACCATTCGTAACTTTTGAAAGAATGCACATATCGACTTCAAATTACTCTCAAACGAAAGAGCAAAACATTTTCTACAAAGGTGTTATAAACACATCCAAGAAAGTTTTCTGAAAAGTACAGAAATTTCTCAATGAACCTGTACGACTCACGTGCCATCGAAAGACTTTAGTTGACTCTTTCGCGCTCGCGATGGCAGGCGAATCAAACATTTTTATCAAAGAATTTCTGTACTTTTCAGGACAATTTTTTTAATGTGTTTATAACACCTTTGTAAAAAATGTTTTGTTCTTTCGTTTGAGAGTAATTTGAAGTCAATAGGTGCATTTTTTCAAAAGTTACCAGTGGTGGACTAGTTAAAGTTTAAAGTAGGACTCAAGAAATTTCTGTACTTTTCACAAACCGTTTCTTGAACCGTCTCGGCTGCGGCCTGCCGGTATGAAAACGTACGTATCAAATCCATTAAAAATGAACACGCTATTATATTACATAAAATTCGAACGCTCACAGGTAACTTTAGCGCTAAACAAAAATATAAATTTCATTTTAGAGGGTGTACGAACTTTTGTAATGAGATTCGAAACGTGGTCAAAATTTTAAATTAATTTCGAATTTGGTACGAACTTTCGAAAATTTCAGTTGGAGAAAGTGTTCAAAAAGCAAGTTGTTTTTTCACATCAAGATTTGAAAGATCCTTTTTAGAGCAAAGCACGATGAACCCAATGCATTTGCGCTTTTTTGACGATATTTGCTGCAGCAATAGCGATCTTGAGAACCGTTTGAGAGGGTTTGAAGTTTGAACCGTTTAAATCGGACGAACTTTCGAACTTTACCCTAGATAGGTAATTTCAAAGTTAACCAATATTAGGCTACTACATTTGTGTAGATGCCATGCCCCATCCAATCAATGAGTGAAATTTGTTGGCATTTAAGTCATTAGTTCTTGTTCTTCCCTATATTGTTATTCTCTGTATATTGCAGTGATTGCATATGAGTTGAAATGATTGATTTTGTCATTATTGTCTTTTATTCAGATATACATTAACTTAAACTGTTAACAAGCAATAGCCAAACACTACCTATAGAAAGTCATTAATACTAATATAGTGTAGGTGTCACTCATTGATCAACTGGCTGGTAGGGGCCCTTTTTTTTGTAATTGAAGATGTCATCTCACTGCACATATTTTCTGCACTACTTGGTCAATTTAAATTTAATGTGAACTAATAGTTATGTTAACTGTCCTAATGTTTTTCAACAAAATTGATGTACTAGAAATCTATGTTCTTGATATGTCAAGATTTGCCTTCCAATTCTATTGTGATTTTTTTTGGGGGCAATTCTGTTAACATCAACCCTGATTAGCGTGAACCATAACGTGAAAAAAATCAATTGAAAAACACTTACAGCCTATATGTTGGAGTTGATATATCATTGACACCAAAAATGCTCTAGTTTTGTCAATAATCATGTTTACCACAAAAGTAAAGAAAAATCAGTTGAATATATCTGATTTTATACTCAAGACAGTTGCAAAAAATTTTGTGCTAAAGAATGTTTACCAAGCTAGGGTAATTCATCAAATATCGAACTGAACTGATTATCGAACAACTTTGAAAATATGCGCGTAATAAATTTCGTAAGCATCCAAACTTGCACAGTGCCGGTGATCTTACATCTAAAACTCCTATTTTAGTGATAAGAACTCATTTCTGTGAGCTGCAAACTGCTACCAGCTGTTACGAACACATTTTCTGTACGACCCTTACAAATTGGTCATATTTTTTCGCTTGAAAAATCTTACGCACCTCGGGAAAATTGCGACGGTTTAACTGTTGTTGTGCCAACGTCAACCTCCCGTCATAACTAGAGAGTAGTGTTGCTAAATGATGTTCTGTTGCTGTATTTTTTCTTTCCCGATAAAAACATGATAATTATTCCATGTTCGACATTCAGTTCCTATTTCATGTCAGTATTAAATACTGAACAAAGGTGTTCGAATCCAAATTCCTTATAAATAATGAATTTATGCCTTGAACAAGGCTTTTCGATTCTTAATTCTTTTAAATAACTGAATCGATCTATTGAACGCCTGTTTCATTTCCTTAAAATATTGTATTAACGCTTGATAATAACATTGAATAGTTGAAGATGGCGACCAATCAGCTGCTGGTATTCCAAGGCCCTCAAGATCATCAATGATTCGTCTGGCTACATTTACTGATGATCAATCCCTTGCCAAGAAAATTGATGCAAGCATCAATAATAATTCATTGACGAGTGCTCTACACTCTACTCCAAAAAAGGTCACACAGGTTGATGATCACAATGATGGTTCAACAAGCACTGCAAATGAAACATCGACATCATATTCAAATTTTGATAACTCTCCATTCAAATGCTTCCTGAATATAAGTAATGAGACAGTTATTTTAAGCAAACAAACAAAACCAACATCGGCATCTTTGGGATGCTTCATTTCCAATCAAGCCTGATACAAATGATCTTAACCCGCGCACTGTAACTGGTCGCCTCATTTACCAGGCTCACTGGTTGCCAGACGTAAGGCATAACCCCAAGTTGTTATACACCAAAATGATCGTCTCAGCGAGTGCTACACAGCTGGAGCCAGAAACCCCCACATTGTGGGGGTTAAGGCAGAGCTCCAACCACTTGGAAGTTGGGAGGGGTAAGCACAGTCAGTGTGGTAAATGAGGCGACCGTGAGAGGGTGTGCGTGCGAACAGTCAGTGGCAGCCTCAGTTACCAGCGAAACTACTCAGGGCCTTATTTCGCCTTATTTCGTAAAAATGGCAAATAAGACAAATCTGAAGTCAGTAGCGTGTAGAGCAGTATTTTATTCATATTGTGTGAAAATTACAAGTTTCGAAACACTATACTTGCAGTAATATAACCAGACATGCAAACATGCATTTATGTAGGAACTAAAACGAAGAATGGATAACACCTAGTAGACATAAATGGTCATAACTTTTTTTCTAATTGTTGTAGAGGAAAAATAAAAACATCAGCAGGTTTGGAAGGATTTTCTGCATAAAATAGCAGTGAAAAACATTACATTGTTCCCAAAACACAAAAATGGCCATTGATCTCTTTGAAGCAATGTTGTGCAAAAATCTACGGAGTTTGACTCCATATTACAAAGAAACGGTTCAAGTTATCAAAAATCTGACAACATCAAAGTGTAAAGCAACATTTTTTACTCATTACTTCATATTTTTACATCTCTGCCTATTACGGTAAGTGAACAGGGAACGGCAGAGTAACGCGGGTAAATTGACTACTTTTCTGAGGGATGCGCGACCGTGCGCGGGTTAAGCATTGGTTTTTCAAATGTCTTATAACTAACACTATACATAGGACACCATGACGGTTCCCCCGTAAAGCCGGTACCCATTTCCGACACCTGGGTCGAGTGGGGTATTGTGCTTGAGCTTTCCATTATACCCAACGGGGAAAATCGCAGCGCCAGCGCCGGGATACGAACCCGCGACACTCCTACATACAAGTCCGATCCCTTAACCGCTGTGCCACCGCGAGCACTTCCAAGAAAATCCAGTGCACCAAAGAAAAAAAAAAGAAAGAAAAACGTTTATACAAGTGGCCACATGAGATACATGTCAACATATTGGGTTTTAAAAAGTTTCTTAATATAGGACGTCCTAAAACAAAAGTTCCATACGAGAAGTACTAATTGACAAACCATCAGAGGTGTACAAATAGATAGACCATACGAGGCATATTAATGGACAAAATATACGAAGCGTACTAATAGACAAACCATATGTGGCATGCTAATACTCTCACAAAAATTCCATACGAGGAGAACTAATTGACAAACCATCCTGTTCGGATCAAAATTCTTGTTCGATTCATGTTTGATATTGATGAAATTATGTTATTAAAGAATTCGATTTTTAGAACAATAAATAAATTCTAACAATCTACGTTGTCTTTAAAGCGACATCACAGAACAAGAAAGCAACTGTTCAAGAATAATCTTGAGGCCCGCAACAGTTATTCAGAGCAAAAGTTACCAATTTATGAAGGTTGTTTCTAGACACACGTGGTTTCTGTTCAATATTTGATGAATTACCCTAGCCAATAAAGCTGAGTTCTATAAGTTAGGCTAATTTATGTAGCTCTGGTATACTGTGTTCTGTGAAGTTTCTATGTCAATTAATAATACTTGGTTTTGACTCAGGAGTTCATTGCGTTTTGTTTGTTGTTATGCATTCATGATTTTCTTGACCTCGCGTCGTGCCTTAACTTGAGCAACTCCTTCATTTCTGCACTCTAAGACATCTGTTTAAGTCATGTAAATGCCATTGTGATGGATCAACCAAGGACAATGCGTTTTAAATCCTGGTTAACAATTTTTTTGCAGAAAGAAATTCTAAGTTGATATGAATTTTTGGATCACCTGAAAATTGAGCACCCTTGAAATTATATCTGAAAGAATGGCATTCCAACTTTGGTAAATCTGAAGGAAAGAACAGTAATCAATTTTGTATATTTCGATGCCTAAACATAGTTAATTAGATCGAAATAGACAAGCTTTTTTCTATGCAGTTACCGTCTGAAATGTGTATTTTATTAGTTATAGCGGTAAATGACGTAGCTACCGCAACTCCAGTGTTTGAATCGGAAAGAAATTCATTGATCCCATGGTGTGGCAACACTGCAATGGAGTTTCTCTTCCAGCACGATCATCATTAAAGATGAAACCAAACCTACCGCTATACCTTGTTAACCCCTTCCCTGGCAGAAACGAGTATACACATTTTCACAAAATGTTCGTTTTTCAGCCATTGACAAGTATACTTGTCTAAAACTTCACCTGCCTAAACCAGCCACATACGTATATACTCTTCAATTTTAAGCCTTTGTAAGCCATTCTACGTGTGAAATGAGTATTCTTGTCAAATTGTTTGCCTGGCAGAGGCGATAGGGTAGAGCTGTGGGATTTCAAGGACATTGTTACTAGACTTGCTCCGACAGCCATTGTTGTTGGATGGGTGTTGTTTGCATCCACATTTGCATTCATTTTGAAAAGTACCATTCTGAATAATTTCATCTAGAAACTTTCTGAGGAAATACTATTCTTTTACATGTGGGAATAAAATTCATTTGTTTTATATTTTTGCCAATAACTTACAGTTTTCAATTGATTTTGTTCATTATAAAATGCATGAAAAGGAATTTCATTTGTCATGCATGTTATAATTACTGCTAGATACTCGTATTTGGTATACAATTGTGATGAAAATTAAAAATAAAATAGCTTTTTATTTCTCTTTACACATGGTAATAAAATTTCGATATAAATTGAGAAAATATGGTTTATAGGGAGACGAGTTGACTCGTTTTGGCCGTCAAAGGTATTTTCAGAATAAAAACTTTACCACAAAAATGAGGAGAAAAAATAATTACAAACTGTTTTCATAACCAGCATCAAAAATACTATATAGAACCAAAATAAAAAAATTAATCTGAAAAAGAAACATTTTTACAAAATAAATTATTGGGAAAGGGGTTAAATACTCATATGATGAAAAAAAGGATATATAAGAAAAGTTGTTTATTTTGATGTTATTACCATGATTCAAGCAACAAAAATTGAAAAATCGATGAGTAGCTGTTTATTCGACCGCATTTGTCATCAAAGTCGAATCTAAACATACCGCTATAACTCGTAACATAATCATTTCAGACGGAAAGTGCATAAAAGAAAACTTGTTTATTTTGATTAAATTAATTATGTTTAGGCACAGAAAAGTCGAAAATCAATAACTGTCTTTTCCTTCAGATTTACCCAAACTTTTGCCACCAAAATTAGCAACGTGATGGTTATTAGCTGCTGTGGCTAAAAAAATTGAATAATTTGATAAGATGTTTAATTACTCATCGAAATACACACAGAACATTTGAGCACATCGTTTATTATTGCAATTATCATATGAAAGTAATTTTCAAAGGTACAGAATTTACTATAGAATTAAGGCAACATAAGGTATTGAATCAAAAGGCAACAAAAGATTTTTAGAAAACCATTGCATCAACTTGTTGCAGTAATTTTCTTAAACTATTATTGCCCTACAATTTAATTCAGCATTTCAATTAAGATCAGGAAGTTTTATAATTGATATAATAATATTCTTAAAACCATATTTAGGCATGTGTTTTGGTTGTCATGTCATGTGTTAGGCATGTGTCAAGTAATACCTTGAGTTACAAGTTAATGCATTTCGGGACCCAAGCTTGCTCAGATGGGAAAGAGTAAGCGATGCTGTCCTCGTGAGCAGCCTGTAGCATAGTCGGCCAAATCAGGAACCGTCTCGTATCTTATTTCAAATTTGCCTCGTATCTCAGTGCAAAAATTTACTCAAAACTTTCCTCGTATCAAATTTCTCGTATGTTGAGACACTCCTATGTTGAGGTATTACTGTATTTGCGCATTTGTTGTGAAATTTTCATATTCTATTTATGCTTTAAGGTCTCTGTGTCAGTGAGATGTAACAGGTGTTTTAGTGATTAATTAACTTTTTTAACACCAGAATGGCTGTGCAC
Source organism: Morinoia aosen (assembly GCA_030386875.1). Taxonomy (NCBI): domain Eukaryota; kingdom Metazoa; phylum Arthropoda; class Malacostraca; order Amphipoda; family Talitridae; genus Morinoia; species Morinoia aosen. The sequence goes on from CM059559.1 coordinate 45,659,958, forward strand.
ACCCTCATACATTCATCGGCTGTCCAGTCATTTTGACCAGAACAATAAAGTTGGATTTACTGGTAAGATGAATGACATTAAATTCATTGTAATTTTTTACAGAAGAAAACATATGAATAGTTAGGGAAATAATAATAAAGTGTTGGAAACTCATTTATTTATATTTTTTATAACCTTCCATTATTAATACATATTAAAATTGTGAAATTTTATGAAGCACTTGAATATATATAAGGGAATTAAACAATTTTCCCCATGAAATATCCAAAAATTTCTAAAAAAAAACTTTAGGGGAAAATAAGCCCTTAGGTATTCTCAACATGCTCCCCTCAGGGGGATTAAACTCTTGTATCTAGGGGAATTAGCGCTCCCAAGGGGACTATGTGAGGGCCCGAGCTAATGGTTAGGTAGGCTTACTTTTTGTTAAAATGGAATAGGTTTTTGTTTTGTTACAGACCATCTTTTTTTTTTGGTTCACTGCTGTCCTGTTTCTCTGCACCTACTACTTTCTTCTTCAACTTTTTGTTTCATGAACTTCTTTCGTAGCTTCCTGTTTCTGTGCACCTTGTGCATAGATCCCACGTTCCCTCAACTCCATACTAAATGGTGTCTTCTTCCTTCCTCTCTTGGAACACTGTTGTGGTAAAGGGAGGCTAAAACATTCTTATATAATAATTAAAATAATTCACAACATGTTTAAATATTCAAATATACATTTATAGCCATTAAGTATGTAAAATTTACACATACCATTTACACTTGAAATTTCAATTTTTCAGTTAATATTTTACATAGATTTTTTTTATTGATTCTCAATGAACATATATACAAGAGTGAGAAACTTTTATGGTATTACTTCAGAAAAACTTCAAGATTTTTGAATTTTTAAAATTATATTTTTATATGGCTATAAAAAAATTTCTTATCAATTTATAAAAAAAAATACCTCTCTGTTTTATAGTACTCACCTTGATCTTTATGGTGCAAAAAATATATTCTCCTTACCTTTAAAACTTAAGAAGTTGAGCCGCAAATTTGAAAAAAATGTTGTCTGAGGGAATGATGTTAAAAGTTATGGAACACCAGAGCACAAATGATACTGTTTCATACCATTGTTGTTTATCAAAACCTACAAACTAATGTAGTAGGAGTTACTACAGGTACACTCTACACCACGCACATTATGGCCGGATCATACAGGGTATTTACATTGCGTGCCGCATGTCAATATTGCGTTGACTGGTTTCTCTTGCTGGCAACCACCAATAATTAAATTCTTTTACACATGAGCACTAACAGGTAAAATCTAAACTTTGAGCATGTAACCAGGCAACTATAGAGGTATTAGTAGATACATGACTACCTATAGCACAGGCATACGACTTAGCTGCAAACAAGGTAGTCAGCGTGGAAAGAGATGTATCACAGTTTTGGCTAGGCCACTTTTAGCTATAAATACTCTATACGTTAAGACACAGGTACTCAGGGGTATGATACCATGGCTGGTGGCTCTGAAGTAATGTCCACCTAGTCAAACAATAAACCAATATGACAAGGCCCCACCAGTTCCGTTCCTCTATTAATAATAATTCCTGTCTTGTTATCCATATACTTTAGCTGGGGGCTCTGGGGAAGCATTATATTCCTCAGGAGCCTTTTCAGGTCAATGAGTTGTCCACAGGCCCTGGAAGCCAAATGTAGATCAGTGGCACTCCTTAACCCTTTACAGACAAATTTTTGAGTTCTGTATTAAAAAAATAACTAGTTGAGTTTTTGAACTATGAACACTTCGCCATCATCATGTAACGCTAAAATTTGGAAAAAATTGAAGATCTATAAAAAGTATATTGTAAGGACAAATTTGTCTCTCTAGGAATCCCATGTATGCAGTATGCAGTGGACGAATGCATCCGATGGTACATGACACAAAAATATAATCGAAATAGTCAAAAATATTTAATTTTGCTAATGCTCTGAACTTCAGGGAAGTGATTAATACGGTCCAGACAGACATAGCGATTGGGCATTGGTGTCGAATGACGTTTCACCAGTTTTGCAGCCGAAGGTCTTGGTTTGCCTCTTCGGCTACTATTTTGACATTTTTCCAGCTCGCATCAGCGTATTTGCAATATTAAGCTTGAGAGCGACAAGGGGAAGGATCTATTTTCTTTTCAGTGATGAATATTTTGCAGACCTCCAATATAGGATCCAATTATTTGCCACAGAGAAATCAAGCGATGGTACGTTTATTTTGATCTCAGGTCCATCCTGTAAAGAGCCAGCAGAGCATCGGTGAGATCAACCTTCTATGCCTTGATTTTACTGCGTAATGATGTTTGGTTTTACTACCTCAACGAGCTGTTTGTTTTCAGTCAAAGCGTGAGACAGCTTCTGCAGGATGAGTCTTGACGATGTTTAAAACCACACGGACAATCTTACTATCATACCACTTGACGTAAGTTACTTCACGATCCAGATTTGTCGTCTTATTTTAAATACTAGATCCTCTTCCTCTTTTCATGAGATCCTTGTCAAGGGTTTTGTCTCTTATGCCCTGATGCCTTGATGGACGTATTGCCCCACAGCTCCAGATTACCCGGCTTGCCAAGTATTGCATCAACAGAATAGAGGAGAACCAGTTGTCATGGTCCACACATAGTTCGTATGTAATTAGAATTTTTTTGAACTCTTTCTGTAGGAGATCAACGGTAGGGCGTGTCTTGAAGATTCCGTCTATGTTGATCTTCAAATTTTTGCTAAATGCAGAGAACTTTTGATTTCCTCATATTGGTCTTGGGTCATAACATCTCATATTTGATCTTTGAATCGGCCAATACTTGTGCTCTAATGCAACCTTGTGTAAGGCAATGATGAAATTAAAAAACAAAGAGACAATCCAAGCCATTCCTGTGGTTCAGAACAAATCAGATTCAAAGGTTTGTTTATATTTTTCTACATGGCGTATAAATTGCTTTGCTCTGCCGTAAGGGCCACAATCTCTTCACTGATGAATGTTTTCAAATAGTCCAGACTCTAGAGAGCACAAGATGGACCCCTTATAGTCAATTCCATCTTCAAATGTTGGGATCTTTGTAGAATCGGCGCTAGTGCTAGTAACTCAAATTGGAACATTTGTTCTGTTGCTCGCTTTTGAATTGCTTTTCCTATGTGCTGAGATAGAAACCTTTTCTGGTTCATTTACTTCTAGTACAATAGTTTGCATGTCTTCAAAATCTGATAATTCATTTAATTCATCAGAAATTTCAATCTGTTCTTCAAAAAACATAGTCAGGGTCTGCTACTCAATCGTCAAACCCAGTAGACATGTAGTTATTTTTGCTTTCATCGCTGCCTCATGCAATACTCTGAGCGTCGAGAACAAGATAGAGTCTGGGAGCATTAGTTGGGAACTCTGTCTTGCTGGGAACTCTGAAATGATAGAAGCTGGGAAATTATCATAACTCGGTATGTGCAGGGAGTTTTGACAAATTCTGGCAAAATATTTCTTCAAAACATACCTTCATTCCTGGTAGGACGATTATGTCGGTAGCAAAGCAGTTGCACAGCAATCCGTATAGGACAAATCCGTCTCGTCATGAATTACGTATATTTTCAAGTTCATATACATTGTAACAAAATAAATCTTTCTCTAAATTGAAGAATGTATGTTAAACTTCATCATAAAATTTTTTGATACCCTGTACCTTACCTGTATGATCTGCCATGAACCTTCAAATTTGACTGATTTGGAGTAGGCAAGCGTGATACCTCCCCACTCTATGTCTAAGACTGCACTGATCCGACGATGCAGCTTTGGCGGGTTCTGATACTTCTGATTTGAAGACCAACTACAGACGCTTACATCTTAATAGGCTTTAGAGCATATACTATGAATATTTTCAATATATGAGCAATAATAGAAGTGCAGAGGAATTCGTCTTCCTCGTCCGTAAAATGTTAGATAAATCCTCCTGGCTTGATCAGGGCAAACGGCAACAGCCCCAAGGCTATTTGCCGATTAAGCCAATGCATCCAGGTGATGCACGAGAGGACTGCTGTAGCTGCTGATCAGCTGTGATGCTAACACCTACTAGCCCAATTATGTGTGACGCAGGTAGTGGCCCTCTGATCAGCCAACCCAACTAGTGATTAGCGCACTGCAGCGGGAGGCTTTCCCTAGATTTCAGGGTGTCAAATTTCAATTTCTTATAAATGTCTGCTGCACATCGTTTTCACATCTTAACCCTATTCATACAATCAGAATTGCTATAGACAAGCAGCACATTATTCACTGCATCACCGCATGTTTATGACATTCAAATTAACATTTATAGCTCAAAAAGTTTTAGAGATTTACCCATACTGCCCCTCCCTGTGTGTGGTCTGGACCGAGAGATAGTGATGGATGGGAGAGCTGCCAAATTTACTGATTGATGCTGGAGAGTTTGACAAAATGCGCCACTGAGGGCGCCGCACCAGATTACTTGCTGGGGGAAGGGGGTCACAACGCATATTTGCACGCAATGTGCTGACATACATCCATCCCCCACCAAACAAAGGTAATGCATGATTACTCTATCAACAAAAACAGTCAAGTCAAAATACCAACATAAAGATCAAGTTTTAAGATCCCAACAATTTGCTAACTCTAAAAATAGCAAATACATATAGTTGAATTATGCAGTCAGGCAAAAAGATAAAGAAGAGCGCAAGTAAATAAAAGATAAATGACCTTCTTCCTCAAAACTAAAATTTAAAAGAGTACATTACTACGCAACACACGTTACGTAATTTGAAAAAAATAGACGAACCGTACTAAATATTAAACAACCCCAAAAAAGTTGTAAAGTTTTATAAATTGCTAAAATAACATGGAAATCAATTCATCCCATCTCAAAAAATTTCTATTCACAACCAAAAATTTTGAAAACGTAATCTAAATTCAAGAAAACACTAAGTGTCAATCTTACCCTGAACAGGGTACACCAGTATAAGAACATTAACAAAAGAATATATCTGGATGAGAATGTACATCAATACAGAATGATAACGCAGTTAAGAATAACTAGAGGAACACATGCAAAATAAGATCATGAAGAAAATAAAACCACATTAAATGCTGGAAAATGAAATCCCGTCAGATGCCAATTTTTTACATTGAACTACAACTAGTTTGCTTACAGAAGAAGAGTTTGCTTATAAATCAAAATTAAAAGAATATAAGTTTGCCCCAGAGAAACATTTATTCAAATTGTTTTTCTTCAACTAATAATGTACCTAAAGATGTTTTTTTGTCTGATTCACAATAATATTTACAATTCCTAGAAGCAGTTTTTCATTAAAGGCCTTTACTGCCTGAATTATTTACACGAGAGAATAATTTTTTTGAAACACGTTTTATAACTGTACATGGAGTGTAATAAAAGGCACATATGCCAAATTTGGTATTTTTTCAAAAATGATGGAAAAAAAATTTTGTGCCGAATTCGGTACTTTCGTCACTAGCAACACCACTTGACATGTTACAGAGAGGGTCGGTTTTTCATTTTTATTAGAGCAACTGTAACAATAGCTCAAGCATTTTCTTTCTAGAGCTTTTAAAACTTACAGCAGTAAATATATATGCATTTTGGCGGAATCTAAATGAGTTTCAATAGTGAGAAACTGAGAAAATAAACCAATAAATCCTTTCCATGTTATTTGCCTTGCTGGTAATACAAAAATGAAAGCAACATAAAATTGATGCTAATTATCAAAGATCTTAGTGTGAAGAACTTTTCACTACAGTTTCTGTTTACGATTGTTTTGTATCTATGAAATGAAGCAAAGCAATTTCGGTGCTTACCAAAGAAAAGGTTTATTATGTGCTTTTTGTGTTACACTTGTGTCTTTACTGATCAAGACCCATTTTTACATCGGTTTCGCTTTTCTGCAACATATGAAACATGGGCAATGGTATCTAGCCGAATTTCGTCGGAGGGAAAGCAAGCACAATGTCTTTTTCTATTATTTTTGATAGCTTTAGTGATGCTCTACCTCGCTTGACTGACTGACATACCTTCCCTCATTTCGTGAGTGAGAATGCAAGATACAGTTTGAAGGAAGCGAGAGGTAAAATTTATTTTTTTGCTATCGAAAGAGCATCTGCGTGTTTGTAGTATAAGAGTGAAGAATTTATTATGGCCATATCTAGAAAATGAGAAATGAGTGATTGATTGACGATAACATTCAAAATTTCATTATAAAAAATTCTGAGAAATATTTCATCAGCGACAAAATGCCTTCACATTCCAAAGTTGCTTTAGCAAACTTTGAAATTTGAGTCGTGTTTTTCCGGCTGAAGTCGACCACTGTTTTTGCAAATTCCCGATTTTAGAGCGTTGATTTCAGCATTGGCCTACCATAGAGTATATTTCACCTGTGAAGTTATTCGTAGACTCATCAGTTTCTGAAAGAATGGTGCTCGTTTGAGCTTCATCGTTTCCCAATTTAGGAGTATTTCTCTTGTCATCCCCTCATGGGGATACAACTATTGTATCTATGGGAATTAGCGCTCCCAGAGGAATTATGTGAGGGCCCAAGCTGAGGGTTAGGTAGGCCTTCTTTTTGTTCAAATGGATTAGGTTTTTGTTTTGTTACGGACCATCTATTTTCGGTTCACTGCTGTCCTGTTTTTCAGCACCTACCACTGTCTTCTGTAACTTTTTCTAGTTTCATGAACTTCTTTCCTAGCTTACTGTTTCTGTGCACCTTGTGCATAGATTCCGTGTTCCCTCAACTCCATACTAATTGGTGCCTTCATCCTTGCTCTCTTGGAACATCTTTGTCGTGGTAGAGGAAGGCTAAAACTTTCTTATATAATAATGATTATAATAATAATAATTTCGCTTGTCATCTGAAAAGAAAAATATGTACATTATAAACATATATATTAGCCAATATTCACAATGAAATAAATACAGAAACTACAGAATTTATTTTTTTATTATTCACATCGACTTATTAGTATGGAGATCATATTATCATCTCAGTAATTATAAGACAAACTTCGACATTACAAATAGTACCTTACTAATTCCAGTGGTTGGCATGATATTATCAGCGGCGTAGCTGTCGTCATCATCAATAAGTATCTAAATCACTATAAACTTCAGTAATAAGATTTAATAATAATGTTTGCTAAAATAATTTTTGACCTGAAACCTGCAACAAAGTACCACGATAAAGAATCATCGTACTTTCTAGCTGAAAATTCCAGTAAATTTCATAGATATCGTATATTTCAATGTAACTGTCTATGTCTATGCCCAATGTGCCGTGTACGGCACATGGTATAATGCTACTATCTATGCCGCATGTCCCGTGTTCAAGACACTACAAAAAATCGAATGATTTCATTAACAAATTGTTTTTAAAAGAATTATACATATTGATGTTTAGATTAGATTCTCCCAAATGTCAGAAAAAATTTTTGCTTCCGCAACTTAACAGATACTTCATCTATACTGCCAAATATATCACCCTCTTGAAGACAAAACTGTCGACACAGTCGCTGAGGGAGTTGCGTCATCACTGGCGACTAAATACTCGTGGCTCGATGAAACACGTTTTGGTCGATAGTTGGACGAGTACTGCTCTCGGTACAACCGGCGCTAGAACGATTACTTCTAATTTATTTCCTATATGAGCCATTAAATCTTATGTCCCGAGTTCGGCACATACGTCCGTTAACACTTTGAACGCATCGTGCGCCACCGGTGGCCACGGAGGGGATTTTCATAATGCTGCTGACCGACCAGTAGTCTCAAACTCAATTTTCAAAAATATTTAATAGTAGCTAAATGAAAGCACGATCCAGTTAACGTTTCCTATTTTCAAAAGTGTTTACAATAATTGACTTTAAATTTGAGTTGAATGTTAAACTTAAGTTTAACCAATTGCGGTTAAAGTGTTAAGGGTTAACTATGCGGGAATGAAAAAATTTCTAATAAAATAATAATAAAACCTCTCAAATTTATAGTACTCACCTTGATCTTCACGATGCAAGAAGGATCTCCATAGGTGAAAAAATGTCGCTGGAATTGCCCCTCTAAGTCATGAAAACTTCTTTGGCAAGAGTGGACTGCTGCATTTATTATAATAGGCATTTTACAGGACCCACAGGCACAGAACCGCTCACTAAGAAGGTCAAGAGACCATTAAACTACTCTAATGAATGGACAGTTGTGCAAAAACTAATAAAAATTTGAAGAACCAATCACAGTGTTGGATATTTGGTTTGGCTGTATCCTCTTGGGCGCCAAATTGTTTGATAGTTGTTTCGGCAGATCCACGTTGGGTGCCTAGTTATAGATTATTTATTTGGCTGGTCCTTCTTTGGAGCCAGCAATAATAGTTTCCCTGTTTTAGGGTTCTGAGGGCCGTAAGTTCCAAGGCTTTGATTCCGGAGAATCTTCCTGATGTTTCAGGGATATGAGAGAAGTCAGTTGCTGAGTATTTATTTTATTAAGGCGAGGGCTTTTCAACAGTTTCCAAGTTGCGAATATTATTCGGTAATTTTCGGAGTCCGATCTGGTTACAAGGTTTGAAGATTTGAGCTGGTTTTTTAAGCTTTCGAAATTTGAGTCAAGATGAATACGCTACGAGCTTTTCACGCTAGTAATGCAGGCGTCGAAAGTTAGAGCCGAAATGAAATTTGAGCTGTTGAAATTTTGAAACCTGAAACTCATATATGGTTCGCAAGTATCTGTGATAGGCCAGTTCGATTATTTGCGAGAGAATTATTTTTCCTCCCGCGAAATTACAAGGCACTAGTCGGCATCTCTGACAATAGCCTGACACCCTTACCGAGAAGACATTACTGCAAGTAATGTCGCGAACATGCTATGAAGCCCGATGTCGACGGTGCTTTTTGGCCTATAAATTAATATAATGGTGCATATGTACATCAGATAGCTTATAAAGAATACTTAAGACTATTTCTTAACAATTAGAAACACTTATTCTATTACAGCTCAGGAACAGTCTTGTCCTTTCTCTTCTGAAGAGGCCGAATCCAGTTCTGGTTGGTGGGGAGAGCGGGATAAGAAGTCGGCGAGATGGTTCTCCACTCCAGGAATATGTTCCGCTTTAAATTGAAAGAGGCTGAAGTATAAAGCCCATCGTTCAAGTCGTGGGTTTAGTTTATCCGTTTGTTGCAGATATATGAGGTCGATGGTCGCCATTGTGCATCGTTGATTTTGGTCACCAATTTTCGATCGCCGATCTGGTTGCCATTTTCGATTGCTGATCTGGTCGCCAGCTTGATCGGTGATCTGGTCGCCAGTTTGATCGGTGATCTGGTCGCCAGTTTGATCGCTGATCTGGTCGCCAGTTTGATCGCTGATCTGGTCGCCAGTTTGATCGCTGATCTGGTCGCCAGTCTGATCGCTGATCTGGTCGCCATTTTGATCGCTGATCTGGTCGCCATTTTGATCGCTGATCTGGTCGCCATTTTGATCGCTGATCTGTTCGCCAGTTTGATCGCTGATCTGTTCGCCAGTTTGATCGCTGATCTGTTCGCCAGTTTGATCGCTGATCTGTTCGCCAGTTTGATCGCTGATCTGTTCGCCAGTTTGATCGCTGATCTGTTCGCCAGTTTGATCGCTGATCTGGTCGCCAGTTTGATCGCTGATCTGGTCGCCAGTTTGATCGCTGATCTGGTCGCCAGTTTGATCGCTGATCTGGTCGCCAGTTTGATCGCTGATCTGGTCGCCAGTTTGATCGCTGATCTGGTCGCCAGTTTGATCGCTGATCTGGTCGCCAGTTTGATCGCTGATCTGGTCGCCAGTTTGATCGCTGATCTGGTCGCCAGTTTGATCGCTGATCTGGTCGCCAGTTTGATCGCTGATCTGGTCGCCAGTTTGATCGCTGATCTGGTCGCCAGTTTGATCGCTGATCTGGTCGCCAGTTTGATCGCTGATCTGGTCACCAGTTTGATCGCTGATCTGGTCGCCAGTTTGATCGCTGATCTGGTCGCCAGTTTGATCGCTGATCTGGTCGCCAGTTTGATCGCTGATCTGGTCGCCAGTTTGATCGCTGATCTGGTCGCCAGTTTGATCGCTGATCTGGTCGCCAGTTTGATCGCTGATCTGGTCGCCAGTTTGATCGCTGATCTGGTCGCCAGTTTTGTTTGTTGATCTTTCTGAGATTATGAACTCGGAACGCAGCTGTTCTCCGGCCGCAGCTGCTGTTTGGAGGCCAGGGTGTCCTGCGGTCTACCGTAGATGCAGGTGGCCATGGACGCCATGGTCTTTTTAGGTGTAGGCCTTTATCGAGCATGCCAGACTTTAGTGTATTACGATCCTCACTTTCTAATTCCTCTATTTCTTCCTTGGTTGGCTCAAGCACCTTCCCGTACAGCGGAGATTCTTTGTGAGAGTTGATGTGGCCATTTTGGAGAGTCTTTCGATAAGGAACTTCTTTTTGAGGCTCTTACGTATTGAATCTGCAATTTTTCTTAGTTTCTTCTGTTATATTATCGGCTCTCTTGAAGAGCTGCTTTGAAGGAGCAACGTTACGCCGTAGTTCAATGAACTTTTCTTTGTTGGTTTGCGGCTGTTTTGGTTCTTCAGATTTTTCAATTTCTTCTCTCTTTGCACTCGCTTTTGTAATGACATGAGAGGTTTCAATTATAATAGGAGGCGTATGTTCTTCTTCGAATGATGTAGTTCCTGGCACACATCCTAGTGTCACGGCCGGAAGGGTAGTTAAAGTCCAGGAGATGTTCCGAGTATACTTGGGTAGAGAGGTACACACTACCAAATGCGACTTTACCAGCCGGGCACGTCCTTATATACGTTCTATGTTTTGCTGAGCCAGCGCGCACTGCGGTAACCCTCACCAGGGCGTTGCCCTCGCCTTACGTACGAACCTATGTACGCCCAACTGCGCAACTGAGCAGATACACTAGGATTACTTCGGTTGCAGGGTTATCCATCACTACGACTGTGATGTTGCCTCGATAATATGGGCAGTCAAGTTTGACGTTGGCTAATGGCACTTCGAAAGTTTTGCTGTCGGCTAACTTGACGGTGATCTTGTTCTTGGTTATATTTTGTTGTGGCACTAGCGTTTTATTTGCAAATACGGCTGTGGCTCCTCCGTCCAGCAAGATTTCTACTGGTTTGTTATTGAGTTTGCCCTGACACTTTTTCAACTGTCCTAGTAATAGTTCGGTTGTATGCGAAGTTACCGCAGCATGATTACATTCAACGGGTGGCAGGGTATATCCTGGGGACTCCTCTTCGATATAATTTATGTGGGCAGTAGGTTGTGCCGTGCCTCCTTCATTTCGGGAAGAGGTATTTTGCTGAGATAGCGGGTTAAGTACTTGGCACTCTGCGCTAGAATGAGTTGGATTTTCTCCATGGTGATTACAGAAGAATGTTCTCCAGTTGATTGGCGGACGGTTAAAGTAGTTGGGTCTGCCTTCTACGTGAGCTGGTCCAGTTGTCCTTGGCCTATACTGGAAATTCTGATTCTGAGGCGGTGCAGGTCGATACTGGGGATTTTGGTTCTGAGGAGGTCGATAGTTGAAATTTTGGTTCTGAGGAGGTGAAGGTCGATAGTTTCCGGTTGTGGTGTTAGAAAATCAATTCACTTGAGAACTTCTGGAAGGTTTTCCCATTGAAGATTCTTGACCTTCGTTTTTGTTATTCGACAGACGGTTCTCACACAGTTTCTGGAGAGTTGTATTGGGTCGGGCTTGTAGAAATTTGTCCCCTTGTTCAGCTAGAGTTGCTAAGGTGTTACCGCTTCTGTCCTTGAGTTGAGTAGCAAGGTGAGACGGTAGACTGGAGTAGACCCTATCCATAAGCATGAAATTTTTCAATTGGTCGTAGTTTTCTTCTACTTGGCTTCCGGTGAGCCATGCGTTAAGCACTTGTTCGAATCTCCGGATGTATCGACTCATGTTGTCTCCTTCCTCAGGCTTCAGTTCATAGTAGTTACTGCGCAGTTTAGCGGGGGTTATCTTGTGGGACTCCAGCAGTAAATTTTTGATTTCCCTAAATTGGTAGCGGTCAACAGCGGCCAATGTCTGGATGAGTCTTCTTTCCTTAGCCGTTACTAGATTTTCTAATGCGAGAACAGCCTCGAATTCCATGTGTTCGAGTGTGTTGCTGTGACTCCCAAAACGCTGCATGAATTCTTGGATCCCCTCTTGTTCAGGGTTAATAGCAGCGATATCGGGTATTTTGACCCGTCTGGCTTCTGGTGCCCTTTGCTGGTTGAGTTGTTGGAGCTGGATTTCATGCTCTCATTCTCTTTCTCGTTCTCGTTCTTCTCTCTTTTTCTCGTTCTCGTTCTTCTCTTTCTCGTTCTCGTTCTTCTGCTTCCTCTAGCATTCGGATTCTTTGAATGAAGGTTTCACGGTAGTCTGGTTGCTCCGGAGTGAGGCCTAGTGCAGTCATGTACTCTCGGGCACGTTGGACGCAATCCATTTTGAAATTTTTCTTTTGCTTCAGGAAGTCGAAGTTCCTTTATTTTTGTTATTTTTTTGGGGTTTCAGGATTCAAAGTCCTTTATTTTTCTGCTTCAGGGAGTCAAGTCCTCCTGTTTTATTTTAGTTTTTCTTAGCTTTCAGGATTCGTAGTCCTTCTGTTCCGGGCGCCAAATTGTTTAATAGTTCATATGGCAGTCCCTGTTTGGGCGCCAAATTGTTGGATATTTGGTTTGGCTGTATCCTCTTGGGCACCAAATTGTTTGATAGTTTCGGCAGATCCACGTTGGGTGCCTAGTTATAGATTATTTATTTGGCTGGTCCTTCTTTGGAGCCAGCAAAAATAGTTTCCCTATTTTAGGGTTCTGAGGGCCGTAAGTTCCAAGGCTTTTATTCCGGAGAATCTTCCTGATTTTTCAGGGATATGAGAGAAGTCAGTTGCTGAGTATTTATTTTATTAAGGCGAGGGCTTTTCAACAGTTTCCAAGTTGCGAATATTATTCGGGAATTTTCGGGGTAAATGTAAAGGACTTGACCATAATCGATTTTCCACTTTTTGATCAACAAAGAATGTTGATCAGACCAAAATAAACAAGTTTTCTTCAATGCACTTTCCGGCGGAAATGAGTATTTTAAAAGTTATGGCGTTAAATGAGTTACCGGAACTCCAGTGTGCATCACCCTATTACAAACGTAAAGAGGTTGGGTCGTAAGGGGTAGCCACAGTTCTTTTAGTTTTATAGTTTTCACTAAAAGAACTGTTGCTACCCCTCACGACCCAACCTCTTTACGTTTGTAATAGGGGGTTTGCTCTTCGTCGGCTTGGTTGGCGCGCGGGAACGCCTGTTTACTTTCACGTCGGACCGCGCGGTGTATTTTTTCCCGCCTCAAACACTGGAGTTACGGTAACTCATTTAATGCCATAACTTTTAAAATACTCATTTCCGCCGGAAAGTGCATTGAAGAAAACTTGTTTATTTTGGTCTCATCAACAATCTTTATTGATCAAAGAGTGGAAAATCGATTATGGTCAAGTCCTTTACATTTACCATTTTCGGAGTCCGATCTGGTTACAAGGTTTGAAGATTTGAGCTGGTTTTTTTAAGCTTTTGAAATTTGAGTCGAGATGAATACGCTACGAGCTTTTCACGCTAGTAATGCAGGCGTCGAAAGTTAGAGCCGAAATGAAATTCGAGCTGTTGAAATTTTGAGATCTGAGACGGATATATGGTTCGCAAGTATCTGTGATACGCCAGTTTGATTATTTGCGAGAGAATTATTTTTCCTCCCGTGAAATTACAAGGCACTAGTCGGCATCTCTGACAATAGCCTGACACACAGCTAAGCAGTGCCACAGCTGTTCTCACGGAGCACATCTGCCAGGAAAGGGGGGCAAATTTGGGGGTGATTATTGAAATTTGGGTTGCCACCACAAGACAAATGATGTTTCTATGTGATAAAGGAAGGCTTAGGAACATTTTCGGCAATAATCTTATTTTTTTTGCCCCTAAAACCATTTGATTCCTTCAACATTGTTCATTGTACATTCCTTCAACATTGCCCCATACAACGCTAATTTGTTCTGGAGTTGAGATCGTAAGACAGAATTGTCGTATGACGGGCCAATAGCATATTGGTATCTTAGTGATGCCATGACACCTACCAATAGCAGACCAGCATCTTAGCGACGTTTGAGCGTGGTATGAGGCTTGCATAGTCAAATGCACGCACACCGACCACCAAGTTCAAATTTTGGAAGTTTTTGGTCATGCAAGAGCAATTGTTGAAGCCATAAGGCAGAAAAAATGCCATAACTGTATGGACAAAAAAACTTCATTCCACTTTGTAACCTGAAAAAAAAGTAAGCTAGGGATGCCGTAACCTGGGGGTCTACTGTATTCACTAATTGCATGACGATAAACCTAAATGTATTTATGAAATTAAAAGCACTCAAATAAACTTGGTGGAAAATGATATTATCATCACGTACTGCACTCTTCACAAACCAAAACAATGTTCTTATGAGCAGTGCACTTCCACAATAATATTTCTTGCACTTATTGCAAGGTTTGTTTGTCTAGTTGTGGCAAGAACCATTGGGTTTTTTCATTTGACAATTTGTTCACTTCTTGGAATTTGAACAATTGGAGATGCCAGACTCATGAATTTTATAATTCTCTTTTAACCACTTGTTTCTATTTCAATATTTGGTTTTTTATTCTGCAGAATTTACATTATAAGAGTAATAAATTCTCTATGACTTATCTTGGCATTTGTTATTGTTTTGTATAATACAAATGCATTGATTGCAGCCAAATCTAAAACATTGCACAAGTCCTGCATTAGCCAATAGTGAGAAGCAACCTTTGTTGAATACAATCATGCCATTTGATCAATTATGTCAACTCCAAATTTTGTGTCATAGTAAAAGGCAATAGATTCAGGAATCTTTCCCACCAGAGAAATACAACTATTGTATCTATGGGAATTAGCGCTGCCAGGGAGAAAATGTGAGGGCTCGAGCTGAGAATTAGCCTTTTTTTGTTGAAATAAAATGTTTTTGATAGGTTAAGGATCATCCTTTTTTTGGTTCACTGCTTTCCTGTTTTTCAGCAACTATTTCTTTCTTCTTTGACTTTGATCTTGTTTCATAATCTTCCTTCTCAACTTACTGTTTCTATGCCCTTTCTGCATAGATTTTGCATTCCCTTATCTCCATGCTAACTTGTGCCTTCCTCCTTCTATGCAATATGCTCTTTATTTGTAGCTGTTAGGGAGGATTGAGGAGAGTGTCCCCCCAGATGGATCTCTGTTTTTGAGGCCCTTGTAGAAATAGGGATTTTTGCTGCTATAGGAAGTGTAAGAGGTCAGGTACATCCTGTGAAAAAATGAGATTCCTGCATTTGCTTGTTCGCCCACTACAAGGGTTTGAAGGATGGTTGGGAGGGGAGGAGGAAGTGGGATTTTCTCATGTTACCCTTTCTCCTTGTCTCTTTCTTCATGTCGTGATATTGCTATGTCATCTCCCATGTCTCTTTATTACTCTATAATGATTTCAAGGGTCTTAACTGATCCAAAAATTTGTTACATCTACTTTGAAATTGTTTACATTTATTTTTTATCTATTTTAGAAAAAAAATGGATTTTAGGATTTCAAAATGTATCTCTTATAGTTTTCAAGCTACAGGAAGAATTTTGGTATCATTGGGTAGAGATTTCCTGTTGACATCCCGTAATGTACACAATATTCCATATCTAATGATACCAAAATCATCCCTGCAGCTTTTAAAATCTGTTAGCCATTTTGGTTATACACTGCCAGCACACATTCTCGTACAATATTGAGCACCTTCTACTCTGTTCTTCAACTTTTATCTTGTTTCATGAACTTTTTTTCTAACTTACTGTTTTTATGCCCCCTTCTGCATAGATTCCGTATTCCCTAATATCCATGCAAAGGTTGCTCCTTCCTCTGTTCGATATGCTCCTTTTGTAGCGGTTAGGGAGGCTTAGACCAATTTATAATCTGATGCGGCAAACAATTTGACCTGCTCTAGAGCTAGCAAATACAGCCAATTTTGGTCTGGCTCTAACTACAGAGCCCCCAACATGATGTACAATCTAAGTCTTCCACCCCTTGAGTTTTCCAACCTCTAGTCATCATCTTTCTGGCAGCCAAATCACAGCACTGAATGTATGTTCAAGTTTTAATAATATTGTGATGCTCTTTTCTTTCAGGTAAAATATTGCTTGCCCCAATCAGCAAAATAATATTGCTGGAAAACTGGCATTTATTTTATTTCAGTATTTTGATTTTCAGCATAAATTGAACCATGGAGTTAGATACAAGGTATGGCTATTTTTTGTATTTATTCGTTCTCATATTGTTAGCATCTAAATATTTCAAAAATTTATTTCTACATGAATGTGTTTCTATTATTTCATTCAGATACTGTTAGGTTACTTCAGCTATATGTAGGCTTTTTCAAATTATGCACAGGGCTTCTTTTAGCTCTCATACCTTCTTAGGCATCTCTTTTTTTCCTTTTCTTCCTATTCCTTCTTCTGACGGGGTATCTGGGAAAATACTTTATGCATAGATTTCTTGTTTATACAGCCTATGTAAAATGATCTCATCTCTTTGCTCTTGTCTGATCCGCTTTGATGTGACTAGGGAATCTTAACTTTCTAAAAATTACAAAAATAGTAATTCTATAATTTTTAGTCATATTTATATGTTTGTCTGTGTGTTGGTGTGTAAATTGGTTTATTCTAATTCTTTGTGTGTTCATTCAAGTTAATATCTGTTAGCCATTTTGGTTATACACTGCCAGCATGCATTCTCTTACAATATTGAGTTATTCTTAACAAACTACCATCAATTTATTTTTGATCCCAAATGTCCAACTAAATGTATGATGATACTTAGTAGTTAAGAAAGATCATTAGATGTTATTTAACTATTATATCACAAATTCAAGTTTTTTTGTTTATATTCTAGTTGCAGAAATGTATTAAAAGTACATCATTGCTCTATGTAGACATATTGGAAAGGTGGTTGGGCATGATTTATTTTAGGCTTTGGATTTGTGATGAATTTTTTCTCTTGTGTATTGTTTTTGATCTGAAAGATTGTTCTAATAACATTATTATTTTACCTAACCCTGGTTTAATTTTCCTTCACCATTTTGAGTTAGAAATTTCTAGCTGCTTGGGTAAAAAATAAGCCATTCTTGAGTATGAGTACCTCTCAGGGGGTACAACTCTTGTATTTGTGGGAATTAGTGCTCCCAGGGGAAAAATATGAGGTCCTGAGCTAAGAGTTAGGCTTTCTCTTTGTCAAAATAAAATATTTTTGTTTTGTTAAGGAGCATCTTGTTTGGTTCTCTGTTGTGCTGGTTTTCTGCCCCTGTGACTTTCCTCTTCAATTTTTATTGTGTTGCATAACCTTCTTTCTTGACTTACTATTTTGATGCTCTCAAGATCCTAGATGGAAATATCCCTTGCGCATAGATCCTGATAATTCCTCTTTGAACCTAAATACTTCCTCTCTTTGAACATCTTTTTTGTTAAAGGGAGGCTAAAACTAACTTATCAATCAATCTTGAGTATGAGTAGCAAAATTTCAGGGAATTATTTTGAGTAGTAATGAAAATAGCATCATAACTAGAATGTATCTCATGGATGTTGCCTCATTACCCATGTTCTCCGAAATAGTGAAAACTTTGTCTCTTTTATGTCTAGTTCAAATGTACTCCTCAGGGGAAAACAGCTGTTCTAACTATAGGAATTGCCACTCCCAGGGTGAAAATGTGAGGCTGCTTAAATTTACTAGCAAAGTTGAAAATAATATGAAGTTGGGCAATAATAAAAATGAAAATATAGAGGAAAAGTTTGTTGAAATGAAACATCAAGACATTGCTACATAAATATCCCCTCAGGGGGATACAACTATTGTATCTATGGGAATTAGCGCTCCCAGGGGAACCATGTGAGGGCCTGAGCTAAAGGTTAGGTAGGCTTCCTTTTTGTTGTAATAGAATAGGTTTTTGTTTTGTTACGGACCATCTTTTTTTCGGTTCACTGCTGTCCTGTTTTTCAGCACCTCTACTTTCTTCTTCAACTTTTTTCTTGTTTCATGAACTTCTTTCCTAGCTTACTGTTTCTGTACACCTTGTGCATAAATTCCACGTTCCCTCAACTCCATTCTAAATGGTGCCTTCCTCTTTCCTCTCTTTGAACATCTTTTTCATGGTTAAGAGAGGCTAAAGCTTTCTTATATAATAATAATATAAAAATGCCACATAAATATCTGATAAAATCTCCAGTTACACTGAGCTGAGGATTAAGTAGGCCTTCGTTTTGCTGAAATAAATAAAGTTCTTGTTTAGTCAAGGACCATATTTTCTGATTTGCTGCTGTCCTGGTTAACAGCACCTGCTTCCTTCTTCAGTTTTTATCTTGTTTCATGAATTTCCTTTCTAACTAACTGTTTTTATGCACAGGAGTTCTTGAGTGGGAACACATCTTGTGCTTAAATTCCCTGTTCCCAAATTCATTACTAAATGGTGCTTTTATCTTTCCTCTCTATAAGTACCTCAGTTGTGGTTATGGAGACCAAAATTACTTGTAATTTTGTCTCTTTTTAAATTACTTGTAATTTTGTCTCTTCAAATCTTTTTTGATAGGACAAGGATGAGGCATGTATTTTGTAATTTTATTATAGCAATAATTACTAAGATAAAATAAACAGCTGAAAGTATGTGAAAAGCATACTTTTTATATAAGCTGAACTTTCTATCCAATACTGCATTTGAAAATACTGTCAAATGAGGAATTTGCTGTTTTCATCATCATCATTATGCTCTATGTGGTTCTTCTTGTTTTTGCTGCCATGCTTTTTTGCTTTGCCATTCTACAGACAGCTCTGTATTATAAAGGCTAGTAATTTTCATAAGCGAGCTCAAAATGAAAATTTCGGTATAAATTATTGCAGCTGAGAAACGGATGTTCACAGTAATAATGTAGTGTTCAGATATTCACATCAGTGTATTCCGTTGGTTAAACAAGATTTTTGTTCTTGAGATGTTTTTTATTGATCTTGAATCACTGTTACTTGGTGCTGCAGCTAGAGTTTCAACTTTTATTTTGTTTCCTAATCCTCAAGACAAATTACTTTGCATAGAACACATTATGTTATGTGCTGCTAAAAGCTTAAGTTTTTCAAAAATTTACTATGGCTTGCAAGTTCATTAGATGATTTTCAATGTATGCTAAGGTACTTCAAGTTGTGTACAGTATTACCAAATGCTGTTTTACATGGAGTTTGATCTTCACATGTAGTGCATAATCAAAGGAGAATGACATTTGTGATATAACTATTTTCATCTTTTAAATCAATCTAGAAATATGGAGTTCATATACCACAAATGTTAATTATTCAGGATATATTGGCCACCATTTTCATGTACAGGAAGATTACCTTAATGTGCAGATTTAAATTCAATTTTTAATTATTTAGAAAGAGATAGAACCTTCACAGCTCTTATCTTTGCAGGGTGATGTTAGCTGATGATAGCTAGCATTGTGGGGTAACAAATGTAACTCAACATTGAGAAGTTATAGCTCTCACCTTGAGTGGGGAAACATTGGGTAGCTCCTCAGACACAACCTACACAGCCAGAGAAGCCTTTGGTGTGGTAGTTAGAAAAATGTTGTGGTTTTATCATTAAGTGGATACTAAAAATATTCAATCAATATATTCTTTGTAACCCAGCATAAATATTTCTTGACTGTCCCATAATGTTCATCAATGCCAATGGCATTGATGAACATAGCTACTGATGGTATTCAAGCATGGGCACAGCCTGTGCATGTCATGTACATGGTGCACAGCATATGTTCCCCCGCAAGTAATGACAATGATGCATAGAATGTGCATGGTGCGTTAGATATGATTATTATATTTGTTAGGCTGTCCTGTTTGGCACCAATTGTTAAATTTCTTATTATTTTTGGTCATCATTCGAGCCCAAGATTCTAGATCGTTTCGGATGCTTTTACGGGCTGACCTTGCTTACAGGTGCCGAAGTTTAGTTCGTAGAGGCTGTATCTCAGCGGATGTAGGGCTGCCGCTCATTGGGCGCCACTCAATTGAAAACTCTAGGAGTTGAAACCCTTTTTTTCTTTGTAGTTGGTATTCTTCTCGGGGAAGATAGTATTCGGTTAATTTCCAGATTTATTTACTGGGAACAATATCAGTTGCAGAGTAGTTCAGTAACGGATAATGAGGTTCCAAAATTTCAGAGAGCTGACGGTTCTTTTCGTCGCTCTCCCAAATTTTGGACAAGCCGGATTCAAGAGGGTGTGGGGGCGTATCTAGGTTACTTAAATTAAATTCCGGCGAACATTTACAAAGCCGGTAGCGTGATACTAGAATATTCATCTAGCCAAACTGGCGCCCGGCCTAACAGTGTATAACTTGATAACATGTAAATTATATCTACTGAGAATTGCTAGTTTCATTCTGGTAGTGAAAGTAAACCGATCTTCTTAATTATTTTGAGCTAATAAACTCTGATAGTTTTTTAGTTATTTTTAAATAATAATTTAAATGAGCTTACTCCTTGTTAATTTTATGTTCAGTTTAATGCTATATTTTTTTAGTAGTATTTAATTAAGTCAGTTTCATGTTTGAGGGCAGGAACATGTTCAAAGATGGTGGAATTATGTCCATAATACTTAACATCTACTGTGCAGGAGCCCTCTGAAGTCCAAGAAAGGCAAGTCTTTCAAGTTCCTGCATAAAAAGGACAAAGAAAAAGAAGAAAAAGATAGAGATGAGAAAAAGAAAGAGAAAAAAGAAGAAAAGAAAAAAGAAAGAGAAAAGGAAAAAGTTGAGAAGTTGCGTGCCAAGGAGGAGAAAAAGCGCAGCAAGAAAGACAAGAAGAAACACATTGAGCCTTATGTTGAAGACAGTGAGTTCCTGACTTGATAGCATGAACACCAACTGGTTACTGAACGCTGGTGTTCAAATCCTTTTGTTTTCACCTTGCTCTTCACAAATTAGTGTGTTCAAGAGTTACTTTAATGATTTACCTATGTAAAATTTACTCTTAGGGGTTATTTTGCAACTGAATGTTTATTGACAGGTTTAATATTCTGACTAAAAAAGGTACTCTGACTGATGGTTTAATGTTCATCTCTTCATTATAACTTTTGAGTGTTCAATTATTTTTTGAGCAGCACCAACACTAAACCTAGGTATATTGTACCCATCATGGAAAATGTAAAAAATATAGTAAACATTGAAAATAGAGTAAAATGTAACATTGTGCACAGCAACCAAATGAAATTCGGTTAACTTGTTATGATTCAGATCTGTTAATGCTCACCTACTTGATACAGTGCATGCGGTAAAAATTATTGAAACTGTTACAACACAAAAACAAATCAGATCAGTATTACCTCAGCCCTTACAGGATATATGGTACTCATATTCAGTATTTTAGGGATAATTTTTTGGAATATTTCGTTGTGGCATTCTTGGTTGTACAATAGATTACTTCTTTGCATACATCCCCTTTCTTAAAGACAGTTTATTTCAAGACATGCCACTCCTCAAGGGGATACAACTATTGTATCTATGTGAATTAGTGCTCCCAGGGGGAGTATGTAGCGTCTGAGCTGAAGGTTAGGTAGGCCTTAAGTTGAAATAGAATCAGTTTTTTGTTTTGTTGTAGACCATATTGTTTTGGTTCATTGCTGTCCTATTGCACATACTACTTTCTGCAACTTTTGTCTTGTTTCATAAACTTCTTCCTCAACTTTCTTTTTATATGTACCTTATGCATAGATTCCGTGTTCTCTTACATCCATACTAAATACCACCTTCCTCCCGCTCTTTGGAACACCTATTTTTGTGGTAATGGAGTCTTAAACTAACATCTAATCTATTCATCAAGAAATACCAATGCAAGACTAGACATGGATTAATTTTTAGTTTCACCGATCAATTCAATTATATTTTTTATTTACCGATTGATTTACTGATATACATTGCCACTTCTCCCTTGGCCTCCCACCCCACCCCTTCCTCTGTAGAGATACGAGTATATATTGTATGTATGGGAAGTAGCACTCCTAGGAGGAACTTGGTGGGTCTTAAGCTGAGAGTTAGCTAAGTCTTCTTTTTGCAGAAATTGAAGAAGCTCATTTGCTTTGCCAAGGGGAAACCTTTTTTGGTCCCCTGCTGGGTTGTTTTTCAGCACTTGCTATTTTCTTCTTCAACTTTTATCTTATTTTATAAACTTCATTCCTAAGTGACTATTTCTATGTGCAGAGGATCTTGTGTGGGAACACACCTTGTGCATAGATTCTGATTTTCCTTGACTATTTTAAATGGTGCCTTTATCTTTGCTCTCTTTAGAACGCCTTTATTGTGGTTAGAGAGGCTCAAACTAACTTACAATCTATTCTAATCACATTGTTCTGTCTGTAAATGATCATCACAGAATCTTGCAACCTGTAGCATTGCTATGTGTAATTTCAATAGAGCAAAGTCATTTGCATCAAATTCTTGTAGCTTTGTAAGTCAGCCACTCCATATGAGCTGAACTTGTTAATGTTTGATGATATTGCACTGGGGGTAAATATGTTGTTGCAGTTCAAAAGTTTAAAGTAAAGCATGTATGATGTTTTTAAGAACATTACACAAAGATAGTGAGCAAAAACATGATGACGCTAAGCCTGTATTTTTCATCCTTCCTTAGGTGCGTGTGTGGTGTTTGGAGTGCCCTTGAGCACTGCGGTGGAGCGCAGCCCCACACATGACGGGCTCAAGCTGCCTCTGGTTGTGCGCCAGTGCATTGACTATGTGGAGCAAAATGGTTGGTTCTTCTTTGAAATTTTTGTTTCATATATATATATATATATATATATGAGGTAATTGCACTTTCCTTTTTTTATTTATTCATTCAATTGAAGATGCATTGAGAGACAGTGAGGTCTTTCATAGCAGGGATGATGTCCTTTCTAGTCAAATTATAGTGTCTGATTTTATCCCAAGTTATTTTAACTACTGTAGAACTAGCCAAACTCTCTGTACTTATTAAGATTATACTTTGGCTCACATTCACATTTTTATCAAATTGTAAATTTTTAGAAAAAGTGTTCAACAGTTACATATTTGCTAGATATTAATGACTACTAGTGTATTTTTTTTTTGCTTTTACACATAGATTGAATGGGCTTAACATAGTGTAGGTTTTTGTAAATCTTGCATTAACAATTTGTTTGATTTGTTCAAACTTGTCAGTTTGGATTCCTGTTCCCTTTGTGCAGTAAAGGCAGCAAGCAGATCATACTACTAGCCAATTTCCTTGCCCTCACTGTGTTTAATATTCTTGAATTTTTTACATTTAGCGTACAATTGTCCTATAAAACTTGAATCGGTATATTTATTGGTATATCTTAGTCCTCTTGATTCTATTGATAACTGCAAAATTTTAAAAAATGTATGCTGGAGGTATTGAATTTTTTCAACAAATTCTAATAACCCCAATGTCTACTTTCTTTTTGAGATTTTACAGCCCATTCAGAACATATTGAGGAGCACTTTTAGAGGAAGTATCTGTATGGCATGATCTTTTATAACAATTGGGCTGTAAAAAAAGGTATTTACCTTTTCAACCTAAAGAACAAAGGAATGAAGTGAGGGAACAGAGGAGTGTCTGCCCTCATCTGCCCATCTTCTCGGTTTGCTATTATCCCAAAAGAGCTGGGTAAAAGAACACTGTTATCAAAATAGATTTGAACTAGCGTTCCAGAGGACTGGAAGGAGTTGTTTCGAAAATCACCTTAATTTGTCGTATTTAGTTATAGATATCTTCCCTAATCTATATTCTGAAGTTCAATGCCAAGTGGCAGTTCCTTTTCTGTTCTGACATTGGGGATAATCTGATGCAGTGTCTGTAAAATGACGCCAGTGACGGTAAATGGTGACGTTAAAGGGATTTACTCCTCTTACCACGGAAATGACTCGTAGTGTTTGTACATCCCACATGTATTGCAAATTCTCCAGTAAGTGTGAAAAGATTGAACTTTAAGGACATATGCACTTTATGGTAAACAAATGTTTGATGTAATTGTGAAAAGTAGCTCAATGGTAGCGTGATACACCAGTGAGAGGCATGCAGGTCTGCAGTGTGAGGGCATCTACCGCCTGAGCGGCGTGAAGAGCAAGGTACAGCAGCTGCGGCGGTGCTTCAATTCTGCGGCCCCTGTCTCCTTGAGTGGTCAAGACCCGCACGTAGTCGCCTCGCTCCTCAAGCAGTTCCTCAGGTGCGACTTTGGGCTTTCTGGTTTCGTTTCCTTTCTTGGTTGTTGCTGTTGGGCTTAGCAGTTAAGAGCAGTCTTCGTTCCCGTAAGAGTCATAAGTTTGATGCTCAGCAGTGCCAGTTTGTTGTTTTCTCCCTGTTGGAAAATGGAAGAACTAAGCTTTAATTCTCCACTTGATCCTCGTGTTTGAAATGGGTACTGGCTGAACCATGGGTAACTGTCAGTTCGTCAGGATGTTAGAAGGCATGTGTAACCATATGTAGAACATGATATGTATGGATTACTTTTATGGTAAGAAAATATCCCTTGTGATAAGCGAGCAAACCTGCCTCAGATGGAGCAGAAATTACTGATTGTATTGTATTCTAGTACTTGTGGTCATGAGTTCATTGTGTGCGCATGTTTGGGTCGGTCCAGATTTGCACTTGTGTCTTCAGCCACTTGAGCAGCCCTACATTGATGAATGCATAGATAAATATTACCTTTCAGGGCCATACAACTGTTGTCTCTATGAAAATTAGCACTCTTAGGGAGAAAATGTGAGGTCCCTAGCTGAGATTTAGGTGTGCCTCTCTTGTTGAATTTTTTTAATAACCATCTTTTTTTGGTTCATTGCTGTCCTGTTCTTTTTAGCACTTTTGACTTTCTTCAACTTCTATCTTATTTCCTAATTTTTTTCTCGACCTACTGCGTCTATGTGGACGGGATCCTGTGCGGAAACATACACATTTTGTGCATAGATTCTGCATTCACTTAATTCTGTACTAAATAGTGCTTTCATCCTTCCTCCCTTTGAACATCTTTGTTGTAATAAGAGAGGCTGAAACTAACTCATAATCAACCAATCGATCACAGGTAAACCTTATGCTTTGGAAAAACGTCTGTGTTTCATGATCCTTTGATTCAATTGGCATTTGTGTCATTGTTTCATTATATTTTAAGTTGTAATAAGTGCTGGAGAGCAAACTTTTGAAAATAAGAATTTTTATGAAACTTAATTTCTTGAATATGTAAGGTTGTATTAGTAATGGCTTTCAGCTATTCCATTTATGTATGTCCTGATAATTTTTACATAAGATTAATGTTAAAATAATTTTGCTATATTATTTGTCTACCTGTCAAAGATAGTGTTCTTTTATGACCAGTTGAGTGAGTAATTTTGCGTTAAACTATAGGGCAAGAACAACTTTAAAGCTCTGGCTCTGGTGCTGTCCCTGACTGTGTTGAGCATCTTAAGAATGAGTGTCTTATGCCAAGTTTTCTTGTTATCGTTTGTAGTTCATGTTCTCTCCGCTCATCTGGTGCTGAAGTGTAAAGAATTTGTTGCCTAGCTCACTTTTACTGAGAAAACACTTCATATCATTTATGGTTGGTTAATAATTCGATAATTCTATTAATAGGCTTAATTCTGGTAATAATATTTGACTATGCTTATTCAATCTTTTTATTGAAAAATGCAAGCCGGGATTCAATGTTCTTTAATATTGCATGACTTTTTTTATGAAACTTGCTGCAGAAGTAATGGCTCTAAAACTTCCATTTCATATTGTGCGTTGTATAGCCCTCATCAAAAGTGTTCATAATACGACTTGTACATGATGGTCGTTGTTGTGAGAGGCCTGTGTTCCTGCTTCCACAGTTTAAATTGCAGTCATAGTGGGAAGGTACTTATTCTATTCCATTTATTCATACGAAATACTAAGCTTGTATAGCAGAGGTACAGAGGACAAACAGAATGTGACAGTTGTCCTAGGCAATAATTATCACATAACTCATTTTACCCATTAACGAAATACAAGCTTTTACTTCTGAGCTCAAGGTTAAATAGGCCTCACTATTTTTAAACAAAATAGGATTCTTGTTTTGGAACATTTTTTTTTGGTTCACTACTGTCCTTTTTTCGGCCCTAACTATTTTCTTCTTCACCTTTTAATCTTGTTTCATAAATTTAACTTCCTAACTTTCTGTTTCTATGCGCAGGGTATCTTGTGCGGGAACGCATCTTGTGCATAGAGTAGAGTCTTCTTTTCCTTAATTCCGTACTAAATGGCACACTCAATAGTACTTAGGGAGATACCATGCTTAACTCAATCCTCTCTTTCAAATACCTTTGTTGTGGTTAGGGAGACTTGACCTAACTCCTCCATCTTCTCTTTGGAACATTTCTATGGTAGTTAGAGAGGCTTAAACTAACTAATTTAATCTACAAACTTTTATTTTCTCGTTAACTAGCGCTCCCAGGGGGACAATGTGAGGGCCCGAGCTGAGAGTTAGGTAGGTCTTCTTTTTGTTGAAATAAAATGTTTTTGTTATGTTAAGGACCACCTTTTTTCGGTTCACTGCTGTCCTGTTTTTCAGCACCTACTACTGTCTTCTTTAACTTTGATCTTGTTTCATAATCTTCCTTCCCAACTTACTGTTTCTATGCCCTTTCTGCATAGATTCCTCATTTTCTTATCTCCATACTAAATGGTGCCTTCCTCCTTCCTCTCTTCGATACGCTCTATTTTTGCAGCGGTTAGGGAGGCTTAAACTAACTTATAATCTAATCTTATTTTCTCGTTTTGTTTTACTTAACATTGTCTCGACCTCTATTAAGACCAAGTAAAGCACAAAACATGCGCTACTCAGGTAATTCACCTGCCAATGTAATTTGAATTATTGCTGCTTTATCCAAGAAGCTGGCAAATCATGCTCTATCACTAGAGCAGTGTTGTGTGCCCATTGCAAATTAGTGCGTGTTGGGTTGAACTGGATGTCTACATCACGGAAGCGTGAACTTGCTCGACTGCATGTATTGACACAAAATAAAGAATAGTGGCTGTGTTCAGGGAGCTGCCAGAGCCCGTGCTGACGGTGGACATGACGGCTCACTTCGAGGACGCCTCTCAAATCCCAGGGTGGCGAGACCGTGCTGAGGCCATTCGCCAGCTGCTGCACCGGCTGCCCACACCCAACAGCCAGCTCGTGTGCCACATGCTCGCCCACATGGGGCACATCATTGATAATGTAAGCTTTGATACTTCCATCACTTGGCTAATCCGGCAATTCTCGGACATTCTTCCCGTTCCTCCACACTTCCGTATTACCTCAAATCTGCAGTGTTTTTTTCTATCAAGTCCACACTGCTTCTCTTTTCTTAATCTTCTCTTTTCTAACTGAAGTAAAGTTGTCAGGGTGGAGGTTAATTTCTCAAATTGTTTTTCTTACATGTTCATAGTTCTCTGCATCTCTAGGAAGTACAGGACATGCGCTGTGGTCACTTCAGTGTAGCGAGTTTTTTGGTGGTTGTCATTTGAAATGAGACAGTATCACTTTGTAGGGCGTTTGTGGCTTTGCTCTCTGCACACTTTATATTTTTCATCAAAAAAATAAGGGAATAAAGTTTAGGATAAAGAATGAAATGTGTGATTTCTAAGTGGCTGGTAAGTTAAGGAAAGTAAAATATTGTTTAACTGTTGAAAATTTCTAGAATTGGAACCCAGGTCATTTGCGGGTGGTCGTTATTAATATTTAAAGTTGAGGTGCAACTTGAGGTGTTGAGGTGCAGCAATCGACCTGTCTATTCTGTATATTTCTTTACTGGTGTTATTATACCTTTAATTTTGCTTTTAGTGTGGGCTCAAACTTAACGTTTTAATGCAATACAATTTGAAACTGATCAATGCTTCCTTGCCTGAGTGGCAGCACTGGGTTCAAAATCTTACTTTTAATGATTCCTTCCTTACCTTATTTGAAATCAAACACATATTTTACAGTGGTATTGGTTGTGTTTTTAACTGTTGCCAGTTGGAAAGAAGTGGTTTGTGAATATTTGAAAGTAACTTTTAATATTTCGTTTTAGTCTTGTTTTCGGAGTGTCAAGTATGTAATAGACGCCTTATGTAATAGACAGTATGTAATAGACGTGTCAAGTATGTAATAGACGCCACTCTCCTGCACTGTCGCCAAAGATTTGCTCTACAGTGAAGTGCAAAGAATCTTCAGAGAGAAAGAAAGAGTCTCATTTACTGGTGCCAAAGGGCAGTGTGTGAAAGATCAGATCCTTCAGTAGAATTTTCTTCTGTGTCTTGGTGCATTTTTTTTCATGAGAGGCTATGAGATAAACTAAATTAAAAACATTTCCTATTATGTGCAAATGAATTTGGGAAATGTAAAACCATTTCAATTAATTTGGAGCTATCAGTACCTCTGATACATCCAGTGAAATTGGTGTTCGCCACTCATAGAGATGTGACTCAAAAAAAACCATGCGGTTTTTTTTAAAAAAAAACACGTTTTTTTTACAAAAAAAACCTTGGTCAAAAAAAACGTGGATATTTTGTTTTTTTTTAAATATTATGTCTGAAAATAACTCAGCAAGAAAAAGAACCACATTACATTATTTGTTTTCATGTCAAATTACAAAATAAAACAGCATACTTCTTAATTGATGGTTTTCCATGGTTTTATGAAATTTTTCATTTTCTGTGATTTCATGCTTTGATATTTCATTTATTTTACAATACATGTGAATGACCTTCAACTCCCAAAATGGTGTGGTATAATAACATATCTTTACTTATGGTCATTGACAGAGATGTGACTAAAAAACCATGCTGCTTTTAAAAAAAACATGTTATTTATACAAAAATTATGAATAAAAAACATGGATTTTAATATATTTATGTGACCTTAAAAATCCAATGCAGTTTTTTTTAAACATTGTTTTTTAACAGAAAAATCTTGACTAAAAAAACAAGGCTGTTATATTTTATGGGACCAAAAAATTGTTTTTTTTAAACATTTTAAAAAAATCATGGCTAAAAAACACGGATGTAAATATCAGGAAAGTTATTTTTCTTTAATCGAATTGTCTTTAAAAACTTTTTATAAACAAAGAATGCTGTTAATATTGAAATCATGTTTATTAGAACTGTACTAGGTCTTATAATAAAATATCTACAAAGAATCTATTCACTCCATAAAACCTTTCGGAGACCAGCTCCATCCTCAGTCATTCAGTAAAATTTGGTGAAATGGACAATGAATTTTCACTGTTCCTTTGAAAAACATTTGACTAAATGACTTACTGAGGATGGAGCTAGTCTCCAAAAGGTTTTATAGAGTGAATAGATTCTTTGTGGATATTTTATTCTAAGACCTGGTACGGTTCTAATGGATATTAATATATCTTATGTGACCAAAAAATCCATGCTGTTTTTTGAATGTTTTTGTTACAAGAAAGTAATGACTAAAAAAACCAGATATTAATATACTTTAACTTTATTTCACCATTAACAACCATGCTGTTTTTTTGAAAAACATCTTTTTTACAGAAAAATCATGATTAAAAAATGTGGATATTAATATATTTTATGTGCCAAAAAAAACCATGCTGGTTTTTTTTAAATCATGTTTTCTTTACCAAAAAAATTATAACCAAAAAACATGGATATTAGTGACTTTTTGTGAAAAAAACATGGTTTTTAAAATGTCATGTTTTTTGGTTTGGTAAAATTTAATAACACTCATGTTTTTTGTAAAAAATCTTTTTCAAAAAGCATGATTTTTTGGTCACATAAAATAAATTAATATCCATGTTTTTTTTACAGATTAGATTAGTCATTAGTTTTAGCCTCCCTACCCAGCAACAAATGCAATCCAATTAAAGAGAGGAAGGAAAATTATGAAACAAGATCAAAGTTGAAGAAGACAGTAGTAGGTGCTGAAAAACAGGACAGCAGTGAACCAAAAAAAGGTGGTTCTCAACATAACAAAAACATTTTATTTCAACAAAAAGGAGGCCTACCTAACTCTCAGCTTGGGCCCTCACATGGTCCCCCTGGGAGCGCTAGTTCCCATAGGTACAATAATTGTATCCCCCTGAGGGGTGTTTTTTTTTACAAAGAAGTCATGACCAAAAAATGAATAATAATAACTTTTTAATAAAAAAACATGTTTTAAAAAAACAATGATTTTTTTGGTAACATAAAATATGTTAATATCCATGATTTTAAGACACAATTTTTTATGAAAAATACATAAAATGGACGCATAAAAAACATACATTATACATACATTTTGGTCGCATAAAATACATTCATATCCAGGTTTTCTTATACATCATTGTTTGTAAAAAAACATATTTTTTAAAAAACAGCATGGGGTTTTTTAGGTCTCATAAATATATTCATGTTTTTTTAGTCATGATTTTTTCGTACAAAACATTTTTTTGGTCTCATAAACATATTATTCATGTTTTTTCAGTCATGATTTTTCAGTAAAAAACGTTTTTTTTAAAAAACTGCATGGGGCTTTTGAGGTCACATATAATATATTGTTTTTTAGTCATGATTCTTTGTAAAAAAACAGCATGGTTATATTTGGTACCAGAAAATGTATTAATATTCATTTTTATTAGACACAATTTTCGGTAAATAAAACATATTTTTAAAAAAACAGCATATTTTTTTGGTCACCTAAAATATATTAATATCTATGGTTTTCAGTCATTTTTTTGTAATGAAAACATAAAAAAGAAACCATACAGTAAAAGTGGTGGCAGATAACCCACAATTACCTAGAGGAGTCTAAGAGGTACAGCAGGATCCACAGAACTTACCACAGTACTTATATTGATGGAGTCAAAATTCAAAGCTTATTATCTCTGCAAAGTCTGATTTTTTTGGTCACATAAAAATAAAATCAGACATAGTAGAGATAGTAAGCTCTGAATTTTGACTCCATCAAAATAAGTTCTGTGGCTCCTGCTGTTCCTCTTAGACGCCTCTAGGTAATTGTGGGTTATCTGCCACCACTTTTACTGTATGGTTTCATTTTGATGTTTTTATAACAATAAAATGACTAAAAAACATGGATATTAATATATTTTAGGTGTCCAAAATAAAACCATAGACATATACTTAACAAAATTTAGGTGTGCAAAAAAAAACAAAAAAAACAAAAAAAACACATAAAAAACACGTTTTTTTTGCAAAAAAAACCGCAATCAAATAAAACCGTTTTTTTTGCATCACTAGCCACTCAACTTTTCTCTCTGCAACTTGAGTTTGCTTTTTACTTCATTGAAAAAAATATCAGTGCCCATTCTTACTTGGCACTCAATATAATGTTCCTTAGCAATGCGAACTGAAAGTTACACATGTTTACTCTCGTGATACTCACCAATCACATGAGATGGGACTGAAGCCTGTTGCATGAGGAATATATTCCATCAGCTTGAAAGTTCTGGTGGGCTAGTGTTCACAGCTCTGTTATTGCATGACTTTCTCTGGCCCGTGCAGGAGGTGGTCACCAAGATGAACTACCAGAACGTATGCATCGTGCTGTCGCCCACCATGCGAATTTCACATCGGGTCCTCAATGTCTTCTTCCAGAACCACTCGTACCTCTTCGGTGATGTGCGCATCAGGAGGTGTGGAGCTCTAGGGCTATTCTTGCCTTCTGTTGTCTTACAAAGTTCTCACAAATAGAGTATTTGATCAAATTAGCATTTTACCGCCAGTTTTTTGTTTAATTTAAGTCAAATATAGAACTTGATTTAGGAGTATAGGGAATTTACCCAGTGCGGTTTGAAGTTTAAAGCGTACGGTAGTGACTGCAGTATACACCACATTTGCGTCTTAATAACCATCTACTTTTGACGTCAGACGTTCATTTTTTACCGTGTCATGTTCATATTTAAAAAAAATGTGTTTAAATTTAAATTTAACACCTGCACTGCATACTACTCGAATGTGGTACATGTCTGACTGTTCTACCATATGTCTTTTACTGTCATTGAAAAAAAAAACTTTTGCCAACTATTTAAAATGCAAGGACAGCAAACATTATTGAGTACTTCAAATTACATGAGAACAATGGTTATGATTGACAGATTTGTGCACCAGATTTTATTCCCTTGTTATATTTTTAGAAACCAGTGCTTCCACTGACTAAACCAGTGTTAAATTTCGCATGCAACAGTTGAAACTAGTTGCAGGCGCAACATAACTGTCTAATCTAGAGATGTGTACCGAGTGTTGAAGGAAGACCTAAATCTCGATGTTTACTTCACAGTCCTTCAAATTGTTTCATTTTATTTAGTTAAAATTTAGTTGTCCCTCATTGCCTTTCAAGAAAATCATCTGCTTCAGTAATATTCTAACTGAATGACTTTATTTTACTTTTTAATGAGAAGGTGTATGGTGACCTACATCTACCACGAGCGAGTAGGGAAGTTTAGTCAATTCCTGTTCATATTGTACGTATTTTATATCTTCATTAATTATGTGTTATTCTACACAAACTCGTTACCGAGACCAGCTTCTTCTTGGCTGGTGCAAACTGTTTTTGGTGATTTCAAACATCTATTGTTTTGTGTAATATTTTTAGTAGAACGAGCAGTCCTCAAAAGTTACCTGTTACTGCCTCATTGTGTTCCTATTATTGTTGTTCGACTCATCTGGAGTGAATTATTTCATGCGCAGATGAAGTTTCTCATTCGCAGTTGTACTTACCATCTCTTCCATGCTCGTAATGAGAGGTGCTTCAAGCTTACTCTGGATTCTTGCCTTTCATGTTGGTCTGTCTCTTAAGTGTTGTGTAATTTTGTGTGGGAGGACGGCTTTGGCGGTGTTGGGGGCAATTATTTGCTATGTGCTGTTAATGTGGAAAACTTTTGTCTGGTGATAAATAAAATTGGCTAAAAAACTTTGGAGACCCAAACCTTACTTATGTAGCTCATAGTAAACTTGTGTGAAGTTTCAATAGATATTTAATCGTTATCAACACATAGTACACGACAATCGGACGCCTCACTTCACAGTCCCAGCATCCCTCAAGGGGATACAACTATTGTATCTATGGGAACTAGCGCTCCCAAGGAAAATGTGCGAGGTACCAAACTATAGAATAGGCTGGCTTTCCTCGTGTTGGAATAGAATAATTTTTTTTCTGTTGTAGAGAATCTATTTTCGGTTCATTGCTGTCGTGTTATTCAGCTCCTACTACTCTCTTCAACTTTTATCGTGTTTAAAAAAACTTCTCCCTCAACTTACTGTTTCTATGCCTCTTCTGCGTAGATTCCTCATTCTCTCATCTCCATTCTAAATGGTCTTTCCTCTCTTTGATATGCTCTTTTTTGTAGCGGTTAAGGAGGCTTAAACTAACTTATAATCATAATCTAAATCTCTCTTTGGAAAGCTTTTGTTGCAGTTAGAGAGGCTTAAACTAGCATCTAATCTAATCGCAATGAATGAGTTATATGCCATTAGTAATAGGCGGGGTTAAAAAGATGTCAATGACAAATTGAATGATGGCATTTTAGAATCACTTAATTAGTATATGCTTATCATTAGAGAGATTGTAACATCAAAGAAACGTCCATGTATCGAGCTGAGCACGTGGAAAAAAATCGCCACAGCAGCCCCACTTTGGACCGAACCACAGACGCATTGGTCTGAGTTCTTCAAATCCATGGCTTCCATAGCACTTCTCAATTATATCGGAATTAACGAACAAATGGTCTCGGACGGTTTGGTCTATCCATTTCTTACTGTTAGCGCCAGACTACAATGGTAGTCAGTAACTTCTGAACTAGTGTTTTGTGTGGAGCTTTGGGTGCTGAGATCGGTGTTGGATGAGGCGCGTTACTGGTGCAGGTACAGGCCGCCTGTGAGCAGCAGCAGCGAAGTGGACGGCCTGGTGGGGCTGGCAGCGCTGAGGCAGGAGGTGGCGCGACAGGACTCCGTGCTCGCACACCTGCACAGGCTGCTCGCTGCGTCGCCTCACAACACCATCGTGCAGGAGCGGCTGTGGGAGACGCAACGCATACACACGCTACTTAAGGTCAGTATTTAAATATAGATACATTTGTCACAGCGCCTCTGTAACCAACAGACTGCAGCTGCTGAAGCTATTTCAGTTACACACCAGCCACAGCAATGCTGCCCAGTTCCAGCTCTTAATCTCGTCAGGTGGCACCAGGAACTTAACTAAGTCTACAAAGACGCAGGTCGATAGGAAAGTTTCTCTACAGGCCTCAGATTTTCAACAGTTCACTCGAGTGTTCAGTAAAACGTGAAGGAACGCTTTAAAAATTTCCGTTTATTCAAGATCTTGCACATTTAAAATGCCACGATGGCAAGACGAATAAAGTTTTTATATAAAACACGTATAAGGAATTTCTCGGCAAACCAGGCACGATATATGCCAACACATCATCAGGCTTTGTTACAAGCAACAAGTAGACAAGGCTTAGGTCTGAGGCAGAGCGGCTAGAGTTACGTCCGCACAAGACAGCGGGACGTTGACGACTGTAGGTGACCCGCCAAGCCACGCCTTATATACCCTACCGCCGACTGTACTATAAAAAGTCGCAAGCAGGACGACACGCGCATGGGCGCACTGGGAGCCCACGCATTTGAAAGGGTTTTTTTATTGGAAGAAATATGTATTAAAATGAACGACACTTTTCGTCGTTCACACACTCATTATCATGAATTAGCTGGTATCACCTTTGGCGCCAATATTTCTGTTCTCTTCAGGTTCTTAAAGTGTGGAGTTGTGTGTATTGCTGTTTGGGATTTGCTTCTCTGTATAAAAACCTCAATGTTAACAACACTCATATTCTGCTTTTGTGTGTACTTCACGCACTCCGACCAGCGATACTAGCCTAGTAATAACAATTGCTTTCTCAAATGTCTTGTGAGTCAATGTCTGGAAAATGTTCACAGAGAATCTGACCTGTAAGGGCAACGTGGCTGTAGTTGTTTGCATTGCGTTGTTCATTGGCTGTCATTCTCACATTTTTGTCTTCCGAATGCCTGGTGATAATAGCTTTTCACATTTACCGCAACAAGTTGGAAAGCTCTGACCGAGGATGAAGAAGGTACAATCCATAAATCTCGTTAAGGTGCCTCTCCTCATGCCACACTTCCAGGGGGAAAATGTGAGGTTCCGAGGTATAGTTTAAGTCGGCCTTCATATTGTTGAAATAGAATAGTTTTTGTTTTGGACTATCTTTTTATGGTTCACTGTTGTCTTGTTCTTCAGCATCTATCACTTTTCCCTCAAATTTTATCATGTTTCATAAACCTCTTCCTTACTTGTTTCTATGCTCCTTGTGCATAGCTTTCGCATTACACTCGAGTCCTTTCTAAATGGCACTTTTTCCTGGCTCACTGTTGAACGCCTTTTTTGCGATCAGGGAGTTGTAGACTAACAACTAATTTAATCCTGATACCATTACCTATGAACTAGGTATTCATGTTGACGAAATAAAGATTCTAAAAGAATCCCTCACCTTGAAATAGATGATCCTATGCTGAAATGTGCAAGACTCACTGACAGAAATTTGAGGAATATTGGTCGTCCGCTAGTAGAAAATCAAGTAAATCTATTTTCAGTTAGTCATCCTGACTAAGTAAAATCCACAGAGGATGCCATTTTTAGAATCATAGCACCATTAAAGTTCCACTGAAAATGCCATCATTTCCGGCAAGACATGAGAAATTTGAAAAGGGAAAGGACAAGGCAATTTTTGAAGATGGACGTGAGTTTCGATTTTTTTAGTGATGACTTCCGGGTGTCCCTTGATGGACAAATCTGCAACATGGAAGAAGAGTGAGTCCTGGTATAGGCAGACGTCGTGGGGGAGGATAGACTTGTTGGTCCTATCAAGAGGTACAGACAAGGAAAAGTAGCATCTGTTGCTCATTGTAATCTCCAGAAAGAAGTTTTGGTGTCTTATTTAGAGGAGATACCACTTTCGTTACTATAGGACTTTAGCTATTATGCGTTTCAATTCTTCCTCACGCTCTATTCATACCACTTCAATATGTTTAGCCAGTTTGATCAGCCTAGGTAAAAAGTTTATCTAACTGGTATCTTCTCCTGGAGTAATCCTGATTGGAAACTTTGAGGCTATAATCAAACTAGACCTTTATGCCAGAGTCAATTTCGTGTAGGCTCCCAGTCAGCGTGGATAGGCAAAGTTGATAGTTTCTCACCTGTTTAGAGGGTTTTTCCCGTCATTGGGGCACACTGAAACACCTGTTTAATCCTTTTCAACCTGAGTTTCTGAACAGAAAGAGTGGGATGTTGAGACAAATTTTTAAATGATTGGTTGAATCCATAGTTCTTTTTACAACGTGAAGTCTCCCTGGGCTTGCACATGAACGATAACACCACAATATAGTGCTCCTAACACGATGGGAAGGGTGTTCTTTGATTCTATTGAAGTATTCGGCCGTCGCTGAACATCATGTATTTGAATCGTTATCAAACAGGTCAATTTTAGTTTAATCTGACCTCTGAATATCATTGAAATAGCCAACTTCTTTGTTGAGAAGAGCGTTACTGTATCAAAATCGACAAACAGCATATTTTTTCGCCAAAAGGGAAATTTTTCGAGCAGTGCGCTTTTTCAAGATTTTTCTTAATTACCAATTGATGGACTGCATGATCTGCAAATTCTCGATAAGAAATCTCATCATTCTTTGTCATTCTAAAGAGCCTGAAACGATCTCATTCTGTTAACTTGCTTGGAGCACATGATAATATTCTATTTGCCATTCTTTGCTCAGCTTTCCATTTCATGATTATGGCGTCTATTGAGCTTATAGAAATGGTGCGTTTCCTAGATATTTTTCTTTATCATTGCTATTTTTATGCTGTTCAATATTTTCTTCCATGGTTCATTACTGCATGCGAGCGTTATGTTAATTGTGGAAAACATTGATTCGGCTGAGGCTGCCTTTTCACTAGAGATTAGACTGTTCTAGTGTCTCCTTCCTAACCGAAAAGTAACTTGAAAAGTTACAAACGTTATTGTAGAAGCATCTTATTAGTTTTTTCTAGGCCAACAGTCCCCATATTTTTTTTTAATTATGTAAGGAGGACTTTTTCCCACCATATTTTCTGAGTCAAGTTGTAAATTGCACGATTTAGTAACTAGGGTCGATTTGTACATATTTCCTATTGAGTTTAATTATGTCCTTTTTTCACATGAAATTTCATCTCTAAATGATGTATAAAACTGTATTGAATGGCTGGAAATTGTTTTCATGTAGAACGTTATTCAGACCCAATGTTGCACTTAAATATGTTGTGTGGGAGATAGGCCCACACCTGAATGTGTGCTGTGAGGGAGGTACGGCGCACATACCTGAGAGATGGTATGCAATAATGCAAATGTCTTTCTTCAACATGACTGTGTATTAGATCCTACCTGTCTCACCACGAACATCCAGGTGTGTAAATCCTACCTTTGTGGTGAGCCAAATATGTCGTCTTAGCGAGTTTAACATCACCTTCATTTTTAAAAGTAATGGAGACAAGTAGGAAGGGTCAGATAGGACCTACACCCCTAAAGGTGTACTTCCAGTGGGAATATGCGAGGGCCCGAGCTAAAGTATAGGTAGGCTTTATTTTTTGTTAAAATAGAATAGGTTTTTGTTTTGTTACAGACCATCTTTTTTCAGTTCACTGCTGTCCTGTTTTTCAGCACCTACTACTTTCTTCTCCAACTTTTTCTTGTTTCATGATATCTCTTAGCTTCCTGTTTTTATGCACCTTGTGCATAGATACTGCATTCCCTCAACTCCATACTAAATGGTGCCTTCATCCTTCCTCTCTTGGGACATCTTTGTCGTGGTAAAGGGAGTAGTGATGCAAAAAAAACGGTTTTATTTGATTGCGGTTTTTTTTTGCAAAAAAAAACGTGTTTTTTATGTGTTTTTTTGTTTTTTTTTTGTTTTTTTTGGACACCTAAATTTTGTTAAGTATATGTCTATGGTTTTTTTTTTGGGACACCTAAAATATATTAATATCCATGTTTTTTAGTCATTTTATTGTTATAAAAACATCAAAATGAAACCATACAGTAGAAGTGGCGGCAGATAACCCACAATTACGTAGAGGTGTCTAAGAGGAACAGCAGGAGCCACAGAACTTATATTGATGGAGTCAAAATTCAGAGCTTACTATCTCTACTATGTCTGATTTTATTTTTATGTGACCAAAAAAATCAGACTTTGCAGAGATAATAAGCTCTGAATTTTGACTCCATCAATATAAGTTCTGTGGCTCCTGCTGTACCTCTTAGACTCCTCTAGGTAATTGTGAGTTATCTGCCACCACTTTTACTGTATGGTTTCTTTTTTATGTTTTCATTACAAAAAAATGACTAAAATCCATAGATATTAATATATTTTAGGTGACCAAAAAAATATGCTGTTTTTTTAAAAACTTGTTTTATTTACAAAAAATTCTGACTAATAAAAATGAATATTAATATATTTTCTGGTACCAAATATAACCATGCTGTTTTTTTTACAAAGAATCATGACTAAAAAACATATTTTATGTGACCTAAAAAGCCCCATGCAGTTTTTTTTAAAAAAAACATGTTTTTTACTGAAAAATCATGACTGAAAAAACATGAATAATATATGTATGAGACCAAAAAAATGTTTTTGTACTAAAAAATCATGACTAAAAAAACATGAATTTATTCATCAGACCTAAAAAACCCCATGCTGTTTTTTAAAAAATATGTTTTTTTTTACAAACAATGATGTATAAGAAACCCTGGATATGAATGTATTTTATGCAACCAAAACCATGCTGTTTTATTTTATGCAAAAAACCATGCTGTTTTATTTTATGTATTTTTCATAAAAAATCGTGTCTTAAAATCATAGATATTAACATATTTTATGTTACCAAAAAAATCATTGTTTTTTATAAAACATGTTTTTTTATTAAAAAGTTATTATTCATTTTTTGGTCACGACTTCTTTGTAAAAAAAAACACCCCCTCAGGGGGATACAATTATTGTATTTATGGGAAATAGCGCTCCCAGGAGGAAAATGTGAGGGCCCAAGCTGAGAGTTAGGTAGGCCTCCTTTTTGTTTAAATAAAATGTTTTTGTTATGTTGAGGACCACCTTTTTTTGGTTCACTGTTGTCCTGTTTTTCAGCACCTACTACTGTCTTCTTCAACTTTGATCTTGTTTCATAATCTTCCTTCCTCTCTTTGGATCGCATTTGTTGCTGGGTAGGGAGGCTAAAACTAATGACTAATCTAATCTGTAAAAAAAAACATGGATATTAATTTATTTTATGTGACCATAAAACCACGCATTTTGAAAAAAAGATTTTTTACAAAAAACATGAGTGTTATTAAATTTTATCTGACCAAAAAAACATGACATTTTAAAAACCATGTTTTTTTCACAAAAAGTCATTAATATCCATGTTTTTTAGTCATGATTTTTTTGGTAAAGAAAACATGATTTAAAAATAAACCAGCATGGTTTTTTTTGGCACATAAAATATATTAATATCCACATTTTTGAATCATGATTTTTCTGTACAATAGATGTTTTTCAAAAAAACAGCATGGTTGTTTATGGTGAAATAAAGTATATTAATATCCGTGTTTTTAGTCATTACTTTTTTGTAACAAAAACATTCAAAAAACAGCATGGATTTTTCTGTCACATAAGATATATTGATATCCATTAGAACCATGCCAGGTCTTAGAATAAAATATCCACAAAGAATGTATTCACTCTATAAAACCTTTCAGAGACTAGCTCCATCCTCAGTAAGTCATTCAGTCAAATGTTTTTCAAAGGAACAGTGAAAATTCATTGTCCATTTCACCAAATTTTACTGAATGACTGAGGATGGAGCTGGTCTCCGAAAGGTTTTATGGAGTGAAAAGATTCTTTGTAGATATTTTATTCTAAGACCTAGTACAGTTCTAATAAACATTTCAATATTAACAGCATTCTTTGTTTATAAAAAGTTTTTAAAGACAATTCGATTGAAGAAAAATAACTTTCCTGATATTTACATCCGTGTTTTTTTAGTCATGATTTTTTTAAAATGTTTAAAAAAAAGACAATTTTTTTGGTCCCATAAAATATAATAGCCATGTTTTTTTAGGCCAGATTTTTCTGTTAAAAAACAATGTTTTAAAAAAACAGCATTGGATTTTAAGGTCACATAAATTTATTAATATCCATGTTTTTTATTCATAATTTTTGTATAAATAACATGTATTTTTAAAAAAAAACAGCATGGTTTTTTAGTCACATCTCTATCAATGACCATAAGTAAAGATATGTTATTATAACACACCATTTTGGGAGTTGAAAGTCATTCACATGTATTGTAAAATAAATGAAATATCAAAGCATGACACCACAGAAAATGAAAAATTTCATAAAACCATGGAAAACCATCAATTAAGAAGTATGCTGTTTTATTTTGTAATTTGACATGAAAACAAATAATGTAATGTGGTTCTTTTTCTTGCTGAGTTATTTTCAGACAAAAAATTAAAAAAAAACCAAAATATCCACGTTATTTTTTGCCAAGGTTTTTTTTGTAAAAAAAACGTGTTTTTTTTAAAAAAACGGCATGGTTTTTTTTGAGTCACATCTCTAAAAGGGAGGCTAAAACTTTCTTATTTAATAATAATCCTAGAGGTGTATCATGTGCTACAATTCTTTTAAAATATATAAATCCACTCAAATCTGAAACGGACAAAGTTTCTCTTCAAAATTAATAAAATTCAAATAAAGCTTAAAACTGATAGTCAGATTGTCAAGTTTCACGTTATGTGCACCAGAAAATGCATTTGTGTTTTTTTTTTAGATATGTTTTTATATTACTTACAAATCAATTTATGTATTTCTTGCATTTCTAGAAGTGATCCTATTTAATTCTCATTCGCCTTGAGGCTTGAAAAATTTTCGGATGGCTTTTACTACATGAATTTTTTAAGGCAGTTTCATACTTCGAAAAAATTTCAATACCAACGTGATAGCAAACATTCATTCTAACATGTGGACTGTTGATGTGTTGTTGTTCAGCGGAAGGTGAAGATCTGCCAGCGAGAGGAGTGCGAGGTTCGTGCGGTGAGCGAGGATGCGTCGTCTGAAGAAAGCCAAAGGGAGAGCGTGTCAGAGAACACGAGCAGCAACAGTACAAGCATTGTGACTACGGCATCTAACAGCCTCACCGGCCCTGCAGAAGCGTCTTCCCCTGATAAGCCTCTTGGAGATGACGCAGTGGAAGCGAGTGCATCGGCGCCAGTAGCGCACACCGCCACGCACGAGATACCCATGCTTCCCAAGCCTGTTTCTGCCCGCTCTGAACGCTCTAAGTTTGCACTCAAGTCTAGCGATGGAGCATCTTCTGCTGCTGCCGCCATGTCCGTGACCGGTGTGGATCCCATGGCTGTACCTCCTCCCAGCAGCAAGGCTCCTGGCTCTCAACACATCAGCTCAGCTGGTGCGAGACCTTATAGCGACCACGTTACCGTGATCAACATAGACTCTGAGAGCGATAGAGCATTTGAGCCTGAGTACGTTGCTCTTCCTCCGCCTGAGTTCAGTGAGACTGGAACAAACGAAAGTGTAATAACTCGAGAAACGACCGAGCAACCTGCGCCACCATCAACACCGAGTTCAGAAGCGTGCCTTGCTGATGCTGCGAGCGCTGTCCCTACTCCTGACGTTCCTGCCTCGCGCTCTTCAGCTCCCACGGAGAAACCCATGCAGCCTTTGTGTGAGTTGTGGCCGTATTTGACGCTATTCAATAGTGTAGAGGGGTCATCATTTAATTTTGCATGTTTCAATTTTTCAATGCTACTAAAAAAAGAGCTTCAAAAAATCTGGTCAGATGATTTTTTGTGTTATCCTTTAGTTTTACATAGGTAATACATGTTGAAAATATCGAGGTGTTTGTGCCAATCTTATTGTAAAATTTTACTTTTTTTCACATCCAAAATCATATATGTACTATTTTTTGTTGTTCTGTAGCAACGTATGTTGAGAGTTACAGGGATATGGATTATTTGCTTTCTTGGCATCAAATTTTTGTGAGTCTTGGGCTCTATTTTATTGAAGAGTCACTTTATAGATGTATGTAGATGAGATTAAGTGGCCGTGACTGGCTTTACCAAGATGCCAAGGAGGTGTACTAATACCAATGTTTGTGATAGGCGCGGCCCTGCTAATGGAGCAATGCTGTTATGTAATGATGGTGTTTGTCAATTTCCGTAGGTCAGTGAATTGTTCTCGAACTCAGTTACACAGTTATGGTTGTGTGATCTGTAGACGGTTCATTTGTATAATGTAAGTTAGTGATAAGATGCTCATGCATTTCACTTTTGTGGTGCCGGCCACCCGGCCGAATAACTACTGGAAAAATTCGCCTGCTATTTCAATGTAATTTTTTTGCGAATTTGATGTATTAACAAAATGATTTATTTTAATAGTAGTTAAGAATAAATTGTGATTGGTGGTGTTAGTGAGATCGATTGTGAACGGTTCAAGTTCTGCTTCAAGCAAAGTTATAAATTTTGATGTGACTCTCAAATGACGTAGATTGTGGACATTGATGATACTGAGGATCACTGGCGTGGTTTTCGTGGTGCGCAAATGTTGCAACTTTTATTTTTTTGAGGGAAGGATTGGGTTATTGGTACATTTTGTGAATTTTAATATCATTTTCCCTTTGGTAAGTTTAGGTAAACAATTAGCTTATAAACTCGTTCAAAAGTGGAAAGTGCCATGCTTTATTAATGGCTTTATTGAGGAGAATTATTTTTCAATATTTTGTATCATCAAAGTAGTTTAGTATCGTGTCTAAATGTTCATGAGTTGATCACATTTGGAAACGAATCTCTGGTACCAAAATGTGGGAGCCTTCGAAATGTTGAGCATGTGCTGAAGTCCTGGCTTCATCAATGGTGTTAAGAATGCTGCCGTTGACATTTTGACGATATATGATAGTTTACGATCAGAAATGCTGTCATTATCAACAGGTTTGATTTTTATACGATGTTAGGTTAGTTTATGGTTGATGTAAATAAATTCCCTTGCTTAATGTCATTAAAAACTCCTCAATGCTCAAGATACTTCGGAATTCAGTGGCTAACCGTATAACTTCCATCATTTGTCTTCCTAACTCCTTTGACCTTATCCGTTGCGCTATACTACGTGTAGAATATTGTAGAGAGAGGTTAATGAACATCTACATTACTACAAAATCGCTTTTTAGCTGTCAGAGTCTAAATAAAAGTCTCTAGTGAAACTGGGTCAATTCATTTCTTGAGCATATAGTTAATTGCTATCTTGCGCTTGAGCAACAGTGTAGGCTAAAAGCGGTTTCACTGAGAAAAATTATACAGTAAAAAATGTGTGAGTATTCTCGTTTTCTGAGAGTATTTTTGATAGTAAATTTCTCTATTTTTATTTCTGGTTATTTTTTCCAAAATCTGTCTTGTGATTTACACACTCCACCTACCTTCGTGAATTTTTCAATACCTTGCGCGCTTCTTTCAATAACCACACTAGCTGAAATATCCCGAGTTTGTTCTATAAATTCGCAGATAAGAGCCGATGTGCACTTTATTTTGCTGATAGTACCGAACTGTAACATGGCTGATATTTTGAGGCTAAATAGCGCACACTAATTGATCGTTACAATTCTTGAATTAGGCAAACTTGGTGAGATGTTTGCATTCCTGTGTGACAGTGTTGCAGGAATGGCCTTCTAAAAGAGTTGATTTCGGTTCTAAATCGTCATACGTGGCATATACTGACATTGTAGATGAGCATACGCAGGCTTTGAGTTAACTTCCGCACAATTGCGCTGCATATAGACACGTTGGCTTGTGCTGCAGGCGTGGACGCTGAGCTGGTGTCGCTGGTGCGCGAGGAGGCGCAGCTGCTCGCGCATCATGCCGAGCTGCTGGCCATGAATCACGACCTCACACGCAAGCTCCACGCAGAGACCGCGGAGATCGCTCGACTCAAGGAGGAAATCCAGGAGCTGCAAACCCTCTACGGCTACAGGTCTGCATGGGTAGTTTTTGGATGGGGAGGTGTCGACTTTCAAATTCTCCTCTATAATATAGGCTAGTTGTGTTTCACTATTTCCGTGAGCATGACGAGTATAATTTCTCTCTGTGCATCGAAGCCGTCTTACTGCTTGACCACTACACATGAACGCCTCCATTGCTCTTGGCATTCATGCAGCTTTCTACAGCAGTTTTCCAAGGAACTTTTTCCTATAGCTTTTCCAAGCCATGAAGGGATTGATTCTTCATTGTTCAGCTGCTTCTTTATAGAAGCAACACTAATTACGGTTTATTGTACTTGGGGAATTCCTTACAGAGACACAGTTATTGTATCGATGGAAATTAGCACTCCCAGAGAAGAATTTGAGGTCCCGAGCT
Organism: Morinoia aosen; assembly: GCA_030386875.1. Lineage (NCBI taxonomy): Eukaryota > Metazoa > Arthropoda > Malacostraca > Amphipoda > Talitridae > Morinoia > Morinoia aosen. Next base: position 45,704,522 of record CM059559.1, read on the forward strand.
TAAGGTAAGGTGGGCCTACTTTTTGTTTAAGTAGAATAGGTTTTCATTTTGTTTAGGTCGATCTTCTTTCAGTTCACTGCTGTCTTCTTTATCTTGTTTCTTAAACTTTTTTTAATTTACTGTTCGTATTTGCAGATGGTCTTGTGTGGGAAAACACCTTGTGCAAATATTCCACGTTCCCCAAAGTCCATACTAAATAGCGCTTTCCTCTTTTTGGAACGACTTTGATGCCGTTAAGGAGGCTCAAACCAGCTCACATAATCTAATCTATGCACGAAAAATCAGGCTAAACCTTATCCCCCTCAGGGGGATACAATTATTGTATCTATGGGAACTAGCGCTCCCAGGGGGACAATGTGAGGGCCTGAGCTGAGAGTTAGGTAGGCCTTCTTTTTGTTGAAATGAAATGTTTTTGTTGTGTTAAGGACCACCTTTTCTCGGTTCACTGCTGTCCTGTTTTTCAGCACCTACTACTGTCTTCTTCAACTTTGGTCTTGTTTCATAATCTTCTTTCACAACTAACTGTTTCTATGCCTTTCTGCGTAGATTCCGCGTAGATTCCGCGTTTCCTTAACTCCATACTAAATGGTGCCTTCCTCCTTCCTCTCTTTGGATCGCAATTGTTGCTGGGTAGGGAGGCTAAAACTAACGACTAATCTAATCTAAACCTTATCCTTCATTCATCTTCAGCTTGCTCATAGAATCTTTAATGCTGCGGTCTTTATTGGAGCTGTCGCGTCTTATGTGATTAATCAAAAGAGCGGAATTAACTCTATTTAATCATGTATTTCCCATGTAATGGAGCTGACCAAGAATTATAAAATTTGCTACTGCTTAAATATGCTGACATAATTTTTTTATCTAATGAATGTATAAATAAATTCAGTTTCCTTGAATTATTTCACATACGGCAGAAATAATTAACCCGCGTCATTAGACAATTTAAACAACTTAAATATCGTTCCCTCTCTCTTCCTTGCAATATATTCGAAGAGTTTTCATTTTATTCCTGGAGCATAAGAGTTACAAAAGGTTTGGCTGCTTCACGCAATTTTGCTTTTCATATTTATTCTTCACAATACCAGGTCGTCAGGAACCGCCAGTTACGAGTTACGACAAACTGAAAATCGCTCAAAATCGTATTTTGAATTTGAAATCTCCTTCAGCTACTATATTGTTCTTCCAAACGCTACTCACATCGCTGAACATTATGGACCGACCGGGGCCCCGGCCAAACCCGGCCATTTTTGATGACCCCGGGCCCCGGCAAGCCCCGAAAATTTTTGCCCACCCCGGCCCCGGCAGAATAGTGCCCTAGGCCGGGGTTTTTAGTATTGTACTACACCTTTTTTTCATCAAATTAATCCAAGTCAAGTTCAAATAAATCCAAGTCAAGTTCAAATAAATCCAAGTCAAATTCAAATTAATCCAAGTCAAATTCAAATTGATCTAACCCTAAGTTGAGTTGAAAATTGACATAATCACACGTTAATTTGAGCGGTTTTGTGTTAAATATGTATCTATTGGATGTGGTGAGCGAGACAATCGTTTTTCCTTTACGCAAGGAATACATAAAATTTGCGCCAGTGTTGCAATCTCTATAAAAACAAGCTGTCGTAAAATGTGCTAAATCTGCCTAGTGTCCAGCATCAGGAGGCAGAGTGTGATTCAAATCTTTGACCGGCTTAAAAGAATCGAGTCAATTATAAAAACTTGGCATTATACTACTAATTAATGTTGCTTTAAAATTCGACATTGATGGCAGTGTTCAAACATTCAAATATTTATGTTCAAAAGGTAATTTTATGTTAAACATACACGTAGTAGTTTCGAGGATTTATTTACACTCATAAATATTTAAATACGTGGAATTTCACTTGATCACATATGTATATGGAATCATATACATGCAAATACAAAAGATTAACACCGGACGATACGTAGATTTAATCTTTAAAAGTAATACACAAATGACATTCACAGAGTACTAATGTACGATTCCGTTTGATTACAGTTTATATGAGTATTACACAAATGTGAAGAAATGTAGGATCCTCTGATAATGCACTATAATAATAATACAAGTTACAATGTTTCTGACTCAATGCGTATTTTATATGTATGTGTATACAATTCAATATATGTTCGTGTATACATTCAATATATCTTGATATGGGTGACAATATTCATTAAATGACTATCATAAAAGTTATTTGAGTCTTGAAATTATAATATATGTTGAATTGTATACACATACATATAAAATACGCATTGAGTTAGAATCATTGTTACTTGTATTATGATTGTATATTGTAAGAGGATTCTATGCACATTTCGTCACATCGACTAACACGGATTACGGAATAGTACATTAGTACGCAGTGAATCCCATTTTGTATATTTCTTTTAAAGATTAATTCTGCATATCGTCCGGTAGTAATCATTTGTATTTGTATGTTTATGATTTCATGTAGATATGGTAAAGTGAAATTTCAGGATCGATGTAAGATCTACGAGTAAATAAATCCTCGAAACTACTGTGTGTATGTGTAACATAAAATTACCTTTTGAACATAAATATTTGAATGTTTGAACACTGAAATCAATGTAGAATTTTAAAGCAACATTAATGAGTAGTATAATGCTAAGTTTTTATAATTGACTTGCATCTTTTACGCAGGTCAAAAATCTTAATCTCACTCTACCTCCTGATGATAGATACCTAGCACATTTTACGAGAGCTTGTCTTTTCATAGATTGCAACACTGGCGGAAATTTTATGTATTCCTTGCTTAAAGAATAAACGATTGTCTCGCTCATCACTTCCATTAGATACATATTTACCTCCAATAGATAAATGTTCATAAAAACCGCTCAAATTAACGTGTTAGTATGTCAATTTTTAACTCAACTTAGGGTTGGATTTATTTGAACTTGATTTGGATTAATTTGAACTTGATTTGGATTAATTTAAACTTGACTTGGATCTAATTGAACTTGACTTGGATCTAATTGAACTTGACTTGAATTAAATTGAACTTGACTTGAATTAAATTGAACTTGACTTGAATTAAATTGAACTTGACTTGGATTAAATTTAACTTGACTTGGATTTATTTGGAGTGAAAAAGGTGCTGTGTGCTCGGCAAACCGCACGTGAAAAATTCATGTGTTTTTTAATCAAATTTAAAATGATCTTTCGAGAGATTTGCGACTTCATCGCAATCCTGAAGAACATGCACTCACGTAGTAGAAAAAGCAGTGTGTATACTACCACCCAGTGTAATTACAATCCAGTGCGCAGTTATTGACATGAAAGAACCTCGACTTGAAAAATCGAAATAACAGTAGCTCATGAGAAGATGCTATTTTCGTTTACTTGCTTTTGTATTTCCTCTGAAATGGCACACTGAATTTGGATACTGAGGTTCAGAATTAGTCTTGTTCTAATTACCTCCTCTGATGTAATCATTCAAAAACTCTGTAAAGTTCAAGAAGTTTACTTTTCCCAGGGTGGTAAGGATTGAGCGCGTCATGAATCCAGTAAATTAACAATTTCTCTTCATGTATTTGGTCAGTATTATTAGGCACCCAGTTTTTGGATTCAGTAAATGTTTTTTTTTTAAAGTCAGCTGTTTGCCAGTAGACGAAGACAGCGTGCTACTATCGGCTGTTTTGCCTGCTGCAACCTAAACTGGCTTTGCTTTCAATACTTAGACATTTAGTTTTTCTTCTTATTCATTTTGTTTTTATTTTTTAATTCTCTTTCTTTGTTTGGTTTTTCTTTAGCTTCCAGGAATTGATAATTTTGTGTTGATTTTAGATTACCCCATGAAGATTTAGTTGAGAAAGTTTTCTGAGATGCAAGAGCCGTTCCGTGTAGTATATTTGCTTCACAAATGATGCACACTGCAATTCCTACACTCTTTACCAACATATAAAAGCAATCCCATACTGCTGATGCACTGCTTTTAGTCATTATGCCTGGTGTCCCACAAAAATGTCCCCGACTTTTTAATTGATTATATTTCCGTGTTAAATTACCATTTTTTAGTTGTCTTTTTTTGACAATGTAATAAATTTTATTTTCTTTTAGAATAATCTATGTTTTTGAAAATCGTTTAATAACAACTTTACATTGATGGATTTACTGAAAGGGATAGAAAAATTAATTGTTCAAAGGAAAAGCGTTTAAAATAATGTTTATATTCTTCCTTATTTTGTACTTTCCAAAACAACGAACAAACAAAAATTTAAAAGTGCAACAACACATTACCTTAAATATTGTTTAAAAAACTAAAGTAATTGAGTATTCTTCGACATACCCTCCATTTCTCTCGAGGCAAGTATTACTTCTAGCCACCATTGAACGATGAGTTTTGCGGATTATTTCACTGTTTTTCTTCGGTTCTTGAAACACTTCTCCAATTCGTTGTCGAAGAACTATTAATGATGGAGGCGATGTTTTGAAATTACGTTCGTTTACAGTAGGTATTGAGAAATGAAGAAGTATACCACCAGTTGTTTTTAAAACTTTTCCTTTGAACAATTAGTTTTTCTGCCTTTTTCAGTAAATCGATCCCTGGAAAATGCTTATTGAACGATTTTTAAAACTTAACTTTTTCGAAAAGGAAACAAAATTTACCACGTTGTGAAAAAAGACAATTAAAATATATTAATCTAAAGCGGAGATAGAATCAATTAAAAAGTCGTGGACATTTTTGTGGAACACCCGGTATATTTAATTACTATAATAGCCTCTATATTAATTAGTTCAACAAACACAGCAACTGCAAGTCTACAAAACTTTAGTGACTTGACAACATTTCGCACCCAATCGCAACATGCATTGAGCCACTAACCGGCGTTTTGCATTACGTCGTCGTGACACGGTCTGAACCCCGGCCCCGGCCATGGTAAATTTGATAACCCCGGCCCCGGCCATGGTAAATTTGATAACCCCGGCCCCGGCCATGGTAAATTTGATAACCCCGGCCCCGGCCATGGTAAATTTGATAACCCCGGCCCCGGCCATGACAAATTTGTTGACCCCGACCCCCGCCAAATTTTCAACCCCGGTCGGTCTATACTGAGCATCACGATCTCGATTCCTCCCTTCAATCGTCACAGGACACAATGAATATCAACAAGAATGTGTTAAGAATGTACGTATCATTACGTGCAATGTATAGAATGTTCTCACAATATCCAAGAACTGGAAATAGAAACGACGGAGCAATATATTAACTCTATTGAAATATATTTTAAACTTCCAACATTTTCTGCCTACTGGTAGGACGTCATTGCTATAATTCCATGTCTAGAAGCAGGCTTGAAGGTGTAGGAGGCATTGGCAAACCTCAATGTCTTAATCTGGATAATGACCGACAGATTGAAACTTCGGCGACTAGGCTGAAAATAATTGAGGATCCCAAAGATAGATCATTCTACTTCTAGGGGTTAAGCCTAAAGTTGTCGTAAAATGCGAGTCTCTTCCCTTGGTCAACCTGATTAATTTTTAGGAGCATTCTCTCAACTGCTTTGTCCCTTTAAATGTTTACTGAGGCTTTCTAAGTTATATTCTTCTTTCTTGCATTATACCAAGCACAATGATTAAAGTGTGTGATAACTTTAGTTGCTGATCTCCCGCAGGACGTATTCATACGACAGTAGTGAGAGCGGCGGTGAGAGTGAGAGCGGCTTTGTTGGAGGTGCGGAAAGCGACAACGAGGAGGAGGTCTTGCTTCAGCTGCAGCAGCACAACTCGCAGCTGCAGGTTAGCGCTTACCTCGAGCTCTTTGATAATCTGGTGCAGTTAGTGATTCTATGATAACCCGGTAGCAAATTTCCCGCGTTATGATTAAAGTCGTTGCTCAATCAATGCGTTTCAGTCTTGAGGTGGTTTAATCATGTTATTTTTAAAAAATGAACGTTCTTAATTAGCTTGTAGAATTTTGTGTGCGTTAAATGTTACCACGAATGTTTTTCAAAGTTTTATTTAAAAATCATAACTGAGGGCTACTCCCATTTTTTGTATACACTTATAGGGCGTTTTTTATGATTACAAATTTCAACTATAGGTAGAAAACTCAAAATCAATAAATTTTCACAAATGATAAAATGCCCAAAACTCCTCAGTTTTCCAGTTATAAGAACTTGAAGAAACTTTAACCCGTCTCCACATGGTCGACCTACCGGGAGGTTTGAAGAAAATGGGTCAACTGTGCAACTTACTGTACATTCATTAGTCAAGTTAGAAGTTTCATTGGGGGTTCATTGTAAAGAGAGAGAGTTGCTCTTTCTGTCAGTGGGGAAAAAAATGCTGCTACCCCCACAAAAATTAACGAAATTTTAGTTTTTATTTCGGTAAAATACAAAAAAACAGGAACCGGAAAATCTCTGGCCATTTTTCATTTATTGCACTTTCATGTTTTTTTATGATGCATTTTCATAGATTCTGAGTTGCTGAATCTTGTGGTATGTGAATTTTTCTTCAGGTCTAATAGTTCCGGAGTTATGTGCATTATATGTAAAACAGTTTTTATTTTTTAGTTCATTTTGTGTTTAGGCTGTTATCAAGCAGTTTAATTGCTTGTAAAGAGTTTGATATGCATAGAGCTTTTCCTCCCGAATACAATGCTGGTATTATTTTTTGCCTAGGAGTAAATCTGTGGATTTGGACTCCCATTTTTGGAACAAAAAACAAAAAAAAACTAAAAATGATGGCGACCTTCTAAGAGGCAGAGTGTGTGCTGGTATGCCTCAGCTACACTGCTGGCCTTCTAAGAGATTGTGCAGCACCGGTAGCTACACTCCAGACTGAGCAGAAGAATTCATACAGATTTGAGCTTGTTACCTCTCCTTCCCTGTTCCACCCACCTAATTTTACTTTACAACAATGAATAGCGCTCAACGAGACGCTTAAGACCATATATGGCAACCCTAGGTTTGCTGATGTGAAACATGTACTTGCTTTGCTGACCTTCTAAGAGTCCAGGACGTGGCGACGGGTTAAAAGTTAAAGTAGGATACGACGTGCGCGCCAATGTTAGCGCTTGTCTTTATAGTTCTGACCCCACTATAGCAATTTCTGTTATTTTTACAATAAAACCTGCGAGCATTTTACAGTTACGAGAAATGCCTGCAATTTGAATGTTCGTTGGGAAATGAACACCAAGCCATAATGGATAAACTTTAGTAGTTATTTCATTAAATTAATAAAAGCCTCATTTTTTACTATATGAGAGAAACTTTTCGTCAAAGGTATTGTAGGATATTAAAAACAAACCATAAATTATTGCTTAACGCTGCATGTTCACAAAGCGCTGCATGTTCACAGTTCAACCTTTTGTCAATTAACCAAATCGAACTTAGACATCAAACTTGTGTGTTGCAATAAAGTAAAAACATTATTAAATGCTTAATAGCTTGAAACTCCATATTTTTCCTTATCGTAAAATGCTTGCCGGTTTTTATTAAAATTACCAAAACCTGCTTTAGTGGGGTCGGAACCATCAAAACTAGCGCTAACATTTTCGCGCACGTAGTATCCTTCTTCAAGTTTTAAAGTTTCTTCAAGTCTTTGTAACGCAAAAATTAAAGAGTTTTTGGCATTTCATCATTCGGGGAAAATCGATTTGACTTTTTCCACCTATGCTTGAAAATTATCCATACCAAAAAAACACCCTGAATACTGTGATGACGTTAGGATTATCTTGAACGCAGGACAGCTGCTTGAGGCATGAAAAGAGAGCACGACATCCCAGCAACCGCTACTTTCTGTGCTGGTGCGCAGTAACTATTCATAAAAACATTTCTACCCCGTTCAAATGAATTTTGAACAGTAACTGAGTGCGTAAAAAACTCAAACTAAATATAGTTCAGAGGATAACTATTGAACACTAGTATGTAAAACCTCAAGAATGTAATCTATTACCGATACCTTGGGCGTGAGGAAATTTTTTTTTGAAGAAGAGCCGTTTTAATGGTGGTTAAATGGAGTGTAATATTGAAGCGATATGTGTTAGTTTCTTCAATACAATAATTTGATCCGATTTATCAAGGGGGTTTTATTGTATCAGAAGGTGTGTAGACTGTAGCTGTGAAGCCCAACGTTTTTGTGTGTTGATCGTAGCTGGGGAGCGCATTATTTTGTGTATAACTGACTTGCTTGAATATGGGTCATGACTTTGACGAAGTATACACACTCAATCATACGCTGGCTTTTAAAGAACCAACTTATAAGGTATAACTTACCGTCGTGAATAATTTTCGTCCTTTCAGTTGTATGAACACTTGCATTGTGGGGCGAAACTAGTGACAAAGCGCCACACGAGCATGCTCTGGTGAACTGAAGTTTCATACGGGAAAAAAGATGCAATTCAGTTTCAAGAGTAATTTAGGCGATAAACTGTATTTATTTACCCTTTGAAATGGGAATTTATGAAATCGATTTATTGAAACGATTGCTGAGTAGCTAGCCTGGTTATTTGGTATCTAAAGTGTCAAAGTAGTTCTAATCTATTATTATCCAAGTGTATGCGGTCTGTCGCTATAATCGTTGGTGAAAAGATGGTTTACGTCGGCTGAGTTGTGTGCAATACTGTCTGCGGTGCGCGCATCTCGAGCGGTGGATACGAGTATGATCACAATCGTCTCAGACTGTCGTAGCGCCCTACAAAGTATCATAAAACCCTGCAACACCCATCCTATAATAACGCAGATCTTAACGCTGATGACTGAGATCGGAAAAAATTATACATTGTGCTGGGTGCCTAGCCATGTGGGTGTGGCGGGAAACGAGAGAGCTGACGAGGCTGCACAGTCTGCCACTTAACGAGAGCGCCAGATACGCAAAGGAATGCCTCGCGGAGACTTCGCATGTGCATTTAAAAGACTCGTCCATCAAAATTGGAATCATGACTGGCGTGAAGTGACTGAGAACAAACTCCGGGAAATTAAGGACACGACACAACCCCTCCGGACAAGCTGCTGGACCAACCGGGAGTGGGAGATAAAGCTGTGTCGCCTCCGTATTGGACATACACTTCTAACGCATGAGTATTTGATGAACAGGACTGCGCCGCCGCAATGTCACCAGTGTCAAGTTCTGTGAGTGTAAAACACATTCTCACAGAGTGCCAACGATATGCTGCACTAAGACGCCGTTACTTCGGTCAGAGCGAGGTGGTGATGAGCGAGTTACTGGGAGACTCTGGCCCGGTTGAATTGGGGGGAGCCCTCTATAGGTTTCTCCAAGAAGCTGACTTATTCTGTGTAATGTAATCTCCCATGAGCTGTAAATTATAAAGACCATGTAAATTAATAGTGATGCCAGTTACAATTTTAGTTTAAATTGTGCTTTAAATGTAATATGCTACTGCGACTCACTGTGCGGATCACTTGTTGGTGGTAACGGTGGTTAAACAATTACAATAATAATAATAATGGTTTACGTCGTGGATAGAGATTAGATTTGCTTTGTAGAGAGCTTTGGAAATTGTCAATGAATAGTGAGACGTAAGGTTTGTTCACTTGAAAAGGGCTTTGTAGATTTTCATATTTTTGCATTTGTAATTTTAGATTTAATTTTAAGAAAACATATATGGTGATGGGAAATTATTCTCAATTCATATGGCATTAGAAGTTACTTAAAGGTATTTTGCTCCTCAACTCGTCGATATTTTGTGTTGAGCAGAGCAATAACGAGGAGCTTGTGAGGCGAATACAGGAGGAGCGGGAGGCTGTGGTGCTGCTCAAGGCGCGGCTGCGACAGTCGCAGGCCTCCCACGTGCGCTATCCCGTCCCTGCTGCCGCTCACTGATCTCGAAGAGCTCCGATGGCACGGAGAAATCGGTAAAAAAAGTTTATGTGAGGTCATTCCTTCATATTTGGTTGCGTGTAAAATAGTAATCACGCGACTAAGTCGCGTTTGTGTTGTAGTTCTGTTGAACTTTTTTGGTCTCCGCCAATGTCAAAAGAAAATGTCTTGACGATAGAGCAATTTTTACTTGATAAACCAAGAGTTTTTGTGTTAATTTTGATGAAAATATCTATACGGATTACCTCAACCTATGCAGTTCAATCACGTGTGTTCATGACGAAGACCTTTAGGGGAAAGTGAGTTCAGTACTGAATTATCCCGTCCTGTATGTTCCGGTGCTTCGTTGAGTGTACATGAGATGGACGAGAATATAGATAATGTGATTATAATTGTTGAAATAGTATTTATCGATGGATTAGTACTGCAACCATTTTAGGCCTTTCGTTCAATCTACTCAAGTCAGCCCTCTGAAACGAGTAAACGAGTCTGCCCTTTTTATTTCAATTCGTAATTCTCTACGATGGGCTATGAAAACGCATTGTGGCCTCGTCATTTTATGGTTGACATGAACGGGAATTTTAGTATTAGCGATGTCTTTAAGGAGGATGTTGGAGTGAATAATGTAAATAGTTCAGTTATTGAATGTTTCAATTAACCAAAGATCTAAATATGGATAATTTTTGCAAGGTTTTCCATTTTTTTTGTAAAATGCAGAACTGTTCTAGAGTTTATACTTTTATTTTGTGTATACAAGCGAGTTTCGTAGATGAAAAGAGAGATGACTTGTTGTATCACATACGCCTTACTGTTCAAATTTAAACAATGGCTAGTGTGTTTTCTTTTGAAATTAATTACATTTCAACATGTTTTTCAATTAATTGCGTGAAAAAGCTGGTACGTTTATACTACGAAAATTAAGTTCAAAATCTGCGGCAATGACGGATTTGATGAGTCCTGGTATTTCAGCCATTCTGTGGGCTGATACGACTTAGAATTTCTCTCCTGGAGTCGTGTCGCTATCATTCGCTGGTTGTGTACGTTTCCTTTGGATCTTGGCTCTCATTTGAGAGGCGCTACCACTAAGTTACCGTGAGATGATCAACTGAGGCCTTCAGCCTTGTACGCCTAGCATTAGAGCTGCTTGTTTTGTTGCATTTTGTTTCTGGCTGGGGAGCACGCATATCGTCCTCATGAATTGTTAGGGCGCACCAAGTTCAGTTGTTTCTTCGCTTAGAGATGATAGTTTTAAATCTAAACCTTACGTTTACCTGATCACATTGTGAATCTTTGGCATCATTGTAAATAATGACTGAATTCGATGAATTATCCGAGAGGAGTGCGCGACGCTGACAGTCCTAGTGTATTCCAGAGATGGCTGTTTCAAGGTACCATTTTATTCTTAGTAGTTGCCTTATTTTTATCGACTCCTGTCAAAAATGTTGTCGCGTGTGCTTAAAAAAAGAATCTCAGTTCAAATAAAAAAATGTCAGTTCTGATGATGTCTTCCAGTCTCGAATTACTGGAGACTGTGAGTACCGTTATTACCGTCTGACGTAGGTGTCAATTACAAAAGAACGTGTACCAATCAAAGAATAATTGTGGTTTCCTTTCGGTTTGAATATTAATTATGTATATAAAAAATATACATAGGATGAGGAAACATGTTTTGTACTCCTTAGTCTTTCTAAATTGTGTGAGTAAACGTGAAATGAAATTAATCGTATTGTTAATTCCTAATATTGTTACCAGAGCTTCTAAAAATACAGGTTAACCATCACTCTCGCATTCCTTAGTAAATATGATGGAAGGATGTTAGTTCAAACTTAACACATTGACTATGATGGGTTAAACTGAAGTTCAATACCCAACTCAAATTCAAAGTCAAAAGTTGTTAAAAATTTTACAAATAGCAAACATTAATTGAGTATAATACCATTAATTTAAAAGATTGTAAAAAAAATTAAAAGTGACCTATCGATGGTTTGTTTTGCAGCTGGAAAACCTTAGACACGACCAGCACGGTGGGTCATACAACAATGAATGCATTAAAAACAGAAAGGCATGCGAGGTATTTCGAAAAACAACAAATTTATCATTTACTATACAACTCTGATAAAATACCGGCCGATACTCAGATGGACATATTTCCACAATCACAATTCCTCATAACACCAATATGTTTGCTAATGTGAAGCCAAGAGGTAATTCCATCCCGAGACCAAGGCTTCTACAAACAGGCCAGGATGTGTAGAAGACAGTGGAAATAATTTCCTAGTCACATACAGCATTATATCCTCAAGATGTGCAAGATCACCTCGTTTAAATCAGCCTATGTGAAGAGGAAATAAGAATATAGTTGAGGTTGTAGAATTGATGAAAATCTCATTAAAGTCTAGCTATGCACATTGGCTGACGAAGGCATTAATAGGAGTACATGAATTTTGTTCTGAGCTCTGATGAGTTTGAAGGCAAGCACTTATTTTACGGAACTAACACAGTAAACGGAATGAGATCAAAGCTAAAATGTAGTAAGAAAACGGATTCGGCAAGTTAAGAACAGTACAGGGGCCGCACGCAGGACACGGCACTCCGTGGAAACCTCTAATGAAATGAAATATAATTGAGAAAGTACGAAGGCAGCTCCACTAGAGCTTCGTTTCGCACTGCGCTCTCTGCCTCGACAAATATCATGATTATAAGAGATGATCAAAGGCCATCTTAACACTTTGACTGCGACGTGCGCCACCGGTGGTACACGGAGGTAATTTTCATAATGCTGCTGACCGACCAGTAGTTGCAAACTCAATTTTCATGAATACTTAATCAAAGCTAAATGAAGGCACGATCCAATACCTGTTGAGTATTTTTAAAATAGTTTACTACAACTGACTTTAAATTTGAGTTTGGTGTTGAACTTAATATTGAGTAGTTGCAGTCAATGTGTTAATTAAGGTTGGATTATTAAGTAAGGAATGCCTCTCACCAAGGGTTTATTTTCTCGACCAACCAACCATAACAGAGTCAGTATTAAAACTCGGTTGTGATCCCTCAAGATGAAGAAACAAACTTTCGAGTTCAGATGTCGCTGTTTCCTGTGTACAACTCAGAGTAATGGAGGGAGTACAGGATGAAAATTTAAGAGGCACTAGAAAAAACTCAGCAACATCAACAACTTAGAGTAAAACACCGGCCTCAAGAGGGTAAAACCTAGTTTTTGGTTCCGGTGTAACTGCCAATGAAAATAGTTTTCTCCAGAAAAATTTTACTCGAATAGAAGACAAGTATTTTACCAATGATTAAAATTGTTCTACAGCGACAACTAGAAAAGACGTTCGATTAAACACAGCCGAGTACAAAAACTTGTATGAACTTACAAGTATCCTCCATAGATTTTTGTTTCTCAACCTCCCCATAACTCATCAACTCAGTTCCTGTGTTAGTTCCTCGCATACTTGTCAAATCAATGATTGCGACAAATCTTGGACTATTATTTCTATTAACTCGTTCAAGTATTCATAATATTCTGGCAATCTTCGTAATGCGAGTTCAACAAACGCTTTTGAGCAGTATTTCAGTTTCCAGCCGGAAGAAACTGGCTGGCAACGACGCTAGAGAAGCGCCCTCAGTAGCTGCTGTCCAGCATCTGACAGCCGAGCTCACCGCTGCGCCAGAGCGCAATGAAATGTTCAGCAGCCATCGCCAGGTTGGGACCCGCCTGCGTGCCCAGCTTTGGGGAGCTCGGCCTGATCATGCCGCGCCTACCGAAAGCAAGCCATCACCACATAAAAATTGACTCGAATAAATCTTCTTGACTATTTTTGGATGGAAAAATGGCCATTACTGTTTTTTCACCTGCAATGTTCACCTTGACAGAAAGTTGTTTTCAAATTGTTCCTCAGTTTAATCTAACGCATAACCCAGAGCCACCACTAATCAAGCTCACAACACAATGGTTCCCAATGACATGTCTAAGTGTTCAAATCAATAAATTAATATCAATCAATAAATAGAATGCACTAACTGAGCAACCCCTATGGCTAATTTCTCATGGTCTCGAATTTAAATTAAAAAGTAAATACATATACTCTTCCTAGTTACAAAGTTTTAAGACAACGTTAGTTTCACAAGTTCAGTCTGAAGTTCAATTATCGTTTTTGAAGCCACACGTGTTCTAACAGGAAACATACCATCAATACCGCAGCTCAACATAGAGTTGAATTAAACTAAACAACCTAGCCTAGGCCTCTCAGTATAACAGAAGAACCTTCATTACGATAAGTATGGTTCATGTTGCATCTGGCAGTCGGAGAACTTACTAAGCTGATAGTCTCATCCACAGAGTGGTAGCAAAAGAATTTGAGCATACAGTCAGTGTAGGTATGGTACTTTGATTAAACCCTTTACAACTTCCATGTAATCTCTGAAGTGAACTCTAGTTCACTACAGAATTAACAATAATTTCCTTTCCCGAGATCCGTCCCATGATACACACACATGCACGCACCTGTGAGCGATAGTGGAGAGGAGCTTGAGGCAGTTGTCTGTAGGGCCAGACAGCTGAAACGCGTCCACGTACTCTCTTCGTCCGGCTCTATTTAATCTGCCAAAGAAAATACAATACTCAACCTGAATTTCTACAGACCAAACAAAAGGTTAATAGAAAAAAGACAAACTATCTGCAGCAGTTCCGCTACGTGAATCCCCACCACATGAAATCACAAACTGGCATACTACTTTCAAAACTAACGATCGTTTGTATTATTCGTTTTCCAATACAAGAGCAGTAGAAACTCAATAACTTCGATAATGGTTTTCAATTTGAACACTTTTCAAAATTTGGAAGTTTACTTCTAATGCCAACAGCAAATAAAGAAAAAGTAACGTTTACAAATAAAGGGTTCCATTAAAGCCGAATATGGTTGAATCAATACAAAAACTGGAAAAAATTCCGTGGAATTTCACCAAGATACAGGGGGGCACTCAAAAAATATCTACCCAGTCGACCAATAAATAATCGACCAAATTGTCAGTTAATTTGAGTAATCCATGCTTGTGACGCGCGTAGGCGGTGCTCGAGGGAAGAACGTACCGCAAAACGGCAGCATCCCAACTACAACAGTTCATGACTGGCAAGTAAGAGGAGGCTAAGCATTGAGCATTTTTTCATTTTGTGTTTATGAGGGATATTTTAGTAAAAACACTAACGACTCGTAAACGAGGGGCACGCTGTTCGGTTGCGAGTGCTAATTCCCATAAATACAATAGTTGTATCCTCCTGATGGTTGATTGATTATAGATTAGTTATAGCCTCCCTTTACCACAAGAAAGATGTTCAAATAGAGAAAGGATGAAGGCGCCATTTAGTATGGAGTAAAGGGAACTCAGAATCTATGCACAAGGTGAGTTCCCGTACAGGATCCCGCGCGCATAGGAACAGTTGAGATGGAAGTTCAAGAAACAAGACAAATTAAAGTTGAAGAAGAAAGTCAAGAGGTGCTAAAAACAGGAGAGCAGTGAATCGAAAAAAGATGGTCCTTAACAAAACAAAAAATTTTTATTTAAATAAAAAGAAGGCCTACCTAACTCTCAGCTCAGGACCTCACATGTTACCCCAGGGAGTGATAATTCCCATACATACAATAGTTGTACCCCCCTGAGGGAATCCTCCTAAGGAGTGAACTGAAGAAACCGGGGAATCTATGCACAAAGAAAGTTCTCCAAAAAATACCTTGTCCATGGGAACAGAAAATGAGAAAGGGGAAGGAAAAACTAATAGAATTTAAGGAAGAAGGCATGAAAACAGAGATAAAAAGTGGTCACGAAAAGTAGAAGTTTCCCAGGCATATCTATAGCTGTGGTAACCTAACAGTTTCCCCTTAGGGGGAGTCAATCTTCATAACTTAGGATAGATAAACCTAACAAACCTACACCAATTACATTTCGTTTGCTCTGAGGTGCCTATCGTGTGCCCCTGAGGGCAAAGTGACCATAAGCAGAAAATAGAATATTCAACTATTTATGCAATAACCGATTACGCATCTTACCTAATCTTAAAAAAGTATTGAACGAGAAAACGATAGCAGGTGCATAAGGTCGTATAGGTAAATTAGCACATGGCTGCGACCTTGCAAAAAAAAAAGAAGTCCTCAATGAATGAAGGAATGTACCGCTAGTGTCAATAATATAACTTTGTTTAGCCAGCCATCGCTCGATGAGTAGAGGTATATTTCATTAGTTTAAATAAAAAAAGCCCCAAATAGATGGCCAGACGCGAAAAAATCACCTGAAGAGCAGATAATCAGCCATGACGTCAGAGGCCACGAGATGGTCACACACGATGGCGGAGAGCGCGAGCTTGAGCCCCGCCTCAGCGCTGGGCAGCGTGGGCGACAGCACGCCGGGCGTGTCCCTGATGTACACCCCGGGCCGCCGGCACACCTGCTCAGTCACGTGCCTTCGCTGATTTCAAGAGCGCAGCTGTCGTCTGGACAGGCTTGAACTACATAAATTACTCCAAATTATTTCAATTCACATTAAAATATTCTACGCCTTTCTCGTTCATGCTCTGTCATGATAAACTACGCAGTTGTAACACACAAGAAATTGTTCTCCCCAGAAATTTGAACATTTTTTTCCTCTGAATACATTTTTTCCTCTTCGAAATAAAGGATGGATTTTTTCTACATCTTTTTAGACTCAACACCGTCAAGTATCAAAATACCCATTTCAACTATCTTAGTTTCTTAATTGTTAACAGGGCCACTATTGCGCGCATTCAAATCGAAATGGAGGCTGGTGGATCAAATAATCAGTAATTTAATTGGAAGTATACATAAAAATAAATTAACCAAGGCAAAATAATGTTGGTAGTTATCTAGTAACTATTATAAGCCTAGCATGTTTTTTTATATAAAAAGGTGCTTACTTCTTTTTTAAATTGAAAAAATTATGCTTTAAAAATGTATGCTTCGACGCCAAACAAATGGTCGAAAAATTTAAGAAAAAACATCAATTTAGTTTTTGCTTAACTTTATCTCTAAATACATTTACGTGTGAGAAACTCGTTCAATTTAAATAAAGAAGGTAATAAATGTATTGCATAGACCCTGAAGCTTACATTTGAGTGATTTCAATAGCAAATTGCACGTGTCTAACTTCTGGACTGTCTAAAAACATAGTTGCAGGAATACTATTAATTGCCCTAATTTTCTCATTAAGTTCAAATTATTTCCCTACTAGTTTAATCACCGTGAAATTTTGTCAATTTACCTAAACTGGAAGAACGAGCCATCTGGGAACTGGAGTTCCCGTCAGGACGCAAAGGGGTTAATACCGCCAAGAGAAACAAAAAATATGCATCTAGGACGCTCCGTTCTATCAGAGTCCAGGGTTGGCACATAAAAAACCCACCCAAAAAAGCCCAAAAAAACCCACGTTAAAAAACCCACTAAATAGTGGGGTTTTTTGGGCTTTTTTGGGTTTTATTGGTGCTATTTGAATTTCACTTGTTTTCAAGCTTATAGAATCAAAATGAGCTAAATATTTATATTGTCAAAATATTGTCCAAGGCATTTGCATGACTATGACAATAAATAGTGAAAAAAATACCACTATAAAAATAAAATAAGAAAAACCCTAATCACAAAAAAAAACTCGAGGGGCTAGTATATTTCCAGGAGTTCCATTTCCAAAGTAAAAAACAAAAACTAAGAAACAAATGCAGTTTGACAATTTGGGAGTAAAGAGACTTCTGAATTCTTCCTCTGTCTTCTAGACTAGACCGCTACTACAGTACTACTTTATTTCTCTTTCTACATCCACTGTCATTTTATCGTTGTCATCCACATCTTGATCATTTGTGAGGTGGCAATATAATGAGACCAATTTCTGTGCGCGTTCCGATCCTAATCTATTTCTCAATTTATTCCGCACAATTACAAATGTTTAGAAAATTCTCTCAACGAATCCTGAACTTGCGAAGAAAGAATGAAGATTGCTTATAAACTTGCAGAAACCCTCTGCCAGTGTTTTTTAAGAATCTGCATTTTCTGCTGTTTCATGTCTTGAATATCCCACCATCAACGAGGAGTCGTTGTCTTAGTAATATTCATGTTGAACATGTGTTTTGAGAAGATGTTGGAGTCCTTCAATTTATACAAACAAATCGCACCGATCAACTCCGGATTGTACTCAGCCAACCACTCTTCAATATCTGTCTCCTTTGAGAGCTTTGCCGGAAATAAGTCTAACAATTATAGTCAGATGGGGCAAGACACGACCGCAGCCATCATGGGGTAAGAAAGTAAATAAACGACTGGCCTATGGTGAGCATTCAAGCTGCCCTGGAACAAATTTGGCGATGGCATCTGTTAGAGCATTTATTTCTAATCGTTTTAGTGTTTGTTGCTATCTTGAACTGCAAAAAGTGATTTTTTTGACAAATTTTTAAAAAAATTTTTTGCCATGTCACTACATGTTGTAACATGTAACAGTGTGGTTGACTGACTTGGCTTGCGCTGCTAAGCCCTCCAGCTCACACAATACACATGTTAAGTTGTTAACAGCATGACTGTTAAGTGATGTGCAGCTGTCTTGCTTCAAGTTGCTTGTGGTGGTTACTTATGATCTGCATAGTGCTTCCCTCTCACACGACTTGCGTGACTCTGTCTTCTGCTAAAACAACTTACAATGAATTGACAAGCATAGCGATTCTCTTTGCACATCTTATATCTTCACAGACTGCACAGCTATGTCCCTATGCATATGGTAATTGGTAAGTGGTAATTGTGATGGACAAACTTAATTCATATATTGTTCATAGAATTTTATAATTCATATAATGATGTAATATAATGTTGGAAATAAAGTAATCAAATAACAATATTTACTCAATAAGTGTATATAAATCTGGAAAAGAGGCAACTGGAGCTATGTGAATAACTCTTTTAAACAAAAAAAAGGTATTACGAAAAACCCAATAAAGCCCAAAAAAACCCAATAAAACCCCAAAAAAAAACAATTTAACCCAAAAAAACCCACGTGGGTTGGGTTTTTTTAAAAAACCCAGGGTTTTTTCCATCCCTGTCAGAGTCATGTTCAATAGCAAAGCTACACGCCAACACAACGCACCATTCTAATGGACAACTCGTAGCCATGCTTGGTATCTGCGTTACACACCCACAGAACGCACAGTTCCTACAGACAAGTGGGAGCCATGTTCAGTACCTGGATCACACTCAAAAAACTCACCTTGATCCGCTCCATAACACATCTGGTGACGCCTGGTCTGGGCGCAACAGGAGCCGCCTTCTTGCGCTGCATATTGCGACACCTCAGCGCATTGATGAGCGACGACTTGCCCACATTCGGAATTCCCAGGATCATGAGGTTGATTTCGCTGAAATCGGAGCGATTGCCCCGGTTTGCATCTTTTAATTTATCTAAAACCTCAGGTACAATATTTGCAACAGTTTGATCCTTTGAATCTTTAGAGTTAGTGAAGATTACCTTTTCGCCAACATCAGCAAAACGGGAAACGATATAGCTTTGATACTTAGGATCAATGAGGTCTACTTTATTCATGACCAGGAGAGAAGGTTTTAATATTCCTATGTCAGACAACTTAACATTTCGACCTGTGAAGGGAACTCTTGCGTCGTGCACTTCAATGACGGCATCGATGCTGTGCAGCTTGCCCATGAGCTGCATGAGGCCGACGTACATGTGGCGCGGGAACCAAGAGGTCAGGGAGTACGCACTGAAGTCGAACTGCGCGCGCATCTCCAGCCCGTGCCGGACGACTTTGCGAGCCGCCACAGCCATCTTTCCTCCTGTCCCTCTCTCTGCAGTGTGCTGAAGTTTATGGGCGCACAAGCAAAGTGATGCAGTTTTTACTTACAGAATAAAAACTATAAAGTTACTTACGATGACAGACAACAGGAAAAGCTAAAATGTTGCCTCTAATTAGTTGCTTACAACTGAGCACCAGAAATTGGTTTACTATTTTCACAGGCACACTGGTCTAGAACGTTCTAGCTTACAGAGTCCGACTCTTCACAAGACTGTTCTCTGCAATCCGGGGTTTCCAGCTCCGTCAGGGGTTTCTGCTGTACGCTGTCAAACAAGGGCGCAAACGGCCCGTGTTTTTCCGCCACGTCCTGGGCTGTCTCTCCTAGGCTATTGAGGATGTCTTTACGAAGCCGAGGTTGCCGCAGCAGGTATTTCAGAGTGCGCGCTGCGAATGACGGCACTCAATGTTAGCAAGAAAAGCAGGCGTTTTTCATGAGATACTTAGTCTACTGCGTATGAAGTCCCGAACACCAGCCCTATGATGACAAAAGTCAGTTAGAAGGAATTTATCATGTTCATACATATTCACAAATTGCTTAAAGGCACAGATAACTGCATAGATCACACATTCAAACCCTGTAAATAAAATATCTCATTTCATTAAGACTCCCAAGCCACAGCAAAGGTGATCTCAAGAAACCCAAGAGAATTGACCATTTAGAGCAGAACGTATGAAAAAACGGGGGATCCATGATCAAGGAGTGTAACCAAAGAGGATACCCTGTGCATAGAAACAGTAAGGCAAGAATGAATAGAAATAAAATAAAAAGACGAGATTAGATTAGATGTTAGTTTGAGCCTTCCTAACTGCTAAAAATAAGCGTTCCAAAGAGGGGAAGGAACCATTTAGTAGGGAAATAAGGGAATGAGGAATTCATGCAGAAGGGGCATAGAAACAGTAAGTTGAGAAAGAGGTTTATGAAATAAGATAAAAGTTGACAAAGAAAGTAGTAGATGCTGAAAAACAGGGCAGCAGTGAATCAAAAAAAGTGGTCCTTTAACAAAACAAAAATAACACAAAGCAAATCGAAAAATAACAAAAGCAAATCGAAAAATAACAAAAGCAAATCGAAAAATAACAAAAGCAATTTACTTCAACAAAAAGAAGGCCTACCTAACTCTCAGCTTAGGCCCTCACACATTTTCCCCAGGGAGTGCTAATTCCCATGGATACAATAGTTGTATCCCCCAGACGGGTAAAAAGAGATAACAAAGAAGTTATGATGAAGGAAAGAACCTTAATGGGCATGAAAGACGTAAGTCCCGAAAGCCTACCTATAGCCGAGGTAACCGAACAAGGTTATGACTTCCAGAACTAGATGCAAGAGCCATTTACATAAACCTCAATTGAGGCTATCGAGATGTAATTGAGGCTATTTCATAAAAACTTACATCTCGAATAAGTTCTGCGATTGGTAAAAAATTTCTGCATGATATAAAAGAACCTTCAATGGGTAAAACTACTCAGCAGAGAGATCTTAAGATAATCATCTCTAAGGTTGAGAGCAACAAACAAGTGAGTAAAAAATTTGGTAACGTCAAAGTAGAACTTGCGTTTGATAATAACTCAATTCAATCTGCTACTGCACAACAATAGCTTATTAACTTGAAAACATGATTCAATGCCCAAGTGATACAAATTTAGTGGCTAGAGCACAGGGCATAATTCAACACGAGGCGAGATGCAAAATTCACATAAGCAAACTAAACTACTGTTAGCAAGATACCTTCAATGAAATAAAAACAACACTTATGCAAATTCAACGTCTAGGAGAATTTCGAACAAACCTAGCTCCCGTAAACAATATCTTTTTATTGAAATTTAACATTTTGACTGCAACGTGCAACGTCGGTGGCCATGGAAAGGTTTATAATGCTGCAGATGGACTTGTAGTCACAAACTCAATTTTCATAAACCCTTAATTAGAACTAAATGAGAGCATGATCCAGTTATTTTTTGCTATTTTCCAAATTGCTAACTGCAATTGACTTTCAATTTGAGTTGAATACTGATCTTCAATTAAATAAATTGCAGTTAAAGTGTTTAAGATTACAAATGAATATCAATTGCCCAAAATGAACCAGCGGTGGCGGTTGCGTATTTTAAAATAGTTACGACATCACTTTGATCGCTAATAACCTTTCCTAACACTACAGAACTCGGGTAAATGTTCAGTCAAATTTGAGTCCACCATCTAGCGCACTTGTGACACTTGTAGCTCTATAGTATAGTAAGCCATCAAGGAAAATAATAAATAAAAATTTAATTTGCAGTTTTTCATGCAAATCAGTTATTCAGGTGATGAAACTAAAGCAAGATACATTGTTTCAAAGAGCTCATATAGAAAAAACCGCTTATCAGTGAAATTAGTTTCATCGTTCCTTTGTTGCACTGATCACAGTTTCATCAATGATTTTGTTGTTTACAGGAATAGTTAATTGATAGAACTGCGAGGATGTGTGATTTATTCATTCAGTTAACCAAAATGTTACAACACCTTTTGAATCAGCAGTGTTTCAACCATGACCGGTAGCTTAAATAGCAAGGTCACATGTTAATTTTAAGTAGTCAGAAAAGGTACATCAAAATTTCAACTATTATTGCTGCCATAAACAGATAAACTATAATTACACATTGACTAGTGATAGTATGAAAACAACCAAAGCATTCAAGAAGCACTAAAATTAAAAGAGGTATTTTTAACCAAAATGACACTACTGATGGCCAAATCTGAAATTGTTCCTAACAATCCGTTCCAAGGACCAATTGTTCACGAGTGAACCCAAACCAAAACAATCAAATGTTGACATATATACTGTGAGAAACACGGTGGGGTGCAATGTCGTGAAATCTTTGCCTGCTTGGTATATTCAACATCATTAGATATTAACCCACGATCACTTGCCACTGATATTCATGTCCTTCAGATAACAGCGCATTTCTAAGATGACAAACCTATAGAAATCTACAAGTTCCTCCTAAATAGTAAGAAAAAAAAGAAAAAATTTGCAAATATACCATTGACTGTAGCAATTAAATTGTTAAGTTCATTAAAATTAAATAATCTTGTGAAAATGGAAAGAACCTAGGAGTCAATTCATGGATGATATTATTTAGTGAAGAGATAAGCGAAAAAAAGAGCAAACATCACCAGGCATTGAAAACCAAGTCACTGGACTAGAGTTCATCACGTTACAAAGACTGAAATCTAAATGTTCCTTTAATAATGTACCAAAGCAATAGGTGTTAGAATGCCTAAAAAGTTGAGGTTGGAAATGCAGCGCAAAATTTTTAAGAAGCAGAAAGTGTTCACAAAAAGTTTCACTTTTTTCTTAAAACTCAACCTTAATGAAAGTAAAAGATGTAACTATTCAAATATACTACTCATTTTGTTCACATTTTTACACAAAAAATATTTAAGAAGTGAGAATTTCTCAACCATTCTACTGATAACATCAACGACATGGCAGGTACCAGCGTTGGGATTCCTGGCAGCGAGGTGCAGAGGCGTCTGTCCACTGTTGCTCTGCGCGTTGATGTCCGAGTGGGCGCGCACGAGAGGCCGCACGCACTCCAAGTTGCCCCAGTGGCACGCAGAGTGCAAGGCCGTGCGTCCGTCTGCGGTGCGGGCCGTCACAGACGCGCCACACTGCAGCAACAGCTGGGGCACACGCACCACTTATCACTTTACTACCGCGTGCAAAAATCAAACCCTATCCCAACGAAAATAGAGTAATTAGGTTAGAATCGTTTTTAAAATGGATACCCTATTTTCTCTTACCATGTATTTTGTAACGATCATTATTTTTATAAACATTTAGATGCAATTTTCCCCAATTGGGATTTTGTCAGGCGTTTCCAGATTCAAAAAATGCTGAATTATACCAGAGGAAAATCATTTTTCTTTAATCAAATGTTTATTAGGAATTTAAAAACGAGGAACACTGCTCACAGGTTAAGCATTATTTAATGTCACACATAGTCAAATCCACAAAACATTTTGGAGTCCTGCTCCATCCTCAGTAAGTACAGTCTGAAAAAACATAAAAAGACAAAAGTTCGTCAGACATGTCAAAAAAGAAAATTCATAGAAATAACTTGTGTAAAAACTTCCAGCGGATAAGAACTATTAATACTGTTTGAAATGGGTTTTTCTTTGGCTATGTACAATGATTCCAAAATTCTGAGTTCCGAATCATTAAGAGCATTGCACAATATTTCAAATTTATCTTCAGGCTTGAAATCCAGGGGACAATTATCAAGTCACATTGTCTCTCAGTGGCACATAAATATATTTGAGTAAGTGGGCCCCAATGGGAGACCCATGCCAAGACCGACTACTTGCTTATACAGTTTATTAGCAAAGATGAAAACTGAATTCATAACAGATTTCAAACAAGGTTTTTACAAATATATTTATGTGCGTGCCACTGAGAGACAAAGCGGCTTAATGATTGTCCCCTGGATTTCAAGCCCAAGTTTTATCGTAGATATATTGACAACACTTTTGTATTGTTTAGAGATCCTGGCCATGTTCCATTACTCGTCTGTGCGACTCCATGCAGAGCAGTGTGGTGCTGGAGTTGCTGAAGTTTAATTTGAAATATTGTGCAATGCTTCTAATGATTCAGAACTAAGAATTTTGGAATCATTGTACATAGCCAAGAACAACCCGCTTCAAACAGTATGAATAGTTCTTATCCGCTGGAAGTTTTCACCTGAATTTTATTTATGAATTTTCTTTTTTGACATGTCTGACAAACTTATGTCTTTTTACGCTTTTTTAGACTGTACTTGCCAAGGACGGAGCAGGACTCCAAAACGTTTTATGGATTTGACTATGTGTAACATTAAATAATGCTCAACCTACAAGCAGTGTTCCTCGTTTTTAAATTCCCAATGAATTTATAATCATATCAGACATGCAGGTAACTTCAATGGCCCTCCACCATTACAATCAAATATTGGGACGATCAAACATATTATCAACATTACAGTATATTATACTAATTCCTAAAATTTAAAAATAGAATGCACATTGATGCGTCAAAAATGAAGAAATCTTCTATGGTGAATAGATAAATCAATAATGAACTAATGGACTGTTAAGCAGAAAAACGTAAAATCACTAGCAGAGCAGAGACCACTGTGAAGGTGTGTGTAAGATATCTTTGAAGAGGATCAAGCACTGTAGAAGACTGAGGACTGCAAGATTTATACATGATACGAGGAAAGCACAAAGAAAGGATGAATGAGAAAAAAATCAATTAGTAATTTCAAAATGAGAATTATGGACCTTTTTTTAAATAAATAAGAATTGAAAAGGTTTGAAATGATGAGAAGGTGGTATAAAATGAATGCACAATCTTTAATGTGGTTGTTAAACTATTAACAGAAGTAGCAATAAGGCAAAAGAATGCATTGAAATGAGTAGGGCAGCAACAACACATGATGTCCAAGCAGTAGCAGAGAATGTAACTGAAATTTGGAGTGAGAAAAGTGCCATCCTTTAAATCGCCTGAATAAATGCAGTGAAATCATATACAATTGGTTTAAAAGATAATAATAAACCTATCAAATTACAAGATAAAATGCACAATTTTATGCAAGTTTAACGCTGATAGATTAAGATGATAGTTTCAGTGTGTAACACAAGGGACTCTGAAATGACAGTAAGGATAAACGTCAATGTATTGAGGCAACACAAATTTTTATCAAAATTAGATATAGTAGATGATAAAGCACAGATGGGTAGAATGAGAGCAGTTGTAGTAGGAGTGTAAGAAGAGCAAAAGAGCTAAGCCTCAGAGAATAGTACAGATCAAATGTTCAGGTAGCCCCTCCTATGATTAGATGGAAACAAAGCATGCTTGGGTTTTGTAAAATAATCACATTGAGAAAGAGAAAATGTACACAGAATGTGTAAAATTTCTATTCAATGTTCAAAATTGGACTGAAAGCCCTGAAATTTTCCGAGGTGAAAAGAAAAACAATAATGTCAATCTTTAGACAAATATTTGTCAGGCAAACCCAGACCAGGAATCTCAAACATCAACAAATAAGATGGATAACAAATGTGAATATGAATATTTTATTGCATACATTTTGGAATTTTTAAAATTCTCTTTCCAGAGTAGTAAAACGTGGTAGAGGGAATAACAAAAATTTACTGTTTATGCTGTTCCTTGTAGCATATTTTACAGCACAGAAAATTAAATTGGACAAATTAGTTCAAGCCTCCATAATGAAGGCATTCCAATGAGATTTAAAGGAAGGCATTACTTAGTATGGACTTAAGGAACATGGAATCTATGCACAAGGTGCATTGAAACAGTAAGTTCAGAAAAAAGTTTATGAAACAAGATATAAGTTAGAGAAGAAAGTAATAGGTGCTGAAAACAGGAAAGCAGTGAACCAAAAAAAAAAGAAGATCCACAACAAAACAAGAAAATTATTCTACCTCAACAAAAGAAAGGCCTACCTAACCCTTAGCTCAGGACCTCACATTTCCCTCTGGAAATGCTAATTGCCATGGCTACACTAGTTGTTATCCCCCAGAAGGAATAGCACAGCCAAATTCCAAGTGTTTGCTATTAAATGTTCATCAACACTATGAATCTTGTTTATATCATCCAAAAGTTTCCCAAAATATTGACCAGTTAGTAATTTATACTTTAATGATGATGCTATTATCATAATAATGGTCTCAAAATTATCAGCATCCAATAAATGAGCAGAGGCTTTCAATTTTATGTTACAATGAACTTCAGTGCCAAAACTAGCAATTTTAATGATTAGAATTATTGGTCACATGGTGTGAGAGTCTATACTGTAATTTTGAAATTAAGGATCATTAAATAATTTTAGGTACCACAATAAAACTGCAAATCAGATCCTAAATAATAAGAAATTACCAACTTCATCTAAATATGGGCTCACACAGTTTATTCACTGCATGAATCCATATAATATAACAGTTTATTTAAACTTTACTTTACTCAACAAGGATAAGCACAAACTTGGCCCTGACAAGCCTATGCTTAGAAATCAGCACACCTGATGTGCAGCATGATAATACAAGAGCTTCAGGCATAATCTGGCTCTAAGCCAGTATATGAGAGGCAATCTATATGATTTGTATATGGCAATGTATATTGCCACTCATATATGAGTTGCAATGCTGATTTTAATAACAAGCTTTACAATTGCATGGCCTGAAAAGTAATAATCAGGACGCATACTGTAATTAGCTAAAATACTGAGGGGACATGCAGTTTTCATGAAAGTATTGAAAATTAATATAACCTAAAAGGAAAAGCAAGCAATTAGTTCAGAATATATGTTACTTTAAGCATCCCTCACTGCAACAAAGGCATTCCAAAAAAAAAGGGAGAGGAAGGCATTCCAAAAAAGACACCATTAAGTATGGTCTTTGGAGAATGCAGAAATCTATGCATACCCAAGTGCATAGAAACAGGAAGTTGGGAAAGAAGTATATGAAACAAGATAAAAAGTTGAAAAAGAAAGTAATAGGTGCTGATGAAAACCAAGGCAAAAAAGATGATTCGTAAAAATGTGTTCTTATTCAACTAAATGAAGACCAACCTAACCTTAAGCTCAGAACCTCACATATTCCTCCTGGGAGCTCTAATTACTATAGATACAATAGTTTTATATCCTGAGCGGAATCAAGTTTTCAAGTTACAAATCACTCAAGGGAATAATATACCATTCACACAAACAAAACAAGATTGAGGTAGAACATCTGGATGATAATAAATCCTTCAACTCTCAGACAGAAGCTCACACTGGATATAACAGCAGCTGTGCCTGCTCCAACTGCCCCATACCTTGAGAATGGTGTTGTGGTTACTATAAGCAGCTCGATGTAGCGGTGTGTAGCCGTCCTTATCAGCGGCAGCAACTGCGTCTTTGTTTGTCCTCAGGATCCTCTTGACAGTTTCTATGCAGCCTTCCTTACATGCCCACAGCAGCTCATGACCAGGGCTGGCTGATAACAATAGGCATTCTCTTAGACCTATTATCCTGGTGACACTTCACAACGCAATATATAAGATTTACAATCCAGTATCATTGATTTCCTCCAAAACACGTTGGGACAAATGTGTACCACTAGGTAAATTGCTCATTTACGCGCAGAAGTAAATTAATAATAATTCAAATTATTCTGCAACCCCATTTTGAAGGAATTTTATTGCATGAGGAAAATAATGTGTTCTTATATTATGTACATTTCTTACAAAGGTTGGAAGGTTATTCAAGGAGATAAATTGATTTTATCAGTCTGTTTTTCACAACCTAACCAAATCAACTTTACGACCCACTCAATCATAGTCACCGTGCTAAGATGAGAAAGCGTCTGGTTTGTTTGCTCTGTGACCTCAATAAAACTTCAATTTCCTCATATCTCAAAGCAATTTTTCCCATTGAAATTATTTAGAATGCCATTAATCTATTTCAGCTCTAAATTGCAATCCCAGTTGTTTTTGTTATATGGTTTTAAATGAGGAAAAAATTTATAAATGACAAATATTGTGTAATAACAAAATAAAAAATGCAAAGAAAGAATCTGCTTTTAAAAAGCATTTTAATTTGGTAAATCAGCCAACTTAAGCTTACACAACGCCTTTAGATGGCATCATACCCTTCATCAACTCTTAGCGTGAGTGCAGTACATCTCGTTGAAGCACTATGCTCATACTGCCTTACCATGTCAGTCAGTCACTCACACACTTTCATCATGTTTTTGTCTGGTTTCACACTTTATTTCAATAGAAATCATTTTCTTCTAAGCACTGATCTTTCCACTCACGTTTTTCGGACTCACAGTTACAAAAAGAAAGGTGATAAAGTACTGTAAATGCACAAAATGTGCAAAATATCAAAAATGCTTCCTCAGCAAAGCAAACAAGCACACTGACTGAAGTGTAGGAAACTGGGTTATGTATGTAACGGCCAATCCGTTAAACCTGTTGCTTGTATCTTAAGTGTTTCTCGTATTTCAAAGCAACGTACGCTGAGTTGACAGCTCGATCTCAAAAATCTTGTAAGATAGGGCACTTGTGTGTAAAGGTGCCACTGTCCTATGAAATTGATAAAACAATATTTTTAAATTAACAGTAACAAAATAATCAATGCATAGCAAATTAGTAGCTAAAGTACTCACCAGATGGGTTTTCATCTTCAGAAATATCTGATTCAGAAGAATTGTTTGCATGATCATCCATGTGTTTCTTCAGAACATAGTCCAGAATACTTCCACAACTTGAAATATAACAAGGAAAATTCAACTAAAGAATTTAAGCAAAATTCAAAGCTACGCCTATGAACTGTTGAAGTAAAATATCTCTTGAGTAATAAAATAGGAATTTTTATGTAGATACAAGTGTAAAATATTTTTTCCAAATGGCAATGAAATAAAAACGCATCCCAGTATTCTAACTTTGAAACTTTACTTATTCCAGTAAGCAATCAAATATTAAAAATCTAGATACCATTCATTGATCCCCCTATTTCAATAAAAAGAAGAAAATTGGACTGATCAAATTCTGAATGCTGAAGAATTCAGAAGAGAATTGACATGTTAATATGCCTGTAACCAGATTGCTACAACTCTAGACAGGAATTACTCAACATAAATGAAATGCACCAATAATGCAAAGAAACAGTAAATTTAATAAATGTTATTTTTGCCACTTCAGTTACCCTAATATTCTACAGCAAATTATAGATATCTAATGAATACCAATTTCTTCCAGAGTTGACGACAAAAATTGGAAAAGCATTTCACAGAAACACAAACACAGTGCTAAAGGTGAATGAAAACCACAATGAAAGTAATTGGGTAAATTTTTATAAAAGTAAAATCATCAATTGCCATTTCATTCAATAACAAGAACAGGACGTCTAGTTTAAGGTTCTATTCTTGTTACCAAGATCTTTTCCCAAAGGAAGTGCACAGGATCATTTAGTATGGACTAAGGAAAACATAGAATCAATGCATAAGACGTGTTCCCAAACAAGATAACTTGAATATAGAAACCAATAAAGAAGAAAGAAGAAATGAAAATAAAATATAGCAAAGATGAAATGTAAACTGGAAGCTTATTCACACAGAAAGAGAATGAAAGTGGGCTTGAAAAATAAAAGCTCCAATACCTATCAATTGCTGAAGAAATCTAACAGTAATTACTCTGGGCATTAAATTCCCATAACATAGGACTAACAAACAACTAACTTAAACCTGTTTATCATTATCATTATATTAGTGAATTAAAGACTCGCTAGCCACCACTAAGGCAATTTCAAGAGAGAGAAAAGAGAAAGTTCAGTGTGGACTCAAGAAATTGGGGAATCTATAGACAAGGTATGTTCCCCCACAGATTAACCAGAGAATTCAAAACAATAAGTTAGGCAGAAAAAAGATGAAAAAGATAAAGATGAGATAGCAAATGAACCACAAAAACTGAAAAATCAGATAAGGGCACAAAAGACAAGTCCCAAAGGCCTATCAATAGTCAAGATAAGCTAGCCGTGTGTCCCCTGGCCTGGGTGCACCAGTAGTCTCATAGCATAGGAAAACCAACCAAACTGAACTAAACCAACCCTGTGCTCCTTGAGGGGCTCTTCTAATGCTTTACTTAAGGCAACATCATTAGTAAAGAATGTTTATTTTAATTGGTGATTATCTGCAATGGGTAGCACTATAATTGCTGAGCAATCACAGCAATTCACTTGGGTTTTTTGGCTAGGAGCAATACAAATGAATCAGACTCATTTTAACTGCCCTTTTCTCTACCTGAGAGAAGATACCCTCAAAATAATTCAACTTGAGGGTTTAATGAACGTCAGACCCTTGACCACCATGATCAACAACACTTAGTGGTGAGCATTAACACGTTAACTGTGATAGGTTAAACTGAAGTTCAATATTCAATTCAAATTTAAAGTCAATTGTGGCAATCAACATTAAAAACAGCAAACATTAATTAACTGGATTGGGCTTTTATTTAGCTTTCATCAAGTATTTATAAAAAATGAGTTAGTGACTGCAGGTGGGTCAACAGCACTATGAAAATCACCTAAGTGACCACCGGTGGGTCCCTTTGCAGGGAATGTGTTAAAGAAGTGGCAGATAATAGGTCATTTCCTCTGTGGCAGATGCACCACTAGCCTCTGCCATGTTATGCATGTCATTACTTGCTTGCTGCTTCTGCTTCCAAAGGATCTCGGTCCAAGATGGTCAATGCAGCCTAGGGCCTTGTGTGAAGGGATCAGTGTACTTATGCACACAGAGTGAGAACTCATCTTAGATATTTACAAGCTAAATAGAATATTATTTTCAAATATGAATTTGATTCACAGCATAAGTGCTCTGATGAGTTAGCAGTTAGCACAACATACAAGGTTAGTAGAGTCTACCTCCACCTAATGCACACAGAGAATAACACAGAGCCATAATGGAGATGGATGATTCAGCTTGGGTGGCACAACTTGGAGCATCTGCTCAATCAAAACACATACGGGCAATTACCTAACTTTCTTGTACCATGGAAACTCCCAGCTCTACAGAACATACATTACACTGTAGGCATGGCCCCAAATGTGTTTCTTGTGTAACTGTAATATCCAGCTCGCATCAGTCTGAAATTGTTCTGCTTTCTCCTGTCTTTTTGGGTGACTTTTTAATGTTCAGTATAGAGATAATAAGAGTTTAAATGTGTGTTTTTAAGAGTTTATTGGTTGTTTTGTGTTCTTGATTTTGCTGTGCTTAAGTGTTGAATAATTTCTCAACACACTGTCTTTCTTTTGCTTTCAGTCACTCAGATTTACAGTAAAGCTAGCGTATTATTATTCATTGTCAGAGTTATTCTTTCATCTTATAAAACCAAGTGTAGATCTGGTGAGTGTTGCTTCATTGTAGTTTGCTTTACTGGTACATACTTTTTGTTGCTCTTGGCTATGATTTACTTCATGTTGTGCATGATATTTTCTTTTAGCATATTGGTTCTTTCATTTCTTTTTTGTTGAAAGATCTAGTTTTTCAGTTTTGCTAGATTTCAAGACCATTTTTATAATATTTTTTCTAAGTTACTCTTTAGAATTTGTTGTTGAATGATTTGATTGAAGTTTAATTTCATTCATATTCATTTGTAGTCCATTTTTTCAGTTGCTTTGTTCCATTTTTAGTTAATGCATTTACTTTGTTTAGCATGAATTAATTCTTAGCATGATTTATTTTGTTTTGCTTCTTACTTTATTTTGAGAAATCCAAAAGGACTGATATGGTTTATTTCTTTTGCATTTTTATTTTAGTATTGTCTCTGTTATCTGGCCTTTCTTATACTGGCTTCTGATTTGCCTTCACTGTTTCCAAGCCCTGTCACTTGTTATTGCATGTCAAATCACCTGCTCCACAATAAACATTCATCACTGTCAAACCAGTTTCATTACTCTGTGGTTCACAAACAGCTACATGTAACAATGGGTAAATGCTAGTGCCTCATCCTCTTACAACACTACAGCTAATTGAGTGCATGGTTGGAGCTAAGAAAGACACTCTCTGCCCTGATGTTCAAATGATGTTAAAGCACTTTTTCAGAAAATTTTAGCTCAAGTAGTAGTAGTAGTAGTAACATAGGTTTGCTAGCGCTTCAGTTATTCAAACTATATTGCACCGAAGGTCACATGATTTAATCCGTATCAAGCTTTCCAATTTACCACGTAAGATGAACATCAACATTACATGAACACCAAAAATGATATGATCATGATTATTATTATAACTCAAGATTACAATTGTCTCCTTATTGAAGTTTTGTACATACTACAGTACATTCGATCACACTGGGCAGCCAAACCCCGTAGGGGGTTTCAGCTGCCCACCCATTTATGGCCGGACGCCTTACCCACGCTGAAACCCCCGAGGTACCAATGTAGCATGCCCAAAATTTTAGCTCAAAATATTGCCTTGCCTCTTATGCATTGAAGGTGAAGTTTGAGACATCCTGTAGGCCTTGGCTAATCTTTCCTCTGATGCTCACTAACCCAGCTTATGCTCAGTACTTTCCCATACCCGTAACTCCATGCACCCTTACTTTACTGCGGGTTTCATTGTACAAGGTAACCAAAAAAGTTCTGTCCATTTTTTGAGCAATTGAATGAAGTTAGAATACCTACGCAATATGTGTAGCAATTGTGTTCAGACTAGGACAGCCAAAAGAAGGAATATCAGACATAAAAATGTGTACGGTGCTGGGCCATCAATTTTAAGTTGAACAGCAGTGGATGGAAGTCTCTACAGATCTTGCTTGGAGCTGTTTGTTTTGTGATTTCAAAGCGGGCTTATAAGCAGCTGCATCATGCCGCTGCATATGTCAAGCATTTGGGAATAGTGCTGTGACTGAGCGTACTACAAGGCGTTTGTTTCAAAAATTCCCAAGTCAGGAGATTTGTCCCTCTGTGATGAGCCTCGCAGTGGACGACCACATGTCTTGGTTGACAGTTTTGAATGTGCCCATTGAAAAAGACTGTTGTGTGAACTTGCACGACAGTTCAACGTTTCCAACAAAACAGCTTAACTTCACCTGCCCTGCCTAGGTAAAGAGTTCAAACTGAGCAAGTGGGTTCCACACACACTGTTGGAGAACTCTAAGACACGAATGTGCCCTGTACTGCATCTTTATTCAATTGAGTGCTTACCAGTGATGAAAAGTGGGTCATGCACAAAACTCCAAAGCATTCTGGACATTGGTTGTCAACACAGAATGCTGTCCCTCACACCGCAACACCGCCTTTGCATTTACGCAAGATATGCTTTATGTCTAGTGAACACGTCGTCAAATGGTTCATTATGATCTGCTTCCAATAGGCAAAATGGTCACTGGAGACCTATACACACATATCTCAGTTTTACAAACCCTGTTTTTAGCAGATTTTGGATTCTACAGACAAATTCTTGAGCTAACAATTTTATTTGAAAGTTGCACGCACTATGGACAAAGTTTGTCAGTTTTAAAACTGACCTCTAGGTGGCAGACAGTCGCCTAGTTGACAACACGGTTTCAGCACCTGCATTGCATTGCTCCCAATTTTAGCCCCTATTTTTCTGTGTTGTGCTTGATTTCTTGTACCAGTAATTTCTTGTACTTCATTATTTTGTCTATTCACAGTGTATAGGTATTTTTCAGTGTCAGATTGGACAGTGTGCGTGATTAAAAGTACAGTTCTTTCTTTTTTGTAATGTTATTGTTGATATTAGCCACTCGTAGCGTACCATATACGTATCTGTTGGATGCTTATGCTTGGACAATCGGGACTGAGGTATGGGTGTACTCCTACCAATTGTAGCATGTGCAACAGGCACTGCACCAGAAGGAGCCAGCACTGATGAATCACAGAGGTGTGCTTTTCCTTCATGACGAGTGGCCGCATGTTGCGCGAGTAGCCAGGGATATTATGCAGTAACTTGGGTGGAAACTTTGCATTATCCGATTACCAACTTTTCCACTCCCTGGATAATCATCTTTGTGGGAAATCCTTCACCAATGAAGCAGACTTGTGACAAGCCCTCACGGACTGCTTTGCATTCAAAACCCTCCAGTCTTACCACAAGGGGATTGAACAGCTAGAGAAACATTGGCAGAAGGTGCTAGATGCTGACAGTGATTACCTCAAAGACTAAATAAAAGTTACACATACTGTGAGGCATTTTCTTTTTTCCTCTGAAATGGACAGAACTTTTTTTTTACCTTGTATTATTACCGGTGATTAAAAACGAATTCTTACCCAGTGCTGTACGACCTACAATATTTTCATTTAATTTTCAAATTTTTACATGTTTCTAACCCCTATGTTACATATTATCAATAATTGTTGATTTTCTAATGATTGTAGAACATTTTGAAGCCTTATTGACTGTTTTCAACAATGCAATATCTAGATATTAATACGCTTTAAACTAAATTCGTGGGTAACGCTCTACATCTAATAGGCTTGAAAGGATAGGTGAGTTAGGTTAGGGTATTGATATTATTCATTAAGTATTTTTATATGTCAATTTTTGTTTTATTTGGTAATTTATTTTTAATTTGTTAACTTATGTTAATTTCTTAATTATTTTATAATATATTTCAACTATTTTTTATTTATTTATTTTAGAAATTTTTATTTTTTTTCAAACTTTTCATTTTTTGTAATTGTTATTTATTTTTTATTTTTTATTCATTCCCAATTTTTCATTTTTTATTTATATATTCTTTTTATTTTTATATTTTTCATTTTTTATTTTTCTACAAATTTTAATTTTTTATTTTTTATTTTATTTATATAATTTTTTTCCAATTTTTTTATTTCTCCAAATTTAACCTTTTTATATTTCTTTTATTTATATAATTTTTTTCAATTTTATTATTTTTCCAAATTTAATTTTTTTTAATCTTTAATTTTTTTCAAATTATTTATTTTCTCAATTTGTTATTTTTTTTACTTTTTCATTTGTTTCTTCTCTATTTTTGCATATTCATTATTTAAATTATGTATAGGTTGTTTATTTCATTTTTTTTTAATTTTCAATTTCTTGGTTTTCTATTTTTTAAGTATCATTTTTTAAAAATTTTTCATTTTTTCAAATTTTTTCTATTTTAATATTTTCAATGTATTCATTTATTTTTGTTTATTTTTTGTTTGCTTTTTTTTATTTTTCTTTTACTTTCTTTTATTTTTTTCAAACTTTGCATTGCATACAAATTTGATTTCAAATTACAGTAATTATTGAAGGCGCCATGACTAGCGTTATCGTGTCTACGAAGATACTATATATACGGAAACAAGCAGAATGGATAGGATAGGTTGGTATATGTTAGGTTAGCATGGCTTAGGTCAGAATATGTTATGTTAGAATCTCTTGAATAATGTTTACCGGATTTTTTAACGGATCCATCTAGCTTAACAATGACATAGGTCAAGTTGAGTTAGTATAGGTAGAGTTAGGTTAGGTTAGTTAAGGATAGGATAGGTTAGGTTAGGATAGTTAGCATAGGTTACGTAATGTTGACGACATTCATCCACAGGTCAACGGTTTTTCATGTGTGACAAATTATCAGAAAATCTTTGGGTATCATAGGATAGGTTAGTGTATACATGTTAGGATAGGTTAGGTTAGAATTTGTTAGGTAATGTTGACCGAATTATCTCACGGGTACACCTAGCCTAACGATGACATTGGTTAAGTTATGTTAGGATAGGATGATATAGGTTATGATATGACAGGTTAGGATTTGACAGGTTAGGAAATAACAGGTTAGGATATGACAGTTTAAGATAGGTTAAGATATGTTAGGTTAGGATAGTTTATCATGGGTCCATGTTTTTTATGTTTGACAGATTATCATGATAGGTTTGGTTAGCTTAGGTCAGGAAGAGATAGGTTAGAATATGTTAGGTTAGGATAGCTTAGGTTAGAATGGGTTATGGTCCAATTTGTTAGATAATGTTGACGAAATTTTTTAACGGTTACACATTTTTTTATTTTTGACATATTATCAGTATAGCTTTGGTTGGGACAGGTTAGGTTAGGGTAGGTTAGGTAGGTTATGTCAACAAAATTTTTTACGGGTTGATGATTTTTGTTTTCACAATTATCATTATAGCTTCACTTAGGATATGATAGGTTGAGATAGGATAGGTTAGTATATGTTAGTTTTGGATGAGTTAGATTAAAACATTTTATGTAAGAATTTGTTAGGTAATATTGACCACATTTTTTCACAGTTCCAACTAGCCTTAGGATGACGTTGGTTAAAGCTAGGTTAGGATGGGATATGTAAGGTTAGGATAGATTTAGTTAGCATATGTTCAAACAAGATAGGTTAGAATATGTTATGTTCAAATTTGTTAAGTAATGTTGATGGAATTTTCTCACGGGTTTCCAAAGCTTATTGATGACATTTTCCGTGGAATTTCCACGGGTCCTGCTAGTATGCTTGAATATGCTAAATTCTATTTTTCCAGAATCTGATCTACTGAAAAAGGGGTGCATTTAACATGTCATCAAATATGGTACATTTTTCCTATTTGTAAACAATCAGGAGAAAATTTAACCAACACAATGCAAATCCATCTTTGCAGAAGTATAAATTACTTTATTCATCAAAGTTATAGGATTGCAGCTATAAATTACTACATTTCTTAATAAATATCATCCATTTAGTTATGGATTACAGGAATTTGAAATGCAACTCTGAAGGATAATAGGTACTTGATTGAAAGGGAAACGTCTACTGATAGGGCTTTTCTACCTTACGCCATTCATACAGCAACATAATTTAGGTATTGTAGCAAATAATGAGCTACTGTTTGGATGTTCCCACGCACGCACTTATCTGCATGAGATAAGCTAAATTGATCAAGATAATGGTTCAGACCAACATGACCTACTCTGAGTTCAGTCATTGCTATTTTATAGCTCAGTTTTGGTGAGAAAACCATGGCCAAAAACCTACCATGTCTGCAAATTCCAAAAAAAATCTACTTTTGTTCAATTTGTTTACTTAAATAAGTCACTGACTACCAAGCACTACAGAGAGCTTTTTAAATTATATTCCTCTTGTCAATTTGTGAAAAACAAATGAGAGGATTTACTGTACTTCAATGTGCTGCCAGCTCTCTCTTTTCTAAATTTTTATAATCTTGAATATACTAAATATGAATTAAATTACATTCAACAATTGTACCTTACAGAACAAATTTGTGACTTGTATGGATTTAATGAACACAAATTTTTTGCATTACAATTTTGCAACAAGACTCCACAGAGAGAATTGGTATAGATTACTACTCCTGTCAACAGATCGTATTTCTCATATAGGTACTTCACTGCTCAAGAAATAGCAAACAATTTACAAACAAGAATTGAAGTTCTGGGAGAACAATCTCCAGTTACACATTATGGTATTGTACAAACTTCAACCATTATGGATGCAGTGGAAGAGGACATAGTATTATTAAGCTTGAAAGACAAAAATCAACTCTTCATCAAGTTTTTCAATAAAATAAAAAAAACACAAATGCTCCATAAAAACAATGGTCCCTTGTTGTTTCAGGTTTATTAGAGCTTTACTGACGATTCCATGTAGCCCACACACTCAGGGTTGTTGATGGTTGCCCTGAAGTTCAGCACACAGGCTGGAAGAAGTTACAGGAGATTTTTTCTGTGAAGTGCCACTGTGCCATTCAAAGAATTTACTCTGTTCTCTACAATGTCACAATTTGAACAAGATTTCAGATGGTTTTAATTTTCCTTATGGATAATAAATAGTTTACAACCATATTAACAATTTGTTTTTGGGTGGGTTCCATAGAGGGGCCACCTCCAAGTTATATTTTTTATGCAGAACAGTACATTTAGTGGGACCAAGGAATTTTCATAGTGCTACGTTCTGCAGGGTAGTAATGACAATAAAAAAAAAGGTGGTCAATCTTTTCATTAGTACCACATGAGCAATTGGGATCATAAACAGAAGCAGTGAATGTGTGACCAAAACATTGAGTGCCCAACACCTTGACAAACAAGTGCTTCCTCCACATGGCAGATGGCAGCTCACGGCCACCTCTCTTTTTTTCTGATTTTCAGTAACTGACGTCTCTTCCACATCAGTTGAATCCCCCAACTGTGGTGTTGTGGTGTTTGCAACCGCAAGAGGGTGCTGCAACGGTGTGTGCTCCGGCTGAGCCAGACAATGATCTTGCTGCCGCTGCCGGACGGCTGCAAGCGGCAACGGCATTGTGTTTGAAACAGCAGTGCAGTGAAGACGTAGATTATGTTCTTGGCATTCTAGTTGCCCCTCTGATTATTATTGTGAGGCTTTGATTGAGCTATCTAGTTTGTGGAGAAACTAGAGGTAGTGCAGTGGGAAAGCTGCAAAGTTGTCCAAGGTGAGAGTGCCCAGCAACTGTTAGGAGTGATCTTCTTGCTCCCAAGGAGAGAGGTGACGGCTGCATCTCTGAAGTCATTCAGTGGTGGCACGGGTCTCCAACTGCGAGGAACGACCGTGAAGAAGGTAAGTCCAAGTGCTGGTAGGCATGCTTCCGTCTCATTCGTGACTTTATTTTCCGGCTAAAGACCATACCAACCATTCAGTGCTCCACTTTAATTTGAAGGCTTCACATATGATACTTCTTGTTTCTTCACAAGAGGTCGACATTAGCATGCATTACCATAGCAGATGGGCATCTTTGGCTACATCATTACCACATTACCAGGAACACCTTAATGGTCTAAAATGAAATGCAGGTAGGCTTCATGGGAAGAAGCAGTGGTGAACAGCTTGGCTTGGATGTTACATTTTAAGGGGAGATGGTTTTTTGGCTTCCAATTCAGTATGAAAGTTAAGGAGATCATCCCGGGTCGAGACCTTTTTTCGTCCGATTCGTTTGAAAATTGGCCAGTATATGTCTTTTGTGAAAGTAAACCTTTTTTACTCGTGTCATTTTTTTGATTTAGGCCTTATTTTTTTTTTTTGGACGAAAAATGTTTTTGGTATATTTTTATTGATATTTCAGATTGGAACTCCTCCTTCAGTTTTGATGCTAGAACAAAAACAAAGACAGTTTTAGAACCCTTGGAACATTTCTAACAAACTCAAATTCAGCTTTTTTTCAAATTCAAATTTTTTCTATTTTTTCAAAATTTTTTGAAATTTCTAAAATCAGCAACTTTTTTTATTTTTAGAGCTATATATTTCTTCAAAGAATTCGAATTTGGAAAAAAGCCAGATTTGAGTTTGTTAGAAATGTTTCAAGGATTCTAAAACTGTCTTTGGATTTGTTCTAGCATCAAAACTCGAGAACTAGTTCCAGGATGAATGTTGAAAATTAGAAGTGTTGGGTATAAGCAAAAAACAAAATTGTTTGTTGAAGTGTAATATAATGAACAATAGATGTAATAGAATGCAGTTTTAATTTTTATTTTGATAATTTCCATACATAACTTCATATTCAAACTGTGAATTATGATTTCAAAAAAAAAAGTTTCATTTTTTTCCAACAAAATGAAATTTCTTATTTTCAGTCTGATTCTTATGAAATTTGACCATGATATGTAACCTTTGAAAAGAAACACAATTGATTCCATTCATTTTTGTTGATTGAGGCCTTAGATTTTGCAAAAATTTGACTTTGGTTTTTCAGGTATTGATATTTCACTAATATTGATATTTCATAATGGAACTCCTTCAGTTTTGATGCTAGAACAAAAGCAAAGACAGTTTTAGAATCCTTTGAACATTTCTAACAAACTCAAATTCGGCTTTTTTTTCATTTCCCATTTGTTCTCTTTTTATGCGGGGTCAAAATCGGGAAAAAGTGAAAGATTTTGGTCCCCTCACCCCCCCCCCCCCCCCCGTGGGGGGGGGGGAATTATTGTCCGTAGCACCATAAAATTTTAGGAACGAATAGTCTACCACCTAAGGGTCCTTTTACAACAAAAACATGCAAAATGACCATGGAATCGACAGAATCTGGCATGGGCCTGGGATGATCTCCTTAAAGAGCTCAATGAGTAAATGAAAGTAACATACTTATCTTCTGTGTTGTTTAACAATGTCCACAGAAGAGCTTCATTAATAACCATAAGCTCACACTCCATGACACAGATTTGAGCATGAAGTTTCCAGTCCATGGTAACTCCCCTAGAAGGGAGAAGCACTGTTGCAGATGAGAAACAGGGAGATTCAGCAATGCAAGCCATCAGTAAATACAGGATACAGGGATGTATCCAGAGAAAGTTGTGTCCAGTAATTCGGGATACCTTTGAAGAACATTTTGATTGGATAAGGAAGATACTGAGGTAGGCAGAAAATTTTTAAGGATGCGAGTTTCTTCCTTGAAAGAGGGACAAAGTGGTGAAACCAATGGTACTGAATTGAGAGATGGAATTGGCAGGTTAATACTAAAGAAACAAGCTCTTACACATATCATGGATGACAAAACTATAGGAGAAACTTGCTGCAGAAGAAATTGAGCTTGAAGTAAGTTATTAGCAATTTTAATGGGAAGTTTCTACCGTTTGCTGTAAAACAGACACGTGAGTTGATCTCTGTACATTGACACAGGGAAAATATTGGCTTCCACCTCCAGTGAAGCTACAGAAGAAGTTTTGCTGTATCCAGTAGCAACGCGCAGGCAATGATTTTGAATGGTATTTGGTTGAAGGAGCAGCAGCACTACTCAGTGGGGCAGCATAATCTAGTTGCCTGCAAACGAGAGTTTTACACAGATAAAGTAGTAATTCTTGGACAGCACCCAAATGCCTTTGTGATTTAGATTGCAACAGGCATGCAAATTTGCTTGAGATACTCTATTTGAAGATGCCAGCATAAGCAAGGAAAGTCCAGTATGACTACCAGATACTCGAGTTGTTGCACAAATTCCAATTGCTGTCCTACTGTGAGAAGGAATAACAAAGGTGACAGCACCACCCCCTGTGGTACACCACTCTTTGCTATCCTTGCTGACAAACAGGTAACTTCAATGAAATCTTTGAAGGGTCTATCCATCAGATGAACTTACAGCTATTGCAACATTGACCCCCAAATATCACACTGACTCAACTTATATAGAACTCCCACTAGCCATACAGTACCAAAAAATATACTTGTGAAGTCAACAAAGACACACAGCATAAAAAATTTATCTTCTGGATTGGTTCGAATTCAGTTGGGTAACTTGGTCAATAGCTGCCACTCTTTGTTGGTAGTCTCCCTGCGTTTTTCTAAAGACGCCCCTCTGTTTGAGGAAAAATGCGAGACGGTTTACCATTAGACGTTACATTAGCTTTTGTAGGCATGGCAACACAGCGACTATACAATATGAATCAACCAAAGTTAGTGGCTTATTTGGTTTGGGAAGTGGAATAGTGATGGCAGGCTGCCACATTTTGGGAAGTCCTCCAGAATGCACACTTTTATTGTACAATTAGATGGAGCCATTTTTTGTAGGTGTCTGGTATGATCTTCACAAGTTCATTATGTATGTTGTCATGGCCAGGAGCAATAATCTTTAAGGAAAGCAGGACTTGGTTCAATTCATATTCATTAATTGGTTTATTGATTGCAGAGGGAGTATCATTAAGGCTTCAGCAAGAGGAAGCAAAGTGTACTGAGAAAAAGGTTATGGAGATGACATTCGTTTTTGATAGTGGTGATACAAGGCATTAGCTTTAGCAGATGAAACAGCTATTATTGAATCCCTTGTTAAATTAAGCTGAGATTTCTTACAGAGTGGGTAGGGTTAGTAAATTTTTATCCTTTTCCATATTAATGAAATAGAGGTGTTGGTCGATATCTTATTTAAAAAATAAATCCAAGATTCCTTCTTTGCATTTTTAACCTCAAATTTGACTCTAGCCTAAGGCTAAGAGCATTTGTAGCACACTTAAATTTCCTTGAGATGGCTGATTAATTAGGATGAGTTTTGCATCTTTTTTTTGCTTTCACTACTGCTGCACATTTTAAATTCCACCATGCTTATCCAACTTATTAGACTCAAGACAGATATATTCTTTTGTTTGTTTGAAGACTTAATGGCTGCCCCCAATCAAATTGTTTGTGAGGTCTCTAAATTTTTACTCAAGAGCTGCCCCCACAAGAGCTCCAGCTGTTGTAGAGCAGCAATTCAGTCATTTCATGACCCACTTTCAAATTTCCATGTTGGCAGTTTTGTGGACCTTATTGTTGATGTAGCCACTCCAATCCTGATAATGATATAGTGGTCACTTCTCATATCTTTTTCTTTTGTTATGGCTACTGTGGGCTGAAGGATTGCTCATACTTAATACATTCCAGCACAAAATGCTCAATTGTTTCCTCCACTCCACTAATACACTGCCGACATAATCTGCTATTCTCATTCCACCTCCATGTACGTCTGTTCACACTCAATGACTTACATCTCACAGCAAACAAGAGTTGACTTCCAAAACTACCATCATAGAACATCTCAAACTTAGGTGCCTCTTTTTTCATATACCAGTAAAGTGTAGGCTTCCGCATTGTTCTAAGCTTCCACTTATTCAATCCATACTCTTTTGTTTGCCTTTCAATCTCTTTCTTCTACCTCTTGCAGTCCCACTCAGGCCCTACACCTCCAGCATTTATTAAACTCCAGTCATCCACAGGTCTCCCAATTCTAACATGAATAATCTTTTGCATACTAAGTTTCCTTGCATGCCCCCAACACACTTTCTTCCAATAGCTTACACTCAGATTCCATTCAAAAATTCGCTTTACCCATCTGCTATTCTGCATTCTTTCAATTCTCACCTTATAATTCAGCACTGCATTCATCATTCTTTCTGAAAATAGGCTCCACCCAAGGTCACCTCTAATGTCTTCTGTAGCTGTCCATTTCGGAGCACCCAATGCTAACCGTACTAAGTTATTTTGTATTACATCCATCTTTTCAAGATCACTTCCATTCCAGGCAAGAGCACTCATACCATATATGACACTAGGTACAGCAACATACTTCCACATTCCTCTCACACATTCATACTTGTTTGCTCTGTATCTGGACTAGCCACATTACTTAATCGTCCACTCCACTGCATAGCTTTTGCCACTTTCTAACCCTTAAGCTCATTTTACACCTACGGTGTGGAGCGACGGTGGACTTGCTATAGCTCCGCCCACGAGAGGACCGAGCGTCAGTGCACACCGACTTGCTTTTACATTGCCGCTCAACACAACGCTTCTTCCCGAGAGACAGAAATCGCCCCGCAGGGCTCTTCATCCTGGATTTTCCACCGAGATCTTGTATTTTCGATCCCTCCTGGGTTGCTAGGTTTAATTAATTTTTGATCTATTGCTAAATATATTTTTTCAAGTCAGACAGTAACTTCATCATTAACTGAAGTAAATTTAATAATGCAGTTAAGAATTATTGTTTCAACACCGTATGCAAATGAATATCTGATTCAAAACCACGCCTATCGGATGGGGTAGAACGTGTTCAATCTGTTTCTTGACCTTAAAAACGCGTAATGAACGAGTACCTTACGAACTTGCAAGCCCGCCCAAGCCAGGGATAGCCGTCGCTCCACTTGTGTTTCTTCGAGTTGCTTGGCACGTTGCAGTGAGGTGACGCGCATTTTGATCGTAAAACTGGTTGTGCGTTCTTTTAAATGAATGCCTAAACATTAATTATTTTAAACATTCAAATTTTAATATTTTTGCCGCACTAGTATTCAAAATGGGTAGGCCTTCGAAAACGATGCCTAAAAAGTAGTAAATGCAATCTTTCAAAGAAGAATGGTTAATGCAAAGAATGAAAAACCTCTCACGGTTGGAAGCCTAAGCCCAAATTGGCACGAGATGTCATCAACAGAGCATGTCACCAGCGTAATGAAAAGCGCCTTGCACAACAGAAAAGTCGACTTAAGGAAACCATCCCACTTTTTCAACTTTTTAGTCCGATTTGTTTGAAAGTTGGCCAGTATATGTATTTTGTAAAAGTAAACCTTTTTTACTCATGTCATTTTTTCGATTTAGGCCTTACTTTTTTTTTTTGACGAAAAATGTGTTTTTGGTATATTTTTATTGAAATTTCAGATTGGGACTCCTCCTTCAGTTTTGATGCTAGAACAAAAACAAAGACAGTTTTAGAACCCTTGGAACATTTCTAACAAACGCTCGTTCAGTTTTTTTCAAATTCAAATTTTTTCAAAAATTTTTAAAATTTCAAAAATCAGCAACAATTTTTTGGGTTTACAGCTATATATTTTTGTAAAGAATTCGAATTTGAAAAAAGCCGAACAAGCGTTTGTTAGAAATGTTTCAAGGATTCTAAAACTGTCTTTGGATTTGTTCTAGCATCAAAACTCGAGAACTAGTCCCAGGATGAATGTTGAAAATTCAGAGTGTTGGGTTTAAGCAAAAAATAAAATTTTGTGTTGAAGTGTAATATAATGAACAATTGATGTAATTGAATGCAGTTTTAATTTTTATTTCGATACTTTCCATACATAACTTC
This sequence comes from Morinoia aosen, assembly GCA_030386875.1. Lineage (NCBI taxonomy): Eukaryota > Metazoa > Arthropoda > Malacostraca > Amphipoda > Talitridae > Morinoia > Morinoia aosen. The sequence continues at coordinate 45,749,242 of CM059559.1, forward strand.
ATATTCAAACTGTGAATTGTGATTTCATAAAAAAAAAATTATAAAATTTTTTACTTTTATCAAAAAAATAATTTTTTTCTTTTTTCAGTCTGATTCTTATAAAATTTGACTATGATATGTAACCCTTGAAAAGAAACACAATTGATTCTATTCATTTTTTTGATTCAGGCCTTAGATTTTGCAAAAATTTGACATATTGGTTTTTAGGTATTGCTATTTCACTAATATTGATATTTCAAAATGGGACTCCTCCTTCAGTTTTGATGCTAGAACAAAAAAAATGCAGTTTTAGAATCCCTGGAACATTTCTAACACACTCACGTTCGGCTTTTTTTCCATTTCCTATTTGTTCTCTTTATATATGGGGTCAAAATCAGGAAAAAGTTAAAAAAATTTGGGTGCTTTTCATTGATATCGATATTTCAAAATAGGACTCCTCCTTCAGTTTTGATGCTAGAAGAAAAACAAATGCAGTTTTAGAATCCTTGGAACATTCCTAACAAACGCTTGTTCGGCTTTTTTTCATTTCCCATTTGTTCTCTTTTTATATGGGGTCAAAATCGGGAAAATTGAAATATTTTGGTCCCTTCACCCCCCCCGGAGGGGGGGGAATTATTGTCGTAGCGCCATAAAATTTTAGGAACGAATAGTCTACCACCTAAGGGTCCTTTTACAACAAAAGCATGAAAAATGACCATGGAATCGACAACATCTGGCTAGGGCCTGGGATGATCTCCTTAGTATTGAAATTTGCGCTGAAGAAAAGAATTAGGATGAAATACAGGAATAATATCAGCATTACCATCATTGTTTTTACTGACGTATGTTAACTTTTACTTATTTCTTATCAAAGCCACAGTTCTCCATTTATTTTAACGAATCTAGGTTTTTTCATGTTCAATCTAGGTTTATCTAAACATATTCAGTGTGAGCCCTGATCGTCAGTTTTGCTCTTGCACTACTGACAGAATACATGACAGAACAATTTGCAGAATATTTTGCAGAAGTAAAAAGCTAATATTCTAAAAAACTTCAATACTACCCAATTACCTTCAAAAACACTCATAAAAGAAAGAAAAAATAAATACCACCTACAAATTTGTAGGTGTATTTTTTTACTTCTCCTTTAATTTCAATAATCTTCTAATGACAACTGCCGAATGTTTTTCGTTTACTTGAAGTACTTTTCCTAAGAGCCATGCACACTGTACAATTTTAATTGCACTGTAATTAATTTTACGTTCACATACGCTGTGTATGCTTCTTTGATTTTTTGAAGAGAGAGCTGTTTCCTATCTTGGCCTATCAGTGTTTGAATTTTCATTTTAACCATTAAAATATTATAATTGTGGAAGTGAGATGCTATACTTTTAAAAGCATCTTCTCTGGACGCTCTGTTTTTATACTCTGCGAGCTTAACGTTCCATAAACATGGAAATTCTTTACATTTTTCGATAAGAGTTTTAATTTCTTCTTTGCTCCATAATATGCAAGCCATGACTACACATGCTCTCTATGGTCTCAAGAGAAACTGAATGCTGTTGACCGGCAGTGCACACCGCCAATATTTAGCATGCAGAATATTGCCGCTCCTTACCGAGAGCGTGGCAATAAGGGTCATTTTGCTCTGCTGTGGGCGGAGCTTATTTGGCTGGCGGGATGGAGCGACGGTGTGGAGCGCGAAGACACCGTCAGTGTAAAAGGGCCTTTAGTTGTAGTGCATCCATCTTCACTTATTATACAACCTAGATATTTGTATTCTTTTGTTCTACCTATTCTGATTTCTCCAATATTCCACAGTCTGTCTCTATCAGTCTCATCACTATTTATAACCATAATCACTATTTACAACTGCTAATTCTTCTGTGTACAGACTTAATGGTGACTTAAAAAATGTCCAGTGCCGGCATTCCCTGAAGTTCGGAAAGACAGAACATCCCAAAACAATTTGTTCCGTGGATCTAAATCTGATACTACCGGTGAAAAACTCTAAGCCCAAATTCTTCTAGAACAAACACATTTTAAACTACCCAGAACTTTCCTCTTGCACGGAGCAGTAAACCAAAACGATGGATAACATAGAACGCCAGGAAATAATTTTAATTTTTGTAACGACATGATGGAACGAACGTTACACTAGTTCCGTGAATGCCATAAACATTAAGAAACCACATGTTTTACATTAGTGTAATAGAATAAATAACAATAAAACGAGTAACATACCTACGAGGGTAGCCTGAAGCAAACATAAAACAATTTGGGTAAATCTGAAGGAGATGACAGTTGTCGATTTTGTAAATTTCGATGCCTTAGCATAGTTAATTAGATCGAAATAAACAAGTTTTCTTCTATGAACTTTCCGTCTCAAATGAGTATTTTATTAGTTATAGCGGTACATGACTTACCGCAACTCCAGTCTTTGAAGCGGAAAGAAATTCTTTGATCGAGTTGTATGGCAATACTGCAATGGCGTCTCGCTTCCAGCGCTCTGTCTTGAAAGACGAAACCAAACCTACCGCTATACCTCGTTAAATACTCATTTGACGAAAAAAGTGTATAGAATAAAAGTTGTTTATTTCGATGTTATTACCATGTTTCGAGCAACAAAAATTCGAAAATCGATGAGTAGCTGTTTATTCGAGCGCATTCGTCATCAATGACGGGACTAAACTTACCGCTATAAATCGTAAAATACTCATTTGAGACGAAAAAAGAATAGAAGAAAACTTGGTCATTTTCGGACAATATTTATTTTAGGTCCGGCAAGGAAATTAATAATTTAGGGGCAAATAATCAATAAAGGAACACATTTAATAACCTTTTACATGGATGACATTCTGCTCGCTGATGCGTTATTTTTGAATAATTGTACGGTATATGTGTAGCGTTGGTCAGTAATCAATTTTTGAGTTTTCAGTGCCTAAACGTAGTTAATTAGATCGAAATAAACAAGTTTTTTTCTATGCACTTTCCGTCGTTAATGAGTATTTAACGAGTTATGGCGGTAGGTTTAGTTTCGTCTTTGATGACGAATGCGCTCGAATAAACAGCTACTCATCGATTTTCGAAATTTTCTTGCTTGAAGCATGGTAATAACATCAAAATAAACAACTTTTCTTCTATACACTTTTTTCGTCAAATGAGTATTTAACGAGGTATAACGGTAGGTTTGGTTTCGTCTTTGATGACGATCGGGCTAGAAGCGAGACGGCATTGCAGTGTTGCCGTCCGACGTGCTGTTTGAATTAGTTCCCGCTTCAAGCACTGGAGTTGCGGTCAGTAATTTACCGCTATAACTTGTAAGATATTCATTTACGACGGAAAGTGCAAAGAAGACAACTTGTTTATTTCGATCTAATTAACTACGATTGGACACCGAAAAGTGGAAAATCGATAACTGACCAACGCTACACATTTACCAATTGTACTTTGAAGTTGGCGCCGGCGCGCGCGCGCCGGCGCCGTTATTTAGTTAATAAGGGTAGTTAACCCCCTATTACAAACGTAAAGAGGTTGGGTCGTGAGGGTTAGCCACAGTTCTTATAGCGAAAATTATAAATAAAGCTTCTAACCCACCCATTAGGGTGACGACCGCAATCTTGTTTACATCGAATCCAAGATGGCGGCGCCCATGGTGGTCGTTTGCTGGACCTAAATGGATAACAGAATGGATAACAGATGAGATAAAACATTTGAGCAGAGCTAAAAGAAATTTGCAGCGTGAGTACAAACTGAATAAATCAGACAGTACGTGTCGAAAATTATATAAAGATCATGAGAAGATCCTACGAAGAAAAGTTAAGGAAGCAAAATGGGACTACTTCCACAAAGAACTCTTGGCGGCAAAACAAAACCCTAAAAGAACTTGGGAAATCATTAGAGAAGCTGCTCAGTATAAAAATTCAGACTGCAAAAGCACTTTTGACAACCCCTCAGAAATGGCGAATGACTTTAACACTTTCTTCTCAAAAGTTGGCGAAGATGTTTTCAATGAAGTATCCAGGACAGTTTCAGACACATCTACAGAGGCAAATCTGAGCGATGTTTCATCCCCAAATAGTAGCAACAAGTGGAGACCAAAGCCAGTTAGCGTCATAGAGATACGAAAAATCTTATACGCACTAAAGAATACTAAAGCGACTGGACATGATGGCATAAGCCTCCAACATATAAAAGACAGCTTCCCTGTCACAGCACCCTTTATTCGCTTGATAATAAATACATCTATAGTCACAAACAAGTTTCCCGATCAATGGAAACTATCCATAATTAAGCCATTACATAAATCTGGTGATATCGACATAGCGTCAAACTACAGACCAATCAGTCTAGTCTCCTGCCTGTTATGTCCAAAATATTAGAAAAAGTAATAACATACCAGCTCTCGTCTTACATAGACGAGTCACATCTACTACATCGCAATCAATATGCTTACAGGAGGAATACCAGTACTCAGGACGCCCTGTTAAACATAACAGAAAAAATTTACAATGATATTGACCAAAAAAAATTAACTCTCTTACTATTGCTTGATCTCTCCAAAGCTTTCGACAGTGTTGAGCATAAGAAACTTCTACAAAAAATTTCAAACCTCAGAATAGACACTCAGTGGTTTGAAAGCTACCTACGAAACCGCTCTCATGCAGTGTGCTTGAATAACAAAATGTCATCATTCATACCAAATAACTTTGGCGTTCCTCAAGGTTCAATCATCGGCCCACTCCTATTTTCAATTTTCATCAACGATTTCCCCACCATGCCGGCAAACACAAAAATCTCAATGTATGCTGATGACGTACAAATTGCCATGACAAGCTCAACAGCGGATTTAACAGAAACACAAGCCAACGCTGAAAACCTTCTGAGAAATATGAAATTGTGGTATGACCATAATGGCCTCAAACTTAACGCAAGTAAAACGCAATGCATTATTTTTGGATCACAGAATGCGACTGAAAATTTACCATCATTCCAGCTAACATTTGGAGACGATACAATTAAACCAGTCGATAAGGTTAAAAATCTGGGTGTTTGGTTTGACAAAAATATGACTTTCAATTCACACGTCGAAACAATGTGCAACAAAATTAACGGAACCTTAATGTTCTTTCATCGTATAAAGAACACACTTGACGAAAAATCTAGATTATTAGTGATTCAGTCTCTAGTTTTATCGCGTCTGGACTACTGCAGTCTTGTGTGGGGAGACTTACCTAAATGTCGTCAGGAAGAGTTGCAAAAATGTGTAAACTTCGCCGCCAAAGTGGTATGCAAAGGAAATTTCAATAAATACGATCATGTCACCCCTCTTTTAAGAAAACTTGACTGGATCCCAATACCGAACAGATTCATGATCCAGAAAGCTCGACGAGTATTCTCCTCTCTGTACCTCCCCCAATGTAATGCAGAGGTGGTAAAATTTTTTCCATCTAATATCCCAAACGAAAGACCAAACCGGAGGAACGATGTCTTAGTCAGTTACCGTTCATCTAACGTGGGACAAAAAGCTCTCTCAGTTTCTGGAGCTTTTTTGTGGAACAAGCTTCCCCAGCATATCAAAAACTCTAAAACTGGAAAAGAATTTAGAGTAAATGTGTCACGTCATTTTGCATCTCTTTCATAGGGCCTGCAGCATCTCGGTGTGAAATTCCCATCTATCAGAAATTTTAATTTTTCCTGAAATTTATGTTAGAAATTTAGAAACTATTTCATATAACGTTTGCTAAGCGATTCGTATATTCATCTTACTTATTTCTGTCGACAACAATGAGCACCACAGCCGTCAGTTCAGTGCAGCAGAACGAACGTTCTTTCCATAATTAGGAGTATTTCCTCATCTTTATTTTGTTATTTCTTTCTCTTTATGTATTAATATTTAACGTCCGTATGACAAATATACCATGAAATACATTTTGTATGTACACCAATAAACAGGTTTATAGATGTGAGGGTTGTGCAAAGTTTATAATGAATTAAATTTTTGGCTAACGTTGTCTCGCTATTTCAAAATCATTCTCGAAGATGTTTTCAATCGATTTTCGGCTGAGCTGGGGGGAAAGGGGTTATTTAAGCATTGCATTTAGTCTTTTTATTTTTATTTTTTTCCGTGCGTTCAGCGCACACTAGCACTGAACTTTCAAATCGGAAAAAAACTCTAAATTTCTGTAATCAAAATTATTATTTTTGGATCAAGGCCTAATCTTCCTATATGTGCCAATTTTGTGAATATTCTCCAATCAGATGTGATATCCGGCCACAATGTTACTCCATTTTATCCCACGTACACATGTTCGTATAATGCTGAAGAGTTGTGTTGATTCTTGACTATAACCTGATTTTTCTTAAAAATTTCTGTGAAGAAATTAAAAAACAGCTCATTTTTATGTTTTTCGAAGTCTTCTCTTCCTTTTAGTTATATTTGCGAAAATTTCTTAGGATTACAGTGAGCTCAGCTGTCATTTTCTGTGTAGTAGATGGTAGGTTGCTTCTTTCTTTTATCTTATATATGTATTTTTTTTCTAAATTTTATTTTCAATAAGTACATATTAATATGTGTGTGTACGTGTGTAGGTATATATATGTATCTACATAAATAGATATACATGTTTCTATTTCATTTCTTTGCGCAAAAACCTTTCGGTTAATAAATTTTATTGCAACAGCGAAATGATTCAAAAATAGATCTATCACTTCCCCAGAGGGCGTTTCTGTGAATCGTATTAATGTCATATATAATTAATGAAATAAAGTGCAATTTGAGCATATGAATCGTAGTAAAATTATCTTTCTGTCCGTATGTTGTACAAGCTATGAATTTTGATATTGAATATATGTTTGTTTACCCATTTCTACCAATATTTTGTAGATATTTGTCAATCATGAGTGGTAACCGGCTTACACTGTATCTCTATTTTATCCCATGTACCCATGTCCGCATGATGTGGTGAATATCCAGAAGATATGAAATATGTTTTTGGTGGTGATAGGGCTTTGCGTATTTTTAGGGCATAATTTTCATTTCTCATTCAACTACCTTTGACAGAGATAGACTATTGGCAAGCCACGTGTGGTTTGTCTATTAGTACGCCTCGTATATTTTGTCTATTAATATGCCTCGTATGGTCTATCTGTTTTGTACACCTCTGATAGCTTGTCTATTAGTACACCTCGTATAGTTTGCCTATTATTATTATGCCTCGTATGGCTTATCTATTTGTACACCTCGGATGGTTTGTCAATTAGTACTCCTAGTATAGAACTTTTGTTAGACTACTAGCACACCACGAATGGTTTGTCTATTAGTACGCCTCGTATATTTTGTCAATTAATATGCCTCGTATGGTCTATCTACTTGTACACCTCTGACAGTTTGTCTATTAGTACACCTCGTATAGTTTGTCTGTTATTATGCCTCGTATGGCTCATCTACTTGTACACCTCGGATGGTTTGTCAATTAGTACTCCTCGTATGGAATATTTGTTTTAGGATGCCCTATATTTAAGAAACTTTTAAAAGCCAATATGTTGGCATGTATCTCATGTGACAATTTGGAAATAAACATTTTTTCTTTTTTTCTTTTCTTTCTTTTTTCCTAAAGTAAATATTGACCTTATTTTCATTCAATTAATTAGGTTCAGGCACCAAAAAGTGGAAAATCCACAACTGTCATCTCCTTCAGATTTACCACAATTTGTTCTGGAGCACCTAGAACTCGACGCTGATACAAGCCACGAAACGTATAAAGGCCCCCTCACTCGCGCAAATATATCTGTAGACATATCTGAGCTGGTGCTGTGTTGGCTTACCTTTAACGTTGTTGGTGGCCGACACCGACAGCAACCGCAAAACAGCTGCCACAGCTGTTTCACCTTCCGCTCTCTCCCAAAGACACGGAAGCAAGGCACTGCCTCCCTTACACGAGTATCGAACCGCGGCAAAGATAATACAAAACGAAGAACGAAAACACGCGCGTCTGCACTCCACTACTTTCATAAGTACACTCCCGTCATCCAGCCGCAGCCGTCCGGCAGCGGTGGCAAGATCCCAAAGTAAGGCGATGGCGCGCACATCGCTGCAGCGCTCTCTTGCGGCGGCAAACACTTCAACACCACATCTCCCCCAGTTTCTCACGAAACTCGCAGTGCTTGGTGCCTAGCACTCGTACTCATCCAAGTACGTGGGACGCCGTCGCTCGCAGCGTGACCGCCTCAATGGCTCAGGCTCCCCCTGCTGCTGCTCCGTATCACTGTCGACAGCATTGCACTCCTCGCCCTCTTCTTCAGGGGAGTCCTCAGCCGACGCGTTCTCTGCCGCCGGCACAACGGGCGCCGGGTTTAGTGCGTCGACAACAACTGCCTCGGGCAACGCGAAAGTAGCTGCACCGCCGCCGCCCCCTCCACCGAAGCTCACTGCTTCGGGCTCCACGGCGCCAGCATATCACACCACTATGGTTTTCAGGAACCCTGCCCCGGTCACCGCCAAATCGCCGTCTCCTGACGTCGCGCACATGCCTAGGCATGCCGTCTACGCAGACTACGTACTTAGACACGACGCTGGTGACCTCACCAGACGTCCACTGCTTCGTGCACGAAGGCAGTGGGGGTTTCACCCACACCTCATCACCAACAGCAAAGCTGTTGTGCGCGCAGCCATCAATCACCCGAAGATTGACGTCGAACGGCACTCGCCAGCGATACCGAAAAATACCGCTCGAAGGGACTGAGCCCGCCTCAGTGTCCTTCCGTGGTGTCACATTGTACCAAAATGTAGCCTCTTCAGGAGTGATACCTCCCCTGGCGGCGATCCTCTTGATCGTCCGATGATTTCTCTCAACGATCCCGTTGCCGCTCGGGGCGTAGGCGGCACGGAATCGCAGCGAAATCCCCCGCGCATCGGCGAACTGCTCCACAGTCGCTGATCGGAACGCCGTAGAATTGTCCAGTAACAACTCGTCACACGGCCCTCGCTCAATTACGACCTCACGCAAATGGACGACGATGCTCACTGCAGACTCATTCAGCAGCCGCCGCCAGATGGCGAACCGCGAGGGTCCAGTGTCAACCACGGACAAGTATAGCTTGTTGCCATAATGGGTTACGTCAACCGCAACCCGGCGCCAACTCTCCTCCACAGACAGACCCCCTCGCTCCACGAGATTTTCCTCCCGCAGCGCAGGATCGATCCGCTGGCAGGCCTTGCATCCAGCCAGCTCACGCTTCACCTGTTCGCGCAACAGATCACTACGGATCTGACGCGCCAAGTAGAACATCCGATCGATGCCCAAATGATGCGGCAGATGAGCCGCCCAAATAGCATCCTCGAGACTCTCCCCAGTAGCAAGCACGGCAGACACCTCTGCGACGGCTCTACCACCATCGCGGTAACTAAGCCACCTCTTAGGTACCCTGGTCAGCTGGTCGGCCTTGTTCTCGATCGTCGAGACGAAGCGAACAGACACGACCAGACCATGCTCAGTGATCGTCTCACGGATCACCCCAAGACGTCGCTTCACGAGCATCTCCGCCGCGCTCTTCGTGCGAACACGATTGCGGCCGTCGACAGTGTTGTCCATCCATGTGACGACTGTCCGGGAGTCACTGGCGACCGTGAAGGTCTTAAAACCCCACGCAATCGCCAAATTGATACCCCGCACCACCGCCTCCAACTCGGCCACATTGATATGAAGGTGGCCCGACTCTTTTCGGAGCCAAGACGCATCCTCCACAATGAGGCCATCGACCTCGGGCCACCCCGACTCCGAGGGAGCTGGCATCAGCCCACACGGTAACCATACCATGTGGGTCGACACCCCACACGCCCCCAATGGGGACTTCCCGACGAGCCCGCGCCAACAGCTCCGCAGCCAACGAGCTGACAGAACCGTCAACCGAGTCGTCCCAAGAGCCACTGCACCCCAGCCGTTTCAAGAAACTGCACCAAGGACGCAGCCCCCTCGCCACGGGGTAATGGCCGACTAACCGACCGCACAAGGAAAACAGCCCTCTCTTCGTTAAGCTGACATTCACCGAACCAAACTCGGAAAGAGCAGTCCCCCGCGACATCAGAAGATGTCCGTTGGAATCTTTCCGTAAAGAAATCCCCAAACAACCGGCCTCCATCCAGGCTCTCAGGCTCCTTCGCCGCAAGTCCGTACCGCGCCAGATGCTCCCGGAGCTCCTGCGCGCTGAGAATGGACTCACAAACCACTATATCGTCGATATAGTGGTCCGTCCCTCGACGAACGCGGTCGTTCAACGACAGAACCTTGCCGAGAATCACCGTCATGATTAGAGGTGCACACGTGAGGCCGAAGCCTAATCGCGTCAAAGCGTAAGGCACACCCTTAAACTTCACGATCTGGTACCGCCAAAGATCCTCGGAAACGTGGATCTGCAGGTACGCAGATCCACGACCTTAAGTTCGCCCCGCAGCTGCCGCCATTTCCGAATCTTGTCGCCACACACAGCGACCATGTCATCACCAGTATGACACTCGACAAAGCCGTTCAACTCAAGATAATCCATGACCGGACGGACTTTGTCCTTCGTTGGCTGCACGACGGCCAGCAACGGAATGATGTCCTGGATGGGGCCATGCCATCGCCTCAACCAACCCTTCGAGATCCAACTCTGAATCTCCGCATCATAGCGCTCACGCACGAGAGGCGCCCGAGTTCATCCGTACTCCGCGATCCGAGTCTGCAACCCCTCGGGCGGCTTCTCGGACCACCGCCAACTGACGGTCCACCGACCGTCAGCGAACCTAGCAACAAAGTCAGGGTCGACAATCTCGATCGGCGCTGGGAGGTGCTGGCGCACCTCTCGACTCCACCGACCCCGACCCTGCCACCATGCTTCTCGGCCGTGGGGTGCAATCCATCCTTGTCGATTTGGTATTCAAGGTAGGATACCCGTGGCACTCCAATTTGGCATTTATCCATTTTCAGTTTTAGCCCTGCCTCCTGTAGTTTAGATAAGACTTGATGGAGACGCTTGTTGTGCTCGTGCTCATTAGTGGCACTCACCAGGACGTCATCCAGGTAGCAGAACACTCCTGGGAGGCCCTGCAATAGTCCTTCCATGGCACGCTGATATATTCCAGGTGCCGAGGCTATGCCAAAGCTTAGCCTATTATAAGCAAACAGACCTCTATGGGTGTTGATCACGGTGAGCTCCTTGGATTCATCATTCAACGGAAGTTGGGCGTACGCTTGAGACATGTCTAGCTTGGAGTATATAACTCCTCCGGCTAACCCGCTAAATAAATCTTCCACTCTGGGTATGGGGTATGTATCAAGCCTAGTGGCTCTGTTGACGGTTAGTTTGTATTCCCCACAGATGCGGATGCTTTGATCAGCCTTGAGCACAGGAACAATAGCCGCTGCCCACTTCGAGTATTGTACAGGGGTGAGGATACCTTCCTGCACCAGTCTATCTAGTTCTGCCTCCACCTTAGGTCTAAGTGAGTAAGGCACATTCCTGGCTTTACAAAACTTAGGTACTATGGTGGGATCAATCTCGATTCTAAACTTCCTGCCCTTAAAGCAACCTAGACCTGGTTGAAAAAGGTTGGGGAATTTATTCGCTAACTCTTCAGGGTAAGTAGTCAATTCGTTGACATTATTTGCTACTATAGTTAGCCCAAGGAAATCAATCAGGTCCCTACCCAGCAAGGCCGGCCCCTCCCTGTCTACAACCACAATAGTTGCTAGCTGAGGAACCATACCACTAGATTCACGCTGGATGTTAGCCCTAATCTCCCCACAAACCACTAGTGTGGCTCCCCCATAAGTCCTAAGCTTAACATCAGAAGGTCTCAGCTCGGGTCTTGACTTAGCTGGTATTTTAGAGTAGGTGGCCATTGAACGGATAGACCTGGCAGCACCTGTATCTACCTCCATCTCTAATGGCACACCATTTAGTAACAATTTTATTTTGATTGGGGGTTTCATTTCCTCGGCTAAAGAAATTATTTCCCCATAACACCCATGATTGGGGGCTGGGTAGTCTGCACTGGTTCCATTGCTAGTTCCATTAGGGTTAGGGTGGTGTTCCCTCCCCCTTTTTTCATGCATAGCATGCACAAAATTATTTTTGTTGCCTTTAGCAGATTTCTGCCCTTTTGTTAGTTTGAAACAACATTTTTTTAGATGACCTTTTTGGCCACAACCATGACAATTACTGTCTTTATAGGGGCAATCTCTACGTCAGTGCAAACCACCACAGCCGCTGCATGCTGATTTGGGGCTAGCTTGTGCCTGAGTCTTGCCCTGAGGCTTGTACGCAGTTTGCTGAACTCTGCTCTGACCTACATTTAAAATTGAATTTGATCGCCTCAACCCCACTGTTTCTCTCAGTGTGGTTTCTTTAGCAGTAGCTAGATCCATGGCCTTTTGCCATGTCAGGCCAGCTTCATTCAGCAAGCAATTTTGAATTTCATTACTGGACACACCCAAAATGAATCTGTCCAGTAAGGTTTCTTCTAGCACTTCCTGTTTGAAATTACAGGTATGAGAAAGGGCTTTCTAGCTAGCCACAAAATCAGCAATGCTTTCTCCTTGTCTCTGGTTCCGCTTATGGAACCTAAACCTCTCAAAGATCTGATTTCTTGTTGGCTTAAAATGCCGTCTCAACGCTTCCACAATCTCGTCATAAGTAGCATCAAGGATTTTTTTAGGAGACACTAGGTCTTTTATAAGCCTAGCAATTTTTGGACCCATTAGTGAAATTAGTGGTTTTTTTTTCTTTTTTCCCTATTTTGTTTATTACAAAATAGCAGTGTAATCTAGTTTCATAGTCTCTAAATTCTTCCTCTAAAGAATTAAATTCTCCCACTGAACCTATCAATGGCATATTGAATTTTTAGTAAGTCAAACCCACTGTGAAAAGTAAAAAAAATTCACAGCACAAATAGTACAATCACTTGATCAATTCTGAGTTTCTTCACTAGTCTAGCCAGTCTAGCAGCACCAGTGAGCAGAACAACAACAAAAAATTCACTAGGCAAATTCTATGTTCCCTCACTAGTCACTACCACTTAGTCACTCCCAGCAGTTCTACCAACACCTCGTCGCCAATGTAGTAGTCCTACACTAGAGCACAGTATAGGTTTCACATAGACACAACACAGTAATCGTGCTGACATAAATAGACAATGCAATGACACATCACATTAGGTAAATAAGTCACTCACCCCTTAGATACCTTACAACTCTTAGATACTCAATTACCAGACATGAGGCTAGTGAGAGTAGAGCGGAGATATATTGAAATAGCAGGATAGATTAGAATAGAATTAGTAGTAGGTAGTTAGAGAAGTAGAAGTAGTACTTAGCCGTCTGAGGTAATCTATATATACACTTGCAGTCAGCATGAACTGTTTAGCTGGCTACGACCAATCGCAGACTGGCCGTGAGTGTTGCTCCCACGAAGTTGCCAACTTAAGGTCTGTCTAACTAGAACTTACACTACTCGCTATATTACAGGCCACAAATGTGGACTACAAATTTCAGCAAACAAAACTTCAGCTGTAATATTCACTAGGCAAAGACCAAAAACATAGACCCATTAACACTCCACAACATACCCCTCAACTTTTCTAATTCAGTCCGTGTTCTCAGACTAGTCTTTGACAAGCACCTCACATGGCAACAGCACATTTCTAACTTGGTAACTCGCTGCCATTCAGACCTCAGTCTGTCATGCCTTTCTCCGTCTTTAAGGCATTTCGTTTTTAGCCCGTCATTTTAAATGAACCGCTTCTCATTTAACTGTCTTGGAAATTGCCAGAATGAATTGTGATTTTGAAATGAGCGATATCGGTCAATAACTTAATTATTTCAGCAAAATTAATCATTAATGTCACTAAATGTCGATTTATGAGGTCGATAATATCTTTATTAAAAATAAGAATAAAGAACTCCTATACATGTTCAAACGTTCTAGATCTGTTCGCGGATGTAAGATTAAATGCGGGAGTTCTCTGCCGTTCGTTCGATGCTGTCAGCGTGTTGCGCATTCTGGGGTTTTAATCGCGGATCTGGGTTTTTTATCTGTCTCCTGGGGTTTACAGTCATGAATTGTGTTGGCAAAACAATTAATTTCAAAGAGCAAAAATGATTGTACTACTTGGTAACCACGAAAACAATAGAAAAGTGTAAGAAAATTTATTCATTAACGCATTTTTTCGCTGATCTGGGTTTTTTCTTAAGCGTATGCTGGGGTTTCTTGGCAACATTTCTTTGGCGTATCTTGTGGCTTCAGCGTTCGCTTGGTACTTGAGCGGGAGCTCTTCTGAGAGCAAGGTGTGATATTGTGTGCTCAGGCTACCTCCTGATTCTCTTGTGCCTGGACCTTAAATGTGTTTGAACCCTTTTTTAAGTGATGATCGAACTTAATAAAATTAAGAGAACTGAAGTGAAAGTGTGCTTTATATCTGTATGAACGGTAGATAGCCATTCTATCTTCGTGCTTGTCGTTCGAATATCTGCTGTTGAGCTGCAACGATGGTCGTCGTTTTGAAATGTTTTCTTAATATTTTGTGAATAAATCGTGAGATGATAGGAAGATTCTTTCAAGACTAAAATTTGTGTCTATTAATATCATTGTAAGATCGAAGTGCGTTATTTATTGAAGGGGCCGAGATGAATTAATTTGCAGCGTGATGATTGAATTTGAAGGTCAGGTGCATTACGAAGTCTTCCATATGCAGGTGTCGCGTATTGTTACGCCTCGACCGCCATTATACAAAATGGCTGACCTTGACCCCTTTCGTGTCTTGTAAAGTTAAGCCTAGTCTGGTTTGCAAATCTCGTGTGCGCGTGATAATAATTTAATGTGATTTCTTTTGCTTTACAGGCAATGTAAAACATGCATGCTAGTTTAGGGTATGGGTCGTAGCGGAGGTCTCGTAAAAAAAGATGTAAGTATTTTAAGTGTAAAGAGTACCACGTTGTTTCCGTCGTGTCAAGTGATAACTAATTTTAAAAGATGTAAGAGTAGTACTCACTCTGTTGTACCAGCAGCTAAGTTCTAGTAATAAATTCTGAAACGATTAGAAACTTCTTATTTAAATTTACACTTTGTTTTCTCGCAGTGCTTCTTATTTTCTTGTAATCTGCGTTGTTTTCGAAACTATTTATGTCTCAGAGGCATTGATCGCCTTTGTGATCGTGATACTAGGTTAATAAACTTGAATACTTTCTTTGTGCCGCCGATCTAATTTAGTTGTATACTTAATCACTTTGTGCCTTCAAGCTGATTTATTTGTAGAACTAAAAATAAACCTTGTTTACAGTGACGTATTCAACCGCGCCCAATACATGCTCCTTCCTCTTCCGGCGTTTTTCTCTCCCGGGGAATAAGGGCGCGACACAGTCTAATGACTGTAGTAGCTTCCCATAGATGGGGTGCAGACTACACTACTCTTCGCCTTCTATACATTTCACTCATTCGATCAAAACTGGACTAAGCCTCCTTCCTCTTCTCAACTGCTGCCCCATCACACTTGCTTAAGCTGGACCGCATACAGTTTGCAGGAGCCCGCATAATGCTAGGTGCCCTCCGCTGCACACCTACAGCCAAACTTGAAGCAGAAGCGGACTTATGCTCTCTTTTTATTCGTCGTAAGCTCCTACTGGTTTCCTACTGCTCTAGAGTGCTCACTATCCCTGGCCACCCAGTGCGTAATCTTCTCTTAAACTACTTCCCCTTTGCTCTTTATGATACCCTGCCTTTTCCTCTCCCATTTGCTGGACGTGCACTATGTGAATTCAACAACCTAGGTCTAAATCTTCAAAATAATCAAATGCCTACTATCCCCATGTCTGCTCGATATCTCCCTTCTAGAATTGCTACTCATTCTTCCTTATCCTCCCATCCTAAATCTGCTCTGAGTGACTCTCACTGGCAGCAGGCCTTCAAGGACTTGACTACAAGCTCATACCCCAACAGAATCCAAGTATTTACAAATGGTTCCACTAATGGCAACTGCACTGCCTGTGGGGTCTATTTCCCTGAGTTTAGCATCAAAGCCAAACTCCCCTCACATTCTACAATTTGTACTGCCGAACTCTTTGCTATATATGTAGCCTGCAAATTCCTATCAGTGCTTCCCGGCAACTTTATAATCTTTTCGGATTCCCTTGGCTGCATTTCAGCATTACACTCGGTTAACCCTCCCACTCATTACCTTATCACCTGGATAGCCAACATTGTTTCCTCTCTCAGCAGAGACAAAATTATAATAGAGTGGTTTCCCAGTCATCTCGGTGTTAAATGCAATGATGCAACAGACAAACTTGCGCATTAGTCATTAAGTCTGGCTAACAATATTAATCTTTATCCTAGCAAACTAGAGCTGAAAACTAAACTCAAAATGCAATATGGCCAACTTTGGCAGAGAAACTGAACATCACAACCTCCTTTCATCACCCATCTTTAAGCCACACTTAGGTTCATCAATCCCCACAAACCTTTCCCGCTACAATCAAGTTATCTTCACACGTCTCCGACTGCAGACATGCAACCTAACGTATGCTCACTTCATCAAACAGACTCCTCGCCCATTTTGCACTTTCTGCAAAAGCAACATTAAGCTGAAACACATCTTCATTTTGTGCCCAATACACGAACCATATCGTGTTCCACTTCGAGCAGCATGCCTCTCCAAATCTCAGCCGTACTGTCTTCCTTCGCTCCTCTTTCCGACGCTGGTACCTGACCTGGTGCTGAAGTTCCTCTGAGGCTAGTTCTAACGTGGAGGTTTCGTTTGGAACTGCCTACGATTCGATTGTTCGTATAGCGACTAGCAAGGGATAAAGACTAGTCGAACGGGTAAATATTTATTTTTGGCCCACGGAATTATTCAGGAGAAAAGATTGGGGAACTTGACAACGTACTATAATCCGAATAGTAATGGAATATTATAATGGTGTTAGGATTCTAAGTACGGTCAATTACGACATGTTGGAATAACGAATAATCGCTTGATCAAAATGGGGTAAAGGTAGGGGAGGTAACTGTGTTTTGTAGATCCTGCAATTACACAAATAAAACAAAGGTTAGCATGGCGATATGAGGATCTCGAAATTACATAATGACAACAGTTAAAAATGACATATAAATTATTCAACTACCAACCTATATTTTCTACTATCGGGTTGTAATTTGAATATTAAATTAGCTAATCCTCTCGACTCGAAATTCCCTAATCGTGGGCACAATCCACACTAGAAACTAATTTATACTTTAAACTAACTTCTAATCTCTCACTCCTAAAGTCCCGAATGACGAACTGCGTTAAAACACTTCCACTTAACGACCGGGTCTTTTCAAAGTTACCGGGCCGCTACGTAACCGCCTCCATGGCGGCACGCTCCGGCCGGTCACACGTCACTCTACTTACGGCGTAAATTCTAGTCTCGTTTTCTACTTCACATGATCTTACAAAAATCATCAATATCTAATAAACTTCTTTCACTTATTAAATCACATTTCCCCAAAATTAGTTTTATCAATTACATCACAAAATAAACCTCCTGTTCACGTCTATTACATCTTAACTTAAAAAAAAACACGAAAATTGTCACTTCGAGAATAGCGAGACTCACCAGGTTGATCAGAGCACTTGTTCACACTATGAAGTTTAGCGGAGGAATGGGCTGCTAAGCAGCGAACCCTGCTTGAAGAGCGTGAATGTTGCCATAAAGTGGCGCTGAACTCGTCTCATGAGACGGTGCAGATTTTATCTATTTTAATATTTATTTATCTTTTAAATAAAAGACTTTTAAAGTTACAAAATTACTTTTAATATTAAATTCTAAATTTGTATTAAGTATTCAGTCATTTTTCCGGGCACCACAGCACTACCCCGGCCAGACGCGGAGCGCCCTCAGACACCAAAATAGTGGTAGTCCGCTGAGGGTTTGAAACGAACGGTACGACCCGATCTAGTGCGAGGAGGAGGTAGCGAGGGTGCTGAAATGACCTCAGGACAGCGCGGAGAAGGCTGAGGAGGAGGAGGAGGTTCAGGAGGAGTCGGAGATGAGGGTGTAGAAGAGGGTTTAGAAGAGGTAGGGGTACGACTATAGGCGGGTTTCAAACGATCAATCGATACGTTTGAATCACCCTGAGGAAGTTTAAGCTTAAAAAATTTTGGGTTACGCTCTAGGACTTCGTAAGGACCTGAATATGGGGCTTCTAAGCTCCTCTTGATCCGGTCGACTCGCAACCAAACTTTTTCGCAATTCTGCAAGTCAACGGGCACGTAAACAGGTGGTGAATCATGGCACGAGCCTTCGGAAAGGCGTCGGAAATCGAACTTATGCATTTCGTTGACAAAGGTTTGGATAACGTCCGAAGAAAATGTTCTAGGCCTTGCATCGGCAACTAAAGGTTGAGGACAAAGCATATAGGCGCCGGTCACGGCGGTGAAAGGAGAAAAACCAGAAGAGTTTGGAGTCATGTGCAAGCCTAGCAGAACGATAGGAAGGGAGAAATACCAATTTTCTCTACGGGCCATAATGGCCGCTTTAAGAGTTCGGTGCAATCTTTCAACTAGGCCATTGGACTGAGGCCTGTAGCTGCACGTACGAACATGGTGAAAACCTAGGAGGTTCGCTAATTCACTGAAAAGTTCTCCCTCAAACTGTGCACCTCTGTCGGTCACCACTTCCAACGGGACACCAAAGCGTGATATCCATCCGGATACGAAGGCAATGGCGACCGAGGAAGCAGTGGTAGCAACCAGAGGAACAGCTTCGCACCATCTAGTAGCGCGATCAATGCAAGTCAATAGGTACTTGAAGGGTAAAGAAGTTGTAGAAGTAGGTAAGGAAGCAGGAGGAAGAGGGCCCACAATGTCGATGTGGACAGTGTGGAAACGATCAGATTGCGGAGCGATAGGGCTAACAGGAGATTTGGTGTGTTTATGCACTTTTGCCTGCTGACAATTTTCACAATATCGGACGAAACGATGGACATCTTTGTCCATATTGGGCCAGAAAAACCGGGCTTTCACATTTTTGGTAGTATTTTTATAGCCCGGATGTGCGAGATTGTGCAAGAATGCCATGATCTGCTCGCGACAAGCAAGGGGAACATAGGGTCGAGGACAACCGGTAGAGGAATCGCACCATAGTTTAAGATCAGGGGCAATATCGAAGGGTGTCAGCCTTTCTTTCAAAACACTCGTTTCAGGGTCGTCAGCTTGGGCTATAGCCAGCTTTTTGAGATCGAAAACGTCCACCGATGTTGCGCACACGGGGCGCGACAAGCAGTCTGCTACTACGTTCAGATCTCCTTTAATATACTCTATTGATGTCACGTATTCCGACAGGAAAGACAACTGTCTTTGCTGCCTATCTGATTTAGCAAGAGTTTTGGAGTAAAAAGCCGACACGAGTGGCTTGTGGTCAGTGAACAATGTCACTGAGTGACCGTCAACGAGTGATTTGAAGTGCAGCACCGCTAGGAATGCGGCAAGTAGCTCACGATCGTACGTCGAGTACGTCTTTTGAACATCGGAAAGTTTCTTAGAAAAGAAAGCGACAGGTGCAGGTTGGGAGTCAATCAGTTGGTACAGTGCTGCTCCAACAGCGAAGTTAGAACTATCGGAAACAAGATGATATTCAGAAGCATCAGGAGAAGGAAAATGAAGAGTTGGACAGTCGGCGAGAGCCTGTTTTAGGTCACTAAAAGATTGCTCTGCTGCCTCAGTCCAAGGCAATTGTTTAGTTGACGGATAGTTACGCAAGAGTTCGGTTAGACCGAGAGCTTTGGTGGCAAAAGAAGGGATCATGGGGCGAAAAAAATTAAGCATGCCCATAAAACGTCGTAAGTCTCGAGAACATTGAGGACGGGCGCAGTCGGCAATCGCAGCCACTCTGTCAGCGGGAGGTCGTATGCCGTCCGCGCTCACCTCATAGCCAAGGAAGGTCAGTTTAGATTGGAAGAAACTGCACTTGTCAATCGACAATCGCAATTTATGTTGAGCGAGAAGGGTAAGAACAGTGGACACATCATTTAAGTGCTCTTCCTCGGTTTCGGAGGCAATGAGAATATCATCCAAATAGACGTTGACGTTTTTTACGTTAACGAATAGGGCATCTATGTACCTCTGAAACGTCGGACCGGCATTCTTTAATCCAAAAGGCATGTACAAAAATTCATACAAGCCAAATGGAGTCGTTACAGCAGTTTTAGGGATAGATTCAGGAGCAACAGGAATTTGTAGGTAAGCGCGCTCTAGATCGAGCTTAGAAAAGATTTTTTTTGAGTGCAAGGACATTGTCAGAGAGCGAAGGTGAGGAATAGGGTATCTATCACATACAGTGAGAGAGTTAAGTACACGGTAATCTCCACAAGGTCTCCATTTACCAGGTTCCTTCTTTGGAACGAGGTGCAACGGCGATGCCCAAGGAGAATTGGACCTTCTAATGATGCCTGCGTTCAACAGAAATTCAAATTCCTTTCGAGCGGCTTCAAGTTTAGAACCCGTTAACGGTCGTGGCTTGAAGTGAACGGGGGAGCAAGAACCTGTATCAATTGAGTGCTGCACGGGGCAGTCGGTTGATGCATCGTTTGACCCGAGTCGTAAAGGAGAGGTCAAAATCGGGTGGTCGGCCAAGATTTTGCGTACCCGGGGATCTATTTGGGTCAAATCAGCGGAGTACGCGGTTAAGGAATCCTTCGAAAAATTAAGGGGAATTTTCCTACCTGTCAAGGTATCTATTAGATTACTGTTCTGGCAGTCAACAAGTATCGAGTGCGCGGCCAAGAAATCAATTCCTAGTATCGGCTGAACTACCTCCGCAATGACGAATGTCCATTGCAAAGATCTTCCCAGCCCTTTAATATCCACTACAAGATCGGCCTCGCCTCTGCAATTAATTCTTTCCCCTGACGCTGTAGAGAGTGTTACTGCAGTGGGACGTAGGTATCCTACCTCACAGGAGGGTGGTAAAATGCTAATCCCCGCCCCTGTATCGATGAGCAGATTAACCTCACTGCGACCTATACGTGCGCTTACTGAAAGCGGTCGTCCGACGGTCACAGCTTGAACAGACGACCGATCTAGTTTTCCGACCTACGGAACGGGCTAGCAGGTCTAGCGGGAGAGGAAGCTCTACTTGAGGGTCGAGAGACCGGCAAACCGGGTTTGTAATTAGAGCACCAGCGCCGGCATGATCTAGCTTCATCCCCATAGTAAAGGTGTGCTCTACAGACCCTAGGACGCTGGTTTGAACGAAAAGCTCTGATACCTATTGGTATGTTAGGGCTATTGTATTGCCCCGCTCTCTCCTCGTTTGCGTTACGGGCGTTACTTCGGTAATTCGTGTGTGCTCCCGCGTCAGGTGCCCTTTCTCGAAAAATTGGGTCCACAGCAGCTATCTGATGTTTCGGCAAATATTCCATATAGGTTTCTGCAATGGACGCCATAGTGTCCAAGTCGTGCTCCTGGCGCGCGGCTATCCAGGGGCGTATGGCTTCAGGCAAACTGCTCACGAACTTGAGTCGGAGGAAATCCTCCGACAGGCCTAAGTTGCTTTCAGCGGCTAAAGTGCGTAGCTTTGATAGAAATTCCCTAGGTCTGTCATGGCAATACAACCCCTTCTGTGAAAGGAGCTCATCAAAGAGTTCCTTTTCGGATCGGGAGTACCGTGCGCGCACAAACTCTTTTAACCCCTCATAATCAGCTGCCTCTATGAGCGTTTGTGGTATATGACGAGCTATGCGGCTACTCAACGCGCCTAATGCGTGGTGGAACTTTAACGATGAGCGACGCACCCCGGCGACAATAAACTGGCTTTCGAGAATGTTGAAAAACATGTGAGGATAAGCCTCATCAAAGTCGGGGGGACGTACCAATGCCGCGTTTGTGGGAATGTGCGACTCATTGTCGTCTACGGTTTCTTGACCGTTACTGTTTGGTGGTGGGGGCTCCATTTCTTTGCTCCCCCAATGAAAATAGGAAAAGTAGAAATATATATAGCGAAAGAATTTGAAAAATTGAAAGAAATGCGATGCGTAAATACAGGAAACGTCGAAAATAGGATACGCTCGCGGAAAAAGGAAAAAAATAAAATAATGTGAAATATAATAGTTATAGCGATAGAGGTTGGAGGAAAATGTAGTGCGGGAAATAGAGAAAACGTCGCAATAGGGGAAACTCGTTGGAAAAAGCAATCAATAAAAAAAAGAATAGGAAATATAGAAAAGAGCTCGCTTGCGAAATATACTATGGTGCACCGGAATGGACTCTCTACTTATGCAATGAAAAGCAATTCAATAAAACACAAAATATTCAAAAAAAAAAATAAAAAAATAAAAATATGTGCTCGATCACTGGTGAATTCGCTACTCACGATATTTTTGCAGTCTTCGGCTTTTGTATGCCACTGCGGTCTTCTTTCTTGGTCCTTGGTGTCGGCGTCCAACCGGCGGCTTCAGCGGCTGGAGTTTGTTACCTCCCCTGAACCATTATAGTGTGCTTCCTTTGTTTAGCATGGATGATGTGTAATTGTAAAGAAGGAGGGTGTATTTATATTTATCACGATTGGGTCACCAATGAGGCTAGTTCTAACGTGGAGGTTTCGTTTGGAACTGCCTACGATTCGATTGTTCGTATAGCGACTAGCAAGGGATAAAGACTAGTCGAACGGGTAAATATTTATTTTTGGCCCACGGAATTATTCAGGAGAAAAGATTGGGGAACTTGACAACGTACTATAATCCGAATAGTAATGGAATATTATAATGGTGTTAGGATTCTAAGTACGGTCAATTACGACATGTTGGAATAACGAATAATCGCTTGATCAAAATGGGGTAAAGGTAGGGGAGGTAACTGTGTTTTGTAGATCCTGCAATTACACAAATAAAACAAAGGTTAGCATGGCGATATGAGGATCTCGAAATTACATAATGACAACAGTTAAAAATGACATATAAATTATTCAACTACCAACCTATATTTTCTACTATCGGGTTGTAATTTGAATATTAAATTAGCTAATCCTCTCGACTCGAAATTCCCTAATCGTGGGCACAATCCACACTAGAAACTAATTTATACTTTAAACTAACTTCTAATCTCTCACTCCTAAAGTCCCGAATGACGAACTGCGTTAAAACACTTCCACTTAACGACCGGGTCTTTTCAAAGTTACCGGGCCGCTACGTAACCGCCTCCATGGCGGCACGCTCCGGCCGGTCACACGTCACTCTACTTACGGCGTAAATTCTAGTCTCGTTTTCTACTTCACATGATCTTACAAAAATCATCAATATCTAATAAACTTCTTTCACTTATTAAATCACATTTCCCCAAAATTAGTTTTATCAATTACATCACAAAATAAACCTCCTGTTCACGTCTATTACATCTTAACTTAAAAAAAAACACGAAAATTGTCACTTCGAGAATAGCGAGACTCACCAGGTTGATCAGAGCACTTGTTCACACTATGAAGTTTAGCGGAGGAATGGGCTGCTAAGCAGCGAACCCTGCTTGAAGAGCGTGAATGTTGCCATAAAGTGGCGCTGAACTCGTCTCATGAGACGGTGCAGATTTTATCTATTTTAATATTTATTTATCTTTTAAATAAAAGACTTTTAAAGTTACAAAATTACTTTTAATATTAAATTCTAAATTTGTATTAAGTATTCAGTCATTTTTCCGGGCACCACACCTCCAAGACACGCAGCTGCTCAATCAAATCTGAAGAGTCAACAAGCGGAGTGAGAGCGCTAATACCCATCGATGGAGATGCGCCGCATCCTAACAAAGTAACAAAGTAAGTACTTTGCGGAGTTTGCATGAGGAGCGTAACAACAATAATGAAGGCATCTACGGATGCTTTATTTCCAATCAAGCCTGATACATATCACCTTATACATAGGATTTTCAAATGCCTTATAACTAACGCCAGGACGCCATGATGCTTTCTCCCGGTCAAGACCGGTACCCATTTCAGACACCTGGGTGGAGTGAGGTATTGTGCTTGGAATTTTTCTCCTATACCCAACAGAGAAAATCGCCACCGCCAGCGTCGAGATTCGATCCCGGGTCTGCCGCACGGCGGCAGAACCCTCTAGCCACATGGCTATGGCGAGCACAACAGCTGTCAGAGCTCTTACCCACAAAACCAGTGCCTCATTATAACGACATATTTTAATATACAACAACTTCACAGCAAACAAAAGTAGGCTTCCAAAACTACCATCATAGAACATCTCACACTTAGGCATTTCATTTCGCATATACCAGATGAATGTTTGCTTTTGCGTGATGCTAAGCATCTACTTGGTCAACCCAAACTCTTTTGTTCGCTTCTCAATCTCTTTTTTCCGCTTTTTAGGTTGCCTAATTCCTATACAACATTTTTTTGCATATTTTGTTTCCTGGCTTGCCCCCGACATATTTTCTCCTATTGGCTCACACTCAGATTCCATTTGGAACAACTTCGATTCGTATCCGACAAAAAGGAACGAGTAGCCAACCTACAAGCAGTCGCCGGATCAAGCAGCGCTTGTGAAATGTGAAAGAGTGAAAGAGTACCGGATGACTGGAACAAGTGTAATGTAGACGAAATCACTTGTGAAGAGATTGTAAGTTTTTTGAAGAAAGTGAAAAATGGAAAGGCATGTGGCCCTGATAAGATACCATATGAGTTCTATAAATGTGGAGGAGAGAGTGTAGTCAGTATGTTGAAATGTTTATTTGATGAGATATGGAAGAGTGAAAGAGTACCGGATGACTGGAACAAGTGTAATGTAGTTCTGTTGCATAAGGGTGGACATAAGAGTATGAAAGAACTTAAAAATTACAGACCAATTGCACTGGGTGACACCGTATGTAAGATCTTTTGTGGTATTTTGAATGAGAGAATGAAAAATTTAGTTGAGGAATTAGGAGTCCTGGGAGAAGAACAGAATGGTTTTAGGCAAGATAGACGGGGGGAGGATAATCTGTTTGTAGTGAGTGAAATAATTGAGCGAATGAAGAAGGATAACAAGAAGGTATATTTAGCATTCCTGGATATTGAAAAGGCGTATGACAGAGTGGATCGGGTTAGGCTGTTTGAAATTTTGAGAAAAGTTGGTTTTAGCAGAAAAATAGTGAACATTGTACAGAGTCTGTATGAGAACACAAGTGCTATCTACAGGTTAGGAAATTTGGAAACAGGGCAAGTGAGGAGTGTTAGAGGAGTGAGACAGGGCTGTACTCTGTCCCCCCTGTTGTTTGGATTGTACACAGAAGAATTAGCAGTTCGACTGAGAGGGAGTGGTTTAGGACTGAAAGTTGGTAATGAGAGACTGAGCTGTTTGTTGTATGCTGATGATGTGGTTGTGGTTAGTGAATGTGGTCATGAACTACAAAGGATGCTTGACATTGTGAATGGATATAGTACAGATTTCAAGATGAACTTTGGTGCCGATAAAAGTAAGGTCATGGTTATAAATAGTGATGAGACTGATAGAGACAGACTGTGGAATATTGGAGAAATCAGAATAGGTAGAACAAAAGAATACAAATATCTAGGTTGTATGATGAGTGAAGATGGATGTACTAGAACTAAAGGTGAGAAAGTGGCTAAAGCAATGCAGTGGAGTGGACGGTTAGGTAGTGTGGCCAGATACAGAGCAAACAAGTACGAATGTGTGAGAGGAATGTGGAAGTATGTTGCTGTACCTAGTGTCATGTATGGTATGAGTGCTCTTGCCTGGAATGGAAGTGATCTTGAAAAGCTGGATGTGATACAAAATAAGGTAGGACGTGTAGCATTGGGTGCTCCGAAATGGACAGCTACAGAAGCCATTAGAGGTGACCTAGGGTGGAGCCTATTTTCAGAAAGAATGATGAAAGCTGTGCTGAATTATAAGGTGAGAATTGAAAGAATGCAGAATAGCAGGTGGGTAAGGCGAATCTTTGAATGGAATCTGAGTGTAAGCTATTGGGAGAAAGTATGTTGGGGGCATGCAAGGAAACTCAGTATGCAAAAGATTATTCATGTTAGAATTGGGAGACCTGTGGATGACTGGAGTTTAATAAATGTAGGAGGTGTAGGGCCTGAGTGGGACTGCAAGAGGTGGAAGAAAGAGATTGAGAGACGAACAAAAGAGTATGGATTGAATAAGTGGAAGCTTAGCATGATGCGCAAGCCTACACTTAACTGGTATATGAAAAAGAAAGCACCTAAGTTTGAGCTGTTCTATGATGGTAGTTTTGGAAGTCAACTCTTGTTTGCTGTGAGATGTAAGTCATTGAGTGTGAACAGACGTACATGGAGATGGAATGAGAATAATAACAGATTATGTCAGCAGTGTAATAGTGGAGTAGAGGAAACAATTGAGCATTTAGTGCTGGAATGTAGTAAGTATGAGCAAGAGAGAGAGAGTTTTATGAATGTGGTGTCTGAGCAGTATGGAGAGAATGAGTGGAATGCCAGATGTGCTGAAGATGATTGCGGTATGAGCTGTCTTGCTGGATTGGATCAGGAGTGCAATTTGAGTATCATCGAAGCTATGAAATTGTTTCTTGTGCGTGCCTGGAGTAAGAGACAGTGACTGGAATGAGCCAGTCAGGTAGAATGGTCAGTAATGACCCAATATGCCTGGGGATGGTGTTTTGACGCACTGGCTATCCCAGTGACGCCATCCAATGGCAGCTTGTGACGAGGATTGGTAAATCCTGAGTAGTTTAGTGGACAAGTCTGGTACCAGGCGCTGAACTCTTTGTGTGATAACTGTGGAGGGAATTGTAGGCCGTTACAAAGGCCCCGACGCTGTCGGCCCTCAATTTCAAGTTCAAGTTCAAGTTCAAGTAGTTCTGTTGCATAAGGGTGGACATAAGAGTATGAAAGAACCTAAAAATTACAGACCAATTGCACTGGGTGACACTGTATGTAAGATATTTTGTGGTATTTTGAATGAGAGAATGAAAAATTTAGTTGAGGAATTAGGAGTCCTAGGTGAAGAACAGAATGGTTTTAGGCAGGATAGACGTGGGGAAGATAATCTGTTTGTAGTGAGTGAAATAATTGAGCGAATGAGGAAGGATGATAAGAAGGTGTATTTAGCATTCCTGGATATTGAAAAAGCGTATGACAGAGTGGATCGGGTTAGGCTCCTTGAAGTTCTGAGAAAAGTTGGGTTTAGCAGAAAAATAGTAAAAATTGTACAAAGTCTGTATGAGAACACAAGCGCTATATACAGGTTAGGAAATTTGGAAACGGGGCAAGTGAGGAGTGTTAGAGGAGTGAGACAGGGCTGTACTCTGTCTCCCCTGTTGTTTGGATTGTACACAGAAGAATTAGCAGTTCGACTGAGAAGGAGTGGCTTAGGACTGAAAGTTGGTAATGAGAGACTGAGCTGTTTGTTGTATGCTGATGATGTGGTTGTGGTTAGTGGATGTGGACATGAACTGCAAAGGATGCTTGACATTGTGAACGGATATAGTACAGATTTCAAGATGAACTTCGGTGCTGACAAAAGCAAGGTTATGGTTATAAATAGTGATGAGACTGATAGAGACAGACTGTGGAATATTGGAGAAATCAGAATAGGTAGAACAAAAGAATACAAATATCTAGGTTGTATGATAAGTGAAGATGGATGCACTAGAACTAAGGGTGAGAAAGTGGCAAAAGCTATGCAGTGGAGTGGACGATTAAGTAGCGTCGCCAGATACAGAGCAAACAAGTATGAATGTGTGAGAGGAATGTGGAAGTATGTTGCTGTACCTAGTGTCATGTATGGTATGAGTGCTCTTGCCTGGAATGGAAGTGATCTTGAAAAGCTGGATGTAATACAAAATAAGGTAGGACGGTTAGCATTGGGTGCTCCAAAATGGACAGCTACAGAAGCCATTAGAGGTGACCTTGGGTGGAGCCTATTTTCAGAAAGAATGATGAAGGCGGTGCTGAATTATAAGGTGAGAATTGAAAGAATGCAGAATAGCAGATGGGTAAAGCGAATTTTTGAATGGAATCTGAGTGTAAGCTATTGGGAGAAAGTGTGTTGGGGGCATGCAAGGAAGCTTAGTATGCAAAAGATTATTCATGTTAGAATTGGGAGACCTGTGGATGACTGGAGTTTAATAAATCCTGGAGGTGTAGGGCCTGAGTGGGACTGCAAGAGGTGGAAGAAAGAGATTGAGAGGAAAACAAAAGAGTATGGATTGAATAAGTGGAGGCTTAGCATGGTGCGGAAGCCTACACTTGACTGGTATATGAAAAAAGAAGCACCTAAGTTTGAGATGTTCTATGATGGTAGTTTTGGAAGTCAACTCTTGTTTGCTGTGAGATGTAAGTCATTGAGTGTGAACAGACGTACATGGAGGTGGAATGAGAATAATAACAGATTATGTCGGCAGTGTATTAGTGGAGTGGAGGAAACAATTGAGCATTTTGTGCTGGAATGTAGTAAGTATGAGCAAGAGAGAGAAAGTTTTATGAATGTGGTGCTTGAGCAGTATGGAGAGAATGAGTGGTATGCCAGATGTGCTGAAGATGATTGCGGTATAAGCTGTCTTGCTGGATTGGATCAGGAGTGCAATTTGAGTATCATTGAAGCTATGAAATTGTTTCTTGTGCGTGCCTGGAGTAAGAGACAGTGACTGGAATGAGCCAGTCAGGTAGAATGGTCAGTAATGACCCAATATGCCTGGGGATGGTGTTTTGACGCACTGGCTATCCCAGTGACGCCATCCAATGGCAGCTTGTGACAAGGATTGGTAAATCCTGAGTAGTTTAGTGGACAAGTCTGGTACCAGGCGCTGAACTCTTTGTGTGATAACTGTGGAGGGAATTGTAGGCCGTTACAAAGGCCCCGACGCTGTCGGCCCTCAATTTCAAGTTCAAGTTCATGTAGGCGGGAAGATTTGTAATTTGTTAAAGGGTGAAGGCCACGGTTGGGGTTAAACAAAAACTCCATTAGTTCTCGACGGATTTTTTTTGAGATTTTCACCAGGGTTGCAAAATGGTGCGACAATGTTTTGGAACTCGTGAGTTTTTTT
Source organism: Morinoia aosen (assembly GCA_030386875.1). NCBI lineage: Eukaryota > Metazoa > Arthropoda > Malacostraca > Amphipoda > Talitridae > Morinoia > Morinoia aosen. The sequence goes on from CM059559.1 coordinate 45,778,259, forward strand.
GTTAATTTATCAAATATTTTTTTGAAAAAAGAAATAGGCTATAGGCCCTAGGTGTAGCAGAAAATCTTTCTCAGGAATTTAAAAAGAAAGAAAATTACAAGGAACCTAATCATAATTACAAGGAAAACGGGTCAATGTGAAGTTTAATGCAATCACGGAAATTAAGAATTATATTCTAAATAATCACTAAAGGAACCCATTTAAGAATGTTTTACATGAATGACATTCTGCTCGCTGATGCTTTATTTTCGAATTATTGAACTTAGGAGTTGGCCTTCCCGCGCCAGAGGAAGCGAGCGTAATTCAATTATAAACGGAAGCTAACCCCCTATTACAAACGTAAAGAGGTTGGGTCGTGAGGGGGAGGCACAGTTCTTCTAGTGAAAATTATAAATAAAGCTTCTAACCCACCCATTTGGGTGACGACCGCAATCTCTTTTACATCGGGTTAAAGATGGCGACCACCATGGGCGCCGCCATCTTGGACCCGATGTCAACAAGATTGCGGTAGTCACCCTAATGGGTGGGTTAGAAGCTTTATTTATAATTTTCACTAGAAGAACTGTGCCTCCCCCTCACGACCCAACCTCTTTACGTTTGTAATAGCTTCCGTTATTAATTAAATTCCGTTACACGCGCTCGCTTCCTTTGGTGCAAAGGCCAACTTCAAAGTTCAATTATTCAAAAATAACCCATCAGCGAGCAGAGAGTCATTCATGTGAAACGTTCTTAAATGGGTTCCTTTAGTGATTCCTAAGATCGGAATTCTTATTTTCCGTGATTGCATTAAACTTCACATTGACCGGAAAACGTTTTGGCGTCTAGCTCCATCATCAGTTTGTGTAAGTACAAATCATTATGTCTGCAATAAAAGGAAACAAAATGTTGGTTAAAGGCATTACAGGAAATCACAAAAGAATAAAAACTTAAAACATGGTTCTGAAAAAATAAGATCCACAAGATTGAACCATGAACCATGTTTTTAAGTTTTTATTTTTTTGTGATTTTGGTAAATGTTGAGTTGACCATAATTGATTTTCAACTTTTGGATGCATAAATAATGTTAATGAGAACAAAATAAACAAGTTTTCTTCAATGCACTTTCCGTCGGAAATGAGTATTTTACAAGTTATAGCGGTAAATGAGTTACCGGAACTCCAGCGTTTGAGGCAGGAAAAAAGTAAATAAGGGAAGCAAACACCCTATTACAAACGTAAAGAGGTTGGGTTGTGAGGGGTAGCCACAGATCTTCTAGTGAAAATTATAAATAAAGCTAACCCACCCATTAGGGTGACGACAGCAATCTTGTTACAATCAGCTGCAAGATGGCGACCACCATGGGCCCCGCCATCTTGGAGCCGATGTAAACAAGATTGCGGTCGTCACCCTAATGGGTGGGTTAGATGCTTCATTTATAATTTTCACTAGAAGAACTGTGGCTACCCCTCACGACCCAACCTCATTACGTTTGTAATAGGGTGTTAGCTTCCGTTATTAATTTAATACTTAATTACTCCCCGCTCCAAACACTACAGTTGCGGTCAGTAATTCATTCCTGTAACTCGTTCAATAATTATTTCCGACGGAAAGTGCATAGAAGAAAAGTTGTTCATTTACACATAATTAACAATATTTACGCATCCAAAAGTAGAAAATCAATTATGGTCAATTCCTCGACATATACCGTTATTTCCTGTAATGCCTTTATACAACATTTTGTTTTCTTTTATTTCAGACATAATGATTTGTACTTTTACAAACTGATGATGGAGTTGGACTCCAAAATGTTTTCCTTGTAATTATGATTAGGTTCCTTGGAATTTTACCTTGTTTTTAAATTCCTCATAAAGTTGCAATTAAAGCAAACAACTGACCTGTTCAGAAAATCTTTCTCCTACAATTTTGAAGTTCCAGAACTGGAAAAATGTGTTCTAAATAGCTCATTGTCTTGTCTAGAGATCCAGTGCAAAAGTTTTCAATAGTTCGATTTTTTCAATTTCAAGAAATTTTCGGTAAATGTTGAGGTTTAGCCAGGAATCAATTTTCCACTTTTCAAATCCTAAACATAGCTAATTAAATCAAAATCAACAAGTGTTCTATGCATTTTCTGTCGTAAATGAGTATTTTACGAATTATAGCGGTTTAGTTTCGTCTCTGATGACAAATGCGCTCAAATGAACAGCTACTCATTGATTTTCGAATTTTTGTTGCTTGAATCGGTCAATCTTGAGTTTAATGTTATCAACAAATTTAATAATTTGGTCAATATTGAATATAATGTTGTCAACGAATTTCATAATTTCCTAGGTATAGATGGGTAATATAGTCAATTTTAAGACGTTTTACACGAATGACAATGTGCCCGGAAATGCTTAGTTTTCGAGTTATTCAAGTTTGAAGTTATACGAACGGCGCTCCTGAATGGCCCTTTTAACGCAAAAACAGTCATTGTTTTAGCAATGAAAACGGAAGCTAACCCCTATTACAAACGTAAAGAGGTTGGGTTGTGAGGTGTAGCAACTGTTCTTTTAGTGAAAATTATAAATAAAGGTTTCTAGTGACGTTTGTTTACATCGACTTAAAGATGGCTGCCGCCATCTTCAGTACCGGTTGGCACCATGGCGGCAGCCACCTTGGTGTTGATGTAAACAAACGTCACTAAAAACCTTTATTTATAATTTTCACTAAAAGAACTGTGGCTACCCCTCACGACCCAACCTCTTTACGCTTGTAATAGGAGGTTAGCTTCCGTTATTAATTAAATTATGCTAGCCGCGCGCGCTTACATGGCGCGCACAAGCCAGCTTCAAAGTTTAATAATTCAAAAATAACGCATCGCCGGGCAGAATGTCATTCATGTAAAACGTCTTATAATCAACTATATTACCTATCTATACCTACAAAATTATGAAATTTGTTGACAACATTAAACTCAATATTGACCCTTGAATCATGGTAATAACATCGAAATAAACTACTTTTCTTCTAAAGACTTTTTTGTCAAATGAATATTTTACGAGTTTGCGTGGTAGGTTCAGTTTTGTCTTTGATGACGAGCATGCCATAAGCAAGACTCCATTGCAGTGTTGCCATATGTTGGGCTCAATGTTGGTGAATTACTTCCCGCTTCAAACACTTGAGTTGCGGTAATTAATTCACCGCTATAACTTGTAAAATACCCATTTCCGACAGAAAGTGCATAGAAGAAAACTTGTTTATTTCGATCTAATTAACTATGTTTAGGCATCAAAAAATAGAAAATTGATTACCTGTTAATCCTCAACTTTAACCAAATTCTCTCAAAAAACCTCCACTGTTTCTTTTTCAAATTATATTGCTTATAATTTTCTGCATGAATTGAAATTCAAAAGCTTTTGCACCACCTAGATTGTTTCAATCTTTGGTTTATATTGAATTTAATGGTGTCAACAACTTTCATAATTTCATTGCAACATTTAGGTAATTGGAGACACTTAAGACGTTTTACACAAAATACATTATGCTCGCAAATGCTTAGTTTTTGAGATATAGCATAAATAACGTTCAGGTACAAATAGCATTAACAACAGTTTTGGTATAGCTCTTCCGGCGTTTTGCGGACGCGGACCACGCCAAGTTTTTTGGCGTGAAACATCGGCCTTGAAATGGTTGAGTTAAATTAAGTCATTTTACTTTTATTTAGGTAAGTTTATTTAATTAACCTAACTTTACCCAACCTAACCTTACCTATTGTGATGTCAAAATTGTATTTCTGCTTATTTACGTGTTTGTTTGTTCAATTTTTTAAACAACGTTTCTATAACTTTGAAGTTAAAAATCTCAAAAACTAAGCATTTGCAAGCACAATGTCATCTGTGTTAAACGTTTTCAATTGTACCAAATTACCAATATATGTCAACAAAATTATTGAAATTATTGACAACATTAAACTCAATATTGACCCAACCTTTTTTGATTGATATATTTGCCATTCCTGTACCTTCAAAACAGGAAGAAGAAACTCTTCAAAGGTTGAAAAGGCAAGTTTTAATGACAGCTATTTTTCTAAAATTTGTTTTGGTCAATATATATGTTAGGTTGTTCACGGAAATTAAGAATTCTGTTCTAAGGAATCACTAAAGGAACACATTTAAATACGTTTTACAAGAATGACTTTCTGCATACTGATGCATTATTTTAGAGTTATTCAACTTTGAAGTTATGGGAGCGTCACTCATGAAATGGCTTTCACTCACCAAAGGAGAGGGTATTTCATCAAAGCAGTGAGCATGCCAAGCAAGGGAAAAGTTATTGTTTTTGCAATATATGGCATAATTTATTATTTGCTGACCCCGTGGAGCCTGAGCCCACTTCTAGGATATTTTAGTTGAAAACACAATAACGGTTATAACTCGAAAATATTACTGAGACTGGATTACTGAAGACTTTGTTTACATCAATTCCAAAATGGCGGCCACCCGGTACGGTCGCCGTTTTCTTGAAAGTGATGTCGAGTGTATATTGATTTGTTTTCACCATTCCAGTCGCGCTAATATTTCTGGGTGATAACCCTTATTGTGTTATTAACAAAAACATCCTAGAAGTGGGCTCAGGCTCAGCAGGGTCGGCTAATAATAAATTACGCCATATATTGCAAAAACAATAACTCTTTTGTTGGAACATCCTATCCTTTGCGCACTAAAGCCATTTCATTAGTGCAGCTCCTTTAACTTCAAAGTTAAATAACTCAAAAATAATGCATCGGCAAGCAGAATGTCACTCATGTATAATGTTTTTAAATGAGTTCCTTTAGTTATTCTTTGTAATGTAATTCTTAATTTCTGTGAGCAACCAAAAATACATATTGACTTTTTTTTTTTGGTAAATGTGTAGCGTTTGGTAGTAAACGATATGGTATTTGTGAAGTAGAGGACAGTAATAGATTTTCAAATTTTTGCTGCCTAAACATAATTAAATCAAAATGAACGACTTTTTCTATGTATTTTCCGTTGCAAATGAGTATTTAACAAGTTATAGCAATGATGTAAAGTAACTTAAATAACCTAACTTGACAAACATAACCTAACATAACCTAACATAACCTAATAAAATCTAACCATATGTAACTTAACCCGCGAACTATAACTGGTCGCCTCATTTACCAGGCTCACTGGTTGCCAGACGTAAGGCATAACCCCAATTGTTATACACCAAAATGATCGTCTCAGCGAGTGCTACACAGCTGGAGCCAGAAACCCCCACATTGTGGGGGTTAAGGCAGAGCTACAACCACTTGGAAGTTGGGAGGGGTAAGCACAGTCAGTGTGGTAAATGAGGCAACCGTGAGAGGGTGTAGGACTAAAACGAAGAATGGATAACACTTTGTAGACATATAAATGGTCATAACTTTTTTTCTAATTGTTGTAGAGGAAAAATAAAAACATCAGCAGGTTTGGAAGGATTTTCTGCATAAAATAACAATGAAAAACATTACATTGTTCCCAAAACAAAAAAATGGCCATTGATCTCTTTGAAGCAATGTTGTGCAAAAATCTACGGAGTTTGACTCCATATTACAAAGAAACGGTTCAAGTTATCAAAAATCTGACAACATCAAAGTGTAAAGCAACATTTTTTACTCATTACTTCATATTTTTACATCTCTGCCTATTACGGTAAGTGAACAGGGAGCGGCAGAGTAACGCGGGTAAATTGACTACTTTTCTGAGGGATGCGCGACCGTGCGCGGGTTAACATACCCTAACAATCATTCGTGCGCATTAGAGCCGGCAGAACAGATTCAATTGGAGCACTACGATTTTTCCAGTTTGAAAGACTAGAATTGCGGTAAGTAACTTACCGCTATGAATCGTTAAATACTAATTTATGATGGAAAGTGCATAGAAGAAAAGTTGTTCAGTTTGACATTTTTAACAAGATTCAAGCAACAAAAATTTGAAAATTGATTAATATGTTGTCCTCAACAAATACCAAAATGAACGCCACTGATTTTGTAGCTCTATTTGAGTTGTATCGATTGATATCTTAGCCATTCCGGTGCCTTCAAAACTGTGGGAAGGGATCCATATCAAAAGATGAAGAATGCAAGTTTCTGAAAAGCGGTCTAGAAAAAATGTTTTGGTTAATGGTAAGGAGATGCAACAAATAGATTTTTGAAATTTTGTTGCCTGGAACATGGTAATTACATCGAAATAAACAACTTTTCATCTATGCACTTTTTGGGGCAAATGAGTATTTAACCAGTTATAGCGGTAAATTATTGACCGCTATTCTAGTGTTGGAAGCGGCAAGTAATTCATTGAGCACGTCAGATGGCAAAACTACAATGGACTCTCCCTGTTGACGTGCTCGAATGATCGAGCGCATTCCCACCATCTAAGACAAAAACGATTTTCAATTTTGTTTTTTCTCAATTTGAGTAAATATGACTAGCTTTAAAGCATTTTCTTTGCTTTTAAATTTCTATTAGCATTGCGATTCAAGCAAAGTGATAAATTTTCTAAGACAAAAATGTACATACCACTATAATTCGTTATTTTTGGGTGATGATTTCTATTGTGTTATTAACTAAAAGATCCTAGGAGTGGGTTCAGGCTCTGCAGAACCGGAAAATATTAAATTACAAAGTACCCAAACTAAACCTACCGCTATAACTCGTTAAATACTTGTTTGTCCGAACAAGTGCATAGAAGAAAAGTTACTTATTTCTATGTTATTACCATGATACAGGCAACAAAATTTTGAAAATTGACTAGTTGCATCTCCTTAACATTACCCAATGTTTTTTATTTATAAACTAATTTTTAAACTCTAAAAATCAACTCTATTGCTTCGTTGCTCCTTTTAAGTCCTTCCAATTGATTTATTTGCTATATCTGTACCTTCAAAATTTCAGAAGGCAATTATTTGTTTTCAAAGCAAGCTAATTAGCTAATGATTCAGAGCAGCCAGATTCAAACTAAACACTCAATTACATCATGATAATTTATCATCAAGTGTTAGAATGTTTTGTTTGAGTACAAAAGCATTTCAAGCAAGGCCATGAATAAACTCTCTTGCTGTCACAAAGAGGAACGCCCAAAACTGACATGTAATATGGGGGAAGGGGGAGGTCACCCATATGTTGGCGCGCTAAGGTCAAGCTAGTGCGCGTCTTTACCCCGTCTAGGAGACGAACCAAATATGTACTTGAGAGCCAATTATATTGTTGGATACGCAAAAAATTCTCTATAAGATGAGTTTATAAACCAAAAGTCTATCATTATCCAGAATTTTATCCTGACTTTGGTTGTACATGTTTTTTAAAATTTCTTCCCCAGAATCCATCATTTGGAAAATGGTAGAAACAGGGAGTTCCCGAGTTTCCAACTTGGTAATCGTAGAAGTTACTACAGCAAACAAAGAATTTAGGGCCAAACATGTTTTCACCTTGTTCTGCAAAAGAGTCTGACACTCTTTCACACTTTAAGAATCTTCACCATCAAATGACATGAAAACAACAGCTCCTCAGCATATTGGAGAATTCTGCAGTTTGTTCTTTCCTTTGGCATTGTTGTGTAGAGCACGCTGTGCAACTTAGAATACACTACATTCTGTTATTGGTACAATCTACATTTTGCTTCCTGTGTTCCAACAATAAACTTCAAAACTTTATAGCCAAATTCATCCTTCTAAAATATCATAAATTCATATATCTCATTCCATGCATTACTTAAGTCATAATACAAAAATCAAATACAATCTTGTTAGACAGTTCCATGTTCAAAATTGACAAAGTTGTGCATATTTATTGGTTAGCATATGTGCATACATGCATATTTTATGCTCCTGAGAAATATGCCTAGTTACTGCATGCATGCAATACGCACCATGTCACATCCCTACTCAGAGTTTAAAAATTCTGAACTAACCTATAAAGCAAAAACCAAGCTTGCTGTGGGAAAGGGACTACATGAAGAGATAAGTTTCCTCTGCCTTTACAGAAACTTTCATCATGGGCTTGCATGTCTAATTTACACTGCTGTGTCGTAGCCAGCCAGCATAATCCTTATTTATGAGACATTGGTCTCTCTAATTTCCATTTCCATTCTGGGGAATTGTCCTAATAAAGTTTTGGATTGGGTAATTTTGAAGATATTATTAGATGTGCTGCATGCTAGGTGGCTTTCACTACTCTGCCTATCAGCCAGCAGGCTTTTTTAAAGCAGATCTACTGAATTAAGCTACATGATCACTATAGAGCTAGCTTTTTCAAAGGCAGATTTATTTTCTGAAGCTCATCTTGCCAATCTGTTGAATGTGATAGTAATAACTAGATAAAATGTTTGTTCTATTTATTTATGTTAAAAAAAAACATTTGAAGAATAAACTTAACCTCAAAAGCAAATCAAATCAATATCAGCTATATTGCTAAATACTCTGGATACTAACTAATTCATTCATAGGGATTAATCTCAGCTGATTCTTCCCTGACTAACTAATGCTAATCAATGATTGGGATGTGATAACTGGTTAAGTTATAAGCTATAGATGTAACTACAAAGGTTGTGTTCACTATAATTATGCCTATATTAATTCTGGGGGTTACTTTGGTGTGGAACGATAAGTGAAAAATGCCCGAGAAAAACTGGCGATTGCCTGATCAGCCATAGACTGATAGGGTCACACCATTAATTTGAACCTTGGCGAGTGTGGATGGAACAAATTCATTCACGTGAAACTGGCAGAGCAGAAGCCAGTAGGTTAATGTCTTCTATTGAAGTTTTTGAGATGCTATTGAAAAACAAGCTGAAAACACTCAATGACTTGGGTGAAATGTATGATGGAAGAGGTGATGAGAACAAGTAAGAGTGAGGTAAGATGTGTAAGTTGTAGTACACTAGATGCAATTGAGAAAATATGACTGGAGAACTTATGAGATAAATTTGAGCAACACAAACTGGTGATGAAAGGCTCTCAACCAGAAGACTGTGAAATGGAACACAAAGAATGGAGACACAGAAGGCAATTGGGCAATTATATGAGAAGATAAGTGATTAAGTAGCTATCATGCTTCTTAGGTTTGAACAACAACTTATCTCATGCAAGAATAACTGGATAGAAATGGCAAGCAACCTAGGAAGAATTCAAGATAATGAAATGGAAAAATAATAAAGTGGCTTCATGAAGCAAAAAAATAATCCTGAACAAGTATCAAGCAAAGTAAATTTCAAGTCCTTGAAGTTGACAATATGCAAGAATCAATGAAGCAAACAATATAATGTAAAAATAATCCAATAAAACATGCAACAAAGATATAATAGAACTAATACAAGTCATGTGCACAGCTGAAACCTTTTGCATTTTACTTATAATTGAGGTTGTTTTTCACTTACATTTTTAAGCGTGATAAATAGAATTTGAAGGGTGAAAGTTATAACTTGTGATTCAATAAAGAAAAGTTATTAGATAGATAAAAAATTATGACAGCTTTTCATTAAATTAGATTTGGAAATATATGTACTAAAGAATGTGAGACAATATTTATTTACAAGACAAATGTTTATTATAACACAGGAAAGAACACAGATAGATCATGAGGAAACAGCTATCAGGAACAAAGTCAGGCAAGTTTGAAGGACTTAAGTCTTTGTTCCAGAATTGCACACCAGGCTTCATGAGCAAGTTTATGGTTTTGCTCACTGTGTGGACAGGAGCAGAATCATGTTGGCACAAAAACCTTTTGTTAGAATTCTTGGCCTTTATCTATGAAATGATTTGTTTACAAGACATTGCGGTAGGATTCAGTATTCACTTTTTTTTCAGCAAAGAAGTGGTTGCAGACATCACCTCCCTTGAAACTAATGTGAGGGTTATGGAGGCTATATGGTTTCATTGAGCTCATGTGAATTATACGGTCGTACCTCACTTTAGGAAATTAATTCATTCCAGAAATGGTTTCATAATGTGATTTTTTCATAAGTGGAGTTTCATTTTATGTGTAAAAGACCTGATGTGTTCCAAGGCCCCCTATACTGTCTAAAAAGCAAAAGTATACAAATTTTGTATGAAATATGTGTTGTGAGTAAAATAAAATTATTTATTAAACCATTAATATGAATAAGACATACATATCATTTACCATTGGGTTTGGGTATCCATGCCAAAGATATGTAAAGGCGAGTGCATATTGAAGTGGTTTGTGGTGAGTGAGGGGGGAAGAGGCAAACTTTTAGCAGCTTTGGCAAACAGTAACTGCTCTGTACACGTGTTTGAACTTCTTGACAAACGAGGGTCAAAGGTACACTATAAGCATCATGCAGGGTGCGTACAGGCATGGAGAAGCATGGAAAGTAGTTGAATTTCGAAAATAAAATTCAAGGCCTCGAAAGTAGTGGAATTTTAAAAATGGTCATTGAAAGTCATGAAATTTTAGGGCAGACAGCGCTATCAACACTACCTGGGTCAAAAGAAGGAAGAGGCAGAGAAGCAGAAGAAGGGAGAGAAGAGGAAGAGAGAACTGGATGAAGTGGAGAACCTGAAGACAAAACGGAAGAGGATGGAGGAGAGTCTGCAAGCGCTGGTGGAGGATGCTGACAGCTTTGCACGGAAGGCAGAGGACAAGAATGATTTGCGCCTACTGGCAAAGTCAAATGCATTGAGGAAATCAGCCAAAGACAAGCAAGAACAACTCAAGGGGCTGAATGCGGAAATTAATGACAAACTTAATGCACTGGAAAATGCATAGCAGATGCTATTGAACTGTCCAGCATGACTGTTTGGTGTTGTGATGATCATTTACACATTTATGAAAACAAGACCTGCAAGTAATGATGAATGTTCTGTGAAGTTTATGACTGAAATACATTTATTGTGCTGCAATTTAACTTTGTGTGACATTATTTTGGGCAGAGAGAGGTAGTGAAAATGTGATTTGGTTGGCATAAAAAGTCATGAAAAAGTAGTGGAATTTTGAACCTCAGAGCCTGTACGCACCCTGATTCATGGGTATCATGGAGGTGTAGCTTCTTCTTAGCCAGTAGGAGGCCAGCAGAGTTTTGGGAGATAGCCAACAGGAGAGCAACTCAATCATGCAAATTTCAAATCAAAATGCAGAATGCAGCAAGTGAATTTAAGTTGTGGGGATTTGGGAGGCTGCAAAGCCAAGCGCTCATTTGATTTTTTTGAGATTTTGCGTTTTGTAACTTAAATTTTCTTTCATATTCAGAGAAAAAAATTTTACATGAAGGCATTTTGGAACTTGTACTTATTAATTGGGTCTTTCTTAAGGTGAAGTATGACTGTATTGAAGTTGACAAAAATTACATATATAGGTAGGTTAGAAAGCAAAGTTTGCAAATTGTATCATTTCTTTCCATGTGGAAAGCTTTAATCTTTGCTAAATTCATCTAAATGTTTACTGACATTTTAAATTGTCTGCCTGATATACTGGAGCAATTTCATAGTGGTCTAGGCTTAGGAAAGCTTGACAAAGTTCATAGAAAGCTGAACATTTTGGCTACATTGTATAATGTTGGTGTGACAAACTCAGTTGTCAGCTGTGTAGGTAACCAAGCACAACTAATACACTTCATTGTTGCAGCAAAGTTTTAGATGCAGAAATACCATTTTCAAATTTGTGTGAACTTATCAAAAATAAATTGTCTTCACAAGGATGAATTTGCATTTGGTTGCTGACTTTCTATGAGCATCTAAGATTGAAATAATTACTTTTGGGGCTTGTTGAAAACCTAGTGTCTCTATTTCTAGGATACATTTTTTTTTGCTCTTTTCTCAATTCATTAGATCTGAATTCTTGAATGCTAAATGCTACATTTAGTAAGGACAGTCTTGTGTATTAATATTTGGTGTTTATCATTCCAGGTATCAAAAACAATTGGCCTTTCTTCAAGAACCAAATTTATTCTAGAGTCAAGTTGTATTGAAAGAATTCAATGGCTGTTAACAGAGGAGCATTAATTGTCTTAGAGGGTTGTGATCGTGTGGGCAAATCAACACAAGCCAAACTGCTTGTCAAAAGTTTACTAGAACTGGGAAAGCCTGCACAGTTGGTAAATTTTCCTGGTGAGTTGATTATCGTAATACCTTATTTTTATTTGACATTTAGTTTTTTGTTACCTTAATTTACATTTATTAATTTTCTGTAAATCGAATTGATCATCTCATTGATGTATTGATCATCTCATTGTTCTCTCAATTGATCATCTCATGTATTGATTTGCTGTAATTGAATGAGGTGAGTATAATTTTGTGGTTATCTAATTGCAAAAATCTCATTCAAGTGTTCATCAAATAGCCTCTATGTTAACCTTGGATTGGCAAATATTTTGCAATACCCCTCAGGAGGATAAAACTATGGTATCTACGGGAACTAGCAATTGCGGAAGATAAATGCGCAGTTCTGAACTGAATGTTGAGTAGGCTTTCTTTTTGTTACAATATAGGTTTTTGTTTCATCAAGGATCATCTTATTTATCTGTTCATAGTTGTGTTTTTTGAACATCTGCTTTCTTCTTTGACTTCAATCTTGTTTCATGCACTCATTTCCTTACTTGCTGTTTCTATGCACAGAGGTCTTATGGGAGATACACTTTGTGTATAGATTCCCTATTTCCACACCTTTATACTGAATGGTGTCTTTCTCCTTACCTGTTTTGGAGCATCTTGGTTGTAGTTAGAGTGGCTTAAATCAACTCATCTAAATTAATTCATTGCAGGACTTGAGTTTTGTTCAGTATGATAGCGCAATTAGTGCACATATTTTTACAGAGTAGAATGTTAGTGGCCTCTAGTGAATGTTTGGTTTGACTACTTTTTTCTCTGTAGACTGGAAGTTGACTTCTTCAATTATTGTTTCAACTTAGAATGAAGTTCTCAAAATTCTTGAATTTAAATCAAATGGTTCAAACTTGAAGCCATGAGGATACAAATTATCTTCTACTGCTCAAACCCATCCATTCAGTGTTCTTTATTTTCAGTGGTATTCATGCACTACCTTTTGCTTCTCCAACCTGTCTATGCAGTGTGTACTACCTTTATTTAAATTTGTGAGAATAATTTGAAATTCATGATGAAGGTCAGGTTGTATCCTGATTCAGATATTAATTGAAGTTTGCTAGCAGATTGATGAACAAATTTTTACCTTGCACTAATGGCATTGTGATAATTTATAATTTGATTGATGTCATTAGCTGCTACCTGGTTCAAATATTGAAGTTTTTATTGGGTAATTATGTGTTTGTAGAATTAGTATTGTAGTGCGAGTTCAAATTTTCAAACATGACAATATACTTCTATTGCATTAGATTTACTGTTAATTTCTGCTGACTTAATTTTTAACTAAAAAACATGTCTTGTGATAAAGAACCATTTTTCCTTCCAATTCTGTGCTTTGTTGCTTAAAGTTCAATTTTTACCCTGTGCTTTACCTTTCTCATGCAATTAGAGCTGTACAGTTGTAGTTGGTGCTTATGGCAATAGATGGGTGTATGTGAGCAGAAGCATAGTGCATAAAAAACACTTAATACCCTACAAAATTTCTGTTTGAACCAGATGTTTATTTTTATTGAATTTGTATGAGCTAGTATGAAGGTTATTAAAATAGTGAAATTAGATTACTTACATCAATCATATTATCCATTTATTATGTGTTACAAAGGGAAATTTTTTAGTGATCAATCTAGTATCATTAAAGCAGCTTCTGGAATTTTTTCAGATCGCACTACAGGAATAGGCCAAATGCTAGACGAGTACCTGAAGCAGAACCGAGAATTGGATGATCATGCTGTACACCTACTTTTTTCAGCAAACAGGTAATTTCTTGATGTGATGCATGCCTTTAGCCATACTTCAAGGACCACTACCACAAGAGACCTACACAGTTGATTCCCTGTATTACTACAGGAAGTCATCTCTTGCCTCATCATTAGATTATTATTTTTTTCTCTCAGCCCATTGGGAATTGATTCCTAAATCTCACACCAACTAGCATCCAAGAAAAAATTGTGTGAAATATTCTAGTAGTTCTGTCAATGATACGAGATTATGGCTTGTTAACAGAATATGTAGGTGGGATCATTTATGTGTATATTGGGTGAATTATTGTGCATGTGGGTAGATTAGTACATGATACAGAAAGTGTTGCAGTAAGCTTGTTGTAATTTACTTTTCCTCTCTTTACTTCATTCCAGTGTTGCTGTTGTGTTTCTTTTGTTTTTCCTATCTCTGCAGGCTCCATTGTGTTCAGGCATACTTTTCATCAGACCCCTATGGTCTAAATTCATCCTGGGGGCTCTGGCATATCAGTTTGTTTATTGTATTCATTTTCTTATTGTCTGACACACATTTCCTCAGTATGGTATTTTCAATTTAGTTGAAGTATCTCTTTTTTGTTTCTCATTCCATGCTTTGGTGCTGAGAAAAAGCAATTGATTGCAATTCTTCTTTAATGACAGATGATAATCAGATCAACATGTAAGTGCTCTTTGGCAGGGAACTTGACTATTTTTTGTTGTTACTGCGTTACCCCACCAAAATACTGTAGTTGTACGAGAGTAGGTGATGAATTTTGGGGCACGTTTTTATGGCTATAATAATTATCAAGTTCTCTTAAAAAAAACTATTCTGGTAGAAGCATGCTTTATTAATAAAAAGTAATTATTTGTTACATCAACAGAATGCATATACATGAAAGTAGTAATTTCTTATATGGATCTCTGTTTATACTGTATTTTTTTTCTATTGCAGTGCAAGTGTGAAGAATTTCTTTGATGTGGTGGGCCATCCAAAACAATTTTGTCCTGTGTTTAGGCAGTAATATGGCTGAGGAACAAATTTCAGGTTAATGAAAAATCCATCTTATGTGAGACCTGTTTTAGGACAAAAAAAATATCTTAAGCACCTGAATCTGACTTTTAATCTTCAAGATTAGTAGTGATGTACCGATGTATCGGTATCGGTATCGGTATCGGCAGTATCGGCCATTTTTAGTGGTATCGGTATCGGTATCGGCAAAATCTGGCCGATACTTTACCGATACTTTCCAAAAATACGTATTTTATCATTCAAATGAAGGTCATAAATCATGAAAGTAAAAGTATTTAACCTAATAATACCCGTTTTGTGTTTATTTATATATTTATTTGGTGTCCGCGTTGTGTGAGTTTGCGGTATCATGGATACCGAATTCCTCAGTGTAACATTAAAAGATGGCATTTCCATGCATTTAAATATTTGACATTTTATCAGGATAGGTTTTGTTAGGATAGAATAGGTTAGCTTAGATTAGGTTAGGCTAGGTTAGCACAGGTTAGGTAATACTGTCGGAATTTTTTCTCGGGTCCGACTAGCTTAACGATGACATTGTCCATGGAATCTCCGCGGGTCCTGCTACTATCTAATAATACCCTTGGTTTATTTGGAGTCCGCTTCTTCCATTTTCTTTGTCACGCTCATGAGGAGAGTTACAGTGACCGTATCTGTGATACGAGTTTCACCAGTGCGTAAGAACAAGAATATTTTTCATCGCGAGCGCTGTTAGGATGAATGCATTCGTTGGGCATCACATTTGGAAAATTTGTTCAAGTAAGTTAGTGAGTCCCGTAATTTTTGACGGGCTGTGCGTACTTGTAATCAAATAAAGAGCCTATTCATACCTAGTAAATTAGATAGCTAACTGTTAAATTATAGCGTTAAATCAGGCCCGCTAACTGAATTCACTACTTTGAATTCCCGATGAGTCACGGTCATAACTGAAAGCTATCTAAAATGAATAGTTAAACCCTGTAGCTACATAATTTTTTTATACTTTTACGACTAAATCTTTATAGTTTGACCTAATATCCATTTCTTAAAGTATGTGACAGGCTAACAAACACCAAACCAATTTAATAAAGTTGAAGGTGCATTTGAAAGTTTTTGTGAGTTTAATATGGAAATTGCCGAAAATTCTATTTTAATTTAGCTTGTAAATCGCCAAATATTACGAAGCTAATAATTTATTTCAACTTAAGCATGCATATCACCGTTCATTACGAATCTTGCATTTTTCTTCTATGTTAAGATGTTTGAACAGTTCACGAACAATCTTATTGTTGAATACATCTGAACGGGTCAGTTGATTGCTTTCATCGCAACTTGATGAATTTAAAAACGAGGAAAATTCTAATGAACTTAACCATATTTACTAGGAATACGTTTCGGAGTCCAGGTCCATCATCAGTTCGTAAAATTAAAACTCATTATGACTACAATAAAAGAAAATGTTGGATACAGTCATTAAAGGAAATCACGAAAACAAAAAAATCAAAACATGTCCCAGAGAAAGTAAAATCGACATGATCTACTTCCAATTTACGATGGGTAGGAACTGTCAGAATTGTTGAGGGCCAGTTTTCGTTTAAAAATATGTAGCGACTCAGAAATTCTGAGGTCACATGTAGTTGAAGCCGAATCTAAGATTTTGAAGTCCGCAGAGGATATCGGTTCGTTGCATTTTACTGCGTGATTACGTACGAATTGTGCGAATTCATTCCCCGTGCGGAAGCTTCAACCTCGATGTTCGGCCATTCTGATATAAAAATTTTGTGCCGTAATGCCGACGTACGATGATGTGCACTGCACACAACTGTAAGAATAAATCAGAAAGGCTCTTTTTCCATCAAAAGCGTATCCTTGTACCGGAATTGTATAATTTTATGGTTGCTTCATTTTTCCGGTACAAGGATACGCTTCCGATGGAAATGCTAACCTCGATCTCTGATTTATTTTTGACAATTATACAGTTGAGTGCAGTGCACACCATCGTACGTCGGCATGACGTCACGAAATTTTTATAACAGAATGGTCGAACATTGGGGTCGAAGCTTCCGCGCGGGGAACTAATTAGCTTACTCCTCCACACTCCGCAGTACGTAATCACGCAGTAAAATGCAACTAAATCTTAGATTCGGCTTCAACTGCATGTGACCTCAGAATTTTAGAGTCGCTACATATTCCTAAACGAAAACCGGCCCTCAACAATTCTGATAGTTCCTACCCATAACAAATTGTAACTAAATAGTAATCGTGTCGATTTTTGTTTTTCTGGGACATGTTTTAATTTTGTTTTTATTTCCTTGATTTCCTTTAATAACTGTATCCAACATTTTGCTTTATCTTTTATTGCAGACATAATGATTTGTAAATTTACGAACTGATGATGGATCTGGACTCCGAAACGTATTCCTAATAAATATGATCAAGTTCCTTGAAATTGTCGTTTTTAAATTCTTCATCTTATAGATGGTTGCCTGTTTGCGGATATTTTCGGTTTCGGGGCTTACCGAATTTTAATATTTTCTTTCGCCAAAGTATGTACTCGTATTTGCTGTGGATAAAACACGAAAATGACGATCCTTTTTTGGAGAAACTATTGTTTTGGTCCACTTTTGGAGCCAGTTGCTATTATAGCTAGTCTACATTACATTGCAATACGATTAGAAACACATATCTACTGAATGGATTTCATTTTGTTGTTTTTCTCAACAATATAGTTAACATAGCAAGAGCATTTTATTTTTCACAATCGGAAACTTTTTTGTCAATATTTTTGTATTATTAGATATATAAGGAAATAATTTTATTATAACTCCCATGTAGGAGTTATAATGGTTTTATTTTAATACAAGTGTGCACGGCCCGCCAAAAATGGGATTCAATACTTTTCATGAACGAATTTTCAAGATGTAGATGATAAACAAATACAGTATATCCATCCTAACAGTACCCGTGATGAAAAATATTTTCGCACCGTTGAAACTCGTATCACAGATACGGCCATTATAAATTTATAACTAACCTTATGAGCGTGAGTGACAGAGAAATGGAAGAAACAGACACCAAACAAATAAACCAAGGGCAAGGGTATTATTAGGTAGCAGCATGACCCATGGAAATGCCGAGGACAATGTCATCGTTAAGCTAGATGGACCCATGGAAGAATTCCGTCAACATTATCTAACTTATGCTATCCTAATTCTATGTCGTGACTCGCACCGCCGCAAAGCACGTTCACGACGCGAAGGCCTAGCGATCGTCATTACATGGTAGCAACTGCGGTTCTTGTAGACCCTACACCACTAATGCGTTTTCCACTGTTACCAATACGTAGAACGGAAAGTCGGGTAGGTTTAAAATGTTTATGCCGAACACATATGCACAAGAACACACAAAGCTCTCTTGACTCGGAGTTCCCCTCCGGTGACAAATCACCATTACTCAAAAATGATTACTTCGGGCACAGCTATTCACCAAATTACTATATTTAATTTAATGTCTTTTAATTATTCAATATGGCCTGAAAGCTGCACAAAAGCGACATGGTTAGGAAAATGCGCAAATTACGGCGATCACAACAACCTATCCAATACTACTAACCTATCCTGATAAAATTTCAGACATATCATTGCATTTACAGACGATCTTTCAATGTTACACTAAGGAATTCGGTCTCCGTGATACCGCAAACTCGGACATCCTATGTTTCTTAAGAAGCGGACACCGAACTAATACATAAACTAACATACAACGGGTATTATTAGGTTAGATGATTGTAAAAGTATCGGTATCGGTAGTAGTATCGGTCAAAGTATCGGTATTTTCAAGTATCGGAGTATCGGTATCGGTATCGGCCAAAAAATGGGTATCGGTATCGGTATCGGCCAAAAAAATGGTATCGGTACATCACTAAAGATTAGGCACCTTTGCGATCTACCATGTCTCGGATGCTACTATTATTGGTTAACATGAAAAACCACACACTTTTCGGTTTAAACATTCATCCTTCCAACCCTATTGTGTAGAGTTTGATTTTCTCCTTTTATATTTCAGCAGTAGTCTGCCAACATGCCAGGGTTCCATTTTCCTTAGAATCGTTGTTCCATCACTAAAATATCCTGATAGATTCTCTCGTCATGTTCATCACTCATATCACCCAAGATTCTATGTTCAAAAATCCACAAGAGAGTGTCACATGAGCTTTGAGACATGTTACATCTCATATCATGATAATGACTTATCAGATCATTGCCAACTTGCACCTAGTCTTCTGAACAATGTTTTCCCAGGAAATTGTTACCAACTTTCTTGAATGACTCAAAGGCAAGTTTCCCTTTTCTCTTGAAATGTGTGATGAAAGTTTCACCATGTGCAACTTTTCAAATTATGCAACCTATGAAGAGATCTTCTGTAATTTTAGTTTGGCTTGGATAAGAAATATTTTTGCTAGAGTTGTAAATTTAATAAAATTTTAAATTAGGCACATATATATCATGTTTATATTTACTTAGATTTTTGGGAAAATTATTTACTTTTCAATTTCAAAGATCCTCAAGGAAAGCATTCTCATTTAGGAAGTTTTTCTTTAATATGGAACCTAGAGCAATGAAATTTGGTAAACTGATATGAAATGCAATTGGGAATCATTTGTCTTCTATAAAATAATGCAATTTTCCCCATAGAAAACAAGATTTTTTTTTCAAAATCCATGTTCTCCAACAGTTTCTGAGTAAAAGTAATGATATTGATATCATTGAATGTGAAAATACTTGCACTTTCCAAAAACTAACATGGCATTCTTCAAACTCTTAGTTTGAAATGAAAAAAACATGAAAAATTCCAAGGCATGTCTTTTGTAAAATTTTTACTTTATCACATCACAACTTTGATCAAAATTGAATTTTGAATCGCCATGTTAGTTTTTGGAAAACATACGTCTTTCCACATCTAATGATACCAAAATCATTACTGTAGCTCAAAAACTGTAGGAGGAGATGCATTTTGAAACCCCACATTCCGATCCTCCCAAAAACAGTAAACAAAGAAACATGAACAATCTCAATTTTTTTTTATTATTATTGGTTGGGTCAGCTAGGACCCTTGAAATCATTATACAGTAATAAAGAGACATAGAAGATGACATAGCAATGTCGTGCTGTGAAGAAAAAGCCAAGGGGGAGGTGTAACATGATAAAATACCACTTCCCCCTCCCCTCCCCCCATTCTCGAAACCCCTGTAGTATCAGACCCAGTGCATGTACGAAGCTAATTTTTTCACACAAGCTTCCTAGCATGTTCGCCTTGCTTTTGAGAATAAAATTAAAACATAAAAAATTCAGCCATTTTTTTTAATTTTGGGCAAATGCTTCTCTTAACCTTTTGATCTATTGACATAAAAGCTTTGTTACATAGTGGCCCACTGTGTCAATATTGTTGATATTAAACATATTTTTATGTCTTATTTATAACCATACTGGTGCAAATGTGAATGAATCTTTAAAATTACAATGTGTTTTGCTTTTTCTCTTCATTTTTGTTGTTGCACTCCAATGAAAATTTGTTGTGTATTTAATGTTTCTACTGCAATTTTAATACAGACTTGTTTGCATAAGATGCTACATATTAAATAATGTAGTTTGTACCCAAGACAATAAATGTCTCAGATTTTAATACTTTGTTTTCTAGTGTGCTTGCCATTGCTTGCTAGGATCAGTTAATGAATGCTTTTATTTGTGCAGAAATGCGTTAATTTATCCTCCTGTATTGATACATTGTGCCGCCAGGTGGGAGTGTGTGAGTCGCCTAAAGGAACAGCTACAGGAAGGCACCACCCTCATTGTAGACCGCTACTCAGACTCAGGCATTGCCTTCAGTGCTGCCAAGGTTAGAGGTTCAGTTGAAAACTTAATGTTCACTTGTAGGAAACATTTTCAGTGTTCATTATTTGATAACAATGTCAATTTTATTTAAGGGCTACTCAAAACTTTGAAATTTATGATTTGCTCCTGTGACCTATGTACAAAGCACAGAGATTGTGGCATCAGACTAAGCATTGTGATCATAAACCTATCTACTTAATCAGTTGTCTATAAGTTTAGTGTATGTGAAGAAATGTGAACAAACACAATCATTTGAGTCTTAGGAAAGGAAGCAACTGTAATTTTAAGTGTGTAGCGCATCAAACGTCTCAGAAGAAGATAATCTTGAAGGTTGAATGTGTTTTTAGATTTGTTTCCTTATTTGGAAGAAATCTTATTTAATGTGGACACCAGAAAATATCCTAGAGGTGTGACAGAGGAGGGTGATCTTGGGCAGCACCATCTTTCCAAAGAAACTGTTGTAAAAAAATAATTGGGCAAAGTAAAATTGTCCATCGAAGTCAGTAAACTACAGCATGCGTCTCTGCAGCACTTCATATGCAACTCATTTTCAGAGTCTCATCTCAAAAACCTGTTTGTTCAATGTGTGTAAACGAAATTTAGGTTCGAAAATGTGCTCTGGAACTCTGTATCCATTATTCAGTCTCTGTCGTTAATAGAAATGAGTATATATGCAACTGAAGGCCTCTTTAGACGATGCATCATAGATACTCGGAAGAGTCGCAAGTGCTGCATGAGTTTGCTTATCTGTGCTGCATGGGCTTGTAGACGACACTCTGCAGCCGAGCAAGTGACTGAAGTGAGAGAAGCACGAATGGCGGTCAGTTACTGCTCAGACTCGTCGAGTGATGGATGTACGACGCCCGGCGTCGTCATTCATTTTAGAGATGCCAAAGTATACCGATCGGGACGCATCGAGATACTGCCCAACACTGCATAATTTGATTGAATTGATTATGAATACACTTACCGCCATTCTTCGATCAAAGTTTGTACAGAATCGTGAGGAAACGAGTCGGCCATAGTCAGTGGGAGACGCAATAACGCACAACCTCGCTCAATCATTGCTTGCTGGACACTAGATCTCTGTGCTCCTCGCGTGCTGCATGGAAGTAGGCATCACGGATCCATCATTGCCGGGTCGGTGTTTTGCTGCAGCAGCATGCTCCTTTGTGAGTACTTGTGCTGCGTGATGCATCAATGAGTCGCTTGTGCTGCATCGTCTAAAAAGGTCTTTATGCTGCTAGAGTGTCTATTATGACTGTTTTTGTTTACATGGTTCCATCTAATTGATATTTTTGATTAGCACAATCTACTTATTAAAATTATTCTCTCAAACATTGTTAACAAAATTGAAAAAATACTCTAGTGAAAAGATGGCTTGTAGAAATGCCTTGTCCCAAATGCAGTATAGTAGAGCTATTTGAGAAATTTTACATAGGCCATGATGTTCTTGCTCCGTCTGTGCGTCTCTTTTATTAAAAAGACTATAAATATAAAGGTTAGGGTGTGTGGGTTCTGTTGTGGAAATAAATTTGAATATAGTTTCGTATGTATAAGAGAAACAGATGCTATTTTTGCATTAAAGTCTCTTGGAAGGTTTTTTTGGAGAATATTTAAAGAAAAACATCCACATACCTGGTTAAATTTTGATGATTATGTAAAGCTAGTGTAAAAAAGCCTTGGCTAGCAAGAGTGTCCCGAGAAATATCAGAATTTCGAGTAAAATTTTATTCAGCTTTGCATAGGAGAGAAGAGCTAGAGGTAACTATTGATGAACAGATACAGTGCCTACTTCACCAGGTGTCAAAGCTGATATCTAAATAACCATTTTAAGTATTTTTTAAAGTCTGCCAACAAAATTGCTTGAAGTTTCACATGTAAGAGCCAGCTGGCAGATTGTATGCCAGAAGTGCCAAGGTGACTTCTGAAGTACTCACTGCTGGCTAGGACAACGGCCCTCTTAGGAGACAGAATAGGCAATATGTTTAGGCTTGTTAGATTTATCTGTCCTGTGCTGTGAAGACTGCCGCATAGAAAGGAGATACTGTTAAGGGGGGCCAACGTTTTTTTCCCATGAAACTTCAAAAATTAATAAAAATACTTCAGGAGCGAAATAAGCCCAGAGGGATTCAAAACATGTTTAGAAATTTAGAAAAAGGAAATTTCTAAAAAAACTTATATCTCAGTCAATATTGTACATAGAGACAATTAGTCTTTTTGTTTGGTTCACAATGAATTGATCTACAAAGTTAAGATCCAGTTTTTTGATATTGCTTCAAAAAAAATTTTGAGAAATGTCTGAATTGTTGAAACTTAATATATATATTTTTTAGTGATTACTTTAAATGGCAACAAAAAATTTTCTAATCAACTAATCAAAATACTACTGTGCAGATTTATAGTACTCACTTTGATCTTTACGATGCAAAAAAGATCTCCTTCATAAGTAAAAAAAAACTGTTGGAGAAATAATTGAAAAGCTGGATCGCTTTTTTCTCATAACAAGTTTTTTTCGGCTGTGCGGCTCAATTTCTCCTACAGTTCTTCATTTATGAAGATCTTTTCAGCATCGTAAAGATCAAGATGACCACTATAAATCTGAGAGGTCGTTTTATGATAAGTTGAATAGAAATTTATTTATTACCATGTAAAGAAGAAAAATTAAAATTTTTTTGTTTTCAATTCGAACTTTTTAAAAAAAATTTTTGAAGCGATATCAGAAAACTGAATCTCAAATTTGTAGACCAATTCTTTGTGAATCGAACAAAAAAAACAATCGTCTCTATGTACAATATTGACTGAGAAATTAGATTTTTTAGAAATTTCCCTCCGAGGGGAGGGGGGGAGGGGGTATGGGCAAATTTTAAAAATTTTAGGGCTCTGAACGTCCATTCCAATGTTCTAAACATGTTGTGAATCCCTCCGAGCTTAATTCTCTCCTGAAGTATTTTTTATCAAGTTTTGAAATTTCATGAGAAAAACCGTTCGATGGCCTTAAGTTACCTCAGCTGTAGATAGGCCTTTGGGACATCTATCTTTAACATCCATTGTGCTTCTCTCTTTGCATCCCAATGTCACGGAAATATTTGAAGGTCTTGAAATTAGGCCAACTATTACACAATTAGAAGATGAAAAGAGTTTAATTTAGAAATTCATTCATCTTAAGACTTTTTCACCTCTTGGCTAGTGGTCATTCATTTGTGTGTATCACACCTATAGACTAGTGATACGAGTCCAGGGGTCTCCAAACTTTCCAGCTTAGGGCCATACTGATGTAAGTTCTAAGGGCCACAACCATTTTAATTTCCTGGCATTGTCCATAATTTCTAAAGTTGTTGCTAAATGCGCGCCCTAAGCGAGCTTACGCTTGCTAAATTATTTTACTTTGGCCTGCCGGCCGTAGTTTGGAGACCACAGGATTAGACTATGTGTTGATGAATAGATCAGATCTTGGTGTTTTTCTGACGCGATGGTTGTAAATTTTTATTAACTTTGAGACATTAAATATTGCCTTTACTTCAGTACCATGTTTTGTTGCGATTATGATTTCTTAAAAAAATTTCAACGGCTTTTAGTTGGATTTTTTAAGGTGCATCATATTCGTTGATACTCTTCTGACCTCAGGGGTTGACTGCATTAGGAAAAAATGTATAATGAAGAGAACCATCTTCGTATTGGAACCCACAATGCCAAGTGTTTGTAAAAAAAAGTAGTTAGCTCTCGGTCAACACAGATCCAACACTTGCCTAAGTTACAATGACTTCCCGCAATGCACTGCAGTACGAGTGTGTGAAAAGTCTTTTTCTCTGTATGGTTGTATCAAACCCAGAGGAAGTAAGAAAAACAAACTCAATCATTCAAATTAAAACAATGTTGAGTTTTAAATTTTAGCTTTTAATTAAAAAAAAAAATTTACTATTCAATCATTTATCATGGTTGAAAAATTTAAATCATAATAAATTGGATGTCGACACATAAAACGCACAACCATAAAAGAAGTAAATACTCAATCGCAATTGTATTTTTGACTACACTTCATGTTCTAACTTGATAGCTAGAAGTAGATGGTCAGTGGATTGTATGTATGTTTGCGCTTACTCTAGCTTGTATCAGTCAAGAGCTAAAGGATATGCAATATGTTTAGCTAAGTTAGGTTTGTCTATCCTATGCTATGGGGACCGGCGCCCTCGGGGGAGGTACTTTTAAGGTTACCTCAGCTATAGCTAGACTTCTTTAATGCCCACTTTGTTTCATTTCATTTTCATGCCTTCTTTGCCATCGCTTCTTTTGCTTTTTTTTCTTCCTTCCTAACTAACAGTAGCCTGTGTGGGAAGACACCTTGTACATAAATTCCACGTTTTATACCGTTCAAACCAAATGGTCCCTCATCTGTGCTCTCTAGAGATCTTCTTTGTTGTGACTGGGGAATCTTGAACCAAGTTACACAATGGCAACAATAATACTAGGTTTGTTAATGGTGTTGTGAACGGAGCAGGGACTGCCCCTGGAGTGGTGTGCTGCGAGCGACGCAGGCCTGCCGCGCCCGGACCTGGTGCTCTTCCTCACCCTCACCGCCGCGCAGAGCAAAGCGCGCGGTGGCTACGGTCATGAGCGATACGAGGAAGAGACTTTTCAGGACAAAGTCAGGAATAATTTTGACAAACTCAAGCGTGATTACTGGACAGTGAGTTTAAAGCTACTACTAATTTTAAAAATCATTGTAATGAGTTTATCTCTCCGTACTACGTGCTAAATCCTTTTCAGGAGACTTAGGGTGCTTACATACCAAAAGGCTGAAAGCGAGAAAGCTTGCGAAAATGAAAGATGTGAGGCGAGATCTGTCACACACCAAAAGATAGCCAATTCGCACCTGAATGTCATAGAGAGTGGACTGTAACATAGACAAGCGGTACGAGCATAAGTTTGTAATGTTGAGTTTCAATCCTATTTCATCCCATTGCTTTGAAACATGTAATCTGTTACTGTGCTTTGGATCTTTTGAGTTCCAAAGGTACAGTGTAGCATAAACTTTGGATATCAGGAGTTCAGTTTATGCTGGAAGAATTGAGCTGCACACCTCCCTCGTCGACATCTCACCGCGCACTGCCGGAGGCGTCTCGCCGCAGCTCTGGAGCGTGAATCCTTTGAGCCGCTTTCTCGCTTCTGACTGGCTTGAGGCTTTCTCGCTCGCTTTTAGTGTGTGTACTCCATGGCAATCCGTGTTAATCAATTCAAGCTCGCTTGCTTTCTCGCTTCAAGTCTTTTGGTGTGCAGGCACCCTAAGGCTTAGGTTACTTAGGTTTGTCTGTACTATGCTGTTGGGATTAGTGCCCTCAGGAGAGATACTGTTAGGTTACCTCAGCTATAGATAAGCCTTCGGAACTTAATGTTTCGTGCCCACATAATATCATTCTGTTTTCATAGCTTCTACGATCTCTCTTCTTTATCTTTTTTCTTCTTCTTCCTTTTCAACTTGCTGTTTCTGTGGGCAGGATTTCCCGTGCAGGAGCGCAACTTGTACCGAGATTCGCTGTCTTCCTTGGTCCATAATAACTGGTCCCTCTCTTTCCCGTGTGAAAACACAGTTTATGTAGAAACGGTGCTATAAATTAACTGTTATGCTGTACTAAATGATGGATGAAATAGTATAATTTTGTACAATATTATTGCTCATATAAATTCTGCAGAAAGTTGTGAAAAATATATTGCTAGTTATCGTTTCATGAGGTACTAAAAATCCTTGTAAATTATCTGAAAATACCAGGATCGTATTATCAAAAGCAGATGTGGTGGGATACGAAAAAGAAATCATTAAGGACTCGTTTGCCGCGTTTAACTACGCCTGCCTATTTGGTCTACTCTGGAGCGCTCTAAATTCCTTGTAAAAACGGGAAAATATGACAAAAATATTTCACACGGATAGAGAGAGGAAATTCGTGTCCAGTTGAACAAGCTATTTGCGTTTAAATAATTATTGGGCAGAGCACGAAAGTAGAACACGAATATCCTGTATGCATTTACAAGCTTTCCGAACAAAAAATTAATCGCCCTATGTTTTTCGAGTTTGTTATTTACTACGTTCGTCAGTCAATATTTAAAGCCGTGAGCAAAGTTAAAGTTATCTGTGAGTAGTGAACAGGTATTTGTGTTCATTCAAAACTGGCTAGGTGTTTACTTGTTTATTAGGTGCTTCACAACCATGAAAGCCAGACATCAAGTAATGGCAAAAGGGAGTTATTGCATTTGGTTGAGCGGAGAGACACCCAGTGGAGGAAGTAGCAGAGTTAATCGGTGTTTCACGCTGCACTATTCTATGAATCTATCAACAATGGAAATAATCTGGCACATACATCAATTCAAGGCAAAATTAAGATTGGAAGAAAATTCGATCCTCATCACCGCGCCTTACGTGCCAAATTGTTGATCGGTATCTCTTTGCGTTATGGATGTTCCTGTGAAACGTCAATGATGGCCCTTCGCCTCCTATTTTTCAACGAACGAGTCATCAACAGGTTCCTTGTGCCATTTCCGATAACTCGTTGAAATGCCATTTGGTTTGGAACCTTACGAGGATTTTTTGGGTAGAACTTAGTTTCAAAAACGCCCTTCACTGCTGCAGTGTACTTGACTTATCCATACTTCAGAATGATGAACTTGAATTTTTCGGCAGAGAAGGGAGAATCTTTCCTGAAGCTGAACTTCTGATGTGCAGGGGCAGCCATTTTCGAAGTTGAGTTCTATTAAATGACACAAAGACAGCAAGCAACATATATCCATGCATCCGTTATCACATCTACGGAATAATAAAACCTCCCAATGTGGAGAGCTGGAAAAACGTTGGTGATGTTAGTTTTTTTAGTTCACCAGATTTTGTACTATTCAAAATTGTTACTCATGTTTGATCACTCTGTAGCGCCCCGGGACTCGAAAGGTGAATTGTAAAGCTGTACCCAGCGACTATGCATACACGTAAGCCTCTATTAGGTTATTTTACCTCCTGGTTCTTTCAATATCACTTCATTGGCGGAGTTTTACTATTCTCGGAGGTAAAAAAAAACTACTACCGTAGAGAATCCCTTCGTATAAAGAAGTTCCTTGTGAAGGTACTTCCGCGACGAGGACCGTTACTACTGCATCTTCATCAAAATTGGACTTGAACTTTCTTCGGCCTGGTTATATTTTTCCCGCTAGATTTGTAAGATTTTTATTGTCGTCAGCCTAAATATTTATGATGTTTGGAAAGATCCTAAAACGAAGTTGCTTCAGTTTGGTTAAGGAAAAAAGACTAATTTAGGATATTCTTTTCTGACAGTACCGAAAGACTCGGCGTCGAGCAACCGAGTTCGTATTTTCTCACTCAACGTCCCCGTGTAACTCTGTAACGTCATAGTTTTATGATAATCGGTAGCAAAGCCTATCATGGGTTCAGCTTGATTTTGAACGTCAAATTTATTGAAACAACATAGATTAGAGTTGCGATTTTTTCAAATGTGTTTTTGGTTCGGTTCGTCTAAAGTCTAATCCACAATTCTTCAATTCCAGACCGTCTAATTCGAGCAAGTTTTACGTAGTTTTGATATTGATGTATGATCTTTGCCCTGAACTGTTACCATGCGTAAGAGCAATGTATTTCTCAAATTAGCCAACTGTATTTAAACAATTAGTTTATCGATGTAAGATCTGAATGTTTTTATGAATTTGCTCATATTTCATTGGTATAAGCAGAAACACCATAAAATTTGATTTCTTTTCTTCTGTAACATTCAGAGGTATTGTTTTGATTAATTCTGCGTTATTTTTGTTGCTTGTTTATCAGCTTTTAAGTTTAGTTAGCAAAAAAACTGAAATATTCGTTAGAAAAAAGTTTCCACTCAAGTTACAATTTTTCAATTCTTTTATACTCGTATACATCCCATGATACTTCCATTCTAAGGTTGCGTTCACATTGAAATAAGTTACACATCTGCTGATTTTATCTCCTCTGACCATAAGATAAGTAAAAGGGTTAGGTTGGTTTGTCCATCGTATGTCGTGGGACTAGCGTTCCCGAGGGAATACTTGAAGGTTACCTTAGCTGTAGTGGGGCTACGTTGGCCCTACTCAGGTCTCGTGAAGGCGCGTGCAACTCTGCATACGTGGATTTTGCACTTGTGGCTAATTTCGTATCCACCGGAAAATTCCCGCTTAGAGAGATGCAACTATGGTATCTATCGGAGTTAGCGCGTCAAGGAGAAAAATGTATGGTCTGAAAAATGTATGAAGGCTAGGTAGGCTATCTTTTTGTTGAAGTCGATTAGGTTTTTGTTTTGTTACGACCCCTCAGGGGGATACAACTATTGTATCTATGGGAATTGGCGCTCCCAGGGGGACTATGTGAGGGCCTGAGCTAAAGGTTAGGTAGGCTTCCTTTTTGTTGTAATAAAATAGGTTTTTGTTTTGTTACGAACCATCTTTTTTCGGTTCACTGCTGTCCTGTTTTTCAGCACCTACTACTATCTTCTTCAACTTTTTTCTTGTTTCATGAACTTCTTTCTTAGCTTACTGTTTCTGTGCACCTTGTGCATAGATTTCGCGTTCCCTCAACTCCATACTAAATGGTGCCTTCCTCTTTCCTCTCTTGGAACATCTTTGTCGTGGTTAAGGGAGGCTAAAACTTTCTTATACAGGGTGTTTCAAAAATACACGGCATAATTTCAGGTATGTATTTCCCACATGTAGACAATCAAAATAGTTCATTACAACATATGTCCGGAAATGCTTCATTTCCGAGTTATGGCCTTCACAACATTGAAATTCACCGGAACGTTTTTCTTTCCGCAGGTCGTTGCCGTCAAAGGACACATTAAGAGGGCACTCTGACAGATCATTCCTAGGCGAAGGTTAAATTCAGTGTTGTGTTTGGCGTTCGACTGTGTGTCATGTACACAAATCAGGAGCTGGCAGAGATGCACTTGATCTACGGTAAGGCAGACGGCAATGCTGCGCTGGCTCGTCGTTTGTACCAGGAGAGGTACCCACAGCGACAATGTCCAGATCGGAAGACATTTGTAAGTCTCCATCAGCGTCTGTGCGAGTATGGAAAATTTGACTCTCCTGGATTGGGAAGGGGACGACCAAGATCTACAACTCCAGAAGAACAGGAGGAGATTCTGGAGATTGTGAACAGAACTCCTTCTATCAGCACACGAAGGTTAGCGTTGCAAGTGAATGTTCCCCATACGACTGTCTGGAGACTGCTGAAAGAGTATCAATTGTATCCTTACCATTTGCAACGTGTACAGGCGCTGTCACCAGCAGATTACCCTGCACGAGTTAGGTACTGTCAGTGGTTCTTGCAGCAATGTGCTGCAAATCCGAACTTTCCTGCCTTAGTATTATTTACAGATGAAGCACAGTTCACACGAGATGGCATAACAAATCTCCACAATCAGCATGTATGGGCGTATGAAAACCCAAATGCAACTGTTGTATCTCATCACCAGGTGCGGTTCTCCCTCAACATGTGGGCCGGTATCATTGGTGATCGGTTAGTTGGACCCCATGTACTTGTAAACAGACTTACGGGGCAGGCGTACACAAACTTCCTGGAAAACATCATACCTGATGTTTATGACGACACTCCACTGATCGATCGTCAGCACGCTCACTTCTTGCATGACGGCGCTCCTGCACACTTCAGTCGTACGGCTCGCCGGTACTTGGATCGAAGATTTCCTGATCGATGGATAGGTAGAGGTGGCCCAATTGCTTGGCCTCCACGCTCACCTGATCTGAACCCTCTCGATTTCTACTTGTGGGGCCATTTAAAATCATTGGTTTATTCGTCTCCGGTGCCTGATTTGGAATCCCTTCGGAATCGAATTGTGGCACGCTCTGAGGACATACGCAACATTCCTGGAGTGTGGGAGCGTGTTCGCAGGTCAATGAGACATCGATGTGAGGTCTGTATTCAAGCAGGAGGTGGTCATTTTGAACATCTTCTGTAATGGCAACGACCTGCGGAAAGAAAAACGTTCCGGTGAATTTCAATGTTGTGAAGGCCATAACTCGGAAATGAAGCATTTCCGGACATATGTTGTAATGAATTATTTTGATTGTCTACATGTGGGAAATACATACCTGAAATTATGCCGTGTATTTTTGAAACACCCTGTATAATAATAATAATAATAATAATAATTTGTTTTGTTACGAACTGTATTTTCCGGTTCACTGCTGTCCTGTTTTTCAGCACCTACTACTTTCTTCAATTTTCATTTTTTTCATAACCTTCTTTCTCAACTTACTGTTCATATGCACAGGCGATCTTATGTGGGAACACTCCTTGTGTTGAAATTCCAGGTTTCCTCAACTCCATATTTGATGAGAGCTACATCCTTCCTCTTTTTGAACATTTTTGTTGTTGGCAAGGGAAGATAAAAATAGCTTATAAACCAATATAGCTGAATTCTGGGAGTTTATGGAAATAATATCGCTCGAATTATGCCATACACTTTGTTTTGAAATGTACCGAGTAATTCAGCAACTATTGGTGTAACAAAATAAAGAAATTACTGGTCACTTGCTCTCAGGTGGTCAACGCAGACAACAAGAACATCGAGGAGCTTCAGTCGGAGCTACTGGCACACGTGACTGCGGCCGTAGACAGCACGCACGACAAGCCACTCCTCACTCTGGGCTGACTGCGGCACTGCCCGCGTAGCGGTAGCGCCATTGCTGCTGTTCGTCGCAACACAGACGTGAGCACCCCCTGCTTCTTGTACTCCTGATATAATGTACTCGCTGCACTTTGCGCAAATAAATTATTGGGGTAAAATTCCGATTGTAAAAACTTTTTAGTGAATTTTATGAATAGTTTATGCGGTCAGGGTTTAGAAAAACGTTTCTCTGGTTTTTAACTGCTTTATGTGACCGAAATTAGTTGTTTAATTAGTGTGGTTTTATTTTATTTTCTACTATACGGTGACATTTCCATAACTGAAAATAAGTTGGTCGAGTTACAGGAGAACTGAAGGAGAGACTTGCGTTGCTGATTTTTAGACCCTCATAAGTTGATCTCATATCTCGCCATAACGTTGTCGTTTATGGTAAAGCTATTACCATAGCTATTTTCTGAAGTTGATGATTATTATTCAAAGTATAATTTTTTTTCAGAATTAACCATGTATTTTAAACAGTATTCTTCAGAAAAAATGTTAGTCATTTTAAGAATATTGATAAGTTAGTCTATTACCTAAAAGATCGCAACAGAAATTATTCATTTAGGTGCTCAAATTATGTAGATGAAAATTTTTATATCATTCTATTGTTTATGTATGGGAACCTGTTGGTTGTACCTGGAGTGAAATTAGTTGTAGTACAAAATTATTATAGCTCTTATTTATTAGACTAGTGCCAAGTTGCATTTTCAAATTAGTGCTGATCCATTTACTAGTATTTTTTGCGCTTTGCAATAATCGGTCAATTTCCATGTATTCTTGGTTAACTTCCTAGCAGCAGACATTTTACTTCTCTGATCTCTGTTGTACTGGTCATGCGTTTCGAGGTGATTTTCTTCTCCTAGGAAGAATTATTTTATCTATGGGAATGAGTGTTCCTGGGGCAAAATGTGTGGTCTCGAGCTGAAGGCTAAGTAGGCTAACCTTATGCTGATCTAAGGTTTTAGTATTGTTACGGACTATCTGTCTTCGGTTCATCACTCTTGATTTGTTTAGCACCTAATACTGTCTTTTTAACTTTCATTTTGCTTGTTAAAAAAAATCAATCTTTTTCTAAACGGAAGAAACGCTGTAGGGAAATACACGCGTGTAATTTGCCTTGGATTCCATTGGCATTGGATAGTGCCTTCTTTCCTTTCTCTCCTCTCTTGGGAACACATTGTGGTTACGGTTGCTTAACACGTTTGCTGCGAAGGGACCCACCGGTGGTCACTGAGGGAATTTTCATGATACTGCTGACCGACCTGCAGTCACCAACTCAGTTCTTATAAATGCTTAATGAAAGCTGAATGAAGGTACGATCCAATTAAGGTTTGCTATTTTCAAAATTGCTTACTACAATTGACATTAAATTCAATATTGAACTTTAGTTTGACCCATCGCTGGAAACGTGCTTAACTAACTTATAATTTAATCTATTGGTTTTCTCGGCTATAAATAAAACAATATGGGCTTGTAACACATTTCACCCATGCTTTTTTGTGGAATCAATGCCGCAGTAAAGTTTTTCATAAATAAAATATTTTCCTCGGTATGCTTCTGTGTAAAGTTATCATTGTACAATGCATTAGAAATAATTTGTATTTCAATAAATTCGGCAGATTTTCTTTTCTAAACCGCAATTTTTTTCCGAAATTGTACAAGTTATTTGTAAACATGAAGTTGAAAACTTGCCTCAGCTTTTGAATTGAAGTAATAGTTGAATATTTCACCGCTTTGCTTTGAAGAAAAATCCATTGTTCACTTTATTGTCGGTACGATACACCGGTGCTGGAGCACAGCACTTTAGGGAGTAAATTCCTAAAATTAGTATACAGTAGATGACGTCCATAAAGAAGTTTATTTTCACAAAGTTTAATGTCAGATAGTCAATGTTAGTTATCTTACGCAACTTGAAAGGGCATTGCGATACTTCTTTATGAGAGTGATACTTTCAGCTATTGTCCAAAGAGTCAATATTGTGACTTCTAATATAGTTAAAGCTGCTAATGGTAGTAAGGCGTAGTCTTTCTTTAATAATTTTCCTGGACAAATGTGACTTAAGTTTGGCAATAATTTCAGTAAATGAACATATCTTGTTCAGTTTCCCTAACATAAAATATATAGAAGAACCCCTTGCTCCACGATAAATGATTTTCTTTTCGTAAACCATCTCCAGATTCCAGGTATTTTATCACCAAATAAATACCCCAGAATTTCTTTCAGAAAACTCGGCGCAGCAAGGTGCTGAAACTTGAGTACAGTAGATGGACGATCTAATTATTTGTGTCACTAGTGTGAAGACAATTTTTGTAATAAAACTGGTGTAGAAAAAATACAGTAACTCCGTATTATTGACAGATACTGTAGGCGCCGAAGCGTCTCGGCCGCCTACTGGGCCCCGAACAGAAACTGCCACCCTGGGCAGGGCTCAAGGGGCGACGTTTTTCGTTTACCACACGTTACCCATGTCTTAATTTGCTACCATGGATCTCAAGAAAACACGATTTGATTTCTGAGAGTATAAGCAAGTGGTTGCAAATTTTATTGGCATGTCTGAAAGAAAAAACACACAAATAATTTAATAGCAAAAATGAAGAAATATACGAATAGTCTGAGAAGGAACACCTACACAATTACACCAGTCATTTGAAAAGGAACAATTCCACGTACACAAAAATTTAACATTATCGATTGCACAAAGCATTATTTACTTCATTTCAGGATCATCCAAATTATTGACTTAAGATACAAAATCACATGTGAACATCAACTGTTCTCTCAGCAGAAAATTTATCGACTGAATTATCGAGCAATGTGCCACGCAGCCGTACAACACAGCAACGCAACAGGAGACTGATAGGAGACTAGTCAATAACGCTCGGGATGCTAATCACCCACTCATAACGATAACTAAGCCACTTCAGATACAATCACCTTAGAATATTTCACCACTATCTTACGGATAAACTTTCTTCTACCTAGATACATTTCAATGCTCCTGCTAAATACGAACAAATGGGAAGAAGGAAAATACTTTTCAGAGACACATAACCTATTGGTAACGAGGACAACGAAGTTAACAAACAAAGCGGGAGCAGCGGGGCACACCGACAACAGCCGTCTTTGACCGCGCTATAGCTCGCGCTGCGATGTACATGACATGGCGCCCGGAGCGGGCAATCGGCGGTTACATTCCCCCCAAAATTTATCAGTACAGGTATGAAAATTTTACACAAAGAAGTTCAAATCTTAACGGTTACTTTGGCATCTATGAGACATACTAGGTGGTCTAACGATTCAAAATCATTGCTTATGACGCATCGTAGGTACGGCGTACCATCAATTTTACACAAAAAGATATCGAACGTTTTATTCAACTTCGATGTTAACACAGAATCATACACAGAACAGCGTACAGGCATGGTTTTAAACAAGAATTACGAGTTCTATATATTCGCATCGAACTTTGACACATCATATTACTACCTTTCAAGGTATATTTATTTCACGCAACATCTAATTGCAAGGTAACAGAACAAGCTTTGAAATGGGCCTGTGCAACAGAACAGAGGCGAAATTATTAAGGTTCGAATCTCTACACCTAGAGACCAACACACTAGCGGACCTTACCAGACCCTTCTT
Source organism: Morinoia aosen (assembly GCA_030386875.1). Lineage (NCBI taxonomy): Eukaryota > Metazoa > Arthropoda > Malacostraca > Amphipoda > Talitridae > Morinoia > Morinoia aosen. Next base: position 45,813,297 of record CM059559.1, read on the forward strand.
ATCAGGAAAGGTTTGTATTACTCTACCTAGGGGCCAATGATTTCTAGGTAGTGATACGTCGCACACCAGAACGATGTCGTCAATCTTTAATGAAGGTTTCACATGCGGCCATTTCTGCCTTTGATTTAGCAAGACGAGATATTCTTTACGCCAGCGATACCAAAAGATATCTATTAGGTACTGAACTTGGCGCCACCTACGCCTAAGGTAACAATCCTCTTTTTTGAAGACTCCAGGCGGAAATGTTACTCCTGAATTGAACAGTAGGACATGATTAGGCGTTAGTACATTCATATCATTAGAGTCATCGGACGCACGCGTCAAAGGCCTATTATTGAGTATACACTCTACTTCACATAGTATGGTTATAAAATCCTCGTCGCTACATTTTATCAGCTGCTGGCGAAAACACGTGCCGAGCACCTTACGTATAGATCTTATTTCCCTTTCAAACGCTCCGCCAAAGTGAGATGCTGCAGGAGGATTGAATTTCCAGGTTATAGACCTTTGCTTCAGCCAGTCTTCAATATTGTTTTGATTCCATTCTTCTATCGATTCCCTGAGTTCTCGCTCACCGGATCGTAAGTTCGTGCCGTTGTCGCTCGTAATCGAGGTTACGTTGCCTCTTCGACAAATGAATCTTCGTAGCGCTTGAAGAAAGGAATCAGTGTCAAGGGAATAGGACATCTCCAAATGAATAGCACGGCTTGCCATGCAGGAAAAGACCACTCCGTACCGTTTACATACCTTCCTTCCATTAAGGATTTCGAACGGCCCGAAGAAATCCACGCCCACATGGGTAAAAGCCGGAAGGTCCCCGGTTATTCTCTCTACGGGTAGATCTGACATTTGTTGCTCCATTTGCTTAGAATGATATCTTCTGCAGCTAAAGCAATTGTTGATCACCTTTCTGACCAAGGCATTACCTCTAATAATCCAGTACTTCTCTCTCAGAGAAGCCAATGTAGTTTCTCTTCCAAGGTGCCCTACTTTGCAGTGGACTGAGCGTACGAGCGATTCCACAATCGGAGAAGAAGGAGGTAGAACAACAGGGTGTTTATTTTCGTAGGACGCCGAGGAATTGCCAAAACGTCCACCTACTCTGAGCAAACCAGAAGCATCCAAAAATGGGTTCAGTTTTCGCATGGGGGAAGATTTTTTTACGTTATTCATAGTAGTTAGTTCACCGATCTCTTTTTGGAAATGCTTCGTCTGAATATACTTTACGATAGCTACTTCTGCTAAGTCCAAGTCGTCGACCGTCACCTTTTTGTTCAATTGGCACGAGCTGAAACGGAGAAAGTTCTTAAACTTTAGCATACAAGCTACTCGAACTTTCAATTTGTACCAGTTTGACGTTGCGTTCATAAGGATATCGAGAGGAGTATCAGCGCTGCTTAGGGTTACGGAGTGACACGCTACAGTCGCTACTTCTTCCTCTAATGAAATGGAGCTGCATGGTTCAACAGGAAACGCTGCCGATACATTGTTTAAGAAGCCAGGGCCACTTGCCCATAAAAGAGACTGAGCAAGGTTCCCCCCGCTGGTGCCACGACTAACCAAGTCCGCCGGGTTATCGTTAGTGGGTACATAGCGCCAGTCGTTCGGGTCGGTATAATTTCTAATGAAGCATACCTTATTACTCACAAAGCGCTTAAAGCGTTTATCATCAGTTTTAATATACCCTAGTACTGTAGTGCTGTCGCACCAAAAGTACAATTTAGAAATTTCGTAAGTCAGTTCGGTACGGAGTTTATTCGCCAATTCTACGCTCAACTTTGCGCCGCAGAGTTCAATTCTCGGGATCGTTTTGAGGGTAGAATTATTCAGAGGCACGATACGCGATTTACTAGCAACGAGCGACGCAGATACCGTGCCGTCGTCGTAAACAAATCTCAGATAAGTGCAAGCGCCGTATGCAATTTCGCTTCCATCGCAAAACGTATGCATTTCGATGGTGCTCGGAGCTTTAGGCAGCATAAAACACCTAGGTACACTTAACTTCTCCAAAGCGTCAATATCCTTCAGCCAAGCAATCCAAATTTCAGTCATAGAATCAGGCAGAGGTTCGTCCCAGTGCAGTTTTTTCCTACACGATTCTTGGAACAGTTTTTTTGCTTTAATAAGAACGGGTTGTGCTAGATCGGTAGGGTCGTATACACAGGCTAGGAATTTTAACAATTTTCTCCTAGTCACAGGCAAAGATACGTTTACACATTTAGGTTTGCTAATGCTCAATTCGTCTTTTCTCGTATCCCACATTACGCCTAACGCGCGCTCACCGGAAGGGGCCTCACAGAGCGGAGAGACCGTAGAGCCGCAGGTTTGCACATGGTCGTTGGGGATACGATCAAATTCTCGCTCAACTAGGGGAGAATTACTACGGAATTTAGCAAGGTTAAAACCACCTTCAGAAATTGTTTCCTTTACATCCTTCGTTAGGCTTATCAATCCTGTTTCCGTATCTTTGGATACTAAGAGGTCATCGACATAAAAGGATTTACAAATAGCTTCCCTAGTTTCCCGCGAACACTGACAGTCGCGAGCTGTTTGTTGCAATGCAAAACTAGCGACGCTAGGGCTACTAGTGGCGCCAAATACATGGACGCGAAGGCGATACTCTGAGATTTCGCCACAAGAATCGTACCAAAAGAATCTGAGGTAGTCAGCGTGGTGTTTTGGCACTCGTACCTGATAGAACATTCGTTCTATGTCCGCAATTAGGGCGAAAGTTCCCTGTCTAAATCTGAGTAGAACGCCTATCAGGTTGCTAGTTAGATCAGGGCCTTGCAATAGGCTGGAGTTTAGAGAGACGTCGTGATAAGGCAATGAGCAATCAAAGACTACGCGCAGAGTCCCCTTTTGTTTATGGTAAACTCCGTGGTGAGTCAGGTACCAACATTTACCGCTACTTGTTGACAGCTCATCAGCGGGAACCTGCTCTATGTGATTCTGCTCAATCATAGTTTGAAATGATGCTCTGTAGAGCTCAAAATATTGAGAATCTCGCTTGAATCTTTTCTCTGCTTGACAAAATCTATTATAAGCTTGATTGCGATTACAAGGGGAAGTAACGTCGTTCGTTTTAAAGGGCAATTCAATTTCGTAATGCTTATTAGGCAATCTATTTATACTAGAGCCGACTTTATCAATAAATTTTAGATCATTCTGAGAGTATTTGTCGTCGGAGTGATCAACAAAATCATGAGCAAAGAGCTTCTCAATCTTTTCGTTAAGAGCATCTGCGTCTGTTACGGATATACGGTTACAAACACTCGTGTTACTGCAACGGCCAACTGGACCGTTCACAGTCCACCCCAACAGATGACGGGATGCAAAGGGTTGATTGCCTTCGCCCTTTGTGGTCTCCAACGACATCATTAGCGAGGGAACGTTCATTCCTATCAAAATATCTACGTCTACATTCACGAAATTAAATGCAACGTCTTTTAGATGCTGGAAACCCTTTACGTCATCGTATGTAGGAATGTCGTCTTTAGTGAATGGCCAGTTATCAGAACTCCTGGTGTACAGAACGGGCACAGTTACAGAAAATGTTCGATCAAGGTCTGATACTTCGAGGTTGTTAACAACACGAGTAGCAAAGGAACCATTTTTCCTCTCCATAGTCATGAGTTGAACACACGTCTGGTGAGTTTTTATCCCTAGTTTTGGCAGTATGCGCTCATTAACCCAACAATCGCTAGAGCCGCTGTCTAATATCACATTCACAGTCAATTCGGCGTTGCTACCAATGACTTTCACCTTCGCGGGTAAAACGGGTGAAAGGACCTTCGTCGTTTGTCGGCCAGACAACCGGCGATTACAGAAGGTGGAACAGGACGTGGTCGTAGCAGGGTCTTTGGAATGGTCGTCTTGACCAGAATTTAGGAAAGACTCCCTCTCGACTGCAGGCGGTTGCCGCTTAGGAGGAGACCGAGCATGCATGACTGTGGGATGCGTGCCCTTACACTGGGAACAAACCAGCTTCTGTTGGCAGCTTCTGGACAGGTGGTTAGGTTTCAAACAAGCAAAACAAAGCTTATTACTGCGCACGAATGCAGACTTCTCCTCCCGAGGTTTTCGCTTGAAGAAATAGCACCTTTCGAGTGTGTGATTCCTTTTGCGACAGCATAGACAGTACGGTTCCTCGGGGGGGGCATCGTCGATTTTCGTTGATAGAATTCGTCGTTTCACGGGTGGTTTATTCTTAGCACGGTTATCGGACAAGGTGCCGAATACGGGTTGTTTTAGTACAGCTACTTCCGATCCAATGAACTTGACAAGATGATTCAAAGTGATGGGGGTAGAGCTGTCTAGAAGCTCTTGCGTCTTGCGCCGCCATCGTTTCCTGAGTTCATAGGGCAGCTTTTCCGTAATTTTTAGTAGTTCAGCCGGACTCTGTAGCTGATTGCTAAAGGAGGAGTTATTTATGCAAGCCTGGCACTTCAAGAGAAGGATATGCAGTGCCTGCAGGTCATCAGCACATTCAGGTTTCACCTGAGGCCAAACCGTCAACTTTTCCAGGTAAGCGTTGGTAACCTTAAAGTCGTTTCCATATTCCTTCTCCAGCAAGTTCTTTGCCGTGGAATAAGCTAAGTCAGGGTTAAGATGAGTACAAGTGCGTACAAGTTTACGTGCTTTCCCGCCGGTAAATTGGTCCAAGTAAATCAGTTTTTCGCCCTCATCAGAGCATTTTGCTTCGATGACTCTAGAGAAATTTAACCAGAAACCCCGGAACTTCGTTATGTCGGATCCGTCGAAGACGTCGATTTCCTTCTTGGGCAAAGAGAGCCTATCGTTATTCAGCATAATCGCTGCCGAAAGCTCGTTCTGACGAGTTAACACATTTACGAACTTCTTGTTGGTATCTTCATCAACCGTCGCAGGCTGGGAGGTCGCTGCAACGTTCGTGGCCGCTGATACGTTGGCGGCAGAGCCGAGTTCAATGTTCGTGGCAGATTCGGAAGGCATTCCATGTTGCGTGGTCTTCAATATTCCGTGCAAAAGTGGGGGAGTCCCAGTTAGCGAGCCCGTTCTCACAGAAAGATGTTCAGCTTCATCAGAAACTGATTCTGCGCAGTAATTTTCTATTCTTTCCAGCTCTGCTGAAAGCGCTGACAATCTCGTTTCTTGCTGCGCAGTTGTCAGTTTTTTACGTTGTTGTTTAAGGCGTAGAGATTTTTCGTCGTGCTCTTTTATCAATTTTAGTTCTTCGTCTTCCTTGGCTCTTCTAATACGTATCCGTTGTTCTTCTAATTCCGTCTTCAGACGGTGCTCCTCCATTTCTAGGGCCAAGCTCTGCGACAGAGAAGCTCTCTCTGCCATGTGAGCTGCCCTGTCTTCAGCCAGCCGTAGTCTAACAGAAGACGTTCGTGAAATAAGAGAAGATCTTTGAGAGTACGTGGTAGCTCTAGATTGCGCCCTCCTTAGTCTTGCTTCGTCGTTTAGATTTCCATCGCATGGGTGAATTAATTTTTCAACTCTCTCTCTGAATTCCTTTATAGGCTGGAGGTGAGGTTGTAGCCATTCCTTATGGTCTTCGCCGCATGCTTCGTGAAGTGCCTCCAAGCGAGTTAGGTAGTCGTTATACATCTGCTTTATTTCCACCAAATTGCTGTTAGAATCTGGCAACAGCTCCAAAATTTCGTTTCTTTTCCTCGTAAGAGAAGAAAGTCGTGCCGAAGGTGGGTCGGCATCATCCGAACGGCTTGCTCGTGGTGGCGTTCGTAACATCGTGCATTAAAATTTGCAATTGCATCGTGCATTTGTACATGACATGGCGCCCGGAGCGGGCAATCGGCGGTTACAGATACTGCTATCTTGTATCCGATAACGAAAAATTTTGTGACTGTTATTTGCTATCGTGTGTTGTATGAGTTGTCATCCATTGCCGTCTTGTAGTTGAGTTTCGTGTGTAAGGCTGATAATCAATTATTACAATTGATAATCTCTTATTTATGTGCTTTTTATGGTTCTTGTTACAACCTGTGGTGAATAGGAATAGTAATAAAACGCCATGCTTGCGAGATTCTGAAGATTTTATGTGCGCGGTGAGCTGAAGGTAGCTATCAGCTTCGACATTCAACGCTATTAGCCTGGACTGCGAGCTCTGGATTTGATAAACTGGTCCGCTACCGAGATACGTTCGTAGGCTGCGCAGTCGCGCTGGTGTACTTTGGATGCTGTGGTGTCTTACTGACGTTATAAAGCAGGGCCGATGGCAAATGTATTGGGTCACCTGTGTGCGACTCGGCTTGAGCAGGGCAACGATTAGTTAATTTAGTCCAAAGATTTTATCTTATTGCAAATCACTGTAAGGTCGATACCTTGAATGGCGTCAATGTAATACCAACCCATAGCTCCAGGATCTATCTTCATTGTCATGCCGACTGTCGAGATACTCCCTTAAATAGTTTGTACTAGCTATTTAGGAACGGCGCCTGAAATCACTTCTATGTGTTACATTTTTTATTTTATTGTTTGATTTTAGTTTAGCTTGGATATAAATAACGATGTCGTGGTGATCTGAATAATTTAAAATATGGAGCCAAATTGAAGGATGCCTTGAACTTCAATAATTACTTTTATTGTAGTAGTTGATAATCTCTTGTAGAATAGACAACACATGCGTTCATACACTATTGATGATATGTTAAAACGAAGGAGCAGTAACTTGAATTATATGAAGTCTCAGAATTGCACATTCCCAATTATGATATTGCAAACCTTTAGGAAATGTTTGCAGCTTTCAGCACTACTAAAGTGTAATGTAATACTATTCCATAATAATAATAATAATAATAATAATATCCCATGATATATTTTGTATAATGTATTCATGAATATTAGTCTTTACATTCAGGAAATAATGAGTCACAGTTTGGATGAAAAAAGGACTTACGATGGAAAACTGGGATGGCCTTCGATGCTAGTGCCAGGAAATCAGCTGCGAATGTCCGCAAGTAGTCCATGGGTAGAGTTGTCTTCTCGGGCACGACCATATTATCTGTGGGAACCAGCGCGTTCAAGGAAAACGTGAGGTCTCGAGGTGGAGGCTGGGTAAGCGTTTTATTGAAATGAAAGTAAGCTTATTCGACAGGGAACATCTTTTCGATTTACTGCTATTTTTTCTAGCATTCATTATTCAACTATTATCTTATTTCACACGCTTTCAAAAGCCCGGTTTCTGTGCACAAATCGAGTATTCCTGCCCTTAGGTTTCCCGTTTTCTTGCTTGTATCCTAGATGTGCCTTTGTCTCTTTCCACTCGGAAGTACCTACTTTTTGATAAAAATTTTCAATTAACTTTTAAAACTAACCTAATCTTGGTAAAGTGTTCAGTGTTTTCTTGATAAAATGGTCGATTATTTGACGTGCATTTCATGTTATATGTTAGCCATCATGGTGGCGTTGTGCTTGGGATCCCATACTTGCTGCATCCATAGCAAGTTATTCTTTGCAAACCTTTTTGAAGCTGTCTAAATAATGATGGATTTGCATGTGAGGAAACGAACGTTGAAGCCTTTCGAATGGTAGTACATACATATTTGGTGAAATGTCATTCCATGTCGGTTATTTTTTTTTTTGCTTTTTCTGAACGATCATTTCATTCATGAAAAATCAGTTTCTGCTAAAGTTGTACCTTCTAATTTCTTGCTACATCCAGTATTATTCCGGATACTATTTATGCAGGAGATCGTTATGATTGTCCTTATGATGAGCTCGCGTGATTACGTTGTCCTAAATATATCAATAATTTTAAATTTTCAATGTATTCGTTAACTTTAGGCTATATATATATATACACATATATATATATATTTATTTATAGTTAATTTTCATCTAGTAGTTACGACTGTGCACTTTTCCATCGTTAAAGTTATTATCTTATACACGAGGTTTTGTGGGAACGTTTGCTCCCAAAGCACCGAAGTCGAGTCTTCGCAAATGTAATCGTCTCAATCGCATAACGTCATTCTGAGCATAAAGAAATCGTAGCTCTTTAAGTATTCAGAAATGAATTGTTGACCACCAGTTTAGCTGAGTGTGTGTCGACGCTATTTCACCGTATTTCTTATATTTCTATGTTGTGTACATTGGAATGTTTACACGGAGTTGAGCGGCCTTCTAATTCGCTCCTGTATGTAAATTTATGATGTATTGTGTTCTGCTATTTTATTGTGATGCATTCTTTTTGCAGCCCCGTGTATAACATACTTCGCAGTGGCAAGGTTAGTGAGATTTTTAAGATTTGCGTTGGCAGCAGTTGGTTTTAGCCTTACATGAAAGAAGTTAATGCTCTGTCTTGTTCAACGTTGAGTTTTCCAAGGATATTTTAAGTCGATCAGAAAAAATTCTACAAATCTTAAAATCAACTTCAAGTTTATGTTCAGTACGGTTCTTTATTGCCCCTGCTCCAATTATTAAGCAGCTAGAAGTCTACTCGCCATTTTGGTTAACTATCATTCGTTCCGTATATCTATTTAAATTAAATAGTTTTAGTTACTTCCGATCGAGAAGGTCAGCGGTCCCTCAGTAATGGCAGTAGCTGGGCGAGCTTTTACTACTGAAGGCTGCAACACTTGCTCGACATTCCTTCTCTGATGCTACTTAAAAGACATTGCTCTAAAAAAATGTATTCGATACCAGATTTTGTAAATTTTGGTGACTCGGTCTTCAAGAAAATAGCACAATTCTTGTCCTCCGCTCGAGGGCTACAGTTTTGGGGCCTGTTCTGGTTAGTGTACCTAAAGGAATGTGGAATCCTCAGTGAAATTCCAAGGTACATTACTGCAGAAGCAGGTGTATTATTTATGCGAGTGTATTGTGGGGTATGGTTTCGTCGGGTAAGATTTTATACTTCAATTTTGTGTGTGTGTGATGTGAAGGAGGCGTGTGTACTTTGTGTGATGGGGTTCTGTCGTGTTTTTCTATTAACAATTATCGATCCTCCTTCCGAGTGCATGTAATCGTTCGAGACTGGCTGTGGTGGTTTCTTCCCCAGCAGTGATAACTAAGGTTCTGGCTTTCCTCATCATAGCTATGAGAACGGAAAATTACTAGAAGACATTATGCGAACTACACAAACTTTCGTTAAACAAATTCAGGTCTGAAAAGAGATTTAATATTTAATTTACCTCTTGGAGATAATCCTGTCCAGTGTTCCTATCAAGTGTGGAGCAATTTGTGACTACAAACTGAATAGGATTCCAAATAACAAAAATTGGAAAACGCCGAGTGAACCTTTCAAGGAAGACGCAGTAAAAGGCGAGTTATGTGAAGAACCCAGCGTTGAGCATCACTTGCACCTACCATTAGCTGCACCAGAAAAGTTAGCTAAGCCGAACATCGTGCAAAGCTAGCACCGCGCCTGATGAGATTAAACCTAGTCGATAATTGACGAGAAAATTAGTTGATCCTTCTGCCAGCTGTGAAGACGAGTCGGTTGGTGCGGGCAAGACTTGAGTAATTAATCAATTATCTCTCTCATCTTGTCCCCACGCAGAGGTGTCATTTGCGTGTATGTAGCCTTTTTCGACATTCCTTCCCATCAATATGCTCATCTAAGAATTGTGCGTTTTGAAAAATGACCTTATGAAAGAAAATTTAATCAGCCTTCATTGTTTCACTTGTCGTGGTAGTTTCGTAACATAATTAGATTATTTTTAGCGAGAATTGTTTCATACTGAAATGTAATTACATTTTATAATTTACATCAGTTTATTTCCTATCCAAAAATTGATTCGGTCAAATTGGGCCAAAACATTTTTCATTTTACGTATTGACTTGTGCTAAACTCGTTCGTTTTCTTTTACCATTTTCAATTCTAATTTCCTAATTTTGTATAAAACGTATTCGATGGTCCAGATTAAAATTAAAAATAGATTAGATGAGATGAATTAATTTTAGCCTCCCTAACCGCATCAAAGGCGTTCCAAAGAGAGGAAGGCACTATGTAGTATGGGCTTAACACTTCGACTGCGACGTGAGCCACCGGTGGTACACGGAGTGAGTTTTTATACTTCTGACCGATCAGTAATCACATTTAATTTTCATAATTACTTCATCGAAGGTTGATGAAGGCAAGATCCAATTAACGTTTGCAATTTTCAAAATTGCTAACTAGAATTGACTTAATATTTGAGTTGAATATTAAGCTTCAGCTTTACCTGCCGCATTCAAAGTGTCAAGGAAACACGGAATCTGTGCACAAAAATCATAGAAACGGTTTGAGAAAAAAGTTTATTAACAAGATAAAATGTTAACGAAGTAGGTATTGAAAAAAACGGACGGCAGGAAACCGGAAAATGATGGTCCGTCACAAAACCACTGCATAAAAACAATTTTATTTCAAGAAAAAAAGGAGGCCTCCTGACCGTCAGCTCAGGACCGGTCACCATCAAAGGAAGCCAATTATCTATCCAAATCAAATACACATTAAAATTAACGGAATTAGGTTATGCCGCACCAACAGAAAATAAAGTCCCGTTGGTTCAATAAATTTTGAAAACTAACAACCTGCAATGAACAACTCCCGATACAATGGATAGTTCTCAAGCTATTGTAAAACCCTAGACTACGTGGAGATCTTTTAGGTAGTTATATGCCGCAATCAGATTTAACGATTGGAAGCAACCCTCTAAAAAACAATATCCGATTAATATAACCGATCGCATACAGCGTATATGAATATGTATAAAATTAAAGGTGCTTGGGGTAAATGCCTTGAAACTGGCCACATGATACCGGATGGGTGGTGGAAATATGCAAGTTCGAGGACTGGAAGAAATTGAGTCTATTATAATTGAGATGTATATCTTGTATTTAATTGATGAATCTTAATTTTTTGAAGTTGTAAAAATTTCTGATTCTCAAGCTTGAAGAGACAAATATCTCGCTAGTGTAGGTGTTTTTCAAACACTTAACACAATTTGTTCATGATTTAAGCGTAAAGTACTTTTAGATGTCAAAATTATTTTAATTCATATGACTTCACACCCTAAATTTGATCACAAACCAGCGAGTCTTAACACTGTTGGGAGTTCTTCAGCCTTTGGTTTGTACGATGTAGTAATTTTTCTCACGTCAATTTCTTCTTCCATTGATTTCAAACTACATCTACAAAATCATTTTGAATGAGAGTCTAGGTGTCAAGAAAGACATCTCACTTTCAAAGTACAGGTAAGCAGACCATGAGAAAAACAACCCGCAATAAATTCACGGGGAAATGAGGGTGTAGCGCCTTTTCTTTCATTTTGCTTAAAACTTAGAAACATATTACGAGCTGAACTCATAATGGGGCAAATTATAATAACTAATCAAATTTTGCCTTCCTACATGTAATAAAGAGCTTTGCTTACCCCTACCGAACTTTGAAATCTAAACACTTCGTAAACATACTGCAAGCAGAGTCCGTGACCGTCGTGGCCTGGTGCCACTCAAGCAATATTTTCCCTCCTTTCATGACGAAGATAACTTTTTTTAATTGCAATGATAAAATATGTTTATTTTATTAAGGCACTGGAGTACTAATTAGTAGCAATGGTTTTGTCGTGAACGCATGACTACATGTGCCACTGTCCGACGTAAATTTTCAGCTGATAATCAAAGAACAAATTGTGAGCTAAACAAATTGCTAAATGAAAAACTTGAGTTACACATCGAGATCTTCATATCCTTATCCTATGAGGGTCCTGTGGAAGTTCTCACGCTTGTAGCTCGTCATAAACGTCCTGTACGAGCTGAAGTTTCCTCTTCCCTGTAACTCTGATGCCGCGAGCATCGAGCCAGTCCTTGAGGGCTGCAACTGTCAAATTGTCAACCTGCAACAGTTACAGGTAAACATGAATGTTTTACACTTCAACGAGGTACGATTAGAAAGTTCCCTCATCATGTGTATAATATTTTTTGCTTAAATATGCCACAAATGACCCCATTTTCAGTTTCACAGCAATCGACGCCAATTAGACTTTTGTTTTCCAAGCCAAAAAAGCGTCAAATTTTCTTTTAGACCCGGGCTCGTGCGATCTTGATGAAAGAGTGACAGATTTAGTCTTTTCTCAAGTCTTCTTTGTCGCATATTTTTTTCACTAGCTGCAAACGTCACAATAATAATCTGAATCAACTACAACGCCAAAAGCTTTACTTTTGATGTCGAAAATCACGATGAGTATAATCTTTGTTGCCCTTCTGATCTATCGAATTTTTTTCGATATCGGTGATTGTTGAATTTTCCACTGTAATTATTACTGTAGTTCCTCGGGATCATAGCCCTAATACCACTTCTCATAACAGGTCACTACTCTTTGAGATGATGGTTGATCATTTCCAGACGCTTGTTACAAGCTAGTTGGTCAAATCTATCAGTCTTAATAAAAAAAACCACAACTGATTGTTAGCACACGATTGCACAACACAACTCGTGGGCCGAATTCAATCTCAGAATGAAACAAAACTCAATATACTGAATAATACAAATAATACACGACTCAATCGGATACTGGCACACGTGTTCGTGCAGTCACGTCAAACAGCCGTATACGAGTACAGTTCGAAAACTTCCTGAAACCATCTTGTACAGGCCAGTCTAATTTTCACTAAAATGGGATTCGGCTAACGTAACAGATGCCGAATGTAAGACGCCTATTTTAAATTCAGAAAGACTAGCAAGAAAAAGTATTAAACATTTTCTCCCTCTCAATCATTGCCAATAGTACTTTTGTTTTCGTCGCAAGTTTAATGTCACAAAAATGGCTGCCTGTACATTTAACATCACTTGAAGTTGGAGTCAAAAAATTACTGCTCATTTGAATGAAGCAGTATGAGGATGCATTTTGCTTATCTGACGTCACACATTCGACCAAAATTTACCCGTTAAAAACTAGCAATCATAAGGTTTTTTTATCAGGGATGGAAAAAACCCTGGGTTTTTTAAAAAAACCCAACCCACGTGGGTTTTTTTTGGGTTAAATTGGGTTTTATTGTTTTTTTTTGGGCTTTATTGGGTTTTTTGTAATACCTGTTTTTGTTCAAAAGAGTTATTCAAATAGCTCCAGTTGACTTTTCCACATTTATATATACACTTATTGAGTGAATAATGTTATTTGATTACTTTATTTCCAACATCATATTACATTATTATGTGAATTATTACATTATATGAACAATATATGAATTAAGTTTGTCCATCACAATTACCATTTACCAGTTTCCATATGCATAGGGACATAGCTCTGCAGTCTGTAAAGATATAAGATGTGCAAAGAGAATTGCTTTTCTTGTCAATTCATAGTAAGTTGTTTTAGCAGCAGACAGACGCAAGTCATGTGAGAAGGAAGCACCATGCAAATCATAAGTAACCACCACAAGCAACTTGAAGCAAGACAGCTGCACATCACTTAACATGTGTATATAAAAAACAACTTAACATGTGTATTGTGTGAGCTGGAGGGCTTAGCAGCGCAAGCCAAGTCAGTCAACCACACTGTTACATGTTACAACATGTAGTGACATGCCCAAATTTTTTTTACATTTGCCAAAAAAATCACTTTTTGCAGTTAAGGATAGCAACAAACATTAAAATGATTAGAAATGAATGCTCTAACAGATTCCACTGGCAAATTTGTTCCAGTGCAGCTTGAATGCTCACCATAGGCCAGTCGTTTATCTACTTTCGGTAAATCTGAAGGAGATGACAATTGTCGATTTTGTAAATTTCGATGCCTTAGCATAGTTAATTAGATCGAAATAAACAAGTTTTCTTCTATGCACTTTCCGTCTCAAATGAATATTTTATTAGTTATAGCGGTAAATGACTTACCGCAACTCCAGTCTTTGAAGCGGAAAGAAATTCTTTGATCGAGTTGTATGGCAATACTGCAATGGCGTCTCGCTTCCAGCGCTCTGTCTTGAAAGACGAAACCAAAGATTTTTAAACCAAACCGTTAAATACTCATTTGACGAAAAAAGTGTATAGAATAAAAGTTGTTCATTTCGATTTTATTACCATGTTTCAAGCAACAAAAATTCGAAAATCGATGAGTAGCTGTTTATTCGAGCGCATTCGTCATCAATGACGAAACTAAACTTACCGCTATAAATCGTAAAATACTCATTTGAGACGAAAAAAGAATAGAAGAAAACTTGTTTATTTTGATTCAATTAATTAGGTTCAGGCACCAAAAAGTGGAAAATCAACAACTGTCATCTCCTTCAGATTTACCCTACTTTCTTATCCCATGATGACTGCGGTCGTGTCTTACCCCATCTGACTATAATTGTTAGACTTGTTTCAGGCAAAGCTCTCAGAGGAGACAGATATTGAAGAGTGGTTGGCTGAGTACACTCCGAAGTTCATCAGTGCGCTTTATTTGTATAAATTGAAAGACTCCAACATCTTCCCAAAACACATGTTCAACAAGAATATCACCAAGACAATGACTCCTCGTTGATGGTGGGATATTCAAGACATGAAACAGCAGAAAATACAGATTCATGAAAAAACACTGGCAGAGGGTTTCTGCAAGTTTATAAGCAATCTTCATTCTTGCTTCGCAAGTTCAGGATCCATTGAGAGAATTTTCTAAACATTTGGAATTGTGTGGAATAAATTGAGAAATAGATTAGGATCGGAACGCGCACAGAAATTGGTCTCATTATATCGCCACCTCACAAATAATCATGATGTGGATGACAACGATGAAATGGCAGTGGAAGTAGAAAGAGACATACAGTAGTACAGTCTGTAGTAGCAATCTAGTCTAGAAGACGGAGGAAGAATTCAGAAGTCCCTATACTCTCAAATAGTCAAACTGCATTTGTTTCTTAGTTTTGGTTTTTTACTTTAAAAATAGAACTCATGGAAATGTACTAGCCCCTCGAGTTTTTTTTATGATTAGGGTTTTTCTTATTTTATTATTATAGTGGTGTTTTTTTTATTTGTTTTTCAATATTTATTGTCATAGTCATGCAAATGCCTAGGACAAATTTTTGACAATATTAATATTTAGCTCATTTTGATTCTATAAGCTGGAAAACAAGTGAAATTTAAATTGCACTAATAAAACCCAAAAAAGCCCCAAAAAACCCACTATATAGTGGGTTTTTTTACGTGGTTTTTTATATCAACAGGACAACGGGAGAAGCGTTGCGTATGAGCAATCAGGATCACATTCGACAATATTCACGAGAAAACGATGGATGGGAGAAATTGTTCTATTCTAACCACCTTTTTGGTAAGATCGCATACTAATTGTTTCTCTTAAACGTGAAATACACAATATTCTTGGTAAAAGTTATCTAAATTTAACTAGGTAAATTTTCATCATAAAGGTGGAATGAATTTCATCATACACAAATATAATCAACGGGATCACAACCAGGAGACATTGAATGCATCACGAAAATAGCGGAAACACCACTGAAACTACTACATTTTTATCCGCGAAATTGAACGGACATCTTTCACAAAAGAGAAAAAATTTCAGAAAAAACAATATTTTACATTTTCTTCCTCAAAATTAGCTTATTTATCAAGCAAAGCAACGGCAAAGATCTGAAACCAAGCACACAATTAAAGCCTTGGCAGCTCACTGGAAACATTCAAGTATAGAAAGCATTTCCGGACCCCTGCCACAACTCGTTTTTTCTATCCCTGTTCCGCAGCAAAATGCTAATTTCCTTCATTCAGTTGCCCAACGTTTTTACACGGCCAAGATTGAACAGGTTTCAGCTCTGGGATTATCACAGAGGCAACAAAACTCAAGTTGTACAACCTGGCGCAATATTTCAGTATTTAAATTGGCGCAGTTCGCTACGATCGTACAGGAATACGCAAGCATTTCAATGGAGCGAAAAAGTAAAATGCAAGCATAGAATTGAAACCGAAGAAATTTGAGCGCGAGGCATTGAGTTCGGTACTTCAGCCTTCCTCACGAAAAGAAAAATTAATGTAAGGCTCATTACATTGAAAATTTGAACCCATTACAAATTCCTGAAACAAGTGTACCTGACAAAGAAGCGGGTAGCTCTCATAACTACTTGAGGTTTTTAGTTAAAGTTTGCGTTCGAGTTCAATAGGGATGAAATTCAGAAAAATTGCCAATCATTCAACTCAATCGCACTCGATGCATCGTTTCGATTTTACACACATAATCATGCTTTATATGTACAAAAAATTTTGTTACGTTGATTAAAATGTAAAAATTATTTTATTTCAGGTGCAACGCAACATGCTCGAAAACACAGCACAAGAGCTCAATTTTATAAGAACTTAAATATTCCATAAATTAACTTTGTATTATTGCGATATGAATACACAGCACACGACTAAATGAGCAAACACTTTGACAGCTATATGAATAGAGAGCACTAGGTGATCAGATAAGGTAACATTATACTACAGCTCTATGTTCGTGACATATGAGATTGAAGTGCAATGAACAAACAAGCAGAAGGCTCCAACCACCTGCAGTTTTTGAAATTTTCCAATAGAGCTGCAGCTGGTTCGAGCCTTTTGCATATTAGTCCTTTTGCTCCGATCTCTGGTGTCACTAACATAGAGCTGTAGTCAGTTGTCTTATCTAGTGCTCTCTATTTATTTAGCTAAGTGTTATCTAGTCGTCGTGTGCTGTGTAGTATTCACATAGCTGTAACACAATATTAGTTTATTGACTTAATACGCTCATACAATATAAAATTATTGAGCTGTGTTTGGAGATATTTTGTTTTGCGTCTCATACGGCTAAAGTATTGGTATTGCTCGTTCATTAATGTACCTATTTTTCTGAGAACTACTTTTAGCCTGATATTGAAGCTTGTAAAATAGAAGGATTAATTTTGTACACTGAAATAATTAGTAAAATGGCTTGGAATTATTTGGCGTGAAGAACTTTAAAAGTTGAAAAACCTGGAGAAGGACCACTGCGGTAGAAGGCAAACTCTGCCACCATAACCCCATGAGAGCACATTTCCAAGAAGCGCCAGGTCCTCAAAATGCGCTGAAACAAATTCCCCTTCAATTCATCTTCTTGGATTGAGTCAACACTTACGAGAAGGAATAAGTGCAGCAATTAAAAACTCAGAACATTATGCAGTGAAGTAGTACAGACAACGATAGTTAGGCTCACCTTTTTCTCCTTGGCCAAGTCTTCCACAGACGCAGGAGCAGCAGCAGCAGCAGGTTTGGACGGAGGCTTCTTAGCAGCGGCGGCTACAGGGTCGTAACCAGCCGACCACACGCTCTGCTTGAACTCAGCCACGAGATCGCCCGTCTTCTTGCGAATGCGAGCGTAGTCCGGTACTAGACACCAAGTGTCAGAAATTGACATAGATGAAGTGCAAATGCTTTCAAGGATTGGTGAGTCACAGAACACGCATAGACTGCCTCACAATATTTTCAATTTCTCACATGAAAAGTCTCATCACACATGCAGCAAGATAACGCGTCATCCCACACTCCTAAGATGCTTGAGTCCCCATTTCTGCACCTGGTTGTCAACTCTCGCCCCACCCACCGAACTCGACAGACTTGGCTTCTTCGGACTACAATTTCCTTTCGCTAGTCTCATTCACTTCCCCAGCAACACATCACCGATAACGAAGGTAACGAAGAAAATGACTTGCTGACTGGACCACCTCAAAATGTTGATGATTTTTTGCGGGAAGCATCCACAATTTGAAAGACAGATGCACAAAGTTTCACAAAAACCCTTACCTTCTCTCAGAATGATAATAATTTGCTTATTAATAAATGATTTAAAAAATTAGAAGTTCTTTTTTTTTTGGTTGGGTCCAGAAGATTGTTTTCTGGCATAAAAAACAGTTGTTTTTATCAACACCTAACTCTGGTTATAGCTACTTAAAATGTGCGAGGGTATCCAAAACACTTTTTTGGAACAAGCAATCGTTAATGACGATAAAACTAATTGAATTTATTCGGAATTGCGAATCCTAAGAGGAATTAATTATTCAACAAGTCCTTTGATTACTTCCATATTAAAATGTGCAAGGGATTACCCTAAAATGCAACTCACAACCTAACCAAGAGCTTTTATCGTACACTGTTTATGCCCAAGTCTGAACCAAAAAGCTGGTAAATGTTTTGTGATAAACATCTGGTGAGCTGCCAATATTGAGTGAGATAGCAGAGGACAAAGAGCATAATTTTAGGTACTCGTGAGAAAACTTCAAAATGGAGGGACTGTTCTGAACTCAAATGAAGGCATAAATAGAAGATAAATAACTGTACGGACAAGAAATAACATTAATACAGTATTGCAAATTATTTAAGAAAATCCCACTGTCTCTTGTAGAAGAAGCCCTTCAGGGTTGACCATGACTTCTTTTCACGGGATTATTAAACCACATATGCATTTACATCTAAATAAAACAAAGACCTAAAACCTTACTGATGCAGACTTCTATCGGTAGCTAGCTTTTGGAAATTGGATTCTCAATAAAGGTGAAGATTTTTTCCGACGATCGATTGATTGTAATTGATTAGGTGGCTTTCCATTCTAATGTAACAAACATCAGAGTGTATGCGCTAAAGAATGACCTTCCCGAGAACACAACATATGATGCTCCTTCGAACGTGAAAAGGTTTGTGGGCGGGTAGGATTTTGTGACAACGGTAGAGCAAAAAGTCCTATTTTCTTCGAGAGCCATCTCAATGGCACACTGTACCTTCAGTTTTTACAGAAAGAAATTGCCCACAGCTTCGAGAAGTATACGATCAAAGAATTAAATCGATTTGGTGGATGCATGACGGTGCTCCTTGCCATCAGCTAATTTCATAAACCCTTCATCGACCAACGTCCTTTCTGAAGGACATTAAGAAAACACTCACAACGCTCTTATATTCTAATTATTTTGCTAAAAGTTCGAACCGTACTGAGTTTCATGAATCATAATGTTAGGGTAATTACCATAATATCTCGTTCTAAAGGAAAACAATTTGGCCGTTCCTAGGTTTAGCAAATATTTGGTAACTGTGTTCCAGAACCGTATCTAGACGTAAGAGATGGCAAGGCGAGGCCGCCCAGGTCTCCAGACCTGACTCCATGTGACTTTTTCATGGCATTTTACAAAATTTACATAACTCCACCGTTGAATGTAGATGATTTACGAGAAAAGGTTATGATTAATTAAGCTTAATTGGTTTAATAAATCAATTGCGATTATTTATTCCATGAAGTGCTTTGAATACCCTGGCTCGTTTCAAGTAGCAATAACCAAAGTTTGGCGTTAATAAATAAATGGTCTGGTTACACCAGAAAACAATTTCTGCATCCAACAAAAATACTCAAATCGGATGATTAGTTAGCCAGATATTACCATTCAAACATTTGACTCCCGCACGGAATCACCGCGATGGGCGCTTTTACATACTCATCGAGGAACGGGGTAACGGGATGCACAAGCAGATGGTTCAGCTATTTGTGAAACGCTCTGAACAGATAGCGATAGCTTTTAAATAAAACATTTGCTGTTTTTCTCCCAAGTTAAAATTACTCTGTAAATGAAAATTAAGAATTGTTAACTGGCACACCAGCTAAAAGACTCCAAATCAGTAGAGAATAATGGGATAGTTTGGTCAGTGAATTCCCACTCACTACAATCGCGAAATTCAAAATCGTACCGTAGTAAATTTGCACACTACAAATAAACTCATAGAAAATGCTCCGTGTTATTGCTAAGTTGAGAGAACCTTCACCTTTGCTGAACCATTGCCCACATCAACGCTTAGCGTCAGCCCTCGAACGAGGTCTGACGAAAATCGAACGAGGATTCAGGGAATGACAACTTGTACCTGTTTGTTAGAAGTCTTTTGTTCATACAATAAGAATGAAATAGTGATAAAGGCAGCGGATTTGAAAAATGGCGTGCGAGAGCGGCGTTACCTGTGTAGTCCGGCACGGGGTCGAGCTCGGGCCGATTGAGCGCGAGCGCCTCGACGTTGCGCCAGTGCGTCTGCAGGTCAGGGTTCTCAAAACTCGACGGATCATACCTGACACAGAAAAAGTCTTCTCTCACGTTATGCAATTTAATAAAGATTAGCCGAATTTTTTTATTCTATACTGCTACAATGTCTTCCGTTAAGAAAACTGAACATCGCATGAATACCATTCAAGATATGAACATCATTTCTCAATTACTTGTTGATGAGCTAAAAATTATAAAAGTTTCTGCATAGTGATACGTGCAAGTCTTTTGACTTGAGACCTGCACTTGACGTGTCAGTAACACGTCTCACTCACGGCCAGACATAATTGGTCAGTTACTCACAGCCAGACAGCACATTAAATTAGATGTTCATTAATGCTTCCCTAACCGCAACAAAAGCGTTCCGAAGAGAGGAAAGAGGAAGGCACCATTTAGTATGGAGTTGAAGGAACGCGAAATCTAAGTACAAGATGTATAGAAATAGAGTTGCGAAAGGAGTTTAGGAAACAAGATATAAAAGTTGAAGAAGAAAGCAGGAGGTGGTGTAACACAGGACCGCAGCAAAAAAACGAAAAAAGATTGTCCGTAAGAAGACAAAAAACCTATTCTATTTTAACCCTTTGCCTCCCAAAGTTCGAACAGTTTAGGGAGAAGTTTTCAGGAATGAATGTTGTAAGTGCCCTGAAATATCAGTGAAATTGTCTTAGCATGTTTTTTCTGCATAAGCAATTGCTTACTTCTTTTTAAAATTAAAAAAGATTTCGTTTTAGAGCATATTAAGCGAGCTAAATTTTCGACACCAAAAAAATAGTCGAAAATCTGAGAAAACATATCAATAAAGTTTTTGCCCAAACTTTTTAGTAAATCAATGCGTGTATGAAAAATTTGCTCAAGTTAAATAAAAAAGTATTAAATATGTTACGGAGACCATGATGCTTGAACTGAGTGGAAATCGAAAGCAAATTGAGCGTGCAAGGCTTCTGAAATCTCTAAAAACATAGTGAAAAGAATGCTATTACTTGCCCTAATTTTATCGTCTACCTCAAAATATTTCGTTACTAATTAAATTACCTTGAAATTTTGTCAATTTCACCTAAAATGAAAGCAGTAGCCATCTTGGTACTGGAGTACCCGTCAGGAGACAAAGGGTTAAGAAAAGGCTAACCTAGCCATTAGCTCAGGAACTCGCATATTCCCCCTGTGAGCACTAATTTCCATAGAAACATTAGTTGTATCTCCCTCACACCATACACAGCCAGGTCTGGACAGCAACACACAGCCAGGTCTGGACCGCGACACACAGCCAGGTCTGGACAGCGACACACAGCCAGGTCTGGACAGCGACACACAGCCAGGTCTGGACAGCGACACACAGCCAGGTCTGGACAGCGACACACAGCCAGGTCTGGACAGCGACACACAGCCAGGTCTGGACAGCGACACACAGCCAGGTCTGGACAGCGACACACAGCCAGGTCTGGACAGCGACACACAGCCAGGTCTGGACAGCGACACACAGCCAGGTCTGGACAGCGACACACAGCCAGGTCTGGACAGCGACACACAGCCAGGTCTGGACAGCGACACACAGCCAGGTCTGGACAGCGACACACAGCCAGGTCTGGACAGCGACACACAGCCAGGTCTGGACAGCGACACACAGCCAGGTCTGGACAGCGACACACAGCCAGGTCTGGACAGCGACACACAGCCAGGTCTGGACCGCGACACACAGCCAGGTCTGGACCGCGACACACAGCCAGGTCTGGACCGCGACACACAGCCAGGTCTGGACAGCGACACACAGCCAGGTCTGGACAGCGACACACAGCCAGGTCTGGACAGCGACACACAGCCAGGTCTGGACAGCGACACACAGCCAGGTCTGGACAGCGACACACAGCCAGGTCTGGACAGCGACACACAGCCAGGTCTGGACAGCGACACACAGCCAGGTCTGGACAGCGACACACAGCCAGGTCTGGACAGCGACACACAGCCAGGTCTGGACAGCGACACACAGCCAGGTCTGGACAGCGACACACAGCCAGGTCTGGACAGCGACACACAGCCAGGTCTGGACAGCGACACACAGCCAGGTCTGGACAGCGACACACAGCCAGGTCTGGACAGCGACACACAGCCAGGTCTGGACAGCGACACACAGCCAGGTCTGGACAGCGACACACAGCCAGGTCTGGACAGCGACACACAGCCAGGTCTGGACAGCGACACACAGCCAGGTCTGGACAGCGACACACAGCCAGGTCTGGACAGCGACACACAGCCAGGTCTGGACAGCGACACACAGCCAGGTCTGGACAGCGACACACAGCCAGGTCTGGACAGCGACACACAGCCAGGTCTGGACAGCGACACACAGCCAGGTCTGGACAGCGACACACAGCCAGGTCTGGACAGCGACACACAGCCAGGTCTGGACAGCGACACACAGCCAGGTCTGGACAGCGACACACAGCCAGGTCTGGACAGCGACACACAGCCAGGTCTGGAGAGCGACACACAGCCAGGTCTGGACAGCGACACACAGCCAGGTCTGGACAGCGACACACAGCCAGGTCTGGACAGCGACACACAGCCAGGTCTGGACAGCGACACACAGCCAGGTCTGGACAGCGACACACAGCCAGGTCTGAACAGTGACACACACCACACACATCTGGATATAAATCCAGTAACGACAAAAACAAAACATAAAACGTTACGATCCAATTCTGGCTCTTCACTAAAATTAGGCCTTGGCAAATTCGGCAGAACTTAATACGAATATATTCATGAGAGTGACAGGCTCACGACGTGCAAGTTTTGCCCTATCTCAAAATATATGTATAATGTTAAGATTAGATCCTAATTAGGTTAACCCTTGCAAACAAGTAATGGCCTTCCCAAGAGAGGAAGGAAGAAAGCACTATTTAGTAAATAATTGAGAACGGGGAATCTATGCACGAAACGTGTCATCACACCTTACGCATAGAAATAGCAAGATTGAAAGACATTGAAAGACGTTTATGAAACAAGGTGAAAGTAACAGACGCTGAAGAAAATAATGGCAGTAACTCAACAAAAAGGAAAACAAATTATTTTTTTAATGAAATTGCAACAAAGCCTCGAGCTTATGACTTCAAAATTTCTCGGTGAGCACTAATTCTCAAGATACATTAGTTGTATGAGCTTGAGAGGTGCCTACTTTAGGAGGAGTGACAAAAGGGTGGACAGGAGAACTACTGGGCTTGAACTTCTGAACAGGCACAGTCTTAGGACTCGGCATCACCTGAAGTGGAGCTTCTTGATGAAAGCTTTCGCAGCATCCACTTGCTCGGTGGAGGCACGCGGGCGGCCATCGGTCACCTCCACCTGCCTGAAGTCATCTGCGACCAGCGAGGAGGGGTTATACTATATAAATACTCGATTTTTCTGCTCACTGCTCTGAAGTGCCTCTCCTTAACGAATTGAATAGTCTTTGCAGAAAAAGAACTTTGGCCCCCTCTTACCCCAGTCTTTCTCGATGAAGAGCAACAAATTATCGTAAAAAAACCTTGCACTGCCTCAAAGCACGACAGCTTAACCCTTTGAGTACTGACGGGACTCTAGTGTCCGAAATGGCTAGTGCTTCCAGTTTAGGCCATCGAACACAATTTTAAAGTAAATGACAAAATTAGGGAAATTAAAAGCATTCATGAAACTATTTTTTAGACATTTCAGAGGCCTGCTTGCACGAATTACCATTGATTAGTTCCTTAGTTCACGCTACAAGGTCCGAGCAACATATTCAATAACCTTTCTATTTATCTCGAGCAAGTTTTTTTCTAACCGTTCATTTCCGACAAGTTTGAGCAAAAACTTGACAATGATTTATGATTTTTTCTCAAATTCAAAAACTTTACTTTCAATGTCGAAAATTTCTCTCGACAAGCTAAAAGCTTAAAAGATTCATGATTTTTATTTAAAATAATTAGGCACTTGTTTGGGCGAAAACACCGACACTAGGGTAATTTCACTGATATTTTAAGGTACTGACAACTTTTCTACTGGGAAATTTTCCCTAAACTATTAGAACATCCATACTCAAAGGGTTAAAACATCAACACAAAAGCTACCCTAAATGTTTTGTGACGATAGCAATATTAATTTTTTCCCAGCATCTACCTCAATATTGAAGGGGCAATATGTGTCAGAACTTGAACAGAGAAAAATACAGAAAAGATAATAGCGCTGAATGGCTTGAATAAAAAGCTGATGACTGGAGATAAAATATGAATTTCGGAAAGAATTAAGACCAGGAAAACATTTAGTTCAACAAGTAGACTGCGTATTGGGACACATGTGTACCACTGAGCTAATTTCTATTTTACGTATCTGTGTAAATGAAAAGCATTTCAATTATTTCATCAACTTTTTAGAAGAAATTTAAGCGTACTATTTAAAATATCGTGCTCTTACATTTTTCTTACTTCTTAAAAAACATACCAATTTTTAGAAGTAAAGTCTTTCTTTAATGCTGCTTCTTACAACCAAACTTGAAAAGACAGCAACACGCAAACGCAGTCAATGTTCTTAACTACTACTTAATTCAGGGCTTCAACTCAGGATGATTTTTTAAAGCGCTGTTCAGTGTTGGTGTTATTTCAGGTCAAACCACGGCGATCGGTATGAGCTAGTGATGCAAAAAAAACGGTTTTAGTAGTAATGGAACTACCAATCAGGGCACAATTCACCCCAATTAGCTTGAAATGGAAATTATTTAAAAAGTAATTTCGAAAAAGATTTATTCATTGACGAATTTTTGACTTTTTATAACCAGAAATCAGTTACACAAACGACCAAGTATCTTTTAGATATAAATTTCAATTTTCTTAATCTAACCACAAGGGTTTCATCAATAAAAACTACTTCCGTTTTATCATTTTCCTTATTTGCAAAAATTGTTCGAAATTAATTTTAGTTTCCCTTTCAACTATTTTTTCTAAAGCGTACATAGAAAATGAACTGAGATTTCGTGGTAGACTTGTCAAATTTCAATCAGATTTGATTACGTCTGAACTATTGCATAAGAAACTATTGAAAACGAACAAAATTGAATTTAAAATTATAAATAGAATCTTGAACAGAGATGTTAAAATAATATAATTTATATAATGAAGAGACATTTAAAAAGTATACACAACAATTTCACGAAAATTTCACCTATCTTCGTGGCGTAGTGGTCTAAGGCGCTACCGCAGGAAGCTATTGACGGGACTCCGCGGGTTCGAGCCTCACCATATGTGACACTTTTTCATGTTGAGAAAACGTTGGACTGATACGTAATTTAAATATTTTCTATTTTTTCTCTTTAACGAATGAAAGTAAAGAAAGTTTTAACATGACTATGAATTGTAAAAAATCGAAGCATTTTTCTTCAATATTAAGAAAAAAGTTAGCAGAAATAGACTAAAATTCTCCAAAGTAAAGTAGATCTGTTTGGTCGAGTGGATAACGCGTTTGACTTGTGTTATGAAAGTGGTTAAGAGCTGAGGGTTCGATTCTGGAAATGAATGGTTGGGTTTTTCATGGTTACATGGACCTGCAAAAGAATCCCCGCACGAACTGGAGTGAGCGTCACGAAGCAAATGGAGTGAGAGTCAAATATTTCAATTACCTAAAAATAAAAATTAATTAGGGTAAAATTTCAAAGAGATTTATTCATTGATGAATTTTACTTTTTATAAGCAGAAGCGACTTAGACAAACGACTAAGTCACTTTTAGATATAAATTTCAATTTTCTTAATCTACCTGTATTTTAACATAAGAAATTAATTTCGCTCAGTTCGGGAACATTTTAGAAAACCATTTTCAGTTCAACGGTTCAACAGTTTCTCGTCTCAAAGTATTCTCTAACGATATTAATCTGTTTTTGATGTCAGCATTATCATCCTCCAATTTTTGCGATGACTGTTTCAATTTTTCTATTTCATTTGTATTTATGATAGTTTCTCTATCCTGTTCAAGGAGATTATTTTTAAAAGTTTCAATGTATGAACTCATGTCGTTGAATACTCTCTCAAGATTTGCATAGTCTAATTTTATACCTTGTATTACTTCTTCTTCCAACCTCTTAATCTCATTTTTCAAAAAGTCTGTGTGTTCTAAAGTACCAGTTCGAATAACCTCTATTTTTTCCTCAGATATTCTACTATGTTCATCGAGATTTGTCATAATTTCACTGAGTTTTTCTTGAAAACCTGTAGTATTCTCATCTATAGATGCTTGGATAGCATCACTTCTGAACTGATAATTTTCATTGATAAGATTTTCTCTTACTCCTATATATTTTCTGAGATGAAGCCTCAAATTTTCCAAAACTTCGTCAACATATTTTTTATTCGTAGCGTCAAATTCTTCGATTGGAAAAGAAATATTTGCAAGCCTTCTATTATTTAAATCGAAATTTTGATCTTCATCAAGATATTTAAAACCTATTCCAGGAGGTCCTGGTTGTGAAGATAAAAATGATTTTTTTCCTTGTTGTCCAAAAATATTTACGCCTATCATTTTTTATACATAGAATTTTCAATTCTCTAAATTTTCTCTAACTCTCATAGATATCAAATTGTTTACTCGGTCACTCAAACTTTCCACTTCCTGGTTTAATTTTACATTTTTATCAGTTTCATTCTGAAGCATTAATTTGAACTGACTGATTTCATTCTGATTTGAAATAATGTCTCTTGAAAACTCCTGGAAAAGACTTTCTACATCACTCAAGTTCTTAGCTAGTTCTTCTATTTTTCTTAATGGGACTGACTCTGCTCGTAATTCCATTATAATTTTGTTAAGACCATTGAATTTTTCTTCGCTGGATGAGGTTATGGTTGACTCTAAATTTTTCAGCTTATTGTCAACTTCAACAAACGAGGGTGCTAAGGCTACTGTTCTTTCCATAACAAAAAGGTTTCTATCACTTAAATCATTTAGATGTGCCTCTAAGCTTTTACTTTTTTCTTCAACAGTATTGTTCAGTGTTGATTCTAAACTCTTCAGCTTTTCTTCAATTTGATCATTAAGTGATGTCTGCAAGCTCATTTCTTTTTCATTCACAACATTAATTATACTAATTTCTTGTTCTTCAACTTTATTACTTATTAATTTGTTCTTTGAATCAATTTGATCATTAATTTTAGTTTCTAAAGTCTTCAGTTTATCATCCATTTGATTTTGTATAACTGACTCTTGATTCTTAAAATTCTCTAGAATCTCAGGAATTTTAACATCAATCAAATTGGTTATCTTAGAGTCCACAAGCTCAAATTTAGCTTCAACTCCTTTAATCTGATCGATTAATGCTGACTCTTTAACTAACAGCTTTTCATCAATTCTAGTTTCAATACCTGACTCTAGACTCTTCAATTTGTCCCCAATCTCTGGAATTTTTACGTCTGTTAGGTTGGTTATGTTTGAATCAATGTTTTCAAATTTAGCATCAATTTCATCAATTTTCTTCATCAATGTTGAGTCTATGCTTGATAGTCGTTCATCATTTGAAACAATTTTTGGTTCAAGAGCAACGAACTTTTCAGATAAATCATAAATTAACGTCTCTAAGAATTTAACGATTGAGTCTACATCAGAAAATTTCACTTGTAAATCTGTTTTCAGAGTTACATATTTCTCATCATACTCGTTTATAATTGATTCCAATTCAGTTCTTTCATTTTTGAGAGATTCAATTGTGTCTTTCAATGATTCTATATTAGAATCTTCAAGTAAACTTTTTATTTGCTCTACATTCTGCAAAAGTCCTTCAGAATTATTTTCACTATTTTCATGTTCATGATTTTCTTTACAGGAAGGTAAAAAGACCAACTTTGCTGCATAAATATTTCCACAAGACATTTTTTAAAGAAAAAAAATTAACTCTAGTTTATTTTCTAAAAACTAGTTGGGGTTTTATACAGATCTAAAAGAATTGCATGAAAGCTTTCATTTTCTAAACGCTTCAGCATTTCTAGACATAAATGTCCACAAATTACATCACCGATTTTCTGGATTTTGTAAGTAGAGAAAATTATATCAACACAATCTGTTAAGTAGTCTTTAAATTCAATTGGATAAATCAAACCATAACTGTCAAAGTAATAACATATGTTATCTTTCTTATACCAACAAGTCCAATGCGTTCCTAATCCTTTTTCAGTGTCTAAGTTTAGGATTCCGCATTCCGTTTCTAGAGGGTGTTTAGGTAAAGTATCTCTCATGTAAATACCTCGAAAATTCGGAATTTTTAATATATTTATGTAGTATTCTAAATCATGTTTAGATAATGGTTGGTTAGGTATTACTTTTTTGGTGGTTTCAAGTAGAGACCCTTTCCACAAGGTTTTTTTTTTCTCGGAGTTATCCGTATACCTGAACCTTTTTTACTTTCCATTGCTTCATTGTGCCTTTTAGTTTCTGACAAGAGTTTATCGTCAGCTTTTTTCTTATTAACTGCGGATGCTATTGCAGCAGCACCTCCAGCCAAAGAGCCAGCAGCCCCAAGGCCAGCTAATAAAGCTGGAATTGTAAATATAAAACCCCCTTTCGTCGCAGTATCTTTAGAAACAAAAGAAGTCTTTGTCTTTTTACAAATAATACACATACCTTTGACCAGTATCTTATTGTTCTTTGTAACTAAATATTGAGGATTATCAGTATCAGTTTTCTTCTTACACTTTACACAATACATTTTTTAAACATTATTATGTGAATATATTTTAATTTTTAGTAGTTTAAACTCATTTTATCACCGTCAGATTGCAATCTAATTACTCTGTCAGATAGAATCAGTGCATATGCATGTGTATCATCAGGAATATTGGTTTTAAATTCTGCTTTAATTTTAATATCAATTGTAGTTTCCTTGATACGTTCATTTTGTCTGCTGATATCAAACACATAGATGGGATACAAATATTTAAAGTGTCTGTATTCGATAGCACAATTTTCATTAGGTACATAATCTATTAACATCTTATAAGCTATAGCATAATTGTTAGAATCGAAATCAATCTGTAAATTGTGATCAGGGTATCGTTCATTATTCAGCTGAACATATGCATTCGTCAAGTTACAATGATCGAAAATTGCATTGTTTACAGCTTGTGAATTAGCTTTCTTAGTTTGGAATGCTAAAATTATGTATCGAGGTCTTTGAGATCCTGAATTTGGAGTTAAAGTCCAATCTAAGAATTTCTGTTGAGAGTTTACAATTGTTTGTTCCAATTGTCTATTCAAATATGGAATAGGTAATGTTATTTTATCCTTAATTTGACGATATAGCTTTATTTTATACTCATCAGACAGTTTGTAAGCTGGCATTTTCCAAATTAATTTTGTAATAGTAATTTTACCATCAACTACTTTATCTTGCTGGTTTGCATCTTTCTCATCTGATTTGAATATAGCATTAGAATTATCACCTCTTCTTAAAGTCAGAGCATGTTTCACTCCATAAATTACCTTCTTATAATTTTCACAAAATCCAAACACATGTTCAAGTGGGATAGCAGCGCTGAATTTCCCATTAGCTGAACTTAAGTAGTCATTTCGATCGCTAAATCCTTCGTTTGATTTTTCATTCTTCTTAGTATCGACGCTCCAGAAAAATATCATGTTTTATTTAACATTTCGTGGATAGCTAACTAATCCTTTTAGAGTTGTTGTAATTCCAGGGTAACTATAACCTTCAATTTCTTCATCTCCAATTCTGTAAGAAACTCTATCAAACAAATGCATTAATCCATTGTTGATTATTGTTATTTTTTCATCTTTAAAATTATAATCACTTCCATCTTCTTTATTCAAAGCTCCTTCTATATATATAAAACTTTTACTAGGTAATAGAAACTGATCTTGATTCTGGATAATGATCTTGATATCATTATGTTCACGATTCAAATCAGTACCTATTTGTGGTTCATAGTTATGCGTTTCAATTTTTTCAATTGATTCATCAACTTTAATATTTTCATTCCATCTTAAAGAATCCATTTTTTAAAGATAATTTTATCAAATTATTTTAATTTCTAGACCTTAGGTGTAATCGAACAGTTACTTCTTCACCTCTAGTATTCAGAGCATGTCCATTTTGATCAGTAAGCCAAATTCTCAAATCATAGAGTAAAGGTTGATATATCGGTAGATAAATTGGTTTATTTGGATTTTCTACAATTTTATATCCTGGTGGGACGTTTGGGAAAAAGGAATATAAAATATTATGCAAAGAACCGTTGAGGTATGAGCCGTTAATTGCGCTACAATGAACGAGTATTGTGTTAACAGACATTATGTTCACTATATTTATACTTTCATGTTCTCCAACACCTTCTAAGATAATTTCTCCAAATCCTAACATTGTATTTAAAGATTTTTCTTTATTGAAAAATACTTTTAACGTAGATGAATGGAGAACTATGACGCATTTCAAAGTATTAGTATTTGCTTTGATTTCAATAAAGCCTGCCAATGTTTTTTGAATGAATTCGTTTATACTTTCTATTTCATAACATCCTGTTGGAATTGTAATTACATTTTCAACACCATTTAATTCATAATAAAATTTATTATTATTTTCATCAATGTTAGGAATAGAATGATACATGTCTAACCCAACCAGTGCCATTTCGTGAAATTTATTTTTGTTCAATTCTATTGCTGGACTAAAGTTTACACTTATGTCACTTTTTCTTTCACTAATTACAATGCTTTGAGATTCCATTTTTTAAACAATAAATCATCAAACACCTTTACTTCAGCAGTATTTAATAGACCTTGCTTTAAAAGTTCATGTGTAAGTATTTGCAGTTCATTAAAAACTCCTGTATTTCCAGCGGTAAACGAACCGAACAATAACTGGTGTCTTTTTACAAGATCATTGATGTTAGATGGTAATACAATAATACCTGATCCTGAAACGTCTGAATCCTCTCTGTGAGGATGACGAGGAAGTATAGGAGAAGATGTACGAGAAGGTATAGGAGTAGGAGTTGGTCTAAAAGTAGACCTTAGTGACGGGTCGAAAATTGGTCTCTGACTTGTTGAAGGACTTTGGTATTGACTCAAAATTGAGGATTCTACTATGTTTGTGTTTCTTAAAGGATTTGGTTCAGGGCTTGATTCACGACTTGATTCACGACTTGATGGACTTGCTGATCTAATTGTTTCAACTGCAGCTTGAGCTTTTTTTCGTTGAGCTATTCGATAGAAGGGTTTGATAAATTTAGAATATTTCTCACCCCTATTTGCTTTTATGGTACCGTCATCCTTCAAATAAGCATCAGTTGAATACAGCATATCATAATAATTATTTTTATCTTCGTCCCTAAAATCAATAGGATTTTGCTTTGTTAATAATTCCCATAATCCAGTTGTGCCTTCGTATATTCTATCTCCAATTTTCAAATCATTACCTAGAATATCTACCTTTTTATTTCCTAGCATAACTTTACTTCCATCCCAACGAATGCCATAAGCTTTATCATACTCATTTCCAGGTTTCCATGCAAAACGCAAGAAATCCAATGCGATAGGCCCAACTACAGTGTTGGATTCAGAAGATGGCAAAGCTAGTTTCACAACAGGTTTTCCTTGGATAGACTCAAGTTTTTCATGAGGTATATCTTTTATTGCCAACCTAGTTTGTTTAGTTTCGTCAACAATTTTAGATAAAGGTTCAATCAATGGTTTGTAAACTTTTTTAACATCATGGTATAAATCTTGTTCGATTATTCTATCATTTGTGAATTGCTTTTTCAAACTCTTTGCTAAGTTTAGTAAATCTGATTTAGTTTTGATATCAATCAACGCCATTTTTTAAAGAGAAAAATTCAAAAAGACTTTAACTTAATATAAGTTCACTCTGAACTGACATTAAGCTCAGTTGCTGAGATCCATGAAGGTTCATCATAACCTTTCCACTTGACCAGAAGTTTTCCTTTACTCTTCTTGAGAATTTTCTCAATTGCATAAACATCACTAGTATATTTTGATAGTTCTTGTTCATAAAAACTTCCTTTTATTTCTTCACCATTCATATCTTTTAATCTATAAGTAATTGGTTCAGTAGACAGTATTTCGGATACAATGAATAACTCATTAGTGAAATTTGGCAAATAACCCTTCCGAAAGTCTTTCCGTTTCTTGCTTATTCTTACTCTATCCCCAATTTTGAGTTTCGGTGATGTGAAAGTTGGTTCGGTTGGAGGGAATAAGTTATCATAAACCTTTTTACTGTTCTTTTCCAGCGATGCTTGGTTAGGTGTCATTTTTATTGTTCTATGATAGCTATTATTGTAATTTTGCATTAAATCTTGTAAAACATTCACCCATTTTTTAGTTTTCATGTGTGTAAAATATTTCCACATTTTAGTTTTTAACGTCCTGTTGAAGCGTTCCACAACTTGAGCTTTGGTTTCATTTTCTGAACTAAACCACTGAATGTTATGTTTCTTGAATAGTTCTTGAGTGGATTTATTTGTAAACTCTAATCCTTTATCTGTCTGAACTTTAGAAGGAATTCGTATTTTAAATAGTTTTTGAAATGAAGTTTTGATTTCTTCACCTGTCTTCTTACTTATTGGAATCGCCCATGCATATTTACTGAAAATGTCAATTACTGTTAAAATGTAGTTTTTTCCTTGATCTTTATAGTTTTGCATGTCTACCAAATCAGCTTGCCATTGATCATCAATTTTTGATACCTTCACCCTTCTCGTTTTGAAATTATGTTTTATTGGTTTATGTAGAGTGTGAGTTTTTTGAGTTTCTAACCAATTTCGTACGAGAGTTGAAGATAAGCCGGATTTTTTAACAAGTTGATTCATTCCAGTATAACCAGTCTTTGGATTATAATATAAGTCATTCAAGATTTTATCGCTCACATCAGTGAGCGTGTTTAAAAGTTTTTTGTCGACGAGAGGCCCATTCCTGCCCAACTCTTCCCTGCCATAATTGCGTTAACTAATTTAGCATCTTGCCGAACGTATTCTGATTCATTTGGATCAGTTGCAATTTCAGCGGCTCTTTTTGCTAGAATATCATCAGCATGATTTCTTTCTTTCGTTGTTGGATGTTGTGAATAAAATATGTCATGATTCTTACAAGCCTGATCGAGTGAGTTAACTCCTCGATAACCTTCTTGAATTCGCTTCTGCACCTTAGTTCCTGGACCGCAAAATGAGTAGGTATGTTTATTGTTGAATGAACCGTTCGGGACTTGTTCAGATTGAATATTAGATGGTAATTTCAAATGCATTTCAGGTAATGGAAGTTTTCTAAGCAATGTATTTACAATACCCTTCCCAGTTTTTTCTTCATTAACTATTGATTTCAAATCACTCAAATACTGTTCATTTTCAACAGATAATAAATCTTGGTTATAGAAGTCATTATTGTTGTAGATAATCATTTTTTATACTTTATTTAATTAATATATTTTATGGTGATTTAATGCTAGTGTGTTGATACCATCTGGTAATATATGTCGCTTGTCATCATTACCATTTAATGCAACCTTATTTATTTCTTTAGTATATAATTCATGGTTAACACTTTGGATATTATACATCGTTTTGTATATTGTTTCATTATTCAATGCTCTTTTATATTCATCCATTGTGATATTGTGCTCAGTTATGTTCTTACTTACCCCTTTTGCTTTCTTACTCACGGAATTTTTCGTCATGTAACAATATAGTTTTGCTCTGAGACCGACGAATTCTTCAATTGGTATTCCACACGTTTCGTCTTTCATTTTCCCAATTACTTTCATATTTTTAGTTGAATATAGGAAGTGTTCTTTAGAATAGTTTGATGTATCATACAAGTCTTTATTTCTTTCCATATCTTTGTACAAATCTTTTGTTTCGATATCATAACATAATGAATCTGTATCTGTAAACAACAACTTTGCCTTATTACCATATTTCTTTTTAATATGATTATAATGGAAATCATACATTAATGTTTTACTTGTATCCAATACAGATAACCCTACGTAGATTGGTTTATCAAATTTCAGTCTTTGTTTTTGCATATGACATGCTATCAAATTTTCTGAGAATATTTTAAAACTGGTAAAGTTTGGTTTATTTGCTAATTTAATTAATTCTTTCTCTGACTTTACCAAACACACATCTACTCTATTTCTAATATTTTCCATTGTTTTACCAAATACTGAATTGTTCATCAGCTTGTAGAAGTCTTTTTCAAATTCAGATTTAGCTTGCTGACGCATTCTTGTATTGATATCAATATATGATTTCATCCATGGACTTTCATCAAACTCTAATATTCTATGAATTTTCTCTAACTTCAAACCTAGGTCTAGATATTGTGTTAGAGATTTAAGATGTACAACATATTTTTCTCGTTTTCCAAGATGTGGAATTAATTTATATACATCGTTTACTTTGATATTTTCTGGAGCTAATGGTAAATCATTATGGAGAGCATGTAAGTCTTTCGGATAACTTAAATCAACTTCTAATATATAACCTTTATCTGCTTTGAGTTTCGACTTTGGATCTTTCCATTTAAAGTTACCTGTAGGTAATGATCGACACATAGCCCATCCGTAAAGATTATTTGCATCTATGTATGTGATAAAACTATTTGGCTTTCCTTTATCGAATGTTTCTGGAATATATGGATTGTTGGCCTTTGCATATCGTGTTGATATTGTAGAAATCCCACCTCTTATTCCTTTTTCGATGAATAGGAGCATATTAGGATCTTCAAACAAGTCCAATTCTATTTTTGTATGTTTCAGTAGAGCATCGAAAGACAATCCGGGAGCTGTAAAATAATGTGCTGGATCTAGAGAATAAGTTTTCATGCATGTTAGTCTAAATTCTTCAAATACTTCGGCTAGTAATAATGTATCGACTTTTAGATATAAATTATGGTAATCTTTGAATGTTGTACAATTAAAAGCTCTCCACACTTTGAGTGCATGCTGATATTCATCTTCTGAAATATTTTTATTATTTAATCTACTGTAGAATTCACTTTTAGCTGGTAAACTATTAACGTTCATTTTTTCATAACTATTCACATATTCATACGGATAAATACCTTTTTTGTTGATCAACTCTAATTGTTGTTCATTGAGAAAGAACTTCGACAATTCTTTGTGCTCAGATAAATTCTTCGAAAGTTTATCTAGAGATGAAGGTAAAAACCTGTAGCTGTCTAAGAACCGTAAGTCTCTGGTGATATCTTTAATTTTTCCTGTATGTTTACATACATAGGAATCTACTTTTATGGTTTGTGTAAAACTAATATATTCTTCATCTGTTTGTGGAATAACGTTCAACTTTCCGGATATATTTCCCAAGTCTTTCACGAACAAATGAGCATCGTAATTAGACAGATTGTGTAGAAACACAGGTATAAAATTAGGATTCCTAATTTTTAAATTACATTTTAAATGAGCTGGACCTCTATAATGACCTGTCAAATGATTGTGGTCTCTAACTTTATAGTTATCTTCCGTAAATTCTCCGCCACATACATAGCATCTTGTGGCTTCTTTATATTTTTCGAATTCATCTGATGGTAAATAGATTTTCTTATTTATTTTCAACAGACTATAAATTCTCTTGGTTTCTTTTTCTAAATATTCTACAAACTTTTGGGAAGCATCTTTACCATTATATATTTCTAAACGGGAATATTCATCTGCTTCAGATTTTGTATAGCAACAGAATGAATTAGGATTGTGCTTCTGAATGTTCATGGTGTAACTTGAGTTTTGATTTGGTTGACACATATCTATTTTTGTCAATGTTGATTCGAAGTCAGCATAAATTGTGAAAGGATGTCTAATTGTTTTTTGGTAATGTTTAAATTTCAATTTACCTCCTTCAAGCACATACTTTGTTTGAGTGTGAACTGAACAATCATTAATGTGGTTTGTTAATAAACATTCTTTTGTGAATGGCCATAAACAATATGGACAGACATGTTTTTATGACCATCTTTAGTTTGCATAAATGGACTTAATGACTTCATTAATACATAATGACTTTTATTTTCATCTGTTAACAATAAAAGTGATATAACATCTTCATTTTTTACCTTTGTTATTCTCAGAGGACATAATTCTTTCAAGTAATTAAAGTTGTAAACATTTACTGACACATTATTGTTTCTCTCAAATTTATCGATATCTTTAAGTTTCACTGGAAATGTTATGTCTCTGAAATTTAACTTTTCAGCTTCAGTTTTTAATCTTTTAGATATTCTATTGCCGTTTTTTTCATCTCGGCAATAATATCTCGCAGCACTCCACATAAAGCATTTATTATCGGTATTTTTAATATTAATTAGTTTATAAGTCGACTTTTGAAACTTTTCAGGTAATTCTATATAACTAGAACCTTTGATAGGCTTGTATTCAATAATTTTTACATTGAAGTCTAATAATTTATCTGTTATCCAGCCCGAGGAGTTTTTTGTATATTCTTCAACCTTTCTAATAGCTTCTTTATACAGATCATCAATGTTTGTAAAATTTTTCGATATGTCTACAAACTTACCTGTATTCATCCATGCTGTTGAATATACTTTTTCATTTTTTTCTTTGTATTTATAAAATTGAACTAAAATTGCCAATTGTATCTTCATATTATCAAACTTTTGCTCTCTCAAAATTGATTTCACAACCGGGGTCATATTCCTCATGAAAACTGTCGGATCTATAACTGATATATCAGAGAACATATATTCCAGGCATTTTTCATTTATAGCACATTTTTTTCCTCTGAATTTACAGCCATAAACGTTTCTAAAATGCTTCTTTGATTTCTTATGCTGTTCTAGATTTTTTACTTCTACTTTACATATTTTACACACCTTTTTCTCAAAATATGAATCGGAAATTAATTCTTGATTTATGTTTTTAATATGCCTAGTAGATTTTAGATGTGTTTTTAGATCAGAGACATTTATATTACATATATTACAGAAATCTTTGTTTTCATCAAAATACAGATCCGAGATTAATAGTTTACTCATGTTTTTATTGTGTTTCATGCTTTTCTCATGTCTTCTCAAGTTGATGATGTAAATATTACATATATTACAAAAATTGTTACATGAAGTCATCTTTACTGAAATTTTCTTTAAATTATTATGCCGTTTTGTATTCTTAGTATTAGATAGATGTGATACATTAAATGATTCCATTTTTAATAAATTATTTTCTCAGTATATTTTAAAAATTTCAATGTATTTATCCAATGTAAATTTTAAAGTATTCTGAAAATTTATATTAATCAAAATGAAAAGCAATATTCCATATGAAGTTATAGATGCTCAAAAATTGCAAACTCGATGTATTTACTTTATTTACAATCAAAGGTAGCTCATTCTCTCGTTATTGCCTAACGAGAGAACCAAATAAATAAACTTAATAAAATGGAAGATATTATTACAGATATTCAAAGAGAAGTTGTTCTCAATACTGCAAAAATAAATCAATTGCAATTAGATGTTGATCAAATTCAAAATGATGTCGAATTAAATAGGGAAGTTATAACTCAATTAGAGTCAGATATCATTCATCTTGAAACATTAATCAGTAACGATTCTTATGACACCAATGGTACCTTTTTCTCTCGTAATTGCCCAACGAGACAACCAATAAGAAAGAAAAATACATTGAAGAATTGAACTTAATGAAGTAGCAAATTTAAAAAACAATGTTTACAATTGCTACAAACAGAAAATAAATTTTGGAAAGTCAGTTGTATTTTATTAGTTAAATAAAATGGTGTATATGTGGAAAGACAGTAAAAGAAATAATCAAAAAAATCACTTCATTTTTCCTTCTCCTGGCTTGAGATGTCTCATCGTAGGGAGATCAAACTGTGGTAAAACTTCTTTATTAATAAAGCTTCTGTTAGAAAAATTTGTCGATTTTAATCATCTTTTTCTGTACAGTAAATCAATACATCAACCAGAATATAAACTGTTGAAGAATGCTTTTGATAAAGGCTATAACCAATCTGAAATAATTGAATTATTTGAAAAGGGCAATGGTAATATTGACGATTTCCTTGAGAATTTACCTATTAAAAGAAACTCAAAATCTAAAATTGAATATTTTCAAGATATGACAGCTATTCCCGATCCAAGTGACGTAGATTCAAAAAAGAAAAATCTTTTTATTTTCGACGATATAGCAACTGAAAGAGATCAAAGTCCAGCTGATAGCTTTTACACTAGAGGTAGACACAACAACTGCTGTTCAATCTACTTATCACAAAATTATTATTTATTACCGAGACAAACAATTAGAACAAATGCTAACGTTATAATTCTTTTTGGTTTAGACTCAACTGATATGAAGAACATTTACACAGATATCATATCTCAGGACATGCCCTTTGATGAATTTAAAGAGTTTTGTTCAAACACATACAAAGAACCATATAATTTTATCTTTATTAATAAAGACAGACATCCACTTCAAGGTAGGTACTTTCAAAACTTTGATAAATTATTTATTCCTAAAAAATACTTCAGAGAATGGAATTATTCCTAAACATGCTATTTATTGTTTTTATTGATGAAACCCTTGTGGTTAGATTAAGAAAATTGAAATTTATATCTAAAAGATACTTGGTCGTTTGTGTAACTGATTTCTGGTTATAAAAAGTCAAAAATTCGTCAATGAATAAATCTTTTTCGAAATTACTTTTTAAATAATTTCCATTTCAAGCTAATTGGGGTGAATTGTGCCCTGATTGGTAGTTCCATTACTACTGGTTTTATTTGATTGAGTTTTTTTTTGCAAAAAAATTTGTTTTTTAAGTGTTTTTTTTTTTGTTTTTTTTTGCACACCTAAATTTTGTTAAGTATATGTCTGGGTTTTTTTGGACACCTAAAATATATTAATATCCATGTTTTTTAGTCATTTTATTGTTATAAAAACATCAAAAAGAAACCATACAGTAAAAGTGGTGGCAGATAACCCACAACTACCTAGAGGCGTCTAAGAGGAACAGCAGGAGCCACAGAACTTATATTGATGGAGTCAAAATTCAGAGCTTACTATCTCTACTATGTCTGATTTTATTTTTATGTGACCAAAAAAATCAGACTTTGCAGAGATAATAAGCTCTGAATTTTGACTCCATCAATAAAAGTTCTGTGGTAAGTTCTGTGGCTCTTGCTGTACCTCCTAGACTCCTCTAGGTAATTGTGGGTTATCTGCCACCACTTTTAGTGTATGGTTTCTTTTATATGTTTTCATTACAAAAAAATGACTAAAAACCATAGATATTAATATATTTTAGGTGACCAAAACAATATGCTGTTTTTTTTAAAACATGTTTTTTTTAAAACATGTTTTTTTACAAAAAATTCTGACTAATAAAAATGAATATTAATATATTTTCTGGTACCAAATATAACCATGCTGTTTTTTTACAAAAAATCATGACTAAAAAACAATATATTTCATGTGACCTAAAAAGCCCCATGCAGTTTTTAAAAAAAACATGTTTTTTACTAAAAAATCATGACTGAAAAAACATGAATAATATATTTATGAGACCAAAAAATGTTTTGTACTAAAAAATCATGACTAAAAAAACATGAATATATATATATACCTAAAAAACCCCATGCTACTTTTTAAAAAATGTTTTTTTACAAACAATGATGTATAAGAAAACCTGGATATGAATATATTTTATGCGACCAAAAAACCATGCTGTTTTATTTTATGTATTTTTCATAAAAAATTGTGTATAAAAATCATGGATATTAACATATTTTGTTACCAAAAAAATCATTGTTTTTTTATAAAACATGTTTTTTTTATCAAAAAATTATTATTCATTTTTTGGTCACAACTTCTTTGTAAAAAAAACACCCCCTCAGGGGGATACAATTATTGTATCTATGGGAACTAGCGCTCCGAGGGGGACAATGTGAGGGCCCAAGCTGAGAATTAGGTAGGCCTCCTTTTTGTTGAATTAAAATGTTTTTGTTATGTTGAGAACCACCTTTTTTCGGTTCACTGCTGTCCTGTTTTTCAGCACCTACTACTGTCTTCTTCAACTTTGATCTTGTTTCATAATCTTCCTTCCTCTCTTTGGATTGCATTTGTTGCTGGGTAGGGAGGCTAAAACTAATGACTAATCTAATCTGTAAAAAGACATGGATATTAATTTATTTTATGTGACCAAAAAACCATGCTTTTTGAAAAAAAGGTTTTTACAAAAAACATGAGTGTTATTAAATTTTATCTGACCAAAAAAAACATGACCTTTTAAAAACCATGTTTTTTTCACAAAAAGTCATTAATATCTAAGTTTTTTAGTCATGATTTTTTTGGTAAAGAAAACATGATTTAAAATAAAATATATTAAAATCCACATTTTTTAATCATGATTTTTCTGTAAAAAAAGATGTTTTTTAAAAAAACGGCATGGTTGTTTATGGTAAAATAAAGTATACTAATATCAGTGTTTTTTAGTCATGACTTTTTTGTAACAAAAACATTCACAAAACAGCATGGTTTTTTTGGTCACATAAGATATATTTAAATCCATTAGAACCGTACCAGGTCTTAGAATAAAATATCCACAAAGAATCTATTCACTCTATAAAACCTTTTGGAGACTAGCTCCATCCTCAGTAAGTCATTCAGTCAAATGTTTTTCAAAGGAACAGTGAAAATTCATTGTCCATTTCACCAAATTTTACTGAATGACTGAGGATGGAGCTGGTCTCCGAAAGGTTTTATGGAGTGAATAGATTCTTTGTAGATATTTTATTCTAAGACCTAGTACAGTTCTAATAAACATGATTTCAATATCAACAGCATTCTTTGTTTATAAGTTTCTAAAGACAATTCGATTTAAAGAAAAATAACTTTCCTGATATTTATATCCGTGTTTTTTTAGTCATGATTTTTTTAAATGTTTTTAAAAAAAATTTTTTTTGGTCCCATAAAATATAATAGCCATGTTTTTTTGTCAAGATTTTTCTGTTAAAAAACAATGTTTTTAAAAAAACGGCATTGGATTTTTAAGGTCACATAAATATATTAATATCCATGGTTTTTATTCATAATTTTGTATAAATAACATTTTTTTTTAAAAAACAGCATGGTTTTTTAATCACATCTCTCTCAATGACCATAAGTAAAGATATGTTATTATAACACACCATTTTGGGAGTTGAAGATCATTCACATGTATTGTAAAATAAATGAAATATCAAAGCATGAAACCGCAGAAAATGAAAAATTTCATAAAACCATGGAAAACCATCAATTAAGAAGTATGCTGTTTTATTTTGTAATCTGACACGAAAACAAATAATGTAATGTGGTTCTTTTTCTTGCTGAGTTATTTTCAGACAAAATATTAAAAAAAAAAAATATCCACGTTTTTTTTGGCCACGGTTTTTTTTTAAAAAAAAGTGTTTTTTTTTTAAAAAACGGCATGGTCTTTTGGAGTCACATCTCTAGTATGAGCACATGCATTGCTTTATAGATTTGATCTGAAGTTAGTAGGAGTCTTCTTAAACGTGAGAGAGGCGATCCAAAGAGAAGAAGGAGGACGGTACATTAAGTATGGAACTGAGGCACATAACCCAACATTCCACTACACACAAAATACAAAAAGTTCACTCTATGAGGTAGAGTACTGATATGCTACAGTAAAAGGCTATAAATATAAATAAAATGACGCCTCACCTGCAAAAGGCAGGTAACAGACATGGAAGCCAGGAGCGCGCACTTGGCAACCATCATCGTCAATTACTTCTTTCTGTAAAGACACCGAAGCAACAACTTCATCAGCGGAGATATCAATGTGCCTTGTATGCCTCACAGCACATTTTAATGCACTACTTCACTCTGTTTATGGAAATGAAAGAATGACAAATTTTATCAATAGAAAAAATTTCTGCAATTTAAGTAGATATTTTCATCTGAAAAATCATAGAAATACATTTGAAAACATATTAAAACGATTGGTGGCTATCCGAAAAATGAAGGAAAGCTTGCTCAGATTTATCTTGAAGTTGAGTTGACGACGCAGGCTTAGTATTCAAGAGAAGTAAGAGATTTCATTGTGGAACTCTACACAAGTATTGCAAAACTTACAAAAATCGTGTTAAAAGATATCCATCAAAACATGGAATAACTCAGAATGAAGTAATTATAGTGCCTATTTGTTTATCCATGAGATTCAATGATATGGCTATGGCGATGGAGACGCTGTAACCCTTCTAACATGCAGAAATACAAGGCCAAATTTCAAACATTGCCGTACAAACCATGTGAACCATCTAACCCTTGAGTTCAAGTTAACCTGTTATCATGTTAAGAGACAGAAAAGTGCTAGTGAGAGTTCACTATAACAATGAATCTTTGCACAAAAACTACAGAAACTCGGAGAACTTCACAACCAAACTCAATGTCAGCCTGATTTCAGGTTGGTAAGCATCGAGAAGTTTGCACCTATTCCTCTCGAGAGATTTCTTTACCACTGCACGGCTTTCATTCACAATGTTTTCGAAACATGAGAACTCTTGTTATACTAGCTAAAACTGAGAACAGGTGCTCAACTTGGTGCAGTTGCTGGAGTTTCCGCTAGTCAGTTGTCTCTAAGTCGTCCTAAGCTAAAGCGTTCAACTAAACATGCTAACTACTGTTTCAAATTAGACTAAACCAACCAAACTTTTAGGAAGGATTGAATGATTCTATTCAAATCAAAGATAAAAATTTTTGAGTTGACTGAATGTAGACTGAAATATCTCACATAAGTTGAAGAAAATATTTTAACAAAATTTTCATTTGCAGAGGTAAAATATTCATAAGCAAATGAGCTACTCTTGAGAGAAAAATCTTAGTTTAAGCCTCTCTAACTGCAACAAAAGCGTTCCAAAGAGAGGATGGATGAAGGCCCCATTTAGTATGGAGTTAAGGGACCACGGAATCTATGCACAAGGTGCATAGAACAGTAAGTTGAGAAGGAAGTTCATGAAACAAAAAAAGTTGAAGAAGGAAGTAAAAGGTGCTGAAAAACAGGACAGCAGTCAACCGAAAAAAGAAGGTCTGTAACAAAACAAAAACATTATTCTATTTCAATAAGAGAAAGACTTTCCTAACCTTTTGCTTGGGACCTCACATATTCCCCTTAGACACAATAGTTGTATCTTCCTGAGGGGGAACTAATCTTCAAAAACTAATTTTTCTCTCACTGCATACATTCAACAAAAAGTCAATATCCAGAGAGACGTTTGCAGTTTTTACAGAAAGACGTTATATTTTCTGCATAAGCGAATTCCTTCATTCCTGAACTTAGATTAAATTCACCTCACTAAGTCAAAGTTTTGTTCGAATCGCAAAATTCAAGCCATTAGCTGGCTTGGATTACAAAATTAAGGGAAGCATTTCCATAAAACTGAAACTTTTTTTCTATTGGACTTACGTCTATGAAAATTTGCAGACTACTAGATCTCCACATTTGTAACAACTTTTGTTTAAGAAAAATTTTCCCTCAGGGCATAGAAAATGAATTATTCCTTTAAAATAAAAAATAAATAAAAAAAATTTGTTCATCATCACTCCGAAGGTTACAAAGCTAGAGCAATGCGGTTTGTTGCATGTGAAAGTACAATGTGTGCTGCAAACCTGGATTAGGCCGGTTTTTGAATTTGAAATAATTTCGAATTTATAGAATTTTTTTGAAAAAGCTATAGTTAGAGTTTCAAAAAGTCTAAGTAAAAAGTTTCACGTAAAAATTTTTGAAAATCAATTCTAACCCAATTGTAGATTACACATGTGACTTCAAAATGCAGCAAACCGCATCGCTCTAGCTTTGTAAACTTCGGAGTGATTCTGACAAACGTCTTGAAAACTTTCTTGTTTTATAAGACCTATTTTCAAGAAAAAAGCTTCTCCTCCTACAGTTTTTGAGCTACAGTGATGATTTTGGTATCATTGGATGAAGAAAAACAAGGGCTTTACAATGTATTAGGAAGTTTTTCAAAATTCATTCTTGTTTCAAAGTTATGACATCATAAATTTGAATTTTCTTGAGAATATTTTGATTTTTTTTTTGTAATTGGAAATTTGAGAAAAAGCATTCAAGTTTGTGGAATGTCCACGTTATTTTGCATCCAATGATACCAAAATCATTACTGTAGCTCAAAAACTGTAGGAGAAGAAGCATTTAGAAACCCCCCACCCAAAATGTCGTTTTCTATGATTTCCCATTTTCTTTTCAAGAAAATCGCATTTTGTCATAAATGATAAATGATTCTAAATTGCATTTTCTATCAGTATACCAAATTTCATTGCTCTAAATTCAATAATAATAAAAATATTCGGAAGGGGGATGCTTACCTTGAGGAATATGAATGATGAATTAATTTGATTATAAGTTAGTTTCAGCCTCCCTAACCGCTTCAAAAAAAGAGCGTATCGAAGAGAGGAAGAAGGAAGGCACCATTTAGTATGGAGATAAGAGAATGGGGAATCTATGCAGAAAGGGCATAGAAACAGTAAGTTGGGAAAGAAGATTATGAAACAAGATTAAAGTTGAAGAAGAAAGTAGTAGGTGGTGAAAAAACAGGACAGCAGTGAACCGAAAAAAGATGGTCCGTAACAAAACAAAACCCATTCTATTTTAACAAAAAGAAAGCCTACCTAACCTTTAGCTCGGGCCCTCACATTGTCCCCCTGGGAGCGCTAATTCCCATAGATACAATAGTTGTTTCCCCCTGAGGGGATATGA
The DNA here is from genome assembly GCA_030386875.1 of Morinoia aosen. Lineage (NCBI taxonomy): Eukaryota > Metazoa > Arthropoda > Malacostraca > Amphipoda > Talitridae > Morinoia > Morinoia aosen. The sequence continues at coordinate 45,858,048 of CM059559.1, forward strand.
ATGATGAAATATATATAAGAAAAAATTAAAATAAAATTGAAAATTTGAGAATTTTTTTTGAATTTCCACGTTATTCTGCATCCAATTATACCAAAATCATTACTGTAGCTCAAAAACAGTAGGAGAAAAAGCATTTAGAAAAACCCCCAAAAATGTCGTTTTCTATGATTTCTCATTTTCTTTTCAAGAAAATCGCATTTTGTCATAAATGATAAATGATTTTAAATTGCATTTCCTATCAGTATACCAAATTTCATTGCTCTAGGTTCAAAAATGAAAAAAAAGGTCCGTAAGGGGGATGCTCTCCCCCCCCCCCCGGGGGGGACGTTAGCTCTGGGATACGTTCCTGATATTTTTACAGACATTCGGGGACATATCTCAAACTCATTTAAAGCAATAAAAAAAAAAATCGGGAGAATCGACTTTTGGACTGCAGATGCCCCCGAAATGGTCCCCTTAAAAGCAAGTGGTTGGCATGGGAATCCATAAGATATATTTTAGGAATTTTCAGTAGCGTGTCAATCTTGATCCGGTACAAAGATACTTTTCCCATCAAGATATGAGCTCTGGTTTACAATTACAATTGTGCGCTGTTCACATCATCGTACGTCGGCATGACGACAGGAAACTTCCATGTTGAAGTGACAGAGCACCGTGGTAGAAGTTTTCGTACTGAGATTGACCTAATTCACTTATATCACCCAGCAATACGCAATCATGCTGCGAAATGTAATGCCCATAAATCTACTACAAATTTCAGATTCAGTTTCAAATCTGAATGATCTCAGGATTCATAGATAGTTTTGAGCGAAAATCCAACCTGAATAAAAGAGACAGCAGATATCCCCTGTAAATGGTTTATAAAGTTCTACTGTTCATCTTTAATATACATACTAATTTTGATTTTTCTTGATGTATATTCCGGAATGTCTTCTTCTTCTATTCATTGTCCATGAATCCTTCATTTCAGAGATGTACTGACCTTTAACTGAATGGATGGTGTAGCTGGACATCGATGCGTTTTCTTATAAAATATTGTTGATTTCCTAGAAAAGTTCCAAGAAAATTTGCGATTGAAGCAAATCCCTATCTTATTGAGATATATTCAAACTTACTACAACGATAATTGGAAAATAAATAAATTCACTTTTATGAACTATTTCAATTTATCATAAAAACAAATTTCATATTGATTCAAGCCTTCATTATCTGCGGGAGTTTTGCATCATCGTCTTAAATACATGAAGTGAGACAATAGTCTCACAGAACTTGCTTCGATGGAAACAGTCATGGTTTTACAGGCGAAATCGTTGCTCATGAACGAATGTCCTTGAGACGAAATTAAGACCACATGTCGACTCGATTCTAGTTATTATGTTTTTTGAAATACAGTTTTATATTTTTTGAAAAACTTTAAGTAAAAATGTCAGTTAATTGAGAAATTTGCCATCAAGTTGAACGAAATGGATTAGTTTGAACGCGACTTCAAGAGCGAGCATGGCACTACATTTTTTATAACGAGAGCGTAGGCATAAGATGACACGCAGGTTATCACATGTCATTCGAAAAATATAAGTAATCCAAATTACATTTCCCATATCCCCGATGACTATGAAGCAGTGAGGCTATTATCAAATAGTTTATTAATAATAATCTAAGCTAAGTGCGCAGATACATTTGGGGAGCACAACTGCGCGAGATTCGTGCGTCAGGCTGCCACCCTCTCCTGGCCCAGCGCTCGCAGCCCAAGAACGATACGCCTAACAAACAGCGTGCGTTTCTATAGCTGCGATTTGACAAATAATAATATTCCTCATTGTAGCATCATATATACCGACATGTATTCATTATTTTCTTTAAAATGAACTAAACCTTAAACTTAATTGATCAAACCTGAACATAATTTTTTTAACGCTTAATCAGTAGATGACGTCTTGATTTGTTGATGATGAAATTGATTGTAAAAAAATTTAACAAATGCCCAAAATTAACAAGGACTGAATTTAAATCTGGAAAAATTAGTACACTAAAGCTAGTAAACTTAAAATGTCTAGATGAGCTGGTTAGTTAGTTAAAAAATTGCTGACGAAAAGGTTCGAGTTCCTATGTAAACTCTTTACATTAGGATGACAATAGCAGACAAAACTAACAGTCAGAAACATCGAATAGTTGAGCCACCTGAAGACATTTCTTACAGAATGCTTCATTTACAATAAGTTAAGAATGAAGTGGTGATGCAAAAATAAGACCCTGTATCACCTGAGGCAGGAGAACAGCCCAGGCAGGAGCAGAGTTGGAGCGCGGCACCACCCTCGCCACGGGCACGACGGCGCGGGCCAGGCAGCGCTGCAGCAGCGCAGCAAACGCAGCGGTGCTCCCTGCACGCAACACAACAAACACTTCACTACACACGAAGGTTTGAAGGCAAGGTGTCATGGGGCCACACTCAACACACTTTCTAGTTTCAGATAGTTAAGCTTTGCATTAATTTGGCTTCTCGACTTTTTTCGAGAGCTCATTGGTATGTAAAGGTTCGTTAAGGCTATACCAGAATTTTCGAGAGCTTATCGGTATAGAAAGGTTTATTAAAGCTATATCGAAAATTCTGCAGAGCTCATTGGTATGGAAAAGCTATTTCGAAAATTTTAGTGATTTCAGGACAATTCCCTTTGGCACATTCTTTAATAAAGTTCAAAGCTTCCCAGTTTGTAAATGATAGATCCTGAAATTTTACAACGGGTAACATGCAGATTATTATTATTATTATTATTGTGTTAGTCCATGACTAGTTAGTAAAGGAGATCGTCCCACTTTTTCTTCTTTTTTCGTCCGATTCGTTTCAAAATTCGCCAGTCTATGTATTTCGTGAAATTAAACCTTTTTTACTCCTGTCATTTTTTCGATTTAGGGCTTAGTTTTTATTTTTTTTCGAAAAATGAGTTTTTTTGGTATATTTTATGGAAATTTCGAAAGGTATCTCCTCATTCAGTTTTGATGCTAGAACAAAACCAAAGACAGTTTTAGAATCCTTGGAACATTCCTAACAAACTCAAATGATTTTTTTTCAAATTCAAAATTTTCCCATTTTTTCCAAATTTTTTAAAATTTCTAAAAAAACATTTCTTTTTTTGGGTTTAGAGCTTCATATTTTTTTGAAAAATTTGAATTTGAAAAAAGCTCATTTGAATTTGTTAGGAATGTTCCAAGGATTCTAAAACTGTCTTTGGTTTTGTTCTAGCTTCAAAACTGAATGAGGAGATACATTTTGAATGTTGAAAGTTAGAAGTGTTGGGTAGAAGCAAAAAACAAAATTTTTTTGTTGAAGTGTAATATAATGCAGTTTTAATTTTATTTCGATAATATCCATACATAACTTCACATTCACACTGTGAATTTTGATTTCCAAACCCCCCAAAAAAATATTTTTTTTTGTTTTCAATACTATGAAATATTTTTTTTTTCAGTCTGATTCTTATGAAATTTGACTATGATATGTAACTTCTGAAAAGAAACACAATTTATTCCATCCATTTTTTTGATTTAGGCCTTAGTTTTTGAAAAAATTGAAATACTGGTTTTAGGTATTGATATTTCACTGGTATTGATATTTCAAAATGTATCTCCTCATTCAGTTTTGATGCTAGAACAAAAAGAAAGACAGTTTTAGAATCCTTGTTTTTTTTCCATTTCCTATTTGTTCTCTTTTTATATGGGGTTGAAATGGGCCCGAAGTTAAGATTTTGGTCCCCTTACCCCCCCCCCCCCCTGGGGGGGATCTATAATCTGTAGCAAATTACGAAACAAAAAAAAAAGAGATGAAGAAAAAAGTAATAGGTGTTGAAAAATAGGAGAGCAATGAACAGCAAAAAGATTGTCCTTCACTAAAAAAAACTTATTTGATTTCAACAGGAAAAAGGCAAACATAACTTCATACAGAAAGCAAGAGGGAAGGAAGATGAAGACACGTTAATTTGAAGAGATAGCGAAGATGGCATGAATACTAAAAGACCTTAAGAGGGCACTTGGCCTATCTACAGTATTGATGAAGTTACGTAAGAGTATCCCCTCTGGAGGAGCCAGTACTCGTAACATAGGGTAGACAAACCAAACTATCTTAAACCTATTGCCTATTCTATGCCCTTTAAAGTGTGCAAAAATGTACAGTAAATTAAACTGAAAACCCCCGTTATAGATCATTCCCACTGTATGAGGAGTTTAGACCCTGACTAAATTATGAGATGCTGGCTACACAACAGCCATCGTTATCACGTTGTGTGCCACGTTATCAATCAATTCTGGAAGAGAATAAAGATTAGATGTTAGTTTAACCTCAATGCAACAAGGGCGTTCTAGAGAGAGGAAGAAGGAAGGCACCATTTAGTATGGAGTTAAGGGATCGCGAAATCCATGCAGAATGTGCATGGAAACAGTAAGGTGAGAAAGAAGTTTATGAAAAAAAATAAAATTTGAAGATGATATCCCCTGCTAAAAACCATGACAGCAGTGAACTAAGAAAACTTAGTCCGTAGCATAACAAAAACCTATTCTATTTCGACAAAAGGCTTACCTAACCTTTTCCTCGGGACCACACTCATTCCCCCTGGGAGCGCAAATTACAATAGATACAATAGTTGTATCCGCCTGTGATTGAAAGAAAAGAAAATGCAGGCGTTTATCTAATTAAAAAAAATTAAAAATTAATCATCTAATTTATCTAATTAAAAAAAAAATATGAGTATTGTACCATAGATGCTCGTATAGTGTCCATTTCAATAAATTCGTAGATGACGCCTTTCACAAAGCGCCTGCATACCTAATGAGAGGAACTACAACTGACACAGCAAGATTCAGACCAACTCAAGAACAGCGCACAACATCTTCATGCATCAAGTATTCCCGAGTCTACGATGAAAAGTTTGCATTACTACTGTGAAGCTCTAATTTTTATCACGTCAATAACGAGGACAAGCAACACTTCCTTGATTGTAGCTCCGAAATGCGACATCACTAAAATTGTAATGCAGTATAATGACAAGCTTCTTCAGTGCTGGGATAGTTTTGACGTCAAGAGCTACAGTTTACCAGGCTGAGCATCCTTATTTGTACGACCTTATCGTCTATTGGAGCACAGGTTGACTTCCTCCTTCACAACATCCACTTCCTCTCGACCATTTTTACTCTCTCTCTTTCCTTCTACCCACAGCAGTTGTTTACATGGTAATTCCCTGGCAGAGCCATGCCCCGCCTTCTATATGCTATAATTTTTAAACGTTCCTGTTTTTCAATCAATACTAAGTAAGTAAAAGTAAAACCAATTGCTGGCCCTAATGCCGATCAAGTGCGTTTACTTCAGTAGCAGGATTTTTCCAATCCCTCTTTTCTATTCAAAGGCAACTTCAACTCGTTCACAACACGACCCAGTTCTTTTCACCAACTTTCTTTTGAACTTTTAGCACTCATTTCCATCCAAACAACGCACTGCACTTCTAAGTCTTCTGGACTTCTATCACTCATCACCACCTGACTTACGACCTAAGTTGGTATGCTCTCTGGCGCCATTTCAACCAAAACATCACGAGGTTCTTCGTGATAATTGCCTAACTGAGAGGAAACAGAGTTGATAGTCGAGTGTCAAAACAACTGAAGAAATTAATAAATTCATCTCCATCTAAACGAATAAATAAATAAAGTTGGAATGTGTAGCAGAAAAAAAGTATTGATTTAAGAGATTCTCAACTTAACAGGTGTGTAATACATTCAAGAAGAACTTGTATCCGATGACTTACCCTTTATATTCTTATCATCAGGGTAGATGAAGCTGGCTGGTTTGACATAATGGAAGGGCTTGAGAGCAGCGGCAGGCTTGAAGCCTAGCAGCTCAATTCCACTTGGGTACACCTTATTCAGCTCACGCGCTTCCTCCTACACAGGTAGCAACAGGAATACTATGAATATATACCAAAAAAGACACAAGACTAGGAGAGAAAAAGTTGTTGCAGGAGACACGGATATCACGCCGACCTATCTTTAGCTGAGGTAACCTAACAGTGCACCCCTTGGGGGGCGCTCAGCCCCACTGCATGGGATAAACAAACATAGCTAACTTGAACCTATGGCCTATCCTATGCCTCCTGAGGGGTTAAGCATTTGGAAAGAATTGTCACAGCGGGACAAAGATTACACAACACACAGAAACAGAAGTGGATTCAGCATTAAAAATCTATACTATAATAAGAGCCGCGTCCGTCCGTCCGTCCGAAGCCAGCCTGCTGTGTGTGATGAGCGTATCTGTGATACAAGCTCCAGCCCTATATATTTTGACGGGCCGTGTTCACGCGGCCTCATCAACTCTCGAGAGATTGTATTTTTTATTTTTTACGGCCTTTCTCTCATTTCGCCCTCTTTTTTGTTTCAAATAAAGGGGGGTGGACTAGTTTTTAATAATAATTAAGTCTTCAAACTAAATAAACCATGAACATAAGAAATCATGAAAAATATACATATCGCTCATCAACTGAGAACCAATTTATAAAAACTCGTAATTAAAATGACAGCAGAATTAAGAATTAAGAACATGAATGTCTACATAAACATGCACATGAAGAAGCGGAACAAAGAGTGGAAGAGCAAGAAGTACACACGACGATGCTGTTGTTCGCTTCATCTTCAAATGAGCTAACAAACTTGGGTAAGCAACAAGACCATAAACGTGCAGCCCCTTGTGATGACATCACTCAAATTATCGCGGCTTTGATACTGCTTCAAAAGTGAATACATGTAGCTAGTTCCTCATTGCAGGTACGCACGTTTTCACTAGTGTCAGTCTAATTTGATGGACAAAGAACCAATTTGGAGTTGACCTCTTTACTGATACACTCCAAGCCGAAGCATGAAGAACGCCTCCCCCAACACCTTCCCCTGATTACCTCCTCTATATCACCTCCCCTCACTCCAACTCACAACAGTGAATTTAATTTTGCGGCCTCCGTACACCTGATACTTGCTGAAGTCTGACGTCATCAGCAGCTCACCCGTATCCTGGGAAAATGTAAATCGCATATTAATGAATGGATGTCCAGCGTTATATCAAGAGTGAAAAGCTGTCAGTTATGGAATTCATTACTATCAAATTAAAACTACAAAATCCTCTCAAGAAATACAATTTTCACTCATGTTTCACTATATTATGGAAGAATGAGCCCCCGAGTTATCCGGCCTACTCACCAAACTTTGGCAGAAGAAAGTTTTGACTTGTGAGAGAAAGACTTTATCTATAACAAAGGCTCAGCACAATTCATAACTGGTATAAATGAAATATTCACGTACAAATTTTTAGTACCCAAGTACTTGACGGTCCTATATAATAAATTTTATACATTACTACAAGTAAAATGTCTTACAGTAGAGACCACTTAAAAAGGTGAACGCACCTCTCTGTACTCTTTATTGACCGTCTTCACCAGCTCATTAGCAGTGCGGTGTAGCTTCTGCTTGGCCGGCTTGCGCGCAGTGCTGTGACAAAGATTGATCTGATGAACTCTTCCGTGGAGCACGAATGTTGCACTCAGCACATGATCCACACTAAGACATAACCTGGCTCTATTCAAGGATTACCTCAGTCAAGATCTACGCGAGCCAGACATGAAAGCTACGCATTGCAGCAGTTAACATGCACTGGGCACTAAATATCAAGCTTTGCAGTCAGAAATATCAACTTGGACCAACAAGTCGTGCGTTACATTGTACTCCTTACTGCTGACTTCAGTAGCTGCTTCACTGAATGTTGGTGTTTTACTGCTTCATATGACACCAACAAATTGGCTCAGAAAAAGAAGCTCCCTCGAAGATATCATTGACCAATAAAACGTGAGACTTGAATGTGTCAACAGGAAAAAGACGAGTTGTGCATACTCTGATTTCAACCGAAGTTCGAAGCTGTCAGAAATGTATGATGCTCAGGTACAAAAGTAGAAGTTGATCCATGGAACGCACAGTCGCGAGTGTTGGGTTGTGAAAGAGTGCGATGAGAGCAGCTCCTATCCTTGGAGCACGGACAGTAACTCCGGTATCAAGGAGGCCTCTTTCTCTATTTTACCACAACTTGTCGAAATTTCCCAGTAATTTTACTAGTGAGATAAGGATTAGGAATAAATATTAAAATTTTACCTCTAAAGCAATTTACAACATTTTTAAATAATATACACAACGTTTCAGAAGCTATGGAACCGCAATCTGTTATTAATTTGTATCACATGATTCATAAAACACGCACAACAATTTCTGCACTCAACTCAATCAAGTTTTTCTTTGAATTTCATTTTTTACTGATTAGTGAAAATTTAATTTATGGAATAAAATCCTAAAAAAATAATCATCGGAAATTATTTTCTCACAGAATGTACATTTGTTGGATGCATAACTTTAAACTGTCAATGAATAAGCAGGTGCAGGCTTAAGCAATGCATCAAGGCACGCCTAGTTCTTCTGTGTGCACTACGGACCAATGCGGAAAAACATTTCTGAGCACCGCGACACCTAGCAACAGCGTAATTCTACAAACACTGATGTGAAAGTTTTGGTAGAATAGCAGCAATAGAGCCATGGGAGGAGTAGCACATGAGAGGTCAGAGCAATAGGTGACAGGGACGACCCCTGCAACACAGCCCCCAGATGAGTACGTCTCCAGCCGAGCCACAAAATCCTAACACGGCGATCTCTTGCAGGCAGTACACCAATAGTGCTCAATGACAAAATAAAGAATTTGAATTGTTAAACTAACCTGATGCTAGTGTAGAATCCCACAGAAATCTCCAACCCTGGGCCAAGAGTGAAGGAAACACGTCCTGAAATTTAATTACATTAGATGAGTTAAGGCCTCCCTGTGTACAAGAAAAGTGTTCTGAGGAGAGGAAGGAGGTAAGCACCTTTCAGTACAGGAACAACAAACGATGAATCTAAACACAAAGTGTGCTCCCACTCAAGACTACTGGGCATAGAAACAGTGAGTTAAGAATTAAGAAAATAATTGTTTTAGAGTTAGCTCCAGCCTCCCTTACCACAACAAAGATGTTCCAGAAGAGGAAGGATGAAGATACAGAGCTAAAGAAACATAGAATTTATGCACATGGTGTGTTCCCTCACAGAATCCCGTGCACATAGAAACAGTAAGTTGAGAAGGAAAGTTATGAAACAAAATAAAAGCTGCAGAAGAAAGTCAGAGGTGATGAAGAATAGGACAGCAATGAACCCAAAAAAAGATGGTCCTTAACAAAACAAAAAACAAAACAAATAATTGGCTAACTCTAAGCTCTGGACTTCACATATTCCCCCTCGGAGTGATAATTTCCATAGATACAATAGTTGTATCCCTCCGTAGGGAATTAAGTAAAGATTAGATTTTTAGTTAGTTCAAGTCTCTCTATCCACCACAAAGGGGATCCTAAGAGAGGAAGGAGAAAAGCACCATGTAGTATGGATTCAAGGGAACGCGGAATTAAAGCAGACAGGGCATAGAAACAGTAAGTTGAGAAAGAAGAATATGAAACAAGATCAAAGTCGAAGATGAAGAAGAAAGTAGTAGGTAGTAAAAACAGGACAGCAGTGAACCAAAAAAAAGTGGTCCGTATCTTAATGAAGATACTTTATTTCAACAAAAAGAAGGCCTACCTAACTCTCAGCTCAGGCCCTCACACATCCTCCTCGTGGGAGCGCTAATTCCTCCAGATACAATAGTTGTATCCCCCTGAGGGGAATAAAGCATGCAAGACACATCGAATATGCTAGACACTAGATTAAAAAGAAATATAAAGAAGTATGTGGGATGAAATACCAATCGGAGTGTCGGATTTAAGCTTCATTACTGCTGATGAATGAAGTTTGGAATTCATGTTACAGCAGAATTGTCGTCCTGGTACTGAGTGAGTAACATCGAAACATTGAGAGTACACAGAACAAGCGAGACGAAATATAAGTACATCAAATATAGACCTAACACTTTCTAAGAGTTGCCCCTCTAGCCGTTGAATATTTTCAGACGAGAGCTTTCATGCTGCTCAATGCTACTACCAAAGAATACACTTATAGCAGAAGTATTGAGCGAGGCCATAAACTGAGAGGAATGATTGACCTATACAAGCATCATCATCATAGCCAAGATTATCAAAAAAAAACATTACAAAAATGAAAGGTAAGAAACACACAGATATAATGCTAAAAGGTGAAACGGGAGTTTAACATTCAACTCAAACTTAAAGTGAATTGGAGTAAGCAAAATAGAAACTAGGACACATAAACTGGATCGTGGCTCTATTTGGTTTCGATTAAATATTAATAAAAATTGAATTTTAGAGTAATAGCCAGTGAGCAGCATAATGAAAACTCCCCCAGTGGCCACCGGTGGCTCGCGTAGCAGTCAAAGTGTTAGGTCTCAGAAGAAATACACTCCTGATCAAAAGTTTAAGACCACTTGAAAATTTAGAAAAATACCAACTTTTTAGTGATGAATAATTTAATGAATTCAACTGGGGATCGGTAATTACTAAAGATAAAAGGTGAGAAAGACAAAAAATAACAATTGTAACAATTTATTAAGAAATCAACACTTTTAATGAATAATGACTTTTCAGTTGATCAAAATGATAAGACCACATACACAAATCATAGTAAATCTCTCTTCAACGACGTTGAGGTGAGCAAACATTGAACTTAGTAATGAGTACTGCCTCCATTCTTGTTAATAATCTCAAAAATTCTTCGTGGCATTCTAGAAACGTGGTTTTCCATGAGGGCTCGAGGAATGTTGACCCAGCTCCTGAAGATGGCAGCACGAAGTTCGTTTACTGAGGCAAATTGTTTACCATTTCCATAAAAATCTCTCGCCCTCCATCCCCATTTTCTATTGGGTTCAAGTCGGCAAACATGCTGGATGATGCAAAACAGTGACCCCATTTTCTTGAAAGAAAGTCGTAGTCTGGCGGGCGGTGTGGACTGCTGCATCATCCTGCTGAAAAATCCGTCCACCACCACACAGACGAGCACCCTCTGCTGACAAAGATGATCTTTGCAGCATTCCGACGTAACCAGCATCTGTTTGACGACCCTGAACCTCCTGAAGCTGCATGGTTCCTCTGTAGGAAAATTCACCCCATACCATAACGAAGCCTCCACCACTATGGCGCGTGGAAAACATTTCAGGAGGGATTTCTTTGTCATGCCAGTACCGTTGGAAGCCATCAGGGACATCCATATTGAATTTTTCTCATCAGAAAACAAAACTTGAGACCCCTTCTCAACGTCCCATGTTTGGTGCTCACGAGCAAACTGTAAACGGGCCACTTTGTGACGTTGAAGCAACCGAAGGCCTTGTAGACGCTTTTTGTTTTTCATGCCGTTTTGTCGTTAGTGCCGCCTGATCGTTATTGCACTGCAATCAGCATCTGTGAGGGCCTTAATTTGCTTGGAAGACCGTCCTCTGTCTTGAGAAACCACCCGTTTTATTCTCCTACCCAATGCAGGTGAAATTTTCTTTTTGGTCTTTCACTCGATTTTGCTGTTCCATAATTTTCTGGGTCCTTTAGGAAGTTGCAAATTACAGTTTTACTGTAGTGAATCTCAGCTTCGATTGCGCGTTGCGACAAGCCTTGCTTATGCAGTTCGACAATTCGACCACGTTCAAATTTGGAAAGCTTGCTTGCTTTGGGCATGGTGAAACCTTTACGCTATCAGTGCCAACCTGTAACTAATCTAATATGCCGGAAAGTACCCTTAAACTAAACTTTTTTACCCTGGTCTTATAATTATGATCAACTGAAAAAGTCATTATTCATTAGAAGTGTTCATTTCTTAATAAAGTGTTACAATTGTTATTTTTTGTCTTTCTCGCCTTTTACCTTTACTAATTACCGATCCCTAGTTTAATGCATTTAATTATTTCTAGTTGAATGCATTTAATTATTTATCACTGAAAAGTTGGCATTACTCTTAATTTTCAAGTGGTCTTAAACTTTTGATCAGGAGTGTATGACCTGCTGGAAAGTGTCACAAGACAAACACAGGAGCTGCCCAGCAGACCTGTGGCGCGCTGCTTATGCTCCAGCCTGCGCACGCGCTCCTGCAGCTGCTGCAGCCGCCCGCTGCTGCTCACACCCGCCACGCTGCGCCCCGGCTCGTCTCCGTTGAGCGTCAGCAGCGACTGCCGCACACCAAACGTCATCACATTTATGTACTACCACAAGCTGTGCTAACACATTTTCTTGCCGATCCTCCATGAAATTACCTCTTAGAGTTATTTTGAACATTCTTAGTAGAAGCAAGAAAAGTATTTGACTAATTTACAATGAAGCAATAGAACAGAAAATTTCATCATGTACATGGTATCATTTCTATGTATGAAGAATACAGATATTTTCAACAGCGCTAGAGATGATATTAACCAAAAGCGCTTTTATATGATCACAAGGAACTCAATAAAAACATACACAACTTTCAAACACTGAATTTAAAGTTTGATGAAGGATGCCAGGAAGTGTTCAGTAAGTCAACGTATTACAATGATAAAAACTGTTCAAAAAATTTGTAGCAATAATGTGACAGCAACTTTAGCAGCAATAAATGGATTGCAAATTAGATTAAGCGAGTTCCTTTAGGTTTCCCTCGACACAAAACAGTTGGTTTCAAGAATGGAAAGAGGAAAGCAACCTTTAAGTAAGAATTAAAGAAATGGGGAATCTATGCACATGGTAGTGTCCCAACATGATGCTCACAGAAACAGCATGATAGAAAGAAGTTTATAAAAGTTGTAGACTAGGTGACAACAATGAACCGAAAACAATGCCCGTAATAAAACATAAAAAACTAATTCAACAAATGATGGCCTACTTGACATTCAGTTCAGGACCTCACACCCTCCCCCTCGATTTAGAACTAGAAAAACGAGAAAATTGCACAAAATATACGATTGATGTAGTGCAAGGATTATTAGTGATTGAAGTAAATGATGCACAATAAGAAAGTAATGGATAAAATCCCTCTGACACTACCACTCATTTGAGGCTGAATTACACCTGTACTCATTTGAGATATCACAGCTGGGCATTACTACTCATTTGAGGTTATATTACAGCTGGGCACACAACACATTTGAGGTTATATTACAGCTGGGCGCACAACACATTTGAGGTTATATTACAGCTGGGCACACAACACATTTGAGGTTATATTACAGCTGGGCACACAACACATTTGAGGTTATATTACAGCTGGGCACACAACACATTTGAGGTTATATCACAGCTGGGCACACAACACATTTGAGGTTATATTACAGCTGGGCGCACAACACATTTGAGGTTATATTACAGCTGGGCACACAACACATTTGAGGTTATATTACAGCTGGGCGCACAACACATTTGAGGTTATATTACAGCTGGGCACACAACACATTTGAGGTTATATTACAGCTGGGCACACAACACATTTGAGGTTATATTACAGCTGGGCACACAACTCATTTGAGGTTATATTACAGCTGGGCACACAACACATTTGAGGTTATATTACAGCTGGGCGCACAACACATTTGAGGTTATATTACAGCTGGGCACACAACACATTTGAGGTTATATTACAGCTGGGCACACAACACATTTGAGGTTATATTACAGCTGGGCACACAACACATTTGAGGTTATATTACAGCTGGGCGCACAACACATTTGAGGTTATATTACAGCTGGGCACACAACACATTTGAGGTTATATTACAGCTGGGCACACAACACATTTGAGGTTATATTACAGCTGGGCACACAACACATTTGAGGTTATATTACAGCTGGGCACACAACACATTTGAGGTTATATTACAGCTGGGCGCACAACACATTTGAGGTTATATTACAGCTGGGCACACAACACATTTGAGGTTATATCACAGCTGGGCACACAACACATTTGAGGTTATATTACAGCTGGGCGCACAACACATTTGAGGTTATATTACAGCTGGGCACACAACACATTTGAGGTTATATTACAGCTGGGCGCACAACACATTTGAGGTTATATTACAGCTGGGCACACAACACATTTGAGGTTATATCACAGCTGGGCACACAACACATTTGAGGTTATATTACAGCTGGGCACACAACACATTTGAGGTTATATCACAGCTGGGCACACAACACATTTGAGGTTATATTACAGCTGGGCGCACAACACATTTGAGGTTATATTACAGCTGGGCACACAACACATTTGAGGTTATATTACAGCTGGGCGCACAACACATTTGAGGTTATATTACAGCTGGGCGCACAACACATTTGAGGTTATATTACAGCTGGGCACACAACACATTTGAGGTTATATTACAGCTGGGCACACAACACATTTGAGGTTATATTACAGCTGGGCACACAACACATTTGAGGTTATATTACAGCTGGGCACACAACACATTTGAGGTTATATTACAGCTGGGCGCACAACACATTTGAGGTTATATTACAGCTGGGCACACAACACATTTGAGGTTATATCACAGCTGGGCACACAACACATTTGAGGTTATATTACAGCTGGGCGCACAACACATTTGAGGTTATATTACAGCTGGGCACACAACACATTTGAGGTTATATTACAGCTGGGCGCACAACACATTTGAGGTTATATTACAGCTGGGCACACAACACATTTGAGGTTATATCACAGCTGGGCACACAACACATTTGAGGTTATATTACAGCTGGGCACACAACACATTTGAGGTTATATCACAGCTGGGCACACAACACATTTGAGGTTATATTACAGCTGGGCGCACAACACATTTGAGGTTATATTACAGCTGGGCACACAACACATTTGAGGTTATATTACAGCTGGGCGCACAACACATTTGAGGTTATATTACAGCTGGGCGCACAACACATTTGAGGTTATATTACAGCTGGGCGCACAACACATTTGAGGTTATATTACAGCTGGGCACACAACACATTTGAGGTTATATTACAGCTGGGCACACAACACATTTGAGGTTATATTACAGCTGGGCACACAACACATTTGAGGTTATATTACAGCTGGGCACACAACACATTTGAGGTTATATTACAGCTGGGCACACAACACATTTGAGGTTATATTACAGCTGGGCACACAACACATTTGAGGTTATATTACAGCTGGGCACACAACACATTTGAGGTTATATTACAGCTGGGCACACAACACATTTGAGGTTATATTACAGCTGGGCGCACAACACATTTGAGGTTATATTACAGCTGGGCGCACAACACATTTGAGGTTATATTACAGCTGGGCACACAACACATTTGAGGTTATATTACAGCTGGGCGCACAACACATTTGAGGTTATATTACAGCTGGGCACACAACACATTTGAGGTTATATTACAGCTGGGCACACAACACATTTGAGGTTATATTACAGCTGGGCACACAACACATTTGAGGTTATATTACAGCTGGGCACACAACACATTTGAGGTTATATTACAGCTGGGCGCACAACACATTTGAGGTTATATTACAGCTGGGCACACAACACATTTGAGGTTATATTACAGCTGGGCACACAACACATTTGAGGTTATATTACAGCTGGGCACACAACACATTTGAGGTTATATTACAGCTGGGCGCACAACACATTTGAGGTTATATTACAGCTGGGCACACAACACATTTGAGGTTATATTACAGCTGGGCACACAACACATTTGAGGTTATATTACAGCTGGGCACACAACACATTTGAGGTTATATTACAGCTGGGCGCACAACACATTTGAGGTTATATTACAGCTGGGCACACAACACATTTGAGGTTATATTACAGCTGGGCACACAACACATTTGAGGTTATATTACAGCTGGGCACACAACACATTTGAGGTTATATTACAGCTGGGCACACAACACATTTGAGGTTATATTACAGCTGGGCACACAACACATTTGAGGTTATATTACAGCTGGGCACACAACACATTTGAGGTTATATTACAGCTGGGCACACAACACATTTGAGGTTATATTACAGCTGGGCACACAACACATTTGAGGTTATATTACAGCTGGGCGCACAACACATTTGAGGTTATATTACAGCTGGGCACACAACACATTTGAGGTTATATTACAGCTGGGCACACAACACATTTGAGGTTATATTACAGCTGGGCGCACAACACATTTGAGGTTATATTACAGCTGGGCACACAACACATTTGAGGTTATATTACAGCTGGGCACACAACACATTTGAGGTTATATTACAGCTGGGCACACAACACATTTGAGGTTATATTACAGCTGGGCGCACAACACATTTGAGGTTATATTACAGCTGGGCACACAACACATTTGAGGTTATATTACAGCTGGGCACACAACACATTTGAGGTTATATTACAGCTGGGCACACAACACATTTGAGGTTATATTACAGCTGGGCGCACAACACATTTGAGGTTATATTACAGCTGGGCACACAACACATTTGAGGTTATATTACAGCTGGGCACACAACACATTTGAGGTTATATTACAGCTGGGCACACAACACATTTGAGGTTATATTACAGCTGGGCACACAACACATTTGAGGTTATATTACAGCTGGGCACACAACACATTTGAGGTTATATTACAGCTGGGCACACAACACATTTGAGGTTATATTACAGCTGGGCACACAACACATTTGAGGTTATATTACAGCTGGGCACACAACACATTTGAGGTTATATTACAGCTGGGCACACAACACATTTGAGGTTATATTACAGCTGGGCACACAACACATTTGAGGTTATATTACAGCTGGGCACACAACACATTTGAGGTTATATTACAGCTGGGCACACAACACATTTGAGGTTATATTACAGCTGGGCACCATTACAGACGTTATGTTACTGCTGGACATAATCTACGAGCAGATTATGGACACTACTGCTCACACAGGATCTCTTAGTGTGGCGCATAGGCCCCCAAAAAGTTTTGTCTCATAATTCTCACTTTCAAAATGTATTCCACCTAAAATATTTTCAAACATTCATCTACATCCTAAGAAACCCACAATGGCATCAGTTAAGATTTGCTGCAACAGAATGTTGGGGTTTTATATTGATAGTTTAGTTGGCATCACCATATATTATTTACTTCTCTTATTTTCTTGTATGGGAGGCCAGCGCACCAAGACACTGAACTTCTACAAGAGGATCTTCATCTCATATTCTATTTTATTCTACTTTTTCACTTCATACGTCTTAACTTTTGTTTGCCAGCGCAGTGAACTGTGCTTTGGCAGTGAAGTGTTGTATCCTAGTGGTGCTCTTGAATATAAAAACAGCCTATAAATTCTCACCGCAGAGCTGAGAGACCAACGCAGTATTCTTCTCAGTAAAATCCCATCTACAATAATAATTAATCTACATAACCCTGAATTCTCTTCATAGCATTCTCAGCGTCAGAACTTACAGAAATGGTTCAACGACTGACAATTATAAACCGTTTCACACTTGTCCCATCAAGACCCTTGCACTTGCAGAGGGCGAGCTGCTTCCAATCAGACCTCGTGTTTCTTTCTCAATTCTCTTTTCCTTCTCGGCAGTGCATGACATCACATTCCCCCCTTACATTTCCATTTAAACTTCCAACATACTCTGAAGCATTCTAATGTAGTTTACAACGATTTCATACTACTTATTTTTTCCAACATGATTACCAGTATTAACAATCTGCTACAATTGGTGGGCTGAGTCATCTTATGGAGAAAATTGAGCTTTCCAATTGGAAAAACTGGTCCATAGAACAGATGTTGCTGCTTTATTTGCAGGATCATGTTATATCCGATGTGTCATACGAGAGGTCAGCTAAACGAATGGCATTTTTATGAGAGATAGCTGGTGGTTAATTAATTTATGTCACCACTTGAAGCAAAAAAGCCAAAGTCTCTGATTAAACGGCACAGAGGTAGTGAGCAATGTGGGAAATCATGAAATGATTAATTTCGCCTGATGAATGATAAAAAATAAATCAAAAATAATTTTTTTAGTTTTTTAGTTTTATTATTTTTCAAGGGTCATGTTATTTTATTGGAATGTTTTTCAAAACTGTAGCAAAGAGCTGCATTGTTACGAAAAATGAACAATACTCGGCAAACTTTGTTTTTATGTTTGATAGAGAAAGAGGCGCTCTTTGTTATAGAATTATAAGAGAGAACTTGCACCAGGTAGGCCACACCTTATGCACGAAAACAGCAAGGCAGAGAGAAGTTCATAAAACGAGATGACAGTTGAGGTAGAAATAGGTCCCACAAAAGAATAACTGAAAAAGATATGGAGCAAAGCAAAAAAATAAAAAAAACGCAAAAAAGGCTGACCTAACTTCAAGCTCAGCACATCCCATCTTCTCCTAGGAGCGTAAATTTCCATTGATATCATATTTGTCTTCCCTTAAGAAGCAACAGTTTAAAAAGCAGAAATCTAGTCAGCAAAGCCACTAACAGTGGAAAAGGAAGAACTCCTGGAGTTGGAGTGGCGTATATGAAGAGACTTCTTCAGATATGTAAATTGTTTAATCAGGGAAGCTGATGGGAAAGCCAAAATAAACTGAATAGACGCAAATGAAGATATGGCTGATGTTGCACTGGACACCCAGACCAATGGTCATTCCAAGTCTCCGATTTGAGAAGCTCTCTTCTAAGATGGTGACTGGGATAGCAAGATTTATGGTTCCTCTTTTCTACACCAGCAGCCATTGCACATATAATTAGTTAAAAATTGCTTCAGAATCTGAAACTAAGGAAACTATTGCTCTTTGTTTGCTTTAAAGAATGAAGTTAAAAAATAGTTTTCACTTTTTAATTTCAGTGCAGCTGTACAATAAACTTTCGATAACTTAAAAAAAGTATTGTAAACAAGTGTGAAAAAGTTTGTAATCAAAATAATTTTGGGATTCATATACACTAAACTCTCTAAAAAAGGTTTAGACCATTCCTTACCCAAACCTCTTGTCGGATACCCTACTAAATTAGATCATACAATACATTCCTGAGTGAGCAACAAACCTCATAAAATTTAGACGTGTCAAAGCTAGCACCTAAGCAGAGCAGCTCAATATCAATGCCTGCTTCGTCGAGGTCGCGAGCTTTGCAGAGAGCCTGGCTTGTGAGGTGGGCGGCGCTGGCCGGGTGGGGACAGTCGCGGCACGTGAACATCAGCACGTTCTGGCCAGCCAGCCTGCTTTTGCTGACCACAGACATCAAATGTTAGACCATAACTTGGTGCACTCGTAATATTCTCACTACGCACGGCAGCACTGAGAGTAGTCAAGCAAGACTGTTATGAGAAATTACTACCCCGTAGTAAAAATTTCTTCAAGCATAAAGATTTGTACAAAAAACAAAGATTAAATAAAAAATTCTAGTTGCATGACATGAGAAATGAAATTAACATGGAAAAAATTCTGCAACACAGCTATGTTTAAAACTCGCATTCTACTTTGAACTAGAGTCTATAATAAGCCAAAACCAAACTCATAATTAAATGCCAAAGTAAATGAATTCTACAAACTAAAATTATGAGAGCAAAATTGGATATGTTAATTTAAGCATCCCTTAACAGATGAAATATGTTTTCAACAGATGAATTAAACGCAAATCAAGTTCACACCTTTATGCTACCACCAGCATGTTTCAAAATTAGGATGGTACTCTGGGTGTAGCCCATTCCATCTCCTGTCCTATCACCATAAAGCTCTGCCTAGCTTTCATCACACCACAAAATTGGTCTTAAAAATCATCATGCTTCAAATTTTCTTTTGCAAACTGCAATCTTGATTATAAAAGCATTTCTTCAATTTTAGAAATAGTGAAGAGAATGGGATTTAAGTTACTGGTGTTGAACATAACGATACTTCTTGTACAGATATGTTTGAGCCATACTAAGATCTTTTTGAAGTGCATCAAAGTCAAGAAACGACTAGCTTTAACTACACATTACATATTTTTGAACTTAATAAAATCTTTCTGGGTTTACTAGATCTTGGAATATTTCCCTCAGCCCCAGTCATTTTCTATTCATCAGAATCCAAGCTACAATGTTTAAATGAACATTTTTGTTCCTATAAATAATCCTCTAGTTTGTTTCATTTCATACAGTTTATGCAGAAATAAAACAATCTTTCACATCACCTGATAACTTATTTTGCTGTGGCATCTTTTAGTCCTTTTAGACAAGAGTCTAATGCAGAAATCACCTAATCAAACCGTACATCACATACTTCTCAGATTTTCAAGGCACATTTGTTCTACTTAGCATTTACTGCTGAAAATTCCAGAAATCAGATATTCATTCACGAGTTGTTTTAAACGGTGTTGAAAAACTTTTTTCACTGTGTTCTATGATCTATTCATAAATTTCATTATTTTAAGAAATAGTGCATTTCTGATGTACAGGGATAGTATATGAGGCTTATTGTGCAAATTTTAAGGCTGATTTTGATCAGAAACTATTAATAAATTTTCACCTATCCAAATACTAGTTTCTCCTCAATGCACAAATGCCCTTGGCCAACAGTAACAAACAAGCAAGGGTTGTCCTTCACTAACATTCATACAAGGTTTGGCTTGCAATAATAATATTATTACTATCATATCATCCACTAAGAACTACCCCATTAACACTCGTCCCCCCTGCCTATTAGGATTGGGTGAACCATCACTCAATCCTCAAATTGAACTGTGGAGGCTACCTGGAAATTGGCAGATGGCAACATGTACAACTTTATACAATTAGTTCAACGTTAACATAGTTGATAGGTACAGGTTCTGTTAGGTTAAAACAGGAGGGGTGAGGTTAAGTAAGTTAATTTCAGGGTAATTTAAATTAAAAATGATGAATACAGCCCACTACCTAGAAGCAATAATGAAAATTTTCATGACTATTTCATTTCTTTTAATTTTTAATAGCTTAGATAAATTAAACAAGTTTGAGCCTCCCTCACAGCAACAAAGGTATTCCAAAGAGAGAAAGGATGAAGAAAAAATTTAGAATGAAGTTAGGAAAATAAAGAATCTTTGCGTAAGGTGTGCTCCCACATAAGATCGGATGGGCATAACAGTAAGTTTAGAAGGAAGACTATGGAAAAAGTTGAAGTTAGAGGTGCTGAAAAACAGGACAGCAGCAAATCAAAGAATGATGGCCTCTAACAAAGGAAAATACATTGTTTATTTGAATAAAAAGAAAGCCTACCTACCTTTCAGCTTGGGACCTCACATTACACCCATGGCATCACTAATTCACATTGATACAATCAATAGTTGTATCCTCCTGAGAGGTATTATTTTATTTCCATCAATAATGTTATAATCAATACTCTCTAGCCCACCATTCTCAAGAGAGCAAAGAGAAAGGACCATCAAGTACAGGCTGCAAAGAGCAGGGAATCAGAGCACAAGTATGTAGTCACACAGTATACCCTGTGCTTAAAAAACAATGTAGGATGGCTGAGGAAGAGAAGTTACAAACTAGCAAAGAATGTTTGAAAATAGAAAGAACCTAAGAGGGTACCAAAGGCAGAAATCCTTGAAACCACATTATACATGAAGTAATCTTAATCTCCCAAATGGTTGTGAAGCACCACAGTATAAGATGAACAAACCTACCTAATCTAAACCTATAGTAGGTGGCAAAATAATACATACATGTTGATTAAATCGCCAGATTGCACATTTCTAAACCACAAACAATTAAAAAAATTCTACTATAGTATAAAACAGTTAATAATATATCTAAAATTCACAAATATTTAATAGAAAAAATATGTATAATAAATAAGAAATGTATAATAAATATGTGGACAAAGTTTTCAATACCGGAATTTTTTCTCTATATTATACGTTAAGCTTATTGTAGGATTATTCCAGAATGTTCTAATACAATCTGCAATTAGGCAACCTAACTTTCGTCAGCATTGATCTTCACTAACGTGTCATTGGTTCAGCAGCTCTTGTTCTGGAAGGTCATAAGCATGGGTGAAAATAAGGACATCAGCCAAGACCTTTGCATCCGTATTGTGGGGCTCCAAATGAAGGTTTGGGATATCGAAAGATATGTGCACAACTGTGTGTTCCTATAGCCTCAGTTGGAACCATAATACGTCAGTAGGGTCGAAATGGTGGTATATGACTCTCGGCAAACCTCGAACTGGCCGTCCACAGAAAATTGACAACCATGCTGCTCGAAAATTGGTCTAAACAGTAGTGCAGGGGCCTCAAACTACTTGTGAAGAATTGAAGGATGATCTTAAGGCATCTGGGGTCAAAGCCAGCAAACACACGATTAGCAGGGCACTACGCTGTGAAGGTCTTAGCTCCTACACCCCTCGTAGGACACATCTTCTCCAGAAACCTCACGTCAAGGCCTGGCTAAGGTATGCCAACGATCATTTGAACAAGCCAGCAGCGTTTTGGAACTCAATACTATGGTCTAAGTGAAACCAAAATCGAACTATTTGGGAGTAACAACACAAACCATGTTTGGAGGCAACAAAATGAAGAGTACAAACCAAACTGCACCATTCTCACTATCAAGTTTAGAGATAGCTCAATCATAGTGTGGGGATGTTTCAGCTCATCAGGGGTAGGTAAACTTCACATCATTGAAGAGACCATGAAGGGCAGGAAAAATGGTAGAATATTAGAAGAGCAACTCCTAAATTAAGCTCTTTTGCAAAATTTAAACGTGGATGGACCTTCCAACAAGACGACAATCCAAAGCATACTGCAAACGAAACCAAGGAATGGTTGAGGATAAAAATGGTAAATATTTTAGAATGGCCAAGTCAATCCCCAGACATGAATCCTATCAAAAACTAGAGGAGGGAATTGAAATTGAAGATTCAGAAGAGAAGGCCCAATAACATCACTGAACTCAAAGAAATTTGCATTGAAGAATGGAATAAGATTACACCCAAAACTGGTAAAAATCTGGTAGAGAACTACACTAAACGTCTCGAAGCCATAACTAATAATAACAGCTATGAAACAAAGTATTAATGCATGTATATCTTGAAATGTGTTGCAAACTTTTTTCACCTATTTATTGTACATAATCCTATCCTTTTTTTACAAATATTTGCGAGTTTTAGATACATTATTAACCTTTTTATACTATTCTTTATATATTGTTCTATTTTCGTTATTGTATGTGGTTTAGAAAAGTGGAATCTGGTGATTTAGTCAACGTGTTTTATTATTTTACCCCTTCCCCTTGTGTTGCCTATCTCATGTCCCCTCAAAGACCTTTAAAAACATAAAGTCAAAGCTAGGCCTCCCGTAGCATACAGGTTGGGTTTGGCATCATTTACCATTTAGGAACCTTACCATTTAGGTAAGGTTGAAGTTACATACCTACTTACTGGCATGGTTTAGCCTCCCCAACTAAACAGGGAAGGCTTGGCTTTCAGTACCAAAAAATCAAAGTAGACAGCAAAATAATAAGCCAGCAAATCATGTTTGAACCTGCTTTCCAGCAAAGCTATACATCTGAAAAGCTTCAAGCCTGAATTAAGCAAAACTGACACAAATTTAAAGAGAGAAGTGGGTCAAATTATTTTCCTACTAGAATTTATTGCATTTATCCTACAATCAACACACAAATGTGATCAAGCATTATGACACACACTTCTGCATTACATTTCAATACATGGGTATGCCTAAAGTAACGCTTAAAGAAGTTCTCAGCATTATATTGCATTGTTCTCCAACTCAGAACTTAGGCATTTGTGATGTAGACAAACAGAGAATAGTTACAAATTTGACTAAAACAAACATCTTGAGTATCTTTCAAAGTGTGATGGAATTCACAATTCTCAGAGTCCATATTCCATCTAAAATATTGGGAGCACAGAAAAAATTGAATGCGAGAATGTAGCGTGAACACATAAGCAAGGTGAGGATAAGGTTCCGTAATGGGTCAAGATTTCTGTGAATTGAAGGTTGACACAACAAGATGTTTCCAAACTTCGCAGTGTGTAACAGCTGTTCATAGAAAAGAATTACTCATCGTCAAAGTACAAGGAAGTGTCATTAATGGAGCAGTGGAGATAATTAATCGCTTTTAATTATGATATAATGCACATTTCAACAGGACCCTTTGAATGAATTTAAAAGAATAACAGAGTTTAGACTAACAAATTTTTGCACATTAAACTACATCGATATCAATTTTATATAAATACAACTTTTGATGCTACATTCAGGAGATCAAAGAGTTCTTACAGAAGTTAGACAGTCTAAAAATGAATTTTTAGTTTTATTTAAATATTGTAAATAATCATATACTTGTTCAGCAGTCAGACAATATTTAAAAAAATTGAAGTCATTTAACTATAACTTAACAAATTATCAAATGAAGTTAGGGTTTCAATTGCGTGATAACATACGGGATGTGTACATGAAGTAATGCAACATGCATCAGAGAATTCAACCTGAAATGCTACAGAGTTTGGAATTTAAGAAGAGTTACAAAGTAGTGGTTTGTGAACACATGGTACACACTCAAAAGTTTTAACTTGCTGGTCTGTAGTAATTTTAACAAGATTTTTAGAAACGTTCCAAAATTGAGTGAAATCAATTATGTTTAAGCAACAGTGAGCCATTAGGTTTTGTTTCAGGCTTGGGCACAGGGCAACAAAATTTTATATAATACTTCAGCAAAGCTACAAACCAAGTAGTTTTCAGCAGAGCCTAGGTTTTTCCATGGTAAAAACATTTCCAGGAGGATGACTTGTCCCTGCAGTTTCACAACCTAGACAGCCAGAACTGGGCACCTAGACCAGGGAGGGAAGAACAGCCTCAAAAGCTGGCTTCAAGAAACACATGCACACATCCGCTAAGAGAGGCAAAAAAACAGTATGCCATCAGAACATTGATGAACAGCCCAACAAAACAATCAGAGAGCTTTAATTTCGGACATAGTCAAACCAAATCTCCCCTTAACAACAACCCAACTTCCTATTGAAGACAGCCAAGGAATCCAACAAGAAAAAATGTACTCAGGGAAGGCACTCCTCCATATCAAACATCTTGATGAAAAAGACCAACTAACTACCTCAATATTAAAGAATGAAGAAACATTAAACAATGACAGCAAGTATTCATCAACCAGAACAAAACAGGCAATTCCATTCAACTTGTCTAGCATGAAAGATAATTGAAATGAACCGTGCAGTGGACACGCTTAATTTTAAACGAGTGATGATAATATTGAATGAGTTCAAGCTTTTGTGTGTCCAGTTCATCACCTGACTTAGGGGAGAGTTAAATTTGAATCATGCATTCATTACTTTTTGATCAATGAATATGCATAAAAATTTGCACCTCCCCTTGTCACATGGCAAATTTCAGTGAACAAGTTATTGGCCATTTAAAACGTTCCTGTGGCCCCTTAATCTAGATGTGAGCCTCTTATGTCTTTATGGTTTCTGCTTTTTCCAAAATTTAAAAATTAAGAACAGACTTCATAGGACATCCTGAAGCACTAAAGCATTCTAACTGATGTCACAGACATGAATGCTACAAACTATGCTAGATACAAGTTCTAGCAATTCTACAGAATATGAAGAGCGCTCGTCAGTGCTGAATAGCTTTCCGAGGAATTTTTTTTCAGAGGGAGAGAGAAATAGAGACAAATCAGAATCACAATACTATTTAAATGAAAATATAAAAAGAGAAGTCTCACCACTGAATTTACACACCTCAATCTTTAGAATTTATATTGGTTTATTCATGCTCCAAAATTTTCAGCCAAACAAGTGACTTTGAAATTTGAATGCTACTCAACACTACGACTAACCACTGCGTGATGAGATTACTGCAGGCCCAGAGAGCATCACCCAGACTTGCATCCTCACACACACCACCAAACTCTTGTTTGACCTTACACAAGCCACCTGTAAAATTGTAGACATTATATTACTGCAACACCATAACCAAAACCAAGGTGTTAACAGGAGAGGAACGCAGAAGGTGCCAATCACTATGGAATTGAGCAATGGGGAAGTGTCTTCACACCCTGTACATAGCAACAACAAAATTGATAGATTTTTAAGAAACAGGATAGAAGTTGAAAGATGTTATAGGTGCAGAAAAAAACAGCAGTGATTGAAAATAACTTAGTTGTCAACAAAAGGCCAACCTAACCTTCACTCTAAGACCCAACATCTTCCCCCTAGGGGTAGTAATTCCCACAGGTATAAAGACTGCATTCTTTTGAGGAGGTCTGGCAGCAAAACATGACAGATCACATGGTACTTGAATTTCTTGTTGAAGTTAAGATGTTATTCCTACTTCAACTTGCAACTTAAACTGCAAATCAAAGATTCCAAAATTTTGGAGATTGACAATGCTTTGAAAAACAAATATAAATTTTCTCATCCTCCATTTACAACATCAGGTAGGCTAAAAATTTTTTTGTCAAGACTAATGCACACCCACCAAATCCTACCTCACTGTTAGAAACCCAATTTCAAAATTTACCTATGAAGGCTATCTGCATCCAGGCCAGATAGCTAATTCTACAATTTTTATTGTTTGTTCAAAGTAAAAACAGTCAATATGTACACGTTAAGTTTGAAAAAAAGGTTGTTAGGTGAGTCAGGTTTTGGTTCATTTCAAATAAAGTTTTTATCACTATTAAAGGTACTATTACTACTTATCATTATGATAATTATCATTGTTGTTACTATTATTTTCACTTTCACATAGATAGAGCCAATCAAAAAGTCAAGATTTTAAAATGTTTGATGAAGTCTACATCATTTAAATAATGGTAATGCTAAAAATACAGTCATTCTAAGCATTAAGAAATGCCAGTGCTGTGGAAGGTCAGAGTTCTGCTCTAGAAATGAGGTTATCTCATTGAGGAACTAACGCTTTCCTGGCTCCAAGTTGGAAAGATGAAGTCCCTCTTCACTACACATGGTAACCCCAAGGTAGCTGCTAACTTGGAGCAGGTCATCTTCAATTAATTGTGTGCGCTCCATCACTTGTGTTCTGCCTTGTGCACATTGAGCAGGCTGTGCTGGTACAGTATTTCAATAGTGTCATGTTGGGGCACTACTGGTTGCAAGCACTGGCAGTTTTCATTTCATGGTGTTTTATGGAAGGGTGGAATTTTAAATAAAATATTCAAGATAAGTCTTTTATATTTATTCCCTATTGTATCGAGAGTTCACAGTCTAGTAACCCCCAGAAACAGTTAATGAATCTGGTACGGGAAGCTGCTGCTTCCACAAGTTCAAACGAAATAAATGTACAAGGAGGTTGCGAGACTCGAACTAAGGACTATAAATTACCGCGCAGGCACGCTATCGACTGCGCTATCGATCGATAGCGTGCCGGCGCGGTAATTTATAGTCCTGAGTTCGAGTCTCGCGAGCTCCTTGTACAGTCTTTTATATTGAAATGAAAGTTTTTTTTCAAATATGCCTATTATAAAATGTTCAGCAGTGGTAACACACAGGCCAACCATAGTTATGTACTTTGAAGTAGAGCTGATATTAAGTTTTAAAAATTAATAAATGATTATTTTACAGTGACTAAGACTGATAGCATTTTCATGGAGTTTAGAGAGCTTGTACCCATACCCTGATGTTAGGTTTCCTATTTTGTGGTTAGGTTCTCTAATTTGAGTGCAATTCAATTCAGGCCTATTGTTACAATTCTAATATAAATTTAAATAGATAATTAACCCAATCAAATTGTTGGAGGCATGGCTACAAGGAGAGTTAGGACTCCATTATCATTATTATCCCTGCTTGGCAGCACCCTAGGAAATACCCTCATAAAATCCTAGTTAGTGAAGTCCCCATACACCAGGATTTAAAATATGAATAAAATCATTGTAATCCATAGGTTAAATAAGCTGAATAAACGAACATCTGCACATAAACATCCGTGTATATAGGACTATTTATTCACCATAAGTATTGAATAGTTTGATGAAGCTTCACTGCAGGTATAGTTAGAACCTATACAATAACATGGCAGAAATAATCCTGAAGGCTTTACATGAACACTGCAACTCCATTCTGACCTCACCAAACATTTATTCTGCTTTGATATCTGGACATCAATTCCCATACTCAATGCGCACTATCTATTTAATGCTTGTTATTTTTTAAATTGATCTCCAAAAATAACTAAATTGAGTTGGATATTGAACTTCAGCTTGACCCACCACACTCAATGTGTTAACTTTTACAGCCTAACTATCAACAGTTTTGCAACAATATTCCTTCCTTTCCTTCCCACAACAACTTGGAAAATTTTAGTCTTTAACACGTTAACCCTCACGTGTACCACCGGTGGTACACGGAGATAATTTTCATAATGCTGTAGACCGCCCCAAAGTCACAAACTATATTTTTATAAATTCTCAATCAAAGCTACGTTAGGGCCCGATCCACATAATGTTTGCTATTTTCAAAATTGCTTGCTACAATTGACTAAATTTTAGTTGAATATTGAACTTAAGTTTAACCCATGGCAGTTAACGTGTTGATAAATTTCAGCTGTATTTTAATTTTTGAACTCATCTTTTATATTGTCAATTTTACCAAAAAGTTTTCAAGATTTACCTTAAGTATTCATTACCTAACTCAAATTCCCTATAAAAATACTCCAATCAAGCTCTCACTTCATAAGTTTTTTTTGTATAACATGACTTAAGTTCTAAAACATCAGATTTAATTTAAATTCTGTGCAACCACCCAAATTGGACTCACCATTCATAACTCAAACATAGCTTCACATTTTTTTTTCATGCAAATATTTGGACTCTTCTGTACCAACCTAAACTTTGCAGTTCATAAAATACCTTTAATGTAAGACTCGAGGTTTAGCACTCTATCAGCATTAGGGCGGTCTAGAGGCAGCATCACAGCAACATGAGGGAAGGTAGCCACTAGGCCTGTGCTGCTAGTGCTGGGTTGAGAGAAACCCACGCTGTTTTGCGTGTTAAACAGCACAACTGCAGTCAGGTCCTGGTCGCTGGACACCACTTGGCGGCACACACTGGCATGAACACACTGGTCAAAAAATAAAAACTGATTAACAAATTACTTTTCAAAGTAGTTAATTCATTAGTGAAAATAGCGATCAATTATAGTTGCCTCAATATAACTGTACCCAGGGCTCAGGTATACAAAACAAAGATCTGAGGGCTTCAACAATAATTATGCATAAATTTATGAGAGCTTAATTTTAACAAGGTACCTTGGGAAAATCACACTTCCAGATTCTAGGCACTTCCATTACCTGATTAAGGATAGGTACCTCAGAGCTAATAGTGAATTCTCTAAACAGAATATAAAGAATAGTATTTCAATAACTGGTTTTTCAGATGAATTTTTTCCTAAAATAATGTAGCAGAGAAATTCAGTTCAAGAACTTACTTTCATTGCACTGACAAATGGTGTGTCAAGCTTTTCATCAGAGTCAGCCCTTGCACTGGCCTCAAACATGGCAGGAGCAACATCAATGAGGAACACTGTGGCATTTCGCCCTCCCTCCCAGGACCAGTTTTCTGATGCCTCTTCCTCATTTGGATTATCGCCACCAAAATTGAATGCATAATCATACATAACTTAGATTTTGAATGAAAACCTTTCAGAAGCCTGTTGACAAAAAGAAAATAATGATCTTGACACTCAATATTTTATTACACAGTCACTTCCTATTTCTCATCAAGGCTGAGGTCCTAATAAGATATCTTGACGCATTTTAGTCCTCTCAGGAAATAAGTTACATTTAAGACAATAGAATTAAAGCAGGAATGTACAAAAAGTTGAACTAAAAACTAGGACATAACAAAATAAAATAATGCAGTCGTCACTTTACAAATAGACTAAGTTCTCTCTTGAACTACTTCAGTATATATGCCATTATATCGGATTCTGTCCCCCAA
This sequence comes from Morinoia aosen, assembly GCA_030386875.1. NCBI lineage: Eukaryota > Metazoa > Arthropoda > Malacostraca > Amphipoda > Talitridae > Morinoia > Morinoia aosen. The sequence continues at coordinate 45,888,062 of CM059559.1, forward strand.
TCAGCCTGACATTTGTTTTCAGCTACACGATGGAAAGATTGCTCAAAGTTCGAATAACAACAAGCTACACGATGGAAAGATTGCTCAAAGTTCGAATAACAACAAATTTTAAAATCCAACTTTTCAGTGCTGGCACTCAACATGGGTTTTAGGAAAAACACAGCTGTCCCACAAACTTATTTGACTTCTTGGGACAAGTCAACTGAATCTCCAACATTAAAAAATCATAAAACTCAGAAAGCCTATGTTGAAGTTCAATATGGAAGACTTGGGACTAAAATGGAAGCTCATGGTATTCAGAGAAACTATTCTCAATGAATACACAACTGGCTCACTGGTTGCACTCAGTAGCATTTCAGAAGCAATTTTGGGACTGGACATACATAACTTCAGAGGTTCCCAAGGGAGTGTTTCAGGTCTGCTAATCTTCACTATCTATATCAACAACCTCAACTTGGAATCAGCAAAATTAACAAAATTACAGATGACACAAAACTTTGCCACAGTGTATTCAGCAAGTGACACAATTACATATCATTAATGAAACTGAGGTGTCAGTCATTATATTATTGTAGAAGGAAATTCAAAATTCCTTTTTGCATTTTTAACCTCATATTTGACTCTAGCCTGACAGGGTTTACATGCAATTAAATTTACTTGTGATGGTTGATTGATTGGGATAACTTCTGCATCTTGTTTTGCTTTCATTGCTGCCGCACATTTTGGATTCCACTATGACTTATTGTACTTAGGACAGATATATTCTTTTGTTTGTTTGAAGACTTTAAGTTTGGCATAATCAAATTGTTTGTGAAGTCTCTAAATTCCTGCTCAAGTTTGCCTAACACGTCTCCCCACAAGAGCTCAGGCTGTTGTAGAGCAGCAATCCAGTCATTCCATGACACACTTTCAAATTTCCACGTTGGCAGTTTTCTGGACCTTACTGTTGATGTAGCCACTCCAATGCTGATAACAATGGGATAGTGGTCACTTCCAATATTTTCTTCTTATGTTGCGGTTACTGTGGGCTGAAGGCTTGCAGAGACAAAGGCCAAATCAAGCAAAGAAAATCTGTTCTGATAAACAATATAGTAAGTATGAAGGGAGGAGTCATTAATATTATAGAAGGATCATCTAGCAATAGTTGAGTTATGCTTCAACCAAAAATGTTGGCTGGCTTTATAGGTACCCACATTGCATGGTCCACATTATAATCCTGCACTACAATTTGGGCAGGTTCCAATCGATGCCTTTGATGTAGTAACTCCCTTATAGTTACAATTTTAAGGGGTCTGTCCAGTCAAAAGTCCAGGATTTGTTCAATTTTCTTCTAGTGCAAGAATCAATACAGCAATGCATAGTTAAAACAGAGTAAAAACTTGAAAGCAGCTGAAGCATCTAAGACACATAAATGCAGGAAGAAGGAAAGGGGGAGGGAGCCGCATGGCTCATCAGCTCATCATGTCAGCTAGTTTTTGCTTACCAACTGTTTATTTCAAAAGAGATACATATCTAAAATTCAGCTGTTAAGGAATTTTCATGAAGTGGCAAAGTCGAGCGCTTGACATGGACCACGCCCCCCTCCCCCTTCTGCTCTGTAAGGATAAATAAGACTGCTGGCCAGGCAGGAGCTCAGAGTAGAATGCCAAAGCAACTGCTTTATCGAACGACAAGTTGAACCTGCCCGTCAAGCTCTGAGAAGCTGATAGAGCATCTGCTTAGTTTAGTTAGGATTGAGGCGCATCTCAGGTGAACCTGAGTGACGCATTACCTGAGCCTCTTGCGCGCCTCGCTCGGTGCCTGGCCCCTGGTACCACTTGTGGTACAGGTTTCTTCATGAAACCACAAAATACTTTGATAGAAGTTAGCCAAAGTCAAATCAATATTTCAGAATAGCTTTCACGTCAACCGTGCTGATTTCTTGAAGCACTTAGCTTACAAATGAAAAGACCTGTTTCTTGGTGCTAAAATGCATTTCCTGAACAATGCAAACACCAATATTCAAGCTGTTTCTTCTCAGAAAGTTGTTCTTGTAGAACAGTGGTTCTTAACCCCTGGGTCGCAACCCAAAGTTGGGTCGCCAAACCATTTCATTGGGTTGCTAAGGTTAAATCATTTTCAAAAAAATAATCATATTATGAATGGTTTTTATTTACTGGTATGGAGGCTTGAGTTGCAGAAGTTATTTGTGGCAGATCTTGGGTCACTGCCAAAAAATGTTAGGAAGCACTGTTGTTAAGCAATGATTTAGGTATTATTGGATGTGCAAAAAGTTGCTCCATAAAGAGCCAGAAGATTATTCTGAAATTAATACAAGTTTCTAAGTTACATTAAAAAAATTATAGAAAAATTAATGACTTATTTTTTTTCAGTTTCATAAAAACTAAATTATTGCCAATTTCAAACTAATCCTCTGATTCTTTGCGCATCCAATGACACAAAAATCATTGTTTTACAATATCTGTAATTTACCGTAATTATGGCAAAAAATGGGAAAAAGTGTGCAATACAACCCCTAAGTATTTTCTTAAATACATATGTATGCCAAATTTAATAGATCTAGATTCCATAGAAAAAACGTGAGACATTTTCTTGATTCAGACTGGTTGGTCCCCTTAATTGGATTGTAAATACAGAACTAAGAGAGGAGTACTATTTTGCAAATAAATGATAACACCTAATACTTCAAGGGAACTGAGAAAGAATTTATTCAATTAAAGCTCAGTGTAAGTAACATCATTTTTAACAAGAATTGCTACACTTCCACCAGCATGCACATCTATTCAGTGCATGTAAATTGCTGTGTACCTACCAAAACAAGGCTTAAAATTTGGTAAAAGCTATGTCTCACACAGACACACAAATGTGAGGCCCAAGTGCATACAGTATAAATTTCAAGTTGCTCAATTTATTGGAAACACTTCTGCCACTTTAGTAGATTGGTGGCATACCCAGTCCCAGTGAGATTTGGACAGGTTTTTCTAGTGTTGTGGAGAAATTTTTCTGCTGGAATTTTTAATTGAGTCTTAAGGGCACGGTTTGAGTCTATTTCCGGATAATGGTAATTTTTTGGTTTATAAACTCATATTATAGAGTTTTTCTTGTGCATCCATCGATATAATTGGCTTTCAAGTATGTCAATTGGTTCGTCTTCTGGACGGGGTAAAAGACGCGCACTAGTGTGACCTTGGGGTGCACCAATGGATGGGTGACCTCCCTCTTCCCCCCCCCCCCCCCTTACGGGTCAGTATTAAGTGTTTCTTCACGGGAATAGCATGAGAGTTAATTCATGGCCTTACTTGAAATGCCTTCGTACTCAAACAAAACATTCTATTACTTAGTGATAAATTATGATGGTGTGAGTGAGTGTTTTGTGTCTGGCTGCTGAGTCATCAGCTAATTAGCTTTCTGTGTAAACATAAACGCCTCCCACAGTTTTGAAGCTACAGGAATGGCAATTATATCAATCAAAAGGGCTCAAAAAGAGCTTCAAAGCAATACAGGTAATTAAAAAAAAGTTTGTCAGTACTTAAAAAAAAATTGTACAAAAAATCCTGTTCTGAAACTTGTATTTATTGACTTTTGATATGGAACCTTTCCCACTCTTTTGAAGGTACAGAATCGACGATAAGACTCAATTCAAAAATTAGTAACAAACGAAATTTTTTTTTCGAAAAATAGCTCTCATGAAAATTCATCTTTTTGACTTTTGAAAACCTACTCCTCCCATAGTTTTGAAGGTACAGAGATGGCTAGCATATCAATCAATAGCGATTGAAAAGGTCTATAGATCCGGTGCAAAAGTTTTTAAAATTTTAATTCATGTTGAAAATTAAAAGCAAAATTACTCAAAAATGTATAACAAGAGGTAATTTTTTGGGAAAATGTTTTCGAAATTCAAAAAATCAAATAATCGAAAAACTTTTGCACATGATCTCTAGACAAGACAATTAGCTATCTAGAAAATATTTTTTCAGTTCTGAGTTCAAAATTGCGATTGGAGTAGGATTTTCCGCAACACATGTTTTTTTTTAAATAATCCTATTAATGTATGGTTACAAAAAATATGCACAAATAAATAGAACATTCATGTCGCGCCTTCTACACCCCTCAGTTTCCCGGGAGAGAAAAACACCGGAAAGAAGGAGCTTGTATTGGGCGCGGTGAATACGTCACTGTAAACAAGGGTTATTTTTAGTTCTACAAATAAATCAGCTTGAAGGCACAAAGAGAGTAATTAAGTTTATTACTAACTTAGCTCGGCGGCACAAGGCAAGAACATTCTTAGTTCTACAAATAAATCAGCTTGAAGGCACAAAGAGAGTAATTAAGTTTATTACTAACTTAGCTCGGCGGCACAAGGAAAGTATTCAAGTTTACAACTAAATTAGATCGGCGGCACAAAGAAAGTATTTAAGTTTACTTTAATCTAGTATCACGATCACAAAGGCGATCAATGCCTCGGCGATATAAACAGTTTCGAGAACAACGCAGATTTCTCGAAAATAAGAAGCACAGCGAGAAAAACAAAAGTAAAATTAAATAAGAAGTTTCTAATCGTCTCAGAATTTATTACTAGAACTTAGCTGCTGGTACAACAGAGTGAGTACTACTCGATTATTCTACCTTTACATCTTTTAAAATTAGTTATCACTTGACACGACGGAAAATGGTGGTACGTCTTAACACTTCAACATACTTACATCTTTATTTTCGAGACCTCAGCTACGACACTGACCCTAAGCTACCTTTTCATGCTTTACATTACCTGTAAAGTAAAGGAAATCACCTTAAATCATTATCACACGCACACGCAATTTACAAACCAGACTAGGCTTAACTTTACAAAGACACAAAAAGGGGACAAGGTCGGCCATTTTGTATAATGGCGCCTGTTAAGTTATTGAGTAGCAAGGATCATTTATGAATCGTGTTATTGCCGTCACAACTTAAACAAATTCTCGATAGGTTTTCGAAACTAATGAGAAAGGAAAATGAGACACGTTTATTGGGAATTGACTCAGCTTATCTCGGAGAATTTTATTTGAAGAGAAAGCCAGGAGGGCTTCGATGAGCTTGACTGGAGGACCCAGTGAGGTCCGGAGAGCCGGTGATGAGGTCCGGTGAGCGCTGGTGTCGACAGGAGGTGAGTGAGTAGTGTTTGGGGAAAATTTGAATGAGCTCAATTTAAATGCGGGTAGCTTTAAAAAAACAGTGACGGGAGTATGAGTCACGTTAATGGTTTCAGCTTTACAAATTTCAAACTTGACCATCAAGTTATCGTTGGTAGAAACCAGGAAGTCAAAGTGAGCCAGATAAGTTACAGCTCAGGTTAACAGGCTCAGGTCAAGGTAAATTTTTAACTATTTCCGATAGTATTAAGGCCCAGGGAGTTCGTGTGGTGTGTGGTGATGTTCGTTGAATTCAAGGTGATGTTCGCACGCTAGCACGCCACAAGCAAGAGTGAGCAGTTCAAGCGACGCGCTTGAATGTTTCCAAATCGGGGTGCTTTAAAGGCTCGAAATGTCGATTGGTTATTTGGTCTCTCATGTATTTACACACAAATTTCAATGATTATGAATTAGAAGTTGAAAATAATTAATAATAACTTAGAGTAAGATTTTTCATGCTACTAATTTATTTATTTAAGTGCGAATGGCAAATTTCTACTTTTTACGCTTATGTAGCGGTATGCTACATTACCCCCCAAGGCGCAGACCGAAAGGTCCACCCGCTGCAATCATCTGTAGCGGGAAGGAGGGCGAACTACACGACCCTGCCGGGTTCGGCAATTGGCAAATGATACTGAGCGGGGAAGTTTCACCAAACGGGTCTGCAAGTTTAGATCGGCAAGAGTCATAGGAAAAGGAGTTACTGCAGCGGGCTCGTCTGGTCTCTCCAGACTTGTCGCTGTGTCAGTAAGAGGGCTAGAATTAGAGTCTACGATAGGCTTAGGGATAGGGTTAGGATGTACAGGCACATAGAAAGGATTACACTCGAGTTGACTAGGCAACAAGGCAGCCAACTGAGGAAACTGAGATGGTAGATATGATCGAGTCTCAGTGGGAAGGGAAATCTGCGGAGAGGATGATGAGTTATAAGTTACACTATGATCGGAAGTATACGCGACTTTTAATCGATCAATGCTCACAGGGTCGTGTGAACCAGATCTTTCAAGGATGAAATATTTTTGCTTGCGCTTCATTATTTTGAATGGGCCATCATAAGGGCGCGTGAGTGTAAGTTTAATAGCATCATTGCGGACATACACATGTGTGCAGTCTTGCAAGGCAGGATCCAGTTTGTCCTGAGTCTGAGGCATTCGTGGAGCAACATTCTTGATCTGACGCATGCAATCTTTAAGGCAGGTTACATATGCGGAACGATCAGCGGATGAAAATTCAGGCAAAGGTTTTGGGTCAACAATGTCCCCTGGGAGACGAAGTGTCTGACCGTAAAGCATCTCTGCTGCTGTGCATTGCTGATCCTGACGATGCAAATTTCGGATGCTCAATAATACTACTGGAAGTCTGTCAGTCCAATCGTGACTGCAATTGAGGCAGCGCAATGCCGACTTCAAGTCTCTGTGGACTCTCTCGATAAGTCCATTTGACTGCGGATGATAAGCGGTGGTGCTGGTATTTTCGCAACCTAAAACGGCGCTAAGCTCACTCCAGAATTTGGAGGTAAATTGTGATCCCCTGTCATGTGTGACACTTACGGGAACACCGAATCTAGAGATCCAATTTGACAAGAAAGCGCGCGCTACAGTCTCAGTTTGGGTATCAGGAAGAGGAACAGCCTCAACCCAACGTGTGAACCTATCTATGATGGTCAACAAATAAGAATGACCGCGCGATAAAGGCAAAGGACCCACCAAATCTAGGTGTACAGAATCAAACTTGTGACCGGTGAAGGCACATCTCTGCAGCGCTGCACGATTATGTTTCACCACTTTACTACTCTGACATGCATGGCAATTTTGCACGATTTGCTTAACCTCCTTACGCATCGCTGGCCAGACGAAGCGATCAGAAATCAAACGCAGTGTACGGTTAATACCAGGATGCGAGAGGGAATGATAGTGGAGGACAGCTACTCTGCGGAGAGTCGCAGGAAGATACAAACGAGAAGGTCGCTCGGCATCACGGTAAACGCCGTCAACCAAGGTTAGTTTCGGAGAGGAAGTGTTAGAAGGTTTGAGAAGGTCCTGAAGTTCAGGATCCTCCTTCTGCGCGTTTGCAATGTTGCCGAAGGTGATTTCACCACCGGTTTGGACAGTATTTATGCGAGATAAACAATCAGCGACAGTATTGTCCAACCCTTTTATGGAACGGATGTCAGTGGTAAACTGGCTTATAAACGACAAATGTCGAGCTTCTCTTGGGGAATGTCTTTCAGAAGGCATTTTGATCGCTGACGTCAGAGGTTTGTGATCTGTGTAGATCACAAACTCCTTCGCCTCTAGAGCATAGCGAAAGTGTCTCACAGACAAGTAGATAGCAAGAAGTTCCCTACCGAACGCGCTATAAGCACGCTCAGTGGGCGACAGCTTTTTGGAAAAGAAAGCAAGAGGAGAGATATTAGAACCTACTTGTTGTTGCAAAACAGCACCTACAGCAGTACTGGAAGCGTCCACTACTAGACTAAAATCAGCATTAGCAATAGGGTAGGATAATTCAGTCGCGGTAGCTAACTTGTGCTTGATTTCCTCAAAAGCTTTGCGCGCGTCTTCTGTCCATTTTACCTCAATAGATTTTCCTTTTCGTTTCGGTTCGAGGAGGTCAGACAAGGGCGCTAACGTTTGAGCACAGTTGCGTATGAAACGTTGGTAGAAGTTAACAGAACCTAGGAACCTTCTTAGTTCCTTCTGGGTCTGTGGAAGAGGAAAGTTTTTGATCACTTCTACTTTGGAAGGCAAAGGTTTTAGACCTAGGCTAGAGATTTCATGACCTAAGTAAATCAGTGATGGCTTTCCGAGCTCACATTTTGCAGGATTTACGAGGAGTCCATTGTCGGACAGTCTTTGAAAAACGACCCTAAGATGGTCTTTGTGCAACTCCGGGGTTGTGGATGCCACTAGGATATCGTCTAGATAGACATAAGCGAAAGTGAGATCAGAGAAAATTTCAGCCATGTGCCTTTGGAACGTCTGAGGAGCGTTCCTCAAGCCGTATGGCATTTTTAGGAATTCAAAGAGACCAAACGGAGTGATTACCGCGGTCTTAGCAATGGCACTCTCATCAAGTGGGATTTGATGAAAGGCGTGCTGAAGGTCAATTTTTGAGAAAATTTGAGCTCCCTCTAAATTTGCACTGAAATCGTGAAGGTAAGGGATAGGATATCGATCAGGTAGAGTAACGGCATTCAACCTGCGGAAATCCCCGCACGGTCTGAATTCACCGTTAGCCTTGGGTACTAGCAAAAGAGGACTAGCCCAAATGCTTTTGGAGCTGCGGATAATACCGCACTCCTGCATGCGCGCGAATTCTTTCTTGGCTAAAGCCAATCGATCAGGCGGTAGTCGCCTTGCTCGGGAATAGACTGGCGGTCCAGTCGTCTCTATGAAGTGTTTCGTGCATGTCTGCATTTTGTTAGAAGCTAAGTTAGAATTTGTTAATGCAGGGTATTGCGAGAGGACCTGCTCAAACATGCACTCATCTTTGAAAGCGATGGCGAAGGAATGCAAGGCATTAGCTCTAGTTATGCTATAAGCGGGAATTGAGATCTGTGTCTCCTCGTCCCTAATACACCGATTCTTAACGTCTACAAGGATGCCGAACTTGGCTAGGAAGTCAGCACCTACTATGGGCTCTTCCACCGCGGCTACTAAGAAGTTGAATCTGAATGTTCTCTTCAATCCCAGACTGCACTCTAAAATTCTTTCACCGTAACAAGGAATTGGCGTGCCGTTTGCGGCGCGTAATGTCGCCACTAATTGATTGTTTTTGTCTTTCGCCGTGGCTGGGATAATTGATACACTTGAGCCAGTATCGATGAGAAATCGATATTTGGTAACGGGATCGAGAATAGTAAGGAGGCGAGTAGTCTGGGAATGAGGCAACGCAGTACTCGCTACTGTGCGTCGCTGTTGGCGTTTCCCGAAGTCATTTCGGTATAACGAGGGCAGAAGCGGGAGGCGCATTTGCGCGCTTGGTCACCAAACTTCTGGTGGTACCAGCACAAAAGGCTGTTGGCATCGCGAGAGCGCGACCGAAAACGGCGGTCTTGATTTGACCTATCATAGGATCTGCCTCTATCAAAACGTTGAGGAGGAGGAGGAGGAAAAGGATGATAGTTGGAGGGATAGTTATAGGGATAGTCGTAGGCATTTTGGTGGCTTTGGAATCTCCCTGGGCCTTGCTGAATGTGAGCTACGCTCTGACCACTCTGACCTAAATTGCAATTCTGTAACGCTTGCTTTATCTCAGCGATGTCTTGCTGCATCTTATCTATTGTGGCTGCGGATTGATTCTGAGTATTTGCGGGGCTAAAATTTGCAGCAGCTGCATTTAGGGAAGCAACTTGCGGTGCTTGTGGCGAATTGATGTTGCGCATCACCGTCTCTGTGGACTCTGCTAACTTCTCCAAAGTCTGATCGGGGCCTGCTAGCGATAGAAATGGGCGCACATTTTGTGGAAGCTTCGTCATGAAGACTTCCTTCAGAAAACCCTCAGCTACGGCAACACCCGTAGCGAGTTTTCGCAGCTCTTTGACTAGCGAAGTGGGAGAGAAACAGCTAGAGACAGATGGAATTGCTGAGGCGTCTACCAAATTACGAAATTTATCCGCATCGGACATCTGCAGCTTCTGCAGAATTTTTCTTTTTAAGGTGCCGTACGGATCAACAGCGGGAGGGCTTTCGAGCAATTGGTTTGAATCATTCAACAATTTTGTGGGGGCTGCGGAAACGAGGGCATAGAATTGATCTGTGTTATTAGTTACTCTATGATACCTAAACATTGCCTCACACTGTTGGAACCAGGTATGGGCGTCCTCCGGAATGAAAGGGGGGAGCCTAATGGGTTTTGTGGGGGCTCGATCTTCGTTATCTGATTCAGTCATGCTAGCAATCTCTTTGAGGATGCGCAATTAAGATATAAATGCCTATGACTTGGAATTAAGTGGCAAGGCTTTGCGTTATTTCTTTACCTACACAATCATTCAAGTTAAGTTGAAACAGAAGGAAAGGAAATATGAAATTGGAAACGAGAAAAAAAATTATGCGGTATGCGGCAATTTGCGTAGGCACAAAAAAATAAGCAGGTGAGAAAAATTAATTTTCTACCTACTCAATCGATCAATAACGTTGAGGAAAACGAGGGGAAAAGAGAGAATGGAAACGCGAATTTTTTTACGGTAGTCAGAATAAACGTAAGCACGGAAATAGGAGAGGAAAAACAGAAAATTTTCCTACCTACTGTGGCACGTGAAACAAACAAACAAGGACAGGATAGTGCTAAAAAAAAAATTTTTGGTTAGAGCTGCTCAGAGAACCAATTAGCACGGTCAAAATCCACAGGAATTCTCAAATTACTACGACATGGGAAAATTTATCACTACAATGAGATGTCAAAATTTCTCTCTCTCACAATTTCTCAAACCTTATCGAGTTTGGGGATTTTCGAAAAAGTTCCCGGCCGATGCACCAGTGTTAAGTTATTGAGTAGCAAGGATCATTTATGAATCGTGTTATTGCCGTCACAACTTAAACAAATTCTCGATAGGTTTTCGAAACTAATGAGAAAGGAAAATGAGACACGTTTATTGGGAATTGACTCAGCTTATCTCGGAGAATTTTATTTGAAGAGAAAGCCAGGAGGGCTTCGATGAGCTTGACTGGAGGACCCAGTGAGGTCCGGAGAGCCGGTGATGAGGTCCGGTGAGCGCTGGTGTCGACAGGAGGTGAGTGAGTAGTGTTTGGGGAAAATTTGAATGAGCTCAATTTAAATGCGGGTAGCTTTAAAAAAACAGTGACGGGAGTATGAGTCACGTTAATGGTTTCAGCTTTACAAATTTCAAACTTGACCATCAAGTTATCGTTGGTAGAAACCAGGAGGTCAAAGTGAGCCAGATAAGTTACAGCTCAGGTTAACAGGCTCAGGTCAAGGTAAATTTTTGACTATTTCCGATAGTATTAAGGCCCAGGGAGTTCGTGTGGTGTGTGGTGATGTTCGTTGAATTCAAGGTGATGTTCGCACGCTAGCACGCCACAAGCAAGAGTGAGCAGTTCAAGCGACGCGCTTGAATGTTTCCAAATCGGGATGCTTTAAAGGCTCGAAATGTCGATTGGTTATTTGGTCTCTCATGTATTTACACACAAATTTCAATGATTATGAATTAGAAGTAGAAAATAATTAATAATAACTTAGAGTAAGATTTTTAATGCTACTAATTTATTTATTTAAGTGCGAATGGCAAATTTCTACTTTTTACGCTTATGTAGCGGTATGCTACACGCCCGAGGCGTAACAATACACGACACCTGCATATGGAAGACTCGTAAATGCGCATGACCTTCAAATTCCATTAGAACGCTGCAAATTAAAGTCTCTCGGCCTCTTCTTCGATATTACGAATGATTTTAATAGGCACAAAATTTAGTCTTGAAAGAGTCTTCCTATCATCTCAAGATTTACCAACAAAATATTAAGAGAACGCTTCAGGAACGACGGCCACGAGTTGCGGCTCAACTTTAGATATTCGAATAACACACACAAAGGTAGAATGGCTAACAGATATAAGGCACACCGTTCTCACAGATATAAGGCACTTTCACTTCAGTTCCTTACTCTTATGTAGTTCGATCATTGTCATGCCTTTCTCCGTCTTTAAGGCATTTCGTTTTTAGCCCGTCATTTTAAATGAACCGTTTCTCATTTGACTTTCCGAAATTGCCAGAATGAATTCGTGATTTTGAAATGAGCGATATCAGGTCAATAACTTAATTCTATCAGCAAAATTAATCGTTAATGTCACTAAATGTCGATTTATGATGTCGATAATATCTTTATTAAAAATAAGAATAAAGAACCCCGATACATGTTCAACGTTCTAGTTCTATCCGCGTATGTGTGATTAAATGCAGGAGTTCTCCGCCGTTACGTAGATTCACTTCAGCTGGTTGCGCATTCTGGGGTTTTAATCACGGGTCTGGGTTTTTATCTGTCTCCTGGGGTTTACAGTCATGAATTGTGTTGGCAAAACAATTAATTTCTAAGAGCAAAAATGATTGTACTACTTGGTACCCACGAAAACAATAGAACAGGGTAAGAAAATTTATTCATTAACGCCTTTTTTCGCTGATCTGGGTTTTTTCTTAAGCGTATGCTGGGGTTTCTTGGCAACATTTCTTTAGCGTATCTTGTGGCTTCCACCGTCCACGTCACTGTATCAGAAGCTCTTCCGAGAGCAGGTGTGAATATTCGTGCTCAGGCTACCTACCTAATAAGCCTTAAATGTGTGTTTGAACCCTTTTTTAAGTGATGATCGAGCTTAATAAAATTAAGGAACAGAAGTGAAAGTGTGCTTTATATCTGTAAGAACGGTAGATAGCCATTCTATCTTCGTGCTTGTCGTTCGAACATTTGCAGTTGAGCTGCAACGATGGCCGTCGTTTTGAAACGTTTTCTTAATATTTTGTGAATAATCTTGAGATGATAGGAAGATTCTTTCATGACTAAATTTTGTGCCTATTAATATCATTGTAAGATTGCAGTGCGTTATTTATTGAAGGGGCCAAGATGCCTTGATTTGCAGCGTGATGATTGAATTTGAAGGTCATGTGCATATTACGAGTTTTCCCTATGCAGGTGTCGTGTATTACTGCGCCTAGGGCGCCATATAAAAAAATGGCCGACCTTGAGCCCTTTCGTGTCTTTGTAAAGTTAAGCCTAGTCATGGTTTGTAAATCTCGTGTGCATTTGATAACAATTTAATGTGATTTCTTTACTTTACAGGCAATGTAAAACGTAATGATTAGGTTAGGATATGTGTCATAGCGGAGGTCTCGCATACAAAGAGTAAGTATTTATTAAGCGGTAGACGTGCCATCTCATTTTCCGTTATGTCAAGTGATCTAAGCTCTAGTAATAAATCAAAGTCGATTAGAAACCTTTTATTTAATTTTACATTTGTTTTCTCGCGGTGCTTCTTATTTGTCTTGACATCTGCATTGTTTTCGAAACTGTTTAAATCGCAGAGGCATTGATCGCCTTTGTGAACTTGAATATCGTGAATTAGCGCTCCTTTGAAACTGTGGCTACTCTGTAAGGTTGCTGTCCTTATCGGTAGAGTATTTTTTATGAAGTAATTTCGTAATTGAGTAGAGTTTCTCTTTTGTATCGTTCGGGCCCCCAAAATTAAGGTGATGTTTTTTAGCCCTTTTTAGGTATTTCATTTGTTCACGATAGAATTCACGAGAAATATTTTAAAAATATACATACATTGATTAGGTTTTCGATTGCCCCTCTTTTTCTGTCTATTACGGAAAGTTTGCGTATCGTGTAACTTATAGCTTTTGTTTTGTTGCTTTCGTCTCTATGACTCAACTTTCTTAAGCCGTTTATCTCTTACTGAGAAGTCCATGATTGAACTTGTGTGCAACCTAAATTTCACACCCTTTCGATGTCATTATAATCTAATCTTTACTGAGTACGTGAGTAAAATTGCAGCAATTGGGTGAAAATCCTGACTTTGAAAATAATAATGGTGGCTCTATTGTGAAACGGCTTGCCTTGCTTCCGAAGCCTAGGTAGTGCCTCCATGTGTAGAACTAAATAACTCTTGTTTTTGCAGTTGACGTATTCAACCGCGCCCAATACAACCTCCTTCTTCTTCCGGTGTTTTTCTTACCTGGCGAATGGGAATAAGGGCGCGACAGTCAATCTTTGTGGAGTGGCATACTCCCGAGACCTCTGCTGACACACAGCTGCATCGCTCCTAAACGAAGTAAGTGCCATTAGACTTCGCGGCGTAGGGGCCCTAATTAATATGGATTCGTGTAGACCTCGGCAGGACTCAAGAGTCTTGCGGCTTGATCGCATGACTTGTCTTCAGGAAACGATTAAATCAAAAGTGTCCAGCGGCAGAAGGGAAGCCTGGACTGAAGACGAATGGAACCAGGAATCCCTCGAGTGCCTCCACCAATTTCAAGATTGGCGAGGACTCGTAGAAAACGAGTTAGAATATTTAAGAAAAGTTGGAGCCGGACAAGAAGCTAAAAATCTCATGGCTGACTACCGGCAATTAAAGAGGCAGGTAAAGTGCTTTCTCAACCCTCGTGTGAACGACCTTTCCAGCGAGAGCTCCACGTCAACTCACTCAAGAAAGGACGGTCGAGGATCGGGGCCAAGGCGAAGCACCTCCTCTAGAGCTGTGTCGGTGGCGGAGTCCGCGAGGCTGGTGGACTTAGAAAGCTCGATAAAAAGGATCAACATTGCGCACCAAGCAAAAGTTGCGGAGCTCAGGTCGCAGTGTGAGCTCGCTGTGAAGCTTGCTGAAGTAGAAGCTAAGGCAGAGAAAAGTAAAATCTCACTTGAAATAGACGAAATCAACAACAGAGGTCTCTCCAGCCCCGACTTTTCGATCGGCGCAGTCAGCGAAACGGAAAAATCTAGGCACACCGAAGAATGGGTCTCGCGGAACCACGGCAGTGTGGCTTATTGCGCCCCTCCACCTAAACTTTGTGACTCTCAGGCACAGCAGCGGGACGCTGCTGCCCAGTTTCAAGATCGAAAGCGAAATAAGGCCTCCAAAATGCGTCAAAATGCCCCGTGCTCATCGACGAGTTCCGACTCTAGTTTTTTGAGCCGTTCTGAGGTACGTCTCCCACCGAACCTGGAGAGTAGAGGAATTTACAATGCTGGACTTCGGAGTTCTCGCCCACGGAGAGTACGGGAATCAAGACCCAGTCGAGCCGCTGACAAAAATCGAGGGAACTTTACCAATTACAACCCTCACGACCCGCTTTTGTGCGACCTAGAAAAACCATTGACCAGCAGTGACTACTGCGCGAGAAATGAACTTAAGCTCGACGCCGCTTCAAGACATCTAGTTTTAATGGAACTAAAAAAGTCACCTGCCAACCCTTTCCGAGGCGAGCCTAAACGTTACCATACTTGGTTCGCCGAGCTTCGCAACGACTTAAAGAACCTTTCTTTGAATCCGAGCGATGTGGTCGGCATCCTCGAAGCGCGCACATCTGGGGAACCTCGCGACACAATCGTCGGATTGAGGACTTCATTCGGAAGTGATCCGAAGCGAACTTTAGACGAAATCGTCTCTCAGCTAAGAGAACGATATGGCTCGTCGGAGCAAATCACGGCGGAGTTCAAGAAGATGATCGAGAGATTCGACCAAATAAAAACGACGGAATTTGATCCCAAAACCGCCCAATCGCTGCAAAAGTTGGGCGACCTGTGCTACAGCATCCAGGGGCAGATGAGGGAGGTGAGAGACTTGGAATACTACAATTACGCTCTGGGCCTCGAACCAATTTATGAGAAGCTCCCGGATTTTATTAAATGCCGGTGGAATAAATCCAAGCTCAGCTACCAGAAATCTCACCAGCGCCATCCTCCTTTAGAGGAATTCTGCAGGTTCTTGCGCGAGAATGCTCAGCGCACGTACTCGGGGGTTCTCACCAAGTTGGACAACGACCAGCGTACTGGACCTAAGGACAAGTCCAGCAAGCGAGCCACCGTGCTTGCTGTTGAATCCTCTCAAGTGGAAAACACGAGAACCGAATGCCCCTTACACCATAGCTCCGGGCATTCTCTGGCGTCTTGCAATAGATTTTCTGGTTTGAATGCCGTGGATCGTAAGGGCATCGTTATGGAGTGCGGTGCGTGTTTCCGATGTTTCGGAGCGCACCGTATAGCTCAATGCACCGCAGATCAGAGGTGCGAAGCCTGTGGTTTCAGCTCTCATCACACGCTGCTTCATTCGGACAGGTCTGAGGGGCAGAGGCGCAGCCACTCAGAAAACTTCGGCGTACGAGGAAGAGGTTTTGCTTCGAGGGGAGGACCAGCGCCTCGAGGACGCTGGGCCCGCAGGTCTTCGCCTCTCAACGAGAGACGCGACGCTCCAGAAATGGGAAACCTGTATACGGAAAAGTGACAACCATCGGAAAACAGAAGCTGCTCTAAGATGGTCTTAGTGGACGTGACGGCGCCCGGAAGAAGCAGTAAAACTCTCCGCACCTACGTCATCCTGGATGACCAAAGTACTAACTCTTTCGCCACATCTTCCTTGCTAGACTTCTTTGCATTACCTTACAAAAGGGAAATGTATTCCATCACCACGATTTCAGGTTCTAAAATTAAATCCTACGGTCGGACTACGGAGGGCTTTCGAGTAAAGGGCGTGAACCGCTCTGAGTCTTATGCTCTTCCCCCGCTATTCGAGCACGACGGCATTCCTCATAATAAGTGCGACGTGGCAACGAGAGAAGACGTCTTGAAGAACCCCGACATTGCTCATCTTGCATCAGAATTTCTCCCTCTGGACTGCAATGCTCCCGTGAGTCTGTTGCTGGGCCGAGACGCTGAAGAAGTATTAGTTGCAGATCTAATCCACCGGAAGCCCCCTGTCTACAAAACACCTTTGGGATGGGCTGTTGTTGGAAGAGTCAACCCTTCAGAGCCTCGCCCGTCGAACACGCAGATGAGTGTGTATAAAACTCAAGTCGAAGATCACTTTTCGGCTCAGCCTTGTTTCGGTCCTCTGGCTCCAGTCTTCGACACCAGAATGGACGACGAGAGTCCTGGACCTTCCGTTGAGGACAGGAAATTCTTGTCGCTGATTGACGAGAATATAGTTGTAAATGCTGAAGGGCATCTAGAAACTCCGCTGCCATTCATAGATCGCATGTCTAAGCTTCCAGACAACACGAAGGCCGTCTATCGCCGATCCAGAAACACTTTGGCGCGGTTAGTCAAAGACCCCGCCAAATTACAGCAGTGTTTGAAGATAGTCCAAGACTACGTGGATAGTGGACACGTAGAGGTAGTTCCTTCCCAAGAACTTCAACCGGCCGAAGGACACTTTTGGTATCTCCCGGTTTTTCCCGTTACACATCCCAAGAAAAAGAAGGTGCGCATCGTCTTCGACTCTGCGGCGCAGTATTTCGGACGCAACTTAAACGGAACCTTGCTTCAGGGGCCAGATGCCAACAATAGTCTTCGTGGAGTGCTCCTTAGGTTTCGAGAGAACAAGGTTGGTTTCGTTGCCGACGTGGAAAAGATGTTCCACGCCTTCTATGTCCGTCCCTCCGACCGAAATTTTCTCAGGTTCTTCTGGTTCAAGGACAATGATCCTGGCAAAGCAATCGTCTCATACCGGGCAAGAGTGCACGTCTTCGGAAATCGATCAAGTCCGGCTGTCGCAACTCACTGTCTGCGCCACGCCATTAGGGAAGCCTCAAGAGAGGAGAGAGAAAACGGAGACATACTTGCCTGGAAGGCTTTGAGCTACGTCGAGCGCGGATTTTACGTTGACGACGGACTGGGATCCGCAGGTTCAGCTCAAGAGGCCGTCGACATTCTAGTCAAGACACGAGAGTACCTGGAGACGTTCAAGGTTCGTCTTCACAAAATCTCTTCTAGTCATCAGGAGGTTTTGAACGCATTCCCGGAATCGGAACGCGAGGAAGGAAAAGTGGAGTTTTGGGAGGATGGTTGTAGTCAGCGCACTCTAGGAGTGACGTGGAATACTACGACCGACCGGTTTGACGTACATACCGAGGTGGTGGACCGCCCCTTCACGAAACGTGGTTTGTTAGCCACCGTCAATTCAATCTTCGATCCAATCGGCTTAGCTAGCCCCGTCGTATTGGGAGGCCGACTGATCATGCGCACCTTGATCCCTCCCGTAAAACAAGACCCAGAAAATTTGGCAAAGTTGGGGTGAGACGACCCTCTTCCCGTCGCTCATCTTGCGACGTGGGAATCGTGGAAAGAGTCGTTGCGAGGACTCTCCGACCTGTCGTTGGACAGGTGCCTCATTCCTGGAGACTTCGGGGAGGTGCATTCACGAAGTTTGCATTCCTTTGCCGACGCCTCTGAACAAGCCATAGGACATGTCACCTACTTACGATCAGTCGATGTGAGTGGACGAGTACACGTGTCTTTTGTAAGCGCTGACAGCAAGGTGGCTCCCAGAGCTGCCACAAGCATACCACGTTTGGAACTCTGCGCGGCCGTCGAGTGCAGCGAGGCCTCAAGAAGAATATGCGAAGAGATAAGCGTCGAGATCAACGACGTATTGATGTACTCAGACAGCAAGGTAGTGCTGGGCTACCTCAACAACGAAACTAAGAGATTTTCAAAGTATGTGACTAGAAGGATTGAAGCGGCTACGAAGGTTCGTCCCAAGGAACTCTGGCGGTACGTAGCCACAGAGTGCAACCCGGCGGATATGGCCTCTCGTCCCACAAGCGCAGAGAACCTGAAGAGGACACGCTGGTTGACGGGCCCTTCCTTTCTGTGGGAAGATCATCTGCCTGACGAGCAAGAAGGCGCAGATATCTCGCTTTCAGTGAGTTTGCCCGAGGAGAAACTCGTCCAGGAATGCTCAAATTTCGTCACCTCCCTTCAGACCCCAGAGCTTCAGCGTGAAGTTCCTGCCTACTTAACTGGCGACTTTGTCTCTGTTCGTAGAGCATCAAGACTGGCGACGCACTTCTATTTCAAATGGAAGGACCGAACTCAGCAAAGAAAAGGAGTGGCTCTGGCCATCAGACCCTTGGAATCACTAAACTTCGGGGGTGAAAAGTTAGCCATCTCTGACGTTCAACGCGCAACCTTTCAAGACGTGATCAGTAATCTCAAGAAAGAAAAGGACATTCCTCTGCGCCACCCTTTGTCTTCTTTGAGCCCCTTTATTGATGCTGACGGTCTGTTGCGAGTGGGCGGACGCCTCAGGCGCGTCAACTTGCCCGGGTGTATAAAGCACCCCATTGTGCTTCCCGAAGACCACCCGCTCACCTCTAGCATTGTGTCTCATTATCACAAACTCTCCGGGCATCAAGGTGCTCATATTTCTCATGGAGCCGTACGAGATGCAGGCTATCATATAGTGCACGGAAAGAAGGTCATCCGTAAGTTCGTAAATGACTGCGTCGTCTGCAGAAAATTGAGAAGGAGACCCGAAGAACAGAAAATGAGCGACCTACCAGAGGACCGACTTGCTTGCACCGCTCCCTTTACGAACACAGGTTTGGACGTGGCAGGCCCGTGGCAGGTCGTCGAGGGAATCTCTACGAGAAGCAATAAGAGGACTTCTAAGGTATGGGCCTTGGTTTTGACCTGTCTAACCTCTAGAGCGGTGCACGTGGAACCGCTGCCTGCCATGGACACTTCTAGCTTTCGAAACGCTCTCAGGCGATTCATGTGCGTTCGTGGATCGTGCAAAATCATAAGGAGCGACCGCGGTTCTAATTTCGTCGGCAGCTATAACCAGGACCTCGACATGAGGTCACTCTCCAAGACGCTGCAAGACTTCGATGTGCAGTGGATCTTTAATCCCCCTCACGCACCCCATTTTGGTGGAGTTTGGGAACGTAAAGTGGGAGCTATAAAGAAGGCCATGTTGTTCTCGCTTTCCCAGTGCGGCATGCGAACACCTAGTAGAGATGAGCTCTACACCTTTTTTCAAGAAGCAGCATCAATCGTCAACAACACGCCATTATGGTCCCTATCGAGCGACCCTAATGATCCACAACCCCTGACTCCAAACATGCTCCTAACGTTGAAAGAAGCGGGCGACAACCCTCCTCTCTGCGACACCTCCCCTGCGGACCTCATAGCCTACGGAAAGAAGCGCTGGCGTAGAGTCAACCATCTGGCAGAGGTCTTCTGGCAGAAGTGGAAAAGCGACTACATACAGGAGCTTCAATCGCGCTCCAAGTGGACGAGGAGGACAACCAACTTGAGCCCTGGAGACATCGTCATGCTCGTCGAGCCCGCTCCGAGAAATAAATGGGCGATGGGTAGGGTTGTCCGTGTCAAGAAGAGCGAGGACGGTCTAGTGCGTTCCGTAGTGGTATCTCGTGCCGCTACTGCGGGAGGTACGATAGCGTGCGAACGTCCGATAGGCAAGGTAGTAAGTTTAGGTCTCCGTGGAGACAACTAGATCTCATAGTGTCAGATTCTCGAATCCATTTGAATTAGTGTACTCTATCTATCGTGCCCGTCGCAACTGTGACGCGTCCTTCCAGTCTCCCTGTCGAGCTTACCTATTTTTTAATATGCTTATTTCGAGCGATCGGCGGAAGGTGTCTCACTGCTGCTGATGGGGGGAGGTGAAGAGCTGCAGACTTCTCCTTCCTCTCCCGGTAGTGGTGTGATGCGTGAAGCACGTTCGTTTTCTTCCCCTATCTATCTCTCACTAAGTCAGTTTGCGGTTTGACTACTATAGAATATTAGATTTGAATACTGACGGGGTTCGCCTCTAATTTTGTTGTATTATTCGCTCGTAACGTTCCTAACACTAGTCACGTGCGTTGTTCTTGTGCCTATCTGACTAAGGAAGAATGATCTCTATCTAGGTTTAGAAATTTCGTATTGTAACGGATTGATTTATGATCTTTTAGTATAAGCGTAATGTTACTGATCATCGTGTACCAAGCTAACGTACTCTTTACGTGCTCTCTTCAAGCCGTCGCAAGGATGTTTGCCTGTGTATTTTTCAAAGAAAAATAGGGGGGAGTGTCATGCCTTTCTCCGTCTTTAAGGCATTTCGTTTTTAGCCCGTCATTTTAAATGAACCGTTTCTCATTTGACTTTCCGAAATTGCCAGAATGAATTCGTGATTTTGAAATGAGCGATATCAGGTCAATAACTTAATTCTATCAGCAAAATTAATCGTTAATGTCACTAAATGTCGATTTATGATGTCGATAATATCTTTATTAAAAATAAGAATAAAGAACCCCGATACATGTTCAACGTTCTAGTTTTATCCGCGTATGTGTGATTAAATGCAGGAGTTCTCCGCCGTTACGTAGATTCACTTCAGCTGGTTGCGCATTCTGGGGTTTTAATCACGGGTCTGGGTTTTTATCTGTCTCCTGGGGTTTACAGTCATGAATTGTGTTGGCAAAACAATTAATTTCTAAGAGCAAAAATGATTGTACTACTTGGTACCCACGAAAACAATAGAACAGGGTAAGAAAATTTATTCATTAACGCCTTTTTTCGCTGATCTGGGTTTTTTCTTAAGCTTATGCTGGGGTTTCTTGGCAACATTTCTTTAGCGTATCTTGTGGCTTCCACCGTCCACGTCACTGTATCAGAAGCTCTTCCGAGAGCAGGTGTGAATATTCGTGCTCAGGCTACCTACCTAATAAGCCTTAAATGTGTGTTTGAACCCTTTTTTAAGTGATGATCGAGCTTAATAAAATTAAGGAACAGAAGTGAAAGTGTGCTTTATATCTGTAAGAACGGTAGATAGCCATTCTATCTTCGTGCTTGTCGTTCGAACATTTGCAGTTGAGCTGCAACGATGGCCGTCGTTTTGAAACGTTTTCTTAATATTTTGTGAATAATCTTGAGATGATAGGAAGATTCTTTCATGACTAAATTTTGTGCCTATTAATATCATTGTAAGATTGCAGTGCGTTATTTATTGAAGGGGCCAAGATGCCTTGATTTGCAGCGTGATGATTGAATTTGAAGGTCATGTGCATATTACGAGTTTTCCCTATGCAGGTGTCGTGTATTACTGCGCCTAGGGCGCCATATAAAAAAATGGCCGACCTTGAGCCCTTTCGTGTCTTTGTAAAGTTAAGCCTAGTCTGGTTTGTAAATCTCGTGTGCATTTGATAACAATTTAATGTGATTTCTTTACTTTACAGGCAATGTAAAACGTAATGATTAGGTTAGGATATGTGTCATAGCGGAGGTCTCGCATACAAAGAGTAAGTATTTATTAAGCGGTAGACGTGCCATCTCATTTTCCGTTATGTCAAGTGATCTAAGCTCTAGTAATAAATCAAAGTCGATTAGAAACCTTTTATTTAATTTTACATTTGTTTTCTCGCGGTGCTTCTTATTTGTCTTGACATCTGCATTGTTTTCGAAACTGTTTAAATCGCAGAGGCATTGATCGCCTTTGTGAACTTGAATATCGTGAATTAGCGCTCCTTTGAAACTGTGGCTACTCTGTAAGGTTGCTGTCCTTATCGGTAGAGTATTTTTTATGAAGTAATTTCGTAATTGAGTAGAGTTTCTCTTTTGTATCGTTCGGGCCCCCAAAATTAAGGTGATGTTTTTTAGCCCTTTTTAGGTATTTCATTTGTTCACGATAGAATTCACGAGAAATATTTTAAAAATATACATACATTGATTAGGTTTTCGATTGCCCCTCTTTTTCTGTCTATTACGGAAAGTTTGCGTATCGTGTAACTTATAGCTTTTGTTTTGTTGCTTTCGTCTCTATGACTCAACTTTCTTAAGCCGTTTATCTCTTACTGAGAAGTCCATGATTGAACTTGTGTGCAACCTAAATTTCACACCCTTTCGATGTCATTATAATCTAATCTTTACTGAGTACGTGAGTAAAATTGCAGCAATTGGGTGAAAATCCTGACTTTGAAAATAATAATGGTGGCTCTATTGTGAAACGGCTTGCCTTGCTTCCGAAGCCTAGGTAGTGCCTCCATGTGTAGAACTAAATAACTCTTGTTTTTGCAGTTGACGTATTCAACCGCGCCCAATACAACCTCCTTCTTCTTCCGGTGTTTTTCTTACCTGGCGAATGGGAATAAGGGCGCGACAATCATCACTTAAAAAGGTTCAAACACATTTAAGGTACAGGCACAAGGTAAATTAGAAGGACGCCTGAGCACGAAATATCACACCTTACTCTCGGGAGAGCTTTTGCTCAAGTGCGAAGCGGGCACTGAAGCCACAAGAGACGCCAAAGAATGTTACCAAGAAACCCCAGCATACGCTTAAGAAAAAACCCAGATCAGCGAAAAAAGGCGTTAATGAATAAATTTTCTTACCCTTTTCCTATTGTTTTCGTGGTTACCAAGTAGTACAATCATTGAGGCTCCTTAAAATTAATCGTTTTGCTAACACAAATCATGACTGTAACCCCCAGGAGACAGATAGAAAAACCCAGATTCGCAATTAAAACCCCAGAATGCGCAGCCCGCTGCTACGAAAAGGCGTAGAACTCCAGCAATTAATCTTAATTTGCGCGAACAAAACTAGAACGTTTGAATATGTATTCAGAGTTTTTTATTCTTATTTTTTATAAAGATATTATCTTCTTCACAAATCGACATTTAGTGACATTAACGATTATCTTTGCTGATATAGTTCAGTTATTGAACTGATATCGCTCATTTCAAAATCGAGGATTTGTTCTAGAACTTTTGGACAGTCAAATGAGAAACTTTTCATTTAAAATGGCGAGCTAAAACTCAAACGACTTAAAGACGGAGAAAGGCATGACATGACAAACATGACACAAACATAGGGGTGCATGACAATTCATAACAATTTACACCTATGGTAGATATCTCAAAAAAATATACCCAGAACTTACAGACTTTTTTCTTACCCCGAACCCGGCAAACCGTCCCATTAAATACCAAGCATAGCGTTTTGTGTGCTCAATGACAGGAGAAGTGCAATTTTCATGTGAGACAAGATCTTTGAAATTTCTTGAGCAAGAATTTGAGATATTATATTAGAACACTGCTATTTGTTCAGAGGTTGCTGAACATTTTTAGTTAGATAGAACATGGGTATATGTAAAGTGTTTGACCATAATCGATTTTCGACTTTTTGCTCAAGAAACTTTGTGTATGACAGCAAAATAAACAAGTTTCCTTCAATACAATTTCCGTCGCAAATCAGTATTTTAGAAGTTATAACGAGAAATGAGTTACCGTAACTCCAGTATTTGAGGCGGGAAAAATATACCGCGCGGTCCGACGTGGAAGTAAACAGGCGTTCCCGCGCGCGAACCAAGACGACTTTGCCATAAGTGCACTCTTACGGCGGAAAAATACGAATAAGAGAATAAGAATAAAATACGAGTAAGAGAAGCAAACCCCATATTACAAACGTAAACAGGTTGGGTCGTGAGGGGTAGCCACAGTTCTTTTACTTAAAATCAGAAATAAATGTTATAACCGAGCCATGAACTCGAATGATCGAGTGTCTCCTAGCCCGCCAAAAAGAAGGGGAAGACCCCTAAATGGACTCAACGACATGGGGGAAGAATCGTAATAAAGACGTCATGATCTGAGAGCATTCGAATGAATTTGTTCGGATGGACAAATTAACTCGTCATCTCAGTATTTATATTTAAGCATACTAAAAGTCCACTTTCTTTATACTTTTCACTAAAAGAACTGTGGCTACCCCTCACGACCCAACCTCTTTACGTTTGGAATAGGGTGATGTTTACGGTAATGAGTAATGAGTTACGGTAACTCATTTCTCGCTATAACTTCTAAAATACTCATTTCCGACGGAAAGTGCATTGAAGAAAAGTTGTTTATTTTGGTCTCATAAACAATTTGTGTTGATCAAAAAGTGGAAAATCGATTATGGTCAAACACTTTACATTTACCAGAACATGTATCAGGTTGTAACAGAAATTCTGTCCATTTTCAAATTTGAAATAAAGTGAAAATCCTGTCAAAAATATGGGCTTAAGTCTCGCTGAGCGGTGAAGCCGCTCAGCGAGAATGAAAATATCGATTGTAACTGGAATTTGATGCTGATTCCGAATATGCAATTTGTTTTGACCGCTCTCGATTTTTTCTATTTTTTTAATTTTTTTTTTTTGGAAAGGCGGCTAGCAACAACTGAGGTGGTGCATAAAGAATGCCATGTCCGTACAGGTTGAATGGAACCCGGCCCTATCCGGTACTCAGGTCTTCAAGGCACGGTCTGACCATGTTGGGTTGAGAATGGCAGAGTTCGGATCATGAGGTGGTGCAGGCCAAAGTATGCCAAGTCCGACCAGGTTGGGTCGAGAATGACAGAGTTCGGATCATGAGGTGGTGCAAGCCAAAGTATGCCAAGTCCGACCAGGTTGGGTCGAGAATGGCAGAGTTCGGATCATGAGGTGGTGCAGGCCAAAAAAAACATTAAAAATGTATAAAAATTTAAAATTCAAAAAAATCACAAAAAATCGAAAGAAGTGAGAGCGGTCAAAAGAAATTGCAGATTCGGAATCAGCATCAAATTCCAGTTATAATCGATATTTTCATTCTTGCTGAGCGGCGAAGCCGCTCAGCGAGACTTGTTCCAAAATATATATATTTAGTTGTCAACATAGTCACCATTTTTATTAATTACATCTTTCCATCTTGCCATAAGCTTTCCGATTCCTTCTTCATAGAATTTAGCCAGTTTGGACATGTGAACTAACATATGAACTAACTTCATTTCAATTTCTTCTCTTGAAGTAAGACTTTGTCTCATTAAATGACTCTGTAAGCTCCTGAAAAGATAAAAATCGGTGTGAGCAAGATCGGGAGAATATGGTGGGTGATGCATGGCTTCCCATCCAAATTCTTCAGTAAGATTTTTGGTTGCTCTTAAAGTGTGGGGTCTGGCATTGTCATGGTGCACTAGTGCAGAATCACTCCTTTTCAATAGACCAAAAAAAAGCCATTTTTCCTGTAAAATTGCTTTTTAACAAGTTAGCTGCTGACAGTAAACTTCAAATGTTATTGTTTGATTGTCACTCTATGGTTCATAATAAATAATTCCCTTCAAATCATACCATACACACAAGAATTTTTTTTTAAGGATGCAGTCCACTTCTCGGCTGTGGAATTTGTTTTGAACCACAACTTAGCCATTGTCTTTTGTGCTTAACATTGTTGTGAAGGATTCACTTCTTGTCGCTATTTATGATTCGGTCTAAAAAAGGTGACTGAAGTTCACGAGAACACAGTGAAACACAATGGGTCACACGCTGTTGCCTGTTGATTTCTGACGAATCGTGTGGGACCCATTTCCCAGCCTTTGAGACTTTGCCAAGTCTTTTCATTTCTGGAGATATGGTCATATGGCTTACATTATTACAGATATACCGTACAGTCGCTTTTCATACATGCTCTGTAATATTAAGTTGTGATCAGGAATTGGCGCTAGATGTTTTGGACACGTTTGATACGCGTCCCTGTTTTGTTTACTTGTTGTTTACTTGTTGAGTTAGGCACCCAGCCTTTAGGGGCATAGGGGCCTTGTCCACAGATGATTGTAGCACAGCTAAATTGCAGCCGAGAATCCCGTGTCTTCCAGGAACTTAATTAGCCGTTTTGGAGGGAAATCTTCTGACAGTAGCACACTCAAGGACAGGGTCTTTCCAGTCTTGCTGCACTCCAAGATTAGTTGATGGCGTGAGGCAGTCAGAGCTGGGCACTGAACAAAAATATGCTCAAATGAGCACTTGCACTTGCAGGATGAGCAGGAGGCTGGGGATGAACCTGAGAAGATATGTTGGTGGGTGAGACGGCTCACTCCAAGTCTCACTCGCGAAATTATTACTTGCTCCCGACGAGGAAGGGAAAGGTATGGAGCAATCCCCAATGTGGGTTTGATTTGTATCAGGGTGGAGCGTGATGCGGACCACTGTGCTTGCCACTGCTCCCTATAATAGGTCTTGATGAGGTGATTGATTTCTTTCGAAGAATAGCAGACTGATGCGGTTGGATGATTTGATGCATTCCGAGCCAGCTGGTCAACTCTTTCGTTGCCAGGAATTCCAACATGAGAGGGAACCCATTCCAGCGTAAATTTGCTGGGAAATTTGTGGAGTAAGGTTGCTATACTGAAGGTTAGGAAGTGTGACTTGCGGTGCAGGTTTTGGATAGCTCTGATAGAGCTGAGTGAGTCTGTCAATATAAGAAATGGTCCAGGTTGCTTGGAGAAAAAGGATATTGCAGTGAGGATAGCATAGAGTTCTGTAGTTAGTACTGAAGAATAGTCTGGTAGATGAGCAAGAAGTGACGTTCCATCCGCCCACACTGCCGCTCCGCTCCCTCCCGCACCACGGGAGCCCCTGTTTTGTTTTGGTGGTGCAACTCGGCTCTTGTTGTTGTTGACTTGTTGTTTCCGGTTTCTTGGAGCTTCGGAAATAATTCCATGCAGCACCACGCCTTCAAAGTTGTAGATTGATGCTCTGAAGTCCCCTTGAAATTGAATTCCAAGCATATTAGTAGGACAGAAACTCAACGAGTGCTTGGGATTGTCTTTGATGCTCCAAAGCTTACCTTTCTTCCTCACTTAAATGATCTCAAAATTGATGGGCAAAGACGAGTGCAGATACTTAGTTAGGGCGTTGTCTGGAGTCTCCTGGGGATCCTCACAAAAGTTACTGCGACAAGTGTACATTTCATTTGTGAGAAGCAAACTTGTATATGGGCATGTAATATTCCCGGAGTTTTCGGAGAGGAGCTTGAATTTGCTAAACAAAATTCAAAACTCAGCCCTCAGATGTATGTTGGGTGTTCGAAAGACATCTCCTATATCTTCAATAGAAGCTGAAGCATACATTATGCCTCTCAAGCTGTACTTGTATTTTCTCTATGTTAAGTGGTGCTTGAGATACAGCAATTCTAGCAGGGATTCATGCTTCATCCTGTAAAAGCTTCTTTTCCTCTAAATGAGTTCAAATACTGAATAGCATCCGATTTACCTTCCCTCAATTAGAAGTAAACACTGATCTCCCTGTTGCTTCATTTGAACTCCCCACTTTGCCCGTCTGAACATCCTTTCCGGACGTACAGTCACTTAGTTCAGGCGAGATCAATAGAAAATTTGAGGATTATGTTGTGAAGCAATACGGCGATAGCTACAAGGTGTATACTGATGGATCTAAACTAGAGTCAGGTTCTACATCTGCTGCTATGTACATTCCACATCTGAAATTATCCACAGCTTGGTTGCTCAACCTTGGCCACTCAATAGTTGGAGCTGTAGCATTTGTGTTGAGTTTGGCGGTTGGCGGAAGATTGTTATTATATCTGAATATGGTTATTACCGTCAACTCAAACAACTCCCGACAGTGCTCGGGAAATTACAAGAAAGGGATAATGACGACGAAGTCAGGACTCAGCCTTTTTTGTGAATTTATTGGAGGAAAAACCGGGAGGACTGGCA
The DNA here is from genome assembly GCA_030386875.1 of Morinoia aosen. Lineage (NCBI taxonomy): Eukaryota > Metazoa > Arthropoda > Malacostraca > Amphipoda > Talitridae > Morinoia > Morinoia aosen. Next base: position 45,916,201 of record CM059559.1, read on the forward strand.
ATGAGCTTGGTCTCGAAGAGCTTGTCTAGGTGGGCACTCCGTGCCAGCGAGGTCCGGTGAGCGATGGTGAGGTCCGGCGAACGATGGTGTCGGCAGGATGTAAATGAGTTGTGTTTGGGAATTTTAATAAGCTCAATTTAGACTAACTGGCAGCATAGGCCTTTGAAAACTCGTGACGGGTTGATGTGTCACTTTATGGTTTCAGCTTTATTACTTCCAAGCTGGACAAGCACGTTATCGTAATAGAAGCAGGTAGGTTTAGCTAGCCTGTGAGTGTAATCTTTGGCTTTACTACCTTCAAAAATAACCAAGATAATTTGCAAAGGGAATAGATTGTAAATGAAATAGCTCAGGTGTAAGGCTCAAGGCGTGAGCCTCAGGTGTAAAGTTCAGACGTTAAGGTTCAGACGTTAAGGTTCAGACGTTAAGGTTCAGACGTTTAGGTTCAGACGTTAAGGTTCAGACGTTAAGGTTCAGACGTTAAGGTTCAGACGTTTAGGTTCAGACGTTAAGGTTCAGACATTTAGGTTCAGACGTTTAGGTTCAGACCCAGGGAGATGTGTTGTGGCGTTTGGCGATGTCGTTGAGGTTCTGCAAGAATCGAAGACGCTGGATGAGAAGTTCCAGGGAAGACATCAAGGAAAATTCCACAACTGACAATCCCTAGACTGTAATGGTAACTTTTCCCATCTCGGAGAAACACAGAGACGTCCTACAGATTCACACGAGCTAATTGAATTTGTTTCTCTTTTTCGAGCTCAAGAAATAGGATAGGCAAAAACTCTTTTTACAACTGCCCTTGCTTTTAAATATTAAGAGCATGAAATTTAAGAATTTTTGGTAATGAACTAATTGTGATTTAGATTAAGAAAAACTAAATGCGATTTAACACACAATTTATGAAGGGTACTGAAAAATGAAAAGCTAAAAATTTGCAGGAAAGTATGACTGAATTTCGTACTCTAATATCCGAACGAAAAATAATAAAAAACATTCCTAATTTATTAACACGTCAAACACACTGAAGAAAAATACTGCAAGTATATGTTGTAAAAAAGGAAAATTATTCCACACAAATATAGTGCAATTTAAATCACAGAGTAATGACATGAGACAGCAGTTTATGCTACGCCATTTTTGGAAACAAAGACGCCGGCGACAAAAGCGTCGTCAACAAAGACGCCAGCAACAAAGGCGCCGGCAGTTTTGCCGCGCTCTCTCACTAGTATTCCATGAACGGATCTCGATATCAATATGACAGCTGCAAGTGTATTACTTTGTAGTAAGGAAAAGAACGTAGTTAAATATAATAATAACTCGACACAAGAAATGAACGTGACACGCGATATTTTACGCCATGTCACGTTGGAATAGCACTTGAAATAAGCCATGCTATTCTAAGAATTCTACCACTATTTTTGTCTATCGATATATCACGACACTGACCAGATCCTTACTTAAACACAATGCACAAGAAATGACACGATATACTTTACCCGCTTTGCTCTATTTTTCACTTAATTTCTTTCACTTACAAGAGCGCGGTACGCACGAGCTAGGAAGGCACGAGAGAGTGTGACGCTGCAAGAATTCGAGCGTCGCGCTTGGTGTTGCCACTTTCAGAGGCTTCAAACTCGAAAATGTCGATTGTTATTTTATATTTCATGTATTTACACAAAAACTTCAAGAGTTTTCAATTATAAGTTGAAAATTATTAATAATAAATTAGAGTAAGATTTTTAATGCTAATAGTTATGCTATTTGAATGTGAAATGAGAATTTCATTGAATTTATACATTTTGTAGCAGATGCTACATTACCCCCCAAGGCGCAGACCGAAAGGTCCACCCGCTACCATCATTCGTAGCGGGAAGGAGGTCGAACTACGCGACCATACCGGGTCTGGCAGTCGGAGAATGTTACTGAGCGGGGAAGCTTCACCAAACGGGTCTGTAAATTTAGATCAGCAAGAGTTCTAGGAACAGGAGTTACTGCAGCGGGCTCGTCTGGTCTCCCCAGACTTGTCGCTGTTTCACTAAGAGGACTAGAATTAGAGTTAAGGATAGGATTCGAAGATACAGGCAAAAAGAAAGGGTTACACTCAAGTTGACTAGGCAACGATGCAGCCAACTGAGGAAGCTGAGATGGAAGATATGATCGAGTCTCAGTGGAAAGGAAGTTCTGTGGAGAACATGAAGGGTTAGAAATGACACTATTATCGGAGGTAAAGGCTGCCTTTAATCTATCTATGCTAACAGGGTCGTGTGAACCAGATCTATCAAGGACAAAATATTTCGGCGTCATCTTGACTATTTTGAATGGGCCATCATAAGAGCGTGTGAGGGTAGGTTTTATGGCGTCATTGCGGACGTACACATGTGTGCAATTCCGCAAAGCAGGGTCAAGTTTGTCTTTTGTCTGAGGCATTCGTGGGGCAACATACTTGATCTGACGCATGCAATCTTTGAGACAGGTTACACATGCGGAACGATCAGCAGATGAAAATTCAGGCAACGGTTTTGGGTCAACAATGTCGCCCGGGAGGCGAAGCGTCTTTCCATATAACATTTCTGCTGCTGTGCACTGCTGATCCTGTCTATGCAAATTGCTGATGATCAGTAATACTACTGGAAGTCGGTCGGTCCAGTCGTGACTGCAGTTAAGGCAACGCAATGCACTCTTTAAATCTCTGTAGACTCTCTCAATAAGTCCATTCGACTGCGGATGATAAGCGGTGGTACTAGTATTTTCGCAACCTAAGGCGGCGCTAAGCTCACTCCAGAATTTGGAGGTAAATTGTGATCCCCGGTCATGCGTGACACTTAAGGGAACCCCAAATCTGGAAATCCAGTTACTCATGAAGGCGCGCGCTACAGTCTCAGTTTGGGTATCAGGAAGAGGCACGGCCTCAACCCATCTTGAGAATCTATCAATTATTGTTAACAAATAGGAATAACCACGCGATAAAGGCAAAGGACCCACCAAATCTAGGTGGACCGCGTCGAACTTGTGACCTGTGCATGCGCAACTCTGCAGCGCTGCACGATTATGTTTCACAACTTTGCTACTCTGACACGCATGGCAATTTCGCACAATTTGCTTAACCTCCTTACGCATCGCTGGCCAGACGAAACGATCGGAAATCAAACGCAATGTACGGTTAATACCGGGGTGTGACAGAGAGTGGTAGTGAAGAATAGCTACTCTGCGGAGAGTCGCAGGCAGATACAGACGAGAGAGTCGCTCAGCATCACGGTACACGCCGTCAACAAGGGTTAGTTTTAAGGAGTTAGTGTTAGAAGGTTTGAGAAGGTCCTGAAGTTCAGGATCCTCCTTTTGGGCGTTACTAATATTCCCGAAGGTGATTTCCCCACCGGGGTTGATAGAGTTAATCCTAGAAAGACAATCTCCCACTGTATTCTCTAAGCCTTTAATGTAACGGATGTCAGTGGTAAACTGACTAATGAAAGATAGGTGTCGAGCTTCTCTTGGCGAATGCCGCTCAGACGGCATCTTAATCGCTGAGGTCAAAGGTTTGTGATCTGTGTAGATCACGAACTCCCTTGCCTCTAGAGCACAGCGAAAGTGTCTCACAGACAAGTAGATAGCAAGGAGTTCCCTACCGAACGCGCTGTAAGCACGCTCAGTGGGCGATAGCTTTTTGGAAAAGAAGGCAAGAGGAGAGATGTTAGTCCCTACTTTCTGCTGCAAAACGGCACCTACGGCAGTACTTGAGGCGTCAACCACCAGACAGAAATCAGCATTGGCAATCGGGTAAGATAATTCAGTCGCAGCAGCTAGCTTATGCTTAATCTCGTCGAAGGCTTTGCGCGCATCCTCTGTCCATTTTACATCAGCAGCTTTGCCTTTTCTCTTTGGTTCCAGCAAATCTGACAAAAGAGCTAAGGTTTGAGCACAGTTGCGTATAAAGCTGTGATAGAAGTTAACAGAACCTAGGAACCTTCTCAGTTCCTTCTGGGTCTGTGGAAGAGGGAAGTTTCTGATTACCTCCAGTTTGGAAGGCAAAGGTTTTAGACCTAGGCTAGAGATTTCATGACCTAAGTAAATCAGTGATGGCTTTCCGAGCTCACATTTTGCAGGATTCACTAGGAGTCCGTTGTCAGAAAGTCTTTCAAAAACGACCTTCAAGTGGTCTTTGTGCAGCTCCGGGGTTGCGGATGCCACCAAAATGTCGTCCAGATACACATAGGCAAAGGTGAGATCCGAGAAGATCTCAGACATGTGCCTCTGGAACGTCTGAGGTGCGTTCCGCAACCCGTATGGCATCTTTAAAAACTCGAAGAGACCAAACGGAGTGATTACCGCGGTCTTAGGTATAGCGCTTTCCTCAAGTGGAATTTGATGAAAGGCTTGTTGTAGATCAATCTTTGAGAAAATTTGTGCTCCTTCTAAATTAGCACTAAAATCATGAAGGAAAGGTATAGGGAAGCGGTCAGGTAGAGTAACGGCATTCAACCTGCGGAAATCCCCGCACGGTCTGAATTCACCGTTAGCCTTGGGTACTAGCAAGAGAGGGCTAGCCCAAGGGCTTTTGGAACTGCGAATGATTCCGCTCTCCAACATGCGCGCGAATTCTTTCTTGGCTACAGCCAATCGATCAGGCGGTAAGCGTCTAGCTCTAGAGTAAACAGGCGGTCCTGTTGTCTCGATATAGTGTTTTGTGCATGTCTGCATGTTATTAGAAGCTAAGTTAGGATTCGTTAATGCAGGGTATTCTGCGAGCACCTGCTCGAACATGCACTCGTCTTTGAAAGCAATGGCGAAGGAATGCAAAACGTTATCTCTAGCCATGCCAAAAGCGGGAATTGAGATCTGTGTTGGACCAGGGAGTCCTCTTTCCATCTTGGAATAATGGAGTACGGCAACGATTATAAGTATGAGTGTGGGGTATAAAGAAACAGTCGTTACAGTCGTACATGTACTGTACGTCCGTCGAGCACGGCGGCAAGAACAAGAAGAAGGATCTCGATCGCTCTACACAGGCAGTTAACACATGAACATAGAAAACGGGACGGAAGTAATTTAATGGGTGACTGCGACAACTCATATATAATAATAAATATATATACTGAAGTTGGATCTCAACACACCCCCTCCAACTGAAGTATTCCATCCCACTATGCATCAATTCACATAGTAATCAATTAGAGCTAACATCTCAACGTTCAGATCTTTCATTGAACATTGAACAGCAGAAAAAACAACATAAAAAAATCATCAGTGTAGATCAACAGATTACACTGATCATGATACAAAAAAAATATAACGCCCAATAATACATAGCTCGCATTAGCGCTAAGAGTATTGTACTCAAGAAAGTTCTACCCTTTCTTGCAATTTGTGTACACAAAAGCTAAACAAGAAACATGTCAGACACAGTAACTTAGAATTAAACACACACTTTGAACTTGAGCAACGACTGTCTGGTAACAGGCTTTGTGAACATGTCAGCCATGTTTTCCTCTGAAGGAACGAAGCTCAAAACTGCTTTATTGTCTTGAATGATTGCTCGAATGAAATGAAATCTTATGTCTATATGTTTCGAGCGTTGATGATGAACAGGGTTTTTGGCTAGGTCAATAGCACCTCTATTATCAACAAAAATCTCAACAGGTTCACCATATCCATCCATATCACATAGTAGCTGTTTGAGAAAAATTCCCTCCAGCACAGCATAAGTCAGGGCAATGTACTCTGCTTCGCAGCTTGAAAGAGCAACAATATTTTGTTTCTTGGACTTCCAAGATATCAGTGAACTGTTGCTAGATGACTTAAACACATATCCTGATATGCTCTTCCGGTCAGAGGATCCACCCCAGTCGGAGTCAGAGAAACCAGTAATTTGCACGGGGTTCTCGGATTTCACAAATTTCAAACCATTTGAAATGGTACCTTTAAGATACTTCAACACAAATTTACACAAATTCAAATGAGCATTTGTTGGGCAAGTTAAATGTTGCGATAGTAAAGTAACAACATAGCAAATATCAGGCCTAGTACAAGTCATCAAGTAGATCAGGCTGCCAACAATCTCACGGAACAGTTTTGGATCGCACAAATTCCTAGAATCAGAGTTTACATCAAGCTTGTTGGCACTGGGATCACATGGTATAGACTTAGGCTTACAATCAGACATCCTAAATTTGGACAAAATTTTCTCAACGTACTTTGACTGCTTTATCTCAATTGAGTCATGCTTCACATCAAATTCAATGCCTAAAAAACAAGAAATTTGTCCAAGATCTTTCATTTTGAAATTATTTGACAACAAACACTTGACTTCCTTCAATACAACAGCGTTGGAAGAGGCCAAAATTAAGTCATCAACCCATACAATGGTAATCACTTTTCCAGAGTCGCTTTCCCTCACATAGACACAAGTATCACTGAGAGATTGAACAAAATTTTGTTCAACAAGAAAATGATGCAAGAGGTTGTTCCAGTTACGGCCACTTTGTTTTAAGCCATACAAAAATTTTTTGAGTTTGCAGACTAACTTCTCTCCATTTTTGTCAAGTTCAACAAATCCCTCAGGCTGTTCAACAAAAACATCACAGTCTATTTTTGCATGAAGATAAGCAGTGCACACATCCATCTGATGCACAATGTACGACTTTTGCACAGCAATATCCATCAGCATTCTAACAGAAGTTAGACGTGCTGTTGGAGAAAAGGTTTCTGTGAAGTCTACATCACCTACTTGGGAATATCCCTTGGCTACATAACGAGCTTTGAAAGTTTCCTGATCATTGGGTCCTGATTTAACACTATAGACCCATCGTCCTCCAATAACAGATCTATCTTTTGGCTTTTTAACAAGTTCGTACGTCTCATTATCGGCTAGTGCAGCCATCTCATTAGTCATTGCCTCCTGCCATGCAACAGAATCTGGGGATGAAATTGCCTCAGAGTAAGACTTAGGGATACTACTCACTCTGTTGCAATAATCGACAAAATTATTAGTGATATCCAATTCATCTGGATCAACATAGTCTTTTAAATAAGCTGGGGGCTTCTTTTCTCTCAAAGGAAATCTTCTAGTGGGCTCTGCATCTGAATGAGTTTCATTTTGAATCACTTCTGGGACAGTCCCAGGTTTCAACTCAGCCTTATCAGCCTTCTCACTTTGTTTCAGCTCAGCAGGGTTATCTACAGCAATGAACTCATCCTCAACCACCACATTTCTAGAAATTTTATCACAGAATGTGACACACCTGACTCTTTTTATTTGACAAGTTTCAGGGAAATAAATCATGTAAGCAGGGCTGCACGGGTCATATCCCACAAAAATACCCTGCTCTGACCTAGGGTCAAGCTTTCCTGGGTTTTGAAACATGGCAAAACATTTTGAACCAAAAATGTGCATATTGGAAAGGTCAGGTTTCTTTCCCGTGAACATCTCAAAAGGAGTTTTGCCTGTTCTTTGTTGAAACACCTATTTCTAATGTAAGCAGCTGTTCTTACAGCATGATTCCACAACTCTTTTGGCAAATTTGCATGTAGCAACAAACACCTAGCCATCTCAAACAATGATCTCCAAGATCTCTCAGCAGTTCCATTCTGATGGGGAGAGTACGGAGCTGAAAATTCATGTTTTATTTTGTTCTCCGTGACAACAGCTTTGAACAAGTTTGAGGTATACTCAGTGCCGTTATCCGTTCTTAGACGCTTTACAGAGCCAAATGGAGCAGAATCAGCCAAGAATTTCTTGAATGCTCCAACAGAATCACTTTTGCTCTTTAGAAAATAAACAAAAATAAGACCTGAAAAATCATCAACAAAAGACATGACATACATGGAATTTTCAAAAGAAGTAGGACTTATAGGTCCAGCTAAGTCACTATGGACTAGCTCCAGGGGTTTCTTTGATTTTTCATCAGGGTCTCTGTTTCTATACTGACACATTTTGCCCTGGACACAGATCTCACAATCGAAATTATGCTTGTTGGTAATTTTCATTCCTTTAGTAATACCTTCTAGGCTCAACACATCTTTTACATTACAATGCCCAAGAATATTGTGCTACTCCTCCAGAGTGTGTTCACCAACAGCCTTAATAGAATCAACAAAGCTTACAGAATTAAAATAATACAGCTTACCACATTTTTTAATATTAAATGCAGTCCCATCTGAAGCAAACAACTTTGAGGCGTTTTGACTGAAATTGAATGATGCACCCTGATCAATAGCAGCCTGGACAGAGAAAATATTCTGCTTAAAACTAGGAATACAAAGAACATTTTTTAGAAGAACATTGTGTTTCCTATTTTTGGCGTCAGTCAAAGTAATTCTCGCATCACCTTTACACTCTACAATATTGTTCATCCTAGAACTATCCGCTCATTCAATGAAATGATTACTAGGGTCGAAACTTTCATCTAAAGATACAAACTTAGATTTATCACAAATAATGTGAGCAGTAGCTCCACAATCCACCAGTAACTTTGCACTGTCAACAACAGGAGCACTTTCTGAGTCTGTTGATCCTCTAAAACAAAAAGAGCTTTTCACATCTTTGCTATCAGTAGCCATCGCTTTCGCGGTATCTCTCTTTCTGCAAAAATTAGTATCATGAGATGCACTTTTACAAATTGAACACCACCGATTTTTCTTTGCACTGTGACTTTTACACTCAGATTTCTTGTGACCTGACTTACCACATAAGTAACAAGTAATTTTCGAGTCTTTCACTTTCATAACTCTTTCTTCACTTTCACAGTAGCCTTGTCGGGTCTTCTTTGTTTCCTCTTCACTCTTGAGAGACGATTTGAATTTGTGGAAATTCATTTCTGTACTGTCACTTTGCGTGATGACAGTAGAAAACGCGTTGTAGGCAGCTGGCAATCCCCTGATAATCATGGCGATTATCAGTCCATCGCTGATACTTTCGCCGGCTTTCTTCAGGTAGGATGCAGTTGTCTCTGCCCGCAGCAAGTAGTCGGTTACCGTCTCGCCATTTTTCATCTTCAGCGCGGCCAACTCGCAATACAGAGAAATTATTCTCGGTTTACTGCTGCCGAGGTAATGATCACGCAGAATCTTCATGGATTTTCTTCCATCTCCATACGCGTCTCTGATAATCAACGAGAGACTTTTATCATCGAGCCTTTGTACAAGCTCGGAGAACACTTTCTTATTCTTCTCAACATCCAGACTTGATTCTTCGCCCTCAAGGACGGCACCCAACGATTTCAAGTCTAGGTAGGCCCGAAATTTCACTTCCCACAACTCATACCTTTCATCATCGCCATCAAAAGTTAGGTTACTGGGCCCATAACCTGTTGGACCAGGGAGTCCTCTTTCCATCTTGGAATAATGGAGTACGGCAACGATTATAAGTATGAGTGTGGGGTATAAAGAAACACAGTTGGTAATCTAGGAACTACATGTACTGTACGTCCGTCGAGCACGGCGGCAAGAACAAGAAGAAGGAGCTCGATCGCTCTACACAGGCAGTTAACACATGAACATAGAAAACGGGACGGAAGTAATTTAATGGGTGACTGCGACAACTCATATATAATAATAAATATATATACTGAAGTTGGATCTCAACAATCTGTGTCTCCTCGTCCCTAATTTTATGGTTTTTAACATCAACAATTATGCCATACTTGGCTAGAAAATCAGCCCCGATGATGGGCTCTTGGACATCAGCTATCATGAAAGTAAAGGTGAATTTTCTCCTCAATCCCAGACTGCACTCGAGTGCTCTCTCTCCATAACAAGCTATTGGCGTGCCATTCGCGGCGCGTAGCGTTGCCGAGCGAATATTCGTTTTGTCTTTCGCCGTAGCTGGTATTATGGACACGCTTGAACCTGTGTCTATTAGGAATCGAAGTTTTGTAATATGATCGAAAACGATCAGCAAGCGAGTGGTCTGGGAGTTATGCAACGCAGTACTCGCTACTATGCGTCGCTGTTGGCATTTCCCGAAGTCATTTCGGTATAGCGGGGGCAGAAGCGTGAAGCACATTTGCGCGCTTGGTCACCAAACTTTTGATGATACCAGCATAAGTTACTACTAGCATCACGAGAGCGCGACCTAAAGCGGCGGGTTTGAGCTGACCTATCATAAGATTAACCTCTATCAAAACGTTGCGGAGGATAGTCATAGGGATAGTCGTAGGCATTTTGGTAGCTTTGGGATCTCCCTGGGCCTTGCTGGATATGAACTACGCTGTGACCTAACTGGCAATTCTGTAAAGCTTGCTTTAATTCTGCGATTTCGCGCTGCATTGTTTCCATAGAAGGAGAAGGTTGAATATTAGGAGCATTCGACGGGCTAAAACTCGCAGCTGATGCGTTCAAGGAAGCTACCTGCGGTGTGTGTGTCATGTTTAAGTTGCGCATCACTGTTTCTGTGGACTCTGCAAGCATCTCCAATGTTTGGTCCGGGCTTACTAACGATAGAAAAGGGCGCACGTTGCTAGGTAGTTTGTTCATAAAAACTTCTTTGAGGAATCCCAAAGCCATGTTTACACCGGCTGATAATCTTTTGAGTTCTTTCACTAACGCTGTTGGAGAGAAAGTGACAGAGACAGGTGGAATCGCTGACTCGTTCACCAGAGAACTAAACTTGTTCGTGTCGGACAACTCTAACTTTGCCATGATTCTATCTTTCAAGATTCCGTAAGGATTAACAGCAGGCGGGTTCGCAATGAGACTATTCGAGTCATTTAGCAATTTCGTGGGTGCAGCTGCGACGAGGGAATAGAACATATCGCTCTCGTCCCTAATATTATTATACCTAAATATTGCCTCTACTTGGTTAAACCAAGTGACGCTGTCTTCTGGTATGAAAAGAGGTAGGCTAAGAGGTTTCGTGCGCGCTCGATCTTCATTTTCTGTGTCGGGCATGCTGGCAATTTTCTTTTTGAATGCAAAATCAAGCTATAACGGCACGGAATTTGTGTAATCGACGCCTAATAACTTTGCAATTAGAGTGTCACAGGTTTGCGTTATGAATTTACCTACTCAATCATTCAAATAAAGTTGAAACGGAAAGAAGAAAAAAATTTTGGAAACGAAAATTTTTGCGGTATGCGGCAATTAGCGTGGGCACGAAAGGCAGGTGAAAAAAAAAAATTTCTACCTACTGTGGCATATGAGACAGAAAGAACAGGATAGCGCTGAAAAAAAAATTATTAGAGCTGCTCAGAGAACATTAGCAAGGTTAAATCCATAGAAATTCTCAAGGACTACGACATGGGAAACTTATCACTACAATGATATGCCAACACTATCCTCTCTCACAATTTCCCAAACACTTATCGAGTTGAATATATTTTTTTTTATTTAAGTTTTAAGGCTGGGGTCACCAGTGTTGAGTTTGGCGGTTGGCGGAAGATTGTTATTATATCTGAATATGGTTATTACCGTCAACTCAAACAACTCTCGACAGTGCTCGTGAAATTACAAGAAAGGGATAATGACGACGAAGTCAGGACTCAGCTTTTTTTGTGAATTTATTGGAGGAAAAACCGGGAGGACTGGTAATGAGCTTGGTCTCGAAGAGCTTGTCTAGGTGGGCACTCCGTGCCAGCGAGGTCCGGTGAGCGATGGTGAGGTCCGGCGAACGATGGTGTCGGCAGGATGTAAATGAGTTGTGTTTGGGAATTTTAATATGCTCAATTTAGACTAACTGGCAGCATAGGCCTTTGAAAAGTCGTGACGGGTTGATGTGTCACTTTATGGTTTCAGCTTTATTACTTCCAAGCTGGACAAGCACGTTATCGTAATAGAAGCAGGTAGGTTTAGCTAGCCTGTGAGTGTAATCTTAAGGCCTGTTGACACGTGAACTGGCCGAGCGCTCCACCGAGAAAGAGAGGCTTAAACCACGCCCATTTTCTCTCGTTTCAGGGTGAATGGAGCAGTAGACAACAGTCTGTCTGAAGGCCCGTCCACACTATCAATCTTTCGCCCGAAGTTCGTGTTTTTCGGCAGTCCGCGAACACGAACACAGGTGAAAAGTTCGCAGATTTCGGTGTGTTTGTGTTTTCGAACGTGTTGGAAAACACGAACACGAACTTTCGGTCAAACAGCGAACACTTGCTTTGTTTATGTATTGTGGAAGGGGGTTTTGCGAGTGAATTACTTGGTTTCTATGTCTTTTTTCCTATTTCATCGATTTATTTATGTTTTTGGTGCAAATTATGTTAATTGTAAGGTGGCACGGACATTTATTTACCAAAATGAACCACGTAACGATGTTATTTCATTTTATTCAGATATGGCTGAATATGTAAGTAGGTTTGGATTTAATTGATGTGAATGTAATTAAATAAAAATCGCTGAAACTGAAGCTGAATATGCATAAAATTATCAAAGTGCACTTATTTTGACATCTAAATATAATTTTGGATATTTTTCAGTCCTAGTATGCCAAGAGTGGTAGCTACTAATTTGCTGCTGATAAAACTGGCACAAAAATTAATTCCCTAAATCTGTTGCTATTATTTATTGTAAGTTATTTCTTTTCAAAATTTTTTTGTTAAAATTGTTAGAATACTTTATTTCCCTTATAGCCTGCTACTGATATTAGAATCAAGTCCCTAGATTAGAAATTGTACTATAAAAAAAATCATCTGGGAGATATATATACTCTCTTGCTAACTTATAATTTGTAGTTTAAAAAGCATGATTACCACCAATTTTAAAAATGGACCTGCACTGTTGAACCATTGATTTGGAAAAAAGCATGAGCTGTTTGTAGTCATTTACATATTAGTTCAGAATTTGAATATTTTTGTTTATAGAAAAGCATTGGGAAACTCTTATTATCTAGGTCTCTTTTTGCATTTTAGAAACTGCTTTATGGGACTTGTTAGGCTTATGAAAATTTCAACTTTTGCTTGTGGATCCAACAGTGAATTGCTGTAAATTAAGCTTTTCCTACAATTTTGGTAACAGCTAGTTAATCCTATTTAAATATGTCTTGAAATCTTTTGCTTTGGGTAATGTATTGTTTTAACTTGTTATATCATGAATGTGGCCCTATTGGAAGTGGGATAAATCATCTGTTCTAAACTATTATGTCTGAAACTTAATTCAAAAAATATCCGCTATATATCTAGAAAAGTAAATTCATCCAACATGTCATTCTTTATGGTAAAGTGTGTGCTGTAGTAGAAGCATCAATTATCATTGCATTGAATTGATGTATATTTGTGAAGACTTTGCTGTAACAGTGATAGTTATCATTTAGGGCTGTTTCTTAACTGTCGTGTGTCATAGGCGCAGTCAGTAAAATTAAACCAAATGCTTTACCCCCTTTTTGTGTATTTTTCAGAAAGTTTTCAAACAATTGGCTATTTTAAATAAAAACTAAGGCAGTTGCCTTAGGTTGCCTCTGTAGTACTTCAAAGTTGTTATTGAGCAGTGGTGACTCAATGTCATTAGGTGTCTCTCCTATGGAACTGCAGAGCTGGGTCTTCAGAATCTTCAACAATGGTAAGTAGTTCAGTGAATTGTTCAATTTTTCTACCTAACTTCATTCATGACAATTGAAGTCAGTAAGATTAGTATGTATGAAAGCTTTGTTTAAAAAATATGGTCCTTAAGTAATGAATTTTCATGGCAAATAGGCCAAACAATGGAAAATAAATGCAGAAGTGTGAATTAGAATAGATTTTTTCATTATTTGTGAAACAAAATTTTGGTTCTCTTACAAACCAGCCTGTTATGCAGGTTGTAAATTGGATACATTTTTTCTTAATCAATATTATTTGTTACAAATACTATTGGAAATGATTTTCAACTTTTAACATCAGGTGCCACTTCCAGCGCTTTAGCTTTGGCAAAATTCTGGCTTTGTCACATCTCTCTACAAAAACAACTTTGATGGACTTCATCTATGTTTGATTGAAATTTTACAAAATTAAACTTTGATTTGCTCCAGCATATAATTCCAATGTACCAAGTCATTCATAATTATTCAAGAGTTTCTATAATTTTTAGAGAGCCACTTGTGGTTAATAGGCAAATTATTTTCTTCTCTTCCGTCAGGTTGAGAAGCCCATTGCCACCCAAGTCCTTCAGTCCATTGCCACCTGAGAAGCAATTGAAATCATTGAAGACTATTCACGGGCCTTCCTCGAATGGGTTACCATCATTACAGGTCGTTACAAAGACCCTGCCTTCAAGTTCAAGCATCTCTGATGAATCCCTACCACCATCACCGTGGTCCTTTTTGTTGGTAGTCCTCTTCTCCAAACACAAGTCTCTAAACAGACTTGTGTTGGGTAAGTTTTGATTAGACTCTACATGAATTGAAAAGTGAAGGTTAAAATTTTTTTTAACACTTTCCCTGCGTTTCAATGACTGTTGGTTTGGTTAGCTTATAAGTAGCAGAACAGGTAAATCAATTTTCCGGCTTGAATATACACTCTATTTTAATTTTTCCTAATGATTATGAAAATTACATTTGCACAATAACATTTTACCTCGTATGTTTTCAATTATTTTTTAAAATGTCGGGAAACATCAGATGTCGTACATTTATACCTGCACTTAAATGGGCAATTAACCTGTTGGTACACATGTGGCCCAATACGCAGGGAACGTGTTAAAATAATGAAGCAGGGTGCTCTTTCTTCATTGTGGCATAATGTTTTGGCTCTTGTTTAATTTTTTTGTTGATTATAATTCCACAAAGGAAATTTTTCCACAAAGGAAATTTTTCCACAAAGGAAATTTTTCCACTGATCAACATCAGCCAATCATATAGTAAACAGTTTTGTTGCCATTAGCATCCTGATGTGCTGAAACAAAATGTATGTATTTACTTTGGTAGTACAGATGTTAATCAATTGTGTATGAAGTATTAAAAACAAAGTTCCTGCAATGCAAAAAATAATGTTGAGATCATGAAATGAGTAAAGTGCTTGATTGATCAAATTCTAGTCTTTTTGTATCTTGGTAATGATGTGCTTGACCAGTAATTACAAATGTACTCATCCGTTTGTTATGCTACATTATATGCTAGTTATGATTATTTAACATTACAATACCAGAGGGTATTTAAACTGTGCTTCAATATACTTTTTATATTAGTCATAAAGACAAATTATCTGAATTAGATATGTAGAATACAAATGCTATAATTCTATGAAGTATTTTTTCATTGAGCTAAATGTTCACCAAATGTTTACAAGAATGCCAATTAGGTTGTGTAGTGATGATTTTCATAAGAAATATTTATTTGCAATATACTTTTCATCAGTTTCATGTCAGAATTAGATGGCTTGCGGTTGACTACTTATTACAGAAATATGTTATTATTGTTAGCGGATTTTTAAACATTGCACAAACCCTGTGTACATGTTTGTACTCAATGATCCCTACTTTATACCTCTCTTTGGAACACCCTTGCTGTGGTTAAGGGAATCAAACGATTTTTTGGTATAAAACCTCAAAATTTAAATAAAATATTTCAATAGCGTCAAAAGCGAAATAAGCTTGCAGGTATTCACAACATGTTTGGAACATTCGAATGGACGTTCAGAGCCCTATGTGATGTGGATGTGGGTATGGGTAAATTTTAACAAATTTTGGACTACAACTGTCTATTCGAATGTTATAGACATGCTGCAAATACCCGAGAGCTTATTTCCCTACAGACGTATTTTTTTTATTTTTCAAAGAATTTACAAGAAAAATCGTTTGATTCCCTTAAGGAGGCTCAAAGTAACATGTATGTTCTCTTCATTGGTAATAAAATAGTGCAATGTTTGGGGAACAACAAACTTGCAATTTAAGCTGAAAGAAACAATTAACAACTTATGAGAAACCTTTGAAATAGTTTAGAAATTAAATCTTTATTGGTGAATTAATTTTACATAGCACTGCAATTTGGTTTAATCATAGTTTTTGTCAATGGATGATTAGATATTCAGTTTATAGATATCTGTGCATACAACAAGTCACCTTCGCAAATTTTTACCTTTCAAGGTATCTCTATGACTTGTTTCTGGTGCCTTTCACCTTTGACTTACTATTTTTATCCATGCAGTTATTTTCATTGTGAATATTGAATAAAATGAATTCACACACTTGCTCTTTGAGAACACCTGTTCTGGGTTAACTGTTGTCCTTATGTTAATCAGTTTCATGAAAATGCATTCTTCAACATGGTTGTAGGTAATTGACCTACAAAATTGTATTCAGAACAGGTTTATCATCTTCTTGGTAACTGGAACTATCGATGTCCTTCACGTTTGGGATCATACACAAAAATATTCAACTGTTTTTTCCCTTGCTTGAATACAGGACTACATGATTTTTTCAAAATTAAGTGATTAAGAATGCACCCTTTATGGGGTAGGTGTCGGTTTTTTGAATCCCAGCGGCATGCAGTGATTTCTCCCCGTTGGGAAAGGAGAGAACTCAGATACACCCTACCCAGGTGTCGGAAATGGGTACAGACTTGACCGGGTAACCGTCATTGTATCCTGATGTCAGTTATAAAGCATTTGAAAAACCAATGTGCATGATGATATGATGGCGGGTAAGGAAAGTATTAAGACACCAGTGCATTATAATATGATAGTATTGTAAAGTCATGAATCATTTACACCAGTAGTGCAAATGCCCCTCTCCAGTCGTGGAAAACCAAACGAGGAAGGTTTGGCAGCGCAGGACAGGACCACGGCTGGCCCACGAGCACAAACGAATAGGAGGGTCGAGCTCGGGCTGTGAACAAACATTAACGTCAAATAAGGTCGCAAGGAAATTAATTGCTTCAAGCGGAGAGAGTTCAGTTTATAATTCAAGAAATGCAATATTTTAGCTTTTCATAAATTAAAACATTGGCGGTATTATGGCAACTTTGCAAAATACCTTTTAGATTGAACCATACCTTCACTAAATCAAAAGATTATTACGATAATTAGAGTAGTTTGAATACCAGAAAATGTTTAAAATGATAATTCTTGGCATACTAGCATGTGTACATAAAACCTAATCCCTTCTCATCATTGAAGACCCCAAACTCCAATCCAACCAACACAGAAATTATGGAAAGTGATGGAATGGAGGATTAACATTTTTGATGGGAAATTCTCAAAAAAAGGTCAACCGAACCAAGCGCTACATGTCACTTTGACCCACCTCAAAAGCGAATTCGTTCTGAAGTCTCTGGTACCGCTGCAGTTGTCCACAGGAAGTTCACGGGGACGCTATTTGGGAATGCCTATGTAGGTAGTTGAGGCGGTCCATAGTTCATAATAGCTCTAGGACGCAGCAGCAGTTTTGCCTCCACGGATGAAAGCGGCACGGCAGCACCACATCGCGGAGCAGCACAGTTGCAGCGTCCACCGCTGCCGCCAGCTCAAGGAGCTCTCTCTTCTCACTTCATCATAGTGATGCTGAAGTGGCATGCAATCTCTAGAGAAGAGTTCATGAAATTCAAGATGCTTTATGGGAAACTTCACTTCAGGTAAAAATCACTGGCTGCAGATTCCGACTCTGCTTGCGACTGTGGAGTCTGTAAATGAGTACAACGAAGGGAATTACAGATGGAAGTCCACCGCAAAATTTTTTGATGGTTTATGCATTATTGTTTCATGAGATGTGAACAATACTACTGGCAGAAAACAGTGGTTATATAGATTCCCCTAGAAATCACAATATACATTTTGCTCAAGCACCTGAAAGTTCACAAATAATGGAACTAGTTTGGTTTCAAAGTAATTCTAATTGTAGTAGGTTGCAATCAACTACGAGAACAACTGAAATATACTTTGCACACCACTGCGTTTTTGTGAGAGAACTCATCAATTCAAGTAGCACCCCAAGACCAGACAGTGTTGCAAAAACATAGTGTTCAGCTCTGCTATTGTACCAAGTCAATACCGTATTTATGATGATATGTGGGTCACTTGACTCGTTTCATTACCATATTTCAAGGGATTTCAACTTACTGCAAATTTCTTAATGGTTTCAATATTCCAGAAAAATTATTTTTCTATTTGAGCAACATTACAATATTCATTGCAAAGTAATATATGAACCCAACACTGCAATGGGATGCTAACCTTCATGTTTTCATCCTTAAGTAGAGTATAGATGGCCTCAAGTTTCAGGTATGATAGAGAGCAACTGCTTTGATATTCTTGTTAAATACTGTAGAGAAGTGCATGAATCACCTCGTAGCAGCCACCTGTAAAAATATAATCCATACATAAGGAACACATTATAATGATTATGTACTACCTAGCATCAAAATTTGTGGAATATAATTGTCATGAGGTCCTGAATAGGAGCAAATTATTCATAATCAATATGAGATGTCTTAACAATAATTTAGAATAATTACCTATTATGCTTTTGTTTTTTATTTACGCATTACATTTCATTATATATTATCATATACGGATTATATTTATATACACAGAATTTATAAACAAAATTATATACATGGATAACTTACATTCCACTGTCACACTTTTCATGAAATATATAAGTGAGCAGGTGCTGACATACATGATAATGAATTAACAAAATATGGTCTTTAACAAGCAAAAAAAAATTCAATATAAAGATGGCCTGCTTGACATTCAGCTTTGAGTTCTCAAATTCTTCCCTTAGAACTATTTCTTATATATGTTCAGTAGTTATAAGAGATCTAGGTGTTTACAATGTTCACAGAAAAGCACTCAAAGATTTTTTGTGCAATAGTAAAAATACATTCAGGTATGCTTGACTGAGTAATGGATGCTTCAAAAATGTGCACAGAAAGTATGGATACTGCATATAGTTTAAGACACTAATAAAATACATAAGCTAAACTTTAAATTTTTGAAATAAATTGTTGGCTTAATTAAACAGAAAAATATTAAATAACTTCGGTAAATTACTTCCAATATTGTAGGAATATTTTATGACAAATGAAAAATATGAGCATTTTTCACCTCTTACAGAAAATTTAGGTCACAAAAAGTAAAAAAAAACATTCTATAGGCTGAGTAAGAGCATATTTTAAAGTTTTAAGCTCAAGTCTAAAATTTATACTTAATGAAGAGCATTGAAAAAGATCAAGGACATCAGCTGATCCCATCTTACCACTGTAACACTGATGGTATTCGAAATATTCTCATAATACATCAGCGATTCTTAATATTTTCTGTTCACACATGCCCACACAGATAAATTATGGTTATTAACTCTCAACAAATTAAATTTACCAAATATATGCATCAATCAACTACAACTTACTTGGGAAGCAGTATTGTTTGTTTACATGTTGCTCGCGAACAACTTCTGTCCGCCGAAAGCGTATAGTCTGGACGTCTGGACACGATTCGGAAAAGTTTGTGTTTTTGTTCGCGTTTTGGTGTGTTCGTGATTGACGAAGAGTTTGATAGTGTAGACGGGCCTTGAGTTTGGTCTTCGTCGAGCGAGTCAATGCTTGCCAGTGCAATTTCAGACGCTGAACGTGTAGGGTGTGCGTCTCTGCTCCCTGCCTACACGCTCTCTTGGAAAAGTGGCGTTTAGCTGCCAAAAAAGGACTTTTTTAAGCCAACGCTTCGCCCACATTTTCCTCATTCGTTTTTGTTTCTTCTTTATAGCCGCGACAACTCATAGAGATTGAAAACGCCATTGCCTGTCGCAGAGCCACCTTCGTACGTTCTCTCTCTACCGCTGCTAGGAGCAGACTGAGCCTCACTGAGGATCTTACTTGGAGCAGTCTACACCTCTGCCATGGTCCGTGTGGACACGCTGACTCGAACAAGCATTTTACTGAGCTCGTAGTGAAGCGCTCGCCCACTCCACGTGTCAACAGGCCTTTAGGCTTTACTACCTTCAAAAATAACCAAGATGATTTGCAAAGGGAATAGATTGTAAATGATATAGCTCAGGTGTAAGGCTCAATGCGTGAGCCTCAGGTGTAAAGTTCAGACGTTAAGGTTCAGACGTTAAGGTTCAGACGTTAAGGTTCAGACGTTTAGGTTCAGACGTTAAGGTTCAGACGTTAAGGTTCAGACGTTAAGGTTCAGACGTTTAGGTTCAGACGTTAAGGTTCAGACGTTAAGGTTCAGACGTTAAGGTTCAGACGTTTAGGTTCAGACGTTAAGGTTCAGACGTTTAGGTTCAGACCCAGGGAGATGTGTTGTGGCGTTTGGCGATGTCATTGAGGTTCTGCAAGAATCGAAGACGCTGGATGAGAAGTTCCAGGGAAGACATCAAGGAAAATTCCACAACTGACAATCCCTAGACTGTAATGGTAACTTTTCCCATCTCGGAGAAACACAGAGACGTCCTACAGATTCACACGAGCTAATTGAATTTGTTTCTCTTTGTCGAGCTCAAGAAATAGGATAGGCAAAAACTCTTTTTACAACTGCCCTTGCTTTTAAATATTAAGAGCATGAAATTTAAGAATTTTTGGTAATGAACTAATTGTGATTTAGATGAAGAAAAACTAAATGCGATTTAACACACAATTTATGAAGGGTACTGAAAAATTAAAAGCTAAAAATTTGCAGGAAAGTATGACTGAATTTCGTACTCGAATATCCGTACTAAAAATAATAAAAAGCATTCCTAATTTATTAACACGTCAAACACACTGAAGAAAAATACTGCAAGTATATGTTGTAAAAAAGGAAAATTATTCCACATAAATATAGTGCAATTTAAATCACAGAGTAATGACATGAGACAGCAGTTTATGCTACGCCATTTTTGGAAACAAAGACGCCGGCGACAAAAGCGTCGTCAACAAAGACGCCAGCAACAAAGGCGCCGGCAGTTTTGCCGCGCTCTCTCGCTAGTATTCCATGAACGGATCTCGATATCAATATGACAGCTGCAGGTGTATAACTTTGTAGTAAGGAAAAGACGTAGTTAAATATAATAATAACTCGACACAAGAAATGAACGCGACACGCGATATTTTACGCCATGTCACGTTGGAATAGCACTTGAAATAAACCATGCTATTCTAAGAATTCTACCACTATTTTTGTTTATCTATATATCACGACACTGACCAGATCCTTACTTAAACACAATGCACAAGAAATGACACGATATACTTTACCCGCTTTGCTCTATTTTTCACTTAATTTCTTTCACTTACAAGAGCGCGGTACGCACGAGCTAGGAAGGCACGAGAGAGTGTGACGCTGCAAGAATTCGAGCGTCGCGCTTGGTGTTGCCACTTTCAGAGGCTTCAAACTCGAAAATGTCGATTGTTATTTTATATTTCATGTATTTACACAAAAACTTCAAGAGTTTTCAATTAGGAGTTGAAAATTATTAATAATAAATTAGAGTAAGATTTTTATTGCTAATAGTTATGCTATTTGAATGTGAAATGAGAATTTCATTGAATTTATACATTTTGTAGCAGATGCTACATTTGCTACAAAAGTGTAAAATTATAAAATTCCTCATTCTCACTTAAATAAAATAATTTTTGACATTAAAAATCTTACTCTAAATTATTAATAATAATTTTCTACTTATAATTAGTAATCCTTGAAGTTTTTTTGTAAATTCATAAGAGATAAAATAGCGCTCGACATTTTCGAGAGTGAAGCCTCTGATAATTGGCAACACTGAGCGCGGGACGCTTGGGCCCGCGTCACTCTCTTGTTCGTCCTTAGCTGGTGCATACAGCGTCTTGTAAGTGAAAGAAATTAAGTGTTCAAATAGAGCAAAATCTGGTAAAGTATTTGACACAGTATATCATTTTTTAGTGTGCATTGTGTTAAGTATAAGGATCTTGGTCAGTATCGTGCTATAGATAAACATGAAAATAGTCGTAGAGTTCGTAACATAGCATGGCGCATTCCAAGTGCTATCTCAACATGACGTAGCGTAAATTTTGCGTGTCATGTGCATTTCTTGTGTCAAGATTATAGTAAGATGCCCAACTATGTCATTTCCTTACTACAATAATTATATACTTGCAGCTGTCATTATGATATTGAAATTCGCTCATCAAATTACTTCGTTAGAGCGTACGGTGGATTGCCGGCGTTCTTGTGAAAAATGGCGGAGCATAAAACTGCTGTGTCATTTCATTTTTATGTTTACTGTATTATGTTTATGAATATATTTCTCTTTTGCTGCAAGAGATACGTTTAGTGTTTCTTTTTCAGTATGATTGACATGGATGAATTTAGGACTTTCCTCTTTATTTCTCGTACGGATATAGAGATATTATAGAGTACGAAATTCAGGCATGCATATTCTTGCAAAAGTTTTTAGTTGTGTGATATTGTGCCGTTCTAGGCCGTATCTAAGGGTGGATATTGAGGAATACGAGAGTAGACTTCAACGTGTACTTGACTCAGAGATACAGTAGATCCAAATGCGCTCTGCAGCGCTGAACACACCCTATTTATAGCTATAATTTGCTGACTCAGCGGCGCACACTGTGCCCGAGTCGCACCAAGGTGTGGCATTACGTACTTACTGACATGGGTACGAAACAAGTACGTAACCGTGTCGGCACACACCTCCCCCACCATGCCTGGTTAAATTCCCTTTTGAATAAAACAATCAATTTTGAAAAGACATAACTTCAAAAATCAACAAGGGTATCTCGAGGCATCAGTGTTTAAAATTGAAAATTATTAATTCGTGACAATCAGTGAAATAAACACGTCGATGTAATTTGATTTAGGTATGCAAAGTGAAAATGCGCAATATACCCCCACCAACAAAAATAAGATGAGAGCCGCAGGTATGAATACATTTCGTAAACAACAGTGAAAGATATCCTCGTTTCTAAGCCATAACCCGTATTGAAATTCGTACAAGTACAACAATAATATAGTTATCGAAACAGAAAAAACATCCGTAAAGAAAAGTAAAACGCGACGAAGTCAAGTCGGCAAGAATCGCAACAGAACAATATCAGCGTACCGCAAAAGTAGTGAAGTTATTTAGAAATATCGTACCAAAAAAAAATCTACGGTACAAGGAACCAATATTTAACTATCTCTACCGTTGCAAATACTCGTAAGGAAATCATCGAAGAAAAATAAACGTTACGACAGTAACGAACAACATCAATATCAAACTACGTAGGCATCATATGAAATTAAAACAACAAACAATTTTATTAGAAAAATTTTTTCAACGTCAAATTTATTTATTATTTTTATAGTTTTGGAGAAAAAAAATTTTTATATTCATTACGCATGGAGAAGGATAATTATTAAACATCGCATGTATGTATTATTACATTTACATCAACATTCGCAATGAAAACATAATTACCGCAAACATGGTTCTTTGATGAATAGTGCAAATGCTAAACGCAGTAAAGATCGAAAATCGCATCTTGAAACAACAATCAATATACTTTTATTCAAACATAATTTAAGAAATAAAGAGTTTTACTTTGCTATGAATTTGTGGTAAGAACAATATATTCGTGAAATATAAGAATAATCAAGCATGAAAAGAATTCCGACGCATTGTCTATTAAATTAGTTGATCAGAAGATTCGCATTACATTTGCTGAATTCGGAAAACAATATATACATACTGAGTTACGTTAACATCATATCATTTTTGAACATCAATGCTAAAATTTAGAAGGAATTACCACAATTACAAGACTTGAATCAACTTAATACCTTACAACTAATTCCTGAGGTATATGTTAAACATAAAACTAGAATTCCGTTTTATAACGCATGAGAAAAATAGTGTCGCTTAGAAGACACGCAAAAAAAATAAAGTCCACATATTTAAAAAAAACAAGAAAAACACATGCTTCACTGACACCTAAACTTCGCTATTTGCTTGCAGGTGACGCAGTGGTTGCTCAGCGTTATTCGATCTGAGCTGCTGACGGCGCAGTAGTGCATCTTCAGCGCGAAAGCGATCCGCTAACAGATGGAGTTCTCGGCGAAGGTAGAAGAAAGATACACCTAAAGCCAGAGTTAAAGGAAAGAGAAAGAGAATGCCTAAATCAGATATGCGATCGGGAAGAATGTCGACGAGGGCATTAGCTTTTACCCAATCGTTTGACACTCTCCCCTGGTGTTGCTCCAAAGCATTAGTGAGTGCCTCAACTGACACGTGGGTCATCCTGTTCCCCATCGTGGAAAGCAGGAACGTGAGCTTGCTTCGTCTGAAATTGAACAAACACAGAGTTCAATTAGCATGGCCACACAAAAAAAATTTTTAACTAATTAATATTACGTCAAATTAATTAAAGAAACCAATAGTCACAGCTGGCGACAACTGCTATGAGAAAAGAAAACAAACATCAAATCTTCACGCAGCAGGTCCCACACGGCTTCGACAGCTGCGCACCTATTTGCAAAACAAATCGGGAGCCAGCCTTCGCTCCCACAGCAATGAGGGGCCGCGTCTCTAAACACAGGATGTTATTGAACCGAGCAAGATGTTATTGGACTGAGCAAGATATTATTGGACTGAGCGAGATGTTATTGGACTGAGCAAGGCTCTCGGGCAGATGTAAGCCTTGGTGGTGAAGTTAATGGGTACAGACTCAATCACGCACGTAATAACACGGTACACCAATACGAAACGAAAATATAATGTAAACGCATACGGTTATATAAGGAAAGTTCCAGTTAAAAACATACGTAAAATTAACATCGAAACAGAATCACACAATAGAATAATGTGGACCTAGTAACATCGTCAGTCGTAAGTCGCATAGTTTGCATTCAACACTTTTTACGTAAAGGTAGTACATGATTTTTATTACTCCTGAATGTTTTATTGCCTATTTTTATTTCTACGTAATTTCGGTTAATTTTTGTTATAATACCTGGTCCATTCCAGGCGATATCTAGCTTGTTTTTTCGCATGTAATTGCGCAATAATACACGGTCATTGAGTTCAAAATTTTTATTTTTGCGTCGAAGGTTGTGATACATGGTTCTTTCACTGGTATTATTTATGATAGTAGCTCTAACGTTTTCAACTATGCGGGCAGCTTCCTGAGCTCGAAATCTTATTATATCAACGTTCGTGTCGTGACTGTAATTAGGTTCGAAAGTTACAGCGCTAAAGCTCGGACACGTATCGCGATTGAAAACAATGAACGAGGGTGTATCCCCCAATGTGGTATTTAAACTATTGTTTATCGCGTTCTCCGTGCTGTTGAGGCATTGATCCCATTCCGTATGCGCCAAAGAATTTATGTATAATTTTAATAAATTCGTAATTTTGCGATTATTACGTTCAACAATAGCGTTACTGTGAGGACTCCAAGGGAGGACCTCTTTTTTCGCAATACAATGAATTTGAGAGAATTTTTTAACTGCCGCAGACTTAAATTCAAGAGCTTGGTCACTTAGAAGTGTTTTAGGATAGCCAAAAGTTGAGAAGCAGCTGTCCAGACAAGAGACAACTGTATCTGCTAATCGATCTGCTGTCGCGTAAAGCTTACAGTAACGCGAAAATAGATCGATCAAAATTAGAATATATTTATTCTGCTGATCTGTAACAGGTAGAGGGCCAAGGAAGTCCATGGATACTACCTCAAATGGTTCTTTAGCGATGGGAGCGTCTAAAATTTTAATAGGTACAGTACTGCTGGCCTTCAGAATCTTACATACCTCACACATTTTGACAAATTTACGAATGATACTCTTCTCTAATAAATGAAAATAACGCAACTTAAATTTAAACAACGTATGCGTGGCATCAGTATGGTACAAGGAATGGATACTCAGCACCGCCTTGTGCATGAGCGATGTCGGTATAACCGAAGTAAGAATAGTACTTTCCCTAGAGTCTATTTGTCGTCGTCTATAAAGAATGTCGTTCAGAATTAGGTATTTTTCTAAGTCAGGGATCGTAGATTGTCTACTAGATAGTAATGCGTCCTTAACTTCAGAACAGAATGGGTCTAGTTGTTGTTCATTTCGGAATTCGTCTAAAGTCCATGATACGTCTTTTAACTGAGGTACGTAGTCAGTCAGTCGGGGTTTTTCAGTCGGCTCTGGCGCCACTTGGTTTGAGGGCGTCGCGTCTGTATCGTCTACGTCGGCTGCCAGTGCACCACGGCGTGTAGTCACTGCCAAGACGTCGACCTCATCGAACTCTGAGCATTCTTCAAGATCAGAAATAGTTAAATGCTCGGGTAATCTACTTAGGCAATCTGCAACTAGATTCTTTTTCCCGGGGAAATACTTTACTATGGGCTCGAAACATTGCACTGTTAGACACCATCGAGACATAGCCGAATCGTCAGGAAGCTTTTTGAAAAATAAAGGTTGTAGGGGCTTGTGATCAGTGTAGATATGGATCGGGTATCCAAGAATGAGATATTTAAATGCTTTAAGTGCGCTCACAATGGCGTAGAATTCTTTTTTAGTCGTTGAATAGCGCTTTTGTGTTGAATTTAAACTTTTACTGTAATAAGCTATAGCCTTCATGGATTTTTTTGAATCATTATCTTGTTGCAAAAGTACTGCCCCAATGCCATAGTTTGAAGCATCTGTAAATACATGAAAAGGCTTGGAAAAATCAGGGTGCTTTAAAACGGTATCTGATGTTAAAACAGATTTAATCTTTTCAAAAGCTTTCTGACATTCAGACGTCCAGATGAATTCAACGTTTTTTCGTAACAATTGATAGAGAGGATATGAAATTGAACCAAACATCGGAATGTGATTGCGGAAATAATTCGCCACACCTAGAAAACTTTGTAGTTCTTTCACATTTTTTGGAATCGGGAATTTTTGTAGTTTTTCCGATTCTTTGCAACGGATTCCGTCTGCCGACACAATGTGTCCAAGATATTCGATGGAGCTTTTGAGAAAATGACATTTTTCAAGTTTAAGGGACAGATTTCCACTTCTTAGCTTCTCAAAGACACTCTGTAAATCCTTCAGATGTTGATTCATGGATTTGGAAAATACTAGTATATCATCAAGGAATACAAAACATAATTTACCGATGATATTTGCAAGAACAGAAGAAATGATTCTTTGGAAAACTGATGGACTCGAGGATAACCCGAATGGCAACCTCTTGAACTGAAATTTCTCGTAACCGATACTGAACGCGGTGAATTTACGGCATTTCTCTTCCAACTCGACCTGATGGAAGGCTGAGCGGAGATCAAGGCTAGAAAAAATACAATTACCACCTAAGGAATAAAGAACTTCGTCAATGCGTGGAATTGGGTAACTTTCCTTGATAATTATTTTATTGAGTTCACGAAAATCTATGACGGGTCGTATCTCGCCCGACTTCTTTTTCACAACGATTAAAGGAAAATTGTATTCGGAGCTTGAAGGCTCGATAATTCCTTGATTCAACATCTGTTTATTTGCTTCCAATAATTCATTTTGATACTTATGTGGAATTCGATATGGAGGGATGTTAAGTACTGGAGCATCAGGTTTTAATACAATATCATGTCGCATGACATTCGTGACTGCAATATTTTCGCCTTCAAGAGTAATTACGTCTCTAAAATTGTTTAATAAATTCATCAGTAATGGTTTAGCATCATCATTTTCACAATTTACATCGTTACACGTCAGAGGACGTCTCTCGTTACTACCTCCTTCTGGGACAACATCTTTGTCTCTATTAATTCCCACTTCATCAACACGATTATCGTTACCACAATGCCTCGTTTTTGCAGATACCAAACCAACGTCTTTACCAGAGATGGCATTGAACTTTCCACCATTAACACTGTCGACTTTGGGTAGATCCGCATTATCTCGAGCATCGCATAAATTTGCATCTCGCACAGCTTCGTGCACGGTAGACATGTAACTCTCGTGTTCAATTTCCATGTCGTTAATTTCTTCAATCGTACTTAACATCGTATTGTCGCTCAAATATACCACGTCTTCCGAGACGTTCAAAAGCATTACAGGGACAAACCCATTTGACTTGATATCCACAACAGATTCGGCGACATAAATACCATTCGCGAGAATTGTCTTATTCATAATATACCTTCCGGGCTTAGCCTTTTTGACATACCCATTAATAACACGTAAACAGTTTCTGGGCATTTCCACTGCTCCACAATGAACAACTATTTCTCGTTTATTACTATATTTTAAACCTCTCGCATGTTCCTTAGTTTCTCTTATTTTCTTCGCATGCTGTTTATTTTTTACTTTCCCATTATTCTCTCGCCCTGTCTTTGGGCCTGGGATACCCTTCTCTTCTGCAGTATTTATCTCTATACCATTATTATCGCCACTTTCCTGGCTCGCAATTTTTGATTCTCCTTGTTTCAGCTGATATCTCCTTATTTTCCTCCTATTCGTAAGCATGTCCGCCATCAGACATTCTGGATTACTTACAGTGTTCAAAAATATCTCCTTCCTACTTTGCTCGTGCAATTCCTGCACATCATGAAACGGTACTTTTACGCCATCGAGAACAATGAATCCTTCTTTGAAATTAATCACAGCGTCTTGTAGAATATCCCTACCAAGGATTACATCATATTTAAATTCGGCATCTTTCAAAATCAAAGCACTGGTATTGATTTCCTTACTATTAGGCAGCGTAATACAAAGATCGAGTTCTCCTGATACTTGGCTTTTGGAATTTACACCCCGAATACTCAAGGCACTAGGCTTAATTCGCTCGTTTATACCCTTTAAATTCCGGTAACTCACTAAACATCTGTCGCTACCGCTGTCGATTAGAGCGCTCATCAATTTGTTATCATTACGTAATATAATGGTAGGCTTCTTAGAACGCCGTACTGAAAATAATCCATCGCTTTCTTTCCTTAAACGACCTTCTTTCATTATCGTCGCTGACAAACAAACTTCTACAGGTAGTTCAGAATTTGCACCTACATCAAGTTCTTGTTCACCTAGTAATTCAAATTTATTTTTACACAAGAAAAGCGGATCCACCACAGTCGTCGACTTATTAATAGTATCTGGTTTCAACACCACATTTTTATTGACGGGGATAGCAGCTCCAACCCCGGGCACTGGCAACTCATTCTCTACTCCAAGACACTCTACATTTTCCAATTTTTCTTTGTCTACTCTAAAAAATTTTCACCCTCGCAAGATGCAGCGTAGAACGCTTCACCTCGTCCTCTACTACGACCACGCGAAAGACATTCTCGTGCAAAATGACCCGTCTTCCCACAAGCGTAACAAGCATGGCCTCGGAAGTTTGGTTTGCTTTGGCCTCTTTTACTCGTGCACATACTTTGAACATGACCTGCGGTATTGCACAGTGAACAAAACGACTTAGATTTATCATTATTAGTCTGTTGTGGGTTTACCACCTGAGCCTCGTGGCACTCCAAAGAACCTAAAGGTCGATCTCCGAAGTAAGCATGCTGTCTTCCCCTTTGAAATCTAGCAGCTCTCCAATTGCTTCTGAAAAATGGTCTCCGACCTTGAAATCGTCGGCTGGTATTTTGTGATGCATACAAGACCTCGGGGGACGAATCTCTCTCATCCCACTCTCCCTCTTCAGGTACGACCGCAAGATAAGTCTCTCTGGTTTGATACGGGTACTGGTTATTATTTTTGCGCGCAAGTATTTCTCTTCCCTCAGGGTTATTACGCACAGCGGAAACGAGGCGAGCTAAAAGCTCCTCCGAACTTATGAATGGTCGTGAAAATATTTTTTTACAGAAATTCTCTTCCAATAATGGGGCAAGAAGTGCTGTAGCAAGGCTGAAAACAATCAAATCGCCAGAGAACTTTTTCAATTCGGTTTGATTTGTACTGGCAGTTACAAATGGATGTCTTTGTATTGCTACTTCATTACTATTAAGAATATGATCACTCAAATTTCTTATTTTTGACATTGCCATAACCAATTGGGCAGACAATCCTTCGTTTCGTAACAGCCGTAGCTGGTTAAGGTCGCAAGCTAAAGCATGTACAGATCGTTCACCTTTCGAGACATAGATGTCGTCGAGAATATCGATAACCTGATCAAATGAATAATTAATAGCAGGGTCTACTAATTTTGTGACGACGCCATTAAAGTCACCCACGCTTTTGTGAGCGCTGCGCACAAGTAACTCTTTCTTGGCGTTATCTGAAGTGACGTCGGGCAACAAACACATATAGGATTTAAGATTGGCCACATGCGTTCGAAAACTTTTCGTTTCACTGAAAATCGGATCTCTGACTCTCTGACGGCCCTTAAACAAAGGTAGCTCTGCACTTGACAAAATAGTACTGCCTCTTTGTAACGTGGTTGTTACACCACCACCTGTCATCGGTCCGCTAGAGGACGTCATTGTACTAACACTCGGCGTACTGAACGACACAGTCTGTGTGCTAACAGTGGTCGTAATTACTGTCGTGGTCTGTGGTCCAGACATTATCACACTAGATGGAGTATGTATACACGTACCAGGTAACGTACCACTAAATGCTGGAACAGAAACCCTTCCACTACCAGTAATAGTACTCGTAGAACGGATAAATTCTGGATCTGAATCTGAGTCTCCCATCAGTTATCGTGACAAGGAAACAATTCTTTCGCACAAACTAAAAATTGAATAATGCCACTGGTCAACGCAATATTCCAACGCCACAAAAAATAAGACTGTAGAACCTCAAAAAAATACTTCACCTCGCAAATGAAATAATCACATAACGTAACGCTAAAGACACACGTTACACCAAACGTGGAGATAGTACACGGTTAAATCTCCAATTACATATCACTGAAAATTTAAATCCCAAAATTTTTTGTTCTTGCTACTTGCAAACCGAACTGAAATCAATTAATAACAAGGAACTTGTTACACTAATTCAAAAGTATCGATCCCAACAATTTCTGAAACAATAAAAGTAACAAAATAAAAACTGACGAAGTCACGGAAAATTACCTAACAAATTCAACAAGAACAAAACAGTTATAGAATACTTAACTTATAATACAGCAACGCAGCCAAGGCAGTGCAGCAGCCGCAGGGAGCAGGCAGCACAGCTACAGCCGATGTCAAGGACGCCCAAGTAGACTGCCCAGCAACAGTAACAGCAGATGCCGTGCAGCCTCGCCCAAGGTCGTCTGCGTAGCGTAGTCACAGCACGGGCAGATGCGAGACTGCCAGATGCGAAGGTCGTACACGAAGCGTCGACACACAGCGGGGTAGCGATGGGAGCACGAGCACGCTCTCCGAGTCTCTACGTATATTCACGGGTCCAGACTGCGTGTAATATCACAGTCTACAGTTTATGTACACGTATGGATAACTTTAACAGTTTCTTTATAGACTTTAAGTAAGCGCACTTGGGTATGCAATCTATTTATCACATACACGTGTCACAAATGTTCTCGAAGATGTAGTATCACAGGAAATGTTCGTAGAAATTAATGAACACAATCACTTATGCATTCAACTCATAAATTACCACGTTATTCTTTCCGATGGAAATTTACGCACAATTTAATCACGCAGTGATCACCGTCCTGCTCCAGATCTACACGCGCTTTGTACGGCACTCCTACGGGAATCTGCAGGTCCAATTTGTAAGAATCGACCATATCTTTCTCAGGAACCCTTTTCATAAGAAATCTGAACACGTTATTATATACTTTCGGTGCTTCTTCAAGTTCTCGGCCCGTTGCCGCAGTCTTCTCCATAGCAGAGTTGCCGA
Organism: Morinoia aosen; assembly: GCA_030386875.1. Taxonomy (NCBI): domain Eukaryota; kingdom Metazoa; phylum Arthropoda; class Malacostraca; order Amphipoda; family Talitridae; genus Morinoia; species Morinoia aosen. Next base: position 45,947,796 of record CM059559.1, read on the forward strand.
GTTCACCAAAAAGATTCACGTCACACGAAGCGAAGCGTAGAACACCAACGTAGAACTTCCTCCAACCTCTGTAGACACGCGATCTCCAAAACGTCGTCGATAAAATAGGGTGAAATTCCAGATCTCTTCAATCACCGTACTCGCACCATCCAAATCACAGCACAAGTACCAAGTTAATTTCACGTCGTGGGTACGTACGAACTGATCCACCAGTGTGCCTTTCTAGGCCGTATCTAAGGGTGGATATTGAGGAATACGAGAGTAGACTTCAACGTGTACTTGACTCAGAGATACAGTAGATCCAAATGCGCTCTGCAGCGCTGAACACACCCTATTTATAGCTATAATTTGCTGACTCAGCGGCGCACACTGTGCCCGAGTCGCACCAAGGTGTGGCATTACGTACTTACTGACATGGGTACGAAACAAGTACGTAACCGTGTCGGCACAATATTTCATTATATTCCATAAATTATGTGCTTAATCGCATGTAGTTTTCAATATGAATAAAAATTATGTCATTGCCGGAAATTCTTGTAAATTTCATGCTTTTATTTTTAAAGCAAGGGCAGTAGTGAAAGAGGTTACCACCTGTTAAAAGTCTATCCTATTTCATGAGCTTGACAAAAGGAGAACAGTCATTGCCAGTTTCTAACCTTCCTATTTCCTTCCTGAGTCTTAAAGAAATTAAAAGCTTTGAGTTAAATCTGTGGAAGAAGTTCAGATGTTTCTCCGTGATGGGAAAATTATCCATTGCAGTGTAGGGATTGTCAGTTGTGGAATCTTTCCTTTGTGCCTCTTCGAGAACCTTCTCATTCAGCGTTTTCGATTATTGCAGACCCTCGACGGCACCAAACACCACAACACACATTCCTTGGGTTTGAGCTTCACAAGTTAAATTCATGTGGCCTATTATCTCTCACTAAACCATCGAGATACACCACGTAAATTGCTTATTTGTGACGTGAGTCGGACTCTGAACTCGACCTTAGTTGCCTTGCATTCACCTCGGTTTTCGAGCTGTTTCCAGCCTGGTATATTATCAAATTACTGGCTAAGAGATTAACTGCTCCAACCATGGACTCTTGTCGTCAGCGTTTAACGATCTTAAAATCCGACATAAATTAAAGATCGATATCTCAACATCAATCACGGTTCCAAAATTGCTTCTCATTCACCTGCAAAAATTAAGCAGAATTGAAGCCTATTCCTAAAGCCAACGAATTTCTCGGGATTGTTAAATTGCCCGCAACCTGAGAGTAACCTCCACAAAACACACTCACTTACACCTGGCCAACGTCATCGCTCGCCGGACCTCGCCTGCACGGAGTTTCCCATCTAAGAGAAGATCTTCCGAAGTCAAGCACGCCATCGTTCACCACGGCTTTCCTCAAAGAAACCTCCAAGCTGAGTCTAATCCCAATCAGTGTCGTCATTGACCTCTCTTGCAACTTCGAAAACCTTATCGATTCATGATTAGCGATTGGCCATAACCACCCTACGTTAACACTGGTGACCCCAGAGTGACCACAGCTTTAAGGCTTAAAAACTATTCAACTCGATAAGTGTTTGAGAAAAATGCGAGAGAGGATAATGTTGGCATATCATTGTAATGATAAGTTTCCCATTGTGTAGTATGCCTTGAGAATTTTCCATGGATGTACTGTGCTAACGTTCTCTGAGCAGCTCTAAAAATTTTTTTTCTTTCATGCTGTTTCCTGTCTTTTGTTTCATGTGCCACAGTAGGTAGAAAATTTTTTTTTCCCTTATTTCCGTGCTTTACGCTTATTTCTGACTACCGTAAAAATTTTCGTTGCCACTATTTCTTTCTTTCCGTTTCAACTTTGTTTGAATGATTGAATAGGTAACTAGTAACGAAAAACCTTTTGACACTTTAATACCAAAGTTATTAGGTGTTGATTACGTAAATTCCGTGTCGTTATAGCTTAATTTTGCATTTAAAAACAACAATTGCCGGTATGCCCGACACCGAGAATGCTGCAGATCCAGCGCGCAGTAAGCCCATAACTTTGCCTCTTTTCATACCAGCAGAAAGCCAAACTTGGTTCAACCAAGTTGAATCGATTTTCCGCTACAATAATATTACCCAGCAGAGTGATATGTTCCATGCATTAATAGCCGCTGCGCCCACGCAAATGTTAAGTGACTCTAATGACCTCATTGTCAATCCGCCTGCTATAAACCCTTACGGGATCTTAAAAAGTAAAATCCTCGAAAAATTACAAATGTCCGATGCGGACAAGTTTAGGTCATTGGTTGACGCCTCAGCAATTCCACCTGTCTCTGTCTCTTTCTCTCCTACTTCGTTAGTTAAGGAGTTGCGAAAACTTGCAGCCGGTGTTGCCGTAGCTGAGGGATTTCTCAAAGAAGTTTTCATGAATAAACTGCCGAGCACAGTGCGGCCCTTCCTGTCGATGGTCGGTCCGAACGAGAGTCTCGAGACTCTTGCTCAGGCCACTGAGACAGTGATGCGCAACCTAAATATGTCACAAGCACCGCAAGTTGCTTCCTTGAACGCATCAGCTGCGAATATTAGCCCGTCAAATACTGCTAATAATCAATCCTCAGCAACAATAGAAACGATGCAGCGAGAAATCGCAGAGCTGAAGCAAGCTCTCCAGAATTGCCAGTTAGGTCAGAGTGTAGCTCATATCCAGCCAGACCCAAGGAATGTCTCACGTTACCATGCCTACGACTATCCCTATGACTATGATCCTCTTCCTCCTCCTCAACGTTTCGATAGAGGTAGATCTTATGATAGGTCAAATCCAAACCGCCGCTTCAGATCGCGCTCTCGCGATGCCAACAGCCTCTTATGTTGGTATCATGAGAAGTTCGGCGACCAGGCTCGCAAATGTGCCTCTAGACACTGTCCTCGTTATACCGAAATGACTTCGGGAAACGCCAACAGCGACGCATAGTAGCGAGTACTGCGTTGCCTCATTCCCAGACTACTCGCCTCTCAACTATTCTAGATCCCACTACCAAATATCGATTTTTGATCGACACTGGTTCAAGTGTGTCAATTATCCCAGCCACGGCTAAAGATAAAAACAATAATAATTTAGTGGCGACACTACGCGCCGCAAATGGCACGCCAATAGCTTGTTATGGAGAGAGAGTACTAGAGTGCAGTCTGGGATTGAGGCGAAATTTTATCTTCACTTTCCTCATCGCGGAAGTCCAAGAGCCCATAATTGGCGCGGATTTCTTAGCGAAGTATGGGATTGTTGTAGATGTTAAAAACCGTAGAATTAGGGACGAGGAGACACAGATCTCCATTCCCGCTTGTGGCATAACTAGAGCTAATGTCTTGCATTCCTTCTCTATTGCTTTCAAGAAAGAGTGCATGTTCGAGCAGGTTCTCGCAGAATACCCTGCATTAACAAACTCTAACTTAGCTTCTAAAAAGATGCAGACGAGCACAAAACACTTCATTGAAACAACTGGACCGCCAGTTTACTCCAGAGCTAGACGCTTACCGCCTGATCGATTGGCTTTAGCCAAGAAAGAATTTGCTAGGATGTTAGACAGCGGCATCATCCGCAGTTCCAAAAGCCCTTGGGCTAGCCCTCTCTTGCTAGTACCCAAGGCTAACGGTGAATTCAGACCGTGCGGGGATTTCCGCAGGTTGAATGCCGTTACTCTACCTGACCGCTACCCTATCCCTTACCTACATGATTTTAGTGCAAATTTAGAGGGAGCACAAATTTTCTCAAAGATAGATCTCCAAAGCGCCTTCCATCAAATACCACTTGAGGATAGCGCCATACCTAAGACCGCGGTAATCACTCCGTTTGGTCTCTTTGAATTCTTGAAGATGCTTTACGGATTGCGTAATGCTCCGCAAACCTTCCAACGCCACATGGCTGAAATCTTCTCGGATCTCACTTTTGCCTATGTGTACCTTGACGACATTTTGGTGACATCCGCAACCCCGGAGCTACATAAAGACCATCTTAGGGTCGTGTTTGAAAGACTGTCCGACAATGGACTCCTGGTAAATCCTGCCAAATGTGAGCTCGGAAAGCCATCACTGATTTACTTAGGTCATGAAATCTCTAGCCTAGGTCTAAAACCTTTGCCTTCCAAAGTAGAAGTGATCAAAAACTTTCCTCTTCCACAGACCCAGAAGGAACTGAGAAGGTTCCTAGGCTCTGTTAATTTCTTTCATAGATTCATCAGAAATTGCGCTCAAACTTTAGCCCCCTTGTCAGACTTGCTGGAAGCCAAGAAAAAAGGTAAATCTACTGAGGTAAAATGGACGGATGCAGCGCGCAAAGCTTTTGATGAGATTAAGCACAAGCTAGCTACCGCGACTAAATTATCCTACCCTATTGCCAATGCTGACTTCAGTTTAGTGGTTGATGCCTCCAGTACTGCCGTAGGTGCCGTTTTGCAACAAAGAGTAGGGACTAATATCTCTCCTCTTGCCTTCTTTTCCAAAAAGCTTTCGCCCACCGAGCGTGCTTACAGCGCGTTCGGTAGGGAACTCCTTGCTATCTATCTGTCTGTGAGACACTTTCGCTATGCTCTAGAGGCAAGGGAGTTCGTGATCTACACAGACCACAAACCCTTGACCTCGGCGATCAAAATGCCTTCTGAGCGCCACTCGCCAAGAGAAGCTCGACACCTGTCCTTCATTAGTCAGTTTACCATGGACATCCGCTTCATTAAAGGGTTGGAGAATACAGTGGCAGACTGTCTGTCAAGGATTAACTCTATCAACACCGGTGGTGAAATCACTTTCGGTAATATTAGTAATGCTCAGAAAGAGGATCATGAACTCCAGGATCTTCTCAAACCTTCTAACACTACCTCTTTGAAATTAACCTTGGTTGACGGCGTGTACCGTGATGCTGAGCGACTTTCTCGTTTGTATCTTCCTGCGACTCTCCGCAGAGTAGCTATTCTTCACAATCATTCTCTATCACATCCTGGTATTAACCGTACATTGCGTTTGATTTCCGATCGTTTCGTCTGGCCAGCGATGCGTAAGGAGGTCAAGCAAATTGTGCAAAATTGCCATGCATGTCAGAGTAGCAAAGTTGTGAAACATAATCGTGCAGCGCTACAGAGTTTTGCATTTGCTGGACACAAATTCGACTCCGTACACCTAGATTTGGTGGGTCCGTTGCCTTTGTCGCGTGGTTATTCCTATTTGTTAACAATAATTGATAGATTCTCTAGATGGGTTGAGGCCGTGCCTCTCCCTGATACCCAAACTGAGACTGTAGCTCGCGCGTTCATGAGTGATTGGATTTCCAGATTTGGGGTTCCCTTAAGTGTCACGCATGACCGGGAATCACAATTTACCTCCAAATTTTGGAGTGAGCTTAGCACCGCTTTAGGGTGTGAAAACATTAACACCACCGCGTATCATCCGCAGTCGAATGGACTCATTGAGAGAGTCCACAGAGATTTAAAAGCTGCATTGCGTTGCCTTAATTGCAGTCACGATTGGACTGACAGACTTCCAGTAGTATTATTGAGTATTAGGAATTTGCATAGGCAAGATCAGCAGTGCACAGCAGCAGAAATGTTGTATGGAAAGACGCTTCGTCTCCCGGGCGACATCATTGACCCAAAACCTTTGCCCAAATTTTCATCTGCTGACCGTTCCGCATATGTAACCTGTCTCAAGGATTGCATGCGTCAGATCAAGTATGTAGCTCCACGAATGCCTCACTCAAAGGACAAACTAGATCCTGCATTGCAACATTGCACACATGTGTATGTTCGCATAGACGCTATAAAGCCAACCCTCACACGCCCTTATGATGGCCCATTCAAAGTACTAAAACGGACGCCAAAGTATTTCGTTTTTGATAGATCTGGTTCACCCGACCCTGTGAGCATAGATTGATTAAAGGTCGCGTATACCTCCGATAATAGTGTGATTTCTAACTCTTCATTCCCTCCACAGAACTTCCTTTCCACTGAGACTCGATCATATCGTCCACCTCAGTTTCCTCAGTTGGTTGCATTATTGCCTAGTCAACTTGAGTGTAATCCTTTTTTTGTGCCTGTACCTTCAAACCCTATCCCAAATCCTATCGTAGACTCTAATTCTAGCTCTCTTAGTGAAACAGCGACAAGTCTGGAGAGACCAGACGAGACCGCTGCAGTAACTCCTATACCAAGAACTCTTGCTGATCTAAATTTGCAGACCCGTCTGGTGAAGCATCCCCGCTCAGTAACATTTTCCGACCGCCAAACCCGGCATGGTCGCGTAGTTCGAACTCCTTCCCGCTACAAATGATTGCAGCGGGTGGACCTTTCGGTCTGCGCCTTGAGGGGTAATGTAGCATTTGCTACAAAAGTGTAAAATTATAAAATTCCTCATTCTCACTTAAATAAAATAATTATTGACATTAAAAATCTTACTCTAAATTATTATTAATAATTTTCTACTTATAATTAGTAATCCTTGAAGTTTTTGTGTAAATGCATAAGAGATAAAATATCGCTCGACATTTTCGAGAGTGAAGCCTCTGATGATTGGCAACACTGAGCGCGGGACGCTTGGGCCCGCGTCACTCTCTTGTTCGTCCTTAGCTGGTGCATACAGCGTCTTGTAAGTGAAAGAAATTAAGTGTTCAAATAGAGCAAAATCTGGTAAAGTATATTGACACAGTATATCATTTTTTAGTGTGCATTGTGTTAAGTATAAGGATCTTGGTCAGTATCGTGCTATAGATAAACATGAAAATAGTCGTAGAGTTCGTAACATAGCATGGCGCATTCCAAGTGCTATCTCAACATGACGTAGCGTAAATTTTGCGTGTCATGTGCATTTCTTGTGTCAAGATTATAGTAAGATGCCCAACTATGTCATTTCCTTACTACAATAATTATATACTTGCAGCTGTCATTAAGATATTGAAATTCGCTCATCAAATTACTTCGTGAGAGCGTACGGTGGATTGCCGGCGTTTTTGTGAAAAATGGCGGAGCATAAAACTGCTGTGTCATTTCATTTTTATGTTCACTGTATTATGTTTTTGAATATATTTCTCTTTTGCTGCAAGAGATACGTTTAGTGTTTCTTTTTCAGTATGATTGACATGATGAATTTAGGACTTTCCGCTTTGTTTCTCGTACGGATATAGAGATATTATATAGTACAAAATTCAGGCATGCATATTCTTGCAAAAGTTTTTAGCTGTGTGATATTTCATTATATTCCATAAATTAAGTGCTCAATCGCATGTAGTTTTCAATATGAATAACAATTATGTCATTACCGGAAATTCTTGTAAATTTCATGCTCTTATTTTTAAAGCAAGGGCAGTAGTGAAAGAGCTTACCAGCTGTTAAAAGTCTATCCTATTTCATGAGCTTGACAAAAGGAGAACAGTCATTGCCAGTTTCTAACCTTCCTATTTTCTTCCTCGCCAACGTGGCAATCGAAGTAAAATTTATAAGTAGTTTTAAGAATTGGAGAAAGGGGTTTTCGTTGAGCTTTGAAAGTCAATTCCCCGCAAACATAACAGAAGCTATCAGGGTAATTTTTACACTTGCGTGGCATAATTAAACCGTAGATCTATGCTCGATATCAATCAAAACTCACACACTGTAATTCACTTAGAAAAAAACGGAGTAAAACACATTCTACTGATTTGCACAATTTAAACAACTTCAAAACGCAGCATCCCAGCCTAGAACACAGACAAGTTTACACCACGATCGCTAGAGATGTACTGAGAAAGATACGAAATATCAATGCTGGACAAGAGCAATGCCAGTTTATCCACGTCAAAGCCTGAAACTTCCGGTGCAAACCTTAGAGCGCGATGTTTTTAGAGAACCAGCGTCGAACAGTCAATCTTTCGAATTGTTGCTATTTCGTTTTGTTTTGTTAATTATTTGGGGTTTGCTTATGTTTTTATTATTTCGAAGGATGCTACATATTTTATTACTTGGGGGATGCTATATTTTTGTATTATTTGGGAGAGGATGCTGGGCTGAAAGCTGAAAGATGTGAAAATAAGTGAAAGATTGCGGAAAAACCGTAAAATTAGTAATTTTTTATGTTTTTTTCCATTTTATGAAACAAATCTCCCCCCCCCCGCCCAAAATCTACCTCCTTCCTGAAAATTACATGTTTTCGAACTTTTTACCTCTCCAACCCCGCAGAATAGATGTAGTGGCTAAAATAACCCTTTCATTCCTTTAAATTATCAAAAAGTAACAAAAATAGGGGGGGGGGGCTACATCGAAAACAGTGGGTGATGGGGGGAAACGGTGGTCATGTTCGGGTTCAGGAGGTCATTTTACATAATAATCAGCCGGAATGGTGTCAGGGCCGATTTTCATGCAGACCAGTATATATATATATATATATATATATATATATAATCATTGATGTAAAAAATGGAACATAGAAATTAATTAAGTTTACATCCATCCCAATCACATGAAGTTGGTGCACAAAAAATGAAGAAAATACTTCATTGAAAGTGAATTGATGGGTAAAAACTGTCCTGGAAGAGTAGTAAAATAATCCTAAGCCCATGTTCTTTCTGTTTTTACAATGAAAAAGAAACATCTAGTCCAACATACTAAAGAATCTAACAAACAAAAACATTTAATTGAGGAAGTACTTTAATAAAAATGTTCTTCAACTCCAGACAACGATAAGTAATTGAGCCGACGAGAAGTTTAATTAGAACAGGTGAGAGGAGCATGCTTATTCAGACAAGGGCTTATAAAGACCATTTGAAAGCGTACATTGGATCTGATTCTTCACCATTTAGGGACGCCTTGGTTAAAATGTAGTGTGATGAAAAAACATATTTCAGCAACTTGACCTAATACACTAAGATCTATTGACACAGAAAAAAAGAAATGAAAAAGCATGAATGTTTTCTGTTTCCATCTTAGAGATGGGGAGTTGTAAATCATTCCAATGTGTTTTATAGCCATAGGTATCCATCCAAAGCTATTACACAAGTTGAATGACCAATCAGATTGAAAAAAATTCTCTGAAGAGTGATAGAGGGCTGCTCAATGAAACAAGAGATTAATGAATGAATTACAAGATTCAGTATCAATCTCATTACCAGCAGGGGTCACATTACAGGCCTTCAGTACTATCAAATATATAAGGTGTCAGTTAGAACAATAAATAAAAAGCATCAATTTTTTAAGGGACATTGATAATCACATTCACAATCAACACTTATCTTATCACATATAAAGAATAGTATCAATCCCAAAAACTTACTAAGTTTGTAAGATTTTCTGTATGATACTTTCCTCCATCATAGTTGTCTTAGAAACAGTGCACAATACACCAAGGTTAAATACATGCATAAATGAGGTAAAATCATTATCAAGTTTGAATCCACAATAACAAAAAATGAACACAAGCCAAAAAAAAAAATGAACAAAATAACACATCATCTCTGTGCCTCATCCATGCAACAAACCTTTTGGCTATACACAGCATGTTGGGCTTTTATTCAGCAGTGCTAAATCTGAAGCTGCCAATTCCCTGTTGCTCTGTAGTGGAGAGTGGGCAACCCTTTCCTGCAGGAGTTTCTTCCAGTTTGTTGGATGAACTTGCTGTAGATTCGTCTGGAAATTGAAATAATTAAACTTAGATTGACTAAAATTTGGGAGAAAGAGGCATTCTCAAACCAGAAATAAATCAATACTTCTAGGCTGATACTGATAAAAGCAAACTCACTTGCACTTCCGTTATAAATAGTGATGCACAAATTCATTTGTTATATTATTTTATAGTAATATACAAATGTTGGGGATTTCATGGATGAAATTTGATTTCTCTAATTCTATAATCAAAATCTTTAAATGCTCATGTATCAACAGTAAACTTCTCAAAAGTTGATGCAATCAAAATTATTGAACTCTAAAAATAGTGACTCACATAGGATAGGTTTGAAATGCAACAAATTATTGGTATTACAATTTACTTACTATTAACATTTCTATTATTATTTTATTATTCTTCTCATCTGGTCTTCACAACATAAACCACGTGTAAGAGCGAGCCAGCTTAGTGATGTGACTGTTCTAATAGTAATATAAGTTCAAAAATAAGCTGTTAAAGTGTTAAACTAGCAATTGATGAATATCATTGTTCTATTGCATTCCAGAATAATGCAAAATAATTAATACAGAATTGGAAATTGCTGAGCACATTTCAAGTTTGGTGAAATGTTTTGAGTGCAGTGAAACTACTTTTAATCAGCTGAACATACTGCAAACATTTACCGAACACATTCATCAGTATTTTTGCTATTACAGGAGAACGTTAAGACTGCATCATCATGGCTAAACAGAATAAAAAGTTTGAATTCACTTAGAGAAATTATTAAACATAAAAGTTGTTTGCTTTTTTCAAAGTTATAACTATATGAGAATAGCACCTATGAAAATAATTCAATGGATGTTTCAATTGACTGACTATTTCATTAATTTTGACAACCTATTCAAAATAGTATTTACCTTTGAAACAGCAAAATTTTCAAAGTGTTCTTTAAAATTTGTAAAAATGAGCAGGATACTTATTTGAATAATTTAATGAAGAAATGATGAAACATTAATATATGAAATATCCGTAATTTTTTAAACTAATATGCTTTTTTTCAAGAAATGATAATAGTGTTATGCACTTATGCTACACTCAGCATGAATGCTATCATCTACTAACATGACTCATAGAAAAATCAATCAGATAAGATGTTATACAACATTTCCATGATTTTCAAAGCTTTACTGAAGTCATCTCTTATATGGATTTTTCATTAACAGATAAAGAACATAAAAAGGTGTTCTACACTGAGGTGACTAAATTGTTGTCAGGAGAGATAAATTGAACATGCATTGAAGTAAAAATAGACAAACAATATAAGAATTAAACCATGAACATTCAGCCATAATGTAAAATTGCAAAAATCATATCTCATTTCCAATATACTTACAGTGCAAATTTGACTAAATTGTACTGCAAGTTAACATGGTAATGATGTGTACCATGAAGTGCATTTCAACAAAATATGGTATATGGTTAGGAGAGGACCATAATCAATTTTCCACTTTTCGGCGCCTAAACATAGTTAATTACATATAATCAAACAATTTTTCTTCTGTGTACTCTCCGTCGGAAATGAATATTTAACAAGTTATGGCGGTAAATTAGTTATCGCAACTCTAGTGTTTGAAGCGGGAAGTAATTCATCAAGCGCATCGGATGGCAACACTACAATGGAATCTACCTTCCAACACGCTCAAATGATTAAGCTTATTTCTACATCTAAGACCAGAGTTAACATGCCGCTAAACCTCATTTTTGGGTAATAATGTCTATTGTGTTATTACCTAAAAGATCCTAGGGTAAATCTGAAGGATATGTCAGTTATCGATTTTGTAAATTTCGATGCCTTAGCATAGTTAATTAGATCGAAATAAACAAGTTTTCTTCTATGCACTTTCCGTCTCAAATGAGTATTTTATTAGTTATAGCGGTAAATGACTTAACGCAACGCCAGTGTTTGAAGCGGAAAGAAATTCTTCGATCGAGTTGTATGGCAATACTGCAATGGCGTCTCGCTTCCAGCGCTCTGTCTTCAAAGACGAAACCAAACCTACCGCTATACCTCGTTAAATACTCATTTGAGGAAAAAAATGTATAGAAGAAAAGTTGTTTATTTCGATGTTATTACCATGATTCAAGCAACAAAAATTCAAAAATCGATGCGTAGCTGATAATTCGAGCACATTCGTCAACAAAGACGAAACTAACCTTACCGCTATAAATCGTAAAATACTCATTTGAGACCGAAAGTGCATAGAAGAAAACGTGTTTATTTTGATTCAATTAATTAGGTTCAGGCACCAAAAAGTGGAAAATCGAAAACTGACATATCCTTCAGATATACCGATCCTAGAAGTGGGTTCAGGCTCCGTGAGGCTGGCAAAAAATAAATTACATTACAAAGTACCCACACATCCTCTACCCAAACTAAACCTACTGCTATAGGTTAACTCATTTAATACTAATTTGCAACAGAGAGTGCATAAAAGAAAAGTTGTTCATTTCGATCTAATTAGCTATGCTTAGGCACCAAAAAGTTGAAAATCAACTATGGTACTCTCCTTAACATATACCAAAAATAATCAAACAAAACCATAAAGTTACATATTGTTGAACTTGCACGCTTACATGACATTATTATCCATTGTGAGAGAAGAATAAACATTACATAATGAGATGCTTTCATTTAGTACCCCTCCAAACCAATAGAATGGAGTTGGTTCAGCAATAACTGAGTAAACATAAATTTACAAACCTAATTTTATGAAAAAATTATAAATATATATATAAAATTATTAAAGTAACACCATTACCTAAATGATTAAGTTTATTTATAATGAGGACTACTCAAATTTTGATGACAAAAATGAGAGTATTTCTCATAGCCTTGTATCAAATGGCATAAAAAACCCTCCTTGTGCATGTTTACTATGTTAATTTCAAATACCTTCACATCTAAATCATATAAACTCTACACAACATGCTAAAAACTATCTTAACCTTTCAATTTTATCCTATTTGATCACTCATCTTCAAGTAAATACGTCACTTATGCCAAATCCCGCCAAAAACTTGTTGGTAAACATTAGTGACGTCATAACCCAACCCGGTAATAATCCTTTTCAAAACGAGGTTACAGAGAAAGTTACTCGATTGACACTAACCTGTGTTTCTAGAAGCAATCTCGGCAACGGATCACCTTCGGAAACACTGTTTTTGACGGATCGAGTAACCCGCGTAACACCGAGGGTTACTCGATCACTTCGAGATTATGACTGGAAAAACGCCTCAGCTGTTGTCAAGGTTGCTAACACTCATTTGAGTAAAACTTCTTCTTCTTCTTCTGCTTTCACAACTAAACCGAAATCTAAAAGAAAAAAGTCTAAATGTAAATTAAACCTAAACCGTTACCGAAGTACTCTGCAGACCTTTTTTGACTTGTCTCGCCGTCCGACCAAACGGCGCAACTTCTAGAATTAACTAGCTAAAAAAGACATAGTCTTGCCAACTGGCCTTAAGAAGGTCAGGGAACACTGCAAGTAAACGCTTTTATGACAAAGGGAACAAAAAATAAGAGGCTCACCTGAAGATCTTCGAAGATAATGTTTCAGGCGAAACCTTCTTCAATATAGCCGGCTGTCTAGGGCAAACTGCCCCGGAAGCAGGGGTCGGAACCGGTCAGGCAGAGCGCGCATAAGCACATGCGCTCAAGACCGAGTCTGGTAGAGATCTGAGGTGGCGAGCCAGGCGCAGCTCTCACCTCATCTTGCGCAAATCCGTCGATAGGGGTTCGGATTCGATCAAGAAGATAAGATGAACAAATTATTCATGTTCACGATGTTAGTCGCCAGGGAAAGTGAAGCACTCCCACCATTGCCCCGCTTTGTCATAAATTAGCAGCGTTTTACTATTAAGGCTTATTTTAAGGTAACAAAGCCTTAGTCCCTTATTATGCAAGATGTTGAGTAACTTGCAGGACTTAAGTAATGAGCAATGGCTGGATTTGCGACAGACTCTCCTAAAGTGTGTTCTTCCGTGTTGGACGTTACCGAGCGCTGTGATGTACAAGCAGGTCTTGATAAACTATTAGACTTAGAGCTCATAGGGGTGCCTTCGAAAGAGGAAGAGTATGACAAGGAATTAGAGGATTTCAAAAGTAGTGTCACTTATGCGGAAGGCAGGTATTCAATCCGGTTGCCATGGAATCGAAATTTATTGGCTAAAGTTCCCCATAGTTTCGGGCTCGCGAGGTTTCTTGCACGTAAAGTTGCAGCTGATAATGCTCGTAAGGGGATTGAGAAGGAGTATAATGATGTTTTCCTTGAGCAACTCGAATTAGGAATAATAGAACCTTTGCCTTTCAAATCCTTGGACGTGCGAGTGCACAAATGGATGTCGGGTTTGGACGTTAGATGGTTTGAACATGAATATCGTTCTTGACGACCAAACTCAAACAACTCTCGACAAGGTATCTGAGAAACTATCAAGAGGGATAATGAAGATGAATTGGACTCAGCTTAGTTTGTGGGTTTATTTGAAGAGAAGCCAGGAGGACTGGCAATGAGCTTGATCTCGAAGAGCTTGTCTAGGTGGGCACTCCGTGCCGGCGAGGTCAGGCTGGCGTAGGCGAAGTCCGGCAAGCGATGGTGTCGGCAGGACATGAATGAGTGGTGATTGGGGAATTCTAATGAGCTCAATTTAGATTCTGGCAGGTTAAGCCTTAAAAACAGTGACTGGAGGACGAGTCACGTTATGATTTCAGCTTTATAAATTTCAAGCTGGACAATCAAGTTATCGTTGGTAGCAGCAAGGAAAATTAGCTCGCCTGTGAGTGTGCAGTCTTTAGGCTTTTGGCGAGCTTCAATATTTAACCAAGGTGCTTTGCAGAGGGAATCGATGGTAAATGATATAGCTCAGGTGTAAGGCTCAGGTAGATTTTTAACTGGCCTATCTCAGGCTAATTCCAAATGGCACAGCTCAAAATAAGGTAAGGTAGGAGCCAGGTAAGGTACGGCTCAGTTAGCACCCAGGGAGAAATGTGTGGTGGTGGCGTTTGGCGATGTCGTTGGTCCTGTAAGGGGCGGAGACGCTGGATGAAAGTTCCAGGGGAGACATCAAGACATTCCACCACTGACAATCCACACATTTAATGACAACTTTTCCCACTACGGAGAAACTCTGAGAAACTCCTAGAGGTTTGGCACCAGCTAATTTTAATTGTTCTCCCTTTTTGTCAAGCTCAAAAGTAGGATAGTATTTAATTAAAAGGAGAAAATTCTCGTGCGACTGCCCTTGCTTTAAATGCAAGGGCATAAAGTTTAAGAGTTTTTGGTAAGGAAATAATAATGATTTATTTTGAATATAAATGCGATTAAGCGCAAGATTTATGGAGTAATGAAATTATGAAAAAAGACTAAAAACATTAGCAGGCATGTATATGAATAATCTTCGCACTCTATAATCCGCACAAAATTAATAAAAGGCATTCCTAATTATTTCACGTCAACACAATTAAGGAAAACACTGCAAGCATGTTGTAAAAAAGAATTATTATTCCACATGCTTATAGTGCAGAGTAATGACACGAGACGGCAGTGTATGCTCCGCCATTTTGGAAAACAAAGACACCGGCGACAAGGACACTATCAACAAAGAACGTCGGCAATTTAGCCGCGCTCTTTCACGAGTTACTTTATGAATAAATCTCGATATCATACTGGCAACTGCAATATATAATTTTGCAGTAAAGAAAGGACGTTTGCTGAATATCTATACGAAGTCTTAACACATGAATTTGAAAATGACACGCAATATTCACACTATGTCGTTGAGATAGCACTCGAAATCAATCATTGCTATTCTAAGAATTTTAGAACTATTTTCAAGTTTATCCCTACATCACGACGATAAAAAAAAATCCTTAAGTTTACACAATGCACACTAAAAACACATGGCGACATATAACTTTACCAGCATTGCTCTAATAAACACTTTACTTTCTTTCACTTACAAGAACGCTGTATGCACGAGCTAAGAAACGACGGACAAGTGAGTGGGTGAGTTCAAGCCACGGTATACTAAAGGAGGTAGAGTCACTTCTACGGGTACAGCCGCGCACATTCGCTAATTCGACTGGCCAATAGAAAGCTTCAAAACAAACAAGCCGGATGACATCACTCGCACGCAACATGACGTCAGAGGCGGCAGCGTGCGTACTACCACGCAGCGTACGCTGGCTGCCAGACGTACGATCAACAACAGGACCGACTGCCGGTGTGCCTCTACGTATCCGGATTTGGATTTTTGGAAAATTTATTTCAGCCCGGCTACGTGCAAATTTACATGAACTAAAAGGTCATCGATCTTCTATTTAATTATAAGAGCAGCTTCTAAGTTGAAAGCTCTTTCCAAAAAAATTAGAAAATTTACTTCAATCAATCATATAAGACGTTTTATTATCTTTTCATGCGGATGAGGCTGGCGATTGCGCACCGGATCGTAAGGATAATATAGGATTCTGTACTTATATGTTTATTTGAAATTAAACATGCGATAGGTTTCGCTTCACTGGAAAAGATTATACACAAGTTTAAGCCTCCTTGACCGCTACAGGAAAGGGCGTATCGAAGAAAGAAAGAAAGGTGGAAGGCACCATTTGGTATGGATTTCAGAAAATGCGGAATCTATGGACAAGATGCATGGAAATAGTAAGCTATGAAAGAAGTTCATGAAACAAGACGAAGTTGAAGAAGAAAGTCGTAGGTGGTGAAAAATGGACACCACTGAACTGAAAAAAGATGGTCCATAACAAATCAAAAATCTTTTCTATTTCAACAAAAAGAAAGCCTACCCAACCTTCAGCTCGGGCCCTCATATAATCCCCCTGGGAGCACTCATTCCCATAGATACAATAGTTGCATCCCCCTGAAGGGAAGATACCCTGTACATAGAAATATTAAATTGAGGAGCAAGATTATGACAAAATTAACGCTGAAGAAGAAAATCTTAGGTGATGAAAACCGGAACAGCAGTGAATGAAAAGAAAAGAGAGTTTTTAAGAAAAGAAAACAAAGCATTAAATTGTAACAAAAAGAAGCCCTACGAAACTCTAACCATGGGACTTAACACAACTAGTTCTTCAAGAATGGGGAGCAAAATCAAAGAGACAATAATTATTTGTACATGGAAAAATATTTTCCTCACTTAAAAATGCACTAAATTTATATCACGTAAATTTTTGGCGATAATGAATGAAATAAACTATTTTCCTCTCAAAACATTTGGTATACCACCGCTCTATGTGCGCTTCAACATTTTGCAGTTATAAATTCCAAAATCTACACAAAAGAAAACATAAAACTAATTGCTTAAATCTTGGAAAGGACTTGAGTAATCACATACGACGAGTGACCAATTAATAATAAGCTGCAGCACTCCCAATGCATTAGCGCTATATTCAAACATCAGGACACTCTCCGTGCCAGTAAGTAAAGAACTATAAAATAAAAATAACCTGAACACTTAAAATTCACAAATGAATGAATTTAGATTATAAAGATAAAGTTTAGAATGACCAGTTAGCCTAAATCACAATTTGAGTACCAATTCTTTTAGCTATGCAATACTGCATGAAACAATATATATCATAGTTTTGCAGAGGTTTCCATAAGTTAGTTATAAACAACCTTTCTAAAAAAGTTGCAGTGTAGAGGGTTATTATTATTATTAAATAAGAAAGTTTTAGCCTCCCTTAATTGCACGACAAAGATGTTCTAAGAGAGGAAGGAGGGAGGCACCATTTAGTATGGAGTTGAGGGAACGCGGAATCTATGCACAAGGTGCACAGAAACAGGAAGCTAAGAAAGAAGTTCATGAAACAAGAAAAAGTTGAAGAAGAAAGTAGTAGGTGCTGAAAAACAGGACAGCAGTGAACCGAAAAAAGATGGTCCGTAACAAAAAAAAACTATTCTATTTCAACAAAAAGGAAGCCTACCTAACCTTTAGTTCAGGCCCTCACATAGTCCCCTTGGGAGCGCTAATTCCCATAGATGCAATACTTGTATCCTCCTGAGGGGAAGTACTGCCCTAACTCAACCATCTCTATCAGAAATACAAATGCACACAAGTCTTGACAACAATGCAATATTAGCCGCTACAAATGAAACTGAAAAGCCCACTAATCCACAAAAACGAACATTGGACCAAAGCCTTGAACCTGCAGAAAAAGTAGCTCATGGGAAAAAGACAAGGAACTTAAGCAATAACTTGGAGTTTTGTACAACTGACTTGTCCTTGAGCAATCCATCTGCAGTGATATCTTGGGATAGGTCTCTAAATACAACTATAGATACCATTCCTAACAACCAAGAGCAATATACAAACAATCAAGCAACTTTCACAGAACCCAGATCTGCTAAAATTGATTTGAACCTGCCAGAAAACATAGATAAAATACCTGATTCTTCCAGGCATGTCATAATCTCTACTACAGATGAACAGATCAAACTAACAAAACTGAGTCCATTCAGAGTGCAGAGCCTAATCAATCAAATTTGTGGCCCAGTGGAACAATTGGAATACAAAAAAAACAGGAAGCCTAATAATAGAAGTAAAAACCTTTGAACAAACAAAAACATTACTCGCAGCCAAATCCTTGGATAAAATCTCTATAAATACTCAAATAGCCTGGGGAGCCTCTACTGTATGTGACAAGATTTATGCACCTGAATTTCTTGGCCAGTCCCTGGATGAACAGCTGCTGCATCATGCCCCTACAGAAAAGAAAGAAAGAAAGAAAAACTTTATTTCCAGTAGAGATTGTACAATATTACAATCATTGGTTTTTAAATATCTTAAAATTAATACACTTAGATGATACACACACGAGTATTGAAAAACTCGTGTCACTAGTCGAAAATAAATGATTGAGGGCAATGTACTCCTAATCTTGCTTAATCTACATTTGACAATACATGTAATGATAATTTTAAGAGATAACGCAAATTCATGGACGATGCATTTTCATTGTGGGGTGAAAACACTTTTGACAGTTTACATGTACATGACATAAAACTTCGCAATTATTGATGCCAGGAAATTGTTGCGATACGGAGACGAGGGTGGGTTTAGGACCCCCTTCCCAGACGCTGAGGGACTCTCAACCCCCGTACACATTTTATAGTATTATCCTTTATGCTTGCGTACACCTGCATACCAGACATGGAGAATAAAAGAATTTGAAAGATTAAAAACACATGTATTTTTGAGGTGAACACGTGGATATGTGCACTAGGCATTCAGACAGAATTGATATGAGAGAGCACAACTGCGTTAATGAAAGGCACGTACATTTCTACTGTCATAAACTTTAAACACGACATGACATAAATGTGATGCTTACCGAGAATTCAAGTTACCAATATTCTTCGTTGACAACCAATTACGCATTCACAAAAATTGCGGGCTCCACAGCAACACAAGCATATTATTCATGAGAATGACACATCACGATTTAACCTGTAATTATGACAAGGTGTCGAATCATATGAAGCGTCGCACCATTCACAACGTAAATTCGATCCTCGACTAAATAAACACAGGAAATCGACTGCCTATAAATTAGATGATTCTTCGCGATACTTTGAAAAGCACTTTCCTGTGTGCTGATCTACATCTGAAATTGAACTTCAATCACCACCTAAAAGAGCTCTCACAACTATAAAACACTCGCCCTTTTGATAATAAATGATTCACTGATGGGTATTCACTGCCGATGCTATTGCTCACTGCTGATGTTCCGCGTCGTAGCTTAGGCTTGCTGCTGGCGTGGGCTGATCTCTTGCTACCTCACGGCAGTGGTGCCTTCCCCCGCTTTTTTCTACGGGCAGCTGATCCCTTGAAGCGGTTGTGAGCTGATTCATTGTAGTTTCATGCGTTGAACTTTGCAGTGTTGGTGAGCGATTCTGACTGTAGACATCCATAATGTTGGTGATTGCGTGGCTCCAAACATTGCTGCTGAAGTTACCCGTGAATACGGACCCGATGCAGAAATGTCTGAATGCTCCTGGTTGAATCTCCGACTCGTTTATCCGTGACGATCACCGTTGCGAGGCTGGTTTACTTCGATTAGGCTTCCTTTGTAAGACGATGCTTCAATGACTTCCGACGTCCAACGTTGTTTTATGTGCCTCGAATTATTAACTTTCAAGTTGCAGTTGGGTATAAGGCCAGCCGACGAGGCTGACCTGTAGGAATAGTAGGCATCAGGAAAATGTATATGGACCCAAAGCTAGCTGACTCTCATATGTTCGTTTTAACTTTTCTAGGAACAGAATGCCCTAAGGAGATTAAGGCAGGATATTTTAATTACTAAGTCCATCCTTTCTATCCAAACCCAATCCATTGCACAAAATGTTGGAGGTGGGGCATACCGCTTCCATCTACCGGAACAAAAAAAATTTGCAGAAACTGTTCATCAGCAGAACATGACTAAGCAAGCTGCAAATCAGACAACTACCATTGCCCTAACTGCAAAGGGAATCATTCTGCGAACTCCAAAAACTGTCCAACATATGTCCAAGAACACGAAATTTGCAAAATCAAGGCCAGCTAAAATATTTCTTTTAATTAATCACGTGCCATCTACTCTCAACAACAACAACAACAACAAAAAACAACTAGAGATGAACACTGAAGAATATATTGCCCTCGAATCACAGCATATATTCCCGGATCTGACTCAGCCACAAAAGCAAATTTCTCTCGGAATTCATATGCAGCTGTAACCCGATCTTATAGTACACACCCACTTGACAACAGAACCCCTCTCAGAAGAGATGGTTCTGCTTTTTTGCTAACAAAAAACACAAGCAGATGATAACCAGCCTAAGCTGCAGGAATCAATCTACACCAATACAAACCACTAGAAGAAGCCAACACGCTTCCCTGGGCTCAAATGCATTGCCTGAGACTGATGTAGCCTCTGATTATCCTCCGCATCACAGGAACATGCTAGAAAGACAATCTCAATTAAGAGATGCAGACAACTCGAATTCAACACCACATCTGCCGAAAAACTCCCAGGAGAAACAAATGGTGGGCTGCTTCAAAAATCTAATCATCCAACTTCTTCCTGCTATTATCAAAATCTTACTAGCAAACACTATATCTGAAAAATAGACAGCCTAAAAGAAATAGAAAATATATTAGAAGCTGGTAAACTAATTTCTGAGTTACTCACAAAATTAAATGTTACCTCTCTCATCAGTCAAGCATGAACTTAACAATCCTACAGTTGAATCTAAAAGGATACTTTGCAAAACTACCTTACCTTCACTTGCTTATTGATTACATCAGTCAGGAATTACATGTATTCAAGAATCATTGTTACAACAGCGCCATAACATAAAATTGAAGAATCACTTCAGCCCTTTCCGATATGAAAGAAGGGAAGGTAGAGGAGGTGGGGTGATTATTTTCATTCCCTCCAGCATACCAAACACAACAACACAATTGACTACTCCATTAGAGCTTGTGCTCTGCAAAATATTTATCAACAAAAAGCCTATCAATATAATAAATATGTATTTGCCACCCCATTTGGAAAGTTATGGTTTATTGCAGAAGTTACAAAACATCAGTTATCAGATTACAGGATCTAGCATTATTATGATGGACTCAAATGCTCACAGCTATAGCTGGGGCCCTGACTTCAGTGACACACAGGGTAAAATAATAGAGAACTGGATGACTGAAAACAAACTAATATTACTGAATAATTCAGCCCCAACTGATTATAATGATTAAGATTATAAGTTAGTTTCAGCCTCCCTAACCGCTACAAAAAAAGAGCGTATCGAAGAGAGGAAGGAGGAAGGCACCATTGGAGATAAGAGAATGGGGAATCTATGCAGAAAGGGCATAGAAACAGTAAGTTGGGAAAGAAGATTATGAAACAAGATTAAGGTTGAAGAAGAAAGTAGTAGGTGGTGAAAAAACAGGACAGCAGTGAACCGAAAAAGATGGTCCGTCACAAAACAAAACCTATTCTATTTCAACAAAAAGAAAGCCTACCTAACCTTTAGCTCAGGCCCTCACATAGTCCCCCTGGGAGCGCTAATTCCCATAGATACAATAGTTGTATCCCCCCGAGGGGTCAGCCCCAACTTTCTTGTTCTCCAGAGGTACATATACACACATAGATCTAACAATAGTCACTGAGGATCTGCACTCCAAGTTTACATCGAACACTTGTATAGACACATTCACAAGAGATCACATTCCACTGATTATTGATTGAGCTTTATCAATTCCCAAGGCCCAACTACCAAGATGGCACTTGCGCAATGCATATTGGCAATATTTGAAACTGCTCTAGTGTTCCCAAACTGCTCAAAATAGACAATATCTGATGCATATCAATCCATAACCAAAGCAATATTGGCAACATCAAGGCTAGTCAAAGCTTTACACAAAAAAAGGACAAGCAGCTGGTGGACTGATGAGTGCAAGATGGCCCATAGGAAATACCATAAGGCCTACAACCACTACAAAAATCACCTTGAAAACGTTGATAAATGGATCCCATTTAAGAAAGCAAGAGCGATTTTCCGAAAAACAAGTACTAGAGGCTAAAGCCGTCAGTTGGAGGGAATTTGTGACAGGCCTTAGTACCTCTTCTCAAGCGGAGGTCTGGCACAAAATTAAAGCCATAGAGGGAATAGAAAGACAGAGACAAATACTGCTCAAAAATTCAGGCTAAGAAATAATTACATGCCCAAATGAAATTTCTGATATATTGGTGGACCAATATGCCTCACATAACAACTTAGATTCTCATGATCCAATATTTGATGAACGTAGGAGCATCTGTGAACAGATCTCATTTTCAAAGGATACAGACCATGATTACAACTGCCCTCGCACTGCGTTAAAACTCAAAAGAGCAATACACAGCTCTAAAACTAGAGCACCCGGACAAGATACGATATCTCTTGAATTCATTTAACACCTGAATGAAGAACAAACAAAATTAATATTAAATTACTTCAATAGAGTTTGGGTCTCAGAAATTCCAGAGCACTGTAGGGAGGCCATTATATGCCCGGTCCTTAAACCGGGAAAAATGCCAACAGATCCAAGATCAAATCGCCCAGTAGCACTTACTAATGTACTTAGCAAACTTTGTGAGAATATAATAAACTGGAGACTCCTGAAATATATAGAACAAAACAGATGCTTGAATGAGAATCAGAGCAGTTTCAGAGCAGGCCGTTGCACTCTGGATGGACTCGCCCGTATTGGAAACTCCATTCGGAAAGCAATAATCCTACAAGATTTTTATGTTGCAGTATTTCTTAATATAAAACAGGCTTTTGACACTGTCTGACATTATGGGCTATTGCAAAAGCTACAGATTTTAGGATTTGCAGGTAACCTACCTTAAACCATAATGTCTTTCATCAAAGAATGCAAAATAAGTCAGAATCAATGACACCTTATCCAAGCAATGTTTCCTGAGGTCGGGTGTTCCACAGGGATCAGTGATAAGCCCAACATTGTTTAATATCATGACGAATGATACTTTCCAAGACTGTAACCCCCAACTGCAGACATCCCTTCATGCTGACAACGGAGCTGTTTGGGTTACTTGCTCTGACTTGACTGAGGCACTTTGCATGCTGTAGAATGCCTCAGATGCAATTCTTGTTTGGTCCTTCAAATCTCTTTAAATCTTGTTAGGGGGCTTCAAATCTCTTCCGCTTCCACAAAAGGAAAACTTCCTCCAATCTCGGTGGCTTCGTTGAACACCACGGCAGCCTTTTGTTCCTCTTCAGACACCTCAATGATAAGTGGAATTTCACTTTCTTTTGGCACCTGAAAGGCAAGAAAAAAGGTGAGCTCTAAGTTAAAATTTTTTTTAATGAAGTCTTTGGCTTTATAAACAAGCCTTTCAGTTGCAGTTAAGGGTACAGATTTAAATCTGTTAGAGAAAATGGTGCTAATATGATAAGTTGAGATCAATTAGAAAAGGGGTCAGTTGTGAGGAATGACGCTCAACGGGAAGCACCATTGAAAAGTATATGAAGAAATGGAGATGATATTCTTAGTTTAAGCCTCCCTATCCGCAACAAAGGCGATCCAAAGAGAGGAAGGAGGAAGGCACCATTTAGTATGGAGCCAAGGGAACGCAGAATCTATGCAGAAAGGCATTGAAACAGTAACATAAGAAAGAAGTTCATAAAACAAGATCAAAGTTGAAGAAGAAAGTAGTAGTTGCTGAAAAACAGGACAGCAGTTGACCGAAAAAAAGATGGCTCTTAACATAACAAAAGCTTTTTATTTCAACAAAAAAGGCCTACCTAACTCTCAGCTCGGGCCCTCACTTTGTCCCACTGGGAGCACTAATTCGCATAGATACAATAGTTGTATCCCCATGAGGGGAAATGGAGATGATAAACTATATCATATTACATGTAAAACTAAAAAGAAGTCTCAATGGAGAAAGAGAATAAAAGAGACAAAAAGTAGGATTAGATTATATGTTAGTTCAAGCCTCCTTACCCGATAAAAAATGGAAGTTTAGAGGAGAGGCAGGAGGAAGGCACCATACAGTGAGAAAATAAAAGAATGGAATGTGGGATATCATGGGGGAAATTAGATATGAGGGGAAAAAAGGAAACAAAAGATTGATAGTAATAGGCTGAGAAGTGTGGAATACATTGCTTAAAACAAAACCAAAGTTTATGCACTCTATCTATTTCCCACAATTCCTCTCTAACATTTAATGTTGTCTAATATATTTAGATTTTTGAGAGATATTATATAATAATCATAACCTAAACTTTTGAGAACTTTTAAGGAATAAGTGTAAAAAATGAAAAAATCTATTCAATGAAACTCCTAACAATTGAGTCGAGAAAACCTGTCTCGAATCTGGACAACAATTTTATTCTGACAATTTAAATTTTATTCTGACATGTAATGTATTCCTTAGCAGGTTACCAGACTCATCTCACCTCTGCTAAGAAGCCCAAGGTCTCTCTTAATTGCTTGTCAGGAGCTTTGGTTGGGATGCAGGGATAGGAATCAGTGTATGAAGGTGGAACATTGTCCAATAGCAGTGAGTGATCAGTAGCTGGATTGGGTCGCATGTCAATTCCGTGTCCTGAAAGATAAAAAAAATCATATGAAACAGTACGTGGTAACACTTCATGTAAAATTTTAGTCTCTCTCTGTAATGAAATCTTGAATGAACATATGAAAACATAAAAAATATTGACCCTAAATGACACCACTTAATTTTAAAGTTTTCTAAAATACTAAAAAGAGCTTAGTACAATCTAACAAAGCTAATGAAAAATTCACATTTAAATTTTGAAAATAATTATCTTGGAAGAGAAAAACTAGACCCATAAGAACCTAGGAGAATCTCTAAACACTCTTGATAACAAAATTTCAATGGATTTAATCTTTAGCTCATGAACATAACATACCTTGTTATGTTATCTGTACTAAATCCATTCAGAATGTTAAGCCTCCTTTATAGTTCATGTCCACATTCACTAACCACAATATCATCAGCATACAACAAACAACTGAGTCTCTCCTTACCAACTTTCAATTCTAAGCTTCTCATTCTGAGCCAAACTGCCAATTCTTCTGTGTACAATCCAAAAAAGAGGGGAGACAGAGTACAGCCCTGCCTAACTCCTTTAACACTCCTCACTTGCCCTGTTTCCAAATTTCCAAACCTGTAGATAGCGCTTGTATTCTCATACAGACTTTGTACAATGTTTACTATCTTTTGGCTTAATTAACACAACACTTCTCAAAATTTCAAACAGCGTACCACAATCCACTCAGTCATATGCTTTCTCAATATCCAGGAATGCTAAATATACCTTCTAATCATCCATACTCATTTGCTCATTTATTTCACTCACTACAAACAGATTATCTTCCTCACGTCTATCTTGCGCAAAACCATTCTGTCCTTCTCCAGGACTCCTAATTTCTCAACTAAACGTTTCATTCTCTCATTCAAAACACCACAAAAAATCTTACATACAGTGTCAGCCAGTGCAATTGGTATGTAATTTTCAAGTAAAGTAATGTAAGCAAGTAATTTTGGTCAATGTGTAGCGTTTGGTAAGAATCGACCTTTGAATTTTTGGTGCCATAACATGGTTAATTATATCAAAATAAACAAGTTTTCTTTTATGCACTTTCCGTCACAATTGAGTATTTTACGAGTTATAGCGGTACATTAGTTACGGCAACTCTAGAGTCTGAAGCAACAAGTAATTCATCTACCGCACGTCTGGCATCACTGACGTGGACGCTCTGATCCGACGCGCTCGAATGCTCAAGCGTTCCCACCATCAACGATGAAAGTTAACATACCGCTATAATTCATTACTTTTGGGTGATAATTTCTAATGTATTATTAAATAAAAGATACTAGAAGTGAGTTCAGGCTCCACGAGCTCTGCGGGGTGAGCTAATAATAAATTACAGAGTATTCAAACGTACTTTAACGGCTCAATCGCACAAAAATAAAACCTTCTACTCTAAACCCGTAAAATACTTATTTGCTGCAGAAAGAGTATAGAAGAAAAGTAGTTTATTTTGATGTCATTACCATGATTCAAGCAACAAAAATTTTTAAATCAATTAGTAGCTCTTTATTCGAGCGGATTTGTCATCAAAGACAAAACTATATCTAAAGCTATAACTCATTGAACACTCATTTGCAACGGAAAATGCATGGCAGAAACCTTGTTTACTTTAAACTTATTAACTATGTTTAGCCCCAAAAACTGGAAAAATTGATTCTTACCGAATGATACACATAACCGTAATTTTGCAGTCAAGTAATTTTTAAGGTAATGTTAAGTAAATACTCATTTGCACCAGAAATAGAATAGAAGAAAAGTTGTTTATTTTGATGTGATTGCCATGATTCAAGCAAAAAAAATTTGAAAATCGATTAGTGTGTTTTTCTGAAAATTCACTCAAATTTTGAATACCAATGTGAAATTTTGATCAAATTTTACTTTATTGTTTTCAACTATTTTCATAATTTCATTGCCAAAAATCAATAGAGGAACACATTCAAAAACGTTTTACACGAATGACATTGTGCGCGCCGATGCGTTATTTTTGAATTGTTCAACTTTGAAGTTGGCTTGTGCACGCCAGGGAAGCAAGCGTGCCAAGCGTAATTTAATTAATAACCGAAGCTAACCCCCTATTACAAACGTAAAGAGGTTGGGAGAAGTAGCCACAGCTCTTCTAGTAAAATTTGTAAATAAAGGTTTCTAGTGACGTCCGTTTACATTATCTCCAATGACTGCCACCCGGTACCGAAGATGGCATCCGCCATCTTGGAGCCGATGTAAACAGACGTCACTACAATCGTTTTTTTATAATTTTTAGTAGAAGAACTGTGGCTACCCCTCACGATCAAACCTCTTTACGTTTGTTATAAGGGGTTAGTTTCCGTTTCAACTCTGAAATTGCGCAAAAAAGGCCATTCAGCAGCCCCGCTTGTATAACTTCAAACTTACATAGGCCTAACTCGAAAACTAAGCATTTACGAGCACATTGTCATTCGTGTAAAACGTCATAATATAAACTATATTACCAATCTATGGCAACAAAATTATGAAAATTGTTGATAACATTAAAGTAAAATTTGACCAAAGTTTTTTTTTAGTGTGAACCTAGTAAAATTTGACATCACATCCTACTTCCAGATTAATTTACACACAGAAATTTAGATACAACTGGAGCTGATAGCACCCTAATCACAAGATTTAGGTCACCTTTTTGAAATTACAAGCTTCAAGGTATTAATAAAATTGGAAATAAGCAGTAAGTCATTTTTTGGCATTGAATTGTAGCACATCATATTCCTATTTATTATTTCCTTTATATTTTAAATTTCAGGCGAGTCGACAGCATTTTTCCATGGAACTAGCATATCAAATTTGGGTCAATGTGAAGTTTAATGCAATCACGGAAATTAATAATTATATTCCAAACAATCACTAAAGGAACCCATTTAAGAACGTTTTACATGAACGACATTCTGCTCGCTGATGCTTTATTTTCGAATAATTGAACTTTAGAAGTTGGCCTTCCCGCGCCAAAGGAAACGAGCGTAACTTAATGAAAAACGGACGCTAACCCCCTATTACAAACGTAAAGAGGTTGGGTCGTGAGGGGGAGGCACAGTTCTTCTAGTGAAAATTATAAATAAAGCTTCTAACCCACCCATTAGGGTGACGACCGCAATCTTGTTTACATCGGGTCCAATATGGCGGCGCCCATGGTGGTCGCCATGTTAGACCCGATGTCAACAAGATTGCGGTCGTCACCCTAATGGGTGGGTTAGAAGCTTTATTTATAATTTTCACTAGAAGAACAGTACTGTGCCTCCCTCTACCGACCCAACCTCTTTACGTTTGTAATAGCTTCCGTTATTAATTAAATTCCGTTTCACGCACTCGCTTCCTCTGGCACAAAGGCCAACTTCAAAGTTCAATTATTCGAAAATGACGCATCAGCGAGTAGAATGTCATTCGTGTAAAACGTTCTTAAATGGGTTCCTTTAGTGATTCCTAAGATCGGAATTCTTATTTTCCGTGATTGCATTAAACTTCACATTGACCCAAATTTGAACTGTTCTAATTGTATCCTGGTTCAAAGCTTTGATTAAGAGATGTAACTTCATCCAGTGAAAAAATCAGTTGAGCCATCTTTTTTAAATTATAATAAAATAATATTAAAAGTTCAATTTCTTACCTTCCCGTTCCAAACTCCAGTGATCATATAACAACAGCACAACACCACTTTTCATTGAAATGTGCGTCTTAAAATGCTGATAGGATTTTTCCGTAGTCGGTCTTTTTGAAATGGCTGCTGCTAACATAAATAAGAGTTAGTAATTGAAATAAAACTGGACATTTCAACTCGGCAACATCTATTCTTTAGAATTGAAACCAAGACATTGAAATATCTCGGGTAGATTTTTAGCATTACTCCGACATTAAATTAAGGAACACTTATTGAATATCACTAGAGGCCACGAAATTTCACTTCGCTTGACTCGATCACAGTTCGTTTGAACGGCATGCCAGATTGTCGTACCAGTAACGCTTCGCTTACAGTAATGCCAGATTTCGGGTTAGCAGTGTTGCCAGATGCAACGCAACTTTATGTTAGCGGCGCTGCTAATGGTGCGATGCCATGACGTCACTCGCACGCAGCATGATTCGATAAAAGACTGGTTTGCCGCTACCTCCTCTTTCGTCTACCATGGTTCAAGGGTCGCGCTTGGGTTGTTGTTGCCATTTCCGGCGGCGTTAAACTCAAAATGTCAATCGTGATTTTTATATTTTATGTATTTACACAAAAACTTCAAGAGTTTACAATTATAAGTTGAAAATTATTAATAATGAATTAGATTGAGATTTTTAATGTCAAGAATTATTTTATTTAAGTGCGAATGAGAATTTATATGATTTTACGCTTTGTAGCGAATGCTACATGGATTCCTCACCGACCTGTCGTGCGTGAGCATGTCGAAACCTCTAAAATTCGCCCTGTCTTTAATTGCTCTCTGAAGATAGGAAAGTTACCAAGTTTAAACGAAGCCTCGGATGTAGGTCCAAATCTTATGAACAATTTGTTGGGTCTTTTGGTGTATTTTCGTGCTAACTCCATAGTCATACTTTCTGACATTTTTAAAGCTTCCTTCAGGTAAAATTAGCCTGTGAATTTGACCGCAATCAATTTAGCTTTGTCCTGTACAAGGACGGTAAATTTCAGTACTTCCGATACACTACTCTGTTGTTCGGGTTTGTTGCATCTCCCTATATTCTTAACTATCTTCTTAAACTTCATGCTGACACTTTAACTGACTTAGTAATTAGAGACGTTATGGCCAATAAGCTGTACGTCGATAACTTAGTCTTTACCACTAATAGTCCTGAGCTTGCGCTTAGCACTTTTCAACGCGCTAACCGAGCCTTTGAGGAGAGTGGGTTTCCGTTGCGCAAATGGCAATCCAATAACTCTGAACTTCTTTCGCAAATTGACCCTGCTCTTTGTAGTGCCGAAGTGCACTCCAGAGTGCTGGGGTATACTCGTAATTATAATTCTTCCTCTGATCTTCTTTCTCTGTCCGTGAAAAGTTTGGATTCTTCCTGTAAAACGCGCCGGAGCATACTGTCTGAAGTTGCGTCACTGTATGACCCATTAGGGATTTTGCTTCCAGTGTCGGTAAGAGGCAAGCTCATTTTACGAAAGTTAACGCCTTTGAGACTAGGGTGGGATCAAGATGTACCAGACGAGTTACGTAAGGACTGGCGTGATTATTGTCAGGAGTTTTCTGAGTTGAGTAATTTCGAGTTCCCTAGAATGAATTTGGACGAGGCAAAAAATGTTAAACTTGTGGTGTTTTGTGACGCTAGTGCTAGCGCCTTTGGCACTTGTATTTACGGTGTCCAAGAGGAACGCAGTACGCTCCTGTTCTCTAAAGTTAAGGTTTCGCCTCCTCGCCAAAGAACTCTTCCTTATCTTGAACTTTTGGCCGTGTTTCTTGCCTTTCAATGTCTTGTATCTCTGATGTGTGACGTTAATTTCCCTTATAAGGTCTCGAGCGTAATTATGTTAACGGACTCCCAAGTCACCTTAGCTTGGTTGTTGAGCGGCAAACCTCCCCAAAATAATGTATTTGTAAGCAATAGACTATAAGACGTAGAAAACATGCGTAAAACATTAGAATGTAAAACTTCGGCTTCTTTTAGCTATGAGTATGTTCCCACAATGTTTAACGTGGCAGACATGCTGACACGTGGTGTTAAAGCTTCTAAGTTATTACAAAGTAAAATGTTATGGTTAGAAGGTCCTTCTTGGATAAGAGAAAGTAAGGATAAATGGCCCAAGGGACACTTGGGTTGCATTCCGCACCAATTTGTTTCAGATGCATGTATTGCAGTTAAAATTAATCCCCCACGTCAAGCTTCGATTATGGAGCTTGAACGATTTTCCCCCTATCCTAAACTATTGGGTACGATGGAGAAAGTATTTAGAGCTATCGCTATTTTTAGGCGTGCAGATGGGGTGAGGCTAAACTGCGAGCCTTTCTGTATCTTATTTCTTCTATGCAAAAAGCGCATTTTGCAGACGAGATCGAGGCCTTAACTAACAAAAGTCCTCGTCCGCCTCTGCTAGTTCGATCCTTTAATCTTTTTCTAGACTCTCACGGTTTAGTTAGATCTAGTAGCCGTATTGTTGCCTCTGAAGAGTTGGATTACAACACTAGAAATCCGATTCTGTTGGCTAGTTCTTCTCATTTGACAAATCTGTTAATTTTGCATACGCATAAAAGTTTAAACCGTCAAGGTATTGACACCACCGTGCAGAAGCTCAAACTGGACGGTTATTTGATACCGCGCTGTAAGCGTGTTGTTCGTAGCGTGTTATCTAAGTGCATAGTTTGCAAAAAGATAAACGCAAAAAACTTCTCCTATCCTGATGCTCCTGCTTTACCTGACACTCGTGTAAACTTTGTAAGGCCTTTCGCCACAACGGGAATGGACTTTTCTGCCATTTCTGGGTATTAGACCCTTTTGGTCATAAACAAAAGGTATATCTTTTATTATTCACTTGTTTCCAAACCAGAGCCATTCATATCGAGCTTCTTCCTTCCATGACGTTGGAAGAATTTTGCTTCGCCTTTATTCGTTTCACCAACGAAAATGGCGTTCCTAATACCGTGTATTCCGATTACGCTAGAACTTTCTTAGCGGCTCCTGATCTTCTGTCGGAAGTTTTAACTTCTTCTTTGTATGAAGATCGTTTTCGCACCTTTAACGTTAAATTTAAGACTATCCCGATCTATAGTCCTCAATTTGGAGCGATCTGGGAACGTTTATTCAAATCCATTAAGGATTGCTTGTATAAACTTTTTGGTCGCAGTACCTATCCGTATTCTACCTTCCTTACTGCCATTCCCGATGTTACCCTTAATCTCAATCGGCGTCCTCTTTCTTACACAGAGACGGGGGACACTATCTTGCCTATTATGCCTATTCAATTCCTTCAACTGTACCCTACCTCTAATTCTTTAATCCTCTCTGATGAGATTCCGGACTTGGAAGCCGAAGACGGTGAGCGCCGGGAGCATTTGCTCTCAGCCTTAGAGCGGCGCGACGTGATGGTTGCCAAGTTCCGGGAGCTCTGGTACTCTCAATATCTACTTTCTTTGCGCGGTCCTTACCCGCTTAGAACTATCCCTCTCAATGATAAGTTTTTATCTGTGGGTCAGGTTGTCCTACTTAGGCATCCTGTAAGACCTAGACCATTTTGGACCTTAGTTCGTATCATCGCTCTGCTGCCTGGACGCGATGGCAAGGTTCGTGTTAGAATAGTTAAAGCTGACAACTCTGAAACTGCCGTTAAAATTTCTCTGCTATACCCTCTGGAGTTGTCTATTTCTACTACTGCTTCAGAGGAGAGGTGGGAAAGCGCAGACGGGAGTTCGAGTGAGGAGTTCCATCCTCGTCTAGGGCCCCCCGAGAGTTCTTTTTCTCGTACGGGTAGCTCTGTTTCTCTTGAGCGCCCTAGAGGTCAGCATTCTTCTTCTTCTTCTTCTTCTTTCTCTTCTGAATCGGACTCCTCGGCTCAGTCCGAGGAACCCGAAGCTGCGTCTGCTGCCCGGCCCAAAAGGCAGGCAGCGAGCCGGCAACGTAGTAAGCTGCATACTTAATCAAGAAAGGTCATATATAATTCCTTTCTTAATTATTTGGTATTAACGTTTAAATGCGCATAAAATGTATGAATGTCTTTACCATGCTTTAGCTGGAAGGCAACTTTAATATGTAAATGTTTTGTGTAACGGAAGTTTCTTTAGAAAACTCCGTTTCTTTTCTTTGCCGGGATTGTGTCGCAAATCCAGCCATTGCTCATAACTAAAGTCCTGCAAGTCAATCAACATCTTGCATAATAAAGGACTAAGGCTTTGTCACTTTAAAACAAGCCTAAATAGTAAAACGCTGCTAATTTGTGACAAAGCGGGGCAATTGTGGGAGTGCTTCACTTCTCCTGGCGACTAACATTATGAACATAAATAATTTGTTCATCTTGCTTTCTTGATCGAATCCAAACCCCTATCGACGGATTTGAGCAAGATGAGGTGTGGGCTGCGCCTGGCCGGCACCTCAGACCTCGACAAGACTTGGTCGCGAGCGCATGTGCTTATGCGCGCTCTGACCTGTTCCGACCCCTGCATCCGGGGCCTTCTGCCCTAGACAGCCGGCTTAATTGAAGAGGTGTCGCCTGAAACATTATCTTCGAAGATCTTCAGGTGAGCCTCCTATATTTTGTTCCCTTTGTCATAAAAAGCGTTTTACTTGCAGCGTCCCCTGACCTTCTTAAGGCCAGTTGGTAAGACTATGTCTTCTGGGCCAGTTAATTCTGGAAGTTTCGCCGTGTTGTCGGACGGCGGGACAGAATAGCAATTAAGGATCTAAATCATATGTTCCAACACTTAACATGGATACTACGATAACCATGTATAAATAGCAATTAAGGGTTTCTATGCTAAGGTATTTGAATGCATTTTTTGCTTTCATTTTTCAATACATGTGAATAGTAATGAAAGTGTTTTTCAAATGAACGTCGCGAGGATTGTGGTCTCCTAGTTCAAAATCAGATTAGGCAAAGAAAGGAACTCAATTTTGTTGTACTTTTCTATTAATCATTTCGTTTCAACATTTTACACGGGTATTACGATGTAGCATCTGCTACAAAATGTATAAATTCAATGAAATTCTCATTCACATTCAAATAGCATAACTATTAGCATTAAAAATCTTACTCTAATTTATTATTAATAATTTTCAACTTATAATTGAAAACTCTTGAAGTTTTTGTGTAAATACATGAAATATAAAATAACAATCGACATTTTAGACTTTGAAGCCTCTGAAAGTGGCAACAACCAAGCGCGACGCTCGAATTTCTTGCAGCGTTACACTCTCTCGTGCCTTCCTAGCTCGTGCGTACCGCGCTCTTGTAAGTGAAAGAAATTAAGTGAAAAATAGAGCAAAGCGGGTAAAGTATATCGTGTCATTTCTTGTGCATTGTGTTCAAGTTTAAGGATCAGGTCAGTGTCGTGATATATCGATAAACATAAAAATAGTGGTAGAATTCTTAGAATAGCATGATTTATTTCAAGTGCTATTCCAACGTGACATGGCGTAAAATATCGCGTGTCACGTTCATTTCTTGTGTCGAGTTATTATTATATTTAACTACGTCTTTTCCTTACTACAAAGTTATACACTTGCAGCTGTCATATGGATATCGAGATCCATTCATAGAATACTAATGAGAGAGCGCGGCAAAACTGCCGGCGCCTTTGTTGCTGGCGTCTTTGTTGACGACGCCTTTGTTGCCGGCGTCTTTGTTTCCAAAATGGCGTAGCATAAACTGCTGTCTCATGTCCTTACTCTGTGATTTAAATTGCACTATTTATGTGGAATGAATTTCCTTTTACAACATATACTTGCAGTGCTTTCTTCATTTTGTTAGACGTGTAAAAATTAGGAATGCCTTTATTATTTCCGCACGGATTATAGAGTACGAAGATTATTCATGTATATGCCTGCTAAAGTTTTAGCTTTTCATATTTCGTTAGTTCCTAAATCTTGTGCTTAATAACATTTAGTTTCAATATAAATCACCATTATACCATTACCAAAAATTCTTAAATTCCATGCCCTTGCATTTAAAGCAAGGGCAGTTGCACAAGAGTTTCTAAATTGATTCTATCCCACCTTTTGAGCTTGACAAAAGAGAGAACAATTAAATTAGCTCGTGTCGAATCTGTAGGATTTCTCAGAGTTTCTCCGTTGTGGGAATTTATCATTTACGGTGTGGGGATTGTCAGTGGTGGAATTTTCCTTGATGTCTCTCCTGGAACTTCTCATCCAGCGTCTTCGATTCTTACAGAACCTCAACGACATCGCCAAACGCCACACACACACATTCCCTGGGCCTGAGGCTTACGCCTTGAGCCTTACACCTGAGCTATAAAATCTACGTGACTGTATTCTCTAGCTCCACCGTCGAGCCATGCACGTAATTTGCCACGTTGGCATGGGACGTTCCTTACCCTGAATTCCATTCCCTTTGCAAATCATCTTGGTTATTTTTGAAACTAGTAAGCCTAAGATTACACTCACCGGCTAACTAACCTACCTGCTTCTACTACGACAACTTGCTGTCCAGCTTGGAAGTAATAAAGCTGACACCATTAGGTGACACATCAACCCGTCACGAGTTTTCACAGGCCTATGCTGCCAGTTATCCTAAATTGAGCCTATTAAAAGTCCCAAACACAATCATTTACATCCTGCCGACACCATCACCGCCGGACCTCACCATCGCTCGCCGGACCTCGCCGGCACGGAGTGCCCACCTAGACAAGCTTGTAGTGAACCTTTACGACTCATTTCACTCGAATTTATAAAAACGTTAAAACGAACATGCAAAAATCGAGTCTTATCAATGCCATGATTTTCATAAATGTGCAAACCAGTAATTATCCGATAAAATCCAAAATTTTACAAAAAAAATATTATTCTGAAATAGAAACACGCTTCTGCTCATGTACCTAAGCTCGTCACTTCCGTATTGGCAACACTGCCCTGGCCATTTTGAACTGTAAGGCATTCTACTCTAGCTCGCTTGTGTTTTGGTTCGTGTGCTTTTGCAGCGACTGGTGAGACTATATTTTATGTCAAATTCTGTGGAAGTACAGCTTAGTTATTATTAACAAATTACACCACCTCCTTTATAATTGTGTTGCCTTTAAGAAGTGTCACTGTGACTAGGGATTGTTTTCGATAGCTTAAGAAGTTGAGCAACTCAGGATCATCTCCTTTGTTTTTATTCCGTGCAAGCGCATAGGCGGGCACAAGTGCTGAAGCTTACTGCGCAATTTGTGTAAATTGTGTGTTTGTCTTATTCTTTCTTTTTTTGTGTTTCCAGCCCCTGAATAATCTTGTGATCTCAAGTGTGTTATTTTGTAATCAAATTAGAGTTTGCATCAATTATAATTTATCCTAATTTTTACAGCTGTATCTTTTTTAATCAAGTTAAGCTTTGCATCAATTATCATTCTTAATTTTTACAGCTGTATTTTTTAATCAAGTTAAGCTTTGCTTCAATTATCATTCCTAATTTTTACAGCTATATTTTTTAATCAAGTTAAGTTTTGCTTCAATTATCATTCTAAATTTTTACAGCTGCATTTTTTATCAAGTTAGGCTTTGCATCAATTATCATTTTAATTTTTACAGCTGTATTTTTCTTAATGAAGTTAGGTTTTGAAATGATTACAATTGTGTTGGTTTTTTTTATTCAGTCAACGTTAAAGCTCATTCTTAATCAATTTTAAGTAAATTTTTGTTTTATGATGGGTTGCTCAGAACTATCTTTATAAATACCAAGTACATTTGACAACATGTTTTTCCTAATAGAATCAGTATTTATACATTTAAATATTAGTGATGTTTTAAGGTTAGTTAGATGGTAATTTTATATTTTTAGTCATTGTGCATTGATTCCTAGCGTGAATAATAATTAAGTTATTCCACGTTAAAACTCAAACTAGTTAGCACTATTTCAGGTAGGAAACTGGGAACATTTTCCAGTTCAATTAGTATTAGAAATTTGCCTGATGTGTTGGAGAAGACATGTAATTCTTGTAAGCCAGAAATAAGCCATCACAAGCCGCTGTTTCTTGAAGGTAGTTATGTGCTGAGCTGAGATAGTTGTAATCTTACTCCGGAACTTCTTATATAGAGGTTTTCCCTTTTCCTCATTTTCATTGTTTAGAAATTCTCTATTAATTTGCATTAGCAGTTGCTGTAGATATTTTTACCATAGTTAATTAATTATTTGAGGCGTTAGGCTCAGTTGCTACTGCTTTTGCCATGGTAGTTTTGCCTTTTTATGTTGTTCTTATTGCAAAAGAAAACCCGAAAAGTCTTGTGCTCAGAGTTCAAGGGATTGCACTAGCTCCCTCAATGCCTCATGAGTCCTTTCGGCCAAAAACATATGTGTATTTTGTAGTACCTGTACAGTTTATTATTATGCTCCAGACCAGGCAAAGTTTTTGCCTGTGCATTTACTAGTATAAAGTTGTAGCTTCATGCCGTTAAAAATATTAAGATTAATATCTGGCTCCGAGCAAATTGTCAGTGCTCCGAAGTTGATCCCCGCTTGCACTCCGGCGCCAGAGTGCTGGTGGGGGTCGTTTTTCGAAGAGACTCCTCGCTTTGAGGCGGCATGTTAATGCCAGATTGTTTACAGCAATAGCTTGTGTTGATATAAGGTTCCCCTAAAATACCGTGTGCATTCTCACCCAGCCTGTTTCCCCGTACAGGAACCCACGAGACATTTCACACACCACTGCCACGTCACCTACCTTGCCCACTCATATTAGTTGGGTAAATTACCCGGTAGCCAAACTTGGCAGAGGACCAAAAACTGCCTCCTTCTCCCATGGTCTTATTACTCATTTACTGGACGGTGATTTCCGTTCCCTCATTCCCCTTTTACCTCATTCCTCATACACGTTACGTCCCCCATGCAAGCGACGTGACTAATTGAGACTCTCGGGTGCATCTAAATCACTTGATGTTAACCCAACTCATCAATTCATCAACCTTTTATCAACCTTGGGGAACTGAGTCTGTCATCGTCTGTCCTTCACCATTGACGCTAGCCGTCTCAAACCATTGGGAATTCCATGCACACTACCATCCCCTCATATACACTTGCCATATAACCACCACTGCTGCGAGCCGACTGGGGTCCTACTCAAGACTGGACCACAACATCAGCTCATCCTGAAGCAACCGACAGGATTGACAAATCTACCAGCTTCAATAAAAAGGCCAGAAACTATAAACCATATTTCCTTTTATTCCTTCTGCTTGGTCCAGTCCGTGGTAAAGTTCTCTTGTAAGTGTTTGATTGAACGGAGACATAAAGCTCCCGAACACCGACTAATTAACTCCTTCTGAGATTTGCAAATCATCTTATTTCAATGTGCTTCAACGAGCACTGGTGACCCTTTTTAATTGTTGTTTTTCAAGTTTTAAAATTCAATAATTAAAGTAACTTGCCCATTTTGGGTAAAGTTCTTATTGGTAATCCCCAGAGCAGTTTAATCGAATATTAATGCTTATAAATACGAAGTACTTACCCGGACCACCATCGAAAGGATTAGGAGCGCATGTCTAGTGCTGTCAACTTCTGTGCATGGCTGACCTTGAAGGAGGTAGTTTCTGTTCCCTACTCTCAGTAGTCAAACATAGTATTTCCTCTCTAACCCTTCCCTAATAATAAGTTTTGCTACTGCAGCCTATACTAACAAAACTCTTCATACATTTCCATTGCTACTGAAGCAAACCTCAGGAGATCTTCTTACAGGATTATTTCCATTGCTACTGAAGCTCTTTACTAATAACCTTCACAAATTCCATTGCTACTGGAGCACCTCTCATTGCTACTGAAGCACACCATTTGGAAAACCCTGTTTTGTTTTTACAAAGCAAAAATCTACCCAAAATGTCGCCCTCAAACGATTCAAACGAAGCGGGTTCAAACGATTCTGCAAACTCCCCACTAAAATTGGCACCCTTTGAAATTAACGGCATAGATGCCTGGTTCCTACAATCAGAGCAGTTTTTCGAAAGTCTTAACGTAACGGACGAAAAGAGGATGTACTTTGCCCTAGTTAGGAGTTTACCCACTCGGATAATAGATGACGTTTCAAGCTTTATGAAACCTAACGGTGTTAACCCTTATACAACCTTGAAAAACGAAATTTTAAAAATTTACTGTAAGGACCGCTTTTCTCGGATCCTTTCCCTTTCAAAAAATCCAACAATTCAAAACCAAACGCCTATAGAGTTGCTTAAAGATATGAGACGTTTAGCGAGGGGTCACATGGATGACGAAACTCTCAGGGCATTGTACATCCAGCGTTTGCCTGTTCACGTTCGACCTTTTCTCATTTCCCCTAACGCCCCCTTGGAATTAAATGAGGTAGCTCAATTCGCCGAAAAACTTCTCGATCCTGAAATATCGGGCCTAAATAGCCAAGTCACGCCCCCTGCAGTAAATCAAACTAGTAGTAGTAGTAGTGGCAGCGTCACCGACGCATTGTTACGAGAACTAGCTCAGCAAGTTGGAGCGTTAGTCGCTAACCAGCAAGCCGAGCGTGCCAACACTCAGGGACTTGTGCATGCGGTAACTCAACACCAAATATCAGCGCATCAGCACGCAAATTATCAGCCTCAAAAACCTCCTCCTTTTGACCGCCAGGCCTGTACAGATAGGTCATTCAATCAGTTCCAGAGGAACGGCCCAAGACCTGACATTAGTCAGAATCAAAACCCGCAAGCTAATGAATTGTGTTGGTACCACCAACAATACCTCCAAAAGGCTCGCAAATGCGAGTCACCTGACTGTCCGCTTCACGTATTGTTGTACCCAAAAAACGGGAACAGCGCGGCGTAAATGCGAGTCAGACGCCAGCGCCAACCCAACCAAATGCCACTCGCTGCCTGTTTTTGGCCGATCCGGCTACCGGTATTCGATTCCTGATCGATACCGGGAGTTCGGTGAGCCTAATTCCGGCAACTGACAGAGACAAAAGTGCCACGGGCATTCCAAACCTACGTGCCGCAAATGGCACCCCGATACTGTGTTACGGTACAAAGACCTTATCGTGCTCTTTAAATCTCAAACGTACCCTGAGTTTCGAATTCATAGTGGCTGATGTGGACACGCCCATCATTGGTGCCGATTTCCTTCAGAAGTTTGCACTGGTGGTGGATGTGAGAAACGGATGCTTGTATGATAGTGAAACCCGAGTGCAAAGACCCCTTAGTGCCGTCGATATGGTGAACGTTACGTCAAGCGTCTCCCCTAATCTAGAGAGTACATGCCCCTACCAACGGGTGTTGCTTGAATTCCCCTCACTCTTTCAACCTAACGTAACGGTGTAAAATAACACGCTGACGCAACACCACATATCGACGAGCGGTCCTCCTGTTTACGCGAAAGTAAGACGTTTGCCCCATGATCGATTGCAGGAAGTAAAAGCTGAGTTCTCAAAAATGGTCCAAGAAGGGAGAGTTCGCATCTCGAAAAGTCCCTGGGCCAGTCCCTTCTTGATTGTTCCCAAAAGTAATGGCGAGTTGCGCATTTGCGGCGATTATCGCCAACTCAATTCCGTAACTGTACCCGACAGATTTCCTATCCCTCACCTTCATGATTTTATTGCAAATATGTCAGGGGCAAAAATATTCTCTACTGTGGATCTGAAGAGAGCTTTCCATCAGATTCCAATGGAGGAAAGCTCTATTCAAAAGACCGCTGTCTGTACGCTGTTTGGTTTGTACGAGTATCTTCGTATGCCGTATGGCTTGCGAAATGCTCCACAGACCTTTCAGCGGCACATGACGGAAGTCCTTTCCGACCTCCCGTTTTTGTATTATTACCGTGATGATGTGCTTGTGGCATCGGGGACGCCTGAGGAGCATGTGCATCATTTGAGGGAGCTGTGCAAACGACTAGCGTCGCACGCTCTGCTGATTAATCCAGCAAAGTGTGTACTGGGAAAGAAGGAACTGACTTTTCTAGGTCACCACATTTCCGAGAAAGGCATTAGGCCACTTCCCGACAATGTCGAAGCTATTCGAAACTTCCCAAAACCCTCTACACAGAGAGAGTTGCGCAGGTTCTTGGGATCGGTGAATTTTTACCACCGATTCCTAAGGAACTGTGCGGCGACTCTGGCACCACTCTCCTCACTCACTAGAGCGAAGAAACGAGGGAAGTCTGTACTGATCGAGTGGAACAGTGAGGCAGAGGAGGCATTCAAAGCAATTAAAGAGGAACTCGCTACGGCGACGGAGTTGGCTTACCCACACCCGAACGCGAAACTTACCCTAGTAGTAGATGCGTCAGACCTTGCTGTCGGCGCGGTACTACAGCAAACCGTGAACAACAACATTTCCCCTTTGGCGTTCTTTAGTCGGAAACTTTCTCCCACCGAACAACGTTATAGCACGTTCGGGAGAGAGCTTCTGGCGATCTATATCGCCATCAAACACTTCCGCTATACCCTTGAAGCACGTCAGTTCACGGTCTTCACCGACCACAAACCCCTCATTAATGCCATAAGAATGCCTCCTGACCGCCACTCCCCTCGAGAAAGTCGGCACCTGAGTTACATAGCACAGTTCACTAACGATCTCAGGCACATCAAGGGGGACGAGAACACGGTCGCCGACTGCTTATCGCGTGTGCACAACGTGGTATTAAACCCGTTGGCGCCCGAGTTCCGACCCTCTGTGCAAATGATTTCGCTTGCTGATATCATCACCGAACAAAAGAACGACACGGAGATCCAATCTTTGATTGAGTCTCCTAGCTCGTCTCTAAAGCTGTCACTCAGAGAAGGCGTTTATTGTGACGCCGACCGGCCTAACCGATACTACTTGCCTAACAACTTGCGTCTGTCCACCATTAAACACTACCATGAACTTTCCCATCCTGGGACTGATAGAACTTTCCGCTTAATCGCAGATCGTTTTGTTTGGCCCGGGATGCGTAGGGCCATAAGAGAATTCGTTCGTAATTGCCCAGATTGCCAAGCTAGCAAAGTCACTCGGCACAACAAAGCCGCAATTCAACCTTGTGCATTCTCAGGCGGAAAATTTGACGCAGTCAATATTGACATTGGGGGCCCCCTTCCTAACTCCCGCGGCTACTGTTATCTACTTACAATGATAGACCGTTTCTCTCGTTGGGTCGAGGCTGTTCCCAATGCTAACATAACGGCAAATACCGTAGCTAGAACCTTCGTAGAGACGTGGATCTCCCGCTTTGGGGTTCCTTTGAGCATCACGCATGATCGTGGTGCTCAGTTTACTTCCGCCTTGTGGTTAGAGATCTCAAAAATCCTAGGTAGTGATAACATCTCTACAACCGCGTTCCACCCCCAATCAAATGGACTCATCGAGAGAGTCCACCGCGATCTCAAAGCGTCACTTCGTTGTTTAAAGTGTCATGATGATTGGGTGGACCGGCTTCCTGTAGTCTTACTTACCCTACGTAACTTATTTAGGCAGGATCAAAAATGTGCGTCCTCTGAACTGCTTTACGGGAAATCCTTAAGATTGCCCGGTGATATTGTTGATCCCGCTTACCAAATGATCGACTCTCCCAACCGAATCACTGATTACGCGGCACGTCTCAAACGCGTCATGAGAGAAATGGTGTACAAACCACCTCGCCTGCCTTCACCATCCGAAAATCTAGACCCTTTTTTGAAGAGCTGTACTCATGTTTACGTGAGGGTAGACGGCGTAAAAACCCCCTTGCGACGTCCTTATGATGGCCCCTACAGGGTCCTAAAGAGGACCCCCAAGTATTTCATAATCGAAAGGGATACCAAAAGCGACAGTGTCAGTATAGATCGCCTTAAGGCGGCCTATACGTCCTTTC
The DNA here is from genome assembly GCA_030386875.1 of Morinoia aosen. Classification (NCBI taxonomy): domain Eukaryota; kingdom Metazoa; phylum Arthropoda; class Malacostraca; order Amphipoda; family Talitridae; genus Morinoia; species Morinoia aosen. Next base: position 45,989,989 of record CM059559.1, read on the forward strand.
CTGACGACCTTTCCACCAACCCTCATGTGCCACAACCCAGGCTGCAAATTGGCCTCAGGTCAACACCTGTCGAGCCCGCTAATTTGCACTTATCTGCTTGGGCTAGGGCCCTTCCTCCCACTATGGAGTGCAACGAGTTCACCGTTCTCCCGTGTACCGTTCAAAGAACGTTGTCGGAACCTAGTAATTCGGGTGCCTCCATTTCGACTAATGCTTCTGATACTGTTTTCCGTCATCACGGAGAAGTCACAGATAACCTTTCATTGTCCCAGTTGGGAATCCTAACGAAAACCTTCACAGCCCCACAGCGTAATCCTTCCACAGCCCCCGAGCGTTGTAGCAGTTCTGGCAGACCTGTTCGTCCGCCAGCCCGTTACGCGCAGACTTAGGGTGGTGCACTCTGATCTGTCCATTTCTCTTCTATTTATCATCTGTCAAACTATCTGTTGGGATCTTCCTTTCTTAAGTCTTTCGAGCATCTTACAGATAACAGCTTCACTATTACCAGACCTTTCGGTCTACACGCGTTGAGGGGTAGCTGTAGTGAACCTTTACGACTCATTTCACTCGAATTTATAAAAACGTTAAAACGAACATGCAAAAATCGAGTCTTATCAATGCCATGATTTTCATAAATGTGCAAACCAGTAATTATCCGATAAAATCCAAAATTTTACAAAAAAAATATTATTCTGAAATAAAAACACGATTCTGCTCATGTAACTAAGCTCGTCACTTCCGTATTGGCAACACTGCCCTGGCCATTTTGAACTGTAAGGCATTCTACTCTAGCTCGCTTGTGTTTTGGTTCGTGTGCTTTTGCAGCGACTGGTGAGACTATATTTTATGTTAAATTCTGTGGAAGTACAGCTTAGTTATTATTAACAAATTACACCACCTCCTTTATATTCGTGTTGCCTTTAAGAAGTGTCACTGTGCCTAGGGATTGTTTTCGATAGCTTAAGAAGTTGAGCAACTCAGGATCATCTCCTTTGTTTTTATTCCGTGCAAGCGCATAGGCGGGCACAAGTGCTGAAGCTTACTGCGCCATTTGTGTAAATTCTATGTTTGTCTTATTCTTTCTTTTTTTGTGTTTCCAGCCTCTGAATAATCTTGTGATCTCAAGTGTGTTATTTTGTAATCAAATTAGAGTTTGCATCAATTATAATTTATCCTAATTTTTACAGCTTTATCTTTTTTATTCAAGTTAAGCTTTGCATCAATTATCATTCTTAATTTTTACAGCTGTATTTTTTAATCAAGTTAAGCTTTGCTTCAATTATCATTCTTAATTTTTACAGCTGTATTTTTTAATCAAGTTAAGCTTTGCTTCAATTATCATTCTTAATTTTTACAGCTGCATTTTTTTATCAAGTTAGGCTTTGCATCAATTATCATTTTAATTTTTACAGCTGTATTTTTCTTAATGAAGTTAGGTTTTGAAATGATTACAATTGTGTTTTTTTTTTATTCAGTCAACGTCAAAGCTCATTCTTAATCAATTTTAAGTAAATCTTTGTTTTATGATGGGTTGCTCTGAACTATCTTTATAAATACCAAGTACATTTGACATCATGTTTTTCCTAATAGAATCAGTTTTTATACATTAAATATTAGTGATGTTTTAAGGTTAGTTAGATGGTAATTTTATATTTTTAGTCATTGTGCATTGATTCCTAGCGTGAATAACAATTAAGTTTTTCCACGTTAAAACTCAAACTAGTTAGTACTATTTCAGGTAGGAAATTGGGAACATTTTCCAGTTCAATTAGTATTAGAAATTTGCCTGATGTGTTGGAGAAGACAAGTAATTCTTGTAAGCCAGAAATAAGCCATCACAAGCCGCTGTTTCTTGAAGGTAGTTAGGTGCTGAGCTGAGATAGTTGTAATCTTACTCCGGAACTTCTTAAATAGAGGTTTTCCCTTTTCCTCATTTTTATTGTTTAGAAATTCTCTATTAATTTGCATTAGCAGTTGCTGTAGATATTTTTACCATAGTTAATTAATTAATTGAGGCGTTAGGCTCAGTTGCTACTGCTTTTGCCATGGTAGTTTTGCCTCTTTATGTTGTTCTTATTGCAAAAGAAAACCCGAAAAGTCTTGAGCTCAGAGTTCAAGGGATTGCACTAGCTCCCTCAATGCCTCATGAGCCCTTTCGGCCAAAAACATATGTGTATTTTGTAGTACCTGTACAGTTTATTATTATGCTCCAGACCAGGCAAAGTTTTTGCCTGTGCATTTACTAGTATAAAGTTGTAGCTTCATGCCGTTATAAATATTAAGATTAATATCTGGCTCCGAGCAAATTGTCAGTGCTCCGAAGTTGATCCCCGCTTGCACTTCGGCGCCAGAGTGCTGGTGGGGGTCGTTTTTCGAAGAGACTCCTCGCTTTGAGGCGGCATGTTAATGCCAGATTGTTTGCAGCAATAGCTTGTGTTGATATATGGTTCCCCTAAAATACCGTGTGCATTCTCACCCAGCCTGTTTCCCCGTACAGGAACCCACGAGACATTTCACACACCACTGCCACGTCACCTACCTTGCCCACTCATATTAGTTGGGTAAATTACCCGGTAGCCAAACTTGGCAGAGGACCAAAAACTGCCTCCTTCTCCCTTGGTCTTATTACTCATTTACTGGACGGTGATTTCCGTTCCCTCATTCCCCTTTTACCTCATTCCTCATACACGTTACGCCCCCCATCCAAGCGACTTGACTAATTGAGACTCTCGGGTGCATCTAAATCACTTGATGTTAACCCAACTCATCAATTCATCAATTTTTTATCAACCTTGGGGAACTGAGTCTGTCATCGTCTGTCCTTCACCATTGACGCTAGCCGTCTCAAACCATTGGGAATTCCATGCACACTACCATCCCCTCATATACACTTGCCATATAACCACCACTGCTGCGAGCCGACTGGGGTCCTACTCAAGACTGGACCACAACATCAGCTCATCCTGAAGCAACCGACAGGATTGACAAATCTACCATCTTCAATAAAAAGGCCAGAAACTATAAACCATATTTCCTTTTATTCCTTCTGCTTGGTCCAGTCCGTGGTAAAGTTCTCTTGTAAGTGTTTGATTGAACGGAGACGTAAAGCTCCCGAACACCGACTAATTAACTCCTTCTGAGATTTGCAAATCATCTTATTTCAATGTGCTTCAACGAGCACTGGTGACCCTTTTTAATTGTTGTTTTTCAAGTTTCCAAATTCAATAATTAAAGTAACTTGCCCATTTTGGGTAAAGTTCTTAAGCTCTTCCAGATCAAGCTCACAGCCAGTCCTCCCGGTTTTCCTCCAATAAACCACCCAAACCTGAGTCTTGCATTCGTCGTCATTATCCCTTTCTCGTAGTTTTTCGAGCACTGTCGAGAGTTGTTCGAGTTGTGACGGTAAAACTATACTTAATGTCATGTCTTAACTTTTTCCGTCTTAAGTCGTTTGATTTTTAGCCCGCCATTTTAAATGAATAGTTTCTCATTTGACTGTCCTGGAAACTTCCAGAACGAATGCGTGATTTTGAAATGAGCGATATCAGGTCAATAACTTAATTATATCAGCAAAGTTAATCGTTAATGTCACTAAATGTCGATTTGTGAAGTAGATAATATCTTTATAAAAAATAAGAATAAAAAACTCTGATACATATTCAAACGTTCTAGTTCTGTTCGCGTAAGAACTGCTTAATTGCTGGAGGTCTCCGCCCTCACGTAGATTCATTTCAGCTGGCTGCGCATTCTGGGGTTTTAACCGCGGATCTGGGTTTTATCTGTCTCCTGGGGTTTACAGTCATGATTTGTATTGGCAAAACAATTAATTTCAGGGAGCCACAATGATTGTACTACTTGGTAACCACGAAAGCAATATAAAAAGGGTAAGAAAATTTATTCATTAACGTCTTTTTTCGCTGATCTGGGTTTTTTCTTAAGCTTATGCTGGGTTTTTTTTGGTAACATTCTCGTTGGCGTCCCTTGTGGTATCCGCGCCTGCTTTGCACTTTAGCAAAGGCTCTCCCGGGAGCAAGGTGTGATATTTCATGCTCAGGCGACCTCCTAATTTCTCTTGTGTCTGTGCCTTAAATGTGTTTGAACATTTTTAAGTGATGATCGAACTTAATAACAGTAAGGAACTGAAGTGAAAGTGTGCCTTATATCTGTGAGAACGGTAGATAACCATTCTACCTTTGTGTGTGTCTGTCGAATATCTAAAAGTGGAGCCGCAACGACGCCAGTCGTTTTTTGAAACGTTCTCTTAATATTTTGTTGGTAAATGTTGAAATGATAGGAAGATTCTTTCAAGACTAAATTTTGTGCCTATTAAAATCATTCGTAAGATCGAAGAAGTGCGTTATTTATTGAAGGGGCCGAGATGCTTTAATTTGCAGCGTTATGATCGAAATTTGAAGGTCATGTGCATTTACGAGTCTTCCATATGCAGTTGTCGTGTATTGCTGCGCCTCAAGCGCCTTATACAAAATGGCCGACCTTGTCACCCTTTCGTGTCTTTGTAAGTTAAGCCTAGTCTGGGTTGTAAATTGCGTGTGCGCATGATAATGATTTAATGTGATTTCTTTTACTTTACAGGTAATGTAAAGCATGAAAAAGTAGCTTAGGGTCTGTGTCTTAGCGGAGGTCTCGCATATAAAGATGTAAGTATTTTGAAGTGTAAAGACGTACCACCATGTTTCCGTCTTGTCGAGTGATAACTAATTTTAAAAGATGTACAAGTAGAATGATCTAGTAATACTCCCTGGTTGCCTCTTTGTACCAGCAGTTAAGCTCTAGTAATAAATTCTGAGACGATTAGAAACTTCTTATTTAATTTTACATTTGTTTTTTCTCGCTGTGTTTCTTATTTTCGTGAAATCTGCGTCGTTTTCGAAACTGTTTATATCGCAGAGGCATTGATCGCCTTTGTGATCGTGATACTAGGTTAATGATTTATTCAAACTGATTTATTGGAGGACTAAATAACCCTTGTTTACAGTGACGTATTCACCCGCGCCCAATACAAGCTCCTTCTGTCCGGTGTTTTTCTCTCCCGGGAAGGGCGCGACAGTCAATCTTTATATCTGGAGAGGCAATACTCCCGAGACCTCTGCAGACCCACAGCTGCATCGCTCCTAAACGAAGTAAGTGCCATTAGGCTTCGCGGCGTAGGGGCCTTTATTAAAAAATGGAGTCGGATAGACCACGGCAGGACTCCAGAGTCGTGCGACTTGATCGCATGACTTGTCTTCAGGAATTAATTAAATTAAAATTGTCAAGCGCCAGAAGGGAAGCCTGGACTGAGAAGAATCGAATCAAGAATCCCTCGAGTGTCTTCACCAATTTCAAGAGCGGCGAGGACTCGTGGAAAACGAGTTAGAATATCTAAGGAAAATTGGAGCCGGACAAGAAGCTAAAAATCTCATTGCTGTCTGCCGGCAATTAAAGAGGCAGGTAAAGTGCTTTATCAACCCTCGTGTGAACGACCTTTCCAGCGAAAGCTCCACGTCAGCTCACTCAAGAAAGGACGGTCGAGGATCGGGGCCAAAGCGAAGCACTTCCTCTAGAACTGTGTCTGTGGCGGAGTCCACGAGGCTGGTGGACTTGGAAGGTTCTATAAAGAAGATCAACATTGAGCACCAAGCACGAGTTGCGGAGCTCAGGTCGCAGTGTGAGCTCGCTGTGAAGCTTGCTGAAGTAGAAGCAACGGCAGAGAAAAGTAAAATCTCACTTGAAATAGACGAAATCAACAACAGAGGTCTCTCCAGCCCTGACGGTTCGATCGGCGCAGTCAGCGAAACGGAAAATTCTGGGCACACCAAAGAATGGGTCTCGCAGAACCACTGCAGTGTGTTTTATTGCGCCACTCCACCTAACCTTTGTGACTATCAGGCACAGCAGCGAGACGCTGCTGCCCAGTTTCAAGATCGAAAGCGAATTAAGGCCTCCAGAATGCGTCAAAATGCCCCGTGTTCATCGACGAGCTCCGACTCTAGTTTTTTGAGCCGTTCTGAGGTACGTTCCCCACCGAACCTGGAGAGTAGGGGAATTTACAATGCTGGTCTTCGGAGTTCTCACCCGCGGAGAGTTCGGGAATCAAGACCCACTCGAGCCGCTGACAACGTTCAAGGGAACTCTACCAATTACAACCCTCAAGACCCGCTTTTGTGCTACCTAGAAAAACCATTGGCCAGCAGCGACTACTGCGCGGGAAATGAACTTAGGCTCGACGCCGCTTCAAGGCATCTAGTTTTAATGGAACTAAGAAAGTCACCTCCCAACCCTTTCCGAGGCGAGCCTAAACGTTACCATAGTTGGTTCGCCGAGCTTCGCAACGACTTAAAGAACCTTTCTTTAAATCCGAGCGACGTGGTTGGCATCTTAGAAGCGCGCACATCTGGGGAGCCTCGCGACACAATCGTCGGATTGAGGACTTCATTCGGAAGTGATCCGAAGCGAACTTTGGACGAAATCGTCTCTCAACTAAGAGAACGATATGGCTCGTCGGAGCAAATCACGGCGGAGTTCAAGAAGATGATCGAGAGATTCGACCAAATAAAAACAACTGAATTTGATCCCAAAACCGCTCAATCGCTGCGAACGTTGGGCGACCTGTGCTACAGCATCCAGGGGCAGATGAGGGAGGTGAGAGACTTGGAATACTACAATTACGCTCTGGGCCTCGAACCAATTTATGAGAAGCTCCCGGATTTTATTAAATGCCGGTGGAATAAATCCAAGCTCAGCTACCAGAAATCTCATAAGCGCCATCCTCCTTTAGAGGAATTCTGCAGGTTCTTGCGCGAGAATGCTCAGCGCACGTACTCGGGAGTTCTCACCAAGTTGGACAACGACCAGCATGCTGGACCTAAGGGCAAGTCCAGCAAGCGAGCCACCGTGCTTGCTGTTGAATCCTCGCAGGTGGAAAACACGAGAACCGAATGCCCCTTATACCATAGCTCCGGGCATTCTCTGGCGTCTTGCAATGGATTTTCTGGTTTGGATGCTGCGGATCGTAGGGGTATCGTTGTGGAGTGCGGTGCGTGTTTCCGATGTTTCGGAGCGCACCGTATAGCTCAATGCACCGCAGATCAGAGGTGCAAAGCCTGTGGTTCCAGCTCTCATCACACGCTGCTTCATTCGGACGGGCCTGAGGGGCAGAGGCGCAGCCACTCAGAAAATTTCGGCGTACGGGGAAGAGGTTTTGCTTCGAGGGGAGGACCAGCGCCTCGAGGACGCTGGCCCCGCAGGTCTCCGCCTCTCAACGAGAGACGCGACGCTCCAGAAATGGGAAACCTGTATACGGAAAAGTGACAACCATCGAAAAACAGAAGCTGCTCTAAGATGGTTTTGGTGGACGTGACGGCGCCCGGAAGAAGCAGTAGGACTCTCCGCACTTACGTCATCCTGGATGACCAAAGTACTAACTCTTTCGCCACATCTTCTTTGTTAGATTTCTTTGCATTACCTCACAAAAAGGAAATGTATTCCATCACCACGATTTCAAGTTCTAAAATTAAATCCTACGGTCGGACTACGGAGGGTTTTCGAGTAAAGGGCGTAAACCGCTTTGAGTCTTATGCTCTTCCCCCGCTATTCGAGCACGACGGCATTCCTCATAATAAGTACGACGTTGCAACGAGAGAAGACGTCTTGAAGAACCCCGACATTGCTCATCTTGCATCAGAATTTCTCCCTCTGGACTGCAATGCTCCCGTGAGTCTGTTACTGGGTCGAGACGCAGAGGATGTAATAGTTGCAGATCTAATCCACCGAAAGCCCCCTGTCTACAAAACACCTTTGGGATGGGCTGTTGTTGGAAGAGTCAACCCTTCAGAGCCTCACCCGTCGAACATGCGGATGAGTGTGTATAAAACTCAAGTCGAAGATCACTTTTCGGCTCAGCCTTGTTTCGGTCCTCTGGCTCCAGTCTTCGAGACCAGAATGGACGACGAGAGTCCTGGACCGTCCGTTGAGGACAGGAAATTCTTGTCGCTGATTGACGAGAATATAGTTGTAAATGCTGAGGGGTATCTAGAAACTCCGCTGCCATTCATAGATCGCATGTCTAAGGTTCCAGACAACACGAAGGCCGTCTATCGCCGCTCCAGAAACACTTTGGAGCGGTTAGTCAAGGACCCCGCCAAATTACAGCAGTGTTTGAAGACAGTCCAAGACTACGTGGATAGTGGACACGTAGAGGTAGTTCCTTCCCAAGAACTTCAACCGGCCGAAGGACACTTTTGGTCTCTCCCGGTTTTTCCCGTTACACATCCCAAGAAAAAGAAGGTGCGCATCGTCTTCGACTCTGCGGCGCAGTATTTCGGACGCAACTTAAACGGAACCTTGCTTCAGGGGCCAGATGCCAACAATAGTCTTCGTGGAGTGCTCCTTAGGTTTCGAGAGAACAAGGTTGGTTTCGTTGCCGACGTGGAAAAGATGTTCCACGCCTTCTACTTGTGTATATGTGTACGTGTCCACGCTATGCGTATGACACTCTGTAGAATGCGTATGTATTGCCTCGATGCATAGAAATGCATTTGTGTTTGCTTACGAGTTTGGTGTAAGTATGTGCGTGGGTATATGTGTGCATGTGTATGTGTATATATTTACATGTATACGTGCACATATGTGTGTACTAGACTGACAACTAGCATAATATCAGAGATAATGGTCTTTTTTCTGTGCACTCTCAACTTGTAACATTACCTAACTCGTCATCTCTTTAGTATTGTAAAGCATTCATGTAAAAACTATACTTTTGTTGTGCGATCATCCATTTATATTTAAATAAAATGCTTGTTAACTAATGACCGTCATGTTAAAATTGTTGAATCAGAAATACAAAACTTATAATCTTCTTGGTCCTCATGCTTATATGTATATATGTATTTGTGTGTGTGTGTGGGTGTGTGTATGGATATACACACACATGCATACGTATATGTACATATGTGTGCACATGGATATATATTTATATATATATTTTTTTCATGCTTCCTTAAAATGACACTTGTGAACATTGACCGAAACAAGCGATTTCATATATTATTTCCTGGCGTCAAGAATTGCGAAGTTTTATGTCATGTACATGTAAACTGTCAAAAGTGTTTTCACCCCACAATGAAAATGCATCGTCCATGAAATTGTGTTATCTCTTATAATTATCATTACATGTATTATCAAATGTAGATTAAGCTAGATTAGGAGTTCATTGCCCTCAATCATTTCTTTTCGACTAGTGACACGAGTTTTTCAATACTCGTGTGTGTGTATCATCTAAGTGTATTAATTTTAAGATATTTAAAAACCAATGATTGTAATATTGTACAATCTCTATTGGAAATAAACTGTTTTCTTTCTTTCTTTCCATGTCCGTCCCTCCGACCGAAATTTTCTCAGGTTCTTCTGGTTCAAGGACAATGATCCTTGCAAAGCAATTGTCTCATACCGGGCAAGAGTGCACGTCTTCGGAAATCGATCAAGTCCGGCTGTCGCAACTCACTGTCTGCGCCACGCCATTAGGGAAGCCTCAAGAGAGGAGAGAGAAAACGGAGACAGACTTACCTGGAAGGCTCTGAGCTACGTCGAGCGCGGATTTTACGTTGACGACGGACTGGGATCCGCAGGTTCAGCTCAAGAGGCCGTCGACATTCTAGTCAAGACTCGAGAGTACCTGGAGACGTTCAAGGTTCGTCTTCACAAAATCTCTTCTAGTCATACGGAGGTTTTGAACGCATTCCCGGAATCGGAACGCGAGGAAGGAAAAGTGGAGTTTTGGGAGGATGGTTGTAGTCAGCGCACCCTGGGAGTGACGTGGAATACTACGACCGACCGGTTTGACGTACATACCGAGGTGGTGGACCGCCCGGCCATGTTGTTCTCGCTTTCCCAGTGCGGCATGAGAACACCTAGAAGAGATGAGCTCTACACCTTTTTTCATGAAGCAGCATCAATCGTCAACAACACGCCACTATGGTCCCTATCGAGCGACCCTAATGATCCACAACCCCTGACTCCAAACATGCTCCTAACGTTGAAAGAAGCGGGCGACAACCCTCCTCTCTGCGACTCCTCCCCTGCGGACCTCATAGCCTACGGAAAGAAGCGCTGGCGTAGAGTCAACCATATGGCAAGAAAAAGAAAAAAAAAATCTTTATTTCCAAGTTGTCACATGAGATACATGCCAACATATTGGCTTTTAAAATTTCTTAAATATAGGGCATCCTAAAACAAATGTTCCATACGAGGAGTACTAATTGACAAACCATCCGAGGTGTATAAGTAGATAAGCCATACGAGGCATAATAGTAGACAAACTATACGAGGTGTACTAGTAGACGAACTATCAGAGGTGTACAAGTAGATAGACCATTCGAGGCATGTTAATTGACAAAATATACGAGGCTACTAATAGATAAACCATTCGTGGTGGGCTAGTAGTCTAACAAAAGTTCTATACTAGGAGTACTAATTGACAAACCATCCGAGGTGTACAAATAGATAAGCCATACGAGGCATAATAATAATAGGCAAACTATACGAGGTGTGCTAATAGACAAGCTATCAGAGGTGAACAAAATAGATAGACCATACGAGGCATATTAATAGACAAAATATACGAGGCGCACTAATAGACAAACCATACGTGGCGTGCCAATAGTCTATCTCAGTCAAATAATAATAATAAATAATAACGAAGGCATCTACGGATGCTTTATTTCCAATCAAGCCTGATACATATCACCTTGTACATTGGATTTTCAAATGCCTTACAACTAACGCGAGGACGCCATGACGATTTCCCCCGGTCGAGACCGGTACCCATTTCAGACACCTGGGTAGAGTGGGGTATTGTGCTTGGAATTTTTCTCCTATACCCAACAGAAAAAATCGCCACTGCCTGCGCCGAGATTCGATCCCGGGTCCTGGCCGCACGGCGGCAGAACCTCTACCACATGGCTATGGCGGCACAAGGTAGTTGAATGAGAAATGAAAAAATATGACCTAAAAATATGCAAAGCCCTATCACCACCAAAAACATATTTCATATCTTCTCGATATTCACCACATCATGCGGACATGGGTACATGGGATAAAATAGAGATACAGTGTAAGCCGGTTGCCCCTCATGATTGACAAATGTCTACAAAATATTGGTAGAAATGGGTAAACAAACATAGATTCAATATCAAAATTCATAGCTTTCTGGCAGAGGTCTTCTGGCAGAAGTGGAAAAGCGACTACATACAGGAGCTTCAATCGCGCTCCAAGTGGACGAAGAGGACAACCAACTTGAGCCCTGGAGACATCGTCATGCTCGTCGAGCCCGCTCCGAGAAATAAATGGGCGATGGGTAGGGTAGTCTGGGTCAAGAAGAGCGAGGACGGTCTAGTGCGTTCCGTAGTGGTATCTCGGGCCGCTACTGCGGGAGGTACGATAGCGTGCGAACGTCCGATAGGCAAGGTAGTGAGTTTAGGTCTCCGTGGAGACAACTAGACCTCATAGTGTCCGATTCTCGAATCAATTTGATTAGTGTACTCTATTTATCGTGCCCGTCGCAATTGTGACGCGTCCTTCCAGTCTCCCTGTCAAGATTACCTATTGTTTAATATGCTTATTTCAAGCGGTCGGCGGAAGGTGTCTCACTGCTGCTGATGGGGGGAGGTGAGGAGCTGCAGACTTCTCCTTCCTCTTCCGGTAGTGGTGTGATGCGTGAAGCACGTTCGTTTTTCTTCCCCTATCTATCTCTCACTAAGTCATTTTGCGGTTTGCCTACTATAGAGTATTAGATTTTGAATACTGACGGACTTTGCCTCTAACTTTGTTGTATTATTCGCTCGTAACGTTCCTAACACTAGTCACGTGCATTGTTCTTGTGCCTATCGGACTAAGGAACATTGATCTCTATCTAGATTTAAGAAATTTCGTATTGTAAACGGATTGGATTTATGGTCTTTTAGTATAAGCGTAATGTTACGGATTATCGTGTACCAAGCTAAGGTACTCTTTACGTGCTCTCTTCAAGCCGTCGCAAGGATGTTTGGCTGTGTATTTTTCAAAAAATAGGGGGGAGTGTCATGTCTTACCTTTCTCCGTCTTTAAGTCGTTTGATTTTTAGCCCGCCATTTTAAATGAAAGTTTCTCATTTGACTGTCCTGGAAACTTCCAGAACGAATGCGTGATTTTGAAATGAGCGATATCAGGTCAATAACTTAATTATATCAGCAAAGTTAATCGTTAATGTCACTAAATGTCGATTTGTGAAGTAGATAATATCTTTATAAAAAATAAGAATGAAAAACTCTGATACATATTCAAACGTTCTAGTTCTGTTCGCGTAAGAACTGCTTAATTGCTGGAGTTCTCCGCCCTTACGTAGATTCATTTTAGCTGGCTGCGCATTCTGGGGTTTTAACCGCGGATCTGGGTTTTATCTGTCTCCTGGGGTTTACAGTCATGATTTGTATTGGCAAAACAATTAATTTCAGGGAGCCACAATGATTGTACTACTTGGTAACCACGAAAGCAATATAAAAAGGGTAAGAAAATTTATTCATTAACGTCTTTTTTCGCTGATCTGGGTTTTTTCTTAAGCTTATGCTGGTTTTTTTTTGGTAACATTCTCGTTGGCGTCCCTCGTGGTATCAGCGCCTGCTTCGCACTTTAGCAAAGGCTCTCCCGGGAGCAAGGTGTGATATTTCGTGCTCAGGCGACCTCCTAATTTCTCTTGTGCCTGTGACTTAAATGTGTTTGAACATTTTTAAGTGATGATCGAACTTAATAACAGTAAGGAACTGAAGTGAAAGTGTGCCTTATATCTGTGAGAACGGTAGATAGCCATTCTACCTTTGTGTGTGTCTGTCGAATATCTAAAAGTGAAGCCGCAACGACGGCAGTCGTTTTTTGAAACGTTCTCTTAATATTTTGTTGGTAAATGTTGAAATGATAGGAAGATTCTTTCAAGACTAAATTTTGTGCCTATTAAAATCATTCGTAAGATCGAAGAAGTGCGTTATTTATTGAAGGGGCCGAGATGCTTTAATTTGCAGCGTTATGATCGAAATTTGAAGGTCATGTGCATTTACGAGTCTTCCATATGCAGTTGTCGTGTATTGCTGCGCCTCAAGCGCCTTATACAAAATGGCCGACCTTGTCACCCTTTCGTGTCTTTGTAAGTTAAGCCAAGTCTGGGTTGTAAATTGCGTGTGCGCATGATAATGATTTAATGTGATTTCTTTTACTTTACAGGTAATGTAGAGCATGAAAAAGTAGCTTAGGGTCTGTGTCTTAGCGGAGGTCTCGCATATAAAGATGTAAGTATTTTGAAGTGTAAAGACGTACCACCATGTTTCCGTCTTGTCGAGTGATAACTAATTTTAAAAGATGTACAGGTAGAATGATCTAGTAATACTCCCTGGTTGCCTCTTTGTACCAGCAGTTAAGCTCTAGTAATAAATTCTGAGACGATTAGAAACTTCTTATTTAATTTTGCATTTGTTTTTTCTCGCTGTGCTTCTTATTTTCGTGAAATCTGCGTCGTTTTCGAAACTGTTCAAATCGCAGAGGCATTGATCGCCTTTGTGATCGTGATACTAGGTTAATGATTTATTCAAACTGATTTATTGGAGGACTAAATAACCCTTGTTTACAGTGACGTATTCACCCGCACCCAATACAAGCTCCTTCTGTCCGGTGTTTTTCTCTCCCGGGAAGGGCGCGACACTTAAATATAATAACAATCATCCGCTTACCGCCAAACTCTGTAGCATTTGCTACATAGCGTAAAATTATATAAATTCTCATTCGCACGTAAATAAAATAATTCTTGACATCAAAAATCTCAATCTAAATTATTATTAATAATTTTCAACTTATAATTGTAAACTCTTGAAGTTTTTGTGCAAATACATAAAATATAACAATCACGATTTGACATTTCTAGTTAAAAGCATCCGGAAGTGGCCACATCCAAGCGCTACGCTTGAACTGAGCCTGATTCACTCACTTGTCCGTCGTTCCTTAGCCCGTGCATACAGCGTTCTTGTAAGTGTAAGAAAGTAAAGTGTGAGAATAGGGAACCTGGTAAAGAATTACCGTGTAAATTCTCCGTGTTCATTGTGTTAAAATTAAGGAATTGTTTCATCGTCGTGATGTAGGGATAAGCTTGAAAATAGTGCTAAAATTCTTAGACTAGCATGGTTTTATTTAGAAGTGCTAACTCAGCGACATAGTGTGAATATGGCGTGTCAATTTTAAATAATTCATGTATTGAGACTTCATACTAGATATTCAGCTAACGTCCTTTCTTACTGCAAAATTATATATTGCAGTTGCCAGTGTGATATCGAGAATTATTCATAAAGTGACTCGTGAAAGAGCGCGGTTAAATTGCCGGCGTTCTTTGTCGATAGTGTCTTTGTCGCCGGTTGTCTTTGTTTTTCCAAAATGGCGGAGCAAGCACTGCCGTCTCGCGTCACTACTCCGTGACTTTAACTGCACTATAAGCATGTGTTATAATAATTCTTTTTACAACATACGTGCAGTATTTTTCCTTAAATGTGTTGACGTAAATAATTAGGAATGTTTTTTTTTACAAATTTCGTACTGATGATTGAGTACAAAAGTTTATTCATGTATATTCTCGCTAAAGCTTAGTGTGTTTTTTTTGCCATATTTCATTATCCATAAATCTTGTGCTAAATCGCATTCATTTATTTTCAATATAAAATCACCACTATTCACTTACCAAAATTCTTAAAATTTTATGCACTTGTAAAGTTTTGCCTGATGGGCGTAATTCAAGTTTTTACTTTGGACAGGTTTGAATTCTTTAATAAGGCGGGGTCACCAGTGCTCTTTCAAGCACATTGAATTAAATTGAATCAATTAAGGCCACTGACTCTTTCTCAGAAGGATGTGCAAGTATTCGGACGCAATATTTCCAAGCGTCTAAATCAACAACAAAAAAAAACCATACAGCCAACATCAGAAGGTGAATGAGGGAACAGACTAGCCTTTTTGGGGTTTATTTGAAGATGAGGTTCAACGCCAAGGTGCGGGGCTTGAGTCTTGTTCGTGAGACGTTCTTGGGGAGAGTCCAAGGTGGTTGCAGGACTTCAGACAATTCGTTCAGCTCAGGCTTGTGGAAGCGCGTGCTGGAGTGTGAAGTCGAGGATGGTGTGAGTGTGGGAGGTTCCGACACAAGTTGATTGGGAGTTGATTGATGAGTATGGGAATAGTTACCGGTTGGGAAAACTCGGTAAAAGGACTCTCGACCCAACAGTCTCAACTGGAGGTTTTAGTGGCTTAACTGCAGGGATGCAGGCCTTCCAATTTAGTGAAGTTTGAATGGGGAGGAGAAGCTTGGAGGGAACACTTGGAGGAGGTAAGCTCCTTAAATTAAGAGGTTAGGGTTTGGTGCCATACGTGTTTGTAGTGCATGAGTGTGTGGTCCAGCAGATCAAATGCCCGCTCTGGGCCCAAGAACTAATATCGGAAGAGCACACAACGTGAGTGAGCAGTCTTCCTGGAAAAATCGCTATCGAGCTTGCGCAGTGGTTCTGCGCGAATGTTTCCAACGGAAGTGACTGACGGAACCGTGATCGGCAAATATTTTCGAAACACATTTTTGGTAAAATTTTGAGTTTAATCGAATTACTTTGGTCTTGTAAAATTGTAAAAATAATTACATTTGCATAATTTAATTTTAGGATGTTAGTTTTTAATATTTTATAAAATTAAGCTGAAGTGCGGCTGAGGGCGATCACTACACACTTGCACTTAAGGCCCCCTCACACGCGCGAATATATATGCAGACATATCTGAATTGGTGCTGAATTCGTGCGTTTGTACGCTCATTTCAGGTTGGCACAGACTGTATGAGGCAGATCAGCTATGCTTGATAATTTTGGAGCGACCGGCTGCAAACCTTGACATGACGTCAGTGTCAAGTCAGTCTTCGTGGGTAGTGCACGACTGTACTCTGTCTCTTTCCCTGATTGTGCACTTCATTAAGCAATGTCACATTTGTATATCCACTACTTTTTAGAAACCATTCTTTAGCCCATTTTGAGCGAGCTTATACATCTCTTTTATTTCTTATTCATTGCAACTATAGCGAATCCTATAAATTGTACGAACTCGCCGTCTGGAGTCGCTATTCTTGTGCGTACTCTCCACCTAGCTGCTCCTGGCATACTGAAGCGTGCGCAAGTCTTTGCCAAGTTTGCAGTGTGTTGTTTGCGTCGTGTGAGGGGCCTTGAGACCGACGAACCAAATTCAGTTCAGATTGTCCGCCAACATATTTGTACGTGTGAGGGGGCTTTTAAAGCAAGGGCAGTCGCACTAGAGTTCTCCTTTTAATTAAATACTATCCTATTTTGAGCTTGACAGAAGAGAAAACAAAATAAAGTTAGTCATTGTCCAAACCTGTAGGAGTTCTCAGAGTTTCTCCGTTGTGGGAAAAGTTGTCATTAAATGTGGGGATTGTCAGTGGTGGAATGTATTGATGTTTCCCCTGGAACCTTTCATCCAGCGACTCTAATCCTTACAGGACTCAACGACATCGCCAAACACCACCACACAATCTCCCTGGTTTCCTGACATATACTAGTTTAAAGTCTACCTGAGTTTACGCCGAGAGACCTCATCTCCACTCTCTTCCCCTTGCGATTCATATGTGTTATTTTTGAAGCTAGTAAGCCTAAGATTACACTCACAGGCTGGCTAAACTACCTGCTTCTACTACGATAACGTACTCGTCCAGCTTGAAATAAGTAAGCTGAAATCATAACGTGACGCGTCCCTAGTCACTGTTTTCAAGGCTTAAGCTGCCCGAATCTAAATTGAGCTCATTCAAATCCCACAAACAAAACTCACTCACCACCTGCCGACCACCTCGCTGGCCGGACTTCGCCGACGCCAGCCTGACCTCGCCGGCACGGAGTGCCCACCTAGACAAGCTCTTCGAGATCAAGCTCATTGCCAGTCCTCCTGGTTTCTACAAATAAAACCCTCAGCTGAGTCAATTCCCAATAAAAGTGTCTTATTTTCCTCTCATAGTCTTCAGATACCTTGTCGAGAGTTGTTTTGAGTTTGGCCGTCAAGAACCATTATTCCTGTTCAAACCACCCAACGGTCAAACCCTGACAACTCAACAACGATACCAATGTGTTATAATCATTTAAAGATGTTAATGTTAAGGTGTTTTAAAAACCAATGTATCGAGATTTCATGTTTGTACTTTATTGGAAATAAAATGTTTTTCTTTTTTTCTTTTCTTTCTTTTCTATATATAGCGTTAGTTATAAGACATTTGAAAAACCAATGCTAAGATCATATGTATTAGGCTTGATTGGAAATAAAGCATCCCAAAGATACCGATGTTAACCTTAGATAATGTACAACTATATTAACAATTTGCTTTTGAGTAAGTTCCATAAAGGGGTCACCTCCAAGCAAATTTTTTAAGCAGAGTTTTGACCTTGATGTTTAGTTAAGAACCATTTGACATGCACAGGCAGTTTACTCTTAAAGCTGTGCTAGTACGCTAAGTGCGGTACCGTCGGTACATTTGATGCCATTAGACTTGTGAACTGTGTGAGAGTAAGTTGAGTAATTATCCCGTGGGAGAAATTAAAGTGCATGACCAACTCATTCTAAGATTAAGAGATGTTTTTAGGGGTCAAGCGGGTCAAAATTTTAGGGGATTTACGGAAATTATAAATTCCGGGTCAATGTCGGGTTTAAGATCTAAGATAGGCCGTTACAAAGGCCTTTAAGATAACTAGGCCGTTACAAAGGCCCCGACACTCTCGGCCCTCAAGTTCAAGTTCAAGTTCATCTTCCCAGTTGGTCAACTTTTTTCGTTCAATGCGTTTGAAAATTGGCCAGTACATGTATTTCTTAAAAGTAAATGCTTTGTACTCACCTCACTTCTTCGATTTAGGCCTTAGTTTCTTTTTTTACGAAAAATTAGTTTGTGGTACATTTTTATGTATATTTCAAGACGTAGGCCTATCTCCTCATTCAGTTTTGATGCTAGAGCAAAACCAAAGACAGTTTTAGAATCCTTGAATCATTTCTAACAAGAAAATGAAGAAAAATTTAACATTTTGAAAAAAAATTTGTGATAAGCTATTATTATGATTACATCAAAAAGAAATTATTTTGGGGCTTAGAGCTATATAAATATTTTGGCCAATGGGAAGTTTAATGCAATCACGGAAATTAATAATTATATGCCAAACAATCACTAAAGGAACCCATTTAAGAACGTTTTACATGAACGACATTCTGCTCGCTGATGCTTCATTTTCGAATTATTGAACTTTGAAGTTGGCCTTCCCGCGCCAAAGGAAGCGAGCATAATTTAATTAAAAACGGAAGCTAATCCCCTATTATAAACGTAAAGAGGTTGGGTCGTGAGGGGGAGGCACAGTTCTTCTAGTGAAAATTATAAATAAAGCTTCTAACCCACCCATTTGGGTGACGACCGCAATCTTGTTTACCTCGGGTCTAACATGGCGACCACCATATGCGCCGCCATCTTGGACCCGATGTCAACAAGGTTGCGGTCGTCACCCTAATATGTGGGTTTGAAGCTTTATTTATAAATTTCACAAGAAGAACTGTGCCTCCCTCTCTTGACCCAACCTCTTTACGTTTGTAATAGCTTCCGTTATTAATTAAATTCCGCTTCACGCGCTCGCTTCCTTTGGCGCAAAGGCCAACTTCAAAGTTCAATTATTCGAAAATAACGCATCAGCGAGCAGAATGTCATTCCTGTAAAACGTTCTTTAATGGGTTTATTTAGTGATTCATAAGATCGGAATTCTTATTTTCCGTGATTGCATTAAACTTCACATTGACCAATATTTTTCTCAAATTTGGAAAAAAGCCTTCATTTTATTGGTAGAATTGTTCCAAGGATTCCAAAACTGTCTTTGCTTCTGTTTTAGCATCAAAACTAAATGAGAGGTCAATATTGAGTTTAGTTGATGTGGGGAAATTAAGCATTCTGTTTCTAACAATCACTTAAGAAGCCCATTTAAGAACGTTTAACATGAATGATATTTTGGGCGCTGATGCTTAGTTTTTGAGTTAGAGTGGTAAATTAGCAAGCCAAAAGAAGTGGGCGCACCAAGCAGAATTTAATTAATAACGGAAGCTAACCTCCTATTACAAACGTAAAGAGGTTGGGTCATGAATGGTTGCCACAGTTCTTTTAGTGAAAATTATAAATAAAGCTTCTAACCCATTCATTAGGGTGACAACCGCAATCTTGGAGCCGATGTAAACAAGATTGCGGTTGTCACCCTAATGGGTGGGTTAGAAGCTTTATTTATAATTTTCATTATATTTTCACATAGGCCTAATTCATTGAATGAATTATGGGTAAATGTTGAGGACTTGACCATAATTGTTTTTTGAATTTTTGATCCCTAAATATTGTTAATGAGATCAAAATAAGTTTTCTTCAATGCACTTTCCGTCGGAAACGAGTTTTTTAAGTTAATAAATAAAAAAGGGAAGCATCACCCTATTACGAATGTAAAGAGGTTGGGTCGTGAGGTGTAGCCACAGTTCTTTTAGTGAAAATTATAAATGAAGTGAAATTCTAGTATGCATTAACATAGATAATGAGATGACGAGTTATATTGTCAATCCGAACGACTTAATTTGAATGTTCTCCGATACGTCGAACCCACAACATACCGGGGTTGAAGTTACGGACCTGCGGTCATCTCAAGGCTGCCAGTTACGTCAAAGCAACGGTCATGGCTACATGCGTTTCGTGTGAATCTGATTACTTTATTTATCATTTTAATTAGAAGAACTGTGGCTACCCCTCACGACCCAACCTCTTTACGTTTGTAAAAGGGGGTTTGCTTCTCTCATTTATTTCTCCCTGCCTCAAACAGTGGAGTTATGGCAAAGTCGGCTTGGTTGGCACGCGGCAATGCCTGTTTACTTTCACGTCGGACCGCGCGGGATATTTTTTCCCGCCTCAAACACTGGAGTTCTGGTAACTCATTTACCGCTAAAACTTGTAAAATGCTCATTTTCGACGGAAAGGGCATTGAAGAAAACTTATTTATTTTGATCTCAATAACAATATTTATGCATCCAAAACTAGAAAATCAATTATGGTCAAGTCCTCAACATTTACCAAATTATGATTAGGGGTTTAAATTTACGAGATCGATAACTGACATATCCTTCAGATTTACCATTGAAAATTATTTTTTTTAGGTAGGTATAAGCCATAAAAAAATTTGTTGTTGAAGTTTAATATAGTGGACAATGTATGTAATTGAATGCAGTTTTAATTATTATTTCAATAAGTTCCATACAAAACTTCATATGTGTACTGTGAATTGTGATTTCCAAACCCCCAAAAAAATGTAAATCTGAAGGATATGACAGTTATCAATTTTCTACTTTTCGGTGCCTAAACCTAATGAATTGAATCAAAATAAACAAGTTTTCTTCTATGTACCATCCGTCTCAAATGATTATTTTACGGGTTATAGCGGTAGGTTTAGTTTCATCTCTCATGATGAATGCGCTCGAACAAACAAGCTACTCATCGATTTTCAAATTTTTGTTGTTTGAATCATGGTAATAATATCAAAATGAACAACTTTTCATCCATACCCTTTTTACGTCAAATGAGCATTTAACGAGGTATAGCAGTAAGTTTGGCTTCGTCTTTGATTACGATCACGCGGAAGCGAGAGTGCATTGCAGTGTTGATGTCTGACCCTCTCTTTGAATTACTTGCTGCTTCAAACAATGGAGTTGCGGTAAATCATTTGCCGCTATAACCAATAAAATACTCATTTAAAACGGAAAGTGCATAGAAGAAAACTTGTTTATTTCTAACTAATTAACAATGCTTAGGCATTGAAATTTACAAAATCTATAGCTGTCATATCCTTCAGATATACCAAAAAAATTTTTTTTTCAAAAATAAGAAACTTTTTATTTTCAGTCTGATTCTTATGAAATTTGACTATGATATATAACTTTTGCAAAGAAACACAATTTCTTCTATCCATTTTTTGATTTAGGCCTTATCTTGTGAATGAATTTGGCATATTGGATGTTAGGTATTGATCTTGTGGTGGTGTGTCTGCACCTGTGGTGGTATGAACACACACCACCACAACCTTCGCACGCTTCAATACACCGCGCGGTCCGACGTGAAAGTAAACAGGCGTTCCCTCGCATGCTTCAATACACCGCGCGGTCCGACGTGAAAGTAAACAGGCGTTCCCTCGCACGCTTCAATACACCGCGCGGTCCGACGTGAAAGTAAACAGGCGTTCCCACCAATCAGAGACCCGGACGAGTAGAGTCAACCTCCAGCGAGGCCTATATAAACAGCCGCGCAGCCAGCGGAGCACAGTACACTCTCAGCGTCCCTGATATTCACACTAAGCCTCGACGCTCCGCCAGCACCTCACCCGTCGGCTTCGCCACCTCCTCGACAGCCAGCCACCACGTCTGGTGGCTGGCTAGTCGCACCAGTTCCCCGCTACCTCCTCTGGTACTCCTTGGTCAAGAGTCAAGACCCTCGGACAGCAGCAGCCTCACCGGTCTGCTCTCGTCCCTCAACCACGCAGCGTTTCCCCGACAACCGTCGGTCCGCAGCAGCCTCACCGGTCTGCTCTCGTCCCTCAACCACGCAGCGTCTCCCCGACAACCGTCGGTCCGCAGCAGCCTCACCGGTCTGCTCTCGCCCCTCAACCACGCAGTGTCTCCCCGACAACCGTCGGTCCGCAGCAGCCTCACCGGTCTGCTCTCGCCCCTCAACCACGCAGCGTCTCCCCGACAACCGTCGGTCCGCCAAGACGTCATCTGTCACTGTATTACTCGACTGTAATATTCCCTTGTGCCATTATTGTCGGCGATCTTCATAATAATACGGCGTTTATTCCAGTTGTGTTTTCCTCACCTTGCCGGTTCGTTTGCACCTCAGGCACTCACTTCGGGCATAGATACCACAAAGTCTAAAGGGCCGTTTACACTGGTCTACATTTTGCTGCAGGCTCACGTGTAGACGCCTCGTGTGGAGCTTCACAAGAGCCATGTGCGTTTAGACTAGACACCATTGGAGTGAGCCATGGAGCGCGCGCTGCTCAACAGGGCTGCCACGCTAGATATTATACAGCTAGATCTAGATGTTTTTGCTGAAGCTTAGATGTAAAATTTCGAACCTAGATATTAGCTATAAAATCCATATAGTTTTTTCAGCGTGATAGAAATTTTCTAGCTAGAATTATAATTAAGCTATGTATATGATAGATTACTGTAAATTCGAATTAGGAAGTCACCATAATGGTTGGTTACTGCTTCATTCTTATTATATTTGCTAATTTACTTAAGCAAATTGTCTGAATAGTGAAGCAACCATATTCTGATCATGTTATGTTCAGATTATGAACGACACCAAGACGGCTATTTCACGGTTCATAAGCTACAGCACACTATCTCCAATTGCAAAACTAGTGATGATATCATAAAATCATGGAATAAAATGCACATACATTATCAATAATGTAATGTGGCCTCATTTTGACGAAACACCGACCAATGATATTGGTAACAAGGAGTTCAGTTTATTGTTGGATGGAAGCAATGATATTTCTATCATGAAACTACTTGGTGTATCAGTTATATACTAAAGTAATGCATCCAATAAAGTAGAATCAACTTACTTAGTAATTGCAAAATTATTAAAAGTGATGAAGATAGCGGTGTGAAAGCCTTATAACAATTGTTGATAAGTAGGAATCTGAGCATTGATGATATGCAATGCAATAGAGACTGACCTTTCTACTCGCAACACGTGTAAAATTGAAGAATATTTGGATACCAAGCTTTATTAGGGTAAATATCAGGATACTAGATAATTTATATAAAGATGAATTGCCTAAAATAAAGCAATTTATGATATAAATATCCTTATATGCTATTGTTCAACTAATTTATTATAGTTGATAATTAATTTATTTCTAGATAATTTTTTGGATGTTTTATTATTCAATCTATATGTTTCTCGATATTTTTTGAGGTCACACTAGATTTTTTGGTCAAACACAAGTGGCAGCCATGCAGCACAAAACCAGTCAGTGTGGCCTGCTGCTTTGAAATATGGATTGCTGTAGACGAGCTTGTGTGAATATTGTTGCTGATCGTAGCTACGTAATCTCTTTTTTATTTGCATGAGTGAAATGTTACTGTATTCGTTCATCTTCATTAAAATATAATGGAAAGCAGCCTCCTTATATTCACAGTTTTTAGCCTGCCAAAGGCATTGATGGGCTTAGTACATTTCAATTAAAAGCAGTGTATTTTCTCGCGGTAGTGTTGAGTCAGCCATGACGGGTGAGCGAGAGAGGCGCTACCTCACTTGATGACTGCCATCCGCATACTGACCGCGCCTCGCACACGTGTAGCCGCTCCACGGATTCAAACAAAGCGAATCAGGAACTTCGGGCTCACACACACAAATTTGAGCCTCAGTGGTGAGCTTCGGCTACACGAGTCGCGCCTCACAGCCGAAATGTCCCCTAGTGTAAACACCCCTTAAAGATATTTACATAGTCTGCCCGGAGTGTAAAGCAGCCTGAGGGAGAACACCACACTGGTGACCCCAGAGTGACCGGCAGGTGGAAGCATGGCTGGGAGAGATGTCCGGTTACCCGCCTTCAGTGGTGACATCAAAGGATGGCTCCTCCACTGCGAAGTTTATCTCGCGCAAATTCTAAATCTCAACGACGCTTCAAAGTTCGGTGCACTCCTCGGAGGGCTACCTACGCACATCATCACCGGAGTACAAGAGATACTCGGAAACTTAAAAAAACAACAGGGGGCACCTGTGGTGGTGTGTCTGCACCTGTGGTGGTATGAACACACACCACCACAACCTTCGCACGCTTCAATACACCGCGCGGTCCGACGTGAAAGTAAACAGGCGTTCCCTCGCATGCTTCAATACACCGCGCGGTCCGACGTGAAAGTAAACAGGCGTTCCCTCGCACGCTTCAATACACCGCGCGGTCCGACGTGAAAGTAAACAGGCGTTCCCACCAATCAGAGACCCGGACGAGTAGAGTCAACCTCCAGCGAGGCCTATATAAACAGCCGCGCAGCCAGCGGAGCACAGTACACTCTCAGCGTCCCTGATATTCACACTAAGCCTCGACGCTCCGCCAGCACCTCACCCGTCGGCTTCGCCGCCTCCTCGACAGCCAGCCACCACGTCTGGTGGCTGGCTAGTCGCACCAGTTCCCCGCTACCTCCTCTGGTACTCCTTGGTCAAGAGTCAAGACCCTCGGACAGCAGCAGCCTCACCGGTCTGCTCTCGTCCCTCAACCACGCAGCGTTTCCCCGACAACCGTCGGTCCGCAGCAGCCTCACCGGTCTGCTCTCGTCCCTCAACCACGCAGCGTCTCCCCGACAACCGTCGGTCCGCAGCAGCCTCACCGGTCTGCTCTCGCCCCTCAACCACGCAGTGTCTCCCCGACAACCGTCGGTCCGCAGCAGCCTCACCGGTCTGCTCTCGCCCCTCAACCACGCAGCGTCTCCCCGACAACCGTCGGGCCGCCAAGACGTCATCTGTCACTGTATTACTCGACTGTAATATTCCCTTGTGCCATTATTGTCGGCGATCTTCATAATAATACGGCGTTTATTCCAGTTGTGTTTTCCTCACCTTGCCGGTTCGTTTGCACCTCAGGCACTCACTTCGGGCATAGATACCACAAAGTCTAAAGATATTTACATAGTCTGCCCGGAGTGTAAAGCAGCCTGAGGGAGAACACCACAATCTTTCACTGGTTTTGATATTTCAAGGTGTATCTCCTCTTTCAGTTTTGATGCTTGAACAAAAATAAAAACAGTTTTAGAATCCTTGAAACATATCTAACAAACTTTATTTGCAAATTTTCCATTTCCTGTTTTGTTAGTTTTTTATATGGGGTCAAAAATTGAAAATTTTGGTCCCCTCACCCCCACCCTGGGGGATCTATTGTCCGTAGCGCCATAAAATTTTAGGACCGAATAGTCCACCACCTAAGGGTCCTTTTCCAACAAAAACATGAAAAATGACCATTGGAGCAACAGGGGCCTGGGATGATCTTAACGCAATCATGAAAATTAATAAATCTGTTCCTAAGAATCACTATAGGGCCTAGGAACACATAAAAATGTTTGGCCTGGGTGACATTCTGCTCGCTGATGAGTTATTTTCCAGTTATTTACTTCTGAAGGTATGGGAGCGGCGGCGTTGATGGAATGGCTTTCGCGCGTCAAAGGAGAGGGTGTTCCAACAACGGTGCTAGTGCGCTCATCGGGGGAAAAGTTATTGTTTCCGCATTTTATGGCGTAATTTATTATATGCCGATCTTACGGAGCCTGAGCCCACTTATAGGATGTTTTGGTTAACAAGACAAAGGTAATCACCCAAAAATGTCAGCAGGACTGGAATAGTGAAGATTTAAATTGATATGCACTCAACATCGCTTTCAAGATGGCAGTGACCGTAGAACATTAGCAAAACTGTTAGAGTAAATACCGTAGATTTAACCCTTTACTGCCTGTATTATTTTATACGAGACAATACTTTTTTTTAAACACGTTTTATAACTGTATATGGAGTGTAAAAAAAAGTCACATATGTGAAATTTTGTATTTTTTTAAAAATGATGGAAAAAAATTTGTGCCGAATTCGGTACAATCGTCACCAGCAACACCACTTCATATGTTACAGAGTGGGTCGGTTTTTCATTTTTATTAGAGCAACTGTAACAATAGCTGAAGCGTTTTCTTTCTAAAGCTTTTCAAACCCACAGCAGTAAATATAAAAGCATTTTGGAGGAATTTAAATGAGTTTCAATAGTGAGAAACTGAAAAATAAACCAATAAATCCTATCCATGTTATTTGCCTCGCTGGGAATACAAAAATGAAAGCAACATAAAATTGATGCTAATTATTAAAGATCTTAGTGTGAAGAACTTTTCACTATAGTTTCTGTTCACGATAGTTTTGTATCTATGAAATTAAGCAAAGCAATTTCGGTGCTTACCAAAGAAAAGGTTTATTATGCGTTAAAGGGGACCATGCTCGGGGCATCTGCAGTCCAATGGTCGATGCTCCCAATTTTTTTTATTGCTTTAAATGAGTTTGAGATATGTCCCTGAATCTCTGTAAAAATATCAGGAACGTATCCCAGAGCTAACGTCCCCCCCCCGGGAAGGGGAGAGCATCCCTCTTACGGACCTTTTTTTCATTTCTGAACTTATAGTAATGAAATTTGGTACACTGATAGGAAATGCAATTTAGAATCATTTATCATTTATGACAAAATGCGATTTCCTTGAAAAGAAAATGGGAAATCATGGAAAATGACATTTTTTTGGAGGGGGGGTTCTAAATGCTTCTTCTCTGATAATTTTTGAGCTACAGTAATGATTTTGGTATCATTGGATGCAGAATAACGTGGACATTCCAAAAACTTGAATGCTTTTCCTCAAATTTCCAATATAAAGATAAAAAATGAAAAAATCAAAATATTCTCAAGAAAATTCAAATTTATGACATCATAACTTTGAAACAAGAAAGAATTTTGAAAAACTTACTAATACATTGTAAAGCCCTTGTTTTTCTGCATCAAATGATACCAAAATCATCACTGAAGCTCAAAAATTGTAGGAGGAGAAGCATTTTTTTCTTTGAAATAGGTTTTATGAAACAAGTAAGTTGTCAAGACATTCGTTATAATGGGGCCAAAGTTTACAAAGCTAGAGCAATGCGGTTTGCTGCATTTGGAAGTCACAGGTGTAATCTACAATTGCTGTTTACTTGATTTTCAAAAATTTTTAAGTGAAATTTTTTCCATAGACTTTTTACAAAAAATTTAAACTCTGATTATAGCTTTTTCAAAAAAATTCTATCAATTCAAAATGAATTCAAATTCAAAAACCGTTAAACAGCATTTTTGGAGAATACGTTGTACTTTCGCATGCAACAAACCGCATTGCTCTAGCTTTTCAAATTTTGGCCCCATTATAACAAATGGTATATATATATAAATATTTTTGTTTATCATGAATAACTCACTTTCTATGTCCCAATGCAAAAAAACCTGTAGAAGAAAAGTTGTTGGGAATCTAGAGACTAGTAGTCTGCAAATTTTCATAGACGCAAGTCCAATAGAAAAAAATCTGTGGATGGAAAACCAAATTTTGGCCGACCGGAGAGCATGGTCCCCTTATGCGCTTTTTGTGTTACACTTGTGTCTTCACTGATCAAGACCCATTTTTACATCGGTTTTGCTTTTCTGCAGTGTATGAAACATGGGCAGTTGTATCTAGCCAAATTTCGTTGGAGGGAAAGCGAGCACAATGTCTTTTTCTGATGTTTCTGATGGCTTTAGTGATGCTCTACCTCGCTTGACTGACTGAATGACAACCTTCCCTCATTTTGTGAGTGAGAATGCAAGATACAGTTTGAAGGAAGCAAGAGGTAAAATTGATATTTTTGCCATCGAAAGAGCATCTGCGTGTTTGCAGTACAAGAGTGAAAAATTTGTTATGGTCATATCTAGAAAATGAAAAATGAGTGATTGATGATAACATTCAAAATTTCATCATAAAAAATTCTGAGAAATATTTCATCAGTGACAAAATGCCTTCACATTCCAAAGTTGCTTTAGCAAACTCTGAAATTTGAGTTGTGGTTTTTATAGCTGAAGCCGACCACTGTTTTTGCAAACTCGCGATTTTAGAGCATTGATTTCAGCATTAGCCTACCATAGAGTATATTTAAAAGTTTCTGAACGCTCCTGCTCAAGCGCAAACTTACTGGAACTGCTATGGAAAATGAAAATTTGAAAGTTGAATAACTCAACTAATGCATGAGCCAGCAGAATGTCATTCATGTAAAACGTTTTTAAATGTGCTCCTTTACTGACTTTGGAATGGAATTTTAAATTTCCGTGAGTGCATTAAACTGCATATTGCCCATCGATTTTTGTATTTGTGTTGCTTGTTTGAAGGTATTAACCAAGGAAGTTGGATGAATGGAACCGGCATCCCTATCTTTTGCCAGTCAATTGCGTGAAGCCACTTTTGCCGACCCAAGCCCCGCCCACCCGGCATTGGGTCCCCGTGTGGAGGTGGTGTTGCAGTGGAGGGGTAGCACCACCTCCATCATCAGCGACTGAAGACCGCGCTGTTAAATGGCAGACTTGCTCTACTCTGTGCTATACGTTTTTTTCTTAGGCATATATTTCAATTGCGTCCTCGCTGAATGATAAAGAAACTCATATTGAGGAAACTCGTTCTTGACCGCAGCGTGGATAGCGGCGCCCTGTCACGCTGAGTGTCTGACACGCACTGAGCCCCATCTCCATGTGTGTGCCCGTATACCCTACAGCTACCGAAAATTGGCTTCACTTTAGAGCGCTGATGCCACCTCCATTCTTAAACCTCCTTGGTATTTACCTAGATCAAGACAAACAACTTGTCTTCTATGCGTTTTGTCGCAAATAATTGTATGAGTTATAGTGGTAATTTAACGTAAGCGTAACCCAAAGTAACTTGACATAAATTAGCGTAACCTAACATTCATTTGAGCACATTAGAGCTGTCAGAACAGAGATTCTATTTGAGTTCCCCTCAAAATTTTCTATAGGAAAAATGCATCAATTTTTCCTGTTTGTAAGGTGAGGGCCTGAGCTGAAAGTTAAATAAGCCTTCCTTTTGTTGAAATGAAATTTTTTTTGTTCTGGTTAAAGTTGAAGAGAATGTACTAAATGGTTTTCAAAATTTTGTTGCCTGTATCATGGGAATTACATCATTATGAACAACTTTCCATCTATGCACTAACTGGGAGAAAGGAGTATTTGACGAGTTATAGCGATAAATTACTTACCGCAACTCTTGCGTTTCGAGCTTCAAGAAATTGTTCTGAGGGGAAGACAACAATGGACCCGCCCTTCAGACGTGCTCGAATGTTTGAGCGCATTCCAGCCATAAGACGAAAATTAGCATACCACTATAACTCGTTAAATACTCATCTCCGAAAAATGCATTGAATAAAAGCTGTTTATTTCAATCTCATTACCATGATACAGTACACTTACTTTCGAAAATAAATTAGTACATTCTTAACATATACCTTTTGTTCTGTAAGGACAACTCGAAAATATTTAAAATTAAAAAAAAAACAATTAAGCATGTGAATTTTTCAAAACATGCCCTAGTTTTTGAAAAAAATCTAAAATTAGGTTTTTAGTTCATTTTTAGTGACACTTTTTTTAAAGAATGAAGGTCAATGAGCTTTTATGCTAGAAAAAATTCAAAGACAGTTTTGGAATTGTTGAAGCATTGCAAACAAACTGAAGCTCTTGAATGTTCTATTTTCATTTTCTTCTAAAATGAGATTTTTGATCTCTAACTGAAATATACAAATTGTTTTAAACCGTGTTAAAAATATGGAGTTGACAAATTGGAAAATTGAACAGCTTTAATTTGTTCTAAATGTTTCAAGGATTTCAAAACTGTCCTTGTTATTTTCCTTGCATGAAAACCAGGGTTGCGGAGTCGGAGGAATAAATGTGCGACTCCGACTCCGACTCCGACTCCATCTTTCCAGAATTTAGCGACTCCGACTCCGACTCCACCTTTTCAGAATTTGGCGACTCCGACTCCGACTCCGACTCCACCTTTTCAGAATTTGGCGACTCCAACTCCGACTCCGACTCCACCTTTTCAAAATTTGGCGACTCCGATTCCGACTCCACTTTTCCAGAATTTGGCGACTCCAACACCGACTCCGCCTATTCACAATTTTTTGACTCCAACTCCACCTATTCATAATTTATAAGATGAATATTTTATTTCTTAACTAGTGTACACGAACCGTCAAAAATGACGGGATTCAATACTTTTCTTCAACAAATTTTCGTTTGAGTAGAGTTTCCATGCTCTCAGCTTATTCCAAAAGTAACTTAATTTTCTTATTAGAGTAATAAACCTTCAGAACCCAGTATTTTTGAGCCGCAAGAGAAGTAGTTATAGCCATTCGTGTCGTATTCAAGATACAGAAATTCAGCATAACTGAAAGCAACTGCGAACTTGTGTATGTATATTGTAATATGCAATACAGTACTGTGCATTGTATTACAGTATATTGTAATATAAAATACAGCATATTGTTATATGCAATACAGTACATTGTAATATACAATACCCCGCCGAACTCGGTATTCACGATACAAACTCGAGTATATAAGGCTCTGGATCGCTCTAATTGTTTTGAAAGTGACTTATAATAGAGTACTTGCACAACGAAAATGTGAACTGAACTGAAACCAAGACCGCCAATGCTAATATCTTCCCATCAATTATTCTTAACAGCGTGACACAAAACGTATAAATAAACACACGACAGTCATTTTTAGTAGTAAACGGTTGCAGGTGTTGAAACCTGTGCGTATGTTCATTGCAAACAATTTAAACAATTTATTTACCACAGGTGATACAGAGATAAAATGTTTCTTAAGTCTAGTACAATGGTCAAATTTGAGTATAGCTACCTGTGGGCCCAAATAATTCTTTATTAGCGAACGACTTGTAAATTGACTACAGAATGTTAATAATCAAGATACTAGTGTACATGATTGGTCAAAAATGACGGGATTCAATGGTCTCGTTTTAAAAAAATCTCAAGATAAAGATGGCAAACAAATATATCCATCCTAATAGTACCCGCGATTAAAATACAGTATTCTCGTACTTGTGCACTGGTAAAACTCGTATCCCAGATACGGTCATTAAGCATCTTTAAGAACGTCACAGACGCACACACCAACCAAGCAAGCAACAACTGTGCATTATAATTTAAATCATTGTTCGCCAAGAAGTTTTTAAAATATTTGCCATACCTTTTAAGCATTTAAATGCCTTTTAAATTTAAATGCGAAAAGCCACATTTTCTTTACAGTAGATTCGATTTTCACGCAATGTTTTTTACTTATAAACATAAGTGAGCAGATGCCAGGTTTTTAATAATATTTCAATGGTATTTATGATACTGTCCAAGCAAGCAGATTCCCATTGTAATAACACAGGGGAAATTACGCACGAGAACAAATACTTATTTATAAATTGACGGACACCTGGCTTTTTATTATACCGGGTGTCCCACAAAAATGCCCCTGATTTTTAATTAATTATATCTCAGCTTTAAATTAACATATTTGAATTGTCTTTTTTCACAAGTTAGTAAATTTTGTTTCCTTTTCGAATAATTTAAGTTTTTGAAAATCGGTTGAATAACCACTTTACAATGATCAATTTACTGAAACGGATAGAAAAACTAATTGTTCAAAGGAAAAGTTTTTAAAACAATATTGATATTCTTCCTTATTTTGTACTATCCATAAAACTGAACAAACAGAAATTTTAAAGAGTAACAAATCATTACCTTAAATAACGTTTAAATAAATAAAGTAATTTACTATCCTTCGACATACCCTCCCTTTCTCTCCAGGCAAGTATTACTTCTAGCCACCATTGAACGAAGAGTTTTACCCATTATTCCACCGTTTTATTTCAGTACTTGAAACACTATTATTGAGAACACTTGAAACTTGAAACCTCTCAGAGGGTTTAAATACTTGGTGGTATGTAGGATACATCATTTTGGAATTATTCTTAACAGTAGGTATTGAGAAATGAGGAAGAACACCAGTGTTGTTTTTAAAACTTTTCCTTTGAACAATTTTTCTGCCCCTTTCAGTAAATCTATCATCGTAAAGTGGTTATTCAACTAATTTTCAAAACTTAAATTATCTGAAAAGGAAACAAAACTGACTACATTGTTAATAAAAGACAATTAAAATATGTTAATTTAAAGCGGATATATAATCAATTAAAAAGTCCGGGACATTTTCGTGGGACACTCGGTATAATGTTGATTGTTCTTACACAATAAAAAGTCAAGTGTCTTCTTTAAACAAATAAATAAATAGATTTAGGTATTTCGTGAACGTAATCTCTCCTATGTTAATACAATGGAGTTTTAGGATTTAAAACTTAAGGGCAACTATTCGAACATTTATTTCAAATACAGAAGAACTTCAAGGGAACAACAGCAAGTCGTTTCCCGAGATACGCAAAAAGAGAAACCGTACCCAAGTTAGGCGTATCTTGAGGATTCCAACAGTACGCACAGCAGCGTCCTCTGTAGTATTTTTACTATTAAATTCCTTTAAAATGGAGACCGAAGATTTTCGCTAACGCAAGGTTAGTTTTTAAAAACGAAAATCCCTAAAAATAGAAGACGACCAATGTACGCGGCCGGTCATCAGCAAGTTACTCCGGTAGGAAGTTTTAGAGGTGCTCTGAGTAGAGAGACAGAGTTTTAAGATGTCTGGACGCCGATTAGCTGAATATCGTATCTTATTGCTAGATTGCATAAAGCACTAAGATTTTAACAATTAATTGACAATTAATTACCTTAAAAAATAAATGCCTGTTCAAGAGGCTGCAAGAGCCGGGTCGAGGAGTTCAAGTCGCAGAAAGAGACTGCTTTTTAGGCAAGAGAAATAAGTTAGAGGAGCCAGACCCACTTTTATTAAAAGGGCAACATGCAGCCCAAGCAGAGCAAACTCAAAGTTAATTTAATGAGTGAACGCCAAAGCGTCACGAGTAATGTTAATTTCAGCGATTTAAGGTTAATGCAGGTCTGCTAGAAGCTCAAACATGCTTAATTATAGAAAGTTAAATTTAAACACAAAAAACGAAAAGAAAAGATGCAGGTGCAAAACAAAAAACAAAGAACAGAAAGAACTAATTTCAACAGTTTCAAATTCTTGTCTGTGAACTAAGAGAGGCCAACTGAAGAAAACTTTTTCTTCCACAAAGCCGCCATCAGAAATACGGAAGATATTCAACAGAAAATTTCATTGAACAAATAGAATTGGCTGTCCGTCTTTGTTGGTTGGTCTGTCTCCCTTAAAGATGCTTAATGACTGTCTGTGATGCGCGTTTCACCAGTGCACAAGTACTAGAACATTTTTATCGTAGGTACTATTAGGATGGAAATATTTCTTTATGATCCACATCTGGAAGATTTGCATAGAGGCAATATTGAATCCCGTCATTTCTGACGGGTCGTGTACACAATTATGTATACTGAGTGTTTCAGAACACAAGGTACAAAATTGCACACCTTGTAGAAAATAGCTAAATAAACACTTTTTGTTCTATGAAATTTTCCCCATAAAATCGGGGTTGTGAGACATTAGCTGTTTATTGCTTTAAAGGATGAAATTTAATGACACAATTGCTCGCAATATTGTTGGGAAAGATTTAATTTTGGGAATTTAACTAATAATAATATGTTGGGAAAGATTTAATTTTGGGAATTTAACTAATTTATGTCCTTTTTTTTGTGCTAACTGATTTTTGTGCTAACTGATTGGTGCTCTGGTGTTTTGGGGTCATGTCGAGAATAATCAATTTATCGAATGATTTAACGAATTAAAACATGAGAATTTAGGGAAATGGTAATTGTGATTTCATTCTGCGTTTTTGTTATAAATTTTGGTTCTCACTCAATGCTTACCTAAAGTTTTGTTCGGTAAAATGTCTTTGCAAATCCCAGCAGCACAGAAGGGGTCTCTTCACCAAATGTTTGGTTAAATAAATGTTAGGGGTAGGCGGCCATTAGATGTGTGTTGTTTCAGGCGAGGTGGGTAGATTACGCTATCAAGAATTTGACGGTGTAAGCAGTCCTCCACGCCTCGGCAGAACCGCCTGTTGTGAGAGTTAATTGCACAAGCCTCGAAACTACAAACACAGTGGTCGACAGATTTAAGGGTCCTAACACTTGAGCATGAGAACCCTTAGAGCGATACAGTTTCCACGAGAGGTGTTGTTAAAAAAAAAATACAGGGAAAAGATGTAGAAGGGCCAACGGCGCTCAGCGAGAATCCCGTGAAACCTCATAAGGGCGGAGTCAGAAGTTCACGCCAAAAGGCTCTAAGCCAATACAAACGACCCTGAATACCCTTTCAAAAGTCGATTGGTCTGAACGGAAAAGGAGAGAACCGCGCTCTTGAGCACAGCGTCATTACTGAGGGAGTGAATTCAGTCTGCGTCAACGGGCGTCGTGAGAAAGAAGAAATCTCACACAAGACCACTGTGGATGAGATGTAGAAAGTTATAAGAAAGTTTAAACGTCGATGGGCCGGGTGGGAAGATTAAAACTGGATTAACTGGATTAACTGGATTAAACGTACTACAAGGCAAGAAGACTCTCGGGAGTGCCGGGATCAGCATTTCGCAACAGACTTTCTGTGTACTGTGCACAAGACAGAAATTTGAACTGAAGCTGTTTGTAAAAGAACAATTCTGTGGTTTGAAGTGAGACCACCTTCTGTGCTGCGGGAACGCAAATGTTGGCAGGCCTCATTTGTGGCATTTTATGTAGGAGCAATATATGGGGAAGCTGGCCAGCGGTAGCATTTATTGTCGTTCTGTTATGCAAGCTGTTTAACACATGAATTTTCTAGAATACCATTACTCAATTTACACCAGTTCTAATGCCATACATTGCGTGCGCTTATCGATGTTCTGTATGATGTATTGCCGTAAATTATAAATTAAGTGAATTTTCCCGTGTATAAAGTCCCCCAAATTTAGTAGCAAGCAGCCCCTCATCATAACTGATGCGCTCTGAAAAACGCGCAGTGAGTAAGTCGAGTTCAACGTACATCGGTGAGTACTGCCCAATTTTAGTATACACATTTTGTAGTAGTGTTGATTTGTTTGGGCTTGCCCATAAATTTTCCTTGTGTTTCCTGTGCATTTTATTGAGGTATGCCAACCCCTCAAGCGAGCATTCGGTC
The DNA here is from genome assembly GCA_030386875.1 of Morinoia aosen. Taxonomy (NCBI): domain Eukaryota; kingdom Metazoa; phylum Arthropoda; class Malacostraca; order Amphipoda; family Talitridae; genus Morinoia; species Morinoia aosen. The sequence continues at coordinate 46,024,920 of CM059559.1, forward strand.
TTCTCATTAGTGTAAATTAATGAGAGACGAGGCAGACAGCTTTTCTCGTGATAACTCAATTTGGCAAAGATCAACGCGATCGCTTTGTAATTTCTGTGAATTTGTGAGTGTAGTATAACAGTTGCATTGTATTTTTGTTTGGATTGTTTTCATGTGCAAAACGTACAAATTTCAGTAGAGGCACATAACTCGTAGTATAAAATTTTCTGTATTCCGGGGTGAGAAGCCAGCAAGCGCACTACCATACAGCTAAAGAAGTGAAAGTGTTTATAAAAGTGATGAGATGCAGTGAGAAAATTCTAGTGTGTTTACGCGATTAATTCAAAGTGTCAGTGAAATTTCACAGTGAGTAAGTTTAAAATTATTTGAGTGATCGCAAATTTTTGAGTTTTGGAGAAGGTGAATTGGAGAAGATCGACACTATGCCTGCACGCGGGAGGAGAAACAACGACCGCAGAAATGCGCCAGCAACGCCACCACAGCCCGAAGAGGAAGCCGTTAACATGCCTGTGGTAACGAGTTGCGTGGGAGCCATCGGGGCCAAGTTTAGGAGAGGCGACGATGTTGGGGAACATATGGCAAGGTTGAAGTTTTTAACTGGCAATCTAAACAACAGCGAGCAGGTGAATGCCTTCTTCCTATGCCTAGGTCCACAAGAGGCAAAGGAATGCAATAAAATTATTGGTACCCTAACAAACCTGCGGGAAGCGGAAACATGGCTGCGCTCATACGCCGATCAAGTCGAGCATCCAACGCAAGCGATGTTTGAAATAGTTACCAAGAAGCAAACCAGCCGAGAAGGAGTATCTGAGTACCTGACGCGCCTGGAAAGGCTGTACAACGAGAATTATCTAGAAAATCCGGAGCGAGCCATTGTAGATTTGATGTGGCTCGGATTAAGGGAAGACATCACGAAACCCTTCCGAAGTGATGCGCGACCTACGACAATCCAAGAATTGAAGGAAATGGCAATCGAAGTGGAAAATCGACGCATAGTGCCAGTACCAAGGGAAAAAACAGAGAGAAGGGAACCAGAGAGAGAGAGAGTACAGCGAAGCGAAAGGAGGCCACAGCATCAGACTGCGCGCGTGGGCCACACGATGCGACATTCACCACCGCGGCAAAGAGGCTACCGCAGTGAAGAGCAACCTTGGAGGGCAAGGGACAGAAATATACGACACTCTCCTTATCGCCGAAGAGAGAAGTATGAAGCACCACACTGGGGTGAGAGAGGCAGACTGAGGAACCAACAGTACCAAAATTACCATGTGAGAGAACCACAGCCGCATCCGGAAGTACCACCTGCACCTGCAGTGAACTTGGCGCAGTATAGAGCAGTGCCACCGCCGTGCGTCAACTGCGGAAAATTTGGGCACCTAAGAGCTGATTGCAAAGTGCAATATTTTGCAGGACAGCCAAAAAACGGGATAGGAGACCGTTAGCTCCAATAATAAATCCCAGCGTTATACTCCAAATGAATGGTACACCTGTAACCGCGCTTCTTGACACCGGAGCAAATATATGCTTGGTAAAAGAGCGTGTGGTTGCGGGGATTAAAAATGCTAGTGTGAAAGGAACATCGACTGCATTAAAAACAATTGGAGAGGAACCCGTGCCAGTGCTGGGAAAGATTAATGTGCCAATCAAAGTTAACGGTCAGAAAATTGTACAGAGATGCTTTGTTGTGAAGGAAAGTGCATTCCCAGGAGACCTGCTAATAGGAGTGGAAGTAATGAACAAAGTCAACGCAAAGTTAGACTTCGGAAAACGTGGGGCAGCATTCTTTGGTACTCACGTGAACATGTTTTCAGCACCAGGACCAACTTCCCCAAAAATTTTGTGTGTAACTCGGGAGGAAGCATCGGTTACTCTCGCTGAGGACATTACAGTGAAGCCTCGCGCACAAACCATGGTGAAGTGCCGAGCAGATATCAAGTTTGATGGGAAGGAAGTGATTTTAGAGCCTAGAATTAAGTGGGCGCCTTACGTCGGAGCCACCGCTGCAAAGGTACAAAATGGATATGTTTTGATGCCTGTGCTTAACCCTTTTGATGAAGAAATTGCTCTAACTGAAGGAGCACTAATTGCAACATGCCACGAAATCTCGAATGAAGGTGCAACTGCAGAAGAAAATAAAGATGAAACCAGTGAAGCAGAAAATCTCCGCAGAGAGAAGCGCTTTCAGCAAATTAATGAGCTTGACCTCAGTCACTTGGATGCTGAAAAACAAGAACAAGTTAGGAACCTGCTGAAGGAATATCACAAGACAATTAGTGCAGACGAGATGGATATTGGCCACGTCAAGGGAGTGAAATACAAAATTTTGCTGAGTGATTACAGGCCAATTCAAACGAAAGGGTGGCGTATTCCGTACACCAGCCAAGAAATTATTGATAAAAAGGTCTCGGAGATGATTGAAAGTGGAGTTGTGCAAGAGAGCACAAGTGCTTGGAAAGATCCGCTCGTACTCGTAAGGAAACCTGGAGGAGGCCATAGAATTTGCCTTGATCTGCGAGCTGTGAACATGCGAGTGGTGAACGAACATTACCCGATTCCCAACATCATAGGAACCCTGGAAGAAGTTGCTGGGAAAGAGTACTATTCCATTGTCGATGCAAAATCAGCCTTCCATCAAATTGAGCTAGATGAAGAAAGTAAGCAGTACACGGCATTTCAGACTCGACAAGGCAACTTCGAGTACTCTAGGCTGCCTATGGGACTCAAGTGCTCAACATCAGTGTACCAGAGAGTAATTTGTCATGTTCTGAAAAGGCAACTTGGAAAATTCGCCGCTATTTACTTGGACGATGTGTGCGTTAGCTCTAAGACTTTTGAAAGCCACCTAGAAAATTTAAGGGAGGTGTTGCACGAATTTCAATGCGCCGGAATAAAGATAGGCTTAGACAAGTGCAAGTTTGCGCAAAAACAAGTGAAGTACCTAGGATGTTACATCAGTCGTGAGGGACTCATTCCGGACCCCAAAAATGTTTAGGCCATGCAAAATTACCCTAGGCCCACAACCGCACGCAAAGTCCGCTCGTTTGTAGCAGCGCTCAACTTCTATCGGCGGTTCATCCCGCACTTTGCCACAACCGCTGCACCTCTTAATGCACTGACTAAGAAGGGCCAAAAATTCAAGTGGAATGAACAACACGAACAAGCCTTCTGTAAACTTAAGCAGCTCATGATAGAAGCTCCAGTTCTGAAGAAACCTTCTCTAAATGAGACGTATTACTTGAGCTGTGATGCCTCAAATGAGGGCTCGGGCGCAGTGCTTGCTCAGAAATGTGAGGGTAAGGAACAACCGATTGGATACTTCAGCAAAAGATTCAATGATGCTGAAAAACGTTATTCAATTACGGAGCGTGAAGGATTGGCAGTGGTTGCCGCTGTAAATCACTTCTCACCTTATCTGTACGGTAATAAATTTGTTGTAATTACTGATCACACGGCCCTGAAATATTTGTTCAAGGGTAAGAACACCAAGAACAACAGAATTATGAGGTGGGCACTAACTCTCTCACAGTATGATTTTGAGGTAATTTATCGGCCAGGAACGCAGAACGTGGTGCCCGACGCGTTGTCGAGAAACATTGCGAACGACGACGAAGAAGAAAATCGAGATGACGAGGCCCCTAAAACAGTGTTCGTCACGACGATGTTAGATGAAACTCCCAGCGTACAAGAGGCGGAAAGCAGCTTGCGGCAAGAAAACGTGAGAGCAGAGCAATTGAAGGATCCTGTTTGGGGACCTGTACTGAGATATCTTGAAGGTGACAAATTAGGGGACGCTCCAAGTCTTGCTCTAAAACCCGAAATCTTCACCGACGGAGGCATATTGTATTTCAGAAAGACACAACGAAAGCCCAATAGAACAAGGCACTTAATCGTTGTGCCAGACGCTCTGAGAGAAGCAGCGATAACGTTAGCGCATGATAGCACAATCGCTGCACACCAAGGTCGTGCTAAAACGTGGAAAAAGCTCATGGAATTTGGGTACTGGATTAACATGTCTCGCGACGTCAACAAATACATCGATTCGTGCATGCAGTGCCAGAAACGTAAGATCAACAATCGCATTTGTGTTAGCATGGGTTCATTCCCTGAAATTGACAAGCCTCTGGACAGAATAGGCGTAGATTTAATCGAAATGCCAGTGTCGAATGAGGGCCACAAATACATCCTAACCGTGGTCGATCACTTCAGCAGATATGTCGCAGCGTTCCCGCTCAGAAGCAAGACAACTGAGGAAGTAACGAAAGCGTTAACTAAATTCGTAACTACGTACGGCACAGCGAAGACGCTCATCTCAGACAGGGGCACCGAGTTCACGTCAGCTTTATTCAGAAATGCGTATGAAAAATTGAAAATAAAATACTACAACACTTCAGCATATCATCCCCAATCAAACGGAATGACCGAACGTCAAAATCAGAATATCAAGACTGTTTTATCACACCTTGCCTCCAACGATCAATCTTCGTGGCCTGATGCACTTCCTTGGACGTGCCTGGCACTGAACACCAGCTACCAGAGCGTCATTGAAGAAATTCCGTATTATTTATTTTTTGGTAGGGACGCTGAAATTCCTGTTGTTGACTGGTTAAAAACCCCTCGCATGGATTACTCTCTAGGTGAGAATTACAGTGCCGAGGTAAGTTTACGACTCCACAATGCGTTCAACATGGTGAAGAAAAAATCTAAAGCCTCACACGATAAATCGGTGCAGTTAAAGGAGCGCGGAGTGAAAAACAGTCAGGTGCAGGTTGGCGATATCGTCTTGCTGCATAATCCGACGGGAAAGGCGGAAGTTGCAAATACATGGCCTACCGATTGGGTCGGCCCTTACCGGATTACAGTAAAAACAGAGACGAATGCCACAATAAAGGCGCTCTATAGTAACTGCGAGAGAAGAGTTCACCTCGATAGATTGAAAATTGCCCACTTGAGAGGTGAAGCTTACCCCTGCAACCAGAATGCCGCAGCGCCGCCAGATGCCGGATGCGAGGCCATCGACAGCGAGGACGAGGATATGCCAGAAAACGCTGCGAATGAACAGGCTACGTCGGTGACGCAGCGAAAATATAACTTACGTTCTAGGTGTAGGTGAATCGTCGGCCAAAAATGATCAGCTGCAATGAATTAAGTTCATGAATTTTTGATTTTTCAGGATGTTTCCTTCGTGTGTAATTTTAGATGTGTTCTTCAATAGGAAGACGTGTTCGAGTTTCGTATTATCATAGCTTGCACTCGCAAGAGTGAGATGTGTTTTTCAGTAGTTGTATGTGTAACTAGCTGTGGGTGAAGTTGAATTTCTGCTCACGAGCGATCTTGTTGGAAACGAGAGGCTTGTAGGAGTGTTCTGATCTCACGCTGTACTTGAAATTTCATTCTATTGTTGCTAAGATAAGAGAAATTGAGCTTTTCAGTAGTTTGCTGTCGTGTGCTTCTCAAAAGGAATGGCATGTGACTTTTTGTAGGATGCTTATATTCTCGCCAGCTTCTCGTGAAGCGTGCGCGCTTCATACGAAACAGCTCTAGCGAATGAATTAAGTTTCAGCAGAAGTTCTTAGGCTGAGGCTATCTCAGGCTAGCTGATTTTATCTATACCTTTAGACCGTTCATTTTCACAACGGGGAAAATAAGTTTAGCGTCATATTAAAATTTCGTATTCTTTAGTACTGTAGCGTTGAATTTCTAACTCTGTGTCTTACTCGTGCCCTGAAAGAATATCGTAAACACGGTATTCCGGAAGGAATTATTCTCCTCTTACTCTGTAGAAGTATAGTACATTTCTTTTCAGACTTAAGGAATTAATTTCTTGGTAGATTAGCGTAGTATGTACTTCAGCACAAAACAGGCCGGAACAATTGCATAACACGAATACGTCTCGTATGAGCAGCAAATTAAGGAAGGATCACGTGGAATATAAGTAATTATTTACAAGAACGAAGAAGATAGAACAACAACACGACATGGGGGACACATTGCACCTGCGTTGGAGATGTTTAAAAGGATTGCCCAAATTCAAGCGTTGCAGTGAGAAACGACGAAAGATGTATGTACGGCTGAAAATTTTGCACCATGTTCTGAAGAATGCCGAAGGCACAAGTAATTAGCTCAGAGCCGCTTGCGGTTGAGCTGCAGCCAGAGGTCGCGCACCATGTTCCGAAGAATGCGGAGGACACCAGTAATTGCTTAACTCGCCCGTGGTCAGGCTGTGAAGAGGACATCGTTAGTGAACGGCCGAGCCAGGAAGGATTTCTCGACCAATTAGCAGCACTCGACACTTCGAAGTGGAAAGAACCACAGAACGCCGCAGTACCAGGAGGAGGAAGGAAGGAAGAGAATACGAAAATAAAGCAGATAATGTTCTAGGGCGCCGTAATGTAATAGTGTTCAAAAATGCTTTTATAAATGGGTACCCATATGAACCAATAATAATGCTTTTATATTATTGAGTATTGAATTTAATTTGATTTATTTGGAATTTGCATTGTGACATGAACGCTTGGAAAGGCATTCCTGAAACTCGCATGCAATTTTCCTGTGAATTTTTACTAGGCAAATAATCACTTGGAATATTGAAGCCGCATTGAGGCATCTCTATTTATACGTGAAATGAAAATGTAAAAGAGATTTCGGCGGATAGGCTTTGAATGAAGCGGACGGTCTTCAGAGAATATCAACCCACGGAATTCTCGCATAAATAAGAGTGTTCACTCGAATAAAATAAAACATCATCTAGTGTCTACCAGATTCCACGTGACGTCAAGGGATACTGAGGGGGATTCTACAGGATACCAGTGTGCACTACGCAGGATTATGCCTCGGAATACTTCAGCATTACTTCGTGGGATTGGAACCCTATCGCGAAGGGAGACTATATTAAATGAGATTTATTGACGCTTCGACTCGTATGCTTCGACAAATCAACATAAGTTCCTGATTTGCCAATTCGTCTGATCAACGAATAGGCGTTCATGGGTGATCTGCCGATTAACATTTTGAGTTCGAATATACGTCCTAAAATGTATGTGAAAGATTGTACTTAACATGATTTAGTGGTAACTTGAATCGTGATTATGATCCGTGTTACCGAATGAAATCGTGCAAGTAATGTGGTGTATAGAAATTTTATATGAGGCTGGATATTGGGATCACAATCCTTCCTTCTGAAAATGAGTACCTATCTTCAACGCGTGTGTGATGGCATTGGAATGCCAGAAGAGAAAAATGGAAGGACAGCAAACTCCGTCAACGATATCCAAGGAGTGAACAGCGAATCGTCAAAGGCAGCGTCAAGGAATTATAGAACAGAAGATGCAAACGGCTAGAGAGATCTGGAAGACAAAAACATCGACACTTGAGGATATTTGAGAATGTAGGAAATGTGTACACTAAATTTTGTGAATGTTATTAGGATTTAGTACTCAAGTATTTAGTACGCACTTCAGTTCGGCGGGGAAAACAGACGCATCGGTTAGATGAAGATGACACAATATATTACGCTGTGGCTGATTGTATTGTAATAAATAAGATTGTTAAATGTAATGTACCATGTTTCTGCGGAATTAATTTAGAACATAATTGGCTTAAGTAGATGTGTACCATTTGTGTCTTAAGTTGGCTAATAATTCAGTTCAAATTGTTCAAATGAATAACATAACGCTAATACAAAAAAAATTGTCGAGTCAATTTTTTTTATGTAAAGGAGCGGGGATGTTGGGAAAGATTTAATTTTGGGAATTTAACTAATAATAATATGTTGGGAAAGATTTAATTTTGGGAATTTAACTAATTTATGTCCTTTTTTTTGTGCTAACTGATTTTTGTGCTAACTGATTGGTGCTCTTGTGTTTTGGGGTCATGTCGAGAATAATCAATTTATCGAATGATTTAACGAATTAAAACATGAGAATTTAGGGAAATGGTAATTGTGATTTCATTCTGCGTTTTTGTTATAAATTTTGGTTCTCACTCAATGCTTACCTAAAGTTTTGTTCGGTAAAATGTCTTTGCAAATCCCAGCAGCACAGAAGGGGTCTCTTCACCAAATGTTTGGTTAAATAAATGTTAGGGGTAGGCGGCCATTAGATGTGTGTTGTTTCAGGCGAGGTGGGTAGATTACGCTATCAAGAATTTGACGGTGTAAGCAGTCCTCCACGCCTCGGCAGAACCGCCTGTTGTGAGAGTTAATTGCACAAGCCTCGAAACTACAAACACAGTGGTCGACAGATTTAAGGGTCCTAACACTTGAGCATGAGAACCCTTAGAGCGATACAGTTTCCACGAGAGGTGTTGTTAAAAAAAAATACAGGGAAAAGATGTAGAAGGGCCAACGGCGCTCAGCGAGAATCCCGTGAAACCTCATAAGGGCGGAGTCAGAAGTTCACGCCAAAAGGCTCTAAGCCAATACAAACGACCCTGAATACCCTTTCAAAAGTCGATTGGTCTGAACGGAAAAGGAGAGAACCGCGCTCTTGAGCACAGCGTCATTACTGAGGGAGTGAATTCAGTCTGCGTCAACGGGCGTCGTGAGAAAGAAGAAATCTCACACAAGACCACTGTGGATGAGATGTAGAAAGTTATAAGAAAGTTTAAACGTCGATGGGCCGGGTGGGAAGATTAAAACTGGATTAACTGGATTAACTGGATTAAACGTACTACAAGGCAAGAAGACTCTCGGGAGTGCCGGGATCAGCATTTCGCAACAGACTTTCTGTGTACTGTGCACAAGACAGAAATTTGAACTGAAGCTGTTTGTAAAAGAACAATTCTGTGGTTTGAAGTGAGACCACCTTCTGTGCTGCGGGAACGCAAATGTTGGCAGGCCTCATTTGTGGCATTTTATGTAGGAGCAATATATGGGGAAGCTGGCCAGCGGTAGCATTTATTGTCGTTCTGTTATGCAAGCTGTTTAACACATGAATTTTCTAGAATACCATTCCTCAATTTACACCAGTTCTAATGCCATACATTGCGTGCGCTTATCGATGTTCTGTATGATGTATTGCCGTAAATTATAAATTAAGTGAATTTTCCCGTGTATAAAGTCCCCCAAATTTAGTAGCAAGCAGCCCCTCATCATAACTGATGCGCTCTGAAAAACGCGCAGTGAGTAAGTCGAGTTCAACGTACATCGGTGAGTACTGCCCAATTTTAGTATACACATTTTGTAGTAGTGTTGATTTGTTTGGGCTTGCCCATAAATTTTCCTTGTGTTTCCTGTGCATTTTATTGAGGTATGCCAACCCCTCAAGCGAGCATTCGGTCTTCTCATTAGTGTAAATTAATGAGAGACGAGGCAGACAGCTTTTCTCGTGACAATATTTATTTTGAATTTACTTTACAAAAATTGTTCAAAATGTATTCTACCTACATCAATGCACTTTTCGAATGTTAGCCTTAACGACTGCCGGATATTAGGAAACACGTCTGGCATTAAGGTATATCACCTGCAGCCACTGCAATTCTGTCCACAAGATCTTCCTCAGACTCAATGGGTGTGGCATACATAAGGCTCTTCACGTGTCCCCAAAAATTAAAATCGAATGGAGTCATGTCAGGAGATCTAGGAGGTGATGCAACTAGAACATTTCGAGCGATCAACGTAAATTCAAAATATTGCGAGTAATTTAGTCATTAAATTTCATCATTTGAAACAATAAAAGGCTAATATCTCAATGTCTCTTCCTTCGGAAAATTTCATAGACGAAAAAGTTTTTATTTGGACATCTACTTGGTGTGCAATTTTTTGCGTCTTATTTTGAATCTGAAACACCCTGTATATTACTGACAAGTGTTTTCTGAGTAGGTAATGTAGGCACTGTCTACACTGAGAAGCATAGATATATATGAACAGCTTTTTATTACTAAGTATGCACTAATTCAGTGAAATTAGAATAGTTAATTCAATGACTATGCTTCAAATCCCCAAAATTATGATATACGTGTAGAAAAGGTAGGCCCGATTTGCACACTGCCTTTTCTTCTCTGTACCTACACTATGCAGGGTAACAATGCAGAAAAGGTGTCATGTTATTGTCCAGAAATACTACCCTCATAAGATTTTGGGAAACATGCCTCGTAACTTCATATTTTTTTTTGCAAAAATACTTCACTTTAAGAAAATGTGTAAAAACCGTTATCACTGTTATTCTTGAGCGTGAGAATGTGGACCAAAGTTTACACGTGTGTGTTAAGGACAATTCTTAACTGTTCGGTCGGGAAAACAAGCGGCGATTGTTTGGGGTAGAGGTAGGCGTGTCATATTTCGCGGCCTCAAGTGCGGCGAGCGCAGGCATAGAGAACGACGCACACACGAACACACGCACGATACAAGCGCACCCAAGCCGAGGCTTTGCAGGGCAAGGAGGCAGACGTGACGTAGTAACAGAGGCCCACACAATCTAAGCCAATCGCCGCTCGCCAAAGCTATGACGCAAGAAGGTGTGTCTCAACACGCACCAATGAGAGTCCCAGACGTCAGAACGAGCAAGAATTCCGCCAATGAGGTTGCAGATGCTGCCTCTGCAGAATGGAAGCGTCGAGAACGATCGAGAAAGAGGGAAGCGAAACACATATAAGGATGCGAGATGAAGCCTCGTGAGGAATTTTTGAACACACGTGAGAGACTGCGCACGACGTCTGAGGGTGTTCCACACAACAGGTCAGCCTCGTCGGCTGGCCTTATACCCAACTGCAACTTGAAAGTTAATAATTCGAGGCACATAAAACAACGTTGGACGTCGGAAGTCATTGAAGCATCGTCTTACAAAGGAAGCCTAATCGAAGTAAACCAGCCTCGCATCGGTGATCGGCACGGATAAACGAGTCGGAGATTCAACCAGGAGCATTCAGACATTTCTGCATCGGGTCCTTATTCACGGGTAACTTCAGCAGCAATGTTTGGAGCCACGCAATCACCAACATTGTGGATGTCTACAGTCAGAATCGCTCACCAACACTGCAAAGTTCAACGCATGAAACTACAATGAATCAGCTCACAACCGCTTCAAGGGATCAGCTGCCCGTAGAAAGAAGCGGGGGAAGGCACCACTGCAGCGAGGTAGCAAGAGATCAGCCCACGCCAGCAGCAAGCCTAAGCTACGACGCGGAACATCAGCAGTGAGCAATAGCATCGGCAGTGAATACCCATCAGTGAATCATTTATTATCAAAAGGGCGAGTGTCTTATAGTTGTGAGAGCTCTTTCAGGTGGTGATTGAAGTTCAATTTCAGATGTAGAGCAGCACACAGAAAAGTGCTTTCCAAAGTATCGCGAAGAATCATCTAATTTTATAGGCAATCGATTTCTTGTGTCTATTTAGTCGAGGATCGACTTCCCGTTGTATGATTCGACACCGTGTCACAATTCCAGGTTAAATCGTGATGTGTTACTCTCGCAAATATTATGATTTGTGTTACTGTGGATGCGTGAATCGTTGTCAACGAGGGAGTATTTGTAACTTGAAGGCTCGGTAAGCAGCACATTTGTATGATGTCGTGTTTAAATATTGTGGTGGTAGAAACTTACGTATTTTTCATTGACGCCGCTGTGCCATTTCAAATCATTTCGTTCCCATGCCTTGTGTGTTTATCCACGTGTTCATCTCAAAATAAATGTGTTTTAATCTTTCAAATTCTTTTATTCTCCATGTCTGGTATACAGGTGTACGCAAGCGTAAAGGATAATACTATAAAATGTGTACGGGGGTTGAGAGTCCCTCAGCGTCTGGGAAGGGGGTCCTAACCCACCCTCGTCTCTGTATCGCAACAGGAGAAATATTAATTATCCTATGCAAACGTACTGTCTGTATATCAGCTTGGAAATTTTAAAGGAATTCATTTTCAGTTGTTCAAAATTTCTGTTTCTTTTAATTCAGTCAAACAGTCGCTCGATAATTAAGCAGAATTTTCTGCAAGTACAATTCACACCGTGTCATTTTAAGTACGCTCCAATTCTTGGGGAGTAATTTCTAGCTTAGAGATCTATGCCGTCGCCTGAGACCGGGCGAGCTGTTGGAAGGGCAATAAAAGACCGGAAATTTCTTGTGGCGGTGAAGCTGAGCCGCAGTCAGACTATATCTGAGAGCTTAATTTGAAGTGTACTTGACTGTGTGTAATCCCTGGCCATTAATTTCGAAATGCTATGAGAAATTGATATTTTCTGGAATCTTTGCTCATTTTTCTCGTGCCGCTGAGTTGATTCAGTTAATATTGTTTGAGTGAATATTACATCAAAGTTCAATTTATAGCGTTGTCTTCTTGGAACATTTATTTTTGTGCATCCGAGAGCCAGCATATTTTAGTCACGTTCTGAAGTGCCGCCATCATTATTAAAAAGAATTTCCTTCTTCACAGGAGATTTATATTTCAGTGCCCTTGTGATTAGGAGTTTGTCGGTATGCTCTGAACATCGGTCTCTGCGCCTCCTGTGAGGAAAATACTCACTCTATTTTTTTTGACAGTGTGTTCGATAAAAATTTTCTTGAGTGCTGAATTTTTCTATGATCTGTACAATTATTAGGTTTAACTGAATTTAGGTGTGAAGCATTGGCTCTGGAAACTAACGCCGTAATTTTAGCAGACAACGCCTTATCTCAAGTTAATCTTTGAAACATGTTTACATTTTTCTGGGCTTTGAGACATTTAGTAATTACTCCAGTTGGAATTTTCATTTTTAATGATACCTTACTCAAAATAATTTGCAGGATTTTTTTTTTTTGGCCTCGTGTGTGTCAAGCTTCTACAATCAGCTATGGCAACATGATTAACATTGGATTCGAAAGCATTGGAGCATTTAATTTGTAATAATTAAAATATGCTGAAATTAAATTGAATGTTTCCAGTACATGTCGATCCATTACAGTTTACTGACTGACATGTTGAGAGCAGCATGATCCACAGTTTCATTGATTAAAATCCGAGTGTTTAGTTGTGATGATAAAAACTGTTGAATGAATTGAGTGACGGTGCTGAGGATAAAAATTAAATGTAGTGTTTGGAGTAAGTGATAATTTTCAAAGATGCTGCGAATTTAGTTCGTGGTCTAAATTTTATTTGCCTGGATATTACTGACGCCTCTGCCCGTGTGTTAAGTAAAGTAACATTCGTCATCCCTTTCTATTCACATCAGGATGATGCTAAAGCACCAGTACATCAGAGTGAGAATTTAAATAATTGCTTCAATAGTAATACACTAAAATCATTAAATATTTTGGGTAGTTATCCCAAGTGCCAAGTATACAATCCATTCCGACACTGACATATGTCAATCAATACCTTTATATCAAATTCACTGAGCATGAAAATTTTGCTTCCTTAACTTTTATAAATTCATGATGTTTAAAGTTTCCTTTTGATGTGAATTCGACGGTAGAGCGTAGTAATTTAAGATTATTCAATCCTAGCTGCCTTCAGGTAGGAAGGAATTTTTATTATATTAAGGGTCTGTAGATTAAAAGGTGAACACGTGGATTAAAGTACAATTTGTCTAATCAGTTACATGTCGCTGTTGAATGAATTTCATTTTTAGTGTGCGTGATTAAAATATTGTGTGTTTTCTTCAAGTCGTTCGGTGTCTAAAGGAATGTTCAAGTTATACTCATGTGTGAAGTGCAAATTATGTCTTACTGACACTGGATTCTACTACAGCGAAAGAAATAGAGTTACGTGGATTTCGAAGAAATACTGTGTGATTTTTCAAGTAGTATTCAACATCGTATTATATCGCAAAGTAAAAGTATTGCCTCGTGTGAGAGATGAATATTTCCTGCGTACGTCTGGGAGTATCGTCTCGCTAAACAGAGAAATTTACTTATACTGAAAGCGAAAATAACCTAACATTAGGTAATGAATTAAATCGGTGGAACGGAACATCCATGAGAACTCTTCAGAATAATTTTTGAATTTTTATAATGCATTCCTCATGTTTGTCTTCGCATTCTCTCTCGTTCGTGCGCGGACTTCAGACAGGTTCGTGAGAGTTAAATTTTGCCTGATCAACAAAGTAATTCAAACGAGCCATCTATGGTTGAGCACGAGCTTGGAGGGACGGAAGCACACTATAACACTTTGAATGTTAACATGATTAGGTACCAACTTTGATTAAACTGTGTTGACCGTTTCGTCAGTAATTGAAATTCAATCGTAACTAATGACGAGAGTGTGTTTGCATAATTAGGATGTAATTATCAACTTCATTAGGATATGTTTATTTTCTACAGGGAAAATGCTCAATATTTTGAAATGGAGTGTAATTCTACAGACGAATTGATTATAGCGAAAAATTGAAATTACATAGCGACTGGGGTGTACAATTGAAATTTTAGTTGAGAATGTATGCAAGAGAGGTATACCGTGCGACAGAGAGCTTCTGCCGAGATTTTATTGCTTTGTGGTTAGCTCATGCCATTAAGAAATTCTGGCGGTACGTTCAAGCCGATGTGGTTAAAGCTCTAGTGTGGTATTACGGAACGCAAGAATGTAGGATGTTGTGAGAACAAGGAAGGAATGTTTATTAAATGTTATCAGTAGCATTGAATTAAATGCGTAGTAATTGAAGGACGACGAAGAAAATGACATCATTGGGTAACAATTGTGAAGTGTCTCAAAGGCTGAGAATTAGGTGAATAATCATGTCTTTTTGCATTTTTGTGTGAGTTTTCAGGATGTTAGATCATCAGAACGGCTGTTATCAGCAAGAGTATGATGTAAAGTCTAACAGAGTGATGGCACACTGTGTATTCATTGTTTATATAATCTTGCGGCAACGTGGAATCATTTAAATGTGCTGCACTGTCTCTGGGGCTGAGAATCGAATAAATTTTGTATCATGTCTATTTTTGCATTTTTGTGTCAGTGTTATCACAATGTCAAATCGTCTGAAGAGCCTTTCGGCGTAGTAAGATGTAAAGTTTGACGGGTTGATAACACTACATTTTTGTCTATTTTTGCATTTTTATTTGTGTGTCGGGGTTGTTAGAATGTCGGATCGCTAGAAAAGCCTTCGCGGCCGAGTATAACGTAAAGTCCGATGATCTGGCAATACCCAATTTATGTGTAATTTTTCTCTCGTATGTCGGTGTTGTCATAAAGGTCGGAGCGTTAGAAAATCCTTCGCGGCAGAGTATGACGAAAGCCCACGCCTGGACAATACCCAATGTATATGTGTTTTTTTTGTTGGTACGTATTCAGAATTTTGGCCCACCTGGTAAATCTTCTGCGAGTTCATACGTCATGTGCAAGAATGTTCATCTTCGAAATATTTAGGTGATTTGATCAATTAATGACACCGTCGGACGAATTTCGGCTTTTGTCTAGAGTTGGTTGAGGATACCGAGAGTAAATATTTATGTATGTATGTAGGAATTCTTCGCGTAGCTCACGTCCGCCTCACTCAAGGCAGATTTGAAGGAAACCGAGGAAACATTTCTTACGGAATGCGCTGTCTCTCGATTACCAAGTAACCATGTTAGACAATCAAACGCGTATTTTCGGAAGGAGATCATTAACCATTTAACGCGAACCTCGGGGGTTTACGTTATGCTAGTCGACGAGCAGACTGAGAACCAAAACCTGAAGGTCTTCGTAAGTAAATGTGCTTTTTTTGTTTACAATGAAAGAGCTTATGAGCTCCAACGTGGGAGTCCAACGCGCATTTGACGCAGTAATCTACAGGATTTGTCCGCGAATTGACGCAACGAGGATCTACGGAATTTCCACGAGTTCACGTGACGCCAAGGATGAATTTTTTTTATGGAAAAGCTTCAGTAACTTCGATTCTCAGCAGGGGGCCCCTCCCCAGGAACAGTAGCAAGCCCAGGAACAGTAGCAAGCCCAGGAACAGTAGCAAGCCGAGGATCAGTAGCAAGCCGAGGAACAGTAGCAAGCCCAGGAACAGTAGCAAGCCCAGGAACAGTAGCAAGCCGAGGATCAGTAGCAAGCCGAGGATCAGTAGCAAGCCCAGGATCAGTAGCAAGCCGAGGATCAGTAGCAAGCCGAGGAGCAGCAAGTCACAGCAACAACAACAAGCTGAAGCTAGGCGCGCAGGAGGAGCAACAGAAAGTTTTTGTTGCAAGGAAAACGTCTACTTTGAACCACAGGCTGAAATAATAATGATGAGGAAGAAAACTTGAGGTTGGAAAATCACCTCCATTTGAAATTGTGTTTGGGTGGATTGCAAGCGAGAAAGCTGAAGGGATGTTTGCTTGTAACAAATTCGCCGATTTTTCGATCTATAATTTATATGTTTATCTATGTCGATGAATTTGCCGAGAGCAAGTTGAGAATAATATGTCGTGTGTGTTTTGTTTTGTGCGTTCAAGTTGTTGGATATGTGCGGTATCTTTACAGTGTTCCTTTTATTTTGCGTACTACAATACTGTGTATAAGAAGTGTGAGTTTCAATTAATTAGTGTGTGTCAGGCATTAATGAATTTTTTGTTATAAAAGCGTCAACATAGGCGTGTTGCAAGAAGGTAAATCATGAGGTGATACGTAAGGACATTCTGATGTCGGGGAAAGCGAAGGAATTGAAAGAAGGGGATGAACATTTTCTAATTTTTAAACGTAAGGGGTATGTCACGGTCATAATTAAAATTAACGGGTGAAAATTTGAACCAACTTTGCAAGTTGGCCCAAATTTTTCTGGGGCGATGAGGGTATTGTCCAGAAATACTACCCTCATAAGATTTTGGGAAACATGCCTCGTAACTTCATATTTTTTTTTTGCAAAAATACTTCACTTTAAGAAAATGTGTAAAAACCGTTATCACTGTTATTCTTGAGCGTGAGAATGTGGACCAAAGTTTACACGTGTGTGTTAAGGACAATTCTTAACTGTTCGGTCGGGAAAACAAGCGGCGATTGTTTGGGGTAGAGGTAGGCGTGTCATATTTCGCGGCCTCAAGTGCGGCGAGCGCAGGCATAGAGAACGACGCACACACGAACACACGCACGATACAAGCGCACCCAAGCCGAGGCTTTGCAGGGCAAGGAGGCAGACGTGACGTAGTAACAGAGGCCCACACAATCTAAGCCAATCGCCGCTCGCCAAAGCTATGGCGCAAGAAGGTGTGTCTCAACACGCACCAATGAGAGTTCCAGACGTCAGAACGAGCAAGAATTCCGCCAATGAGGTTGCAGATGCTGCCTCTGCAGAATGGAAGCGTCGAGAACGATCGAGAAAGAGGGAAGCGAAACACATATAAGGATGCGAGATGAAGCCTCGTGAGGAATTTTTGAACACACGTGAGAGACTGCGCACGACGTCTGAGGGTGTTCCACACAACAGGTCAGCCTCGTCGGCTGGCCTTATACCCAACTGCAACTTGAAAGTTAATAATTCGAGGCACATAAAACAACGTTGGACGTCGGAAGTCATTGAAGCATCGTCTTACAAAGGAAGCCTAATCGAAGTAAACCAGCCTCGCATCGGTGATCGGCACGGATAAACGAGTCGGAGATTCAACCAGGAGCATTCAGACATTTCTGCATCGGGTCCGTATTCATGGGTAACTTCAGCAGCAATGTTTGGAGCCACGCAATCACCAACATTGTGGATGTCTACAGTCAGAATCGCTCACCAACACTGCAAAGTTCAACGCATGAAACTACAATGAATCAGCTCACAACCGCTTCAAGGGATCAGCTGCCCGTAGAAAGAAGCGGGGGAAGGCACCACTGCAGCGAGGTAGCAAGAGATCAGCCCACGCCAGCAGCAAGCCTAAGCTACGACGCGGAACATCAGCAGTGAGCAATAGCATCGGCAGTGAATACCCATCAGTGAATCATTTATTATCAAAAGGGCGAGTGTCTTATAGTTGTGAGAGCTCTTTCAGGTGGTGATTGAAGTTCAATTTCAGATGTAGAGCAGCACACAGAAAAGTGCTTTCCAAAGTATCGCGAAGAATCATCTAATTTTATAGGCAATCGATTTCTTGTGTCTATTTAGTCGAGGATCGACTTCCCGTTGTATGATTCGACACCGTGTCACAATTCCAGGTTAAATCGTGATGTGTTACTCTCACAAATATTATGATTTGTGTTACTGTGGATGCGTGAATCGTTGTCAACGAGGGAGTATTTGTAACTTGAAGGCTCGGTAAGCAGCACATTTGTATGATGTCGTGTTTAAATATTGTGGTGGTAGAAACTTACGTATTTTTCATTGACGCCGCTGTGCCATTTCAAATCATTTCGTTCCCATGCCTTGTGTGTTTATCCACGTGTTCATCTCAAAATAAATGTGTTTTAATCTTTCAAATTCTTTTATTCTCCATGTCTGGTATACAGGTGTACGCAAGCGTAAAGGATAATACTATAAAATGTGTACGGGGGTTGAGAGTCCCTCAGCGTCTGGGAAGGGGGTCCTAACCCACCCTCGTCTCTGTATCGCAACATTATTGCTCAACTCTGTTACATTTCGGCTATAATAGGCAAAAAATATTCTGCTTTCGTAACAGGGGCCTGACGTTTTCGGAACGTTTTGTTTACGAATAAGTCACTTCTAGCTTATTTGCGTGTAATATGATACTATCTCTTATTTTCGTCTAACTTTTTACTTAATATTTGACACTTTCTTATTTTAATAAACGCCCACGTTCTTCTCATTTCGTGTTTTTTGGAGCAATTTGAAATGTTCCAAGCAAGAGAATTTGTGCTATCGCATAAAAGCAACAACCATTTCAGCTGAGATAGTGCATTATTTTCAGTGACAATATGTGTATGACTGTAAGTGAAGTTGTTGCTAGAGTGTGTAATTATTTTCATTGCAGCTCGTTTACATTGTATTTTAATTTTTTTCAAGTGTCTCAATGCCGATTTGATTACCTTACAACATTTCCAAATCTTCCTTAAGAAGAAGTAATTGATTATATAATGCTATGAAACGGATACTATTTCAGTTTTTAAAATTGTATAAACATAATTCTAAAATTCTCCATTTCAGCGTATGCTTACTTAGGAACTGGGGAGTGATATGAAGATAAAAATTACATGATGATGATGATATAGTGAAATACAATATAACTCTGAAAGAACCAAACTCCATGCAAGGAATAACTTTAGAAATGAGCAGATATTTTTATTATTAATACATGTTAACTTGACCTAAAGACAAGGAAGCCATATCAATTTTGATAACATATTCTGAAAACTAGAAGTCTTTATGCACCAGACCATAGCTTCAGGTTTTGGCAAAGACTACTCATTGGCAGTGAATCATAACCTAAAGACTAAAAATATTTATGATCACAACATAACTTTAAGTTTCTGCAAAGACTAGTCATTATCAATCAATGCATCATTAAGAGCGTACAGAGTTACCACTCCTTATGTGAGTACAATGTTTTGCATCAGCTGAAATGTTCTACAAGTAACTTGCAACACATTTACTACTGTTTTCCACTTCTTATGTGTTAAAATTGAAGGGGAAATGAACAAAACAGAAATATACAGAACGAATTTGCAATGCTTTCAATGACTAATTCTTGCTTTTTAACTGCAACATATGCCTTATTACTTCAGTATAATTATAATTCTTTCTTGTATGTATCATATACACACATATAAGTATGCCAACCCACAATGAATAGATAACATGACGGTAATAGGTGATAGGTATAAATACGCTGTGTCAAACTTAAAACAAAATAATCAACAAAAACATTGCGTATTTTTTAGATTTTTCAGCAAAGTGTTCTAATTCTGTTTTGTTTGCTTTCGGTTTTAAACAATTGTAAATAATTTGTAGCAAAAATTAGAATCAAAGACACCAAAAAATAGCGACTCCAACCACGACTCTAACACATCCGAATGAACGACTCCGACTCCGACTCCACCACATTCGGAAAAGCGACTCCGACTCCGACTCCGACTCCATCACCCTTCAGAGTAGCGACTCCGACTCCACCACACTTCAGAGAAGCGACTCCGACTCCACCCTAAAACATGCGACTCCGACTCCCGACTCCGACTCCGCAACCCTGATGAAAACTTACCGACTCCTTCTATTCTTTTCTAAGTTGAAAATGAGGTTCTTACCTAGAAGGCAAAAAATACATTTTGCTCTGAAGTGTAATGTACTTTTTTCTACCTAAATGCTGTATTCATGTTGTATTATCATCCACAAATAACATGCATGTATAATTTCACACCAACACAAAATTGCATGATATGCATGGATAAATTATGTGATCAAAATACTTAAATTCATTTTTCATTCCATGATGAATGTTGAATTTTTATTTGTGGACTGATTCTTCTGAAATAATCCATTGTGTGTAATTTTTAGAAATGAATGCATATTGTTCCATTCATTATTTTCAATTTTGGCCTTAGTTTTTCAGAAAATGGGAAATATTGGTTTTTATGTCATTTTATCTGATATATCTGTAATGTCGTGCGCTAGCGGAATTGATCTTCGCTTCGGCACGCCATTGAACGGAACTCGGTAGGACGACCAAAGGGAAACGAGGTCTCTTCAGGTTTTTTATTTCTTATCCCCTGGTTCCGTGAATCTGCACAGACAAGTATGATTCAGACTCGGACCAGGAATTGCGTGACAGGAAATCCTAATTTAAGATCACAGTCGAATAAGCAGTTAATGTATAACGAGAAAGGAACCTTCTACTTCCTGAGCAAGAGACAGAGAACCGCTAAATGTTGTTAGAACCAGGTACGATATTCTAACAACGGAATTCGTGACGCATTACTAGTATTATTAAATAGGAAAGTTTTAGCCTCCCTCAATCGCGACAAAGATGTTCCAAGAAAGGGAAGGGGAAGGCACCATTCACATAGCACCGCACAACAAGAAAGTAAATCCATACCCCGAAGGTACACGAGAAATAGCTGAGTGGGACATAAGAAGCCATAGAATAGCAGCACATAAAAAAGAGAATTCGCCGCCCTGCTAACGACGTAGCACAACAACAATTCGCATTACTATTACTAGTATTATCATATAAGAAAGTTTTAGCCTCCCTTAACCGCGACAGAGGTGTCCCAAGAGAGGAAAGAGGAAGGCACCATCTAGCGTGTGGTTGGGGAACGCGGAATCTACGCACAAGGTGCACAGGAGTAGTGAGCTAGTAAAGAAGTTTCCGAAACAAGGAAAGGTTTCTGTTGCGCTGACAGGGAAGAAAATAGGTCTCTAGTCGAGTAACACCTTTAGAAAGAACACATTCATGATATACGCACACAAATATTGTAAACTCGTGTCACTAGTCGAAGGGAATGATTGAGAGCAATGTTCAAAGTGTCTCTCTAAGGAAGCACAAAGTTATATATATGAGTGTACATCCGTATCTAACAATCTTAACACAGCGGTCATTAGTCAATAAGCACTTTATTTGAACAAAAGTGGACGATCGCACAACAAGTTCATAGTTTTCACATGAATGCTTCACAATATAAAAGAGAAGCCGGGTTAGGTAACATTACAAGTTGAAAGAGGATACTCTAAAATACTTACAGACGATGAGGAAAGGTCCCTCAATTTAGACCTGTGACAGCATATTTTAGTCTGCAAAATAAGTGCCTACTCTGGCTTTCTTTACCCTATCTGTGGAAAAGAGACAGTAAAAATTAGGTCTCTAAAGTAGGGGCAAGTCACTCAGGTTATCAATCAACCATTATCAATAAATTCTATCATAAAAAAAATGAGAGAGGCAAGTACACGTTTGTCAGCGTCGCCTTGAAAACACAAATCATATGAGCTGGTGGTCTCAAATTTCTGCGCTTATTCTCAGTCTACTCCTAAGAATTTTTTCTCTTTTTAGGCTTCCACCTGCTGACTGGCGCAGTTTGCCCAGCACAGCTCATGGGTGAGGAGCCAGGCAGCTGACAAAGTATTTTTTACTTTCATAAGAATAGGAGAGCAGAATCACTGATAAAATTTCATCATACTGAGACCGTTTCGGGCAACTACCCATCATCAGCTTATTACAAAAATCTGACATATGTCGCTGAAGATAAGAAATGAATGTAAATGTACAATTAGACAAACACGGATTCAAGGTTCAAAAAGGTACAAATGTAAAAATGCAGTAAATCACACGAAACGACTAAAGACAGAAAAAACTCATGTTTCCAAAGTCGATAAGTTTAGCACGCTGTGTCGCTGTGTACTTTTTACTATCAACAACTGGTGTCTAATTCATGGAAGAACCACAACATAGTTTGTATATTTTATTACACAAATCTTTAAATAGTGAAGCAGTGGTTGACTTGTATTCTCAAATAAATATAAATTGCGTCAATCTATGAAATGCAATAAACTTCAAATAATCATCTGTGTCAATTCTAGAGCATTGAAATGTCAGTCTCTCCATATTACATTTACTGCCTATGACACTGTTTACAACGCTGTATTTACTTTCTATGACGACATAGCTGACATGGCTTGACTATTATGCAATGTTGCTGAGCAAAAGAAAGAAGAAACATTTGAACTTTAATACAGAATCACTTGGAGCAGTGAAATGAAATAGAAAAATTCATCAGTTAAAATCACACATTTTTCTTCTAAAGTACTGCCGAAATGGAACCTGACATTTCCAAACATTACACTGCGGCGCACTTGCTATGACACGTTACGACGGCTAGTCTAGCTTAATGTGGGTGGTTCACCAGCGACCGGAAGCATCCTCGAATGCTCTAGAAGCCGGCTGTTCACCGCTATCTAAACACAAATATGTTAAAAACACCCGAAAATATAGCCAGCGCGGTAACACGTAAATCGAATGAGTTTCCCACTCAAGTTCACTCTCTAACTACGTAGAAACTTAATATTATCCGGGAACCTGTTCCTCCCACGCACTTCAAACAAATAAAACGTTGGCGTCATTCTTGCGGACGAAGCGCGGATCCGCAAAACGTTGCCGCAACAAATTTATCAAAATTCTTCAAATTTTCTCACGTCTTGTACGACGTGACAATATCAAACAAATACAAGTCATAAGTTTACTTGTGACAACAAAACCAGACAGTTTTCAAATTCTTAAAATATTGCTAAAAAACTGAAAAAGCCAGATGTTTCATGTTCCTCTGTTTTCTTTTTATTTGGGGTCAAAAATTCATGATTTTTGTTCCCATTACAACCCCTGGGGGAGGAGATCTAGTGCCCGTAGCCCCATAAAGTTTTAAGGGGACGGTTCGGGGTAAAAAAAAAGTCTGTAAGTTCTCGGTGGATTTTTCTGGTTTATCTACCGTCGATGTAAATTGTTATTAATAACTTTTTTGATTTGTGCGAATTTTTCGTAACCATACGTGAATAAGATTTTTTTTTAAAAACATGAAAAAACATGTGTTGCGGAAAGTCCTACTCCTACAATTTTCAACTCACAGAACTCAGAAAATCTTCTCTAGATAGCAAATTGTCTTGTCTAGAGATCCGGTGCAAAAGTTTTTCGATTATTTGATTTTTTGAATTTTGAGAACTTTTTTCCCCAAAAATGACCTCTTTTTCCACTTTTTTGAATAATTTGCTTCTAATTTTCAAGGTGAATATGAAAAAACTTTTGCACCAGATCCATTTTCCTTTTCAATCGCTATTGATTGGTATGCTTGCCATCTCTGTACCTTCAAAACTGTGGGAGGAGTAGGTTTTCAAAAATCAAGAAGCTGAGTATTCAGAAAAGCCATTTTTCCAAAAAATAAATTTTTTTGTTCTGTACTAATTTTTTAATTGAGTCTTATCAGTGATTATGTACCTTCTTATGTACCTTCAAAACAGTGGGTAAGGATCCATATCAAAAGTCAATAAATTTAAGTTTCAGAACAGGGTTAATTTTTTAACAATTTTTTTTTTCAATGCTGATTAATTTTTTTTTAAAAACCTGTATTGCTTTGTAGCTCTTTTTAAGCCCTTTTGATTGATATAATTGCCATTCCTGTAGCTTCAAAACTCCGGGAGGCATTTATGTTTACATTGCCAGCTAATTAGCTGATGACTCGGTAGCGGACTCAAAACAAACACTCAATTACACCATCATAATTTATCACTGAGTGATAGGATGTTTCGTTAGAGTACAAAAGCATTTCAAGTTAGGCCATGAATGAACTCTCTTGCTATTTCAGTAGAGAAACACTCAATACTGGCTCGTAATGGGGGGGGGGGGGGAAGAGGGAGGTCACCCACCCATTGGCGCACCCCAAGGTCACACTAGTGCGCATGTTTTACCCCGTCCAGAAGACTAACCAATTGACGCACTTGAAAGCCAATTATATCGTTGGATTCGCAAGAAAAATCTCTATAAGATGAGTTTATAAACTGAAAAATGACCATAATCTGAAAATAGACCCGAACCGTGCCCTTAACACAATAGCCCACCGCCATCACCTAAGAATCTTTTTTCAACGAAGAAAACTAATGGCCAGGGCCTGGAAATCCCTGGGTTGGGCCTGAAAATCCCAGGGCCAGTCAACCACACTGGTACATGTTACAACATGTAGTGACATGCCAAAAAATTTGTTCACCAATTTGCCGAGAAAAATCACTTTTTGCAGTTCGGTATAGCAACAAACACTAAAATGATTAGAAATTAATGGTCTAACAGATTCCATCATCAAATTTGTTCCAGTGCAGCTTGAATGCTCACCATAGCCCAGTTGTTTCTTTACTTTCTTACCCCATGATGGTTGTGGTCATTTCTTACCCCCATCAGACTATAATTGTTAAACTTAATTCAGGCAAAGCTCTCACAGGAGACAGATATTGAAGAATGGTTGGCTGAGTACAATCCGGAGTTCATCTGTGCGCTTTATTTGTATAAATTGAAGGACTCCAACATCTTCCCAAAACACATGTTGAACAAGAATATCACTAAAACAATGACTCCTCATTGATGGTGGGATATTCAAGACATTAAACAGTAGAAAATTCAGATTCCTGAAAAGGCACTGGCAGAGGGTTTCTGCAAGTTTATGAGCAATCTTCATTCTTGCCCCGCTAGTTCAGGATCCATTGAGAGAATTTTCTCAACATTTGGAATTGTGTGGAATAAATTGAGAAATTGATTAGGATCAGAATGCGCATAGAAATTGGTCTCAGTATATTGCCACCTCTCGAATGATCATGATGTGGATGACAATGATGAAATGGCAGTGGATGTAGAAAGAGAACAACAGTAGTACTGTAGTAGCAGTCTAGTCTAGAAGACAGGAAGAATTCAGGAGTCTCCATACTCTCATATAGTCGAACTGCATATGTTTCTTAGTTTTTGTTTTTTTACTTTAGAAATGGAACTTATGGAAATACACTAGTCCCTCAAGATTTTTTTGTGATTAGAGGATTTTTTTATTTTATTTTTATAGTGGTGTTTTTCTTTTGTTATGTAATATTTGTCATAGTCATACATATTTCTTGGACAAATTTTTGACAATATATGTAGGTCAATTTTATTCTATAAGCTTGACAACAAGTAAAATTTAAATAGCACTAATAAAACCCAAAAAACCCACTATTTGGTGGGTTTTTCTATGTGTTTTTTTTTTTGCTTTTTTTGGGTGAGTTTATGTGCCAACCTTGGCTTGGCAACCTTGCCAACCTTGGCTTGGCAACCTTGCCAACCTTAGAGGTGTCAGTAGAGCCTCTAGATTCTGTGTTCAAATAGTGAGGGCATATTTTGGACTTAACTTTTGATTAAAATTGTGGTGGTGTGAAATAAATCTGCTGTCATGAACTGGTATAGTTAGCATATTCATATGAGTATAGTGTGGTGCCTTATGGAGTGACTGAAAGAATAGTGTAAATGTTTTTAGTTCAATAACTTCAATTTCCATGATCAGCATGTGGAAAAGTGGGTTTTGTGTATTACTGGTTTATTTACCAAGTGAAGGCTTCTGCCTGTAAAGTTTTGTCAAAGACAGAAGCTTTGTTTGAGAATTTGAAAGCAATAGAAGTGGTTGTGTTTGAGAAAGCAATAGGAGTGGTGGTGTTAGGAAGGGAGGTGCTAATGGGTTTCTTCATGCGTTTTAATGCGTGACTTGTTCGTAATAGGTGGGTATAGATGTGTGCAAGGGTGTAAGAAAGTTGAAGTTGGTTTTCATGCTGGAAGTACTTGAATGATACAAGAAAGAAGTTGGAAGAAGAGGTTAGAGGCTGGCAGCTCTGAATGTTGTTTTAAGGAGTGAGTTAGAGAATAAAAGAAAGCTGAACATGGGGAAGAATGAAAATGATGTAATGAGTGTGAGTGCAGTGAATGATGTAAATGTGACAAATGATAGCAGAAGAACGAATGGGGATGATGTTAGGAGTAAAGGTGTGATTTGAATATAAATGAGCTGCCTGTTGATATGCCAGACAAGAGGCATGTACATTTGATGGAAGTGATGGGGGTGAAGAAGAATGGATAGAATGCAGTGAGTGGAAGATCTGAAAAAAAGAGGGAGACAGACCTTTGATTAAAATATGTGGAGATAGTATTTGAGAATGTGAGGTTTGTGAGGATGAAAGATAGTGATGGATGCACATTGCACAAGCTTGTGAGAGGAGTGGATGAGATATGCAGGTATGCTTGGAAAATGATAGGTGGCATGGTTGAGGGTATGATTGTCCTGCAAGGAGGTGGAAATCAGTTGCTTGAATGTAGAAAAGAATGTACAGTGAATGCAATTATGAAAGTTGTGGAATGTACACAAATGAAGATTGTTAGAGTTTCAGTGACAAGCCACCAGATGAGGACTGCTTGTGGTGAGGAGTATGAACAAGTATAAATAGAGGTGTATGAGATTATGGATATGATAGTCTGGAAAGGCATGAGTTGAGTGCAAGTGTCCTGGAAATGGATAGTGTGATCCACGATGGATGGAGTCCACCTGTTGCTAGAAGGTGGGATGAAGTTCTCCAGGAGAGACATTTACTGGACCAGTGCTACTTGTCCAAATAGAAGGTGGAACAGGGTGAAAGAAAATCTGAGTTGAAACAATATCCCAAATTGTCCAACAGTACTGTGAGGTTCAGATGTTTAATGTGTGGGTGTGTCACAGAGCCCTTGACTTTCCTCTAGTAAGGTGGCCAAGCCTTTCAAGCCAATAGCTATGGCAACTAACCAGTACAATTTGCTTCTGTTTTCTGGAATTTCTTCTCCACAATGTTTATTAAAAGTTAAGATTCTTATAATTTATTTGTGAATATAACAGATTTATTGAAAGCATGGGGTTTTTTAATAACATGTTAAAAGCCAATAAAAATGATAATTGGTTGAATAGCATGATAAGTTCTTACAAACAGGATGGCAGAGAGGGACAACTGAGACAAGACTTAGTTTTGCTCACCTGCTATATCAAGACTTTGAATACACAGAGCACAACTGCTCGAATATAACTCAAGTGCACAGTACTAAGCAACTGATTAGCGCGACTGCCTGTACGTAACTGCTTAATGGGTCAACTCGCACCACCGTGACCAGCACACTGAGGTTCCAGCACCAATGCTATCGTACAGTATGGACCTCATTACAGTATACAGTATGTTACTGTTAGCCTAACACGAACAGGGCAGTGAATGATCTTGTCATTTTTAGATGGAACATAAGAAAGTTAGGGGACCTGGTAGCAGGATTTGAGAATTGAAAACTGGATTGTGTTGTGGTAAACACCCAAATGCATGAGAGAATTGGTTAAACATGTAAGGAGAACAAGTATTTAATAGGGAAAGGGCTTGTGAAATAGCATAAAATGGTGGTGGGGTGGGTCTTATTGTAAAGATTGCTTTAAAATGGAAATTAGAAAAAATTCATATTGAAATAAATCTGAAAGTGCTAATTTGTTAGCGATAAAGTATGAGAAAAAGCATGCCTGAGAATGTTTTGATTGAATGTTTGGCCCTATATGACAACTGATAGGATTTTAGCCCACATAGAATGTAAAGAAGTATGAAATGTTGACAAGGGTTGTACAAGAAATGCTGCAGGTTTCCTCTGATGTAAAGAAGTATGAAATGTTGACAAGGGTTGTACAAGAAATGCTGCAGGTTTCCTGTGATGTAAAGAAGTATGAAATGTTGACAAGGGTTGTACAAGAAATGCTGCAGGTTTCCTCTGATTTTGATGGGTGTCATGAATGACCATGTTGGCAAACATGTTGAGCCTGTAAAGACAAATGGACAAGAATTGATTGATCTCTGTGAAGAGAATGAACTTGAGAACTTGAATGTCACCATATGGAATGGTTTGCATGCATGGCAAAGCCACGAAGAGAAAACTGTAATTGACTGTGATTGTGAAGAGGAGAGGATGATTGCATGTCAAAGAAATGTTTGTATGTAAGTTGATGTTGATAGTGACCATTGAATGCTTGTACTTCAATATAATTTGAACGGAAAGCAATCAATGCAGAAAGTCAGCAGTGTGAAAAAAAACTGGTGGATAAAAGTGGCAAACTGGGAAGAAGTCAGAAAGGAATAGAGCAGATATAACTGGAATAGGTGTGAAGATGTAAATGATCTAAATGGTGAGATTGCAAGAACCTTGAATGATGTGGCAGAGCAAAAGATTGAAGAATAAAATGCAGAAGTGCAGGGAATGCCAGGGGCTGGCAGGAAAGAACAAAGAAGGAAGACTTTGAATAAGAAACTACTCAATATGTGGAAAATGTATGAGGCAGAATTACTGAGGATGAATGGCAGCATGCATGGAATAAGTACAGGGACCAACAGAAGAAGGGGAAGAGAATGATAAATAAGTACAGAGTTTGAGAGCAGAGACATAAGGTTGAAACTCTGAGGAAGATGGGTCCAGATGGATTAAAAAATTGGTATAAATTTTTATTAGGTAATGATGAAACTAGTAACGTGCAAATTGAAAAACTAGTAGTCAATGCTTGCAATGTGCAAGATAGGGCACAAATAGTGGAAGCAGTTATGGACTGCTGGGAGGTCATTGGTGGAATGAATGAGCAGATAATAAATGTAGAACCCATAAATTTCCTGACTGATGTACATGACCTTCAAATGGAAGTTCAAATCCTTTGTGAGATGGGAAGTTTTTTGAAGAGATGGAAAAATGGAAAGGCATGGTATGGCCCTGATAGGATCTTATGAGTTTAACAAATAAAGGGGAACATGTTAATAAGTTGAAAAGTTTATTTCATAAGATATAGAAGAGCAAAAGAGTACCAGATAACTGAAACTAGTGTAATTTCATTCTAATGCATAAGGGTGTGCTGTGCATATGAGTGTAGAAAAACTTAGAAATTAGACTTACTGTTCTGGCTGACACTGTATGTAACATTCTCTGTGGTATTTTGAATGGGTAATGAAATATTTGTCAACAGACAAAATATCCCCAGCTCTCAAAATAATGGTTTCTCAGCCAATATGGGTTCTCTTAGATGCAAGGCGCCCTCTAAACTTTCAGTTGCTGTTCTGTTGTGGGAAGGAGGTGCTTTTCATGTAATAAACTTCTACTTGTTGCACCTCTCCTGAAAATCTTGTAAAATGGACTTGGTGCTTTTTTGTCTGATTGATGGGTATAGTTGAAGAACTAGTATTACTGGGAGAACAAAATGATTATAGGCAAGATAGATGTGAAGACAATCTGTTTGTAGTGAGTGAAATTATTAAGTAAATGAGAAAGGAAGAGAACAAAGTTAATCTTGCATTTCTGGATATTGAAGAGGTGTATGATGATGAAGATTAGGTTAGGCTTTTTTAAATCTTAAGGAAAGTTTGATTGAGTAGAAAGCCAATGAACATTGTGTGAAGGCTGTATGAGAAACAAGCACTACCTACAGGTTAGGAAATTTAGAAATGGTCAAGTTAGGAGTGAGACAGGGCTGTACTTGCCCCTGTTGTTTGGATTGTACACAGAAGAATTAGCAGTTTGATTGAGAGTAACTTGATATTGAAAGTTGGAGAGGAGAGACTTGAAGTTGTTTGTTGTATGCTTCTGATGTAGTTTTGGAAAGTGAATCTGAGCATGAACTACAAAGGATGCTCAACACTGTGATTGGGTATAGTAGTGATTTCAAGATGAACTTTAGTGCAGATAAAAGTATGGTTATGAATAGTGACAAGACTAATACAGACTGGAATATTAGAGAAATCAAAATAGCTAGAATAAAAGAATACAAATATCTAGGTTGTATGATGAGTGAAGATAGATGCACTAGAACTAAGGGTGAGAAAATGGCAAAAGCTGTGCAGTGGTATGGCTGGTTGAGAAGTGTGGTGAGGTAAACCGCAAACAAGTACGGATGTGTGAGAGGAATGCAGCAGTACGTTCCTGTACTAGTATCATGAATGGGATAAGTGCTTTAGTGTGGATTGGAAGTGACCTTGAAAAGCTGGATGTGATTCAGAATAGGGTGGGTGTCTAGCATTGGGTGCTCCAAAATGTCCAGCTGTAGAAGCTATCCAGAGGTGACCAAGTGCGTAGCCTATTTTCAAAATGAATTATTAAAGCTGTGTTAATGAAAAGATGAGCCCATGCTGCCTGCAGGTGGTTCTTTGATGTACTGGTTAACCCGGTGATGCCATCTAATAGTAGTTTGTGACAAGGGTTGGTGGATCCTAAATAGTTTATGGGATTCCTCTGGCACACAGGCGCTGAATTCTTGCGTGACTACTGTGATTGTTGTTGAGGAAATTTTAGGCCGTTACCAAGGCCCCGACACTGTTGGTCCTAGTTCTAGTTCAAGGTCAAGTCAGAGCTTGTGATCTGGTAATACTGAAACAGAGGTAACTCAAATGAATATTTCTTATATAGTAGGTAATAGCCAAGTAGAGAACTCAAGACCTCCCTTATAAGTTGTACATCAATGTTTGCACCATTCATTGAACTGCTTGTATTTAAGTATATTATCAGGGTTCTCATTA
Source organism: Morinoia aosen (assembly GCA_030386875.1). NCBI lineage: Eukaryota > Metazoa > Arthropoda > Malacostraca > Amphipoda > Talitridae > Morinoia > Morinoia aosen. Next base: position 46,055,745 of record CM059559.1, read on the forward strand.
GGAATTTATGTGAGAACCACTTACAATGAGTTCATGATATGGTGTACTGATTGACATACAGAGTGATGCTCATGAACTATTGTGTTACAGAAGTGTTTTTCAAACTTTTGTAACTCACTGCATATCTATGAACCATTGAAAATATTGGGGCTTACATACTGCAGGTGTACTGTAAACTAGGGGAATGGTTATACTATAGCTACATATTTCAATAAATCTAAGCCTCAAAGGTTGCAATTTTAAATGTGAATATCAAAACTTTTTAATTGGGTTTAACATTTTTATTGCTGGTTGTTTCCACTTGCCATTATTTGTGTGACAGTGTGCTTGGTGCTGTTTTATAACCTCTTCATTGCTTGAGTGTACATAGGATAAGCATGCTTGCAGTTCTTCCTCAGTGGAGCGTAGTCTTTCTCTCTTTTGTATTGTGCAATGTTGAGAACCCTTATTCACTCTGATGAGAAATGGAAATTGTAAGAGGACTGCCAGAGCTTAATCTTATGAGGTCTGATATTCTTTTTTTGTTGGAGTCCACAAGGTATCAATTGTGACCGCAGAATGTTCTATTTCCAAGCTTTGGTCGCCTGAAATACTTGCTAATTTATTTTCAGGTAATTGAAGTTCATTATAAGGAAAATCAATGAAGGGATTTAAGATCATCCCACCTTTTAATCTTTTTTGTCCGATTCATTTGAAAATTGGCCAATATATTATTTTGTGAAAGTAAACCTTTTTTACTCGTGTCACTTTTTTGATTTAGGCCTTGGTTTTTTATGAAATATCAGTTTTTTGGTATATTTTCAAAATGGGACTCGTCATCAAGTTTTAATGCTAAAACAAAACCAAAGACAGTTTTAGAATCCTTAGAACATTTCTAACGAACTCAAATGGGCAAATTCAAATTTTTTAAAATTTCTAAACCCAATAATAATTTTTAAGAATTAGAGCTATATATTTATTTGAAAAATTTGAATTTGAAAAAAGTCTCATTGGAGTTAGTTATAAATTTTCCGAGGATTCTAAAACTGTCTTTGGTTTTGTTCTAGCATCAAAACTCAATGAGGAGTCCCATTTGGAATGTTGGAAGTTAGAGGTGTTGTATATAAGCATAAAACAAAATATTTTGTTGAAGTGTAATATAATGACAAATTTATGTAATTGAATGCAGTTTTAATTTTTATTTTGATAATTTCCATACATAACTTCACATTCACACTGTGAATTGTGATTTCCAAACCCCCCCCAAAAAATTTTTTCGTTTCAAGTATATGAATTTTTTTATTTTCAGTCTGATTCTTATGAAATTTGACCATGATATGTAATTTTTGAAATGAACACAATTTATTTCATTCATTTTTTATATTTAGGCCTTAGTTTTTGAAAAAATTTGACACATTGGATTTAAGGTATTGATATTTCACTGGTACTGATATTTCAAGATGCATATCCTCATCCAGTTTTGCTAGAACAAAAACAAAGGCAGTTATAGAATCCATATAACATTTCTAACAAAATCAAATAGTGAAATTTTCCATTTCCCATTTTGTTGTCTTTTTATATGGGGTTGAAATGGGCTTGGAAGTGTAGGATTTTGGTCCCCTAACTCCCCCCTGGGGGGGGGGGAATCTATTGTCCGTAGCGCCATAAAATATTAGGACCGAATAGTCCACCACCTAAGGGTCCTTTTCCAACAAAAACATGTTGAAAAATGACCATCGGACCGACAGGGGCCTGGGATGATGCCCTTAAAATCCAGTCATGCTAATCTCTGTGTTCAATGATGGAAAATAATGGTTGATGCATTCTCTGAGTGTAGACAAATGTTTCGCTTCACTAAAGATCATTTTCTTTCTGCAGTAGCTGTGCATTGTAGGGAACATATCGTTTCACCTTTGTAGACTCAGACTTTACAAATATCAACTTTTTTGAGAGATACCAATTTACCAATATTTTCATTTTGCCTTGCATGCTACTCTTAGCAGCACTAAGATAACAGAATATATCTGTAGTATCTTTCATTTTAGGCATCCAAAAATCACATGAGATATTACAAAATTATTCAAAATCTTTTTTTTTTTTTTAAATGCATTCAATTACTCATGTGAATCGTGAACACAAGCTAAGTCTTTTACCCTTTGATACCCATGGAGCTTCCACATCCATAAGTAAGAGAATATGATTAGAATCCATGTCTTTGCACAATTCTTGGAACACTCTTGACTTCATTGGTTTACTTTTAATGATGTTGACTATTTCAATAACTTGCTGCAATTCCTCCTTCAAATTGCCCTGTGATTCTTTTGAAGCTGCAACACCTTGATGTAAACGGCAACGTAAATGAATGACGCCATGATTTTCTCTTCGTACTAGTGAAGCAAAGCCTTTAAGGGGGTCATCCAGGGCCCCCCTTGGCCCGATGGGCCAAGTTTTTGTTGATGTTGAAAAAGGATCCTTAGGTGATAGATTATAATGCCCTAAAATTTTATGGGGCTATGGGCATTAGAACCCCCTTCCTGAAAGGTGTAAGGGGATCAAAAATCATGAATTTTAACCCCACATAAAATGGAAACAGGAAAATGAAAAATCTTGCATTTTTAGTTTGTTAGCAATGTTTGAAGGTTTCCAAAACTATCTTTGGTTTTGTTGTAGCATAGAAACTCACTGACCTCTATTCATTTGAAATACCCCCATGAATGAACTGAAAAACTAATATTTCCAATTTTTTCCCAAAACTAAGGCCTAAATTGAAAAAATGCATTGAACAAACTACTTCTTTTTCAAAATTGTATATAATGTTCAAATTTCAGAAGAATCATACCACAAATAACAAATTAACCATTCAATAAATGAAATTTTAATTTTTTTAATTGTTTTGTAGTTCACTATTCAGTGTGTAAATATAAAATTATGCAGAAGGATAATCGAAAAAACATCAAAACAGCATTCAACTACAATTATTCTCCATTAAATTACACTTCATCGAAACATTTTGTTTCTGGCTTATACTGAAAACCCCTCATTTTCAACATTGAAAAAATAGAAGTCAGTCAATTTTTATGCTAGGAAAAAAACAGAAACAGTTTTTAAAAACCTTGAAACATTCATAACAAACTGAGGCTTTTCAATTTCCAATTTTTACACCAGTTTTTTTTTTTTATCACACATGAAATCCTAAATTTTCTTTTCTAGTTAGTGATCCAATACAAAGAAAGCAATAACACAAATTGAAAATTCAAGAGCTTTAGTTTGTTTTTAATGTGAGAAGGATTTCAAAACTGTGGTTATTTTCCTAGCATGAAAACTCTGACTTCTTTTGTTTTGAAAACCCCCCAAAAATGTACTAAAAACTGATATTTCCAATTTTTTCCATAGACTAAGTTCTAAATTGATAAATGTTGCGAGTAAAATTTTTTTTCAATAAATACATATACTGGCATAATATCAGACCAAGATAATATCAGAATTGATGAGTTGACCCCCCTTACGGATACCGTCTGGGTAGAAATCAGGATATGTGTTGATTATCTGTTTTTATATGCATATTAAAGAGGATTTTTTTGCGCTTCCATTGGTACTTTCCGTTTACGTCTACTCGGAATAGTGCGCCCACCAGAGGGGGGGGGAAAGCGATGGGGGTGGCGTGACCTTGACCCATCCCCCTCATTGTTGGGGGTCAATTGAGCGTGTTTCTCTGCGGCAATGGCATTATAGTTTGTTAATGGGCTACTCAGAGTGCTTCCATTATTCAAACGAAACATTCTAATGCTGAATGAACATTTTTTATAAAATTTTGACAATTTCAGAATTTAGCTGTTCTGCTGTATCTATGATAACGCAGCAGGAGACCGTCTTGATAGAAATCGGGATATGTGTTGATTTTCTGTTTTTATATGCATCTTATTGAGGATTTTCTTGTGCTTCCATTGGTACTTTCCGTTTACGTCTACTCCAAATAGTGCGCCCACCAGAGGGGGGAAAAGCGATGGGGGGTGGAGTGACCTTGAACCCTCCCCCCCTCATTATTGGGGGTCAATTGAGCGTGTTTCTCTGCGGGAATGGCATTATAGTTCGTTAATGGGATACTCAGAGTGCTTCCATTATTCAAACGAAACATTCTAACGCTGAGTAAATATTTTTTTATAATATTTGACAATTTCAGAATTTAGCTGTTATGCCGTATCTATGATACCGCAGCTTTCATTCATAGCTCGATGACAGCTGCAGTATCATAGCTACAGCTATGGCGAGCACACCAATCCAAAGGACTTGAAAAGAGCTATAAAACAAATGATTTGACGTAATAAAAAACTTATTTTGGTCGAAAAAAAATGAAAAAATAAAAAAAGTGGTTGTTTTGAAGAATTACATGTATTGTCTTTTGGTGTATATTTTTTCCCAGAGTTACAGAGCTACAGCAATGTAAATTATATCAATCAAAAGGGCTTGAAAAGAGCTACAAACGCTGAAGAGTTCATTGTAGAAAATCTAGTAGTTCAGAAGATAGAAAGAAAAACATTTTTTTTGTGAAAACGTTTTTCTGGAAACATTGGTTTCTCAAATGTATCTTCTTCCACAATTTTAGAGCTACTAGAATGGGTTATATACCATTCGATAGGGATTAGTAAGATGTGTCCATAAGGGGTTACATTTTTCGATATATCTATTTTGAAAATTACACGACATGAAAAAAATAAAAAAATGTCACATTTTAAAAAAACATATTCTCAAAATCCACAAAAAAAAGTTTTCAAAATTCGTTGCCCCTTATGGTTATACAGACATATAAGCAATCTTAAAACGATGTTCTGGTTCTGTAACTTCAAAATGGTAGAAGAAGATAGATTTAAAAAAAACCCTATTTATCATATTTTTCAAAAAACAAAAAAAATCCAGTGCAGATACAAAAATTTTGTCTAAATAACAAACGATCTTTGCGTCGTTGGAATTTTCACTGTTCCCTTTACCACGTTTTACTGGTACCAAGTGTATTTGTTTATATGTGTGAGGGGAACATTGCTGAATATTGACGAGGATTTGATAGAAGGTACATTCTTACTAGAGTGTATCTAGTCGACCTGCACCTTTACGTGGTGGTACTATTAGTATACCTACTTGTCTTTTGATATACATTAGATAATTAATGTAAAATAACAGGCTGACCTCATTTATTATTCTTGATAGCTTGTTGTAGGTAGAACCAACGCAGGCGGCCCCCCCTCCATCGGGGTTTTGTATTATTTTGTTCTTTTATGTAGATTATTAAACCAATATTATCTGAGAAGCTTGTAAGCAGTTACAAGGTGCCCCCTAGCGTTTGTGCTAGGGGGAGCCAACCGGGGTCTCCCCAGTACGCGATGGAAACCCATCAATCCCTACCTGTCGCTGATGACCTGGACACTCAAATGGATACTGCTAGTTCTGCTCTAATGCAGACTAACGATTTGCCTCCTCTAAGTGTGGACCCCACGCAAGGAGCGAGCGCTGAGACTGAGTTAAATAATGGAAAAGATCAGACGAATGAGAGAAACTTATATAGCAAAGACGCTTCGAGGGCCAAAACAGTGGAAGCTGAGACAACCCGAGAGCCTAACAATGATGAGGAAGCTGTGACCGGAGATGAACAGAGCATCTGGAAAACAATGAACCGATGACAGGTGAAGAGGAGACGACGAGATGACCGGCGAGCGCGTCAGATGCTGAGACTGGAAGGAATGTTCGAGAACTCCATACCATACTATATCAAATATTATACTGTACGATTCCCTGGGGTCAATATCTCCAGAGATTTGAACGTGTTGCTGGCAGAACGCAACATTACTAAGTCAATTGGTACTCCAAAGAAAATCGTAAAATCTGGGTATAACAGTCTCCTCATTGAGACAAAGAGTACAACCCAATCAGATAAGCTGATGAAACTGGACCGCATTGGCGGAAAGGGAGTAGTAATAGAGCCCCACCGATCACTCAACACTGTTCGTGGTGTAGTCCGAAGCAAGACTTTCGGACTGTGTTCTATGGAAGAATTGAAGGACCACCTAACTGACCAGGGAGTGATTGACCTGCGGCGAATAGAGCTGAGGAGAGATGGCGAGAAAGTTGTTACCGACACATACATCCTGACATTCCAAAAGCAAACGGTACCAAGAGCTGTGAAATTGTCATCTTGGCACAGTGAGCTCGTAGAAGAATATAAAGAAAAACTGCAACAATGCTTTAAATGCCAACGTTATAGCCACGTTGCAAAATACTGCCGCAGAGAAGCAGACACGTGCTCCCGATGTGGGCAGGAAGGGCACCAAAAAAGCTCCTGTCCTAATGCCGTCCGATGCTATCATTGCGGACAGCCACATTATTCAAATGACAAACAATGCCCAAAATATCAAATTGAAAGTGAAATTTTAGCCACTCAACAGAGATTGAAGACCTCTCGCTCAGAAGCCATGGACCTCGTTTTGGAGAAACATCCGGAGCATGAGTGGATGTATAGCGCGGTAGTTCGGGGAGATACCAGTACCCCTGCGGAAGAACCCAACCCTGCTGCTCCTCAAAAATATGTGCCACAACAGCCGACTCATACTGAACAAGAACCTGCAAAACCAAAAATAAGGCCAGCTCAGGCAAAAAACAACAATGAACAACCTCCTAACCAAACCACTGCGTGCACTGACTCTACTCCTCGCAATGCTAAATCCACTCCAGCTACAGCTGATGTAAAATCGAAGGCCACCGATTCAATAAGTACAACCTCAGGAACTCCAACAGTTGCCGTATCCCAACCCATCATTTCACCAAAAAGGACGACGCAAAAAGAAATAAGTAACACCTCACTCTCTAAGCCCAAAGAGCCTACAGTCTACAACCGACAACGAAAACAACTGGAGCAAGACGGAGAACCTACTAAAACAGTGAAAGGCCAAAAACCTACGCCAGCTTCTCTCACCAAATACTCTTTCAAGCGGAGGGAGGCAACTTCCAGCCTTACAAACCTCCAAGGCTATGGAAGCGACGATGAAGATGGCAACCCCAGTAGAAACTCGAAGACCTACACGTCAAAGCCTACTGCACCAACCGAGAAACAACGGACGACATCGCCACCATCAAGAAGCCGAGACCGGGCATCAAAATCAGCAGAAAGCCAATTAATTCAAGTGATCGGAACCTGAAGGAAAACAAACCAGTACCTCTGTAAATGAATTTTGATTCATTTATTCAATGGAATTTGGAATCTTATCGAACCAAATTCTGTGAACTTAAACAACTCCTTAATCTATACCACCCTGCATGTGTCTGCCTTCAAGAGACCATGCTCCGGGACAGAACGGTGACACCACCCACTCAGTACTCTCTCTATACCTCTGGTGTGACCCGCGCTGATGATCATGAGCGGGGCGCTGCAATATTGATCCACAGGACAATACCGCATCACCGGATTGACTTACGTACCACATTGCAAGCAGTAGCACTACGTATTAATCTGCACCGGACATACACCATATGCTCGGTCTACTTGCCGCACATAAATATACAACACCAAGAAGTTGTAAATTTGATTTCCCAGCTGCCTATCCCGTATATTATAATGGGGGTCTTCAATTCTTGAAACCAACTATGGAATGACAACATGGTAAATGATGGACAACACATGGAAAGAATAGTAAGAGAAAATAACATCTGTATCATGAACGACGGACAACCTACGCATTTTCACAGGCAGACGGGATCCCTCTCTGTAATCGATTTAACACTATGCTCTCCTGACTGCTATCTAGATTTTAAATACCATGTTAATGAAAACCTTTATGACAGCAATCACTACCCTATCCATCTTGATCCTGTCCAGCCTCAAAATATGCAAGCCAGATATGAACGGTATGACCTAAACAAAGGAAATTGGACTCTGTTTAGCAGACTGACCCAGTTGTCTAGTGAGGATATCGATCAGCTGAATGGAAAGAATGTTGAGGATCACACAGCTACTCTGACCAACATGTTACAGCAAGCTGCTGATTCATCCATACCTCGCAAGAGCGGCTCTCTACCGCGACCTCCGGTACCGTGGTGGAACCCTGAGTGCAAAATGGCAAAGCGAGAGCGTACGCGAGCTGAAAGAGCCTTGGAAAGATGTAACAATGCGTATAACAGGATCCGATGCAACAGAGCAAAGGCAATCTGCCGGAAGACCTTCCTGACAAGTAAACAATCATCCTGGAAAGCTTTCATCAGTAGTATAAATATCAAAACCAGCTTAAACTTAGTATGGAATAAAGTCCAAAAGCTGTCCGGGAAATTTAAATTGACTCCTACCCCAAAGTTGAGAGATCCCCGTACGAACAACCTGACTGAAACATTGCTGGAAGCTGCGGAGATGCTGGCGGAACACTTCTCATCAGTGAGTGATAACGCAACCGTCGACGCATCCTTCACGCGATATAAGGAAAGATGGGAAGGAAGACCTCTGCAGTTGGGGGGAGGCAAAGAAGCATACAATAGCCCCTTAAGCATGTCAGAACTTAAAACTGCCTTACGCACAGCCAGCGATAGCGCTCCCGGCCATGATGACATCTCGTACAGCATGATTATAAAAAGCCCACAAAACCTTCCTCCCTGCAGTACTCTCTCTCTTCAACAAAATATGGTCCCAGCAGGTATTTCCAGCAACTTGGTCACTAACAATAATAATAGCAATTTTAAAAGCTGGTAAAGATCCGACATCTCCAAATAGTTACCGTCCAATTGCTCTCACCTCATGCTTAAACTGCTTGAAAAAATTGTTAACAGGAGACTAGTCTGGTTTTTGGAATCGACTAGGAAAATAGTAAATATCCAATCTGGCTTCCGGAAGAACCGAAGTACCACCGATCATTTGGTGACGCTGTCATCACACATCGCTTCGAGTATTACTTCAAAGAATCACATTGTTGCCGTCTTCTTTGACCTACAGAAAGCATATGACACCGCATGGACATACGGAATCCTACTGAAACTTCAGAAATATGGTATGCATGGGCACCTTCTTGCTTTCCTACACAATTTCATGAATAATAGAAAAATTAGAGTCCGTCTCCAGAATGTCCACTCGTCAAGCAAGAGCCTCCAAGGAGGAGTCCCTCAGGGAAGTATCCTCAGCTGCGTGTGTTTCCTTTTTGCCATAAATGATATTGCTGATGAAATTCCGCAGAGTGTCCATCGGCTTCTATACGTAGATGACTTCGTCATCTATATGTCGGGCAAAAAACCGGAGTTCCTAAAACGACAATTGCAGATCGCTATTAACCACCTCACGCAATGGACAGCAACCACTGGATTTCAATTCTCCCCATCCAAAACAGTTACTATGCATTTCTGCCGTACTTGTGGCTGTCTGAAAGCCTCCCCCAAACTTCATCTAAACAATGCAGTGCTACCACATGTTGAGCAATTCAAGTATCTAGGATTAATCTTTGACTCGAGCCTTACCTGGCGGCCTCACATCCAATCCCTCAAACGATCATGTTCACAACACATAAACTTAATGAAAGTCATATCCCATACCCAGTATGGAGCAGATTGGCAAACCTTGCTCCGTCTTTATATGGGTCTACTAAAGCCAAAATTGGACTATGGCTCAGAAGCTTATAGCTCTGCATGTGCTACCCTAATGAAATCATTGCACACTGTGCAGAATTCTGCCCTTCGTGTGGCCACTGGTGCGTTCAAAAGTTCACCTATCTTATCACTCCATGCAGAAACCGGAATAAAACCTTTAGCGTATTACCTGGAAATAAAGATCATAAACTACTACCTTAGACTGCTCACTGATCCTGCTCAACAAATTCTCTCAAAAATTCGCTGTGCTTCGGGACGCCATCATGCAAACGAAAGAAATCCCAAACCATTTTATGTTCACCTGCAAACTATACTAAGGAACTATGACATCTCACTGGAGTGCTTGGCTCCGGAGAGCGTCTTCCCCATCGCGCCGTGGGTCTCCCCCAGTAGCTGTGTGCAGTGAACTGGCTGACCTGCGTAAGCGACTGCTTGGAGCGGCCCCATCCAGAGCCCTCTTCCTCGATCACTTCGTACGTCACTCTGAAACAGCTGTCTTTTTTACCGATGGATCTAAAACTGAACATGGCACAGCATATGCAGCCGTCCATGGGTTAAACATACTAGCGGTCAAACTCTCATCAGTGGCTTCGGTGTTCACAGCTGAGTTGTGTGCAATACTGTCCGCGGTGCGCGCATCTCGAGCGGTGGATACGAGTATGTTCACAATCGTCTCAGACTGTCGTAGCGCCCTACAAAGTTTCATAAAACCCTGCAACACCCATCCTATAATAACGCAGATCTTAACGCTGATGACTGAGATCGGAAAAAATTATACTTTGTGCTGGATGCCTAGCCATGTGGGTGTGGCGGGAAACGAGAGAGCTGACGAGGCTGCACAGTCTGCCACCCAACGAGAGCAACAGATACGCAAAGGAATGCCTCGCGGAGACTTCGCATGTGCCTTTAAAAGACTCGTCTATCAAAACTGGAATCATGACTGGCGTGAAGTGACTGAGAACAAACTCCGAGAAATTAAGGACACGACACAACCCCTCCGAACAAGCTGCTGGACCAACCGGGAGTGGGAGATAAAGCTGTGTCACCTCCGTATTGGACATACATTTCTAACGCATGAGTATTTGATGAACAGGACTGCGCCGCCGCAATGTCACCAGTGTCAAGTTACTGTGAGTGTAAAACACATTCTCACAGAGTGCCAACGATATGCTGCACTAAGACGCCGTTACTTCGGTCAGAGCGAGGTGGTGATGAGCGAGTTACTGGGAGACTCTGGCCCGGTTGAATTGGGGGGAGCCTTCTATAGGTTTCTCCAAGAAGCTGACTTATTCTATGTAATCTGATCTCCCATGAGTTGTAAATTATAAAGACCATGTAAATTAATAGTGATGCCATTTACAATTTTAGTTTAAATTGTGCTTGAAATGTAATATGCTACTGCGCCTCACTGTGCGGATCACTTGTTAGTGGTAATGGTGGTTAAACAATTACAATAATAATAATAATCTTTGCATCATTTCACACCTATTGTGAAAATTTCAGAGAAATCCATCCATAAATGACGGACATTTTCTCCTACCCAGACGGTGTCCTTAATACTGCCAAGCATACATGGAACTCCATTAGTGCAAAAGTCAATGCAAGACTTCCAGTTCAAATTAATTTTTTCAAGTTAGCTTGTTGCATCAAAAATATCTTTACCTTTACAAGTCGTTTGCATCTCCTTACAGCATAAAACTAGTGATTTCATCTCCATGAATGAAACTCACAAATACAAGCAACTGTGCACTGTGGCTTATGTCAGTTGATTGATCAACTATTGAGGCAAATTTCGAAACTTTCATTAAGCTCTGTACTTTAGTTTAGTATCCATTGATAAATCCAAAATTCTCTTCATTGTATAATTTGATATAGGTATTTTGTTAATTTCCATTTTAGCTTTTCTGCCTAACATGCATTTAACCATCTTTCGTACAAGCGGGCAAAATAACTAACTCATCAAGAGTATGAGGTTTAGATTTCACTGCTATTAGTTCTGCCACTTAGATTTCACTGTCAGTTAATTTTTATTTCAGCACCTCTGACTTTCTTCAACATGCATTCTTTACAGAACCTTTTGTCTCTACTTCCTATTTTCATTTGCTGTGGATCTTGTGTGGGAACACTTCTTGTGTATAGATATCACATTCCTGTGACTGATACTAAATGGTGCCATCATCTTTCCTCTCAATGGAAAACCTTAATTGTTTCTGAAATTCAGGATGCTGAAACTAACTTTAAATTATTTATGTGGGCTTTTCTTAACTATTGTAATTATTGTTTCCCTCTTCTCTTCAAAGAACATTGATTTAACATCAATTGTAATTCTTGAATTATTGGTGCCAAATATTTAGGAAGACCCAAAACTTATTGAGAAAGATATTTGTTAGTTTGTGAGTAGATAATTAGATATTTGTCTGAGGGCTTAACACGTTAATTGCGATGGGTTGAACTGAAGTTCAATATTCAACTTGAATTTAAAGTCAAAAGTGATGAGCAAGTTTGTAAATATCAAACATTAACTGGGCCTGTTGAATACCATTATTTTAGAAAGGTTGTTAGAATTTTTCAAAACGACCCATCGATGGGTCGTTTCGCAGCAGGAAAAACCTAACTACGACCCACCGGTGGGTCATACCGCAACGAATGTGTTAATGATAATCCTCTGGTTGACCAGCAGTTGTATAATTAAAATCGGCTGCATGATTCATTTCATGATATAAAAGTACTAGCAATTGCAGGAATAGCTTTGGTCAACTTGAATTAATGGATTAGGAGGGAGTCCACGGTGGGTTGGGGGAGGGAGTCCACAGTGGGTAGTCCACATAATTGTTGTAAATATACGAGTAAGGAAAGAAAAGTAATAATTAGGTAACAAATGATGAAAAGTCCTGATGTGTACTGCACATTCTGTCTGTATGTATGTTGAAGTAAGCGTTGCTCTGCTGCAGCAAGGTTATCTGTTCAGTGGAGACTCGGCCTAACCATGTACGTGACCTATAATAGGGATTAATGTGTATTTCTAATTTCTACAGACATTGCCTTGTCACCAACTCTTAGAATGTTGAACTTATTGGGTTGTCTGCTTGTATTTCCTCTCTTCTTTGAATTTATTGCAAGATAAATTTTATAACCAGTATCTGTGCTAGAGATATTGAGTGTCAACTGATGTTTGGATTGTTCAGTATTTTTAGCTTTTAATTTTATATTCATGAATGTGGGAATTGAGCTTATTTCTGTGCAATCTCCTCAAATATTTTCTGTGATTGAATGGTATGAGTACACGCGTTATGAGGTTGAGGTTGTTTGTAAAGTTATGAGCAATTTTGTTGGGAAGTTTGAAGGTCTGCTTATCATCAGGAAGGACAAAAATTTCATTCATGTCCTTATGGCATTTATAGTTCTCTATTCCTACACCTGCATCAGGGAGGAGCTGAAGAGATAATGGTAACCTATGAACACTTTGACTGCAACAACTAAATATTAAGTTCAATGCCTAACTCAAATTTAAAGTTAATTGTAGTAATCCATTGTGAAAATGCCTAAGTATTTATGAAAATAGAATTTGCAACTACTGATCCGTCAGCAGCACTACAAAAATTACCGACGTGTACCACCGGTAGCTCACGTTGCAGTCAAAGTGTTATGCACCAAAATTTGTACTCATGAACAAAAGATTATGGTAATTTCTTTTAATTTTAATTCAGAAGCCCAGTTAATATGAACATTTAATTGAAATTTTTAGAATATAAGAATGATAAGAGTGATTTTCTCATGTCCTGCAAAAAGGATGTTGGCTGATGAAGGGTCAAGGAAATGGTTCATAATTAAGCAGCAGGCAGATTCCAGTCTTCTAAGAACTCAGTGCTGTAGGCTCATCAGTAGGTTGTTTATAATTAGGTAAAATTTGATTTGATTTTCACCAGTTCATTATTTGAATGTGTATTTCTGTTTATTGTATATGAATATGGCATTAAAGTTTGTATTATGAAAATATTTTTTACTGAGTTTCTAACACCATTTACTAGGAGTTTAGATGGTGAAACTGGTAGAATAAAAGGTATTTTTGAACCCCTGTGACAACACATTAAATTTACCCTGAATTAAATAGATTGATGATTCTGATCAGGTGCTATAGGTCTACATCACCTCATATGTTCAGTATACTGGCCATCTAAGATTTCTTACTAAGGGTTTCAAAAACCACTGGTTGAATATATACGTTATTCATTGTTATATGCATGGAATGAACTTTGTTATTTCCAGCGTAAGGTAACGTGGGTGTGCATGTTCTAATCTTTGGTTCCGATTTGTTCATGACAATTGTTCCAAATTGTTCCTTCCTTGCGAGGTGAATTGCACAGTCAGGCACCGCTGCCAACCAGCTCTATTCTGGTCCCCCCAGTGCTAGAAGGACAACCTTTGAATTATTCTTCCACTTACAAATGCTACATTATATGTATTAAAACTTTGTGCTCTACATTAAATGTCACCCTAATGTATACCATACATTTGTTGACCTCATCCCTGTAACCAATAAACTGGATATGTCAGGCACAACTATAGCTATTTCTTTGTTAACACAAATGTTGGTCAGGGTTAGGCCAATGAATCCTGTTAGCACAATTACCTCAGCTGGAGATGTGCTTTCAAGGCTTTTACCCTGCTTATCCACTTTACTTATTGAATTTTTTCTTCTTTGCTATCTCTTCTTGTTTTTTTCTTCTTCTGTATTGGTAATTTGGTTATTCTATGTGCTGAAGACACTTTGTACATAATTACTTCGATTTCTGAAATTCATACCACAAAGTCCTTTCAATCATTCAAGAACTCTTGTAAAGTTGGAGATAGAGAGCAGAGCCTAGAGATGTGACTAAAAAAAAACCATGCCGTTTTTTTAAAAAAAACACGTTTTTTTTTACTAAAAAACCGTGGCCAAAAAAATGTGGATATTTTGGTTTTTTTAATATTTTGTCTGAAAATAACTCAGCAAGAAAAAGAACCACATTACATTATTTGTTTCCATGTCAAATTACAAAATAAAACAGCATACTTCTTAATTGATGGTTTTCCATGGTTTTATGAAATTTTTCATTTTTTGCGGTTTCATGCTTTGATATTTCATTTATATACATGTGAATGACCTTCAACTCCCAAAATGGTGTGTTATAATAACATATCTTTACTTATGGTCATTGATAGAGATGTGACTAAAAAACCATGCTTAAAAATCCAATGCTGTATTTTTTGAAACATTGTTTTTTAACAGAAAAATCTGGACTAAAAAAACATGGCTATTATATTTTATGGGACCACAAATTTTTTTTTTTCAAAAACATTTTAAAAAAAATCATGACTAAAAAAACACGGATGTAAATATCAGGAAAGTTATTTTTCTTTAATCGAATTTCTTTAGAAACTTATAAATAAAGAATGTTGTTAATATTGAAATCATGTTTATTAGAACTGTACTAGGTCTTAGAATAAAATATCTACAAAGAATCTATTCACTCCATAAAACCTTTTGGAGACCAGCTCCATCCTAAGTCCTAAGTCATTCAGTGATATTTGATGAAATGGACAATGAATTTTCACTGTTCCTTTGAAAAACATTTGACTGAATGACTTACTGAGGATGGAGCTAGTCTCCAAAAGGTTTGATAGAGTGAATAGATTCTTTGTGGATATTTTATTCTAAGACCTGGTACGGTTCTAATGGATATTAATATATCTTATGTGACCAAAAAATGCATGCTGTTTTTTAATGTTTTTGTTACAAAAAAGTCATGACTAAAAAACACGGATATTAGTATACTTTATTTAACCATAAACAACCATGCTTTTTTTTTGAAAAACATCTCTTTTACAGAAAAATCATGATTAAAAAATGTGATTATTAATATAATTTATGTGCCAAAAAAAACCATGCTGGTTTTTTTTTAAATCATGTTTTCTTTACCAAAAAAATCATGACTAAAAAACATGGATATTAATGACTTTTTGTGAAAAAAACAGTTTTAAAGTCATGTTTTTTTTGGTCAGATAAAATTTAATAACATGTTTTTTTGTAAAAAAAAATTTTTCAAAAAGCATCGTTTTTTGGTCACATAAAATAAATTAATATCCATGTTTTTTTTACAGATTAGATTAGTCATTAGTTTTAGCCTCCCTACCCAGCAACAAATGCGATCCAAAGAGAGGAAGGAAGATTATGAAACAAAGATCAGAGTTGAAGAAGACAGTAGTAGGTGCTGAAAAACAGGACAGCAGTGAACCGAAAAAAGGTGGTCCTCAACATAACAAAAACATTTTATTTCAACAAAAAGGAGGCCTACCTAACTCTCAGCGTGGGCCCTCACATTGTCCCCCTGGGAGCGCTAGTTCCCATAGATACAATAATTGTATCCCCCTGAGGGAGTGTTTTTTTTACAAAGTTGTGATAAAAAAATTAATAATTAAAACTTTTTAATAAGAAAACATGCTCTAAAAAAACAATGATTTTTTTTGGTAACATAGAATATGTTAATATCCATGATTTTAAGACACGATTTTTTATGAAAAATACATAAAAGAAAACAGATGGTTTTTTGGTCGCATAAAATATATTCATATCCAGGTTTTCTCATACATCATAGTTTGTAAAAAAAACATATTTTTAAAAACAACAGCATGGGGTTTTTTAGGTCTCATGAAAATATTCATGTTTTTTTAGTCATGATTTTCTAGTACAAAAACATTTTTTGGTCTCATAAATATATTATTCATGTTTTTTCAGTCATGATTTTTTAGTTAAAAACATTTTTTTTTTAAAACTGCATGGGGCTTTTAAGGTCACACAAAATATTTGTTTTTTAGTCATGATTCATTGTAAAAAAAACAGCATGGTTATATTTGGTACCAGAAAATATATTAATATTAATTTTTATTAGTCAGAATTTTTTGTAAAAAAAACATGTTTTTAAAAAAACAGCATATTTTTTTGGTCACCTAAAATATATTAATATCTATGGTTTTTAGTCATTTTTTGTAATGAAAACAGAAAAAAGAAATCATACAGTAAAAGTGGTGGCAGATAACCCACAATTACCTAGAGGAGTCTAAGAGGTACAGCAGGAGCCACAGAACTTAAATTGATGGAGTCAAAATTCAGAGCTTATTATCTGTTTGATTTGAATTTGATTGGTCACCTAAAAATGAAATCAGACATAGTAGAGATAGTAAGCTCTGAATTTTGACTTCATCAATATAAGTTCTGTGGCTCCTGCTGCTCCTCTTAGATGCCTCTAGGTAATTGTGGGTTATCTGCCACCACTTTTACTGTATGGTTTCTTTTTGATGTTTTTATAACAATAAAATGACTGAAAAACATGGATGTTAATATATTTTAGGTGTCCAAAAAAAATACAGACATATACTTAACAAAATTTGAATGTGCAAAAAAAAACAAAAACACATGAAAAACACATTTTTTTTGCAAATAAAAAAACGCAATCAAATAAAACCGTTTTTTTTTGCATCACTAGCAGAGCCTTGAATTAATGTTTAAAAAAAATAAAATTGTAATTTATCCTGTATATATATTACTCTTTTTTCTGTTTTTTTTTTGTTGCTTTTATTTAATTCAACTAATATCCCCCCTTTTTTACAGGATTACTACGAGGGGCTGAACTTTCCTTGACGTCATCTAGAACGACCCCTAGATTACTCAGCATTGTATTGACCTCAGGTAAGCAAATCTTGTTTTTCACCCCTCAACATTTGACATTGTGCCTCTCAGTTAATTAAAAGTGAAAATTTGAAGCACTTCAAGGGCTCAGACAACATCGCAGTCAAGGAATAGGACCATTTAGTGTGGATTTTTCAGGGAATCTAGGCACAAGGTGTGTTAAAACACAGAAAACCCATGTATAGAAATGGTGAGTTGTAAATGCCAAGGAATAAATGATTAAGGACAGATAATAAAGATGGTGTGTAAATTAGAAGTTGCAAATAGGGCGAGGAAGATGAAATTCTGAACGTGATTTGGTTCAATTCCCACACAGGAAATGTATAAGTGCAGTTCCAGGGGATACCCATAACATTACCTCTCCCATTCGTCCCACTGCCCCTATCCTTCAACACTGAGGTGAACTATCAGTATATCCATGGGCTACATTATGGAGGCCATCCTTGATATGAGCAATTATGTTAAGGAGATATTGATCATCCAAGCTCTTTCATCGTATTGAATGTATTGTGAAATTTTAGATGTATGTTTGACCTTTGACATTCATTGTAAACTTTTGACAATGATAACGGGAAATTTGCTAAAGTGCAATGGTGTAATTCAAGGTCAGCTTAGACTCAACTAATTCTATACTTTTATTTTGTGCGGCGGGTACACGAGGTCGTGGTAAAGAAACTCAAGAGACGTTTTCTTAGGTGTTAACTTGGAGGTGACGAGAGCGATAGCGATAATTCTGACGGGCCGAGGGCTTATAAAGAATCCTCGAGGCTTGGAGTTGGGGTATCAATGGTGCACACACAATTTAGTAGTTCATTTACGTTTCTGTAATTTGAATTGCGCGCTTTAAAGAGCATATGAAAAGTTAACAGACAAAAGGGTTAGCTTACTAATGTTATTTATCGTATGCCATGGAGGACTGGCGTGTCTAAGTGGATATTGTTAGTTAACTTGAGCTGTAGTTTGGCCTTCGGGACTTGTGTCATGCATTTGCCCTTCTTCCAATTTTCACATCTTTATCATCGCTCCTTGGTTATTTCTTTTTTCTCTTTCGTAACTTACTGTTTCTAAGAACAGGGTTACCTGTGCGGGAATATACTATACGGAATAGACCCTTTTCTTTAGTCTGTTTAGATCGCACTTGGTGTGGTTAGATTCAAAAACTAACCAACATGGTTAATTATCTCAATTACAGTTAATTTTCCCCAAAAAAGGTAAATTTTGCTTCATTACTACTTAAAAAAAAAAAGTTAAGGGTATAAACCAAGGAAGTCATTGTTGGAAATTGCATGTGGTCAATACTCAAACGAACGTTTCGGGCCTCGACCCATTATCAGCTGTAAATCTGCAAATATATACTGAGAATTTAATGCTATAATAAGGTGATTGCGCACGTTATACCCTTGCATAACCAGAGATTTTAAGATATCGATAACCACGAAGAGGCTGCCAAACACCTAACCTAAATGAAATGAAATGCACAATGATGCGTAGTTTAGAAATTGGAAACAACGTTCAGTGAAGCTACAGCTACACCCAACCAAAAGCGAGAGATGCGCTCTCTGCATGTCATTAAGATAGGGTTTGTTCTTGTGTATTGAATATAAAGAGATTTAAGAATTCCAAGTTCGTTACATTAAGAATAGGCCTTAAAATTCATGAATCAAAATTGGAAATTCTAACACTGTTCCTCTGCATTGAGGTCTTAGGCAGGGTGTGGAGGGTGACAAAGCCAAGCCCCAGTTCTAGAACTTATTCCGACGTGTTCCGCCTGTCTGACATGTAATGTACGGGTTGTTTAGCCAACATACGTAGATGCACGCTGCACAACTGTATTTATAGACGATACTAGAGCGGTGGCCCGAAGGAATTTTGTCCTTGTACCGGAAAAATGAACCAATGGTGAATGTGTTGACTAACACGACTTGAAAAGATACATGAGAGAGGAAGGACGATATCAATGACAACAATTCACATTTCAATTGCTCTGACTGCTCATTAAATTAGGGAATGCTAATCAACTTTGAAATCCCAATAGATAAATTGGTTTTTAAATGATGCATCGAACAAACTTACCGAAAATCCTTAAGGACGTCGTTAGCCTCAGAATTTTCCTTTGAACGACTAATCCTGATTTTGAATAGAACTCTGTGCTGTGTTGCAACATTTATTTTTCCGTATGATTATGTCCATTCTTACCAAAATTATTTTTCAGAAATCGGTCCTTGACTCGGAGCACACTGGTGACAAACTTGTGAGTCACGCCGTTCATCACCTTATTCCAAAAACGAAATTGAGTCCTGTGTAAAAGCTGATTACAAGAGAGATTTGAAAAAGCATATTAACCATCCTCAAGTGGAAGATATTCTCGACCAAACCCTTGATACCAGGGTTGTACAACTAGAATTGCATCACCAGGACAAAGGTGGACGCGTCACTGTCCATTTATCCGAATAATCTTTTACGCGGTCACTCTCCAACATCGCACGCGAACGACTCTGGGCCCCGCTGAGATAGTGAATTGGTAGATACACAGCGAGCTGAGTAACAAGCAGCAAACCTTCGCTATGATGCGAATCCAACGCTCTGCAACTTCACAGATCTTCCGGCATCTGATCCCGTGTCTTGGTCGAAAAACAACCACGGCAAATACACTCCAGGCCCCTAGTCAAAGTTTAATCCAGTGTTCATGCTCCCATGGTGAGAATTTTTTTTTGCCTGTGATGTGTGCTTCTGATGAGGTGGAGAGTGCTTCACGACGGTGGGTTCAATGATTATAAATATGGTATAGTTCTATAGAAGTAGTCTGTTCGTTTCAAGAATAGGTTCGATATCAGGCTCTATGCCTTTCGTCATACTGTTCTTTTAAAAAAGGTTATTTTTAGGAGTTTTTATTTGGGACTCAACTGTGCATTGCTGCTGCACAACATGTGAAATGGGATTTGCCTTTCTATCAACCTGGTAAATTGATCATTTATGTACTGAGGAGCATTTCAGCTCCTTAACTACCTTTTGCAAAATAAATTTTACCTTTCCGGATCACATATCGTGCAATTGTATCTTTTTACTCTTCGCAAGATAAAAAATGCACTCAAGCAATAAAGCCAGTTTTTCAATACAGCTTTTTCCAACCTAACCCAAACGACTGGAACAGCCACGCAAATGCAACTGACGTGCTCATTCACTTACTCTTCTTTACCAAGCTTTTCCGTTGTGTTGAATACTGCTGGCCAAATGCCCAATTCACTCTCATAATTACCGAACAGCTTCGTTGTGTTGATATTTAGGCCTGCCGATACCTGCCGTACAGTTACTTCGTTTGCTTAATATATACGGCCGTGTTTAATATCACTGCTAGGGGGAAATAAGAAAGAAGGCGAAATTAAAGAAAGGTCCGTGAGAAATAATAAAATTCAATCTCTCGAGAATAATTATTGATGAGGCCGAGCTTGTATCACAGATACGGTCATCACACACTTCCGGCCAGCTTTGGCCAGAGAGACAGAAACCCCTCTTTTTACAGTATAGATTAATGTACTTTCTTTCCCTATCAAATGCTCTATATATTAATGCGCTTGAAACTAAGTTCGTGTGGTTGGTGCATGTCTGTGGCGTTCTTAAGGATGCTTTAATGACCGTTTCTGTGATAAGAGTTGTACCAGTGCACAAGTACAAGAATTTTTTGATGGTGGGGACTGTTAGAATGGATTTATTTGTCATCCATATCTTGAGACTTTTGCAAAGGAAACTATCGAATCTCGTAATTTTTGACGGGTCGTGTACACTATTAATTATATAAAACAAAACACTTGCCTAAATATTTCATGAATCAAGTAACCTAGGACAAAAAAAAATCGTGGTGGTGGTGGTGGTGGTGGTGGTAGTGGTGGAGATCGAAATACTGAATTAAATCATTGTTCAACTTGACACAAAGATTCTCTTCCAAACCTATTGTTGCCCTATGATTTGATTCAGGATTTCAATCAATATCATGAATGAAAGCTCATAACTGATTTGATATTTTTGTGAACAACTCGTTGTTTTGTGCAAGTACATGCGATTCATATAACTATAATTGTGCATTTTTTACGATATTTTCATATGGTTCTGCTTCTGCATAATGGTCTCCATGTCAGAGATGCGTTGGTGTTTTAGTAGCTAATAAATTTCTTTTGTGAGTAGGAGTTATTTTTTTGTTTTCTATTTGAACAATGAATTTATAGACATGCCACAAAAATATGTCTCAAAATTGTTTACTATTACTTATTCTAAAGAATCGGCATTTAGCTACCTACTGTATATTTTCAGTTAAGTTGTTGAACAAGTCAAAAAGGCATAGCTATAGCTTTGAAGTCATTTATTATTTGAAAATAGCCTTATATTTGGAAGTGATGAAATGCCATTTTCGTTGATAGATAACATAAAATTGGTACATGGGAAGAAAATATCCATTTGCTATTACCAAGCCGGGGTCGAAGTCGGTCCTTCAAACATCCAGGAGTCGCATGTTCAGAGTCCTGACTCCACAGCCCTGGTAACAGTACTTAACTTTTTTCTTTGAAATTTCCTGCAGTTTCGGTTACTTGATAAGTTAAATATTAATTGAATGAAAATATCTTGATGGAACTTTTTATTACGTTGTAAAAACTTGCACATACATAACCCGACGTCACTTGACTGTACTTTCCACTGCAACTTGGCATCTCCTTCCACAACGATGTCGAGATGAACACGCGCATTCACTCACTAACTCGTTTTGACCCTTTGTGGCGAGGTGATGTTCCCACGTCACAGCTGCTGTGGGTCGGGGCGGGAGCAGGGCCTGGGGAGGCTTCCACAGCCAAGTAGAAGGCGTCCACTCAAATGTAGTTGGTATGAATGAAGTAATCAATGTAGAGTTATAATTCTCTGATGCTCTTGCTTTTCTTGCAGGCTTCCGGACCCTTGCGCACATTATGGCAGCCTGCAAAGGCGAGGATCCTGTGTTAAATGCGAAAATAAAAAGAGTACTGGAAAGCATGGTATTGCCTCACCTTCTTCGAGTCGACTGCTCAGGTGTTCGTGTGCACAAGGATGGACTGAATCAGAATATGGAGGAATTTTTTGCTAGTGAATGGGTTTGGGACGAAGTCAGTGTTCCCAATAAAAAGTTGAAAGCTCATGGATATCACAACCACCGCTGCCAGTCATTAGACTGGCGCTGCCATCTGGTTGTCTCAGATACCAAAATGAGAAAGGAACTGCCATTCGGCAATGAACTTCAAAGAACACATTAGTGAAAAAATTTAGTTAAAAGAGCAATATATTAAGGCTACTTTCGAAAGAAGACCGTATAGTCTACTTGGTCGTTAAAGGGTTAAATATTTGATTTTTTCATTTTCAAAGCTGCAATTTAGTTTCAGGTGATGCTGTGAATCATTGTAATGATTCAAATAAAAGGTAGTACTTTCTGTATCACTCGTACTAAGTACTTTATTTGGTATTTGTGGAGGCGAGGACAGTCATCGATTTTGCGATTTTCGCTGCCTAAACATAGTTAATTAAATCAAAATTAATAATTTTTCATCTATGCACTTTCCGTTGGAAATTAGTATTTAACGAGTTATAGCAGTAAGTTGATTTTTGTCTTTGATGAATGCACTCGAATAAACAGCTACTAATCGATTTTCGAATTTTTGTTGCTTGAATCACTGTAATAACTTCGTAATAACTTACTTTTCTTATATACACTTTTTCTGGCAAATGAGTATTTTAAGAGTTGGAGCGGTAGGTTTAGTTGTTGCCCGATTGAGCTGTTAGAGTACGTTTTAGGTACTTCGTAATTAATTATTAGCTGACCCCGCGGAGCCTGAACCTACTTCGAGGATCTTTTAGTTGAAAACACAATAAAGGTTATCACCCAAAAATAACGAATTATAGCGGTATGTTAATATTCGTCTTAGAGGGCGGGATGCGCTCGATCATTCGAGCGCGTCGGAAGGGAGAGTCCGTTGTAGTGTTGCCGTCCGACGCGCTCGATAAATTACTTTTCGCTTAAAACACTTTAGTTGCGGTAAGTAATTTACCGCTATAACTCGTTAAATACTCATTTCCGACGGAAAGGGCAGAGATGAGTAATTGTTGCTACGAGTACGAAACATGATTTTCGCACTAGAGCAATAATGCATATTTTAGCAGTTAAACAGCAGGAATCAGCAACTGAAAACTTCGCATACTTGAGTTTTTTCTTTCTGGTTCGTTCATTTCCCCTTCAATTTATACATAGTGTCAGGCAGCAGTTGGTGTCGAGTCCAGTTTGCCTTAGTTACCCATAATCTTAGGTATTTTCTTTGTGTTCAGTTCCCTGTACGGGGCCTAGGTCTGTTTCCCTGCATTGATGATGCTTTTGTGTATTTAGTTTAGTTAGCCCTTGAGTGCTAATTGTATTGTATTGCAACATTCCATGATTAGTTTGATTATATAGCTAAATAGCTCTAATATTTTAAATGTAATTTTGCGTGTTGTACCATGTTGTGTAGCAGGTCATGTGTGTGGACACTATTTTCGCAAAAGGAAATAAATCGCTGTTCATGCTGAAATATATCTGTGTATGTGAGAGGCACTGCAGAGATATTCTGCAGTAAACAATTCACATCCTGATGTCGAAAGAGTATCCTTTCTCCTTATTCACACAGGCTCGAGTCTAGTACGACACTTCGCCTAAAAAGGGGCTTAATGAAACTACATTAGGAGGACATACTATTCCGCATAGTTAGTCGAAAAGGAAGACGCTGTCGCAGTTCGGCGAATCTGGAATTTTCCTGAGCGGTCCTAACGGACTGATTACGGTTCAGACAGTTGCTCGTCTTCCTAACGGCACCCTCCTCAGGGGGATACAACTATTGTATCTATGGGAATTGGCGCAACCAGGGGGACTATGTGAGGGCCTGAGCTAAAGGTTAAGTAGGCTTCCTTTTTGTTGTAATAAAATAGGTTTTTGTTTTGTTACGGACCATCTTTTTTCGGTTCACTGCTGTCCTGTTTTTCTGCACCTACTACTTTCTTCAAACTTTTTTCTTGTTTCATGAATTTCTTTCCTAGCTTACTGTTTCTGTGCACCTTGTGCATAGATTCCGCGTTCCCTCAACTCCATACTAAATGGTGCCTTCCTCTTTCCTCTCTTGGAACATCTTTGTCGTGGTTAAGGGAGGCTAAAACTTTCTTATATAATAAACCTAACGGTACCGCCGTAGTTCGACACGAACAGAATTCACTTCTGTTGTCCTAGCGGACTAATTACGGCATAGGCGGTACCCACACAAACCTCATTGCGGTACCGCCGTAGTTGGCACAAAAAAGAAATTACTTCTATGGCCCTAGCGGACTAATTACGGCGTAGCCCTTTGAGACCCGAACATATTCTGTCATAGTTTTATATAATCTGAATGAAAATTATTAAAAAGCGTGCTAACAAACACGTTTAAGCAAGAAAATAATTTTATTAATCAATAATACCACAAATACAGCATGTTGACTATAGTTAACATCAGGACTAGATCCGAATTTTAAGAGCTGTAGAGTATTTTCAACATGAGGTCTAGACTACCTGAGAACATGATGAATAAAGGAAACAAAAATTTAATATAGCCGATTAAAATAAATATTAGGACCTTTTATGTGAAATCCTTCATCAAAGTAAAAACTAAAAAGAAATTTCTATCTGAAAATACGGCATTTGTTTGATTTCAACTTTAACTATTTGTGAAAATCTGTGAAAAAGTTGTGAGATGTACTTAAACAGATAAAAACTTTGCATTTCTCACAGTATGTCTTGGTAGATTTTGAAAAACCGGGTTAATGGCATCATTTGAAACGCTCTGAGGTGGGGATGATCACAGGAAGATGCTGTGCAGCACATTTCCTTTTCGCTGGGTGAGGAAGAGGAACATATCTATTTTGGTTTGCGCTGTCTTCCTCAGGCTCAAATGATCCTTCCTCCTTCCCAATACAAATGCATCCATGGAATCTTCACAATTGACATCAGTAAATTCATTCCAATGAATTTGCGCATTTCCACTTCTGAAACATTAATTTTTTTCCCAGTCACTACGCCTCTCTGATTAGTGCAGTTAGTTAGTTTTGACTCAATTTCATCAGTAATGTATTTTTCAAAATAAGTTGTAGGTTTGCTCACTGCAACTGCGCCATCTTGGTTAGTATTTGGTGTCTGAATGGTTACATTAAAATTGTTGTTGATTTCCCAAAACACACGTCGATTTGGCGATTCAGTTACCTCAGCAGTTTCAGATTTTTTGACGTCTGCATCACTTTCAACTTTAGCTTCCACAGGCGAACACTCTCTATCTGATTGACAACTTTTACCAGCAACTTCGTCGTCATCAGAAAAGTTAAGGTCGGAGTCGTCAAAGAAGTCATCTTTCTCCATCATTTGTTGAACCTCAAAGTCAGTCATCACTTTTTTCTTACGAGAAGACCTTCGACAAGCTGAATTTGATTTCTGACTAGTATCTGTTGAAAAAAATAAAGTATGAACACAAACTTTAAAGTTAAAAAGCACATATGATTGGTATGTAAAACTGATGATGCATACACTCTACAGACACTAGAGATTGGAACAAGACCTGGTGTAGAGTGTACTCTACTTTTTTTTAAAAGTTCAAAAATAACATGAAATAATATAATTTATCACACTCTAATGTTTGCAATTCCATTGTCAAGATTAAATTATGTCAACTCAACATCCATAATATAAATTTATCAATTTGGCAGTTTTGTAAACTTACCAAAAGTTGGTTCACACGATGACAATGACTGACTGTCATCCATCGCGTGCAATAGTCAGCGGTGTACTGAGATACGCAGTTGCTGGTGGCCTCAGCTTGATGCCAGCTCTTTCCAGATGTAAAATGCACGCTATGTTCAAAGCTTGAAGATATAGTACTAAAAATGAACCTTACAGACACGAATAAAATATGTAGAGTATACTCGACAAGGGTTCTCAAAGGGGTAGGCGGTACCCCCACGAACCTCAGGAAGGGCAGCTGCGCGGAAAAGCTAGCGCCCACAGAAAAAGGTAGCTGCACCGAAGACAGCCCCTTTTTCCACGAACCCTCACGTCGACCGCACGGCGGTATCGGCAGTGCGGCACTCGTCAATCTTTGTACCCTAGGCTGGAATGTAATTTACCCTTGAATGTTCCTTGATTACCCTAGAAAATATAAATGAGGGCAATCTAATATTAAAGTATTGTTTTTAATAACTGTTCTGGCTTTGCCTTTAAATTAAGGCATATTCACAGTTGTTTCAAAGTCCCTGGGGAAATGTTCATCATTTAATTATTTATCAAATTTATTTATTATTAATGAATTATCAAATCAATTATTTATCTGGACACTTTTGTCACGAAACGTGTCTCGAGACGATTCTGTCCCTCATTAGTTTGCACTAACAAGGAAACCGAACGCTCGTTGTGAGGAATTGGCTCACCTCCATGAAATACACAGAAAACGCAAGAAAACTCATGGGCAAGCCCAAAAGCAAAATCATCAACATTACAGTATATACTGAAACAAAACGTTACTCACCGATGAAAGACGACTCAACTTACTCAGCGCATTTTCTCAGCGCACTCGTGATGTTGCGAGCTGTCGCTTCTAATGTTGGGGCATAATACACAGGGTGAAGTTCGCTTAACATTTATGATTTTCGGCCAACGTTATACAAAACATCAACAAGCGTACGTACAATGAGTGTTATTGGGAATGATTCAAATCAAATAATTGAATCTAGAAACTGCATACGCCAAATGGCTTACATCACAGAACTATACTGAATGACTCGATTCGGCTGGCCAGCCACCCCAAGTTAAAGAGAGCTACACATGAGACATGGACTATTCTATCTCAGCTATTCCAGCAGCACAGTAGGTGATAGTCGCTTCAACCCACAGAATCATTCGTCCACGACTCGCTTCAGTTCAAATTCCTGTCTTATGCCCTGTTCAGAAAATGTCTTGATGACGTTATACTGCTCATTCCGCTTCAGTATATTCACACGTCGATCCCCTTTTCATCCGAGCAGATCAATCCTTCCCGCCTGTTAAGACAAAATATTTAACTTATTACTTTTTTAATCGGGCCAATGACGTTTCCTCAAAATATCTCAATTATTACCTCACTTAATGACATTAATTTCTCACAATATTTTATTTCAAAAATATCTTTTCCAAAGGAAACTACATCTCTCTTACCCTCCCATCTAATGTGGCATCTCCATGTTCCATTAGATGACTCCTACGATTTGGTTGGGTTTTTAATTTTCCCTCTGCACAAAAAAAACGGAGAATATTTACTCTATTGAAAAAGAAGAGGAATTTTGATAAGTTCAACTTCCTTTATTTGAAATACACTGTCACATTATTTCAGATTGGCATTTTTCTTTTAGAGTGACTTTATCTCCACCACCTCCTATTTATAACACGTACTTTCTCCGACGATCCTCTGCGCCAAACTGAAATTATTTCATAAGCTTCTACCAAAATGTCTGGGAGAGAGCGATTTCCTACTTTTCGTACAGCCAATTAACTGTTTCGAAGTCCGTACGTATTGTTTGAAGCTCCGCCTGTGCGTTGCTTTTGCTGTGTTATACGTGGCTTCAGGCCTTCGAATTTCCCTTTCCTGTTATCACTGTTCCTTATTGGCTAAAGCTCTTTTGCCGAAAACGCATCAAGTCCCGCCCTATCCAAGTCTTAAAACATCCGAAACCGTTGCTATGTTCACCCTCGTAGCTTAAGTGTAGCGAAATATCTCTGTCAACCCTGCGGCGCTGCTGGACCACAGCGTCGGCACTTTCGAGTGTCTCAAGTGTGTAGCTGATTAAATTTCTCGTCCCAAGAGTCCGTCCGCGGCCTCTCGAAAATTGCCCACACCATAAAATTCTTGCTAGCTCAATATAAGCAGACATCGCTAAAACTAACACAGCTTATCGCTACACATAACATTTGTTCAGCCCAAACATACAGACATGTAACATACATGTTGAAGCGACCCATCTGTACTGCTGGAATTTACTAAGATATTTCAACGAACAAATTTTTAAGTAAGCGCAAAATTTATTACAAACAATTAAAATTTTTCCCAAATTCTCAGCTTTAATTCGCAAAATTAATCATTCTTAACAACACTTTTATTTCGAAAATGTGTACAAAATCACATCATTCTAGTAAACTACAAAGTATATTTCAAATGGTTGATAAATGAACAACTCAAACAAACACGCATAGCGCTGTGCCCGACAAAATTGAAGTCGAGGTATACGTAACTAATGTTCACAATACATAAATAATTGTTGAAAACCGAGTAAAAAATTTCGGGAAGAAAAATGCAGATCTATGTAATATTTTTTCCCGCTTCCTGTATTTAGTTTTTTAGCCTATCCAAAAGAAATATAAAATGGATGAACTCTACGTACGTTGTTAGGTATAGCCTATGATCTTTATGCAAATTATTTTCTTATCCAGGAAACTATACTCCTCACATGAAAAGTAAAGTTCTGGAAATATATAGTACAATCTACAGCATAATAAAAACGTTATCACGTTTTTCGCATTTTATGTTTCATGTGTTAGCTTTGCTGAAGATTCTGTGCACATGGCATATTTTCACTTCATGAATAGCTGTACGGGAATTAGTATTAATTGGGGCATTAGACGCAGTGAATACACTGCATGCATCAAACCCCCCACCAGTTTCATTCTTCCAACTATTTTTTTGAAAAGTTTTGGGTAAATTAAGAGGATCATCTGAGCGATTTTTTGTTTATGAACCGATCGATCCGATATTTGACCAAAATATTTAACTTTTCAAATGAAACACATTTCATCTGTGTGACTTTTTCGATTTTTGCCATAGTTTTGAAGATAATATGTAATATTATTTTTTATGCTTTATCATCGGAAATTTCGAAGGACTTGAAGTCAATGATCGAGTTTTCTTGAAGCTTGTGCCTAACTTCTGATGTTCACCCAAGTGGGGAACTTAATTTGTCTACTGAATTTGAAACTTGATTTAATTATGTGAGGCTTGAAGAGCAAAGCAATTTGACAGGGTCACCAGCGCGTGTTAACGCACATTGAATTAAATGATTTGCAATCTCAGAAGGAGTTGAGGACGGTGTTCGGACGCAATATTTCAAGCGTCTATTAATCAAACAACAAAAACCACGATACAGCCACCACCCGGGGTAATGAGTGAACAGACTAGCTCGCCTTTTGGGTTTTATTGGTTGGAGGCTGAACGCCGAAGTGCGAGGCTCGAGTCTTGGTTCGTGAGACGTTCTTGGGGAGAGTCCGAGGCGGTTGAAGAACTTCAGACGATACGTTCAGCTCAGGCTTGTGGAAGCGTGTACTGGAGTGTGAAGTTGAGGGTGGTGTAAGTGTGGGAGGTTCCGACATGAAGTGGGTCGGCAATAGAATGATGAGTATGGGAATAGTTACCGGTTGGGAAAACTCGGTAAGAAAGGAGGCTCTCGACCCAATAGTCTCAACTGGAGATTTTTGCGGCTTAGCTGCAGGGATGCAGGCCTTCCAGTTTAGTGAAGTTTGAAGAGGAGGAGAAACTTGGAGAAGAAACTCGGAGGAGGTAAGCTCCTTAAGCTATCAATGCAGAGGGGCTGCCCTCAAGATGTTACAATTGTTTGTGAGTGCGTGGGATGTGTGGTCCAGTCGATCCTGTGAGGGAGCAAGTGACTTGGATTAATTTGTACGGTAACGAGTCTATTCATACACATGTGCAAGACTCCTGCATCTGCTGCATTAACAAGAAGAACAATGGCAGAAGTCTAGTGCTAAGGTCAGTCCGCAGCTCTAGCGCCCGAGTTGCAGCCTGAATCATCTTAACACCAGAATCGGTGTTTCAGACCAACTGGTCACACTCTATCTTGATAACACAAGCAGTTACACAATCGGTAAGTAATTGGCAAATGAAATTTAATTATACTGGTTGGCTTCCAGGTATTCTGAAAGTAGCTAGCTAAAGGCTGTAAATTGGCGGTTGTGACTTGAATCCCTCACATAAAAAAGACACTACAGTCAAAACAAACTAAAGATTAAAACAAAGTTACAGTGATTTAAAAAAGGCTCAATTAAATTCAGAGGAAAATATTGAACTCACTCCAAAATGATCTCTGTGGACAGCGAAGTGCCTTAAACACTATGCTCAGCACTAAAAAATATCTAAGGAGCTAATGCCAACATCGTACTAATACTGATAGCACAATAAGGAATCATCGGAGAATAGTAAATACGAAAACAATGACAAAGATGGGGCAGTGAGGTTGAAGCTTGTGCCTAACTAACACTGGCACAGATAAACACAGTGAATGTTCCTAAGACACAATAACGAGCGCTCCCTACACGGACAAGTTAAGACACAATAAAACACTTAACAATAAACACTTGTTACTTACATATGCCTGCTCTGGGGCCCAAGCACTACTCAGGAGACTCTATTCGAGAATGACGCCTCTGCCTGGAAAGCCGGCCTTATATACGCTGTGAGCGGACGAGCGTTTCCGGAATTTCCCGGAAACGAATGAACTTGCGGTATGGTTCTACGTGAAAAACGCCGTTTCTTGTCGAAGTATTTCTTTGGTCAAATTTTAATAGATTTAAGGGTAATGTTGAATGACAATAGTAATCTAAAATTTTAAAAATGATTACGTTAACATTATTTAATTTTTAGAAGATGGTTTTAATAATTTATGAAACTTAGACTGAAGTGCGGCTGAGGCATCCACTACAAACTAACACCGGCACAGAGGAAACATAGTGAATGTTCCTAAGTTAATCACAAAAATGAGCTCTCACTACACAGACAAGTTAATATAATGTAGTCTAGACACAATAAAACACTTAACATTAAACACTTGTTACTTACATATGCCCCCTCTGGGGCCCAAGCACTACACTCAGGAGAATCTCTTTATATACGGCTTTATATACGCTGTGTAACGGACGAACGTTTCCGGAACGAATGAACTTGCGGTATGGTTCTACGTGAAAACGCCGTTCTTTCTTGTCGAAGTATTTCTTTGGTCAAATTTTAATAGATTTAGGGGTAATTTTGAATGACAATAGTAATCTAAAATTTTAAGAATGATTGCGTTAACTTTATTTAATTTTTAGATGATGGTTTTAATGATTTGTGAAATTTAGAATGAAGTGCGGCTGAGGGCGTTCACTACAAGCTAAGAGCTTCAAATAAGCGATGGTTAGCTTGTTGTTGAAAGCATTGGCCACTTATCATTTATCTGAGTTGGACCGCAAAACTACGACTCAACAAAGTGTGAGTGCATCCCACTACTCCAGCAATCGTCGTACACAGACTTGTTGAAACTGAATGCGGCACATTGCGAAAAGAATCGCAACTTGTTCAGTGGAACACGTTGACTTGTGGTATATTTACGAATCAAATATACATACGATCCATCTTTGAATCAATACCTCCTGCTCATTTAATTCTTATTGAGGTTATTCAACTGTAGTTATTAACAACCTTCATGATTTTTACAAACCAGATTTGAAATATCGATTTTACCCTAGATTATACATTTTTCCCCTTACCCTAGACTGTGCCCTAGGAGGGGTCTAATTACCCTAAACTAGGGTAATTACCCTAGGAATGGACATTTTCATAGAGTGGACATAGAAAACATTTTCTATCTTATCATAAACAACACCCTATCGGTTTTCTGAAAGTTACAAAAATTTCTCGATAAACCTTGCCCACTCGCGCTTGGTCAAAACACTTAGGTTTTCCACTCGGAACTTTTGGAAGAATGCACCAATTGCCTTCAAATTACTCTCAAACAAAAGAGCAAAACATTTTCTATCTTATCATAAACAACACCCTATCGGTTGTCTAAAAGTTATAAGAACTTCTCGATAAACCTTGCCCACTCGCGCGCAGTCAAAACACTTAAGTTTTCCACTCGTAACTTTTGAAAGAATGCACCAATTGCCTTCAAATTGCTTTCAAACAAAATAGCAAAACATTTTCTATCTTTACTATCATAAACAACACCCTATCGGTTTATTTTTTCGATGAGCCTCATATTGTCGCGGTTTTACGTTCACATTCTTGTAACTTTCGAAATAATGCACCTATCGAATTAAAAGTACTCTAAAACTAAAAATTGAAACATTCTTGAGGAGAAATCGTGTAGGCCAACATTTTTGAGCACTCCCTTACAAAAGGGGGAAACGCTTGCGTTAGCTCCTAATTCTCAGATAACATGTGTTTCCTTGAGGCTTTAATCTACATTAGAATTACAGCTCATACACTTCTCCAACAGACTCGTTATTACATAAATGTTTTGCGCACACTTACCGGGGGAAAAAGCGCAGCTCCCATTTGCCTCTTCCGCTTTACTTTCAAAGTCATCAACGAAGTAACTAATCCCAATAAGAGAATACCTGAAAGACGTCGAGGGTTGCCATGAAGTTCAGTTGATCTTTCTCTTCTGTGGGTTCGTTGAGTTGTTGCTTTCGATTCCAGCCCCACCACTCAGACCAGCTGCTGTTTTCAGTTAATCCGAGCAGTGGGACTAAAATTTGGGCCTTGTCCACTTGCTGGACAACACTTACAGGCCTTAATTTGAGCTCAAGTTAAACTATTAAATTAACTAACCAATGAAATCCTGGAATTTCATTATATATACATGATAATATCATTAACATTTATAACTTATCAATATTCATAGCATAACATGACATAACGTACATGATCCACATTCATTACTTTATCGCACAGTTTAAATATCATTGGATGTAAAGCTTCCTAGATGTATTCAATCAAAAAACGGTAATTGGATCTGAAACACGTTCCCCGCGTAGCGGGCCACATGTATACCAAAAGGTAAATTGCCAATTTACGTGCCGATTTAAATGCACGACATTGTATCCGTTTTGCAACTTGTTTACAGATAATTGTTACCATACGAATTGAAATGTTGTCATGCAGTTGTATTTTTCGTGTTCATCAGGAACTATTAAAATATATTCAGGTTGGAAATCGATTTCCCTATTCTGCTACTTACATCCTGACCAAACCAACCGTTTACAGCCTTGGAATCGCGGGGAACGTGTTCATAATGAAAATGCATGTATTCTATAATAAAACATTTAGCTGTCGCATTCGATGATTATTTCCTTGCGGATTCGTGGTCCATGGAGCCCGAGAAGTTTTCCTTTTTTGAAGCTGATGCTTTCAGACGTTGCCATGAATGAAAAATCCATCAACGAATTTTCTTCGAAGCACGAAATAAGATGTTTCCTCATCTTGTGCACGTCGTAGTCGAGAAAACATAGGTCTTTTCTTTTCACTACAGACGTAGAGAGTGCTAGAGCGAATAGACCACAACTTGAACCGTCCATTTGGTGTTGAACATTCAGGCACTGAAACACAAGTTTTTTAATGGCATTAGTGCCTTTGTACACCTCCTTGATATACTTTATAATATCTGGACTGGGGTCACCGTTCAGCGAACAGATGTGTTGGACGTACGCCACACCTTCTTCAGCAGCTCTGTGACACATTGCTTTTGTGACGACCCAATGGCTCCCGCTGTCATGCGCACTTGCGTAACCATCCTTGTCCATTATTAACTTACAGTCATTATACCTTGTGTTAATGACTTGCACAAACATGTTGGTGGTACTAATCAGTGGTTCTGGCTTAAATACAGTGAGAGGAGAAGGGAACTGTATTGCGGATAGTTATCTCGAATGAGAATAGCGAATGCTTCAATCGCATCACTGGATAGCCAACTTGATAATTTCAGAATGTCTTCTTAGTGGTCGATTTTGAGGTTGAAATGTGGGAGCCATGTTTTGCTTTTGCTCGACATGTGTTCTTCTTCTGACTGGGATGTCTTATCGCGAGCCATATTTTCTTGGCTGCTTTCCAGGTCAATCTCTTCAACATATTTCACTTTCTTGTTAGGCTCTTTTTTGCGTGGCGATGTAGAAATGCTTCTACGTCGAAATTTTTTCAGTGTCAAGAAATCTGTTACATGCTCCCATTTTCCTCTGGGCTCATCATTGTACTCTTTTCGACGATCTTGCAATGCCTTGAATTTTTCTTTCGCTATTTCGGCGTATGATGGCTTTGTGTTTTTTTCTTCTTGTTCGACCAACGCTCTACGTACTGGTTGACTACTCCTTTTGCTTTACTTTTCATTTCAACAACTTTGTAATCATCACCAGCTTTTCTACAGCGCCCTTTTATCTGTATGTACATTTTCCGAACGAAGGATGCTGGTGAAGTTCGCTCATTATTTAGTACATTTCTCGTCACAATTGATGGTTGATCAGCTGAATTTCCGATTAAGGTCTCCTGTGGCCCATGAAAAGAACCACCTTACACGAAAACCCTTGAAATAGAACTAGCGTCGCATGCACGGAGCAAGAATATTTCCCCAGAGCAGGTCTGTGGTTCCTTAACAGTGTGAGTGCTACTCAGCAGGCCTATGCAGTGACAGCAAAACCATCCCGGCGCCTAGCTGGGTTAAGTCATTGGTCATGAGTCAGATTAAGACTCTAACTCTAAATATGAACTATAAAAAAAGATTCGTTTATTTTTAATAAAACTTTTACAGTTTCATTTGCGAAAGCTGAAATCTGTCACGCATCCATTGTTTCTGAAATAAAATTAAAACTACCTCGAAACTCATTTATCATGTGCTAAACCTTGTACCTGACGATTTGTCTTATGATCATGGGTATTATCTCAAAATGAGTTTTTGTGTTACCTTGCTTTGTTTATTTTTTTCATTTATATGTTCAACTATTGAAATGCTTATTCGTCCACTTCGGTTGGTTTTGTACCAAGCCTCATATTATAATTATTGATATTTGCGTTCAACTATTTAACCTAAGAATTATGTAAGTGTTGCAGATTTGAAAGGCATGTCTTTCTTTTACTCTTTCTCCTGCGAAACAGGTCATTTAGGCGTTGATGCATCTGCCCCCGCTGCGATTTTCGCGGTAAGTTTTTCGTACATGCTAATGTATTCTTCTTGAGGTTATGTCATTCTGAAAGTACACTGTATTTCAAATATCTCACATACGAACATTTCACCGGCAGATGAAAACTGTTTAGGTTTTGTTCATAATGGGCTAATAGGAACTGTTTCGCTCTTTTGTTTGAGAGTAATTTGAAGGCAATTGGTGCATTCTCCGAAAAGTTACGAGTGGAAAACTTAAGTGTTTTGACTGCGCGCGAGTGGGCAAGGTTTATCGAGAAATTTTTGTAACTTTCAGAAAACCGATAGGGTGTTGTTTATAATAAGAAGATAGAAAATGTTTTGCACTTTCATTTGAGAGTAATTTGAAGGCAATTGGTGCATTCATCGAAAAGTTAAGAGTGGAAAACTTAAATGTTTCGACTGCTTGCGAGTGGGCAAGGTTTATCGCGAAATTGTTGTAACTTTCAGAAATCCGATAGGGTGTTGTTTATAATAAGAAGATAGAAAATGTTTTGCACTTTCATTTGAGAGTAATTTGAAGGCAATTGGTGCATTCTTCAAAAATTTACGATTGGCAAACTTAAGTCTAAAGTCGCGCGAGGTGGACTCAAGAAATTCTCAAGAAATTTCTGTACTTCTCGCAAAGTGTTTCTTGAAATGTATCCGCTGCGGCCTGCCGGTTTGACTTGTGCTATATTTACGAATCAAATATACATACGATCCATCTTTGAATCAATACCTCCTGCTCATTCAATTGAAGGGTGGAAAGCTTTAGTGGACTACTTTCAATGGATTTCCTATGCAAGTAGTCCACTAAACCTTTCCACCCTTCAATTCTTATTGAGGTTATTCAACTGTAGTTATTGACAACCTTCATGTTTTCTCATGATTTTTACAAACCAGATTTGAAATATCGATTTTACCCTAGATTATACATTTTTCCCCTTACCCTAGACTGTACTCTAGGAGGGGTCTAATTACCCTAAACTAGGGTAATTACCCTAGGAGTGGAAGCACTGGGCTCACGCGCGTCGCGCCTCACGAATTCGATCAGAGCGAATAGGGAACTTCGTGCTCACACACCCAAATATGAGGCACTGTGGTGACCTCGTCTACATGAGTCGCGCCTCACGGCCGAAATGTCCCCTAGTGTAAATACCCCTTAACGCGTTGTGTCTCGACCGAGCTGAAGAAGGCGTAGCGGGCGTCCAGTACCTGTGCTCTTAGAATTGGGCGCCAAGTCCTGATGTGATAATGTACATGGGAAAATTATACACGAACGTGAAGAACATAAGACACATTCTCATTGAGTGTCTAGGAGTACAACACCAAATGGATGGAACGAGTTGCGGTCCATTCTTACTGGCATTTTTGACGTCCGTGGTAAATGGGGAAAACCCGTGCCTCATCACTTATGTGAAGGAGGAAATGCGTTCCCATATCAAATATTGTCTTGATGAAAAGTGTATAATCCCCTTCCCTTCGTTGAAAAAAAGCGAAAAATTTCACGATAAAAGAGGGGAAAACTATTGGACTGTACGGACCGGAAGAACAATTAGCCTAGAAATCACCTGTCGAACAATTAGCCTAGAAAAATAACTTGGCTCTCTCGAATAGTGTAGGTTATTTCATGCGGCTAGTATATTTCACTAATGAGATTCCTTCAAATGAGCTAGATTATGCAAATTATGAATCTTAATATACATTTATGGCGAAG
The DNA here is from genome assembly GCA_030386875.1 of Morinoia aosen. Lineage (NCBI taxonomy): Eukaryota > Metazoa > Arthropoda > Malacostraca > Amphipoda > Talitridae > Morinoia > Morinoia aosen. The sequence continues at coordinate 46,092,794 of CM059559.1, forward strand.
AAATATCAAGTGTCTTAGGTTTTAAGTTCATCCATCAGTGTCTCGTGAATACAAGCCGCTCCACGAGCATATAAAAACCAAAACTGCTAGAGAATGGAAGGAAAAGGAAAATGTTTCACGTCACACCTCAAATCTCTGTTCCTTAGCCTGCAAAGTGCAGTTGATTATGAAACCATAATTAGGTTCATATCTCACCTATGCGTAGAATCTTTTTAGCTCTTTCTTACTCATAAATGATAAGAATTTATTACGGTACCTCTATTTTATCACACGTACCCTTGTCTGTCTGTTGTTAATGAGAATACGGAGAGGATGAAAGAGTTGTTACTCTGAAACTGTAGCTTGATTTTCATGAAATGCCCGTTATAAGATTTGAAATTAACTCACTTTCACATTCTTTAAGTCTTTATCATTTATATATTAGTTATTTCTGTCGACTATTAACAGCAGCGAAGCCGTCAGTTCAATGAAGCAGGGCGACGGTCTTTTGCATTTTTACCCTTATTATCCTATTTTCTGTACTTGTGTTTTTATATATGATTTTTGGTCGAAGAAACTAAATCCTAGAGTCATGAAGATTAATGCTCTGATTATATTTAGCACTGAACCTTTAATAAGGACTAACTACCTAATTCACTAGCCAGATTACACATGCTTATTGCTTCAAATGAGAATTATCAATAGCTCCAGTGAGCTTCACATGTTTCTGTTTCACTTGACTATAAATAGAAGAATGAAAAATATCTAAGCTAAGCAGAGGTTTATGGAAACAAATTTTATTCCCATCTATAATATGAGCAAGCTCTGAAATTCATTGTGCAAGCTTAAGTGTTTACTTGTTTCTTGATGTGTGCGTTGTGCTACATTTAGTATAACTCATTTTTCGGCTAACCTTGTCTCTATGTATTCTAGTAGCGTTTTGTGACATAATTGTTCCAGAAAGATTGTAGAATATCATAAAATAGCCATGTGGTATAGGTTCTGCCGCCGTGCGGCAAGGACCCGGGATCGAATCTCGGCGCAGGCAGTGGCGATTTTCTCTGTTGGGTATAGGAGAAAAATTCCAAGCACAATACCCCACTCTACCCAGGTGTCTGAAATGGGTACCGGTCTTGACCGGGGGAAAGCGTCATGGCGTCCTGGCGTTAGTTATAAGGCATTTGAAAATCCAATGTAAAAGGTGATATGTATCAGGCTTGATTGGAAATAAAGCATCTGTAGATGCCTTCATTATAAAAAAAAAAAAAAATACTGGCCCTTAATAAATATGGCGTAATTCGTATCCAAACATGTTTACGTGGCTGGATCTGAGGAACCATGGACAATTGCAACTTTCTATTCTTGAGCATGGAATAATACTATTTTTTTCTTATAATAAAGGCACAGTGCGGCCCAAATTTTAGCCTCACTATTACGGCAAGCTGATTTTTGGCAGTTTGCCTTTATAGCGGGACTGGAAATAAAGCCTTCTCACTACACGAAAAGAAAACTGGATTTTAAACAGTAACAACGACGAGCTTCGGAAAACGAGCGGGCAGATATGAAAAAGGACACGCAATCAACTCGTCTCGGATGATGAAGAAATTATAATTTCGTCGTCGATGACCGACCCGTGCTATTTGAAGCTTAGAAATTGGACTCAGCGGAAAATGAGACTTATTGGCCGACCTCGCTGCCTGCTCCCCACGAGGGCGCTACAATTTTCATCTCCAGCCTGTATGTGGTTTCAAATCATTCTTGACTTATGTGAGAGAAGAACAAAAAATAGATAATATCGATATTATCGGTGAAATTAAAGCGAGCTAAAAATATACAAGAATGAGCAAATAACGTTAACGAATGGGTTACATAAAATCGGAACTAATAACCTAGTATATATCTAAGAGGTCCAAAATGTCATATATGAAGTTTTGAATAGCTTTATTAGGTTTCCTCAAAGCGTTACTGCCGAAATAGAAAGTTAGTATCAAGTTCTTAGTTGGAAAAGACCCCTCCTAGAGAGTCAAGGGGTCTTTCTCATCCCTCACGGGGAGGAAGGAAGGAAATCTGTGAGTGCTTTGGAAGGCTGGAGATAAAAATTGTAGCTCCCTCGTGGGGAGCAGGCAGCGAGATCGGCCAATAAGTCTCATTTTCCGCTTTCGACAATCATTTCAAGTCCAACTATGAATCGGGAACATATTGAGACTGTATTTATAGAACTAACGAAAAATGTTAAACGGATTATACTTGGGACTGTATTTAGGCCCCCAACAGCTTGGAACGCCTCTTTTCTGAACGAGCTTCAGAGGATAATATCTCAGTTTAACAAGTCTCTATACAATGGCAAAATAATCTGCGGGGATTTCAACTACGATCTTCCACAATATGAAAGCTGTGAGCAAATCTCAGACTTCATAAATGTTTTTCAGTCTAACTCCTTCCTTCCAATCATCACGAAACCTACACATGTTACATTTGAATCCTCTACGTTACTCGATAATATTTTTAAGTTAGATCCGACTGATTTTCTTACAGGAATAATAATTTCTGACTCATCTGACCATTTCCCGGTGTTTCTCATCAATAAAAATGTCTAAAGTCTCTGCACCAGCCCACAGGCTGAGACTTTTTCATATCGTTGTGTAAACGAATTTAACTTGGGAACAATGCGAACTGTTCTAGAAGAATTAATGCCGTCATTGGACATCTATGAACTGGACAACAATGGGATTAGCATTGATGAAGCAATAATAAATTTGACTGAAATTATAACGACCGCATCCAACCTGGGTTGTCCAATAATAACCCGCACAATTACGCCAAAAATAGACAAAAGCCTTGGACTACTGAAGATATCGTGATCAATATAAAGAAACGTCAAGCGTACCTAGCCTTACTATACGAATGACGAATATCTAAAGTAACGTATAACAGATTCAGGAATCATGAGACAAATCAAATACGAACATCGAAGCAAAACTACTTTACGCGAAAATTTACTGAATACAAAACTTATATTAAAAAAACTTGGCGCCTGCTTAATTCATGCTATAAACCGAATAATAATGCTACAAAAACAATTGAGTCCATCGTTTGCAAAAATGTGAAATGTCACGAGAAAAAAAGATATTGCAACAGAGTTTACCAACTTTTTTCTAAATATAGAGAAAAATATAGCCGATAGTGTCTTTAGTAAGCCTACAGACCACTTGCAATACATGGACCATGTCCGTGGACACAACTTTTTCTTTTTCACCCAACTAATCCCTCCGATGTTATTACGTGCATAAACAATTTGAAAAATTAAATGAAGTGGATTAAAAACGTTTTTGGTTGAAGTTCTTAAGGCTATAGCTGGTATAATAGCACCGTGCATTTCTAATATTATCAACCAATAACTTTTTCAAGGTACCTTCTCCAACTCTCTCAAACTTGCCAGAGTGACCCCTATTTTTAAAAATGGTGATGAAAATTGCATTGATAACTATACACCTATCTCTGTACTGCCAATTATTTGGAAAATATTCGAAAAAATTGTGTATAAAAAAGCATTCTTATTTTGAACAAAAATCTTTTCTCTACGACAAATAATAAGATTTTCGTTCTAAGTAATCGACGACACAAGCCGTATTAAATCATTTACAGTACCTTCATTCTAATATAGATGAAGGAAAGCTTGTTTTCTCCGTATTTCTTGACTTTTGAAAAGCATTCGATTGTGTGGTCCATAACATATTACTCTCGAAACAACACTGTTATGGCATTGGAGGGAGGGGGGGGGGGCCCGTGATTGCTTCAAATCATACCTAACAAATCGGAAGCAATACGTTGTCATTGGCGACGCAAAATCAGACCCACAGACAATTGGCCATGGAGTTCCACAAGGATCTGTCCTTGGACCTCTTCTATTTCTGATTTTTATCAATGATATTGTGAAATCTACATCATTTTTCAAATTCATACTTTTTGCCAATGACAGCACGCTTTCTGCGGTCCTTCCGAACCAAAATCCTGCTATGATTGCGGAGAGTATAAATAATGAACTCCATAAGGTTTCATTGTGGCTTAAAAGTAATAAAATAAGCCTTAATATCGATAAAACAAATTATATGAAATTCCCACACGAGAAAATATTTCTCCCTCATGCATTAAATTTGGCGAAGGTGAAATCGAAGAAACCAACTCATGCAAGTTTCTGGGCATCATAATAGATAAACATCTGACTTTCAAAGAGCACATCGCTCATATTAGCTCTAAATTATCAAAATCCACCGGAATCCTAAAAAAGTTAAAAATTACCTGCCTGAAACAGCTTTACAAATGCTCTACCGAACACTCATTCCACCATACCTGCATTACCGAATAGAAGCATGACACGGAACTAATAAAAATAACAACAATATAATTTTTACTCTGCAAAAAAAAGCCATCAGAGCGGTAAAGAATCTAGAATATGATGCTCACACAAATGATTCATTCAAAAATTTACAAATACTCAAACTTTTGGATCTCTACGAAATCTCCATTTGTAATTTCATTTACAAAACATTAACAAATGATGGCGACAATAGCTGTCGCGTTTCTTTGCGGATTATGATCTTCGCTACAGCAACGCGGGTTAACGGGCGAGGACGGACAAAAAAGGGGCTTGTGACTCTTTCTTCATTTCGGAATCCGTGAGGCCGTAAACTGCACAAACAGGTTTAGTTCAGACTCGAGCCAGCAATTGCATGACAAGAAAACTCCAAATTTAAGATCATAGTCGACTGACCAATTAATGTATATGGTACCGCATAACAAGGAAGGAATTTCATACCTCGAAGGTATATGAGTGGTAGCTGAGTAAGACACGAAGAGCGACTAAATAATGCTAGAACTAGGTATGATATTTTAATGACAGAAGAGCGATAAGAGAGTGGCCATGAGACATTGTCATGGGAGACAATGACAATTCATCAGGGAAGAAATAAGTCTCTCTAGTCGAGGAACACATTGCCAAGAACACCCTGCCAAAGAACACATTGCTAGAAAACACATTTAAAAAAACACATTTGTAATACACGCACAGGACCAAAGGAGGACAACCTACTCACACACACATTGATTACAACGTTTTTAGCGTCTGAGTCAGCACGTTAACATCTCAGACTTTCAAGATAAGAAGCACATTTCATTCTCTACCTGGAGACTCGTTAACTTGTTATAATCTTTAGGCTATCAGATATGTGCACTGTGTTCAGAGGAAGACAGCACGTTACACTAATTTTAAATTTAGGTACCGGCTTCCTCCGACTGTTTGCACAATCAAGTGCTACAAAGGCAATGGTTGCAACCTCGATAGAACAATCTGACAACGCTTTAGAATACTTACAGACGGTGGGGGAAGGTCCCTCACGCTAGAAAAACTCGGAATAGCCTATTTCAACCTACAAGAGGAATGACTACTTATTTTTCTTTGCTCTACCTGTGGGAAGGGAAATGATTAAAGATTAGGTCTCTGATGCAGGGACAAGCTACTTAGGTTATAGCAGATCAGTCATTGTCAAGAAATCCTATTATTAAGAATAAAAACGGCTATCTCATTGACCAGCCTAATACTGAAAGGTTTGACACGACTCGCTAATTTTTAAATGACTTAATTTAATACAGGGCAACAAGTACACATTGACCAACGTCGCCTTGAAAACACAAATCACATGGGCTAGTGGTCTCATAAATTTCTGTGCCTATTCTCAGTCTACTTTTGAGAATGCTTTAACTCTAGGCTTCCACCTTACTGACTGGCGCAACTTGCCCAGCACAGCTCATAGGTGAGGAGCCAACAGACTGACAAAATATTTTACTTTATTTTTATATCTTTTCTTAGTAAAATTTTGAGCTATGCATGTTCGAGTTGTGATGGGTTAAACACACTCTAGCGTGCACCATCTGAGTTGTCAAATCTTAGCATGAGAATGCACATATTAAGCCTAACCTCAGAGTCAAAATCATTTGACGGGCAAATCTGTAAAATCACACATTCAGTGTTCTGCTAGAATACTGTTAATCTAGAATTTGACTTATTTCTAGCATTACACTGCAGCACACTGGCTATAGAACGCACTAGATTCACAACATCACAACGGCTAGTCTGGCTCAATGTGGGTGGTTTGCCGGCTGCCAGAAACACCCTTGAATGCTCTAGGAACCGGCTGTTCACCGCTGTCAAACACGAAGATACACTGTGGCAATCGACGATATAGCTAGTTCAAGGACACTTTTAGATTTATAATTGTAGAAGACTCGCCTCAGTAACATTTTTCTTAGTACCGTACTGTACGATTAACGCTGTAATCGCACCTGAAATTCTTAGCCCAGGCATACGAGAATAGAATGTCGACAAGTTAACAGCCTAGGTCTTCCGATCATTCGAAACGTGTTAATAAACGGTAACCATCGTCTCGAATCATCTTAAATTCCCAAAAAAGCAGAAAACAAAAAATGATTTTCTACAGTTTCGAATCAACTGCCTTGCTGAATAAATGTCTAAACAGGACGAAGACGCAGGTTCCTCTCGCCATCCACCTGGTAAAAAACCTTCATCCACGTCGAAAAAAGATGAAGACGCAGATCCATCGAGCCAGCCACCTGCTGCTAAACTAGCATCCGTTAGCAGGAAGATGCATGAAATTGAACGCTTACTACGTGGAAAGAGCAGGGACCTGCCGAAAATTAAAACAGAATTTACTGAATACCTGTTAAGGGTCGACCGATTGTTTGAAGCATGCACCGACGAGAACGATTTACTGGGGCTGGAACCGCATAAGAACAAAATTAATAACTTCCGCCAAGAAATGGAAAATCTATTCAGTCAACATCGAGACATTCCGTCTTATAGCGGTCATCCTACGAATACGATGAAAACAAGATCTAATCCTTCTTCCTGCTCTGTGAACTATCCATTATTAAGCCATTATATAAATCTGGTGATATCGACATAGCGTCAAACTACAGACCAATCAGTCTCCTGCCTGTTATGTCCATAATATTAGAAAAAGTAATAACAAACCAGCTCTCGTCTTACATAGACGAGTCACATCTACTGCATCGCAATCAATATGCTTACAGGAGGAATACCAGTACTCAGGACGCCCTGTTAAACATAACAGAAAAAATTTACAATGATATTGACCAAAACAAATTAACTCTCTTACTATTGCTTGATCTCTCCAAAGCTTTCGACAGTGTTGAGCATAAGAAACTTCTACAAAAAATTTCAAACCTCAATAGGCACTCAGTGGTTTGAAAGCTACCTACGAAACCGCTCTCATGCAGTGTGCTTGAATAACAAAATGTCATCATTCATACCAAATAATTTTGGCGTTCCTCAAGGTTCAATCATCGGCCCACTCCTATTTTCAATTTTCATCAACGATTTCCCCACCATGCCGGCAAACACAAAAATCTCAATGTATGCTGATGACGTACAAATTGCCATGACAAGCTCAACAGCGGATTTAACAGAAACAGAAGCCAACGCTGAAAACCTTCTGAGAAATCTGAAATTGTGGTATGACCATAATGGCCTCAAACTTAACGCAAGTAAAACGCAATGCATTATTTTTGGATCACAGAATGCGACTGAAAATTTACCACCATTCGAGCTAACATTTGGAGACGATACACTTAAACCAGTCGATAAGGTTAAAAATCTGGGTGTTTGGTTTGACAAAAATATGACTTTCAATTCACACGTTGAAACAATGTGCAACAAAATTAACGGAACCTTAATGTTCTTTCATGGTATAAAGAACACACTTGACGAAAAATCTAGATTATTAGTGATTCAGTCTTTAGTTTTATCGCGTCTGGACTACTGCAGTCTTGTGTGGGGAGATTTACCTAAATGTCGTCAGGAAGAGCTGCAAAAATGTGTTAACTTCGCCGCCAAAGTGGTATGCAAAGGAAATTTCAATAAATACGATCATGTCACCCCTCTTTTAAGAAAACTCGACTGGATCCCAATACCAAACAGATTCATGATCCAGAAAGCTCGACGAGTATTCTCCTCTCTGTACCTCCCCCAAAGTAATGCAGAGGTGGTAAAATTTTTTCCATCTAATATCCCAAACGAAAGACCAAACCGGAGGAACGATGTTTTAGTCAGCTACCGTTCAACTAACATGGGACAAAAAGCTCTCTCAGTTTCTGGAGCTTTTTTGTGGAACAAGCTTCCCCAGCATATCAAAAACTCTAAAACTGGAAAAGAATTTAGAGTAAATGTGTCACGTCATTTTGCATCTCTGTCATAGGGCCTGAAGCATTTCGGTGTGAACTTCCCATCTATCAGAAATTTTAATTTTTCCTCAAATTTCTGTTATAAATTTATAAACTATTTCATCTTACGTTTGCTAAGCGATTCGTATATTCATCTTACTTATTTCTGTCGACAACAATGAGCATCACATCCGTCAGTTTCAGTGCAGCAGAACGAACGTTCTTTCCATAATTAGGAGTATTTCCTCATCTTTATTTTGTTATTTCTTTCTCTTTTCTGTATTAATATTTTAACGTTCGTATGACAAATATACCATGAAATACATTTTGTGTGTACACCAATAAACAGGTTTATAGATGTAAGGGTTGCGCAAAGTTTATAATGAATTAAATTTTTGGCTAACGTTGTCTCGCTATTTCAAAATCATTCTCGAAGATGTTTTCAATCGATTTTCGGCTGAGCTGGGGGAAGGGGTAATTTAAGCATTGCATTTAGTTTTTTTTTTCTTTTCCGTGCGTTCAGCGCACACTAGCACTGAACTTTCAAATCGGAAAAAACTCTAAATTTCTGTAATTAAAAATATCACTTTGGATCAAGGCCTAATCTTCCTATATGTTCCAATTTTTGTGAATGTTCTCCACTCAGATGTGATATCCGGCCACAATGTTACTCCATTTTATCCCACGTACACATGTCCGTATAATGCTGAAGAGTTGTGTTGCTTCTTGACTATAACCTGATTTTTCTTAAAAATTTCTGTGAAGAAATTAAAAACCAGCTCATTTTTATGTTTTTCGAATTCTTCTCTTCCTTTTAGTTATTTTTTTTTGCGAAAAATTTCTTAGGATTACTGTGAGCTCAACTGTCATTTTCTGTGTAGTAGATGGTAGGTTGCTTCTATCTTTTATCTTTTATATGTATTTTTTTCTAATATTTCATTTTCAATAAGTATATATATTAATATGTGTGTGTACGTGTGTAGGTATATTTATGTATCTACATAAATAGATATACATGTTTCCATTTCATTTCTTTATGCAAAAACCATTGGGTGAATAAATTTTATTGCAATAGCGAAATGATTCAAAAATAGATCTATCACTTCCACAGAGGGCGTTTCTGTAAATCGGATTAATGTCATATATAATTAATGAAATAAAGTGCAATTTGAGCATATGAATCGTAGAAAAATTATCTTTCTGGCCGTATGTTGTACAAGCTATGAATTTTGATATTGAATATATGTTTGTTTACCCATTTCTACCAATATTTTGTAGATATTTGTCAATCATGAGTGGCAACCGGCTTACACTGCATCTCTATTTTATCCCATGTACTCATGTCCGCATGATGTGGTGAATATCGAGAAGATATGAAATATGTTTTTGGTGGTGATAGGGCTTTGCATATTTTTAGGTCATATTTTTCATTTCTCATTCAACTACCCTTGACTGAGGTAGACTATTGGCACGTCACGTATGGTTTGTCTATTAGTGCGCTTCGTATATTTTGTCTATTAATATGCCTCGTATGGTCTATCTATTTTTTTCACCTCTGATAGCTTGTCTGTTAGCACACCTCGTATAGTTTGCCTATTATTATTATGCCTCGTATGGCTTATCTATTTGTACACCTCGGATGGTTTGTCAATTAGTACTCCTAGTATAGAACTTTTGTTAGACTACTAGCACACCACGAATGGTTTATCTATTAGTAGCCTCGTATATTTTGTCAATTAATATGCCTCGAATGGTCTATCTACTTGTACATCTCTGATAGTTCTTTTACTAGTACACCTCGTATAGTTTGTCTATTATTATGCCTCGTATGGCTTATCTACTTGTACACCTCGGATGGTTTGTCAATTAGTACTCCTCGTATGGAACATTTGTTTTAGGATGCCCTATATTTAAGAAATTTTAAAAGCCAATATGTTGGCATGTATCTCATGTGACAACTTGGAAATAAAGATTTTTTCTTTCTTTTTTTTCTGGTGTTTCCTCCACGTCGTTTGCTCGCGTTAAGCTCGCCGAAAGGAAGGCTAAACTGGCAGCCGAAGTATTACACTTCAGGAAACTGGAAGAACTAGAACAACGACAATTGCGATTAAAATTTGAAATTAAAAAGGCTGACCTAGAAAAAACTCAGCTCGAAACTAAACTGCTGGAAGCTGAATTAAACAAAATCGAAAAATTGGACGACACGTGTTGCGGTGACGAAATCCAGGACTCTCGTCGAGAACTGGACGTAGATAAAAAATCTGCTCCTCAAGTTCTACTCCGGAGTACCGACCAAATCGCCGATGTTCTGTCTAGACAAAACGAAATTTCTCAAGCCCTCGTCAAACAACAAGAGCAATTATCTCTTCCCAAAAAGGACATAGAGGCATTCGACGGGTCAGACATCACAAAATTCAAGGTATTTATGAAGAAATTCGAGTCAATTATCGAATCCAAATGTCAATCCGAAATTGAAAAGTTGACCTATTTGGAGCAATTCACTAGAGGAAAAGCTCTTCAACTAGTACAAACCTGTTCTTCTTGTGATGAATCACTCGGATATTCAAAAGCAAAAGAACTCCTTCACAAAGAGTACGGAAACGAATACAAAATTGCAAATGCATATTTAGAATCTCTGTCAGCGTGGCCTGGAATAAAGTCTGAAGACAAGGACAACCTTCAGGAACTTGCAAACTTCCTGCTCCGCTGTAAACACTATCTAGAAAACAGAATAATTTCTAATCAGTTGGACAACCCTAAGGAAATCATGAATGTCGTCATGAAGCTTCCACTCAGACTGAGGGAACGCTGGAGAGTTAAAACCTTCAACATTTCAAAGGACAACAGAACTGTTATTTTTAATGACCTGTTCAACTTTGTTCAAGACGAATCAAGCATACTAAACCAGCCTCTGTTTGGAAGAATTTCGGATGCCATTTCTGCGAAAACGCAAAGTGAAACAGAACCTAAATTCAAAACCAAATCCTTACTACAATCATCGAGCAGTGGATTGAATCCGGTCGAGAAATTTTGCGAATATTGTCAAAAGTCTAAACACGATATCTCGTACTGTTTCCTGTTTAAGAAACTTTCCTTTGATGCCAAATCTAATTTCGTGAAATCAAAAGGCTTATGCTTCGCCTGCTTATCTAAGGGGCATACTTCAAAGGACTGCCTCCAAAAAATATCATGTTCCATTTGTAAGCAAAAACATTCATCGATTATGCACAACGCGAAAAGGTCTGTCGGTATTGAAAAACCACTTCCCCACTCCTGCGTCATCGACGATGCTGCAGCGTCCTCTAAAGACTTTAGCTCGCAAGTCAAGCCAAGCGTCAGAACCAATTGCGTCACCGAAATGAGAGAACATAGCCCAAAACCTATATCGTGTCCAATAGTTCCTGCCTACATTTCAGCAACAAACAATGAAAGTAAAATATTGGTCAATGTTGCTTTGGATCCACATTCATCAGATTGCTGGATTCGAGAGGATCTTGCCAAAGTTTTAAATCTGGAACGAGTGCCCACGCAAGTAACACTAGCTACCATGCAAGATAAGAATAAAAATGTAAATGTAAACGTTGCTTATCATCTACAAATCGAAAACTTTGAATTGAATAAGAAAACAGAAATTACAGTTCTGTACACTCGATCAACGGATTCATGGCCCTTTACTGACAAGGACATACCCTATCGTACGGATATTGAAAGTTTTAAACATCTGTCGGACGTTCCGTTTAACTTCGTGAACTCGGAAGTAACTCTCCTGATCGGGATGAATATGCCAGGCCTCTTGAAACCTCAAAAAACTGTGGATGGAGGCTGGTCTCAACCCTTCGCTGCACTGTATTGGCTTGGATGGGCCATAAACGGGCCTACTACTCGAAACGAACAAAGAAAAACTTGCCTTCGGTCTAAATTGGAGGAAATCGAAAAAAAACTGGAAAAGTTTTATGGTCAAGATTTCATTGACGACTCAATCGGACGCTCTCAATCTGTTGACGATCTGAAGTGGCAACAAATCATTGAATCAAGTTTACGAAAATTACCAAATGGTCTTTAGGCAGAATTGAAAACCTTCTCCTCAGTGAGGACGGCCGAAATCGTACTGCTAGAGTACGCGTTAGCAAATATAAAGACGGAACCGAATCACGACTAGGTTCCAAGTTGATTGTGCGCCCTATTTCTAAGTTAGTTCTGTTAGCTTCTCTTTAAATGAATTTTTTCTTTTATGTGAATTTGAATGCATGTTCAATAAAACAATTGAAATCCCTGCATTCAAATTGAGGGCCGGTGTAGAAGACTCGCCTCAGTAACATTTTTCTTAGTACCGTACTGTACGATTAACGCTGTAATCGCGCCTGAAATTCTTAGCCCAGGCATACGAGAATAGAATGTCGACAATTTAACAGCCTAGGTCTTCCGATGATTCGAAACGTGTTAGTAAACGGTAACCATCGTCTCGAATCATCTTAAATTCCCAATAAAGCAGAAAACAAAAAATAGTTTTCTACAATAATTTTTTAACATATCACACTAAAAAGACACAGAAACTTAAGATAATCCGGGAACCTGTTCCTCCCACGCACTTCAACCAAATAGAACGCTGGCGTCAGTCTTGCGGACCAGCGCGGATCCGCAAAATGTTGCCTGATAAAATTTTTAAAATTTCGCGTCTTGTAAGACGCGACAATAGCCTGAAACAATTATTAACTGCGAAAACTGGTCATCACGACCATTTAACCCGAAATAGAAGTTAATTCATGCTTCCGTATTATTCGAAGGCTCGGTCACAACACAGCATCTTCTTCATTGGAACTAAAACTTGGAACTCAATACCTGCGGAAATCCGTGAAAGTAAAGGGCCGTTTACACTGGTCTACATTTTGCTGCAGGCTCACGTGTAGACGCCTCGTGTGGAGCTTCACAAGAGACATGTGCGTTTAGACTAGACACCATTGGTGCGAGCCATGGAGCGCGCGCTGCTCAACAGGGCTGCCACTCTAGATATTATATACCTAGATCTAAATGTTTTTGCTGAAGCCTAGATGCAAAATTTCGAACCTAGATATTAGCTATAAAATCGATATAGTTTTTTCAGCGTGCTAGAAATTTTCAAGCCAGAATTACAATTAAGCTATGTATATAATAGATTACTGTAAATTCGAATTAGGAATTTACCATAATGGTTGTTACTACTTCATTCTTATTATATTCGTTAATTTACTTGAGCAAATTGTCTGAATAGTGAAGCAACCATATTCTGATCATGTTATGTTCAGATTATGAACGACACCAAGACGGCTATTTCACGGTTCATAAGCTAAAGCACACTATCTCCAATTGCAAAACTAGTGATGATATCAAAAAATCATGGAATAAAATGCGCATACATTATCATGAATGTATTGTGACCTCATTTTGACGAAAGACTGACCAATGATATTAGTAACAATGAGTGTCGCGTCTTACAATTATATTTTAAGACACGAAAAATTAGAGAATTTTGACAATTTTATTTCGGCAACATTCTGCGGATCCGCGCTGGTCCGCAAGAATGACGCCAACGTTTTATTTGTTTGAAGTGCGTGCGAGAAACAGGTTCCCGGATAATCTTAAGTTTCTGTGTCTTTTGAGAGGAATTTGTGTAGGAAACTCATTTATTTTACGTGTTACCTCGCTGGCTATATTTTTGAGTGTCTTCACACAACTAGTATTCGATAGCGGTGAACCGCCGGCTTCTAGAGCATTCGAGGATGTTTCTGGTGGCCGGCAAACCCACCTACATTGAGTCAGGCTAGCCTTTGTGATGCTGTGAGGTCTGGTGTTTTCTTTCAATGTAGCCAGTAAGCTGCAGTGTAATGCTGGAAGTTAGTCAGATTCTAGTTTAACGGTATCTTAGCTGAACACTGTGATTTTACTGATTTATCTGTTGAGCAATTTAAATCTGAGGCTAGGTTTAATATGTGCATTCTCATGCTAAGTTAACAGCTCAAGATGGAGAAAGCCGGAGTACCAGACAGTTTCAGGAAATGTGCGATTTTAACTGATGAATTTTCCTATTTTATTTCACTGCCCCAAGTGATTCTGTATCAGTGTCCAAATGTTTTTTCTTTTGCTCAGCAACACTTGCATAATAGTCAAGCCATATAAGCTATGTTGTCATAAAAAGTAAATATGATATTGTAAACAGTGTCATAGGCAGTAGATGTAACATGGAAAGACTGACATTTCAATTAAAAAATTTGCATTGAACCATCGTGTCAAACTCGTACCGACTTTGGAAACATGAGTTTTCCTTGTCTTTAGTTGTTTCGTGTGATTACTGCATTTTCACATTTGTACCTTTTTTTTGAACTTTGAATCCGTGTTTGTCTAATTGTACATTTACGTTCATTTCTTATCTTCAGTGATATATGTCAGATTCTCGTAATAAGCTGATGATGGGTAGTTGCCCGAAACGTTCTCAGTATGATGAAATTTTATCAGTGATTTTGCTCTCCTATTCTTATTGAAAGTAAAATACTCTGTCAGTCGCCTGGCTCCTCACCCATGAGCTGTGCTGGGCAAGTTGCGCCAGTCAGCAAGGTGGAAGCCTAAAGATGAAAAATTCTTAGGAGTAAACCGAGAATAGGCACAGAAATTCATGAGACCTAATTTTGCTGTCTCTTTTCCACAGGTAGAGTAAAGAAAAAGACAAAAAGTAGTCGCCTATTTTATGTGTTAAAATAGGCTATTCCAGGCCTAAAGTGAGGGACCTTCCCCCACCGTCTGTGAGTATTGTTGCACATATTTAATAGCCTAAAAATCATGAAACTTCCATGTGTGATTTACAAAACTAGACTTGCCTTGTCATGTACTCCATGTAGAGGATGAAATGTGCTCCTTATCTTGAGAGTTTTAAATTCTAAAAGGCTGGTCAGGACGCCAAAAAATGTTGTAATCAATGCGTGTGCGAGTAGGTTGTCCATTTTGGTCCTGTGCGTGTATTGCAAATGTGTTTTTAGAAATGTGTTTTCTAGCAATGTGCTCCGTGAGTGAAGACTTATTCTCTTCCCTGTAAATGAAACAGAAACTTCTTCTTGTTTCATGAATCTCTTCCTTAGCTTACTGTTTTGTGCACCTTATGCTTAGTTTCCGCGTTCCCTCAACTCCGTTCTAGATGGTGCCTTCCTCTTTCCTCTCTTGGGACTTCTTTGTCGTGGTTAAGGGAGGCTAAGACTTATATAATGATAATAATAATCGTAACATTGTGAATCGTCGTTGTGCCACGTCGTTACCAGGGTGGCGAATTCCCTTTTTATGTGCTACTACTCTATGGCCTCCTATGTCTCACTCAGCTATTTCTCGTGTACCCTCGAGGTATGAATTCACTTTCTTGTTGTGCGGTGCTATATGAATGGTGCCTTCCCCTTCCCTCTCTTGGAACATCTTTGTCGTGGTTAAGGAAGGCTAAAACTTTCTTATGTAATAATGAATGTTGTGTTACGAATTCCGTCACTAGAATATCATACCTAGTTCTAACTTTATTTCGCCGTTCTCTGTGTCTTGCTCAAGAAGTAGGAGATTCCTTTCTCGTTATGCAGCACCATACACATTTGATTGATCATTCGACTACGATCTTAAATTAGGATTTTCTTGTCATACAATTCCTCGTCCGAGCCTGAATCATACCTGTCTGTGCAGATTTACGGGTCGTTTGGATGAGAAATAAAACCGAAGAAACCGCGAGTTCTTCTTGGTGTCCTTGCGCATTCCGTTCTATTTTGTGCCGAAACGAAGATCACAATTCCGTTAGCGCACAACAATACAATGAGTTCAGTTTATTGTTGGATGGAAGCAATGATATTTCTATCGTGAAACTACTTGGTGTATCAGTTATATACTAAAGCAATGCATCTAATAAAGTAGAATCAACTTACTTAGTAATTGCAAAATTATTAAAAGTGATGAAGATAGCGGTGTGAAAGCCTTAAAACAATTATTGATAAGTAGGAATCTGAGCATTGATAATTGCAATGCAATAGAGACTGACCTTCCTACTCGCAACACGTGTGAAATTGAAGAATATTTGGATACCAAGCTTATTAGGGTGAATTGTGCGCAGCCAATTTAACAAGTGGACTCAACTACCCGTATTAACGGGCCCAACAGCACACACACACTTACCGAGCACCCATCTGGGGCCTGGTAACGCTAAAAGTTAAGATAATTAAACATTTAAGCGGAGCGTCAAATAGCAGGAGTCTCACCTGAAGATCTTCGAAAACAATGTTCTGGTGAACACGTTTTCAATGTAGCCGGCTGTCCAGTACCCAAGGGCCAACTGTAGCGAGGGCTGTAAGCCGAGTTACGCGCAGCACACAACTGGAACGTGCGCCCGCGATCACGGCCGTGTTCAATCTGACGTGACAGGTTCCGGTTGTCACGCACATCAGCTTGCCCGAATCCTTCGCTATGGCTTAGGACTCGTACAGGAAGAGCAGACGAACGTTTTAGTGTTAACGTTTATATTTTTCGCCGTAGACGTGAGGACCCCCGCCATTGCTCCGCTTAGCCGTAAAATTATCAGCTTTGTTAATTTTTAGGCTTATTATAAGGAGCACAGTCTGTGCCCCTTATTGCGGAAGGCCTTGTGTGCCCTATAGACTCCGCAAAGGATCTTAGCGTACGAACAATGACTGGAATCCCGACACAATCCCGGCAAGAGACAAAACGGAGTTTTCATGAGAAATTTCCGTTACATAGATTTAGACATTTAAACATTTTAATATATTGATGTTACTTTCCAGAGGAAGCATAGAATGAACACCAATTACATTTAAGCGCATAGTTATTTTAAGTGCAAAAAAGTAGGTAATGACATTAGAGGTGCCCTCGCCTGTTTAATTTGCAAGCTTGCTACGTTGCTGGCGAGCTGCCTGCCGCCTAGGACGTGCAGCTGCCTCGATTTCAGGTTTTTCGGAAGTTTCAGAGGAATCTGATTCCAAAGAATTGTGCTGATCTCTGGGGCGTTCAATAGAAAAAGAACTACCCTCACGAGAAAAAGAACACCCGGGAGGCTCGAAAGAAGGATGTAACTCTTCACTCGAACTTCCCTCTGCGCTTTCCAACCCCTCCTCTGAAGCAGTATCAGAAGCAGCTAACTCCAGGGGGTAAAGTAAAGAAATTTTAACGGCAACCTCGGAGTTATCAGCCTTTACAATTTTAACGACCCGTACCTTACAATCGCGTCCAGGAAGTAGCGCGATGATACGGACTAAAGTCCAAAATGGTCTAGGTCTTTTAGGTTTAGGTTAACATCGGCATCTTTGGGATGCTTTATTTCCAATCAAGCCTGATACATATGATCTTTGCATTGGTTTTTCAAATGTCTTATAACTAACACTATATATAGGACACCATGACGGTTCCCCCGTAAAGCCGGTATTCATTTCCGACACCTGGGTTGAGTGGGGTATTGTGCTTGAGCTTTCCCTTATACCCAACGGGGAAAATCTCCGCGCCAGCGCCGGGATACCAACCCGCGACCCCAACATACGAGTCCGATCCCTTAACCACTGTACCACGGAGAGCACTAGGGTGCCTTAATAGGACAACCTGACCTACAGACAAAAATTTATTATTCAGAGGTAACGATTTAAGAGGATATGGACCTCTTAGGGTGATTAAATACTGAGAGTACCAGAGCTCCCTAAACTTGGCCACCATGACGTCGCGTCTCTCAAGCGCGGAGAGCAGAGCTATCGACGGTCATCGTCCTCGGTTTCTATCACATCCTACACTATAGCACAGTATAGGTTTCACATAGACATAGACACAACATAGTAATAGACATCAAGTTAGGTAAAATAGTTTACTCACCTCTTGGATACCTTACAACATAAGATACTCAGATACCAGAATGTGGTTAGCGAGAGCAGAGCGGAGATAGATGGGAATATATATAGAATAGAATAGGATAGAATTAGTACATTAGTTTAGAAATTAAGAAGTTAGATACCAACCACAGTAGGTAATTTATGTACACACTCGGTCAACATTTACTTGTTGTCGAACCTGAGTTCACTGGCAGACTGCTGCGAGTGTTGCCCTCTCGAGCGTTGCCAACTATTGGTCTCTCTAACTAGAACTTACACTACTCGCTATATTACACCCCTCCCTCCTTAATTAGAAACCCCCCCTTGTATCCCCAGTCCCCTTATTCAATATAGTCAATCCTAAAGGTCCATTCTCACCACAGGCTTCCGAGCTCGGGTAGACCTGCGCGAGATGCTAGCGCTTGGAGGCTCGTGCATCCTAGCCTCCTGGGTGGGAATCGGGTAATCAGGTGTTTCGGAGTCAGGTTCATGGGTCGGAGGTGGTGGGTATGAATTTTGAGCAGGTTGTGGAAACACAACGGTTTCCTCCGTAGGTTGTTCCAAGGGTTCAGGGATGGTGTTCGAGCAGGTAATAACTTGGTCCTGGTGTCGACGAACGACCTCTCCTCCCTTCAGTTGGCACTTGTAGGATACCGGGTCCGTTTTCTCAATGGTGGTAGCGGGGGTCCATTTTGGGGAGCCCGGTGTGTATTGACGGACCATCACAGGTGCCTCAGGTAGTATGTCAACCGCACGAGACCCTGAGTGGTATCTTTTCTGAGCGTCTTGGCGTTGAGCGACCTTGGACGCGATTGCTCCTGATGGCCAAAGTAGATCAAGACGGGAGCGAACTTTCCTGCCTAACATCAGTTCGGCGGGCGTAACACCTGTTGTCGTGTGAGGTGTTAGCCGATAGTTGAACAGGAACCTGTCTAGTGCTAGGCGTAGGGGTTCCGTTGACTTCCGTATATTCTTCTTGAAAGTTTGTACCATGCGCTCTGCCAGTCCATTAGTTGAAGGGTGGTATGGTGCGCTTGTAATATGTCGCATACCACATGCCTTCACAAATTCTTGGAATTCAGCCGATGTGAAACACGTTGCGTTGTCTGAAACAATTGTTACTGGGAATCCAAATGTCGCAAAAGTGTGTTTCAGGCACAAGATCGTTTCGCTAGAAGTTGTAGTAGATGTGGGAAAATTTTCAACCCACTTAGAGTGTGCATCCACGATCACTAGATAGTATTTTCCATCCATTGGGCCCGCGTAGTCAATGTGAATGCGATGCCAAGGCTTCGCAGGCCATTCCCACGGATGGAGTTCAGCTTTCGTCGGTGCGGCTCGAGTGCTCAGGCACTCGCTGCATGACTTAGTTGTTTCTTCTAGATCTTTATCCAGAAGGGGCCACCACACGTAGCTGCGAGTTTACTCCTTCATCCTGGATGATCCAGCATGACCAGAGTGAAGTTCATCCACAATGGCTTGTCTGAGAGCTTGGGGTACAATAATTCTTGCTCCCCAGAGCACACAGCCATTTTGTGTGGACAATTCGTCTCGCCTCCTAGTATACGGAGCGAGATCAGGGTCACCAATTACCATCGAAGGCCAGCCTACTTGGCAGTATTTGTATACCTTTGAAAGTACTGGGTCCCTTAGGGTGCTGTCGCGGATGTGGGTGCTGGTGACGGGAGCTGACTCGAGGAAGTTTACTAAGGACGTCCATTCCGCAGGAATAGGTGTGGCTTCCTCGGGAGTTGTCAAGGGTAGACGACTGAGAGCATCAGCCGTGCCCAACAGCACGCCAGACCGGTGACGCAAGGTGAACTTGTAGGACTGCAGTAGTAAAGCCCACCTTTGAATGCGCCCGGATGCCATCGGAGGAATGCTTCTACCCGGATCAAATAGTCCTAACAAAGGTTTGTGGTCCGTAACCCCAGTGAAATCTTGTCCCCACAGGTAGCAATGAAATTTTCGAAGTGCGAACACCATAGCTAGGGCTTCTTTCTCAGTTTGAGAGTAGTTGCGTTCTGTTGCTGTTAGAGTTCGGGAGGCAAAATAGGCGGGGCGTTCAATCCCATCAATAAGGTGACACAGCACCGCTCCCACACCATACGCACTACTGTCAGCCACTACCACTATGGGTTTCTGAGGGTCAAAGTGGACTAGAGTCTGAGAGTCCAGGAGGGCTTGTTTAGATTTCTGGAAGGCTCTCTCCTGACTTGCATCCCATTTCCAAGGGGTTTTATCCCTCAGTAAGGTATTTAGGGGCTCCAGCATGGTTGCAGATGATTTTAGAAATTTCCTATAGAAATTTAACAGCCCCAGGTAGGCTCTCAGTTGAGTCACATTAGTAGGAGCTGGTGCCTTCTGGATTGCTGCTACCTTCTCTGCAGTGGGGTGCAATCCATCCTTGTCAATTTGGTATCCGAGGTAGGATACCTGTGGCACTCCAATTTGACATTTATCCATTCTCAGTTTTAGCCCTGCCTCCTGTAGTTTAGATAAGACTTGATAGAGACGCTTGTTGTGCTCTTTCTCATTAGTGGCACTCACCAGGACGTCATCCAGGTAGCAGAACACTCCTGGGAGGCCCTGCAATAGTCCTTCCATGGCACGCTGAAAGATTCCAGGTGCGGACGCAATTCCGAAGCTGAGACGGTTGTAGGCAAATAAACCTCTGTGGGTATTTATTACCGTGAGTTCCTTGGAGTCTTCATCCAAGGGTAGTTGAGCGTATGCCTGAGACATATCTAGCTTGGAGTATATAACTCCTCCGGCTAACCCGCTAAATAAATCTTCCACTCTGGGTATGGGGTAGGTATCAAGCCTAGTGGCTCTGTTGACTGTGAGTTTGTAATCCCCACATATTCGGATGCTTTGATCAGCCTTGAGCACAGGGACGATCGCCGCTGCCCATCTTGAGTACTGTACAGGGGTGAGGATACCTTCCTGCACCAGTCTATCAAGTTCTGCCTCCACCTTAGGTCTAAGTGTGTAAGGCACGTTCCTGGCCTTACAAAACTTTGGTGGTACGGCTGGATCTATTTCTATTTTGAAATTCCTTCCCTTAAAGCAACCTAGACCTGGTTGAAAAAGGTCGGGGAATTTATTTGCTAACTCTTCAGGGCAAGTGATCAATTTGTTGACATCATTTGAAACTATAGTTAGCCCAAGGAAATCAATCAGGTCCCTCCCCAGCAAGGCTGGCCCCTCCCTGTCTACAACCACAATAGTTGCTAGCTGAGGAACCATACCACTAGATTCACGCTGGATGTTAGCCCTAATCTCCCCACAAACTACCAGCTCAGCTCCCCCATAAGTCCTAAGCTTAACATCAGAAGGTCTCAGCTCGGGTCTTGACTTAGCTGGTATTTTAGAGTAGGTGGCCATTGAAAGGATAGACCTGGCAGCACCTGTATCTACCTCCATCTCTAATGGCACACCATTTAGTAACAATTTTATTTTGATTGGGGGTTTCATTTCCTCGGCTAAAGCAAATATTTCCCCATAGCCCCCATGATTGGGGGCTGGGTAGTCTGCACTGGTTCCATTGCTAGTTCCATTAGGGTTAGGGTGATGTTCCCTCCCCCTTTTTTCATGCATAGCATGCACAAAATTATTTTTGTTGCCTCTATCAGATTTCTGATTTGTTGTTTTAAAACAACATTTCTTAAGATGGCCTTTTTGGCCACAACCATGACAAACACTGTCTTTATAGGGGCAATCTCTACGCCAGTGCAGATTACCACAGCCGCTGCATGCTGATTTGGGGTTAGCTTGAGCCTTAGTTTTGCCCTGAGGCTTAATAGCAGTTTGCTTAACTCTGCTCTGGCCTACATTTAGAATTGAATTTGGTTGCCTCAACCCCACTGTTTCTCTCAGTGTGGTTTCTTTAGCAGTAGCTAGATCCATGGCCTTTTGCCATGTCAGGCCAGCCTCATTTAGCAAGCAATTTTGAATTTCATTACTGGACACACCCAAAATGAAACGATCCAGCAGGGTCTCTTCTAGCACTTCGTGTTTGAAATTACAGGTATTAGAAAGTGCTTTCAAGCTAGCCACAAAATCAGCAATGCTTTCCCCTTGTCTCTGGTTCCGCTTATGGAACCTAAACCTCTCAAATATCTGATTTCTTGTTGGCTTAAAATGCCGTCTCAACGCTTCCACAATCTCGTCATAAGTAGCATCAAGGACTTTCTTTGGAGACACCAGGTCTCTAATGAGCCTAGCAATTTTAGGGCCCACTAGTGAAATTATGGTGGGGGCTTTTTTATTTTCCTCTATTTTGTTTATTAAAAAATAGCAGTGTAATCTAGTTTCATAGTCTCCAAATTCTTCCTCTACAGGATTAAATTCTCCTACTGAACCTTTCAATGGCATATTGAATTTTTAGTAAGTCAAACACACTGTAAAAAAAAATTTTCACAGCACAAATAGTACAATCACTTGATCAATTTTAGTTTTCTCCACTAGTCTAGCCAGTCTAGCAACACCAGTGAGCCAGTGTTTAGAAAAACCAGTGTTTAGAAAAACAATAACAAAAAATTTCACTAGGCAAATTTTATGTTCCCTCACTAGTCAGTAGTCACTACCACTTAGTCACTTCCAGCAGTTCTACCAAATCCTCGTCGCCAATATCACATCCTACACTATAGCACAGTATAGGTTTCACATAGACATAGACACAACATAGTAATAGACATCAAGTTAGGTAAAATAGTTTACTCACCTCTTGGATACCTTACAACATAAGATACTCAGATACCAGAATGTGGTTAGCGAGAGCAGAGCGGAGATAGATGGGAATATATATAGAATAGAATAGGATAGAATTAGTACATTAGTTTAGAAATTAAGAAGTTAGATACCAACCACAGTAGGTAATTTATGTACACACTCGGTCAACATTTACTTGTTGTCGAACCCGAGTTCACTGGCAGACTGCTGCGAGTGTTGCCCTCTCGAGCGTTGCCAACTATTGGTCTCTCTAACTAGAACTTACACTACTCGCTATATTACAGTTTCCAAGTCAGGGACCTCATCGGAAAGGGTTAAAGAGTTAGAATTAGGGTAAAGCTGAAGGAATTGAATAGGCATGATAGGCAGAATAGTGTCCCCCGTCTCTGTGTAGGAAAGAGGACGTCGATTAAGATTAAGTTCATTTGACGAACGAACGTTAGGCTAGTGTGGCCCCGGCATTAGGGACACCTTTTTCGTTCGTGCAGCGAATGAAGGCAAAACAAAATTCTTCCAACGTCATGGAAGGATGAATCTCTATATGAATAGCTCTAGTTTGAAAACACGTAAATAGTAAAAGATACTCCTTTTGTTTATGGCCAAACGGGTCTAACACCCAGAAATGAGCAGAAACGTCCATTCCTGTGGTAGCAAAAGGTCTTACAAAATTAGTCCGACTGTCAGGCAAAGCTGGCGGGTCAGGATAAGAGAAAGCCTTAGCATTCACCCACTTGCATACTATGCATTTGGATTGAACGCCACGCACAGTACGCTTACAGCGCGGTATCAAGTAACCGCCCATTTTAAGTTTCTGTACAGTCGATTCAACACCCTGATGATTTAAAGTTTTATGGGTATGCAATATTAGTAGATAGGTTAGATGAGAAGAACTAGATAACAGAATAGGATTTCTAGTGTTGTAATCTAATTCCTCTGCTAAGACAATGCGACTGTTAGATCTAATTAAATTATGAGAATCAAGAAACAAGTTGAAAGATCTAACAAGCAAAGGCGGACGAGGATTCTTGGTTTCCAAGGCCTCTATCTCGCTGGCAAAATGCTCTCTTTGCATAGAGGAAATGAGGTAAAGAAACGCTCGCAGTTTAGACTCCCCCGGATCAGCGTGCTTCCAGATTGCTACAGCCCTAAAAACCTTCTCTACCACACCTAGTAGTTTGGGGTTGGAGGAAAAGCGCTCAATATCCACAATCGAAGTTTCACCTGGGTGAGCAACATTAACTGCGGTGCACGTATCGGAAACAAATTGCTGCGGAATGCATCCTAAGTGCCCTTTAGGCCACTTATCTCTACTTTCTCTGATCCAAGAAGGACCTTCTAACCATAACAATTTACATTCTAGAAACTTAAAAACCTTTATACCCCGTGTCAACATGTCAGCAACGTTAAACATCGTTGGTACATACTCATAGCTGAAAGCAGCCAAAGTCTCACATTCTAACTTCTTACGCATGGTTTCTATTTCTTTTATTCTGTTGCTTACAAATACATTTTTTCGAGGAGGTTTACCGCTCAAGAGCCAAGCTATGGTAACTTGAGAATCAGTGAGAATAGTAACTTTAGACACTTTGTAAGGAAAATTAACATCACACAGAAGAGATATGAGACACTGGTAGGCAAGAAACACTGCCAAAAGTTCAAGAGAAGGAAGAGTTCGCTGGCGAGAAGGCGAAACTTTAACTTTAGCGAAAAGTAATGCGCTGCGATCCTCTTGGACGCTCTAAATACAGGTACCAAAGGCGCTAGCACTAGCATCACAAAATACAACAAGTTGCGTTGTTTTGGTCTCAGCCAAAGTCATCCTAGGAAACTCAAAATCCCTCAACTCCGAAAACTCCCGACAACAGCTTTGCCATTCCTTACATAAATCTTCCGGAACATCCTGATCCCAACCTAGCCTCAAGGGCGTCAATTTTCTCAAAATGAGCTTACCTCGCACAGAAAAGGGCAACAAAATTCCCAAGGGATCATAAATAGACGCTACTTCAGAAAGAATTTTTCTTCGTGTTTTACACAAAGAGTCCAACTTTTTTTACAGATAGAGAAAGAAGATCAGTAGAAGAGTACGGCCCCCCACACACTACACGCGCCACGAGCCGAGCCTCAGCAAACAAGCCGAGCCCCGAGCCAGTTCGTTTAGTGTGTGGGCATGTCGAGCCGAGCCACGAGCCGCGCAATCAGGCTCGTGGCTCGGCTCGTGCTGATCTGTCACTTCCAGATATTTGGCGTGGCTTGCGGCTCGGCTAGGGTAGTGTTTGGTGGTAAATTAGCACGAGCCGAGCCTGCGGTCAGCTAAGTGCATAATGTTGACGAATTACTCTTTTTCAGAAAGTGTTTGATATATGAGGCACTATAGAATTTCAAGTGTGGTAAAAGTATATTGAATAAAAGTGAATATGGATAAGAAAAATTTTCTTGTAGAATTTATTGAACTCTATCATCAGAGTTATCCTTGTCTATGGAAAGTGAAAAGTCAAGACTATTCAAACAAAGTAAAAAAAAGAAGCATATGGTGTTTTGGTTTGTAAAAGTAGACCTTTTATTCCTTTTATTAAATGGGGTCACCATTGATAGCAATTGCAAGTACATTGATTCATCCATTCTCAAGTAATTAGCGTAGTCTCAATTCCTGGATTAACTGGCCATGAGACAGTTCTCCCCTCTTCAATAGCCAAGACTTGCACATTTTAGACCTTTTTCGAGGTTGTTTAGCATTAAGCAAATTGCAATCTCTAATATATATAGGTCATCTGAATCAGAGAAGTCCATGTTATCTCTAGAGAAAACACTTGCAAACTAATGCTCGGCTCGTGTAATGTGTGGGGAGGCAGAAGTCCCGAGCCGAGCCTCAGGCTCGGTCGAGCCTGAGGTCCGGCTCGCGGCTCGGCTCGTGGCGCGTGTAGTGTGTGGGGGCCTTTATAGTCATACATTAGAACTCTGGAGTGCACTTCGGCACTACATAGAGCAGGGTCAATTTGGAAAAGAAGTTCAGAATTATTGGACTTCCATTTGCGTAACGGAAATCCACTCTCCTCAAATGCACTATTGGCGCTTCGAAAAGTGCTAAGCGCTAGTTCAGGACTTTCTGTCGTGAACACTAAATTATCGACGTACAGCTTATTTGCCATAACGTCTCTAACTGTCAAATCAGTAATAGTTTGAGAGTGCAATTTAAGAAGATAGTTTAGAATATAAGGCGATGCAACAAACCCAAACAACAGCGTTGTATAACGGAGGTAAGAGAATTTGCCATCCTTGAAAAGGACGAAACTAAACTGATTGCGGTCAAAATCACAAGCAAGTTTTACCTGCAAGAACGCCTTAAATATGTCAGCAAGTACTGCTATGCTATTAGCACGGAAATAGACCAAAAGTCCTAACAAATTATTCATCAGATTAGGACCAACATAAGAGGCTTCGTTCAGACTGGGCAAACCCTTGACCTTTAAAGAACAATTAAAAACAGGTCTGATTTTGGAAGTTTCAACATGTGTACGTATGACCGGCCTATGCGGGATCCATTTGTGAGCTTGCACATCTAGTTTTTTAACGGAAATAGGTTCAATGATGCCCAATTCCAGCTGCTCAAGGAATACGTTATTATGGCCTGTTCAATCCCTTTTAGGGCATTATAAGTCGTCACTTTACGAGCTAGATATCTAGCTAATACAAAATTATCAGGTACTCTAGCCAAAAGTTGGCGATTCCACGGTAACTTGACAAAATATTTACCTTAACACTGTCTTCAAAATCTTCCAATTCCTTATCATCTCTTCCTCCTTAGAGGGTATACCAATAAGCTCTTGGTCAAGAAGCTGCTCCAATCCAGTCTAAACTACGCATTGCTCTGAAACGTCTAACAATGATGTGCATACTTTCGGAGTTTCAAAGAAATCAGCAAGAACATTACGGTAACGATGGGCATTCAATTTACACTTGGCAACTTTCCTTTTAGCTTTAGATTTGGATGCAGTTAAACTGTCAAGAGAAAGAGCATGTTTACACATTTCAACATTAGCTTCATTTACATTGGCAGAAGACAGAGAATTTTTACATAATTTAACATTACCATTGCTTCCAACGGAAGTCTTAAGATCATTAGGTTGCTTCTTCGTTTGAGAAGCAACAAGAGAAGATGAAGAGGAGTTGTAACACTTTAACTCTCCAAAGGGTAGAAACCCGTTAGAAATGCGCATGGCCTTATAGCCACTTACGTTCTGCAATTCAAACACGCTAAACGCTTGAAGAGCATCTACACCCAAAATTCCGCTAATTTGGATGCTATCATTTATAACTTCCGGATAGGAAGTCGACAAAGGGAGTTTAGTTTTCAAAATTGCGATTTTATCCTTCAAATTTCTCATACCCATTTGGAGATTTAAATTTCGCATGGCGAAAACATTAAGCGCATGCTTCTCACTGTTCGGAAGCACGAGTTCAATGCTAATTTGCTTGCCAATTAAAGGAACAGAAGCACCTACAGTGTTAATAGTTAGCTCCTGCAAGTCTGTATCAGAATAGTCCGAACTTACGGTCGCCAAATCAATCAGCGACGACTGACTGCCGCTATCAATTAAAAAGTTTACACGCTTAGTTACACCACCATACTTGGTGGTGAGAGCAACAAGAGGGCACATCCTAAGACGTGCCTTTAACCGTCATGAGTTAGTTGCAACGAATGCCCTCGATTCAACAAATTTAGGACACAAAGGGCTAACATGATTATTAGCTTTACACAAGGAGCACAGAAATGGGAGACCCCTAACTTTGGAGGGACACGCACTAGACACATGTTTACTACTGAGACAGGTAGAACATAAATTCAATTCACCAGCCCGTTTCACACGCTTTTCGTGCGAATTAAATCGGCTGCATGCAAAGGAAGCATGGTTAACCTTGTTACAAAATTTACACACCTTAATATCGGGCGACTTATTTGGTTTAGGTAAATATTGCGTTTTGTCCCTTACCTCTGTACGGGTCACCAGTTCTGTTTCCCTGTTACGGAATGCATGAGACGGTTTGGATTTACTTTTTGTTTCGAGCAAAGAAAGCACTTTATGAGCATTCTCAAACATCTCCAAAGAAAAGAAACTCGCTTTAAAATGGCGAAGAAGTTCCAACAGGAAAAATTCAGGAAGTTTAGATTTAATCACCGAGGAAAACAGTAGGTTACCCGATTTCTCATAAGGGAAATCCAAACCCAATTTAGAAAGCTCAAGAAGGCGAAATTGAACCTTAGAAATAAAGGAATTTATTTCGGGTAAGTTATGAACACTGGGATAGCTCAGGATCTCATCAAGAGCTAATGAGATTAATTTGTCTGCGTTAAGGAAATCTGGCTTAAGCAAGGCCCAAGCAGATAGAAAACTAGTTTCTTCGTTAGGAAGTCCCTCTATAAGACTGAGAGCTTTTCCTTGAAGCTGATTTTTGAGGAAGATGAATTTTTGTTTCTCACTCATGTTAGGATAAGCCTGAATTAAGGGCATTAGAAAAGGACTCTTGAAAGTGAAGAAAGTTAAAAGGGCATCCCTCATTGTCACTGAATTTTTTCAGTGTCAACTGAGGTGCTTTATCACGTAAGTGATCACGTAAAAGAAGTGATCACGTAACCCCTCTCCTCAACAAACTCGGCTGGATCCCTATCCAAGAAAGGCTCCTCATGCAGAAGGCCCAATACGTATTCTCCTCGTTATATCTTCCTCAGAGCAATGCTGAGATAGTGCGTTTCCATCCACCCACTGTAACCAATCAAAAACCGAACAGAAACAATAATGTTTTAGTCAACTATCGTTCATCTCACTTAGGGCAGAAGGCTCTGTCCATATCAGGCGCCTTACTGTGGAACAAACTTCCCCTGAGTATTAAAGTCCCTCAAAGACCGAGAGAACTTAAAGCCAAAATAACTCGTCATCTTGCGTCTCAATAATAATCCTTAGTTACAGAACATACTGAATGAGTACTGACGAATCTCATTTACCTGGTATCTCCATTGCTGAACAATCTCCCTCGCTCATTGTTTTATAATTCAAGACATCACACAACAGTTTTGAAGTATGCGTAGGTATTATGATTTGACCGCCTATACGTTGTCATTTGCGGACATGCTTACTTGTATATGTGTGTACGTATATAGGTGTATGTGCGCATATGGGTGTGTATATGTGCACGTACAACTGTGTGCACTAGAGTAGATGAACCAGCCGAAGGTGCATTTTATGTCATTCCTCTCCGTTTCTGTGCAAGCATCAAACTAGACCGTCATGGTACCTATGTGTGTGTGTGTTGATCAATTAGACATTCTGCACCATATTACAAAGATAATGTGTTTTTTCTAATATGAAATTGTAAAGCATCCATGTAAAAAAAATTAAATTCGTTGTGTGATCATCCATTTATAAGTATAATATACTATTTCGGCTTATAGTTATATGCTTATAATAATGTGATACCTATGTTTGTTTGTCAATTACCGACAATTTGCGCCATATTTCAAAGTTAATGTGATTTTTTTTCTAATATGAAACCTTTATAGGACATTAATGTTTTCTTTCTTATTCACGTCCCACAATCGTTTTCATGTTTCTGACTTAAGTGGACTGTTTTGTGCCACTATTTTTAGTAAGAAATTTTATAAAATTCATGCTATAATAAAAGATATTTTCTCCGTTTCCCTCGATTGGAATTCTGGTTTATACTGACTAGTTTACGCTGATATTTGCGCACATGCTTACTTGTGTAAATGTGTACGTGTCCACGCTATGCGTATGACACTCTGTAGAATGCGTATGTATTGCCTCGATGCATAGAAATGCATTTGTGTATGCTTACGAGTTAGGTGTAAGTATGTGTGTAGGTGTAAGTATGTGCGTGGGTATATGTGTGCATGTGTATGTGTAAATATTTACATGTATACGTGCACATCTGTGTGTACTAGACTGACAACTAGCATTTTACTAGAGATAATGGTCTTTTTTCTGTGTACTCTCAACTTGTAACATTACCTAACTCGTCATATCTTTAGTGTTGTAAAGCATTCATGTAAAAACTATACATTTGTTGTGCGATCATCCATTCATATTTAAATAAAATGCTTGTTAACTAATGACCGTTGTGTTAAAATTGTTGAATCAGAAATACAAAATCTATAATCTTCTTGGTCCTCATGCTTATATGTACAAATATGTATATATATATGTGTGTGTATGTGTGTGTGTGTGAGTGTGTGTATGGATATATGCACACATGCATACGTATATGTCCATATGTGTGTATATGGATATATATTTATATATATATTTTTCTTCTTTTCATGCTTCCTTAAAATGACACTTGTGAACATTGACCGAAACAAGCGATTTCATATATTATTTCCTGGCGTCAAGAATTGTGAAGTTTTATGTCATGTATATGTAAAGTGTAAAAAGTGTTTTCACCCCACAATGAAAATGCATCGTCCATGAAATTGTGTTAGCTCTTATAATTATCATTACGTGTATTATCAAATGTAGATTAAGCTAGATTAGGAGTTCATTGCCCTCAATCATTTCTTTTCGACTAATGACACGAGTTTTTCAATACTCGTGTGTGTGTGTATCATCTAAGTGTATTAATTTTAAGATATTTTAAAAACCAATGATGGGACTTTCGTACCATCTCTATTGGAAATAAACCGTTTTTCTTTTCTTTTTTCTTTCTTCTAAAGATATTCAAAGGAACATCAGAAGTAGAAACCTTAGAGACAGAAGGCTCACCGGTAGTACTAGAGTTTAGCATTGGAGAAGTGGAAATGAGGTTTTTGAGTTCTGCCATAAGTTCTATGATCTGAACCTCATACTCCGACCTCTTAACCAGCTCCTCCTCAGAAACCTCACTAACATCTGAAGGAATAGTAGAGGACAGAATTTGAAAGGACTGTAACAGCCCATTTAACTGAGGAACAGCTTCAACAAGAAAGGACGGATCACAATTGGGAGTAAAAGCTTTTTTTCTAATAGATGTAACGCTACACTTAATTAATTTTACGGCAAAGCGGAGCAATGGCGGGGGTCCTCACGTCTACGGCAAAAAATATAAACGTTAACACTAAACGTTCGTCTGCTCGTGAAGATGGGTGCACTAGAACTAAAGGGGAAAAAGTGGCAAAAGCAATGCAGTGGAGTGGACGGTTAGGTAGTGTGGCCAGAGACAGAGCAAACAAGTATGAATGTGTGAGAGGAATGTGGAAGTATGTTGCTGTACCTAATGTCATGTATGGTATGAGTGCTCTTGCTTAGAACGGATGTGACCTTGAAAAGCTGGATGTGATACAAAATAAGGTAGGACGTTTAGCATTGGGTGCTCCAAAATGGGCAGCTACTGAAGCCATTAGTGGTGACCTGGGGTGGAGCCTATTTTCAGAAAGAATGATGAAAGCGGTGCTGAATTATAAGGTGAGAATTGAAAGAATGCAGAATAGCAGGTGGGTAAAGCGAATTTTTGAATGGAAGCTGAGTGTAAGCTATTGGAAGAAATTATGTTGGGGGCATGCAAGGAAACTTAGTATGCAAAAGATTATTCATGTTAGAATTGGGAGAGCTGTGGATGACTGGAGTTTAGTAAATGTTGGAGGTGTAGGGCCGGAGTGGGACTGCAAGAGGTGGAAAAGAGATTGAGAGGCAAACAAAGGAGTATGGATCAAACAAGGGGAAGCTTAGCATGATGCGGAAGCCTACACTTAACTGGTAGGTGAAAAAAGAAGCACCTAAGTTTGAGATGTTTTATGATGGTAGTTTTGGAAGTCAACTCTTGTTTGCTGTGAGTGTGAACAGACGTACATGGAGGTGGAATGGGAATAATAACAGATTATGTCGGCAATGTATTAGTGGAGTGGAGGAAACAATTGAGAATTTTGTGCTGGAATGTAGTAAGTATGAGCAGGAGAGAGAAAGTTTCATGAATGTGGTGCTTGAGCAGTTTGGAGAGAATGAGTGGTATGCCAGATGTGCTGAAGATGATTACGAGTACCTACATGACTGAGCCTAATAATTTACTTTGCCATGGATAATATTGCCGATCTTCAGTCTGCTGTTGAATCATTTATCGAATATAGGTCCTACTGTTAAATATAGTCCAAATGACCTATATCATAAAATGAAGCATCTGATATCAAGTTAAAATTATCTCACTTCTCAGTCTAATGCAAAACTAAGTTCAGTGAATTAGGTAAAACATCATAGTACACCTTAGAAAAATGTTGATGGTAGGATGCCCCAGAAGTTGCAAAACTCATTTGGACCCACAGGTAGCTAAACTCAAATTCACTATTGTATGTGACATAAGAAATATTCTACCTCTGTGTCTCCTGTGGTAAATAAATTGTTTAAAATTCAAATTGTTTCAATTGTTTGAAATATATAACCAAAATCCAACTGCTGCAACAAAGAGGAACTCAATTTTTTTGTGCTTTTCTCTTAATCATGTTACGACAATTAACATGAGTACTATGATAATCATGTATGAAAAGCAATTAACCCGTCGCCACGTCCTGGACTCTTAGAAGGTCGGCAAAGCTAGTACATGTTTCACATCAGCAACCTAGGGTTACCATATATGGTCTTAAGCGTCTCGTTGAGCGCTATTCATTGGTGTAAGGTAAAATAAGGTGGGGGGAACAGGGGAGGAGAGGTACCAAGTTAAAATCTGCATGAATTCTTCTGCTCAGTCTCGAGTGTAGCTACCGGTGCTGCACAACCTCTTAGAAGGCCAGCATGTAGCTGAGGCATACCAGCACACACTCTGCCTCTTAGAAGGCCGGCCGCATTTTTATTTTTATATGTTTTTTGGTTCAAAAATGGGAGTCCAAATCCACAGATTTACTCCTAGGCAAAAAATATTACCACCATTGTATTTGGGAGGAAAAGCTCTATGCATATCAAACTCTTTACAAGCAATGAAACTGCTTGATACAGCCTATACACAAAATGAACTGAAAAATAAAAGCTTTATTTTGCATGTAATACACATAACTCTGGAACTATAAGGCCTGAAAAAAAATTCACATACCACAAGATTCAGCAACTCAAAATCTATGAAAATGCATCATAAAAAAACATGAAAGTGCAATAAATAAAAAATGGCCAGTGATTTTCCGATTTTTTTTTTTTGTATTTTACTGAAATAAAAACTCAAATTCTGTAGATTTTTGTTGGAGTAGCAGCATTTTTTTTCCACTGACAGAAAGAGCAACTCTCTCCCTTTACAATGAACCCTCAATGAAACTTCTAACTTGATTAATGAATGTACAGTGTGTTGCAGAGTTAACCCATTTTCTTCAACCTCCCGGTAGGTCGGCCATGTGGAGACGGGTTAAGGATCTCTAAGTTAAGGAGGCCATCTGAGTAAACAAAAAGTCCATTATTTACGGATGGATTTCTCTTAAATTGTCACAGTAGGTGCAATTGTAATGATGCAAAGATCATTTGTTACTTGGCCAAAATTTTTGTATCAACACTGGATTTTTTTTATTTTCAAAAAATATGATAAAAGGTTTTTTTTTTAATCTATCTTCTTCTACAATTTTGAAGTTACCAAACCAGTACTTCGTTTTTAGATTGCTTATATGTCTATATAACCATACGCAATAGGGAATTTTGATAACTCCTTTTTGCGGATTTTGGGAATTGAGAAAAAAATGTGACCTTTTTTTCATTTTTTTTCATAAGTAATTTTCAAAATAATAGATGTATCAAAAAATGCTATTGCTTATGGATACACCTTGCCAAGCCCTATCAAATGGTATGTAAACCGTTCTTGTGGCTCTAAAATTGTGGAAGAAAATAATTTGAGAAACTAATTATCAAGTTTCCATGAAAACATATTTTTCACAAAAAAAATTGTTTTTCTTCTCATCTTTTGAACTACAAAATTTTCTACAATGAACTCTTGAGCTTTTGTAGCTCTTTTCAAGCCCTTTCGATTTATATAATTTACACTACTGTAACTCTGGAACTCTGGGAAAAAATCTACATCAAAAGACAATACATGTAATTCTTCAAAACAACCACTTTTAAAATTTTTTTTTTTCAACCAAAATACGTTTTTTTATTCAAGTCAGCTCCTCTGTTTTGTAGCTCTTTTCAAGCCCTCTGGATTGGTGTGCTCGCCATAGCCGTAGCTATGATACTGCAGCTGTCATCGAGCTATGAATGAAAGCTGCAGCATCATAGCTATGGCAGAACAGCTAAATTCTTAAATTGTCAAAATTTATCAAAAATCTTTACTCAGCGTTAGAATGTTTCGTTTGAATAATAAAAGCACTTTGAGTAGCCCATGAACAAACTCTATTGACATTGCCCCAAAGAAACATGCTCAATTGACCCCCAATAATGAGGGGGAGGGGGGGGTCAAGGTCACGCCACCCCCATCGCTTCCCCCCCTCTGGTGGGCGTACCATTCGGAGTAGACCTAAGCGAAAAGTACCAATGGAAGCACAAGAAACTCCTCTATAAGATGCATATGAAAACAGAAAATCAACACTTATCCCAATTTCTACCCAGACAGTGTCCTTAAGGCATTTGAATGCGATTTTTGCTTTCATTTCAATGTAAGTGCGCACAAACGAATGCATTTTCAACTGAGCATTACGAGGATTGTGTAGTTCATGTAGTTGTATTTGTCTTTGTAGTTCATGTCCACATTCACTAACCACAACCACATCATCAGTAAACAACAAACATTTCAGTCTCTCATTACCAACTTTCACTCCTAAGCCACTCATTCTCAGTCAAACTGCTAATTCTTCTGTGTACAACCCAAACAACAGGGGAGACAGAGTACAGCCCTGTCTCACTCCTCTAACACTCCTCACCTGCCCTGTTTCCAAATTTCCTAACCTGTAGATAGCGCTTGTGCTCTCACACATATTTGTATTATGTTCACTACTTCTCTGCTAAATCCAACTTTCTCAAAATTTCAAACCGTCTAACCCGATCCACTCTGTCATACGCTTTCTCAATATCCAGGAATGATAAATATAGCTTCTTATCATCCTTCCTCATCTGAAGCTGCAAAACACAACAAACTCTTTTAAAAATCCTAGATTTTTTTTCTACTCTTCATCTTTCTGTGGATGAGTTATAAATTTTTCCTTGTGTTTAAAAAAGCCAATTCTTGTAAAAGCATGCCTAAGTATTTGGAGTATGTATATGTTGAATTTGAAATATAGTGTAGATCAATAAACTGATAATTATTCCTAACAAAAAGTCAAAATGTTTGTGTGAATGATCATAGATTCTCTTTTCATAGATTCATTTGATTGCTGTAACTGATGATTATCTGTTGTTACTGGCAATAGGGTGGCATTTGACTTCATTCAAAAGTTTAAATGTTTTTTGTGTATGAACATTATGTCAGTTAAATATTTGTTTTATGCTTTCCAGAACTTTTTACCTTCAACTATTGTTTTCAGATGAATGGTTTTTATTTGCATCACACAATAGATTGAACTGACCACTTGATTAAAAATGGAAGCTGTTGATGAGGATTCTGAAATTTATTCTCATAGCAAAGAGTCCTCTGCATCTGTTAGCAATGTGCCCTCTGCCAGCTCAAGGTGAGTCATCCATGCCTTCTATTATGGGAGGCTACTCTTCAATATGCCATGTTGTTGGGCTATGTATGATGCTTAGAAAATCTTATTGGGTAATCTTTCTCATGATCTTGTTGGACTGGACAACCTTTGTTTTGGTTGCATTTGAAGTGTTCAGGAGTTGTAATTTATCTGGGAAAAATGATTTAAATAATGATGTTATATGTGTCATTTCTTCATCTGATATATTAATTTATGAACTAGGATAATGAAATGAATCAAAATAAAAATAGAATAATCAAGGAGGGTAAAAGCATCATTCATGAAGTCTTCTTTATAAAAATAGAGTTTTTGAGTAAAAACTATACTCATCTTCAGTATCTGGAACTAAATAAACATTCACAAATTATAGCAGCAGAGTATATAAACACTGAAAAAGTGATAGAAGATTAAATGGGAGTCCTAATTTAAAATATACAGAGGTGCAGACTCAGTGTTTTCATAGTTTATATACAATGCTGCTATAATTTGTGAATGTTTATTTTTGTTCCAGATACTGAAGATGAGTATAGTTTTTACTTGAAAGCTCTATTTTTATAAAGAAGACTTCATGAATGATGTTTTTACCCTCCTTGATTATTCTGTTTTTATGTAGATTACATTTCCTGAAACAAAAATCAATGAATCAAAATAATTCAAATGAATTGCATCAATAAAAAATCAGGAGTTTTCATTTGTTCAACTATCAATTTTACAGTGTTTGATTGGTGGTAAAAGAGCAACCAACAAATATTCCAACAAGCTGTGTGTATTTATCATATGAGGGAGGTATTTCATCTCTTCCTTGTTTGGATAGCTTCATTGATTACTTTCTTAGTACTTGAAGAACTGAAAGTATGGTGAGTAAATATCTGATTTCTCACTACCTCTTTAATTTTTATTTATCAATCCCACAGATGATGCCACAAAAAATATTTTGGTGGAAATAAATAATCTAAGAACTTCTATCTGGAGTTTTGTTGTAGTGTTGATGTAGCCGCTTTACTGGGTGTAAGAGGGAACAAAACAGCAGGAGGTAACCAGCCAACTGGTCATGTGGGTGTGTACTTGAGTGCCCCATGTCCTTTAATTCACATTTTCTTCAAACCGTTATTCATATGTGAAAACTTTTGGATAATGTGAAAAATTTATGAAAACTTCTGACTATTTTCATTTCTCAGTTTTTGTGTTTGACGTTTAGAGAAACTTTCAATCAATGCAAGTATTATTGAAATGTGGTTTAAAATAACAGAAATTTTCAGGTGTTGAAGTATCTAGTTTACTGGTTGGGAGTAGGGATTCACATCCCAAGCAAGCAACAAATGAATTGTGGGTGCCATCTAACCAATAGCCATTGTGTGTTTATAAATTTGTTTATATATATGTATATATATATTTATATACTTGCTTTGTGTCCGCTACTCTTTTATCTGAGTTTGCAGTATCATGGATACAGTATTCCCCAGTATAACATAAACCCATTAACATATTATCCTGAGTCAACTCAAGAATCAATGTCATTTCTGTATATGCCCCGAATTAACTTGTAGTCATTTACTGTGTTTACTTGATATTTTAACATGTTCACTCATGGTTTCTGAGGCTGATAACATTTAAGGAGATCGTCCCAGGCCTCTGTTGCTCAGGTGGTCATTTTTCATGTTTTTGTTGGAAAAGGACCCTGAGGAGGTGGACTATTCGGTCCTAAAATTTTATGATGCTACGAACCATAAATCCCCCCCCCCCATGGGGGGTAAGGGGACCAAAATCTTAACTTCAAGCCCATTTCAACCCCATATAAAAAGAGAACAAATGGGAAATGGAAAAAAAGCCCATTTGAGTTTGTTAGGAATGTTCCAAGGATTTTAAAACTGTCTTTGTTTTTGTTCTAGCATCAAAACTGAATGAGGAGATACATCTTGAAATTTCAATAACAGTGAAATGTCAATACCTAAAAACCAATATGTCAAATATTTTCAAAAACTAAGGCCTAAATCAGAAAAATGAATTGAATAAATTGTGTTTCTTTTCAGAAGTTACATATCATAATAAAATTTCATAAGAATCAGACTGAAAAAAAAAAATTCATGTTTGTAAACAAAAAAAAAAATTTGAATTTTTTTTTGGGTTTGGAAATCAAAATTCACAGTGTGAATGTGAAG
The DNA here is from genome assembly GCA_030386875.1 of Morinoia aosen. NCBI lineage: Eukaryota > Metazoa > Arthropoda > Malacostraca > Amphipoda > Talitridae > Morinoia > Morinoia aosen. The sequence goes on from CM059559.1 coordinate 46,130,410, forward strand.
TTATGTATGGATATTATCAAAATAAAATTAAAACTGCATTCAATTGCATAAATTGTTCATGTTGGGAAAGATGTAATTTTGGGAAATTAACTAATTTATGTCCTTTTTTTGTGCTAACTGATTGGTGCTCTTGTGTTTTGGGGTCATGTCGAGAATAATCAATTTAACGAATGATTTAACGAATTAAAACATGAGAATTTAGGGAAATGGTAATTGTGATTTCATTCTGCGTTTTTTAGAATTTAGGGAAATTGTAATTGTGTGTTATAAATTTTGGTGCTCACTCAATGCTTACCTAAAATTTTGTTCGGTAAAATGTCTTTGCAAAATCCCAGCGGCACAGAAGGGGTCTCTTCACCAAATGTTTGGTTAAATAAATGTTAGGGGTAGGCGGCCATTAGATGTGTGTTGTTTCAGGCGAGGTGGGTAGATTACGCTATCAAGAATTTGACGGTGTAAGCAGTCCTCTACGCCTCGGCAGAACCGCCTGTTGTGAGGATTAATTGCACAAGCCTCGAAACTACAAACACAGTGGTCGACAGATTTAAGGGTCCTAACACTTGAGCATGAGAACCCTTAGAGCGATACAGTTTCCATGAGAGGTGTTGTCAAAAAAAAAAATACAGGGAAAAGATGTAGAAGGGCCAACGGCGCTCAGCGAGAATCCCGTGAAACCTCATAAGGGCGGAGTCAGAAGTTCACGCCAAAAGGCTCTAAGCCAATACAAACGACCCTGAATACCCTTTCAAAAGTCGATTGGTCTGTATGGAAAAGGAGAGAACCGCGCTCTTGAGCACAGCGTCATTACTGAGGGAGTGAATTCAGTCTGCGTCGACGGGCGTCGTGAGAAGTGCGTTTCTTTTATCAAGTGCAATACTGGAAATATAATTTTAAAAAATGAGCAATACGTAGTTAATTTGGTAAAATCGTTTTTTTTGGGGAATTTGCTAATCCAAAATTTTCTCTTTCCATTTTGCAGAGAAGAAATCTCACACAAGACCACTGTGGATGAGATGTAGAAAGTTATAAGAAAGTTTAAACGTCGATGGGCCGGGTAAGACTCATGTTACTCATTCGCGATAGATGCTGTTAAAAGGATGGATACATATGATGATAAATCTGCGCCGTTCAATTAAATATGGCAAGAAAATATTGTGAATATGAGTGAGGTAGATGTAATACAAAATTTAATGCCCCTTTATTGAATGAAAGATGAATATATTTGAGGAAACGTGATTGACGCTATAATGAGTAACAAGTTATAATTCAAATTTCAGGTGGGAAGGTAAAACTGGATTAACTGGATTAACTGGATTAAACGTACTACAAGGCAAGAAGATTCTCGGGAGTGCCGGGATCAGCATTGCGCAACAGACTTTCTGTGTACTGTGCACAAGACAGAAATTTGAACTGAAGCTGTTTGTAAAAGAACAATTCTGTGGTTTGAAGTGAGACCACCTTCTGTGCTGCGGGAATGCAGATGTTGGCAGGCCTCATTTGTGGCATTTTATGTAGGAGCAATATATGGGGAAGCTGGCCAGCGGTAGCATTTATTGTCGTTCTGTTATGCAAGCTGTTTAACACATGAAATTTCTAGAATACCATTACTCAATTTACACCAGTTCTAATGCCATACATTGCGTGCGCTTATCGATGTTCTGTATGATGTATTGCCGTAAATTATAAATTAAGTGAATTTTCACGTGTATAAAGCCCCCCAAATTTAGTAGCAAGCAGCCCCTCATCATAACTGATGCGCTCTGAAAAACGCGCAGTGAGTAAGTCGAGTTCAACGTACATCGGTGAGTACTGCCCAATTTTAGTATACACATTTTGTAGTAGTGTTGATTTGTTTGGGCTTGCCCATAAATTTTCCTTGTGTTTCCTGTGCATTTTATTGAGGTATGCCAACCCCTCAAGCGAGCATTCGGTCTTCTCATTAGTGTGAATTAATGAGAGACGAGGCAGACAGCCTTCTCGTGACAACACAATTTGGCAAAGATCAACGCGATCGCTTTGTAATTTCTGTGAATTTGTGAGTGTAGTATAACAGTTGCATTGTATTTTTGTTTGGATTGTTTTCATGTGCAAAACGTACAAATTTCAGTAGAGGCACATAACTCGTAGTATAAAATTTTCTGTATTCCGGGGTGAGAAGCCAGCAAGCGCACTACCATACAGCTAAAGAAGTGAAAGTGTTTATAAAAGTGATGAGATGCAGTGAGAAAATTCTAGTGTGTTTACGCGATTAATTCAAAGTGTCAGTGAAATTTCACAGTGAGTAAGTTTAAAATTATTTGAGTGATCGCAAATTTTTGAGTTTTGCAGAAGGTGAATTGGAGAAGATCGACACTATGCCTGCGCGCGGGAGGAGAAACAACGACCGCAGAAATGCGCCAGCAACGCCACCACAACCCGAAGAGGAAGCAGTAAACATGCCCGTGGTAACGAGTTGCGTGGGAGCCATTGGGGCCAAGTTTAGGAGAGGCGACGATGTTGGGGAACATATGGCAAGGTTGAAGTTTTTAACTGGCAATCTAAACAACAGCGAGCAGGTGAATGCCTTCTTCCTATGCCTAGGTCCACAAGAGGCAAAGGAATGCAATAAAATTATTGGTACCCTAACAAACCTGCGGGAAGCGGAAACATGGCTGCGCTCATACGCCGATCAAGTCGAACATCCAACGCAAGCGATGTTTGAAATAGTTACCAAGAAGCAAACCAGCCGAGAAGGAGTATCTGAGTACCTGACGCGCCTGGAAAGGCTGTACAACGAGAATTATCTAGAAAATCCGGAGCGAGCCATTGTAGATTTGATGTGGCTCGGATTAAGGGAAGACATCACGAAACCCTTCCGAAGTGATGCGCGACCTACGACAATCCAAGAATTGAAGGAAATGGCAATCGAAGTGGAAAATCGACGCATAGTGCCAGTACCAAGGGAAAAAACAGAGAGAAGGGAACCAGAGAGAGAGAGAGTACAGCGAAGCGAAAGGAGGCCACAGCATCAGACTGCGCGCGTGGGCCACACGATGCGACATTCACCACCGCGGCAAAGAGGCTACCGCAGTGAAGAGCAACCTTGGAGGGCAAGGGACAGAAATATACGACACTCTCCTTATCGCCGAAGAGAGAATTATGAAGCACCACACTGGGGTGAGAGAGGCAGACTGAGGAACCAACAGTACCAAAATTACCATGTGAGAGAACCACAGCCGCATCCGGAAGTACCACCTGCACCTGCAGTGAACTTAGCCCAGTATAGAGCAGTGCCACCGCCGTGCGTCAACTGTGGAAAATTTGGACACCTAAGAGCTGATTGCAGAGTGCAACATTTTGCAGGACAGCCAAAAAACGGGATAGGAGACCGTTAGCTCCACTAATAAATCCCAGCGTAATACTCCAAGTGAATGGTACACCTGTAACCGCGCTTCTTGACACCGGAGCAAATACAGGGTGCGCCAGAGAAACTTACTTATTTGAAAGGTCAATAAAAGCAAAAGTACTGCAGTTATTGTTTTATTGTCTTTTTTATTTGAGAATACAATATCCCAATTTTGTTTTACACTGTTTTGAAAATGACATCGGCTAAATGGCGACCCCCATTGCGCATACACTGATTAAGTCGATTTTTGAAGTGCGTGTCCACTCTTTGCAGCATATCAATCGGTATGTTGGCAATGGCATCGCGAATGTTGTTTTTGAGGTGAGCTATTGTCCGTGGTCGATCGACATAAACCAGCGATTTCAAATAACCCCATAAAAAGAAATTGCGTGGAGCCAAATCTCAAAGTTTGAACGGTGATGGGATTCCATGTGATGGATAGTTTACTTCAAAAATCGACTTAATCAGTGTATGCGCAATGGGGGTCGCCATTTAGCCGATGTCATTTTCAAAACAGTGTAAAACAAAATTGGGATATTGTATTCTCAAATAAAAAAGACAATAAAACGATAACTGCAGTACTTTTGCTATTATTGACCTTTCAAATAAGTAAGTTTCTCTGGCGCACCCTTTATATGCTTGGTAAAGGAGCGTGTGGTTGCGGGGATTAAAAATGCTAGTGTGAAAGGAACATCGACTGCATTAAAAACAATTGGAGAGGAACCCGTGCCAGTGCTGGGAAAGATTAATGTGCCAATCAAAGTTAACGGTCAGAAAATTGTACAGAGATGCTTTGTTGTGAAGGAAAATGCATTCCCAGGAGACCTGCTAATAGGAGTGGAAGTAATGAACAAAGTCAACGCAAAGTTAGACTTCGGAAAACGTAGGGCAGCATTCTTTGGTACTCACGTGAACATGTTTTCAGCACCAGGACCAACTTCCCCAAAAATTTTGTGTGTAACGCGGGAGGAAGCATCGGTTACTCTCGCTGAGGACATTACAGTGAAGCCTCGCGCACAAACCATGGTAAAGTGCCGAGCAGATATCAAGTTTGATGGAAAGGAAGTGATTTTAGAGCCTAGAGTTAAGTGGGCGCCTTACGTCGGAGCCACCGCTGCGAGGGTACAAAATGGATATGTTTTGATGCCTGTGCTTAACCCTTTTGATGAAGAAATTGCTCTAACTGAAGGAGCACTAATTGCAACATGCCACGAAATCTCGAATGAAGGTGCAACTGCAGAAGAAAATAAAGATGAAACCAGTGAAGCAGAAAATCTCCGCAGAGAGAAGCGCTTTCAGCAAATTAATGAGCTTGACCTCAGCCACTTGGATGCTGAAAAACAAGAACAAGTTAGGAACCTGCTGAAGGAATATCACAAGACAATTAGTGCAGACGAGATGGATATTGGCCACGTCAAGGGAGTGAAATACAAAATTTTGCTGAGTGATTACAGGCCAATTCAAACGAAAGGGTGGCGTATTCCGTACACCAGCCAAGAAATTATTGATAAAAAGGTCTCGGAGATGATTGAAAGTGGAGTTGTGCAAGAGAGCACAAGTGCTTGGAAAAATCCGCTCGTACTCGTAAGGAAACCTGGAGGAGGCCACAGAATTTGCCTTGATCTGCGAGCTGTGAACATGCGAGTGGTGAACGAACATTACCCGATTCCCAACATCATAGGAACCCTGGAAGAAGTTGCTGGGAAAGAGTACTATTCCATTGTCGATGCAAAATCAGCCTTCCATCAAATTGAGCTAGATGAAGAAAGTAAGCAGTACACGGCATTTCAGACTCGACAAGGCAACTTCGAGTACGCTCGGCTGCCTATGGGACTCAAGTGCTCAACATCAGTGTACCAGAGAGTAATTTGTCATGTTCTGAAAAGGCAGCTTGGAAAATTCGCCGCTATTTATTTGGACGATGTGTGCGTTAGCTCTATGACTTTTGAGAAGCACCTAGAAAATTTGAGGGAAGTGTTGCACGAATTTCAATGTGCCGGAGTCAAAATAGGCTTGGACAAGTGCAAATTTGCGCAAAAACAAGTGAAGTACCTAGGATGTTACATCAGTCGTGAGGGACTTGTTCCAGACCCCAAAAATGTTGAGGCCATGCAAAATTACCCTAGGCCCACAACCGCACGCAAAGTCCGCTCGTTTGTAGCAGCGCTCAACTTCTATCGGCGGTTCATCCCGCACTTTGCCACAACCGCTGCACCTCTTAATGCACTGACTAAGAAGGGCCAAAAATTCAAGTGGAATGAACAACACGAACAAGCCTTCTGTAAACTTAAGCAGCTCATGATAGAAGCTCCAGTTCTGAAGAAACCTTCTCTAAATGAGACGTATTACTTGAGCTGTGATGCCTCAAATGAGGGCTCGGGCGCAGTTCTTGCTCAGAAATGTGAGGGTAAGGAACAACCGATTGGATACTTCAGCAAAAGATTCAATGATGCTGAAAAACGTTATTCAATTACGGAGCGTGAAGGGTTGGCAGTGGTTGCCGCTGTAAATCACTTCTCACCTTATCTGTACGGTAATAAATTTGTTGTAATTACTGATCACACGGCCCTGAAATATTTGTTCAAGGGTAAGAACACCAAGAACAACAGAATTATGAGGTGGGCACTAACTCTCTCACAGTATGATTTTGAGGTAATTTATCGGCCAGGAACGCAGAACGTGGTGCCCGACGCGTTGTCGAGAAACATTGCGAACGACAACGAAGAAGAAAATCGAGATGACGAGGCCCCTAAAACAGTGTTCGTCACGACGATGTTAGATGAAACTCCCAGCGTACAAGAGGCGGAAAGCAGCTTGCGGCAAGAAAACGTGAGAGCAGAGCAATTGAAGGATCCTGTTTGGGGACCTGTACTGAGATATCTTGAAGGTGACAAATTAGGGGACGCTCCAAGTCTTGCTCTAAAACCCGAAATCTTCACCGACGGAGGCATATTGTATTTCAGAAAGACACAACGAAAGCCTAATAGAACAAGGCACTTAATCGTTGTGCCAGACGCTCTGAGAGAAGCAGCGATAACGTTAGCGCATGATAGCACAATCGCTGCACACCAAGGTCGTGCTAAAACGTGGAAAAAGCTCATGGAATTTGGGTACTGGATTAACATGTCTCGCGACGTCAACAAATACATCGATTCGTGCATGCAGTGCCAGAAACGTAAGATCAACAATCGCATTTGTGTTAGCATGGGTTCATTCCCTGAAATTGACAAGCCTCTGGACAGAATAGGCGTAGATTTAATCGAAATGCCAGTGTCGAATGAGGGCCACAAATACATCCTAACCGTGGTCGATCACTTCAGCAGATATGTCGCAGCGTTCCCGCTCAGAAGCAAGACAACTGAGGAAGTAACGAAAGCGTTAACTAAATTCGTAACTACGTACGGCACAGCGAAGACGCTCATCTCAGACAGGGGCACCGAGTTCACGTCAGCTTTATTCAGAAATGTGTGTGAAAAATTGAAAATAAAATACTACAACACTTCAGCATATCATCCCCAATCAAACGGAATGACCGAACGTCAAAATCAGAATATCAAGACTGTTTTATCACACCTTGCCTCCAACGATCAATCTTCGTGGCCTGATGCACTTCCTTGGACGTGCCTGGCACTGAACACCAGCTACCAGAGCGTCATTGAAGAAATTCCGTATTATTTATTTTTTGGTAGGGACGCTGAAATTCCTGTTGTTGACTGGTTAAAAACCCCTCGCATGGATTACTCTCTAGGTGAGAATTACAGTGCCGAGGTAAGTTTACGACTCCACAATGCGTTCAACATGGTGAAGAAAAAATCTAAAGCCTCACACGATAAATCGGTGCAGTTAAAGGAGCGCGGAGTGAAAAACAGTCAGGTGCAGGTTGGCGATATCGTCTTGCTGCATAATCCGACGGGAAAGGCGGAAGTTGCAAATACATGGCCTACCGATTGGGTCGGCCCTTACCGGATTACAGTAAAAACAGAGACGAATGCCACAATAAAGGCGCTCTATAGTAACTGCGAGAGAAGAGTTCACCTCGATAGATTGAAAATTGCCCACTTGAGAGGTGAAGCTTACCCCTGCAACCAGAATGCCGCAGCGCCGCCAGATGCCGGATGCGAGGCCATCGATAGCGAGGACGAGGATATGCCAGAAAACGCTGCGAATGAACAGGCTACGTCGGTGACGCAGCGAAAATATAACTTACGTTCTAGGTGTAGGTGAATCGTCGGCCAAAAATGATCAGCTGCAATGAATTAAGTTCATGAATTTTTGATTTTTCAGGATGTTTCCTTCGTGTGTAATTTTAGATGTGTTCTTCAATAGGAAGACGTGTTCGAGTTTCGTATTATCATAGTTTGCACTCGCAAGAGTGAGATGTGTTTTTCAGTAGTTGTATGTGTAACTAGCTGTGGGTGAAGTTGAATTTCTGCTCACGAGCGATCTTGTTGGAAACGAGAGGCTTGTAGGAGTGTTCTGATCTCACGCTGTACTTGAAATTTCATTCTATTGTTGCTAAGATAAGAGAAATTGAGCTTTTCAATAGTTTGCTGTCGTGTGCTTCTCAAAAGGAATGGCATGTGACTTTTTGTAGGATGCTTATATTCTCGCCAGCTTCTCGTGAAGCGTGCGCGCTTCATACGAAACAGCTCTAGCGAATGAATTAAGTTTCAGCAGAAGTTCTTAGGCTGAGGCTATCTCAGGCTAGCTGATTTTATCTATACCTTTAGACCGTTCATTTTCACAACGGGGAAAATAAGTTTAGCGTCATATTAAAATTTCGTATTCTTTTGTACTGTAGCGTTGAATTTCTAACTCTGTGTCTTACTCTTGCCCTGAAAGAATATCGTAAACACGGTATTCCGGAAGGAATTATTCTCCTCTTACTCTGTAGAAGTATAGTACATTTCTTTTCAGACTTAAGGAATTGATTTCTTGGTAGATTAGCGTAGTATGTACTTCAGCACAAAACAGGCCGGAACAATTGCATAACACGAATACGTCTCGTATGAGCAGCAAATTAAGGAAGGATCACGTGGAATATAAGTAATTATTTACAAGAACGAAGAAGATAGAACAACAACACGACATGGGGGACACATTGCACCTGCGTTGGAGATGTTTAAAAGGATTGCCCAAATTCAAGCGTTGCAGTGAGAAACGACGAAAGATGTATGTACGGCTGAAAATTTTGCACCATGTTCTGAAGAATGCCGAAGGCACAAGTAATTAGCTCAGAGCCGCTTGCGGTTGAGCTGCAGCCAGAGGTCGCGCACCATGTTCAGAAGAATGCGGAGGACACCAGTAATTGCTTAACTCGCCCGTGGTCAGGCTGTGAAGAGGACATCGTTAGTGAACGGCCGAGCCAGGAAGGATTTCTCGACCAATTAGCAGCACTCGACACTTCGAAGTGGAAAGAACCACAGAACGCCGCAGTACCAGGAGGAGGAAGGAAGGAAGAGAATACGAAAATAAAGCAGATAATGTTCTAGGGCGCCGTAATGTAATAGTGTTCAAAAATGCTTTTATAAATGGGTACCCATATGAACCAATAATAATGCTTTTATATTATTGAGTATTGAATTTAATTTGATTTATTTTTAATTTGCATTGTGACATGAACGCTTGGAAAGGCATTCCTGAAACTCGCATGCAATTTTCCTGTGAATTTTTACTAGGCAAATAATCACTTGGAATATTGAAGCCGCATTGAGGCATCTCTATTTATACGTGAAATGAAAATGTAAAAGAGATTTCGGCGGATAGGCTTTGAATGAAGCGGACGGTCTTCAGAGAATATTAACCCACGGAATTCTCGCATAAATAAGAGTGTTCACTCGCATAAAATAAAACATCATCTAGTGTCTACCAGATTCCACGTGACGTCAAGGGATACTGAGGGGGATTCTACAGGATACCAGTGTGCACTACGCAGGATTATGCCTCGGAATACTTCAGCATTACTTCGTGGGATTGGAACCCCATCGCGAGGGGAGACTTAATCGAATAAAAAAAAAGAGTTATCGACGCTTCAACTCGTATTCTTCGACAGACCAACATAAGTTCCTGATTCGCCAATTCGTCTGATCAACGAAGCGGCATTCACGAGTAGTCTGACGATTAAAATTTGAGTTCGAATATACGTCCTAAAATGTATGTGAAAGATTGTACTTAACATGATTTAGTGGTAACTTGAATCGTGATTATGATCCGTGTTACCGAATGAAATCGTGCAAGTAATGTGGTGTATGGAAATTTTATATGAGGCTGGATATTGGGATCACAATCCTTCCTTCTGAAAATGAGTACCTATCTTCAACGCGTGTGTGATGGCATTGGAATGCCAGAAGAGAAAAATGGAAGGACAGCAAACTCCGTCAACGATATCCAAGGAGTGAACAGCGAATCGTCAAAAGCAGCGTCAAGGAATTATAGAACAGAAGATGCAAACGGCTAGAGAGATCTGGAAGACAAAAACATCGACACTTGAGGATATTTGAGAATGTAGGAAATGTGTACACTAAATTTTGTGAATGTTATTAGGATTTAGTACTCAAGTATTTAGTACGCACTTCAGTTCGGCGGGGAAAACAGACGCATCGGTTAGATGAAGATGACACAATATATTACGCTGTGGCTGATTGTATTGTAATAAATAAGATTGTTAAATGTAATGTACCATGTTTCTGCGGAATTAATTTAGAACATAATTGGCTTAAGTAGATGTGTACCATTTGTGTCTTAAGTTGGCTAATAATCCAGTTCAAATTGTTCAAATGAATAACATAACGCTAATACAAAAAAAAAAAAAATTGTTGAGTCAATTTTTTTTTTTATGTAAAGGAGCGGGGACATGTTGGGAAAGATGTAATTTTGGGAAATTAACTAATTTATGTCCTTTTTTTGTGCTAACTGATTGGTGCTCTTGTGTTTTGGGGTCATGTCGAGAATAATCAATTTAACGAATGATTTAACGAATTAAAACATGAGAATTTAGGGAAATGGTAATTGTGATTTCATTCTGCGTTTTTTAGAATTTAGGGAAATTGTAATTGTGTGTTATAAATTTTGGTGCTCACTCAATGCTTACCTAAAATTTTGTTCGGTAAAATGTCTTTGCAAAATCCCAGCGGCACAGAAGGGGTCTCTTCACCAAATGTTTGGTTAAATAAATGTTAGGGGTAGGCGGCCATTAGATGTGTGTTGTTTCAGGCGAGGTGGGTAGATTACGCTATCAAGAATTTGACGGTGTAAGCAGTCCTCTACGCCTCGGCAGAACCGCCTGTTGTGAGGATTAATTGCACAAGCCTCGAAACTACAAAAACAGTGGTCGACAGATTTAAGGGTCCTAACACTTGAGCATGAGAACCCTTAGAGCGATACAGTTTCCACGAGAGGTGTTGTCAAAAAAAAAAATACAGGGAAAAGATGTAGAAGGGCCAACGGCGCTCAGCGAGAATCCCGTGAAACCTCATAAGGGCGGAGTCAGAAGTTCACGCCAAAAGGCTCTAAGCCAATACAAACGACCCTGAATACCCTTTCAAAAGTCGATTGGTCTGTATGGAAAAGGAGAGAACCGCGCTCTTGAGCACAGCGTCATTACTGAGGGAGTGAATTCAGTCTGCGTCGACGGGCGTCGTGAGAAGTGCGTTTCTTTTATCAAGTGCAATACTGGAAATATAATTTTAAAAAATGAGCAATACGTAGTTAATTTGGTAAAATCGTTTTTTTTGGGGAATTTGCTAATCCAAAATTTTCTCTTTCCATTTTGCAGAGAAGAAATCTCGCACAAGACCACTGTGGATGAGATGTAGAAAGTTATAAGAAAGTTTAAACGTCGATGGGCCGGGTAAGACTCATGTTACTCATTCGCGATAGATGCTGTTAAAAGGATGGATACATATGATGATATATCTGCGCCGTTCAATTAAATATGGCAAGAAAATATTGTGAATATGAGTGAGGTAGATGTAATACAAAATTTAATGCCCCTTTATTGAATGAAAGATGAATATATTTGAGGAAACGTGATTGACGCTATAATGAGTAACAAGTTATAATTCAAATTTCAGGTGGGAAGGTAAAACTGGATTAACTGGATTAACTGGATTAAACGTACTACAAGGCAAGAAGATTCTCGGGAGTGCCGGGATCAGCATTTCGCAACAGACTTTCTGTGTACTGTGCACAAGACAGAAATTTGAACTGAAGCTGTTTGTAAAAGAACAATTCTGTGGTTTGAAGTGAGACCACCTTCTGTGCTGCGGGAATGCAGATGTTGGCAGGCCTCATTTGTGGCATTTTATGTAGGAGCAATATATGGGGAAGCTGGCCAGCGGTAGCATTTATTGTCGTTCTGTTATGCAAGCTGTTCAACACATGAAATTTCTAGAATACCATTACTCAATTTACACCAGTTCTAATGCCATACATTGCGTGCGCTTATCGATGTTCTGTATGATGTATTGCCGTAAATTATAAATTAAGTGAATTTTCACGTGTATAAAGCCCCCCAAATTTAGTAGCAAGCAGCCCCTCATCATAACTGATGCGCTCTGAAAAACGCGCAGTGAGTAAGTCGAGTTCAACGTACATCGGTGAGTACTGCCCAATTTTAGTATACACATTTTGTAGTAGTGTTGATTTGTTTGGGCTTGCCCATAAATTTTCCTTGTGTTTCCTGTGCATTTTATTGAGGTATGCCAACCCCTCAAGCGAGCATTCGGTCTTCTCATTAGTGTGAATTAATGAGAGACGAGGCAGACAGCCTTCTCGTGACATTCATTATATTACACTTCAACAAAAAATTTTGCTTTATGCTTATACCCAACACTTCTAACTTTCAACATTCAAGATGTATCTCCTCATTCAGTTTTAATGTTAGAACAAAACCAAAGACAGTTTTAGAATCCTTGGAACATTCCTAACAAATTCAAATGAGCTTTTTTTCAAGTTCAAATTTTTCCAATAAATATGTAGCTCTATGATTCCGAAAAATTACTTTTTTTATAGAAAGTTTAAAAAAATTTGGAAATAATATATAAAATTTGAATTTGAAAATAAAACTGATTTGAGTATGTTAGGATGTTCCAAGGATTCTAAAACTGTCTTTGTTTTTTTTCTAGCATCAAAACTGAATGAGGAGATACATTTTGAAATATCCATAAAATATGCCAAAAAACTCATTTTTCAAAAAATGAAAAAAAACTAACCCTAAATCAAAAAAATGACACAAGTAAAAAAGGTTTACTTTTACTAAATACATATACTGGCCAATTTTCAAACAAATCGGACGAATAAAGTTGAAAAAGTGAGACGATCTCCTTAAAAGGGGGTTCTCCGGGGCCCTTTTTCTCTCCGATGGGTATTTTTCATGTTATTGTTGGAAAAGAACCCTTAGGTGATGGACTATTCGGTCCTAAAATTTTATGGAGCTACGGACAATAGATCCCCCCCGCAGGTGGGGGGGGAGGGACCCACCAGGGGACCCCATTTCAACCCCATATAAAAAGAGAACAAATGGGAAATGTAAAAAAAGCCCCTTTGAGTTTGTTAGGAATGTTCCAAGGATTCTAAAACTGTCTTTGTTTTTGTTCCAGCATAAAAACTGAATGAGGAGCTACATCCTGAAATATCAACACCAGTGAAAAAGCACCAAAATAGTAAATTTTCGAGCCCATTTCAACCCCATATAAAAAGAGAACAAAACAAGAAATGGAAAATTTGCGAACATACTTTTGTTAGATATGTTCCAAGGATTCTAAAACTGTCTTTGTTTTTGTTCTAGCACAAAAACTCAATGAGTTCTATTTTTTTGAAAAATCAATACCAGTTGAATAAAAAACCTAAATGTCAAATTTTTTCAACAACTAAGGCCTGAATCAAAAAAATGTATTGAAGAAATTGTGTTTCTTTTCAAAAGTTACATATACTAGTAAAATTTCATAAGAATCAGACTGAAAACAAAAAATTTCGCAACTTTTAAAAAATAAAAATAAATTTAAAAATTAAAAAAATTTTTTTTTTTTAAATCACAGTGTGAATATCATGTTATGCATGGAGATTATCGAAATAAAAATGAAAACAGCATTCAATTACATAAATTTTCCAGTATATCACACTAAAACAAAATATTTAGTTTCTGCCTTATACTGTAAAGTTACTTCTACTCAAAATTCAAAAGAATAGAAGTCATTGAGTTTTTATGCTAGGAAGAAAACAAAGACAGTTTTGGAATCCTTGAAACATTTCTAACAAAGTTATATTCCCACTTTTTCCATTTTTACATTTCATTTTTTTTATAATAGTTCAAATCCAAAAATGTAGGGTTTTTTTGGTATATTGGTAAATTTTTGCATATAAAAAAAAATAAGAAAAAAAAATGCAAAATCCCCGAATATATCTTTGTTAGAAATGTTTCAAGGATTCCTAAACTGTCTTTGAATTTGTTCTAGCATAAAAACTCAATGACTTCTATTCTTTTGAAATATGTATAAAAATGACCCAAAAAACCTATTTTTCAAATTTTTCGAAAAAACTAAGGCCTAAATGAAAAAATTTCGAGTTCACATATGTTTGTCTTGCAATACTACATATACTCACTAAGTTTCAGACCAATCGGAGCAAAAAAATTTTTTTTCCGGACGGCCCCCTTAAACATCTCCAAGTTAACGACACCATCCCCATATTATGAGATCATGGGTGATATTGGGATTATTGCTGCAATAGGAAGTGTAGGAGGTCAGGTACATCCTGTGGAAAATGAGACTCTTACGTTCACTTGTTCGCCCGCTACGGGGGTTTGAAAAATAAGGGGGAGGGGAGGGGGAAGGGTTATTTATCATGTTACACCTCCCCAATGGCACTTTCTTCAGGGTTTGAAGTTGCTATGTCATCTCCTATGTCTCTGTATTTCTCTATAATGATTTCAGTGGTCTAACATGAACCAAAAATTTCTAATTGCAATTGATTACAAATCTTTGTTTGCTTATAATATAAACAATGGACTTAAGGTTTCAAAATGCTTCTTCTCCTACAGTTTTTGAGCTACAGTGATGATGCAGAAAAACAAGGGCTTTCTAAAAATTCAAATGGTTTTTCACAATAAATTTATGTTCAAAAGTTATGATGTCATAAATCTGCATTTTTTTGATGACAATTTTTTTTTTAATTTTTTCATATTTTTTTAAATAGAAAATTGGGGAAAGCCATTTAAACTTTTGAAATGTCCACGTCTTTTGGCATCCAATGATACCAAAATCATTACTGTAGCTCAAAAACTGTTGGACAAGAAGCATTTGGAAGACCCACCAAAATGATCATTTTCTTTGATTTCCCATTTTCTTTTCAGGAAAGTTGCACTTTTTCATAGAAGATAATCGATTCTCAATTGCATTTCCTATTAGTATAACAAATTTTATTGCTCTAGGTTCAATGATAAAGAAAAAGGTCCTTAAGGGGGACGGTGTCCTTAGCTGGGTTAAGCAAATGTCTGGCAACCGTAAATGTGCGACAGTAGCGGTGATGGATCATGGAAGTGGTCATGTGCAATTGTCATTGTGACGCACGGTGCGTAGGTGTTTGTGGAGTGCGAGTGTCTTCAGTTTTAGATTGCTGCTGTTTTTATACTCAACTGTTATTATCTGCTTTCATATTTCATGTTGTTATTTCGTTTGCTCTTTTGATGGACGGATGAGTTAGCTCGGGATAGTAGGGAGGTACCATCAGGATAGTACGGAGGCCATGGGTAAACTCCCTATAGACCAAAATCTGAGGATTAAGTATGGTTCCTATAATGTTGGATAAATAATAAACTATAAGTATTTGGGACTTCAAATCAAAGATGGTAGTATTTACACAACTTAAACTTGAATTCTAATAAATAAAAAATAGATATTTTACAACATTGTCTCAAAAAATTAATACTCCAAAGGGTTAAAAGATAGCCTTTGCATGCATTGGTATATTTGCCAATTTATCAGGATAGGTTTGGTTAGGAAAGGAAAGGTTAGGATGTGTTAGGTTAGGTTAGCATAGCTTAGGTTATGTTGACCAAATTTTTTCCTGGGTCTACCAAGCGTAATGATGACATTGTCTGTGGAATTTTCATGAGTTCTAGTAGTGATCTAATGAACTAAAAAATGAACTAATGAACTAACACAGTTATTGGTGCATTAATCTATCAGATTAAGAGTCAGAATGAATGTCACTTGTATTGTTAGGTTAGGTTAGGATAAGTAAGTTAGGTTGTATAGAATGCTAGTAGTTCAGACTTGAGAAGTATAGGAAAGCCTGGGAAATCATAGGAAAGCCATGTTGAAGGTTAATTAGGGTCTCTCTGTCATGCCTCATGGATGCTTAATGACCGTATCTGTGATACAAGTTTCATCAGTGCACAAGATTAAAGATTATTTTAATCGCAGATTCTTTTGGGTTGGATACGTTTATTGGTAATCCATCTCTGGAATATTTACTTTTAGATAAATATCAAATCCCATCATTTTTGACAGGCCTTGTACACTAGTGTTTAATAATAATTTTTTTTATCAAACGTCATTAAAAAAAACTCATGATCTTATAATTTCAGATAAATGAATGGGTGTTAGATTTTGAATAATCAATTGTTAGTAAAAAACTGTTTACTTTCCTTAAGGCCATTGAACCTAAACTTCCTCTAAATTTTCAAAAAATAAATGAAAATACTTCCGGAGTGAAATAGGCTCTGAGGTATAACAGCATGTTTAAAACAGTCTAATAAACATATATAGCCCAAAAAATTTTAAAATTTACCCATACCCCCCCCTTCCCCGGGCCACACCCCCCCCCCCCTAAAAGGGAAATTTCTAAAAAGTCCTATTTATCAGCCAATATTGTACATAGAGATTAGTTTTTTTTGTTTGATTCACTATGGACAGGTCTACAAAGTTGAGATCCGGTGTTTTGATATCGCTTCAGAAAATTTTTTAAAAATGTTTGAATTTGAAAAAAAAATTCAATTTTGTTTTCTTCAAATGGGTATAAAAAATGTTCTAATCAACTTATTAAAAAGCTACATCTCAACTTTATAGTACTCACCTTGACTTTTGCGATGCTGAAAAGATCTCCTTCATAAGTCAAAAACTGTAGGAAAAATAAAGCTGTACAGCCAAAAAAAAATCATTTTGTGGAAAAAGCGCTCAACTTTTTCAAGTATATCTCAAACAGTTTTTGTACTTATGGAGGAGATCTTTTTTGCATTGTAAAGACCAAGGTCATTACTATATACCTGCATAGTTGTGGTTTGATAAGTTGAATAGAATTTTTTTATTGACATTCAAAGTGATAACTAAAATTTAATGTACTGATTGATAAAAAATTAAAAAAAAAAATTTAAAATTTTTTTCAAAATTTTTTTACTTTTTTTTTTGAAGCAATATCAAAAAACTAGATCTTAACTTTGTAGACCTGTTCATTGTGAATCGAACTAAAAAAAACTAATCTCTATGTACAATATTGGCTGAAAATAGGATTTTTTAGAAATTTCCCTGTGAGGGGTTGTGGGTAAATTTAAAAATTTTTTGGGCTCTGAACATCCATTCGAATGTTCTAAACGTGTTATGAATACCTCCAAGCTTATTTCGCTCTTGATGTGTCTTTTGCTAATTTTTGAAGTTTTATAAGAAAAACGTTTGATGGCCTTAACAGGGAGTAAGTATGAAACCTAATAAAAAGTGTTGTTGAAATTTAGTCTGAAATTATAGGAAGATAATCAATGAGCCATTTACCATTTGGTGGCAATCTTTGGTATTATTTTTTCTTTCATTGACACTGAGGGAATACTTTCATCCCACAATACGTATAAATTTTGTAGTGCATGCAGTTATTACTGAGAGGCCAAGTTTTTAGTGGAACCTTGAATTTCTAGAATGCAAGTTACCAATATTAATTTACAGTTTTACAATTCAAAACTCTATCATGCAGCTGTGCTGATGAAGGTTGGAAAAATTAGCAATTTTGATTGTTTCAAAATTTTAAGCAATATTTTTCATAAATTTAGTTTGATTTATTCATAGATTGATTATATTGATGTTTTATATGAAATGGATTTGTATCAGTTAGTGGGTTGAAAGCAGTCATTGTATCATAACATAAAAACTGATTTGTATTCATGCTGAATGGTAAAGTTTAAATATTTGGTCTGTTTTTACTGTGGCCATAAGTTTTTCACATTCATCAAGTATGTAAAATTACTGTGTCCAGTATGTGGGCGTCTACATAGAAAATATGTAATGCAACTTAACACTTTGACTGTGGCAACTAAATATTGAGTTCAACTCCAAAATCAAATTTGAAGTCAATTGTAGTAAACTATTTTGAAAATACCAAACATGAACTGGATTGTGCCTTAATTTAGCTTCAATTAAGTATTTATGGAAATTGAGTTAGAAACTACTGGTCGGTCAGTAGCATTATGAAAATTACCTCCGTGTACCTCCGGTGGTGCACAGTGTAGTCAAAGTGTTAAATTCAAAATGTATCTTATCTGAAAAAAACTTTGAGAGAGTAGCTTTTTCTTGTTGCAGCACTGTTTGGAAGATAAGTTAGTGAAATTGTCAATGTGTGAAATTTATATTGGATGTGGATCCTGTGTAAATTCTAATTAGCCTTTGCTAGGAAATTTGACCAAAGTGTTGATGTGATAGCACATATAAATAGACATTCAAAATTTGCCCATTAATCTATGAATATTTGTTCATGATTCTGTTTCCAATTGCAAAATGTCATCTTTTCTAGTGATTGAGTCATGATAAGTACACCTTTGTATCCTGTGGTAAAGACTTCCATGAAATTATTATTACGACCCATTTTGGGTGTAAAATACTGTGCAATATATTATTGAAGAATTTTTATATTTTCCTGATGCTCTGAAGAATAAATTTTCATAATTAATTTTTTGATTGAGTTTTAGTTGTGTTGAAAATAATTTTTAGGACAATATTACAACTACAGTGGACCCCTTAGTTACGGCATCCCTAGCTTATATTTTTTCTGTGTTACCACATGAAACACTGTTGCGATACAAAAAGGGTTCGGCCTTGCGGCTGTCGCCTCTCGTACGCTTTTGGGGAATCTCAACCCCGAAAGTCAAAGTTGAAAAGAAAATGAAAGGTATGAAATGCACAGTAAGCAAATTGGACAGAAAAAGAGCTGAAATTATAAACAGTGGTATCACACAGTGTGCGTTCGCGTGTGTATCTATCCAAAAGCATGGGAAAATGATAAACTTTGAATGATTAAAATGAGTTTTATTTTTAATAAACACGTGGGTTAAAATAAGAGGATTATTGACACATTCTGACACAAATGACACACAATGAGAGCGATGTGCTATGGATCATAACCAGCGCTTGAGTAACGATTGCATGATTTGACGTTACACAAAATTTCATGACTACTATCAAGGAAGATTTGCGCACACTAACCAGAATCAGAAAAACATAATGAATAGATGAGCTAGCGTAAGCATGAAATAAATGCAAATAGTACCATATCTATAACACTAAAACCTTGCTCACCACTTGAATCCTAGCTTTAAAACCAAACCGCACCTTTTTCTAAGTGCACCACATCACAATTAACACAAAATTAAATTTCTAAATAGCGCGCCATTCTAAAGCACTGTTCAATGTGCTGCTTTGCATTCAAACTTGCACTCAAGATCACTGGTTTTCAGAGTTCTCAATAACCATTAATTATATACTTGCACTCTGCTGTAACATGTGGCAGGCGTCTGTCCAATACCACTTCAATACTGCTTCCACTTGAGGCTTGAAGGATTCGTGCAGGGGTGATCAGTCCGTCTCCGTTGTTCCTTTGCTCTTGTAGGCGGTGCTGATAGTCGGTGGCCCTGCACTCAGAGTTCCCATGAATTTGAGCATCGTTCGCTGAGCACCAGAGCAGCTTGCACATTGCGGAACTCACCGTTTCTGGCGTTTTTGGGAGCTTGGAGTTTACTTTGAATTCTCCATGAATTTGCACGGTTGAGTCGTTGACATGCTGTGCCTGTTCGCTCCATGCTGATTGCTGAAAATTTGGAATCTTGGAGGGGCTGTCGGTGTATAGTTGGCACAGAGGAATTTCTGCACTTCGTCGTCAGGCGTCTGGTCAGCCTCGATAGTCGTTGATTATTGTTGGAGCTACACTTGCTGGTACTGAGAGATGGCGAATCCTCTCTGTTATTTCACGTTGCTTTCTTTCTCAGAAACTTCCATTTTTCTGACTTCCTCTGTGTATATTCTCACAGGTTCAATGCTTTTGTTCAATATAACACTGTGTCGGGTAAGTCCGGCAGTAACGCCGGCCCTCTCCGCACCGACACCTCTCTCGTCCCCGCTTTTTCAAAAGACCTCTTGATTCCTAAGAAAATAAGATAAGGAAATGTTTCGTTCTTGCAATACCGTTCCCACGCTGATGTTCATGGTAACGGCCAAATGCCCATAAAGCACATTCCTGGGTAAACTTTGTTCTCAGGCTCAAGGATACATAAAATATTTCGCTGTTGCGTTTGTGCGATCTAGCCCAATTTTATCCTATTTCTCAACAATTCGATCGCACAAACGCAACAGCGAAATATTTTATACATCCATGAGCCTGAGAACAAAGTTTACCCAGGAATGTGCTTTATGGGCATTTGGCCGTTACAATGAACATCAGCGTGGGAACGGTATTGCAAGAACACAACATTTTCTTATCTTATTTTCTTAGAAGGGAAAGGCTTCTCAAAACAGGATGTGGAGACCACGATGAACTCTGCTGTGGTCATCTCGAATTGCGGGGCTAGCTCTCGGGCATCCACAAGGGCTGAGACACAAACACACAACACACAAAAGCACAACACACAAAAGCACGTACAAGAACATAACGCACATTCACACAACACACATGTGGAGCATGGTACAGCAGAGCGTTGCAGGATGAAAGACGTAGCCACATTGCGTTCACCTAAGCGAATGAGCGCTCGCTAAGGGGACGCGCCTCGAGGTGTGTCAGAGAATGCACTGATTAAATTTCAAAATGAGAGAACAGGCCAGGATCCCACCAATTAGGATGAAAATGTTGTCATTACAACAACGAAAGTTCTAGATCCTTCTGGAAGGAAGGAAGCAAAAGAGATAAAAGAAGTTGTCAAGAGGATCGAGAGGTCTTTTGAAAAAGCAGGGACAAGAGAGGTGTCGGTGCGGGGAGGGCCGGCGGGGAGGGCCCGACACAGTGTGTTATATTGAACAAAAGCGTCGGAAATTAACGGCGAGATGCACTGATCAACCTGTGAGAATATACACAGAGGAAGTTAGAAAAATGCAAGTTTCTGAGAAAGAGAGCAACGTGAAATAATCGAGAGGATTCGCCATCTCTCAGTACCAGCGAGTGTAGCTCCAACAATGATCGAGGCTGATCGAGGCCAATGATCGAGGCTGATCGAGGCCATCGAGGCTGACCAGACGCCTGACGACGAAGTGCACAAATTCCTCCTGTGCCAACTATACAGTGACAGCCCCTCCAAGATTCCAAATTTTCAACGAGCAGCATGGAACAAACAGGCACAGCATGTCAAAAACTCAACCGTGCAAATTCATGGAGAATTCAACGTAAACTCCAAGCTCGCAAGAACGCCAGAAACGGTGAGTTCCGCAGTGGGCAAGCTGCTCTGGTGCTCAGCGAACGATGCTCAAATTCATGGGAACTCTAAGTGCAGGGCCACCGACTATCAGCACCGCCTACAAGAGCGAAGGAACAACGGAGACGGACTGATCACCCCTGCATGAATCCTTCAAGCCTCAAGTGGAAGCAGTAATGAAGTGGTATTGGACGGACGCCTTGTAGGCATGGCCCCAATTAGGTTTTTTGTTTGTCTGTATTATCCAGCATGCATCAGTCTGAATTTGTTCTGTTTCTCCAGTCTTTTGAATGATTTTATATGTTAAGTGTAGAGTGTAAAGTTTAAAAGAGTTTAAATGTGTAAAATGTGATAAGAGTTTAAATGTGTGTTTTTAAATGTTCATTGGTTGTTTTGTGTTCTTGATTTTGCTGTGCTTTTTGTGTTTGAATAGTTTCTTAATGCACTGTCTTTCTTTCACTTTCAGTCACTCAGATTTACAGTAAAACCAGTGTAATATTATTTCTTGGCAGAGCTATTCTTTCACCTTAGAAAACCAAGTGTTGATCTGGTGAGTGTTACTTCATTGTACAGTTTGCTTTGCTTGTATATATTTTTTGTTGCTTTAGGCTAAGATTTACTTTATGTTGAGCATGATGTTTTCTTTTGGCATATTGGTTCTTTCATTTCTTTTTTGTTGAAAGATCAAGTTTTTCAGTTTTGCTTGATTTCAAGACCATTTTTTGTAATGATATTTTTTTTCCTGAGTTACTCCTTTGAGTTTGTTGTTGAATGATTTGATTTGAGTTTAATTTCATTCATATTCATTTCATAGCCCATTTTTGGTTGCTTTGTTTCATTTTTATTTAGTGCATTTACTTTATTTAGCATGAATTTATTTTCAGCATGGTTTATTTTGTTCTGCTTCTTACTTATTTTGGAATTTAATTTTGAGGAATCCCAAAGGAATGGTATGGTTTATTTTCTTTTTTTCCTGCATTTTTATTTTTGTTTTATTTCTGTTTTCAGGGCTTTTTTGGTTATACTGGCTTCTGATTTATCTTCACTGTTTCTGAGCCCTGTCACTTGTTGTTGCATGTACAATCATCTTTTCCACAATAAACTATCATTTTTCTAAACCAGTTTCCTTACTCCCTCACTATGTGGTTCACAAACAGCTACGTGTAACGATGGGTAAACCTTAGTACCCCTAGTACCCCATCCTCTTACAGCCTGCCACATGTTACAGCAGAGTGCAAGTACATAATTAATGGTTATTGAGAACTCTGAAAACCAGTGACCTTGAGTGCAAGTTAGAATGCAAAGCAGCACATTGAACAGTGCTTTAGAATAGCGCGCTATTTAGAAATTTAATTTTATGTTAATTGTGATGTGGTGCACTTAGAAAAAAGTGCGTTTGGTTTTAAAGCTAGGATTCAAGTGGTGAATAATGTGAAGCGTTATATATGTTTTTTGACACCTTGTGGTGAGCGAAGTTTTAGTGTTATAGATATGGTACTATTTGCATTTATTTCATGCTTACGCTAGCTCATCAATTCATTGTTTTTCTAATTCTGGTTAGTGTGCGCAAATCTTCCTTGATAGTAGTCATGAAATTTTGTGTAACGTCAAATCATGCAATCGTTACTCAAGCGCTGGTTATGATCCATAGCATATCGCTCTCATTGTGTGTCATTTGTGTCAGAATGTGAGTGTCAATAATCCTCTTATTTTAACCCACGTGTTTATTAAAAAAAAATAAAACCCATTTTAATCTTTCAAAGTTTATCATTTTCCCATGCTTTTGGATAGATACACACGCAAACGCACACTGTGTGATACCACTGTTTATAATTCCAGCTCTTTTTCTGTCCAATTCTCTTACTGTGCATTTCATACCTTTCATTTTCTTTTCAACTTTGACTTTCGGGGTTGAGATTCCCCAAAAGCGTACGAGAGGCGACAGCCGCAAGGCCGAACCCTATTTTGTATCGCGACACACTTAGTTTTTTTGTCCCCTTGTTTGGGCATTTTTCCTGCTTATGGCATCAACAACAATTTCCCTTGTGCGGCCAAAAAATTCCAAAATTCAAACTTAGTAGTTGGTATACGTGGATGTGACTGTGCGAGCCTCACACCACACTCATACATCACTATATACGTTTGCATGCATCACTAAGGTGCTGGTCTGCTATTGGTTGGTGTCACCGCGTCACTAAGATACGGATATGCTATTGGGCCATCATACGACGATTTCCCATACGGTCCCAAAGTCAGAACGGATTAATGTTGTATGGCGGTGGTCCATTGTAAATTACATGTGCTTGCTTTGACAGACTCTTATAACTCATAATTTCTTCTGTAACTTATGATTCTCTTTTTCATTTGCAAGGAATGGTTTTTTAGTTGTATGGCTGAGGACAATTTAGTTTGTAAACACTTCATGGAAATTTGTGATGCTCATTGATGTGTTTTTCTGCTAAGTTAAATTGTAACTAAGTGTTGTATCAATGTGCATTAGTTAGCAAGGCTTATCTTAACTCCGAATTTAGGGTTGAATTTTATTCATTTATGATGACAAAGATGAACGGATATTTATGGAAAATTTTATGAAGCCAATCTCCTGGAATGTAATTATTAAATCTTTTCCAGCTTGGCCCTGCAGCCAGAGTATGGCTGTAACTGGACAGATATCACAGCAGAATTTTTTGATGCAAGCAAAGGTATGTGTCGTATATCTTTGGAACACTTTTGTTGTGGTTAGGAAAGCTTCAACTAACTTAAAATCTAATCTGATATGATGGTGCTGTACAGTTGGCTGTCAAACTCAATTTTACAAACTACTCGCTTGAACTGTGTGCTTTTGGTTTGATACACTAATCCGAAAATGAAACTTTCTTGTAAATAATGCCGTGGTGCTGTGGTATTCAAATGACATAGTGAGGCTGTCAATGTAGCTAACTATTTGGTTACGTGTGTTGGCTCACATTTTATGTCCCTATTGTTGAATGGTTAAGCAAGGCCACAACCAGTTCATTTTGTTGTATGATTATATCATATGGTACTTGAGCTTAGTTGTGTAATATTTTCTTGAAATACTTTAAATTCAGTGTGAGATCAATACTCAATACTGACTTCAGCAAATTGCAAACCCTTAGCTGTAGGGCTTTTTTTTACCAGCAGACTAGGAAACTAATCCAGTTCGTGCATTAATATTTTGACCTTTGGTAACTGAAGAAATGACTACAGGCTCATTGCATATGCTTTGAAAGAAGCCATCATGTTCTGTGTGTTTCAAATGCTTGTTTATAAATGCACTCACATCCCTATCCACATGTGACAGCTTAGCTGAGAATTTTCATTGTATTTCATTTCAGTGCAGGGTTTCAGGAAAATTTTGTACTCGGTGAATAGTCTATCCATAGAATCAATAAATTTATGTGGTCTATAAATTTTTCTGCATCATTTATGAGGAACGTTGGAACACATTGCAGTCCTTAACAGCTTTTATATCTTTTAGTCACAAAAACAGCATTTATTGTAAATGTAGGGCTTGCAATATCTCGTACAGTACTTACACATGTTTCCTTTACCAGAACTCGACCTTGGTGAGTTACTCCACGATGAATTGTTTGGCCTGTTTGAGGCCATGAGCGCCATAGAGATGATGGACCCAAAGATGGACGCTGGCATGATGTGTAACAGAGGCACTCGAGTGCTCACATTCGACCAGGCTGTCAAGGTGAGGCTCAAGTTTGCTTTGATGCCCAGGTGTCCTTAATACTTTCAGGCATAGAGGGGCATGATTTGAACCACTGTGAGATTATAGTACAGTAGTGTTTACTAGAAAATTTTGCTCGTGAAATTGTTCCTAAGTTATCTATGTGTATATGGTACAGTTGTGCATTGTGGAGTTAGAAAATTTATTTTGAAATGCTGCTATTTTTAGTAAACAAACAGCCTGAATTGCTGAAAATATAACTATATTATAGCAAAAGAAAAATAGTTTGCTGATGTACGGGTAATCGTTTGTAACCTATTTGGTCATGCGAATTTTTTTATTGGAATGCATAGTCATTCTGCCTGACTTCATTTGTTACGGCATGTCATAGCTCTCAGTTTACTGTGGTTGCCAGCCTAACCTATCATTTGGAATGTATTTGTTTATTTTTGCTAGAATGCTAAGGAAATTTTACTGAAAGCTACTACATTGATTTCCATGTATGGTATGTTAGTGTTTGTTATTCAAATATTAGCTGAAGAATTACATCTATAAAATTATGCCAAATTGTTTGAATCAGCATCTATATAGTTTTGGTTTTAACTTCTATTTTATGATCTAAAATTTTCTTGAAGACATATTTCTGGAGTACAGTATTTCACAAATGTTTGTTTCAGGTATTATTACGAGCTGTTATATTTTGATACCTATTTCTGAAACACCTGTTTTTATGTACACACATGTACAGGGTTTTTGCAAAAAATATGTACCTTTTAACATTGCTATAACCTTTTTCACAGTCAGGATTGAGAAATAAAACTGATATTATTGGAAAGAAGAAAAGTTTTTTTTTTATTTTTATTTTATTTTGCTAGACATACGATTCAACTGTTTATGTGCTGTGTTCAACAGCAATACAAAATTATCTTATGTGTGTTCAGAAAGTTTACTTCCAGATCTTACTTTATTAATGTTTCTTGCAGTAAACTGGAATTCCTACTTTTGATGCTCCTCCGAATTTTAATTTTGTTAGGTTTGAATC
Organism: Morinoia aosen; assembly: GCA_030386875.1. Classification (NCBI taxonomy): domain Eukaryota; kingdom Metazoa; phylum Arthropoda; class Malacostraca; order Amphipoda; family Talitridae; genus Morinoia; species Morinoia aosen. Next base: position 46,156,190 of record CM059559.1, read on the forward strand.
GGTATTCCAAGAAGATTTTCCTCTGAATCCCAAATGGATCTAATTTTCATCATTTCTTTGATGATAAATTTTTGTCATTTCATTGTGCCACGTTTGCTGATTACAATAATCTTCTCTCCTGCACCCTTGATGTTTATGCTTATTTGGAGGGTATACCAGATACGTAAGAAAACATTGAATTCTGTCCTTTTGGATGTTCTATGTTATAGTCTCCTATTTCATATATTTAAAAAGTTGTTGGAATTTTAAAAGGTATACATTTTTAGCAAGCACCCTGTATACATAGGTGTTGAGTTATGCAGTGTATGACTATTTTTAGTGTAGGACATGAAACCAGTTTTTATAAGGTTCATTTGACTCCTTGGAAAAGCTGGGCTGAGAAGTAACTGCTTAATTAATCAAATGAAGATCACTTATTACTTATCATAAATCATACATCTTTGAAAAATTACCTTTCAGTCAAAATCCTAAAATCAAACAACAATGAAACATTCAGCATGGATGTAAATGAAAATTCATTTTGAAATATGTTATGCTAATCACATTAGGAAATACAATTCTACTTGCTGTCTAAGGATGAATAGAAAATTATATATGTAGTGATGTAATGGCAATTAACCTGAAAAAATACTCAAAACAAACTATCAGTAGACTGGTTTCAGTTGAAGCTTAAATCTGAGACAATAAATATTGACTGTAAGTGGAAGAATCCCATGACCTACATGCAAGCAAGACTATGTAGGCATAAGGTACTGGCTGTAGGTTGGGATTTGGCATCATAGTTTTGTTTACATTCCTCTCAGGTATGAAAATTATTACAGTTTGAGAGCTGAGTAGTAGTAGAGAAATTATGCATATAAAAAACCTTGTGGGAATTTAACACGTTCCCTGCGAAGGGACCCACCGGTGGTCCCTTAGGTGGTTTTCAAAGTGCTGCTGACACACCTGCAGTCACTAACTTATTGTTTTTTAATAATTAATGAAAGCTTAATACATGCCAGATCCCGTTAATGTTTGCTATTTTCAAAGTTAATTACTACAATTGACTTTAAATTTGAATTGAATATTGAACTTCAGTTTGACCCATCGCAGTTAACGTGTTAATTTAGCGTCAACTCAGCAATAGAATTCGAAAAGCATAGTTGATAGTTAATATGGCTTTGTCCCTGTTCGGGTGCCAATTGATGGATAATTTGGGTTGGTCCTTGTTTGGATGCCACCTTTTGATATTGTCCCTGTCTTAGGGATACCTGAGGGTCATCAGTTGATCGATAAAAGGCTGTTTTTTCTCAGGTTGGTTATTCCATTGGAATCTTTCTGGTATTTCAGGGATAGAAGAGAAGTCAGTTTTGCTGACTAATATTTATTAAAGGGATTCACAGCATCAGTTTTTCTGTTGCAATAACTTCCAATAATTTCCAGAATTTCAGATGGTTGCGTGGCAAAGTAACAAAACTTGCAATAGTAGTCAAGCAAAAAAGCGATGAGCTAACAAGCTTTTGAGTTCTTGAACTGAGCTAAACAAGCTAACAAAAATTTGAAAATTGTGACAGAAGTATGTTTTGTAAGGATCTGTTATATGCAAGCTCAGTTTATTCAATGAAAGAATTATTTTCCCTCCGTAGTACAGAGGCACTAGTTGACCTATCTTAGCGATGGCCAAACAATAGTGTTTGAAAAGGATCTCCAAATCTCTTGACATCTTATCTGTAAAATCTTCAAAATACGAGAAAACAAAATAAATATATTGCATTGGCTCTGGAAGATTACTAGTTACTGGATATTTTTTAGCCAGAAATTTTTTTATTTGAACATGATCAATAGATGAAGGAAACCAATTTTGACAAGAGATTTTAATTAGAAAAGTAAATTTATGATGGAAGAGATTGGAGCAAATGTTATAAGCGCAATTCAATAAGGTCTTTATTGTATTAATTTTGAACCTATAAGAGCAAAAACTGAAAAAATTTAAGCCCAATCCATTGAAAGTAGCCTTCAGATGAACAGAGGAATTGCAAATGTGGCCTGTTCTAGTAATTTGGGATTCTAAAAATGATAGACAATTCTTGCTCTCAATTTTGACGGTAATTTTATGTTAGGATGCATAGAATTCAAATAGTCTCTGAACATGGCGGCATGACTAGGATCTCGAAATATTATAAAGTATCGTCAATATATTTTTAGTAAAATGCGGGCTCAGAACTTGGGCAACCTGCAAGCCATTTTTGCCCCCAATGGCACATGAAAATATTTTCAAACGTTGGGCCCAAATGGAGACCCATGCCAAGACCTTCAGTTTTTTATATAATTTACCAGCAAAAATAAACACTGAATTTAAAACTGAAACTTCAAGTAGAGTTCTAAACTGAGTTCTACTACATCCCATAACCACATCTGTTGTTGATACAAAAAACTTCAAAAATTATATTGATAGTTTCTGTCAGAGGAATATTATTAAAGAAACTTTCAACATCAAATGAACTCAATTCAAACTCTACCTGAAGTTTCAATTTCAAATTCAGTGTTCATTTTTGCTGGCAAATTATATAAAAAACTGGTCTTGGCATGGGTCTCTGTTTGGGCCCAACATTTGCAAATATTTTCATGTGCCATTGGGGGCAAAAATGGCTTGCAGGTTGCCCAAGTTTTAGACCTGCATGTTACCCTGGACTTGACCTCATTTTTCAAATCTCACGGTACACTTTTCTATTGCACGTAGGGGAACAAAAATGAATACAGATGTGTAAAATACAATTCCAAACACATTTGCTTCTATATAAATTTCCGATTTTTGCAATAAAAAAGTTATTTTCCGATTAAATGAAATTTTATATATGTTTGCACAAAACGCTACTCCTACAATTTTCAACGTATAAGCCTGATTTTAGTCTCATTCAATGTGGAAAGGCTCCGGCACCTTAAAAATGCAGCAGTTTTCGAATTTCGAAAAAAAATTAGTGATTTTTTGTGTTTGTAATTTTTTGATATTCATAATTTTTCAAATTTTTGGGTTTTTGCATTTTTATTACAACTAGATGAACGAAAATGCATAACAATACATAAAATTGAATTCTGAACACATTTGCTTCTATAAAATTTATCGATTTTTGCAATAGAAAAAAGTTATTGTGCGAACATACAAAATTATATAAATTACCTCAGAATGCTAACCCTTCTACAAGTTTCAACTTAGAACCTTGATTTTGGTCTGATTTGACACGGGAAGATAGTGGGAACATCGTAGAGTAGCGAAATTTCATGTGAATTCCAAATTAGATTTTATGACAAATTCTGGTATTTTTATTAGAAAAAAATTTATTGGAAAAAATGAAAATTTTTTAAATTCAAAATATAAAAAACGCTTCATTTTCGAGGTGCCGGAGTCCTTCCACAGCCAATGAGACCAAAATCAAGCTTTTAAGTTGAAAATTGTGGTAGGAGTACGGTTTTGAGCTGATATTTATAATTTGTATGTTTGTGCTATAACTTTTTTCTGTTGCGAACATCGCAAAATTTTATAGAAGCAAATGTGTTCAGAGATCAATTTTACACATCTGGATGCATTTTCGTCACGCTAAGTGCAATAGAAGGTGAAAAGAGAATTTTGAAACAATGGGTAAAAAAGGTGGTTTCAGGGAAGTAGATCCCCTTAATAGTACAAATACTTTATTTTCCCTGCAAATGTATATGTAAATTTTTAATGCAAACTTGTGTTTTTTTGAATTTTTAGATTTGACTGAATTTTTCTTTTTTCAATTATTTTTACAGATTGACTCACTGAGGATGGAGCTGATCTCTGAAATGTTTTACAGAATGAATAGATTCGTTGTAGATATCTTATTCTAAGACCGTGTAAAGTTCCAATAAAAATGATTTCGATATTATTCATATTCTATTAAAGTTAGTATCATAGCTCTGTACAATAATTAATATTCTCAAAGTCATTATTTTTTACTTCGTTTTGTGTATGTGTTATTTGGTTTGTAATTCTCCATTTTTAAATTGAACGAAAAGTGTTGTGGAATGAATAAGTTTTAAAGGTGGGCTTCAGTATTTAGTATTTAAAATTCAACTAATTTTTATGTACATTGATTTCATGTTTTTGAGACAGGTGCCTATGACACCAAACCTATGTGTACAGGCTTAATGACTTCTGCACTACACCAAATTTGTGAGACAAGTGTGGTGGCCGCTTTGTTACTATTTGCCATGGTGTTCATTGTGTTTGCAGACTGGTGTTCTGAAACTAAATAACTTCAGCATGGAGGAGCTGGTGGGCATCATGGACTGCATCTTTGGATGCCTGGTGACGTGGCTGGAGGGCCACTCGGCGGCCCAGACCATCCTGACGTGCCTGTACCTGCACAAGCCGCTCACCATTGAAGACCGCGCCCTCAGGGCCTTCTGTGTCCTCACGCTCAAGCTCGTTGCTCTCATCAACAACATCGTAAACATGTGAGTCTTGGTAACGTAGTTGTGGAGGCTGTGCATGCCGTCCTAGTATGGCGTGTGGGGGTTGTGTACCCTGTGTTGAAGTTCCTTAAATCTCTAGCTTAGCCTGAGTGAGCTGTGCGTGCTCTTCAGAGATGTCGTAGGTGCTGAATGTTGTCAACTCCTTTCTGTGCAGAGCGGGAGTGTACGAAGAGGAGGATTTCCAGCCTGGCCTCTATGGGTACGGGGTGTGTGCAGAGGTGCCAGAAGCGCGAGCAGCAGCAGCGGTGCGGGAGGTGGAGGAGGAGCTGCAGAGGGTGGTGAAGAGCTCCCGCAGCAGGCAGGGCGAGGCGTGGGAACCCCTCATGCAGAAACAGGTGAGGGTCTCACAGCAAAGTGAACATGCATTGTCTAAAAGAAAACTCGTGATTTCTGAACCATGAAATAGTAGAACTCACAATACTGAAATGTTGAAAACGTAGCTTTCTATTTGTTTTATTCCCTCGTAATTGAAATTAGAAATATGTAATTGCTTTAAAAAAAATGGGTATGAATTAAAAAAAAAGATGGGTGGGCCATTTAGTTCAGAAAAACGCTGGAAAATATTTGCGACAATGGAGCAAAAGGTTAACCCGCATAAGACTTCTATCTGTAGAATTTCCGTTAAAAATGTAAAAAAATCAGAAAGTTGTGAAAGTTTTTGAGAAAGTCTGTAAGAAAGGCTTGTAAAAGTTCATCTTGCATTGATCAACAGACTGCTTGAACATATTTTAATGGTGTTTGTGAGAGTAACATTGGCAAATAAATATTCAAGGCAAAATTTTCGATTCTATAAGAAATTATTTGCATAAACCAGCAGGGTAGTGTGTGTAGCTTAAATTTTACTAGTTCTCAGTGGTAAATTCATTGCTTACCAAATTATTTAAAATTTTCTAAGTAAGTGCTACAGTACCTAGAGGTTTTCAATGCAGCAAATATTGGTCTCAATTGGGTATTAACGTTCAAGTCAAATTTATGAATTTTGGGTAAACCATGTAATATGCCAGGACCAAATCCTGAGACTGACAAGTTGTTTTAAATGGTGTCGGTCAAAATATTGCTTTCTGTAAATTTACAAAGAAAGCTTTTGATTATATCCCAGTTCTAACAGTAGATTTTCGTATTGATTCTGTGATTTCTTGAAACTTTGAAATATCAAATATCAAAGGTTATAAATTTATTCTTCATGAAGGGACTGAGTTTCATCTATTAATTCAGGAGATGAACAATGATTATTACTCTCCAATGAAAATGCGAGTAATTATGGAATGATGATAAATATTTATGAAAGCCATGCAAATGCAGATTATTGGGTTATGGCTGTGTTTGGCTCTGAAAATAGTTATCCCAATATCCTCCTGTATGAAGCAATCGAAGTATGTTTATGCAGTCTATTGTCCAATGATGCAAGTTAAATGTTTCTGAGCCTCACTCGTAGACTCCATCAATTTCAGGTAGTTTCAGCAATGAAAATTTTTTTATTTTTAACAAGAAATTCTACAGGCAATTAGGTGCTGTATGGGCTTATCTCTAAACCCAACTTTTTCAAATATTTTCATACGTTTTTTCTGAAGCTAACTGGCTCATTCACTGTCTTCTTTGACGTATACATGATTCACTTTTATACACTGATACACTGTATACATGATACACTTTTTATTCCGTTATAAGCCCCAGGAACCTTTGTTCCTTCAACATCTCAGCAGTAAGCATCCAAATTGGAATTTAAATTGGATACAGGAGAGTGAAATTCATAGGTGCAGATATTTGCTTTAATTTTACAGTGATTTACTTAGAATTCACCTGGTCATGCAACTCTATATTACAAAGTTTTGTCTGAGAACTGTGAGCTATTTACTTTGCTGCTCGGAGGATACTGCTGCTGAAATATGTGATGTCAAATGTTCTATGATAATTTTGATGTGCAATTTTTACATTGGTTCTGAATTTTTATGCTCTTCTGATAGTTGTTGAAGTATGGTTTCATCATTAGGACCTACTTTTGCATCTTGGTGATACCTTTAGCATCAATGGATCTTACGTTTGCATTATATTGACTAAACTCAGACTCAATATTTACAATTGAATTAAATTGTAAATATTCTCCCCAATGGTCCCTTTTGAAACATACTACAAAATGATGTGATTTGCAGGTACTGTATCTCGAACCACCGTTCTCAATCTTAATTTCAGTCACAACTTGTGATTCTAAGTCATTGTGCATTTCAATTCTTCGCCTAGAATATGTCTGCATTGTTTCAGTATAATTTGTAAATTTCCAGCTCGTCAATTAATTTGATCACTTGGTCATTGATTACAGAAGGAAAAAATAATTTTTATCCATCCAGTGGTAAAACAACAGAAATTATTGAACTCAAATCATCTATGGTTGAAAATTGGATTCTTACTTTTATTTTAATAAACAAAATACTCTGTGAAATGTTCTCGTAAGCTCAAGAGGTAACTTAGCACACCACGTACCTCTGCAAGCCATTAAGTGTAATTTTTTTAGCTCTTTTGAGACCATAGCTCAATTTGGTGAATAATTTTCTCCTGATATGAATTATCTACAACATTGTCGTGTATCGCACATCATCAACCAATGTGGCAGAGCGCGAGACACGGGTCCCTGGAACTTAAATTATTCATCAACTCATTTTCCTTCCTCGAGGCTCAGACCAACGCTGCTACACACTCTACAAACGCTCATCTCTAGCCACTGCTTCTTGCTTTTTGTTTATTTATTTATTTATACCTTTATCTTTCTTTACTACACCATCCTGTCACTTCTTGCATGACCATTCACTTCTGGAAAATACACTCACTTGAAGAAAACTCAATACTCCACATAATTAACGCCTCACTTGCTACACTCGCCGTTCAATGAACTTAATTACTTCTCATGTTATGGGAAACCAACCCACCCAACCACACCATCTCGACATCACGTTCTCTTTCTTTAATATAATTATGAGTCTTTGCCATCTGTCGCCTATGGTTTCTATGTGGCTTCGTGTAAGAATGGTGATAGCTGGTACTCAAATAGTAGACAGGAAGCAAATTCAAAAAAATGTACTTTACGCCTCTTTGTATTCTGGCATAAGGAATTTTAAATGATAGACATAAATGTGTTGTAACTTCATGTACAAATATTTGCTTGTTTCAGTTGACTTTGCTGGAATGAGGAATATAATTGAAAGAATACATTGAGATACGTAGCAAGGCCTCAGTGATTATGTGTGTGGGTGAGCAGCACGAGGACGCGGTGGCACTGTTCTCCCGCGTGCGCTTCCTGCGCCTGCTGTACGCGGCGCTGTCCGCCATCATGCGCCGTGACCAGGTGTCCATGCAGGAGTCCGAGCGCTGCCTCGCCTCCTGCACCGAGCTCGTCTGCATCATGCAGAACACCGTGGGCCGCGGCCTCAGGCCCAAGGCCCACAAGGAGGATGACCCCAACAGAGGTCAGGGTGACATTCGCAAATAACATTAAGGAACATCTGAGCCGGATGAGTACTTGGTGATCCACTGCATTTCTATGAGCTACTTGCGCTTCCTGTGCAGTTTGCATCCTCTGTGACAGTGTCATGGTAATTTACTTGATTTATGAGCATATTCTACTTCTCATGAAACTGTGCCTTCACTCTATAACTTCTTGTACGTATAATTTCCAGATAAATTTGGTTAATATGATCTACTGACATTGGTTGATGTAAAAAAGTGCTTAATTTAGCTGCATACAAATATACTAATATTAAATTGTTGGAGTTGGTCAAATTCGTGAACATTGTTGATGTTGACTGCTGGCAGTACATAAGAGTCTATCTATCAGCCACTCATGTTAGCAGTATTGGACCTATATCTAGTCTAGTACACAGTTTTTTATTCAGATCTTACCTAACCACTGCAAGCAGTGCTGCAGCTGTTGTTTTGTTGGCTACATGTACCTGAACCAACCTGTCATAGACTTCATAAGCTTCTTACACTCGCGATGCAAACTTCTGAGCGCTATAAATAAGTGAAGAAATGCTTCAGATTAATGTTGGCTAGTTTTGTCCCTAAGGAAGATGCAACTTTTTTATTAGTGCAAATTAGCACTTGCAAGAGGAAGGTGTGAGGTCCCGAGCTGGTTGTGCGAGCCTTTTTTTGTTGAAATAGAAAAGTTGTTGCATTTTGTTACAGACCATCTTTTCTCTTTTTCTCCTCAGGAAAGGAGCATAGGATAAAGCGTAGGCTTAGGTTAGTCAGGTTGGTCTATCTAATGCTAGGTAGACTGGTACCCCTAGGGGAGACACTGCAGTGGGTAAAAGCAAGATTAAAAAAAGCGAATGTTTTCTGATAACGAAATGAAACGATTTTGAGGTTTTATAAAAAAGCTAAGCGATTGACGGAAGTGGTTTGAAAGAATCACCAACTTATCACAAAATATAGCATTCCGTAGTTAGCTTTTGCTTGCACTGTATGCCCTCAATCTTGCATAATGGCCGAATAAGGTGGAAAATGTCCTCCAAATCGATACTGCCAAAAACCGCGCGCAGAGCAATAATTTGCCAGATCATGTTGGGACGTGATGAAAGCATTTCTATGTGGCTCTCACGATTTTTCACTTTTTCCAGCAATGTGAGACACTGTGCGTGCCTATTCTCGAGTAGTGTGGCAATTGCATGGACTGTTTTACAGTGGTCAATATTGACGCCTTGATTATTGTTGATCGGGGCCGTGGAATCATGGCGTCGACAATATGAAAAATTTTACAGTGGTAGTGGGATTACGCTCAGAAGTGTCAGAAGTTCCAATTTTTTACGTGACTATTTTATAAAAAAGTAAATGAGAGACGTTTGTATTTGAATGGTTTCTGGCAGGAGCGTGAGGTAGAAGCGCGCGTGTAGTTTTCACTGGAGTAAAAAACTGCTTGAAGCCACAATCAATTCACTGCGCGTGAACTACTGACGCCGTCTACTGCTCTTAACCGATCTTAGATTTCGCTTACTGAGCTGAACTGTTGAGAATTATTGGGGCGCTGCGTTGATTTTATTTTAGTTATGTGCGAAATCATTCATACTCCTGGCCAACTATCAAGAGTTTGTTGGGCTACATTGAAACCTCATCTACTTTGTGTAAATTTACCTGGGCATACATCAATGTTTGGGGACTTAAGCAAACTCGCTTGATAAAATATATTCTGTTCTATCTTCAATACTATATTTTAACTAAGAAATATTACTCATTAATAATGAAGTGCTGCTTGTGTTGCAGGCGACTACGGCCACATGATGGGCTTCGAGCCTCTGGTGAACCAGCGCCTGCTGCCGCCCACCTTCCCACGTTACACGCGCCTGCGCACCCGGCGGGAGGCGCTGCAGTACCTCGACGAGCTGGTCTCGCGCATCCGCCAGTGCGGCAAGGTCACCCACACCCACACTTTCCAGCAAGCCATGGAGTTTTTGGAGAAATTCAGCGAATTGGAACCGTGCGTGTTGTCGCGCAGCATCACGCAGGTGCTGTACCTGGGCACTGGAGGCACGGGAGGCGAGGGCGAGGAAGACTGCAAGTTGTGGGGAGGCCAGACCATGGCTGAGACTCTCAGGGAAGCAGCTAAGCAGTTCATCTGCCCTCCAGCCTTAATGCCTAAAGCTCCCGTTCTCAATAACCCGCAGGCAAAAACGTACGTCGATAATTTTTTCCAGCAGTGCGTTCGGCCGTTTGAGCAGCTGCTGCAGATGAACGGTCACAACAGAGCGCGGCAGCGAGACAAAGTGACGGAGCTGCTGCGCGAGTTTGCCGCTCTTCAGGACGAGGCTGACGAGGTGGATGCGTACCTGCACAACGTGCTGCTGAAGAGCGAGCAGCCGCGGCCGCATTTGGCCTACCTGGGCACATGGGTCTTGCGCCACACTCTGCGCCTCATGCTCCACTACCTCCTCACTGGCTTCTCTCTGCAGCTCTACGCCCCCCACGAGTACCACTACATTTACTGGTACCTGTACGAGTTTGTGTACGTGTGGCTGGTGAGTGCCCTAACCCGCGCAGATGCGCTGCTGCCTGAACAGGACGGCCCCGATCCGAGCCAGCGTGGCAAAGGCAACCGCGCCGCCCGACACAAGACCAGGAAAACAAAGAAGCCTTCTCGTCCGTATGGCAAGGAAATCACTTTTTATCAGGCGCAGCAACACCTGTGCGGTGGATACTACAAGGCAATGGTGGGCTTGCGAGAAGCGGGCAAGGTTCACCTGCCGCAGCAGGAATTTGACGACGAGAGCGTGCGTTACCAGCACCGCTTCTCTCCCTTTAAGGTGGTCGTGACGCCCCCGCCCGTATCCTACCACACCTTCGTCACCATGACCGACCTCTCCAATTTCCCCCAGCCAGTCACCCCCTCATCTCTATACCACGATGCAAGAAATCACTTCTTCAAGGCTAAAACTCTTCTGGAAAGCATTCAAAATCCTAATTCTGAGGTGAGATTTTGTTTTCTGATTGTGAAACTGTTTGTGTTCTGTGCAATGTGCGAGTAGTCCGCTTACGGCTCTTGGGACCGCTTCAGGGTGTGGAGCCGAGCAGGTACAGGCAATGAGACTTATCGGTTGAGGTATTAGTTTGAAATGCTCTATAATGTTTGTAATTAATACTTTGTTCACTAATGTGGGGTTAAGTTGAATTTCAAGTACACAAAACTATTGATTTGCCTGGTATTGGGGAGCGTTTGTACTTCAGTTGTTTTTCTATTTCCTGACATATTTTCCTTTTTGATATAGCATTTCTTTGATGCATTTCTTCAGTGGTTCTCTTTGATTTTCTGATCAAGTTTTTGTTGCCTTATATAACAGGTATTCGCTAGGGTTATGTTCCTTTGAGCTGTTGCCAACAATTCTCATTTCTTTCCGCCCTCACCGTCCGCACTGCATATCTTTTGCTGCCACCAAGCTACGTCTTCCTTATTTATTTACTTTGTCTTCTGTTGCTGTGGAAATTTTCTACGTCATCCTTAACTCAGTAATATTTAATTAATTCTCCTCTTGTTGAAGGCTTCCTATTAATATTCTCTTTCATTTGACCTTGAATCCTGTAATTACATAATTCAAGCATAGGTTAGCCAATATTATTGCCTTGAAATCAGTTTGAAAAAGGGACAAAACTAAGTTTGTTAAACAGCAGTCACCAGGATACCTTTGTACGCTTACAAGTACTCCATAATACAAGAAGAAGAAGTTTTGGATAAATCTAAATTGTACAGAACGCTTCTCTTCGCACTAGAAAGAAATGCTGTAAGATTTTTGTGGCGCTCTGTTTGCTCCCAGCATCAGCGAAGTGAAACCGTTTTTGTGATGTCTTGTTTTTTTTCACTGTAAAGTGCCTTCTGACAGATCTCTTTTGATCTGTCTCCCTAACCTGACAAAGCCGCCACAAAGCGGTTGTATACCCTCACGTGCCGGCATGATTTGAGGTTGATGTTTTAAGGTTTTATTACAATCAAATTCATGTTAACAAGAAAAAATCTTGTTCTTGATTAGATAGTCTTAACACTCTTTTATTTTCCTTCTATCAGCTTTCTTTGCTTTGTAAATAACTGAGGCATGAAACAAACCCCGTGACGCGATGTGTTGGAGCTGCCTGCATCACGGTCTACCTGTGGCAAGCACGTTAGCCATCGATTTACACGCTGTTGAGATTTTCTCATTGATTTAGCAGGTTATAATACTATTTAAAATTACATAGGCGATTATTTCAGCGTTTTAGTTATTTTATAGGACTTTCATTTTTCTAAATATTCTACGTTTTTTATCACTCGTCATGAGATCACAGATTTCAGGTGATGTCATTTTTTCTTTTTCAGATGCAAGCTCTTCTGAAGATTGTGAAGACGAACTTCGTTGTTATGAAGCTGTTGGAGGGCGGCCACAAGAATGATGACCCCAGCCCTCCGAAGTTTGATTTCACGTACCACACATGCTTCCCAATCATAAGGGTGTAGCCCAGCTCTTAGTCTATATAATGTATAATTCAATTATAACTATCCAATCTCAGTGAACACGTATCGGCTAGGCTTCACTTCCATATTTCACCATCACTTTTTTAATTTTATTGCGGTTTTGACAGTGCAGTCGGGTCTGGGTCTCTCAAGCCTGCTGCATTCAAATTCCAGTGCACCAACTCACGGTATGAGGAGCCAACCTGTTGTCTCAGTAGGAAGTTGTTCACAAAATGTGAGTGTTTGTTAATTTTTGTCTTAAACTATGTACAGTAGAATTATTATGTGAAATGTTTAACTGGTATTGTACGAGGAAGTGACATTTGGAATTTGGCAAATTAGCGCAGTTTTTGTAGTATAATTTGCAAATCTTCCATTTGAATCTTCCAGCCGTCCTTCTAGTCGCATGGGAAGTGCAGGTAGACCAAACATGAAGTTGACACCGCCGCTTTATGGAAACGATGTTTGACATTAGATGAAAAATAATGTAAATGGTTCCGAAAACCTTTGTGAAACCTTTTGGGTTTCACAAAGAGGGTTTTGTGTTGTGCTGTCGGAAAGAACCTCACAGCCTATGATACATTCTGTTATTCGATACACCTCGATTCGGGGACTTTAGTGAATTTGCTTACAGAGTTTAACTCGCAAACCCTTGTACTCGTATGAGCGCTTTTGATTTTCTTACACAAATTTTCTTTTTATGGAACTTCCAAATTTCTTTATCAAGGATCAATGGATGATGCATGCCACATCTCCTCTATTAAAATCGGTTTAATAGCGTGAAGGGTGAAAACACCTCCACAGCTGCTGTAAGTGGCACCTTGCCACCTTACATATTAAATGTTGTTTCTTGATTATGGAATGAAGTTATTTCCTGATGTTGACTCCCAAGAATTACTGAGTACACGCTTCACTAAATTGGATCAAATCTTGCCTGTCACAGGTTCCCTGTGTGCGACACTGGAGAACGCTTGCTCGACTTGGTCCAGAGTTATGCAGTAACGAAATTTTCTGTACCGTTTGACAAGGCTTACGATCTAAAATTCTATGAACAGGAGTTGATTCAAAATTGGACTTGTAATTGACAATTAGACTTGCTCCTTCTTTTCAGTTGGATCAAACGTGCGAGATTCAGTCATTGAAGAAACACGTATACGCGTTGTTGCTCTTCTAAAATCGTATACTAGATCTATTTATTGTGTTTTAACTTTGTTATGATCAACGTTTATTGCATTGTTTAGACCTCTTGTTTAGCTTTTGTGTTATCGTCAGTGATTTCTTCCACTCCTACCTACATGAGCACGATTCTTTGAAGCAATTAAATAGTAAATTATTAGGCTTCTAATATATACATATTTCTCATGCTTCGCATAAACCGTGATATTGTATTGCATGGAATTTCTACGTTGCCAGTGACTCAGCTCGGACTTTTCGCTCTGACAGTTTTTTATCCTGTTAGTCAACTCAACGCTATCAATGAGGTAAATACGTGCATCTTTTTTTTTAGATCAGGGAGGTAGGCAATTATGGGACGGTACGTTATTATAGAGTAGTGCGTACTTGACTCAGTAAGTTCACACCTCCACCCTCGTTTCGGAATGCAAAGGCGAGCAATGAGAGGCATCTACAGTAATTCTTCTGAAACTTGAGCTAAGCTCGACCAAGACATTGGCGGCGCGAAATCCACTCCTTAAACTGCCTGGTGTATAACTTTTTTATTTAAATGCAAATTGATGGATTAGTAGTAACAGCATTGAAATTTACTATAATGTCGAGTTCGAAGTTCCGTAGCAAAACTATCGAGGCAAATCTGCGTCAATGGCTGAATTTTTGACATCTCTGCCTGAATGTGCTGATGTGCCTCTTGTTCGTCGCTGCGGCTGTGCAGTGTTTTAGTTCGGCTTCGTGTCGGGTGACGGCCACGAGCAGCTGACGTTGTGCCCTAACGCTCGGAAAGTGACCTTAGGAACAAAACACCAAGTCTGACGTTCAGTCTTCGTTTATTTAATTCATCGAAAAATACAGAGTTTTTGAAGTTTTTCCACTTCTACTCCTTGACTCCAAAATTCCTTTGTTGTGTATGGTTTAACGACGCCCAATTGTTTCAACTGAATTTGTTAACGCCTTAACTTTTTCAAACTTAAAGTACATTTTTTTCAAGATTTATGTCGCAAGTTGTCCAGAAACTAATTAATAATACCTTGGAATGACATTAATCATTATTATGGTTATTATTATTATAATTACTATGCAGTTTTGTAAGAGTATTTTCCAACTTGATATTTTTGAACACCTCAGCGCTTCGCCGTTCTTATTGATGCTCGTGTGATGAATCTCCTAAAGGGTGTTTTTATTCACGGTCTTGCAAAAATGACAAGCTGTCGTCGTCTGATTTTACGGCTGCAACATGGAAGCAATTTTTAATTAAAGCTAGACGAATGAACGTGTGTTTCCACCTTCTGTAGTTGAAAAACAGTGTGAGAGACTCTGTACTGCTGTTGACATGTGGTGGTCCGCACTTCTGTCACTCGAGACTTTTTGCTTGCAACTCTGCCTCGTCTGTGTGAGTCGCGTAAGATGGTTCGCGCTGACCACGCTAATGATTTGAAAATTAATACTGCATGCAGATCACATCATGTGTGCTGCTGCAGTACGCTCAACGACTAGCATTTCATTTCGGATAACTAGGACTTCATTTCGGACAACTAGAAGTTCCACTGAGCAGATACCGTACCATGGTCATGCGTTCAGAAAATGTATCTCTTGGGTTTTAGTGGCTCCACGTTAGCAGTAGCTCTGCCAATTCTAAGGTATTTGATTCCCATTACAAAGTGAATGAAGCTTCACACACATATCTGTTTTTACTACTGGTTATGTGGTGATCTTGATTAAGTGTTCCACAATGGTGTCGATATCAGGTTAGTGAAACTTCTCTCTTCAGGTTTTTGTACTGAGCTTGAAAAAGCGCGTCTTGTAAGACGTACGTTCGGTCCAATTGGCGTAAATTGCTTGAGGAACTCAGTGATGCTTACTGCCAATAATTACTTGTATAATAGAACGTTTTCAGTGTTTGTTGGTCAGCAAAATATTTTACTTCAATAAACAGACCCAACCCTCATGAGGATACAACAATCGTATCAATTGGAATTAGTGTTGCCGAGGAGAAGGTGCGAGATCCTGAGCTGAAGATAAAGTAGGCTTGGAATTTTCACTGTTCGTTTAACCACGTGTTACTGGTGCCGAATTGGTTATTATTCGTGGATCGTGAAGGGAACAGTCGACAGACGAGAATTTGATGAGGATTACTTGTGCGTAGCAAGTGTTCCAGTTTATCCACTCCTTCACGAGGTGGTATTGTTAGTGTGCCCACTTGAAGTTGTAACTCATTACATAGTGTTAATGTAATTTGATAACATAGTGTTCCTGAGGTTATTTATTAAATTGTTATCAGAGGATAGAACCAACGTTGGGGCGCCCGCTAACATTTGGGATTTTCTATTTTTAGTTTTGTATATTCATCTTAGAGAACTGTTCTGTTAAAAGTAACACTAAAACCGGCCCTCTTATTTGTCAAGGGACCCACCCTTTCAACGAAAAATTCGAAAGATGAATAGAAAATGTTTGACGGATCCTGATCAGAAAGGAATGGAAGATACCCAACATCGGTTGTACTACAAAGGAGACGGAGGACGTTCTTTCGGCGAAATGGAACGAGTGAGTAAGTACTAAAAATGGATTAAAATGCAATAAATTTGATGCTCAATTGAATTAATGCAGAAAAGGAAAAAGGCAAGCTCGCGGACCTTATTTCCACAAAAAATAAATGAAGGAACTATCTATTTAATGTTTATTCTCAAAATTGAGCTTTAAATTAACTCGAATTTTATTAAACTTCAGTTTAACCCACCGTAGTTGACGTGTGTGCACTGTGTAACATTGCAGTGATTGGGGCAATAACACGATAGATCGATGAGGACGATTGCTGCGGAATTTCTTTTTAGATAACTAGATTATTTAGATTAGTCGTTAGTTTTAGCCTCCCTACCCGCAGCAACAAATGCGATCCAAAGAGAGGAAGGAGGAAGGCACCATTTAGTATGGAGTTGAGGAAACGCGGAATCTACGCAGAAAGGGTATAGAAACAGTAAGTTGGGAAAGAAAATTATGAAACAAAATCAAAGTTGAAGAAGGAAGTAGTAGGTGCTGCAAAAGAGGACAGCAGTGAACCTGAAAAAGGTGGTTCGTAACAAAACAAAACCCTATTCTATTTTAAGAAAAAAAAAGCCTACCTAACCTTTAGCTCGGGCCCTCTCATAGTTCCCTTGGGAGCGCCATTTCAAATAGATACAATAGTTGTATCCCTCGGAGGGGATTTTAGATAATTTCAATGTAATAAACGATAATTCAGCAACCCATACTTCCGGAACAACAAAAGATCTCGGTCTGACACACTAAGGTACCTTCCTCTCTTTGGAACGCCGCGGTTAGGGAGGTTAAACTAACATCTAATCTAACCTTACTCCCCTCAGCTCTGAGCTGCGACCACTTCCCAATAACGTTTACTGTATCTGTGCGACAGGCAGACAGACGTGACGAGATCGAGGGATAAAATTTCAAGATGGGTAACTGAAAGCAGAATCCACATGATGAAATTTGAAAAAATGTGCAAGAACTGAAAATACCAGCAGCCCCTGAAGCAACGATTACAGAGATATATATATATGAGGTTTAGTCATGCCGCCCAGGGGTGGTTACTTCCGTACGAAAATCATGCAAAACCATGGTAGATGACAGACTGTAAAGCAGCTTGGCGGGAGCGAGAGAAGTGTTACAAGCTGTATAAGAAGATTGAGGAGATGGAAGAGGGTAAGAGCGGTTGCAGTGAAGACCTTATGACGTAAGGCAAAACCAAACAGCTGGAGAGAGGATTTCTCGACCCTCACCACCAACACACCGAGCAGCTACATTTGGGACAAAGTTGACAGAGCCCTTGGCTGGCTGGGCAAAGAGTCAAACAAGAATGCTAAGTGAGGGAAACGTTCAACTGTGAGCAGAATTGCAGAAAAATTGTCGGAAACTTTCAAAACCATCTCCAGCAACATCAACAACTCAGATGAATTCAAACCACCCAAACAACTGATCAAACAAATTCTATTTGACCTCTCAAGTGAAAACAGTGAACCTTATAAAGGCCTTGGCACCATGCAAGAATTGACGCCTGCCATCAGAAGCAATAGAATCACGCCGCTTGGACCAGATAACATCAGTAACCTCAGGGTCAAGAACATGCCAGATAATGCTCATTGTTACCTACTAGAGGTGTACGACATGCTATGGTTTAAAGAATGTGTCTTTCCAACCTTGAAAAGAAGGAATAGTAATTCCTATTCCAAACCCGGCAAGGACCACAGCAACCCTATTAATTGTAGACCCATTTCATTAAGTTGTCAGCATAAAAATTATGGAAAAATGATCATCAGACGAGTAATGGAATATTGTGAAAATAACAAAATACTAACATTCGGTGCTGCATCCGAAAAAAAAGACCAGCAATGGATCATCTCATTAAATATGATATTTACATAAGGAAGGCGTTGGCCTGTGATAAAACTGTTATGGCTATATTTTTCGATTTAGAAAAGGCTCATCATACGACTTGGCGCTACGGTGTAATGATGTTACGGCTGACGGGTTGGGAGGAAGATTACCGAAATTTGTTGGTAACGTGAGATACGTGAGTTCATACGTGAGATGTTGGTAACGTGAGATACATGAGTTCATACGTGAGATGTTGGTAACGTGAGGTACGTGAGTTCATACGTGAGATGTTGGTAACGTGAGGTACGTGAGTTCATACGTGAGATGTTGGTAACGTGAGATACATGAGTTCATACGTGAGATGTTGGTAACGTGAGGTACGTGAGTTCATACGTGAGATGTTGGTAACGTGAGGTACATGAGTTCATACGTGAGATGTTGGTAACGTGAGGTACGTGAGTTCATACGTGAGATGTTGGTAACGTGAGGTACGTGAGTTCATACGTGAGATGTTGGTAACGTGAGGTACGTGAGTTCATACGTGAGATGTTGGTAACGTGAGGTACGTGAGTTCATACGTGAGATGTTGGTAACGTGAGGTACGTGAGTTCATACGTGAGATGTTGGTAACGTGAGGTACGTGAGTTCATACGTGAGATGTTGGTAACGTGAGGTACGTGAGTTCATACGTGAGATGTTGGTAACGTGAGGTACGTGAGTTCATACGTGAGATGTTGGTAACGTAAGGTACGTGAGTTCATAAGTGAGATGTTGGTAACGTGAGGTACGTGAGTTCATAAGTGAGATGTTGGTAACGTGAGGTACGTGAGTTCATACGTGAGATGTTGGTAACGTGAGGTACGTGAGTTCATACGTGAGATGTTGGTAACGTGAGGTACGTGAGTTCATACGTGAGATGTTGGTAACGTGAGGTACGTGAGTTCATAAGTGAGATGTTGGTAACGTGAGGTACGTGAGTTCATAAGTGAGATGTTGGTAACGTGAGGTACGTGAGTTCATACGTGAGATGTTGGTAACGTGAGGTACGTGAGTTCATACGTGAGATGTTGGTAACGTGAGGTACGTGAGTTCATACGTGAGATGTTGGTAACGTGAGGTACGTGAGTTCATACGTGAGATGTTGGTAACGTGAGGTACGTGAGTTCATACGTGAGATGTTGGTAACGTGAGGTACGTGAGTTCATACGTGAGATGTTGGTAACGTGAGGTACGTGAGTTCATACGTGAGATGCATGACACATTAGATTTTAAAAATTCCTCAATTAATTGATAGACAAATCACACGAGGCGTACTATAGCTGTGTCAGGGGCTAATTATGTTATTGAGAGAAACAGTCAACATATTATCTCTTGGAAATTTTATACACAAAGAGATTGCTGACAACGTATAAATAATTTAAATACTACTAGAGAACCCCTCGGAATTCCTTAATTTTAATTTGAAATGAAATAAAAAAAGACAAAAAAACACTCTACCGAGACAGACTTGAACGCAGTCGTGAATGATTATCAAGTAGTGATAAAAGGTTTGCCAAAAAGTAATTCATAAAAACATCTCGCAACATACGCATCTATAAACATGTAAACAAATATACGCGTAAAATGAAATTCATAACTTGTTCATCGTACGGACAGGAAGATAATTTTTTCAGGAATCATGCACTCAAGGTGCGCTTTATTTCATGTCTGTTCCTCTGGAGTAGTGAATGATCTATTTTTGAAACAGTTTGCAAGTGCAATAAATTCATTTAAGGAACTATCGAGTTATGTCTGTAAAATGGTTCAGTGTTAACTGGTCGCAATGCATTAAGAGAAATATAATAGCCCATGAGGTTTGTTTTTTCCAAAAAAATCATGAATATATATATATATATATATATATATACATGCATGTATGTGTGTACATATATATATACATACTCATCCATATACCCACACATACTAATATATATATATATATATATATATATACAGTACGTGTAGAAAATGAATATGAGAAAAAATACTAAAAATTAAGAATAATCTTCCTACTGCTACATCCAAATGACAGCAGTATTGTTCGGTGTAATAGAAAAAAAATGAAAAAGTGGAAATGACTTCGAAAAACGTAAAATGAACTACTTTCTAACTTTCTAACGAAATTTCAAGGGAAATCAAGTTACAGTCTAAGATCAGCAACAAAAAACATCTCGGGTTTCACATCCTTCCGGTATTCTCTCCAACATTATACGGACATGGGAATATGGGATAAAATGGAGATACTGTGATAGCTGGATATCACTTATGAGTAGCAAATATCTACAAAATTTTGGCACGTAGCGGTTAATGGAACAGTGGGCCACTGTGCTGATTATATTTACTGAAATTTAAAGTTACTTCTGATTTAAAATTCAGTGCTAACTTTGCGCAGAAAAAGAATGTATGAGGAAAAAGAAACCGCTTATTCCCCCCCCCCCCCCCCCCCCCTCCTCCCCTTACGAGAAGTACAGGAGTACAATAGCCCTGTCAGAGGTTAATTATGTCAATGAGATAAACATACAAAATATATTCTCTGGGATATTTCATGCTTGGTAAGATGATTGAAAACCCATAAACACTACTAGAGAATGCCTTGGAAGTCCTTCATTATAAGTGAAAGAATAAAAGACACGAATATGCTCTACCGAACTCGACTGAAACACTGTTGTAAATGATTTGAAAGTAGCGAGATAACGTTTGCAAAAAACAATTCATGAAAAACATAGCACAACCCTCGCATCTATAGAAACATGTAAACAAATATACCCACAAAATGAATTTCAGAGCTTCTTCATCGTACGGATGGTAAATATAAATATGTACAGAAAATAAGAAATAATTGAATTCATAAAAACTAACTTCATCCTGCTACATTGAGCTGGCGCCTTTGTTGCTCATTGTAGTCGACAGAAATCATTAAGGTAAATATTGATGGAATTTGGAGGACGTAAAAAAGAGATAATTCCAAATTTTCTAACATAAATTTCAGGAAAATCAAGTTACAGTTTGAGAGCAACAATAAAAAAACCTTTTAGGTTTCTCATCCTCTCAGTATTCTCTATAACCACATACGATAAAATAGATGCATAGTGAGAGATTGATATTACTTATGAATAACACGTAGCTACAAAATTTCTACATGTAAACTACATATGAACCTAATTATGGTTTCATAATTAACTGCACTACGCAGGCTATGTGTGAGGTATTCGCGGTAAAGGAGAACTGCTCACTCCCTTAAATAGCAGCTGCTGCACCAGCATTCGATCCATGTAGCTGCAAACCCTATAAATATTTTACCCTGAAGATGTCAGAAGAAGGACGAAACGCGTCTCGCTATTTTAATGGCTTGACTTTAGGAGAAATTTTTAGCTTCACGAAGAGAACAAAAGAATATGATAAGACAACTAGAAAAAATAAACAAACAAATTATTAACAAAAATAATGGAACATTTTTTAATGACTGCTTCCTCGACAAGCGTATATACATACATATAAATATATATATATATATATATATATATATATATATATATCTAAACCTTTTAGAAAACGATCCTCTTAGGAGATATAACTATTGTATTTATGGGAATTAGCATTTCCTGAAGGAATATGTGAGTCCCCGAGCTAAGGGTGGGTTATTTAGGCCCCTTTTGTTGTTACGGACCATTTTTTCGGTTCACTTCTGACCTGTTTTTTCAGCACTTACTATTTTCTTCTTCAAATTTTATCTTATTTCATGATCATGAGCATCCTTTCTCCACTTATTGTTTATATTTACCTTGTGCATAGATTCTGCGTTCCCTCATGTACAAACTAAATGGTGCCTTCCTCTTTCTTCTCTTTGGAATGCCTTTGTTGCGATGAGGGAAGCTTAAACTAACTACTAATTCAATCTTTAAAAAGTGTTCGAAAATTTCTTGACACTAGATCGTAAATAATGTTGACAATTATACTATTTGTGTAAATAGTATATTCGTTTCACATTCTCGAGCTTTAAGTATTTTGGAATTGAGTTTCAAATACGAGTATTTTCTTTTCTATCATTGCATCGGGTTCTTCAAATGTTGAGGATCAAAATTTTCAAAAATGCGTGGCTCTCAAGTTGGCTCTTCACATGTGACGAGTTACGCATCGCAAGCTATTCCCATACAGAGCATTTCATTGCAGTGCGCCTGCAGTTGGCCAAATATCTCCGTGTATTGAGATATTTATCTTTCCACAAAAATAATACTACATGGTTCAATTTGAAGCCGAATAGTAAAGCTGTACATGGCTCACCTGATGAAAAAATTAGCGATTGAAAAGCAAATGTATCACGTAAAATGTTAGCAACTATGCGTGAATGAAAACATACATGTTTTCTTCTTCATTTTCCTGTTGTTTGTGCAGCGTTAGGCACACAGTTGTACTCCAGTCATTTCTAGGATGCTAGGTTACGGTGACGATCAAGGAAGTTGGATACATGGAACCGGCATCGCTATCTTTTGCCAGTCAAGCGAGTGAAGCCACTTCTGCCGTCCCAAGCCCCGCCCACCCGGCATTAGGTCCCAGTGTGGAGGTGGTGTTGCAGTGGAGGGGTAGCACCACCTCCATCATCAGCGACTGAAGACCGCGCTGTTAAATGGCAGACTTGCGCTACTCTGTGCTATACGTTTTTTTCTTAGGCATATAATTCAATTGCGTCCTCGCTGAATGATAAAGAAACTCATATTGAGGAAACTCGTCCTTGACCGCAGCGTGGATAGCGGCGCCCTGTCACGCTGAGTGTCTGACATGCACTGAGCCCCATCTCCGTGTGTGTGCCCGTATCAGGGCTGCCAGTCAACTTTTTCCTAAATCCCCAGACTGACCCCTGAAATTTCCCCAGATCGGGATAAAATTCCCCATGTTTTACCAAAAGTGATCAATATGATATTTATGTTTATCTTAAATACATTTTCAGGTTTAGTCACAATTTTTATCATCAATGCCAGCACGAAAGTCAAGAGATCTTAATTTTTTCAACCTTTTCAGTCAATCTTGGTCTCTTTGATTGACAGCTCCCCTTAATTCTTAGGTCAGTGATTAAACTCTGTTCAGAACCCCACTTGGCATACTTTGCATTATTTCTTGCCAATTACTGCTTAGCAAGAAGGAGGTGCTTGGCAGTTTCTGGTCTTGAGGAATTGTTAGTTTTTTTTCAGTTAAGTAGAGAAAATATATTTTAACAAATGGAGACGAAAGCGCAATCGAGACAAAGCATAAAACACGAAAGGATCCCAAATTAGGGTTACCCAAGCCATCTTTCATCTCCCCTAATGATTTCCAATACTGAGGAATTTGGCCTTCCCTTACTGATAGGTCAGCTGCAATTATGCGAAAACCTCCATACGCTGTCTATCTTATTTATATGAGCTTCATCAACAAGCGAGGGCAGTGCCACTTAATTTATTGGTCATCATTACGTGTTTCCGGCCTAAAAAATTTTGCGATGTCAACTTTCGACTGCATAAGCCCATAACTTTTTATGTTTTTTCGGATTCCTATACTGTTTCAGTAGGGCAGACTTGTTCACACTTTTGAACATAATATATCAGCACTTACTACTGGCACGGTTTCGATCTTTACCTTTCTGTAGCCAATCTTTGAATTCGGAATCGTTCAACCAATCATCTCTGAATATTTAACTGTACCACATTTTTTAGGTGATTCTATGGTGTTTAACTACAAGCAGATAAAGCAATAAGGACAAAACACCGCTACCGGTAGCGCTAGTACCACAGGCGTACACTATAAAAGACATTTAGCACTTGAGCAGTAATAACGAGTGACTGAGCCAGGCGCTGTAATTGCGCCACTGCGCGCTTCGTTCGGATCTCTTAAAAACTTGTATTGTTCAACCATGGTGCGTTCAAGAAGCTGACTCAGGCCTCTTGTACTGATAATTTGATCAATTTCTAGATTGTATTTTAGTTATTTTATTTGTTACTCGTTAGAAGCAAATATTATTAAAGCAATTTTAGTTTTTGCATACAATATATTGTGAAACACCCCAAATTCCCTAAATCCTTCCCGTTTTCGTTTCGAATTCCCTAAATCCCCAGGCCATGACCGAATTCCCAAGATCTGGGGAAAATTCCCAAGGTGTGGCAGCCCTGGCCCGTATACCCTACAGCTACCGAAAATTGGCTTCACTTTAGAGCGCTGATGCCGCCTCCATTCTTAAACCTCCTTGGTGACGATATTTCGGACGGATATAAATATCCATTTAATGTCGCAGGATAGGCAAATTTTACTTCACGCGTAAACACGGAACTAAGCATTTATTAATTTACTAGTGTACACGGCCTGTCAAAAATGACGGGACTCGATATTTTCCTTATATAAATTCTCCAGGTGTGGTTGACAAACGAATATATCCATCCTGATAGTCCCTGCGATTAAAATATTCTTGTACTTGTGCACTGGTGAAACTCGTCTCACTAATACGGCCATTAAGCATCCTTCGAATCAAATAAAAGGAGCTATTTCTTAAGAAGCGGGCACCAAAAACCTAAATAAGCGCACTAAGGGTATTTTTAGGTAAAATTATGGTAAATCAAATTAACTATGAAAATATTAAGTTTTGTTGATCGAAGTGTCGAGCCATCTTGATTACTGTGTTTCAACATAGCTCTGCCTCTCTGTTGGCTACAAATCATTAACTTGAACAGGAACCTGTGCGTGCAAATTTCCTGGTTCACCTTTAGTTATCAAATAAAATTTAATTACAGAGATGTTAAATGAAAAGGGTAAGATAGTAAACTGAAGGTTTTGTCTCCTATTCTGTATTGTAATTCGAGGGAGCAATACCAATGCCTTTTCCTTCATCGTATTCAAAGTGCATTGGTATTACTCCCTCGGTCGACATCCAGTTCAGCAGCCAGTTGCAAAGGTAGAAAATAAAACAAATTGAGTTTTTTAAAATTTCCTTTTCACTTCATTCATTAATAAGTAACTTAATCATAATTCTGTTGTAGAATATAATTTTTCTCCTAAGACAACATAAACATCTTTATCTTAAAAACAAGACGCACCCTGGGAGCAGGATGTGCAGTTAGACGTGCCGAACTACACACATACTTATTTTGCAGCATCATCTCAGTTGGGAGTTCCCCAGAGTGTTTAGCCGGCGTTACTCAGTGTAGGCGTTCCGTGGAGCTGCTTTTAAAAGTAATTGTTAGTTTAGGGCCGAAGGCGTGTTAGGAGTGCGTACTTAAATAGCGTCTGTTTTGGCTCAGTTCTGTCTTAGCACCAGAAGTGCTATATACCATTTTTAACATCAAACGAAAGACTTGATTGTGAAATTCAATGGCACAGAACTGAAATACACATTAGTTGTCTCACTGCAGCCAGGTCTCACGAGATGTGGACTCGTGTTTGCAATCCAGCAGTTTGACTCCTACAGACTCGTAGATTTTCAAGCTATTGCTAGTGAACTGAGGTGACTCTCTCCCTATGTTCCATGGACGCAGAGAAAGAGCCAGAGTGAAAAAATAGATGTTTCTCCCATTTGCGTGAAATGTGCTCACTCTGAACAAAATCTAGAGTTTTATACAACCACAACTGTTCATAGTCTTCTTACGAATAACTTCGAAACGCTAAAACAGATGTGTAATATTCATCGATATATACGATTATATAAAGGAATTACTTGACAAAAAAGCGACTTCATAGGCTTCCGGTTTGGATTAAAACTTCACGATCATCGCTGTTGATTGAATTACGATGGTAAAATTATGATTAACTTCTGTAAACTACACTAAAAAAATCACCAATCGTGTTGTACTGGATCGTCAGAACTTTGCCTGCATTCTCAGACCAAAATAGATTTCTCATTCGTAAGTGTTGCGCACAGACATTAAAACTGATTTTTATTTCGCACATTGATTACAAAATAACTTGTTCCGACAAATTTTTCAGTTATCTCCTTTTACTTTTAAGTGTTTATTTGCTGATCAAACTGTGCACCAAAAAATTGTGTATTTGCGTAAAGGTTTGAAATTTAGATTTCAACATTATTAGCTGGGGTATGAGGTACGCAAAACCCAACTGCAATAATCGATATGAACATCAACTATATCGTCAAATTTCATTGCATTTTTATTTCAGCTATTGGTATTTCTTTTGAAGTACAGGAACATTAATTCAGGTTATTTGAAAGTAAATTGGATTCAAATAATAAGTTTTGAACTAAACAAAATGAACACTAATCAACTCGTGAACAGTTTTTCACATATCACCACAATGTTCAAACTGAAGACAAGACTCGTTTTGAGGGCGTACAGGTATTTTTGGTTAGAGAGTCCTGGTCTCAATACTTTCATCCGTCTAACCTTGATTTCAATACTGCATTAGCGAAAAACGTTCAGGCTCTGAGCATATAAGTGTAAGTAGAATTACTCGTATTACCAACGGTTTCTCTGAGATATGACTACACATATGTATGTGTCTGAATTAATGTTATCATACGAAATAATAATAAAAAACATATTTATTTGTATGTAGACTTCTCGCACACCAAGTTAATATTTTCTTCAAGACTTAATTGGAACTCCACAGGGTTCTTGAAAACTGCAACGAGCTCGCACACTTGCTAGGGTGTAGCGAATTTTGTGATAATAACAGGCTACATATGTTCTGCTCTCTCAATTGAGTGATAATAACAGGCTGTATGTTCTGCTCTCTCAGTTATTTACGAGAGAAGGATGATTAAATTTTGAGATATTCTGTAGAAATACCAATGTGATAACATAATTTTGTCGACTATGGCCGTCATGTAATTCCTTTTATGATTTATTTTCGTGAAAGCAAAGGAAAAATATTTTCATGGCCCTGTGCATAGAAGATATTCTTCTTGACTGTTGGTGTTATCAAATTCATGTATTCCCACTTCAAACAATCTCAATATTGATCGGAACCTGATATGTCTCGCTGATGAACAAACAAGCGCTTTCGGTCTTCACACCGCAGCTCTGTCCTCACTTCAAATACTCGTACTATTTTGTAAAGATGAAAAATGCCTGCTAATGAATTTTATTTGTCGTTAAAAAATGATATTTAAGAAGTAGATATTTATTGCACGATGATATTTATTACACGGCTTAGATAACTCCCCACTTTCATTCTCAATTCGAAATGAAATAATCTAAGAAAACCGTCCTCAGAATCTTCAGTTTTGCTTCATATTCATTCTTACAGTCCCAAAACTGAACAGATGTTCACAATTCTCGTATTGTAAATACAAATTTACAAAAAAATATTTTTACATGTTCATCAATTCATATTCATTCTACATCCATACCACCACCCAATCTCAGTTAAATGTTCTTCACATGGAACTTGAACCGCTCGATGAAAAGTTGAGGGAGTTAGATGGAACTAAAGGGTGAGCGGATATACTCGTGTGAGGAGATCGAGGTAAGCTCATAAAAGTGGTCGTGGTGAGATCGTTGAGGTTGGTGACCCCTTGGCTGGTCATGCCAGACAGGCTGCTAGTTAGGCCCGTGCTCAGAGAATTGAGGTCTCCGAGCCCATCCATGGCGGGCGTGCCGGCGACGGCCGGGTAGAACGGAGGGAACATGTGGGGTGAGAGCGCAGGCAGCGCCGGGTACAGCTGTGCGGGCAGCAAGCCTTGCCTGTGCGCGAGGCGCATGCGCGCTGCCATCTGCTTCTTCCATTTCGTCCTGCGGTTTTGGAACCAGGTCTTGATTTGCGTCTCCGTCAAATTCAGGGACTGTGACAGCTCCAGACGCTTCGACACGCTCAGGTACTTGTCTACCTAGAAAGACGTGAATAAAAATCAGTCACACATACATTGCACTACGTACAAAGCGCACGCGGTTTGGAACATTTATTGTTATACTTACTGTTGAAAAGTCCGAAAATTTATCTCAAGAACTACTAAACATTTTGATGAGACGATTAGAATTATTTTCCTAAGGTATACATGTAACTCGATGCTGCCAGTGCATTTTGAAAGAGAAATCCGGACCTGAGGCACTACAAAATTTCGGCGCGTAGTCTACATGCCTAGTTTTACATCATCGTGCAATCTCCGTAGTTATTACAATTTAGACCTTTAAGATACGTTGCACGTGTATACATTTTGCCTGATTGGAACCCAAAGGTTTGCTAGTCATCAGGTTCTTAAGTTAACAGCTTACACAAGAGTTGAAAGTTATATGCTACACCACATAACTGAATAAAAGTATACGAGTATCTCTCGCGGTGAAGTAAGCATATAACAAAGGTACCGACTACTCTAATAAAGAATACGCTCAGCTGATTTCCTGTGCTGATTTCAAAGACCATCGTTTTTAAGCAATCTCAAACAATTTATTCACTACGAGAGACATATCTGAAAGACGTTATTGTGACCTAAGACTAATCCGATTAATGGGTACGGTTGAATATAAGTAGATAGTACTTGCTGGGCTGAATAAGTTCAGCGACTTCTAGGTCATCCTATCACAACGCTAATAAGTTATAAAGCAATGTTTAGCCTAGTGCACTCAACCAAGTTCTATATGCCAGGCTTATCAAATGATGGATTGATCAAGAATTTGATGCCTAATTAATCATTTTATTTTTGAGAGCCAAATGAGAGTTATACATTCTTGAACATACAGAATCAATCATATCTCATCATTATTGTCTTAGGGATTTTACTCATTAAGTGCGCAATTTTTTTCTCTAATTAACCAGTTACCAATAGTTTGATAAAAAAAAGATAATTTTAAGATTCGCTATGAATTCTTCGTATGATATTTTTGCATGAATATGAATAGAGATCAAATTTCAAGTTTTGGGTTTAACGAACTCGAAGATGTGTTGAAATCGTGTTTTTGAATAGTAAGGAAGTGTAAATTTATTTATTTTTCTTGTTGCATGTCAGTGATTGTTAGTTTTGTACAAATTCATTACTTAAGATCTTTTTCCACCTTCATTAGTCAAAGTTGTATTCATTAAATTCTAATGGAATACTAACAGAGATTAAAAGCTTGAATACTGCCAAAGTTTGAAATAAATCGTTCGTGGTAACATCGTATTCTAATTCAAAAGAACATTGGTTTAATTACATCAGGTAAAAAAGTTAGAGGTACAATGATGGTATTTTCAATCGTTCCATGCCATGCCTCTATTCTGTATTGTAGATATGGTGAAACATTTGTTTGATAAACATTTTTAAAGCTCCTTCCAGGTATAGGTTTTGATAGTTTTAAGTAATATAATGGTGCCCAGTAATCTTAAAAAATCGGTTCCTTCAGTCTGACCATTTCTATATACGTGTGATTTACGGAAGATATTCATTCCCATTACAAAAATAAATAAAACGGACTCTAATTTATCGACATCGGTGCATCTTTCATTCGCTGTGAGCGACATTGATGCGTTTTGCTGTTATTGATTTTTTTATGAATTATGATTGTGTTGGCATTACAAAGGTTTGAAGAAAACGGTTTCTATTTTAGTGAGATCACAATTGACAGCCTAGCTAGGTCATAGATACAACATAGCAAATGGATGAAACGAAGGTAGTGTCTGATCAGACAGTGAGATAACACAAGAAACTAATGCCGATGAAAATATGAATGTCAGGACATTGTCATTACGATTGAGCGTGTTTCCTTGCATTATATACCGTAAAGTGTTGTAAAAGGAAATCAGCCCTTGAATGAGACATTATCGTTAACTCGTTAACCTAAAAGTGGAATGAGTGAGATATTTTTTCGTGATGAAAACGTTAATTAAACTTAAAGTTGCATTATTTTTAGAGCGGACAATTTCGTTAACCTGAGGCTCAAAATCGTGGCTCATTTCAACACTCTCACCACATACTTTGACGGTGAAGAGATCTGAAAATTTACATTTCACCACAGAGTGCAGTGTTGAGCTACTGTGCAAGTAATAGACTAATCTATCGTCTTTAACATTTGAACAGAGTGTTTTTACCAGCGGTAACATCAGTAGAATAATTGTTTAAGTCCACTATACGACGAACAGATTGAAAATATAGCTACTACTCACCATAATGTTCGTATTTTTGTCAACATCATTTCTAATTAGCTCCTGAATATTAATTAGATAAGTATTCATAAAGTAACGGTAAAGAATTTATTGTCACAGATCATAATTATTTAACTATAGTGCCATAGCGAAATTTAACATAACTGAAAGGCTGAAGTATTAAGTACAGACATGCAATATCGAGATTGGTACTGTTCACTTCAGTAACTTTACGTTAGCTGTGAATACCCTTTTTAAATATCTTCCTACTACACCTTTTTCACTTCAAATTAATCTAAGTCAAGTTCAATTTAATCCAAGTCAAGTTCAAATTAATCCGAGTCAAGTTCAAATTAATACGAGTCAAGTTCAAATTAATCCAAGACAAGTTCAAATTAATCCAAGTCAAGTTCAATTTAATCAAAAACATGTTCAAATTAATCCAAGTCAAGTTCAAATTAATCTGAGTCAAGTTAAAATTAATCTAAGTAAAGCTCAAATAATTCCTACCCTCATTTGAGTTATAAAATGACATAATAATTTGTTAATTTGAGTTTTTTGTGTTAAATATGTATCTATTGGATGTGATGAGCAAAACTGGTTTCGAGGATTTATTTACACTCATAGATATTTATATACGTGAAATTCCACTCCACCACATATATGAAATCAAATACATGCAAGTACAAAATATTATCAATGGACGATAAGTAGATTTAATCTTTAAAATAAATAAACAAATGCAATTCACTGAGTACTAATGTACGATTCCGTTTGATTACAATTTATACTTGTACATTACTACCCAGGTACATTCCTGCATTAGCAATATAAATGTTGCCATCCATTCTAATTCCGTGTTAGTCAATGTGAAGAAATGTTGCATCCACTTACAATACACAATAATAATAATAATAATAATAATACAAGAAACATTGTTTCTAATTCACTACTGATTTTATTTGTGTGTGTTTACAATTCAATATATTATACTTTTAAGACTTAAATTACTTTTATAAAAATCAATTTATGAATATTTAAGTCTTGATAGTATTATATATTGAATTGTGAACACACATAAATATAATCAGTATTAATTTAGAAACACTGTTACTTGTACTATTATTGTGTATTGTAAGTGGATCCTACATTTCTTCACATTGACTAACACGGAAATTCAAAGAATGGATGACAACATTTATATTGCTAATGCAGGAATGTATCTAGGTAGTAATGTACAAATATAAATTGTAATTAAACGGAATCGTGCATTAGTACGCAGTGAATCGCATATGTATATTTCTTTTAAAGATTAAATCTACATTTCGTTCAATGATAACCTTTTATATTTGCATGTATATGATTTCATAGATGTGATAGAGTGGAATTTCACGTATATAAATATCTATGAGTGTAAATAAATCCTCGAAACCAGTCTTGCTTATAACATCCAAGAGATACATATTCAATACAAAAAACTCAAATTAACAAACTATTATGTCATTTTATAACTCAACTGAGGGTTAGATTAATTTGAACTTGACTCTGATTAATTTGAACTTGGCTTGGATTAATTTGAACTTGACTTGGATTAAATTGAACTTGACTTGGATTAATTTGAACTTGACTTGGATTAATTTGAACTTGACTCGGATTAATTAGAACTTGACTTGGATTAAATTGAACTTGACTCGGATTAATTTGAACTTGACTTGGATTAAATTGAACTTGACTTGAATTAATTTGAAGTGAAAAAGGTTTAGTGTGTGGAAGAACATGCTACTTCTCGCAAGTGGCATTTGATGACAGTGATAAACAGTAAATAATAATAATTATTATTATTTACTGTGGTAGTGGAAGTATTTTAACTATCTGATGTACCTGATTCTATGTAGATCTCAGTTGGATTTTCATATTTACCAGAGCCACAAGATTTCCCTTTTGTGTACATACTGAAATAATATAGAATAACAATTGAATGAGTGAATGAAGAAAAGGTATAGAAAAGTTTTTTATTTAGCCACTACACTGTGCACGGTACTGATCTCCATTTTAGTGAAAAAATAAAAAGTCCATAAAGTGGTGTGCCTGCCAAATAGTATACCTTCTATTGACTGTACTATATAGTGGAGCAGTATCTAACTTTGCCCGTATTTTCTGTTAAATTAAGTGCTAGTGTACTTTGTTACGCCAATGATGAGGGATATGAAATAGGTTTCAGAGGAGAATATTTGACATTCTCTTAGTATTTGGCCCATGATATGCGCCTCTGCAAGGCATTTTTTTGTTAGTGATGGTATACAGTAAATAATTATGTAGAGAAATTTTTGTTAAAGCCCATTTCATTTGCTTATCCAGAAGGTTACATAAATTGTGTCTTGGAATAATTGGGCTCCACAGATTGCGTTAGCTAAGGAATTAGTATAGCACTTATGTTAATTTTCTAAATAATTCATTCATTCTAGAAGGAACACTTCACACAATTATTTTTCACAAAAAATTTACAGCAAATAATCTGCCAGGCATTGAAATCTAAAGCGAATGATTATTCACGAATTAAGTTTAATCTGTTTGGAAGATAGACCAACCCCCAATATAAATATTGTCGATATTATCAGTCAAAATAGAAACTCCAATATATATGTGTCAGTAACCACTTTGATTTGGTGATTTTTTACTGATAAGTGAATTCCCTACCGAGCTTTTCTGCTACTCTAGCATGAAGAAGAACGATTGATATTCATTCGAATTGAGCTTGATGTACATCATCATGCAAAGTGATTTTTCGAATACCTTCCACGAACGCCAGGGTCCATTGAAGGTTACCTCTGGTGGAGTTGGGTCCCATTTCCGATCCCCGGGAGGAGTACAACATTTAGTTTTCCCCTTTCCTAACGGGAAAAAATCCCCTAACTAACGTTACTGGGAATCGAACCGGCGACTCTCATCATGAATGGCTCGCGCTACATGAAAGGTTTTGAAATATAGCACTACAATGCACATAAATTCTTGAGCTGAACTAAGTATTTTACCTTCATTTGTAAAAATCACTAACAAAATCAAAAGTGTAAAATTGCGTTATTGTGACAAACTTAATGAATTCCAGATCAAAATTGCTCGCATGGGCATCAGAGAAAGTCAAAAGAGAAGGCCCGAAAACTGATCGATAATAAAGGAATTAGAGGGTCGAATAAAATGCAAGAAAAGGACGTAGAAATGAATCACGAGCAATTTAACCCTTTCGGTACGATAATTCAAATGGTTTGAGAAAAACTTCCAGGGGAAAGAGTTGTCGTTATCCTGAATTGTCAGTGAAATTGTCCTAATGTGGGTGCTTTTAGCTTGTACAAGTGCCTATATACTTCTTTGTTTCAATTTTAAAATTTTTTGAATCTTTGAAGCTCTATGCTTGGCGACAGAAATTTTTGATGTTGATAGTTAGGTTTATGTTTTTATAAACAAATTATCTATGAGTTCTTGCCCGAATTTATCAAAAATAAACAAAGTTCAGTAAACTTGCTCAAGTTAAATGGAAAGGGTATTGAATGTGTTGCACGGATCCTGTAGCATGAACTTAAGCGTGCCTATGCTACAGGGTCCTATGGTAATTACAGCGTCCTATGGTAACCTATGGTAATTTACACGTGCAGGCTTCTGGAATTGTTTAAAAACTATTTCAATGAATGCTTTTAATTTCCCTAAGTTTGTTATTTATTCCAAAATATTCTCTCACTAGTTAAATTACTTTAAAACTAGGCTAGATACCCTAAACTGGAAGCACTAGCCAACTAGGCACTGGAGCAGCTGTCAGTACCGAAAGGGTTAATTGTCAAACTTGGCCTTGGCCTCAAGCTACATGGCAGGCAGTGAACGATATTCTTGCATCACACCTGTTGATTGTCACTTGAACAATAAAGTAAAATATGGCGAGAGGAACGAATTAAGTGGCCTATGCTCGGCTTTCTCCACATGTGCCCGTGCCATTGAAAATGCACAAAAGCCAACACATCCTTTCATACAGTGATAATAACAAGTTTAAGAAAATTGACCGCTATCAATATTCTGACAAATCTTTGAAGTAAACTATCTCGTTAATGATAATATTAATTCACTGGTCAACAACCAAAATGCTTCGGAGACCAAAGTAGCATTTTCCGTATAACTTTAGGTTGCTGGTAACAAATATCATGGTTAAAATTGTTAGGTAGCTCTACTTTTCGTGATACACCTACATGTCTCAACACGTTCCTACAGGCTGGCGGACGTGTATATTACTCACTACGCTCAGTCTCTCTGCCCTCAGTATTGTTTCATCAGTCAAAGAAGGTGTTTGTGAAGGTGTTTGTTTGCGTCAAGCAAAAAGGCAGAGAGTAGATATGGATTAGAGTTTAAAACATGATGACATATACTATATATTAAAATAAATTCATCAAATATTGCAAGCCTCGTATCTTTGAACCTGTAGCCAATACACATTTTTCAACGTGATATTTGGATTTATTGAATGAAAATACATAAGAATCAACTAGGCCTAATATCATTCTAGAAGCACATAACTTTTCAAAATTTGTTGACCAGTGTAATGCATGCTTATGCGTAAAACTTGACTTTGCATAGCCAGTGTGAATACTTTTATGGTGGAATTTATGAATAAGAATATTTCTGACTAAATATTATACAACATTTATTGTTCTGGGAACTATTGTAGTTATGTATGTGTATTCAAGGTTTTGATGAGTAATGGTTTTGACGAGAAAATGTCTAATATTGAATAGCCGATAATATTACTCACCAGTATAAAGCGTAATTCAATAGAAATTGCAGATGACATATCGATATTTTCACAATGCTTGAAATAATTTACAATTTTCATTTAAGGAAGTTATTCACTCTTTCAAACAGTGTAGAATTAATTGATGAATAATTCCAATTAAGTGACCCCTGAGATACTTCACCATTTTAAACATTTATGATGCAAAAAACGTTAAAGATTCAAAGTTCTTGTAACGTGCAAAAGAAAGATGAATGCTGGGAGTTTTTACTTGAGAATAGCCCATTCAAATGGTCTCCCTTATCATCTAAGCACAAACGAACTCTTTGCTGTGCGTTTGCATCACACTTCTTAGAATATCTGGAGAAATGTAATGAATTTCTTCGTTTATATTTTGTTTCAGTTTAAGGGGGCCAGGGAATGTCACCAAAGCCTGGAATTAGTCGACCTGGAAATGAGGTCCTTATAGCTATGTCATAGTGTCGCTCGCTGTGTGAGACGGGGCCCTCATATTGCTGGAACCCCTTTTCCTTCCATTCCATTTTCCATCCAATGAATAACGATCAGGTCTATTCTTTTGAAAATAGCATTCCATAATCGTTGCACTCTATTCCACCGTGTGAGTAGCTATTTTTAGGGATTTCAAAATTAGGGTTATATTGAGTCCGTGTGTTATGATGGTTATTCAGAATCCTAAATAAAAAAGCTAATTCTCTTCTTTCATTAGGGCCTTAATAGGAATTTGTGTCTTTAAAATTTTCGCTCAAGAAATATTTAAAGTGACAAAGTAACTTTTGGGCACCTCTGTATTCGTGAATTCAATATGCGGCAGAATGTCATTTGCGCTTGAAATTTGTATTAAAAAATCTGATGAAGTTATTCTTCTTGAATGAAGTATTCACAAAAAACATAACATAATTGCGCTACTGGACTGCTTAGCTAGAACTACACCTTTTTCACTTCAAATTAATCCAAGTCAAGTTCAAATTAATCCAAGTCAAGTTCAAATTAATCCGAGTCAAGTTCAAATTAATCCGAGTCAAGTTCAAATTAATCCAAGTCAAGTTCATATTAATCCAAGTCAAGTTCAATTTAATCCAAGTCAAGTTCAAATTAATCCAAGTCAAGTTCAAATTAATCCGAGTCAAGTTCAAATTAATCCAACCCTCAATTGAGTTATAAAATGAAATAATAATTTGTTAATTTGAGTTTTTTGTTTTAAATATGTATCGATTGGATGTGTTGAGCAAGACTGGTTTCGAGGTTTTATTTACACTCATAAATATTTATATACGTGAAATTCCACTTTCATACATATATGAAATCAAATACATACAAGTACAAAATATTTTCATTGGACGATATGTAGATTTAATCTTTAAAAGAAATATAAAAGTGCGATTCACTGAGTACTAATGTACGATTCCGTTTAATTACAATTTATATTTGTACATTACTACCCAGAAACATTCCTGCATTAGCAATATAAATGTTGCCATCGATTCTAATTCCGTGTTAGTCAATGTGAAGAAATGTAGGATCCCCTTACAATACACAATAATAGTACAAGAAACAATGTTTCTAACTTAATACTGATTTCATTTGTGTGTGTTCACAATTCAATATATAATACTTTAAAAACCTTAAATATTCATAAAATGATTATTATAAAGTTATTGCAGTCTTAAAAGTATTATACTGTATATTGAATTGTAAACACACACAAATAAATTCAGTAGTGAATTAGAAACATTGCTTCTTGTATTATTATTGTGTATTGTAAGTGGATTCTACATTTCTTCACATTGACTAACACGGAATTAGAATCGATGGCAACATTTATATTGCTAATGCAAGAATGTATCTGGGTAATAATGTACAAATATAAATTGTAATCAAACGGAATCGTACATTAGTACTCAGTGAATCGCACTTGTATATTTCTTTTAAAGATCAAATCTACACATCGTCCAATGATAATATTTTGTACTTGCATGTATTTGATTTCATATATGTGGTGAAGTGGAATTTCACGTATATAAATATCTATGAGTGTAAATAAATCCTCGAAACCAGTTTTGCTCATCACATCCAATAGATACATATT
The DNA here is from genome assembly GCA_030386875.1 of Morinoia aosen. NCBI lineage: Eukaryota > Metazoa > Arthropoda > Malacostraca > Amphipoda > Talitridae > Morinoia > Morinoia aosen. The sequence goes on from CM059559.1 coordinate 46,193,111, forward strand.
TAAAACAAAAAACTCAAGTTAACAAATTATTATGTCATTTTATAACTCAACTGAGGGTTGGATTAATTTGAACTTGACTTGGATTAATTTGAACTTGACTTGGGTTAAATTGAACTTGACTTGGATTAATTTGAACTTGACTTGGATTAATTTGAACTTGACTTGGATTAATTTGAACTTAACTTGGGTTAAATTGAACTTGACTTGGATTAATTTGAACTTGACTTGGATTAATTTGAACTTGACTCGGATTAATTTGAACTTGACTCGGATTAATTTGAACTTGACTTGGATTAAATTGAACTTGACTTAGATTAATTTGAAGTGAAAAAGGTGTAGTTGTGGGGCCCAAATTTTAAAATATTTCCTCAACTCGCATAACTCTCTGGACAAGCTTAAGAAAAAAATTAACAAAAATTCCTTTGCGCAATTATACAGTGTACTTTCACTACTTTATCACTAGCAGAAAATATATTGCAGAGGCGTATGTTACGGGTCAAGTATTAAGAAAAAAATCTGATGTTTTCTCGACAATCTATTACATGTTTCCTATCATAGAAGTAACAGAACCCACTACGGTTAATTTAACTCAAAATTTGCACCCTATGAATTACACTTATAACGAGCAAAAGCACCGAATTGCAGTCAAGGGCTTCAAAATTTTTTCATAAATATGATATTAACAATCTGATCGCTACGTGCGCCACCGGTGGCCACGGAAGGGATTTTCAAAAAGCTGCTGATCGATCAGTGATCACAAATTCAATTTCCACTAATGCTTAATTAAAGTTAATTTATGGCATGATTCAGATAATGTTTACGATTTTCAAAATCGCTTATAACAATTGACTTTAAATTTGAGTTGAATATTGAACTTCAGTTTAACCAATTGCGGTCAAAATGATAATGCAAATGCGCGATCTGCTTTTCTGCGTTCTGAGGTTTCTTTTGATAGCGAGAACGAAAAAAATCTCGTTATTAAATTTTGTCCGTATAAATGAAACTCTTCATGGGATCATTTTTTATTCACAATCTAATTTCGTTACAATGAGGGGAGCTTCATTTAGACGTTACTAATGGTGCTTTTGAGACCAATACCATTAATTTCTCTAAACCACATCAGCTGCAACTTAATGCAGCAATAAAGTTGAACAGCAAGATGACGCAGCACATCGTGCTTGTCTTAAAGCGTGACTCATTTCGCGTACTGGCAAAACTCCAAGTAGTTGCTAACTGTAACCACCCTTTGTCAATCATATAGTGTAAAGGGTGGTTTATTTAACCACCCTTTATTTCAGATTTTGTTGAACTGTCACATTATAAGTGATAATCGGTTACGACTTCACCCGTGGGGGTAAATTTATTTCTTGTCTTGGAATAGTGCTCAATTTATTTCCTTCTGGAATAAAGGAAACTCGCTCGTCAGGTTCATTCGGAAAAATTTTGTCTCGTTATTATGTTCTGCATTCATTAAGAATGACCCTGTTTAAGTGCAAATAACTTCACACTCAAAACTATCAAGTTGTAGCAGTAGCCCAAATTACCATCAGCTATGACTGCCTTGACAAAGTTCATGAATAATTGTGTTTATGACAACAAAAGTGTTAGGAAAAATACGAGCTTTATAAGATGGAAAACTTGTACATTCTAATTTAATTTAACATACAGTATATCAGTTAAGTTATAGACATTTATTACTGCTATTAAATTCACCATTACTCTGTTATTTCACAATTATTTTTGAACACATCAAGTGTCATCGTCAGGGATACAATGAAATATAGCCCATGAACCTCCCAACTTTGAAGCCTATCAGCCACCAGCAGCAGGAATAGAAGTGCGCCCCTGCTCAAATAATTTTAAGCCCCGCCCCCATTCATTTTCACTGACGACGGACGTTGAATCGTTGGAAATGGAGACTTTAACAGGAGACATCATCGACTGAATCACTGCGCCCGCGATCGGCACTTGAGAGCCGCGGGCGAGACTGGATGTAAGGTGCACCAGATGTTAGAAAAAAGCAAGCAGTCAACCTGTTTTAAGGCAAGTTTGGGTGTAAGGTCTAGGACATAAATTAGTAAAATCAAATGTCCGAATAGAAAATAATTCGGCGCTGGCTGCTGGCGACAAAAATAGCTGTTATTCAGTTACAGTTAAGATGTAAATGACATGATATGTGTCACAGTAATACGGCAGGATATTGAATAAAATTTTGCGAAAAGTATAAATCCTGTCTTCCAGCTTAGCATACTTGGTTTTGAAGAAGGCAACTAATAAGTTTGCACCTTAAACATTCCTTTTTGAAGACGCCGACAACGCAAACGAAGGCGGAGGGCGTTTTATGACTTGGCGAGGTGTGAATCTGGACCTCTCTTGAGCACGAGAAGTCGCGACACAAAAATAACTATCCATTTGGATTTAATATTACATTATTGGCAGCTACGACTAATAATTTCATAAAAGAGTTTCGAAAAATCCTGTCTTACTAAACAGTCAGTTGAGCTAAGGCAACTAGTCTTTTTATTCTAAAGATATAATCATTGTTTGGACCGCAATGGTAGCATGCTCAAGGTCGTTGTGAACAATGACATAACATCAGAATAATCTTTGCACGTTTTACACGCGGTAGATGATGAGCAGCCTTCAATGCTACGTAGGAGTAACAACAATTTCAGTTTTTACAGTTAGATATAACCTCATGAGGTCTCATATGTCAGTAAAAGATGAAGGAACAAATGATATTTTGTGTTTCTGTTAGTCAACAATATTGCCTGAAAAATTGTTCTTCGAAAACTCTTGCATCAATTACATGCCTAAGACTAATTTGATGATGTGGACTGGTAATACTGCAGAGAAAATGAACATTTGATATTTATTGTGTTTAATATTATTTTATGAAGTTTTTTTATTTTTTAGACGCATTTCACACGAATTGCAAGCTGGAGTGCGAGATACTGGTTTTTTAAAAGTTTTTAGCAGAATCTGAACTCACGCTCGAAGTTGGGTTACTTGCTTGGCAACACTGACAGCGGTGTGTGATGAAGAACAGGTTTTGAATTCGTGGATAAAGCAAACGTATATGTACATACTGTTCAAACCAAGAGATGAGAGTGAAAAAATTAAAATTCTTCAACAGTATTCAAGCGGTAAGGTTATGACAACGTATCAATAATTGCGGCATCTATACATTTCAACGAACCTGTCTTCAGAAGGAAGAGAATTTTCTCCTTTAAGTGGTTTTTCTTATGCTCCGACGACTTATACGGAAGCCAGAACATTTTCAATGTATGAAGACCAGGTCACTTCAGTTTCTGTGTAACGAAACTGAGGCGATATTTTTATGTTTTAGTTATGGTAGCTAACACCATGACAAAAACTGGCTTTTTGCGCATGTAAGTTGTTTTTCTGAGTTCAAAAATATTTCTCAATCTATTTTACCGGAGTTTTGCCCCATGATAGCTCCATTTAAACGGACAGCACGGCTCTGCCTGTGGCTTCACCAATCTTGTGTTCAACCTGAAGCGAAGCATTTTCAATACCAGCAGCTTTTTTTCTAGAGGTCGGCAATTCGTGACATTTTTCAAAGTTGTTCCGACCAATTGGTAATGGGTGAATGGATTAAACTAAAGTCACTTTTGCCGATATTTTTCATTTTTATGCTCTCAAGTATCTTCGCCTTCTTGTTCGTTCATTTTTGTATGTCTTCGTATCGATCCTAGCTTGGACAATCCTGGTCAACGCTCGTGGGTGCAATACGGGAAGAACACATCGAGGATTATTACCTGCATTTTTTAAAAATTAAAATCTGACGCTTGAATTATAATACACGAATTTTAAAATTCTCAAATTAAAATTTTTGTGCCTTTTATTTCGGAAGATCTATGGCCGGCTCATTTTATTTGAACTTAAGTATTTTATTCGTTAAGCCCATGATAAGACAATACTCATACCTCAAAAGTTTCCCAGGGAACTAATCCTCTCAAAATAATTCAACAGAAATGAAATCCCAAAATAAATTTGAGTATTTATACAATACTTTGATTAATTCAAAGAATTTAGTTTGATGCTCTATTCTACATCTTGCATTGTATTTTGGCTACTCCTGCGAGTTAATACGTAATAAAAACGCTCAGGTAGCTGAAGATAAAACTATTTTTACCTAACATGGCGTAGTGCGATCGAATCACGCTCGAAATATTCAACAATTCTGTTTGGCGCGCTAGTCGTGCTAATTCACGTCTTTCGTTACGTTGAACGCGAACCCTCATTCGATCTGCAATCATTTTCAAATGACTCAGAAGGTCTCATGCAAGGCTTTTGAAGATTCAGGAAAACCAGATGAGGTGGTATTAATAGGATAACACAAACGTGGATTTTTAATAAAGTAATAAATGTTTAATTTCTCGAGCAAAGAACTTTCAATTATACTTCTGGAAACAATAAGCTTTTTCAATACTTTGGAACATTGTTACGAAAGTCTTGCAGTTTTATTTTCACAGTTTGTTAACAAAATCGGCTCAAAGATTGCTAATAATCGCGTCAAAACATTTTTCTTATCATGCCTAAAACAATGATCTGAGTTTTCTGATATATGGAAATATTTGAATTACTAGAAAAATAGAAATATACTCGTCCTAGTCTCTCACTCAAAGAATTTGCGTATTTTTATACAACAAATTGCTGGGGACATTAAAAACCATGTACCTTTAAACAAAAGCGATGACCCCATCTAAACAACGTATCAACGATGAACTCAGGCCGATTTAATGAACTCTTTTATCTGACGAACTCAATCAGCGAAAACCCTTTAACTTGTAGTAAGATATTTCACAACCTTCGCACATGAAGTTGCAGGTCTTATTATGAAGTTCATATGAGCAAACCCACTTCAAACTTGTTGTTACGGATATAGTAACAACAAACAAAATGACAGCTCGAATCCCTTGACCGAAAAATTAAACTCATTTAACCTTAAACGTCAGCATTTTTATACTCATATTACCGTTATCACAGCAACCATCATTAGAATGGATAGGATCAGGTTCTCGTAGACATCAGAATGAGGAAAGAACTACCTCTCGGCCAGCCGTGAAATTCAAAGATTGCATTACGAGAGGAATATGGCAAAAAATGCCAAAAAGGCTGTTTACGAATGAAAATTAAATAGTCCTTTGGGGAGTTAAAGGGCTAAAATTGGTAGCTTATATCAGAACAGTTTTCCTAGCAAAGCTGCAGCTCGTATCTGAAGGCTGGAACTCACCTTAAACTCGGCCTCGAGTCGCTCGAGCTGCTTTGCGCTGTAGGCCTGCCTCGGCTTGCGGTCTGCCCCCGGCTTGCGTGACCGGCGCCCACTGGGCCGAGGCGCTGGAAGACACGAGGCAGTGAGCAAAACGTGGTGCCCGACTTCAGCGCTGGGGTTTACGCTTTTACAGAAATGAGTGGGGGTCATTAATTGTACTTTACACAAACTGCATTGAACAGTTGGGATTGATGACATATAGGAATGAAAAAGTACATTGGCTCACTATATTGTACAATGATAAGCAATGGTTCGAAAAAACTTCGAAGACAGAATAAGTGGAAATGGTGATGTTCTATAGACAAGTGAATTTGTTTACATCTGTTAAACTCCATATCACAAAAAAATGTTTGTTCATCGTTTCTGTCGTAGTTTTATGGAAAATGAAAATAAATTTGTTTCAATATTATCAACAACAATAAAGAAGTAGATATTGAACGAGTTAAATTGTCATTATAATAGATAAACTAATAATATAAACAGAAAAGTAGAAATATAAATATAGTCAAAAGTTTGGAATCATTGGTAGGTAATATATCTGTGTGAGATATATTTCTTCTTCCCAGGAATCTTCTTGAATACTTCGTGTTGAAAGAATTCCCCTCTCGGTTTTGGAAGGAGTATCTGAGTAGGCTGCCATGCAAGGGATGAACGCAACATAAGGTTCTTATTTACGCATCATTTCATCCTTTCATCCCTCTTATTTACGCATTCTTTAAGACAATCGTAATCTAGAAACTGCGCAGACCACCCGTATGTTGTTGGACGTCAAGCCAGCGCTGATCTCACTGCACCAACACATCGTACAACCAACTGAATCACTATCGAAACAATTTATATCGAATCAAGTGAGTTACCAAACAATCCCAGATCTTGCTCTGTGTTTCAACTTCCAAGCCAGAATACACAATGCCATTTAAAAACTTGAGATTCGACAAAGCTATCACAGCGACATCCATGAAATGAATCCTTTTTTCTGTTTACTCATGAAAGCTAGGAATATTTTTCTCTATCTTCAGTTGTATCGATCAATTAGAAAAAACAATGGGACATGTTTTTATAGAAATGATGATGCAGGTAAAATGGCCGAACAAGCAAGGATGTAACACCCTTTCATTGCTATCGTCAGGCTGCTGTTCTAACAACCTTTTTGAACCGCCTAGATCTGTTATTTCGTCCGCATCTTAATTTTATCGTTCACAGCGTAAATGGAAAAAATTGTGTTTCAAATGAAGGAACTACATCTTGTCCAAGCGCATTCTGTGTTTCAGAATTTTGACTTCACGACGGTTGAGTGCATCAATGTGACCCATAACATTGTTTCAATGTGTTACGTTTGGTATCATCATGATCTATTTCATGCATACTTTTGGTTGAAAGATAATATTGAAATAAACTGATTTGTAAAAATAATAGAAAAACTTTCCTTCAAAATCAAATTACTAAATCAACAGCGAACTTCACTGTCGTTGAAAGCAAATGCCCGTAATTTTACGTGCACTATTATACGAACGAATTGTTCATTATTGTCTAATCGTGTTTTCTGCTATTATGCACTGCAGTAGAGGGTGTATAGTTTTACTACACTAAATTTATAGTCTACTGGCAGTAGTTGATTATGCTGCAACCGAAACTTTTGGTGGAATGTTCTGTTTTAAATCGGCATCAAAAGTCCTTACTGCGTCGAACTGCACGAAGCCAGTGGAGACTATGTGCCGATTTTTAACCAGGAATGAATCCTATCCTAAAAAACGTTAAATAAAGAAAGTTTTCATTGAGCAAAATAAACTTCCAAGTTAAAGGGGCAAGCTGATTAATTGATCAACCAATAATGTTTTTGCTTCTGAGACAAATTCATAATGGAACAATTTCTATACAGCAAATCAGCGCATGGGAACATAAATAAGAAATAAAACTACAATACAAATATTTACTGGTAAAAATGAAAAATCGGAAAATCAAGATTAATACGACCGAGAAGAAGTGGCTTAATTGAAAAACAAAATTTGTACTTTAAACTTAAAAACTATGAACGCTGCAGAATGTACAAAAACGTCAAAAGGGAGGTGTTAGGCTCCAGTATTCTAAAACGTTCACACATTGCTCCCGTACCTGTTTAGGTTAAGAAAACTCTTTCATTTCTCATTTTAGGAAAATTTTGATGCAAAATTACTAAAACAGTTTAAGTCGAAGTTCACATGATAACACAGCAAGATGAAGAAATAAACTTAAAAAATATTCATGAGTTAATCTGTAGCGTTTCAAATGTCTCTTGAGTTCTTGCACCTACGCTACGTTGCAACAACGCATTCGACTTTGAAAAATTAGATTTCAATTAATCAGTTCCTTCTTTATGGGCCAGTAAGCCGAGCTTTGGTTTTCAGATACGCGCTAGTAAAATGAGGTAATTTAACGGATGAATTTAGAACAAGTGCTGAATCATTTGTGAATTCCACATGATTCATTATCCGGGATTATGCCGTTGAGTTAACATAAAAGTTATTCCAGGTTTATCCGTAGCGGCGGTGAAATCTTAATTTGAGTCATGAAAAGAATAAAAATTTTATACGCCTACTGTAAATCCGTATAATTTTTGCTAAGTGCTCAAATATGGAATGCCTATCAATGAGCAGCGGGTGATAACGTTTCTTGACAAGGAACAAGTCAAGAAAAACACTTGTGAACTAAACTCTCTACAAATTTGATAATGAGTTCACGAGAAGTTGGGACAGAAAAAGACTTCAGTATAAAACTCTTTCATGTGGTTGCTCTCACTACGTCACCACCCTCAGGCGTCGCCTTGATTAAAGCAGAATGACATCGTTGCTGGTCAACAGCAATACTGCGGCGCAATCGTGATTAGCCGAGAGAATGGTCGAGTTATTGCAGGTTTAAATGATACCTGCCAGGTTTATACCCTGCGTACCTCAACTTGGGACCGGATGTTGCTGTTGACGCAGGCTTGTAACACGGAGCTGTCTATCTAAGTCGCATTCTTCCGTCGCTGAGCCAACAGACTTAGTGAGCGCGGGCAGCGTCGTCTGCTCAGCTTACTCGCACTTAGATCTTAATTGACTGGACACATAAGCTTCGCTCTGTTGACTCGCATTTTCACTCGTTTCACTTATCTCATCAGATGTGAGCGACACTTGAACAAAGCGCAATTCCCGCGAACTCCGAGCTTGATCACATGTCTTGTCACTGTAATTTCTCATGTTTGCACTACGGAGGGCGTGCGTGTAGCAAATTTTCGAGAGATGATTAAGTCAATTTAACATAGCTCAGTTAACCTAATTAAAAATTTCGATTTTAAAGTTCATATATTTGAGAAAAACTTCCGAAAACTATGCGTCGTACGAATTATCTTAATTCATTTTTAAGCTTGTTATCGAAGTACGAAATTTAACAATTAAACAATTCTCTACTGGTTTTTGGAAGTGATTGAATTATTCATTTTGCCATAAAATTATACTTATTTTTATGATGGAGAAGAATTCAAATTCACCCGACATAGCTAACATAAAAGAATTTCCTGCGGATTATTTTTTTTATCATTCCAAAATAAATTTTGCTCCTATACTGACGACTTAAAAACGAACAAACTAATAATTTGATGGGAATAGTTCAACCGAAGACGTTGAACTCAAGTCGCGCAACTGTGACTGTGGAGTGAACTGCCGTCCTATTAATGATGCCCGTACAGGTCTGCGCTCTGCAACACTATCCGATGGAGGCGTAAAAAATATTCAGTTAATTTACAAGTTCCTATGCTGGATCACCAACATTTCTACTCAGCTGAGAAATATTCGAATCGATATTTTACAGAACGCATCCACACAAAAAAGTCCTGGCATAGAATACAACCCCAACTGCCCTTCCGCGTTATCAGTGGCTATCGAACAATATATTTAAAACACATTTACAGGCGTCTAACAGCATTTTGTATTTGCAAAGTCTTAGCACCAGAATTTTTTTTTTCATTTCTGCTGAGCCACACTTTTAGTATCGCCTGGCCACAGCTCCACTGCGACGTAAATTTCAACAGGAACGCAGACTCTGCAGCAACCGACAGCACCCTCTGTGCGTGCGGAGGTATGTACGAGTCTCTAATTTCTACAACTGACGTAGAATGCTACAATTCGAAAAAGCACCAAAACGCTGTAAAAATCTAATTTTAAATACATTAGAACTCCCTATTCAAAAACATCAGCGCTCCTTTTCAAAACACTCAGTTGTTTTAGCTCTAACGGTTGCAACAACGATTACTTAAAATCATGTCGCGTGAAAATAATGTAATCGTTAACGTGTATCTTCAGGCCAGAGTTCTCCCAGTTGAGAAAACTCACGATTACCTAGCGTTCGTAATCTCCTTAACTAAAGCACTACAGAAATGATGCAACGAGTTACTTTACAAGGAGATCTATACGCAATTTAAGAATGATGTTAATATTTATCTTCCGGAAGTGTCCCTTTGCGTGGGCTTGAACTCTTTCTTGCTTCAGCTGATTAAACACATGAATAATCTTCTTCAGGGGGTAAAATCTTTAAACACACAGTCTGTACGCCTAAAAACGTAGTTTAAGGTCGAAATGCTTGAACGGCTCCTGTGGGTTGGGCTGACAGGGTGGGGGAAACATTATAAGGTTGTCCTTTCTTTGTCTCCCTCTCCCGTTCTCTTCTACTTACTCTCTCCCTCCCTCTTACTGTCTCTCTCTGTCTTGCCAGCGCATGGCTCTGGACTGGCCGTAAAACATCCACTTATTTCTTTTTCGTTTGATTCTACATTTTCATTAGGTCCATTTTTGATACTTATACATATCGGCCTTTCTTTATAACTGGGTGGGCAGAGCAACCGACTTACATATCAATATTTCATTTAATTGAGAATTCTGATTCAGGTTAGATTCAGTCTCCCTCCCCCCTCTCCCTTGCAGCTGGAGTCTGAGGCCCTATTTGCAATTAGATTTTTCATTAACACGTGTCTTCGCTCTGGGCGCAACGCCCTCTTCATCTTTCTCAGTTTTGTTCTGTTAAATACAGGGTGGCTGCTAAAAATGTATACGATACCTTTTAAAATTCCAATACCTTTATAAATGTGTGAAATAGGAGACTATAACGTAGAACATCCGAAAGACTATAACATAAAACATCCGAAAGGACATAGTTCAGCGTTTTCTTACGTAACTGGTATACCCTCCAAATAAGCATCAACATCAAGGGTGCAGGAGAGAAGATTATTGTAATCAGCAAACATAGCACAACTGATTCTTCAACTACGCAAGTTCAGCATCGAAGAAACGACGAAAATTGGATCTATCTTCGGGACTCAAAGGAAATTCTTCTTGGAATACCGTTTCAAACCTAACAAAATAACGATTCAGAGAAGCATCAAAAAGCCGCAATCTCAGTTTATTGCGAAAAAATAAATAGAGGAAGATCTCGAAGAAAAGTTTTTGAATGCACAGCTGAAAATGTGGAAAAACTGAGAACTCTAATCCAAGATGAAGACACGAATAGGTCCAGCAAAGTAAAATAAAAATGAAGAATTAATTCATCTTCTTTCCAATAATACTAATTTTATTTCCCTATCCCGTCTATGAAAAAGGTTAAAGCAATTATAAAAGGTATTGTACCTCTATAGTAATTAACCACCCAGTATTGTTGCTTACTCTCTCTTGAGGTTAATCAGTGCTCAAATGCACTGATGAAACGCCTGTATGGTTAACAAAAAATATGTTGATGATAACACATAGTAATAATTATAAATGTTCGTCTTCTGGCACCCAAGACTGAACGCAGAGGGGAGGGTGAGTTTCTTCTAGATTCTTCTATATATATGGAATCATGTGCACCACGAGCGTCTGTCTCCAGTACCTCGTCAGATCAGTTCGGTGTGGCTGAGAGCAACTAGGGCCGCATCGTCTCGGTGTTGCTCACGGTGCGCTACTTTGATTCGCCGAGGGAGACAGTGACGTCCGTCGCCACATTCATCGAGGCATAATGATTAATGAATGAGCTATGGAATGACCAGCACAGAGTTCCCTAGCACGTTAATGAAAAGAGAGTAAACAAAATGGTTTGCTTCCCCGCTAAAATTAATTGAAATAATTTCTCATGGAAGACTTTTAAAATGATCGCCAATTGTTTTCAACTCATGAAAGTTACGACTGAGAAGAAGCAATAAGAATTATTCAAAATTTGAGTTATATATGTATGGAAATAAATTTTTCCTAAAAATTTGCTAGTGAAAGGCGACTCCGTCTGAATAAACAAAATAAAGTTAACAAGTAACGGATGTACAAAGAAAAAGCAGGATGAAAAGCGGTATCGGAGGTAAAGACACTGAAATAATTTATTTATTATTTAGGCATTAATTAATAATTCATCTAAGGATGATGTTACCAAGACCTTGCAAATGTTAATAGAGACAGGCAGGCAGTATCCCACGAAAAAATGTATATATCTAACAACTTTTAAGGGCACATTGGTTGGTCATTTGAAATATCTTTTAGGGAATCTTTCAAAGTGTCGGCACATGTACGAAATGAGTTATTACAAATTCCGAAATTTCTTTACATTTACTGATCAATAAAATGATACTTTGAGGGTAATTTCAGGTTCGATTTGAACACGTTTTCCTTGAGTTTAACATCTGACGGGCGTCAAAAAGGCCATGATCAGGGCCCTCATATTTTATGTACCTGAAGGGCTTGGGTTGGTAAAAATTGCAAAACATCATTTACAGTAATTGAACATGTGTACATTACTGCACATGTTAATGAAAAAATACAATTAGAAACAATCTATGAATTATTTGACAGTCTCAGTCTTGATGATTAAAAAATAAATCAATTGAAGATATTATTAATTAAATATATAAATTCAATATATATATAAATTCATAAGTTACACTGAGAACTTGATAGGAAAAGTATGCGCTATGATATTAGCTCACATCATTACTTGTATGATCGTCATTACTTATTTAATGTAATATGTAATGTAATATGTAATGATGTAAGCAAAATGTAATGATGTAAATGATGTAAGTAATATGTAAATGATGTAAATGATGTAAGTAATGATGTAAATGATGTAAATGATGTAAGTAATATGTAATGATGTAAATGATGTAAGTAATGATGTAAACGATGATAAATGTAAATGATGTAAATGATGTAAGTAAATGATGTAAATAATGTAAATGATAAATGATGTAAATGATGTAAATGATGTAAGTAATGATGTAAACGATGATAAATGTAAATGATGTAAATGATGTAAATAAATGATGTAAATGATGAATGATGTAAATGATGTAAACGATGTAAATGATAAATGATGTAAATGATGTAAGTGATGTAAATGATGTAAGTAATGATGTAATGAGCAAAATGTAATGATGTAAAATGTAATGTAATATGTAATCATCATTACATATTTACCCTTGTATGATCATCATTACTTGTATGATCATCATTACATTTTACATTACATATGATCACACATCATTACTTGTATAAAGGTATGCGCTATGATATTAGCTCACATCATTACTTGAATAACATTGTGAACAAACAATTCTCGAGGCTCTCATTCCTAATGAAAATCTGAATTTAACCCAACCCTTCTATATTTGCAATGAGGAAACATTATAACTTGTACGCATGAGATTTGACGTTTAACAAAATAGAAAGAAACTTCTTCATGGACCACTCCATTATTACAACTGAGTTGTATAAATGTTTTCTCATCTTCTTAACCTATAGAGAAGGAATGGGTGAGGGGAGAGCAGTTCACTGAGCAGCTCCGTATGCTGTCGACGCCACAGAGCTGAGGTCTGCTGGAAACACTGAGGATGGTAGCCCACACACACACGAATTTTTGATTAGTTGTATTAAAAGTTAAAGTAAAGTCGTAAAACAGAAGATTTTTCCAGTATATGTCCGGATTCATTTACAACAAAAATATTCATGGACGTGGCAATCATGTTCATCAAAATCATTTTACTTTTAATATTTAGTTGCGAAACATTTGCTCTTCATTACTGCTAGGAAAGAGTTTCCAAAAGATAGAATTGGGCATTCAAATGTTTTTTTGATCTATTCACCCATTCTTCAATGAACATTTCTTCCACCTCAAAACATTCTTTGAATTTCTTGCTCGATCCGATTCTTTAGTGTGCCACAAAGATTTTCAATCGGCTTTGCCACTGGAGAACATTTTTTATAAATTATTTAACAACTCGCTAATTGAAATTAAATAAATAAATTATTAACAACTCGCTAATTATTTAACAACTCGCTAATTATTTAACAACTCGCTAATTGAAGGGGCGCTGCCATCTTGGAATATCCACTAGCGGTTTTTCAATAAGCGCTCCGAAGCGGGCATGAGATTGTTTTTCAAAATATGACAATACATTGCGCGTTATAAAATAGTTTTACTAAGTCAATAATTTTTGGTGTTGTTTCCGAATAGTTTTCTATACTCATGATTTTGTTGCTCTCTTCTGAAGCGTGGGCTTCAAAATAAATCGGTAAATTTTATTGATTAATCAGCAGTTTATTTTTAACCTTGCGAATATCTCAGCGGCACGTTCATATTATATTGTGTTCATCATCCGTGCCGCACCTGACCTTGGAAAGTCAGGGGTGTCAAATAACTTTTCTTAACGAATAAGTGAACCTCCATCAACGCTGGAGTATGGTACATTTAATTAGGTAAAGATTCGTATGAACAAATTTGGATGATTTTCTCCAGCTAGGGAAAACTCTGGAATCTTGAACCTTATATATGATATGTTGACGACCTTTTGTAATGGTGAATTATTTGTTTCTGTCCGTGAAATTTTTCACCGAATCACGCAGATTCTTGTCATACAGTCGACTAGAATGTAAGTAAAATGGTTGGATACAACAGTCTTGGAAAACGGCGGCAATCATTATTTAAAATCTTTTTATTAAAATGATGGGATACTTCTGTCATGTACAATTCATGCTTATGTTGTTTATGAATGCACATCCTTGAAAAATCTAAAATTTTCTTTTTCAAGTTCAGTTCAACCATTCAGAACTATAGATCTGTTTGATTCGTATATCGTATATCTTTAACTGTATGCCGTATTAATGTTAATTGTAAGATGTTACTCAACCACGTTTACTCTTGTCGAGCAGTCGAGTTTCAAAGCTCTGGCTTATTGTTTTCAATGCCTACCTAGCTTACAAGTTTCTGGAAGTCATAGCATGCTTATTTTTTCTGATTCTATATCAAATATCATGATTTGAGGATACGAAACTGCCCTAAGTTTAAATGAAGACCGCTAAAATTACATTTCATGGAGGCAATGTGAACTAAATAAATAAATGAATACTTTCACTAGCATTCATGGCTAACGGCTGACTATAAAAAATGTCAATTGTAACTTCTTACCTTCTTATATATTAAAAATTAATCGGCAATTTTTTGCTTAATGATTGCCGTACAACAATGAACAAACGTTCCTTTCAGAATGAGTAATTTTTAATTGGTTCCTTTTGTTTTCCGCTCCTCCTAGAGCAAAGGAACGCCCAGAACTCATACTGTTCGATATCTACTGCATAATTTATATGGGCTCAAGCTCCACGATCCTCGAGTAAAAAAGTGAACAAGTTGAACCATAGCATTGCTACGAATACCAACCTTAACGAGAATTACTAAGTGTGAATATCAGATTAATTGATTAATTTGCAAAAGAAGTACTTTTGTGTAGATGATCTCTATAACGAAGCAAAAAGAATTATCCAATGATTATTTGCCTTAATCCCTGTTCGGGTTCATTTTGCGACTGGAGGCCGGGATAATTGAAAGGTGCATTTATTCTAAATAGGATTACTCATAATACCTGACCATTACTCATGAATCTTTGGTTTTTGTGGAACTAAGTGTTCTAATAGCACATTTAACTTACTTGATATTATTTTCCCTTATTTAACTTATTAGACTTGTGTCTACGTCAATTAACACCAACATCAAAAGGTTTTCAAAGATTAATTTCTCATAATTTTTTACAAGTCAAATGCGTAATAACACCAAAAGAGCACTTAGAAGGATAACAGTTTAAAGAAATTCCTGATTAGTTAACACCCTTTCTCAATGCTCAATATTCGGCAATAATTAAAGAAATTGGCAGTTGCTGTTAGAGTTGCTTGAACGATAGACTCAGCCCACAGCCCGAAGTTTGATCTGCTTTGTACATAAACTGCACAAGCGCTCGTTACTGTATTGCAAGGTTACGACACAGCAGACACCGACATCGTTCAAACGCCAACTTTCTCCCACGATGTCGTTTTCGTCAGTTTTGGAGCGAAATTCTCCGTGTCAGCGCAGAGTTGAACTTGTACTTCAACTACAGCACTTTGCTTATGTTCCTCTCAGGTATCCGGTCCTTTTTCAGCAATAACATTTTTGAAGAAACAGAGTCGTGTATTTGAGGTACTTTTCGTGTTGTCCCAGCTATGTTGCAAATGTTATGGTTAGCATTGTACAACAATCCTTCTCATGTTTTTGACTCCGGTGAACTCTTTTGTGCCAGTATTATTAGTGTAGGAAATATCTAAAATTTGTGTTATGGTAAAATATTTTTTCTCTCCGAGCTCGTTATTTGGCATATTAGTTGATACGTAAAAATGAAAAATTGTTCTGAATGTCCACCTCATATAGTCTTAGACGTAAAATAATTTAAATCTGCGAATTTTACTTTTAACATCAATACCTCAAATCCCTAGTTCCTATGTCAGTGTGCTCATATTTCAATATAATTGCGCACTAACGAGAGTGTTTTCAACAATGCCTCAATAGCATTTTGTCTTCTTAGTTACTTATGTTGATTTGCATTGTCAAAATCAAATTAACGCGACAAAGGGAACGCATTCTTTGTGCTTTTCTCTCAATCATTTTTTGTTTCGACAATTGACAAGGGTATTACGATATCCATATGAATCACTAAATATCCTAATGTTAAGATATACTAAAAACCAATGTTGAACATTTCTTTTATCAACTTTATCAGAAATAAAATTTTTTTTTTCTTTTCTTTTTTTTGTTCAAATTTTGAAATTTTGAACTGTTGCAGACTGTTAAAATTGCAGCCTATTGAGGGATGCAAGAAATACAAAAATCAGAAGTGCTCGCTGATAAATCTAAGTCCCATAACTCATCCCCATCAATCCTACTTAGAACGCGTGCAGTTGTCAGCTCATGCACGCAAATGAAGATGGGAACCGAATTTCTGATGAACACTTATCTTCCGACGGTATAGCGAATAGGGTAAATATGAATGAGAATCCTGGGATTTGTACACAAGTGTTTAATTTTGAATAACATATCAATAATACGTCGAGAGACATTCACTGTATGGTATTACTAGCGAATATACACTATTTGTTGCCGAAAATTAGGCGCCCATGTCAGATTGACCCCATTTATGGTGCATATCTGTTCCAATTACTAAAGTTAATGGGTAGCTTCTTACAACTTCAGATTTTTTCGAATGCTGCTGAGAAGCCTTCATAAATTTCTGTAATGTTATACATGTGTGAAATACCTAAAAAATAACAAATTCAGGGAACATAATTATTTCCTTAAAATTTAAAAACCAATTACTAACGAAATACGTTTGTGAGATACCAGATAAAAATCCTTCTACTCTCGAATGATGTGCTGAAGGGGATGAGATGAAAGTAACAGAATATTTTTTACTCGTTCCGACTTAAATTATGAGATAATCTACTGTGTAAAAGGACTTAATGTGATCGAATATTATTAATATTGTTATTATCGAACAGCGCGTGTATGACATGCGATGAATCTAGTGTATGTTGTTTTACTTTTCAAAGATACCCACTGCATATACGGATAAATGCAATTAAAATTTTCTTATCTAAGTCATTGCTTAAAGTTCATCACGCCTATAAAACGGAAATAATAATACGAACATGTCACTAAAATGTTCTTTTACACCTGTAAAAAAAAAATTTGATCAAAATGTCACTCACGAATCTAGATTAATTGAAGAAGATTAACCTTGAATACTGATCAAACAAAAAATAACTCTCAACCCATTTAAAGGCACTCAGTTGAAATTTGACTGAAATTTTGATATAACTAAAATGTCTGTATTGTAAATCGTGGTCAGACGGAGCAAATATTCTAGATTGCAATGCGTCTGCGATCGAGGAGGCTGCAATGCGACTAATATGCTTATGCCTGATGCTTAAGGCCCTTTTACATTGACGCTGTCTTCGCGCTCCACACCGTCGCTCCATCCCGCCAGCCAAATAAGCTCCGCCCACAGCAGAGCAAAATGACCCTTATTGCCATGCTCACGGTAAGGAACGCCAACATTCTGCATGCTAAATATTGGCGGTGTGCACTGCCAGTCAACAGCGTTCAGTTGCTCTTGAGACCATAGAGCATGTGTAGTCATGGCTTACATATTATGGAGCGAAGAAGAAATTGAAACTCCTATCGAAAAATGTAAAGAATTTCCATGTTTATGGAACGTTAAGCTCGCAGAGCATAAAAACAGTGTCCAGAGAAGAGGCTTTTAAAAGTGTAGCATCTCACTTCCCCAATTATAATATTTCAATGGTTAAAATGAAAATTCAAACACTGAGAGGCCAAAATATGAAACAGCTCTCACTATTCAAAAAAATCAAAGAGACATACACAGTGTATGTGAACGTAAAATTAATTACAGTGCAATTAAAATTGTAGAGTGTACATTGCTGTAAGGGAAAGTACTTAATTCAAGTAGACGAAAAACATTCGGCAGGTGTCATTAGAAGATTATTGAAACTAAAAAAGGAAAAAAATACACCTACAAATTAGTAATTGGTATTTATTTTTTCTTTCCATTTTTAGTGCTTTTTGAAGGTAATTGGGTAGTATTGAAGTTTTTTTAGAATATTAGTTTTTTACTTCTGAAAAATATTCTGTAAATATTCTGCAAATTGTTCTGGGAAGTATTCTGTCAGTATTGCAAGAGCAATAATGACGATCAGGACTCCCACTGAAAATGTTCAGATAAACCCAGATTGAACACGAAAAAACCCAGATTCGTTAAAAATAAACGTAGAAGTGTAGTTTTAATAAGGAAAAAGTAAAAGTTAACATACGTCAGTAGAAACAATGATGTTAATGCTGATTTTATTCCTGTATTCCCTCATAATTCTCTTCTTAAGCGCAAATTTCAATATTAAGTGGCCTTTTCTGTTGTGCAAGGCGCTTTTCATTACGCTGGTGACATACTCTGTTGATGACATCTCGTACCAATTTCGGCTTAGGCTTCCAGCCGTGACAGGTTTTTCATTCTTTCCATTAACCCATTCTTCTTTGCAAGACTGCATTTACCACTTTTTAGACATCGTTTTTGGAAGGCTAGCCATTTTGAATAGTAGTGCGGCAAAAATATGAAAATTTAAACGTTTAAAATAATTAATTTTTAGGCATTCATTTAAAAGAATGCACAACCAGTTTTACGATCAAAATGCGCGTCACCTCACTGCAACGTGCCAAGCAAATCGAAGCAACAGAAGTGGAGCGCCGGCTATCCCTGGCTTGGCCTGGCTTGCAAGTTCGTAAGATACTCGTTCGTTACGCGTTTTTAAGGTCGAGAAACAGATTGAACACGTTCTACCCCATCCGATAGGCGTGGTTTTGAATCAGATATTCATTTACATACGGTGTTGACACAATAATTCCTAACTGCATTATTAAATTTACTTCAGTTAATGATGAATTTACTGTCTGACTTGAAAAAAAACATATTTAGCAATAGATCAAAAATTAATTAAACCTAGCAACCCAGGAGGGATCGAAAAAAACAGGATCTCGGTGGAAAACCCAGGAGGGGGAGCCCTAGCTGCATGGCGATTTCTGTCTCTCGGGAAGGAGCGTTGTGTTGAGCTGCAATGTAAAAGCAAGTCGGTGTGCACTGACGCTCAATCCTCTCGTGTGAGGAGCTATAGCAAGTCCACCGTCGCTCCATACCGTTGCTCCACACCGTAGGTGTAAAATGAGCTTTACAGTGGCCATAAGACAACCGTTGTTCAATGAAGATGTTGCACGGCTCTCAATTTTAATACAAAGTGACAGTTCTTAGTACTCAGTGTCTGTTATTTCTGTCGATATGACAGCATATAATGATAGACGTCTAACTAAATTAACGAAGAATATGGCCTTATTTATTTCAGAGACCACTTTTTATAATATCTACGTATTTCTACAGTCAAACTAAAATGATTCAACCAATTATAAAAATACGTAGAATATATAATTTTGCAAATCATTACTTAAAAATCGTCGTTTATTTGTTGTAGTTATCATTTGTGATTATATTACGGTGTTTGCAAGAAAATGCAAGCTAAAGACAGCATGACTTCAAGGCAGTGAACTCTGGATGAAAAAATTATACAAAATAATTAATGATTGAAGCAGAAGGGCACTGACAGGGAAGAGTGTTTATTTACCTCAGACCATGTCAAAAGAAGCTGGTGAAACCCTGTATTGAACATTAAAGTTTTTGAATAGTGGAACTTTCGCATGTGTTTGCAGCCTTGAGATAAGAAAGCACTGCCGATATTAGTAGTTTCTGTTCCCATGTAAATACACGTATTTTTGTGATCACTTAGTTTCCAAGTTATGCAGAATCATTTACGCAAGTGCTTTTTTATAATTGGTCGTCAAATGTATAACTGAACAACGTGGTCAAAAGCTAAGGTTCCTGACAAAGGTCACGGTGCTACCAAGTGGGGGTGTTCGACCTGACCAACCCGTAGGGCAAACACGAGGGGTTTTTGAACAATTACTGGTCAGTATCAAGCGACTCTCAATTAAAAATAAGTTAGTCTGCGGCAAATAAATTAAAAACAATGCTTTCGGCAGTAACGCACCAACGAGGTCAAAGTGTACTGACACAGTGTTCTAATGCTTAATACCCTATTTCTGATCCTCTTCAGCTGAAAATACAACCACCAAGAAGAAACGATTGAATGGGCATAGGAAACAAAAAAAAATCTATTTCGAATGTTACTTCTTGCCCTGAGTGCCGTGCACCTCTCTTTGGAACGAACGGATGTGGCAACCTTGTAGGTCATCAGAGCAAAATACACTCCTATAATGTCAGGGTGATGGGAAATAGTGGAATCATGTTTTGCAAAGAATTATACAGACCTGGCTGACACTAGAAGGCTTTCAGAAAAAGAGTAACTGACACGAAACGCTTGCATGCATGGAAAGGTCCTGAAAACATCTGTGCTGAGCAATTGTGCCCATATAATATAGTGAGACAGGCTGTTCAAAATCTGTGATGTTAATAAACAATTTTAAATCTGATATTTGAAAATACATTTCAGAAAACTTCATGAAAATAGTTTGTTTGAAAGAATATTAGGTTAGCTTTCATGTTTTCCCGATCCGATTCAAGTGAAAATTTGTCATGTTTGTATTTAGCCGAGAGTGATCTTCAGAACGTCAAGTAACCACAATAAATTAAATTTGGTCTAGTATTGGAGGTAGCAAGCAATTACCATTATTTCCAAAACTTGAATATAGGCAAATTCCTTATGTGAAATTTTCTTTATATCTTGTGGTGATGCTTAACTTGAATTAGTCATCTCTCTAAGTTACAATATTAAAGGAATGATTCAGAAACGTTTCATTTTAAATTTGAAATATCAGTGAACGCTTGGTGAGTATTGAAAAGTTTCCATGCTTCTGAAATGGATAAATTAAACATTTCAACTAGTGTCTCATTGAACGTTAAAGTAAATTGACTTGTGCACACATTTTGAAAAGGTAAAACTACGATCGCTCTCATTTGCTTCTTATGCGCTTCAAATTGTAATTCACGCAGCCATAAAAAATTCACCGTGAGAATCGGAGGCCATCATAAAAATCCGATTTATTCGTTTCATGTAAATGTTTTTAATCACCATCCTCCAAACCAATTGAACATTATAACTTTCCCCCTCGAAAACTACATTTGTGGGCTTGAGTTTGCCGTCAGGCGCTCGCCTAAATTTTGTGCCCATTTGTGCATCGTTACGCGAAAGATTTCCTCACAAAATATAACTTCTTTATGACCTGAACTTGGTGTGAATGTTTGGTCATTTTGACCTACTCAGTACTTTGAAATTTTATTCTTATACACCTATTTAAAAAAAATAACACTCAATCGCACATTTAACCGGGAATATAGATAAACAAATGTTCCGTGAATATTATGAATATGGCAAAAATTATTTAATACCATCAAACCACACTGTTCCTCTGAATAGGAACATCATGGTCCTCTCTCTGAACGCTATTTAACAAAAACTCAACCAATGTTGTGCGCAAATGTTACTTATAGTCCGAAATATTTTGATGCTGAAAATTGTCGAATATTAACCAAAAATTATGAAATGAAAAGTAAGGCGAAAATCGCTGTACGAATGGCCATTTTATTATTACAAGTAGTCTAAATAAATAAAATTGAACGTTTCGAACTAAACAGTTCATCTTCAGCAAAAGGAAAAAGAATTCTGCGACAAAACAAAACGAATGAGTAAATTAAAACTACACTATGCAAAAGAATACTACAGCATATACAGAAAATAGTCGTAGATCTAAAACTTAAAAATAAAACAAAACAAGAACAATTAAAAAACCTAAACTAATGATCATGTATTTGCAACGATAAGATGCGGAAATGTATCATGTGAGGGGCACCTGCAAGGATTTTAAAATGATTCACGGAAACAGGGACGTTACAGTTATCCGCATAGGATCGAAGTGAGGACAGTGGAGGACAACCAAGTGGATGACCGGTTCTACAGCTGCGCCCAGCATGCTCGGCTACTTTGGACATAAGAGTACGACAGGTGGAACCTATGTACTGTGATTCACAACGTGAACAACTAAACTGGTAAACCACAGAGGAGCAAATAGCAGGGGGTAGCTTATCCTTAAAGCCAGAATTCTTTTTCCTTTTTTTTAGAATTCTTTTTCCTTTTGCTGAAGATGAACTGTTTAGTTCGAAGCGTTCAGTTTTATTCATTTAGACTTTACTATTTGTAATAATAAAATGGCCATACGTACAGCGATTTTCGCCTTACTTTTCATTTTAAGAATGAGACGCATCAATGCGGATTCAGTTTTATAAATTATAAACAATAAGTTGGAAAATTTTCAAACTTTATTCGATGGTATGTATGAATGTTCTAAACAAGTAACATAGCAATAGTTCGGTTTTAAAATAACTTTTTTTTCCAACAGTGCGCAATGTAGACTGTAAATGCTGACTGGATGCTGTTTTTCCCTTCAGGCAATGACAGTGTGCACTAATAAACCCTGAACTTGTCTATACAATGGCAATACAACAACATGAGTAGAAGGGTATTCCGTACAGAAACTCTAACATGACGACATACGAGGCCTGTCGAAAAAGTATCCGACCTTTGGCCAGAAAAAATACTTCAACAACCTGACGGGGTTGGGACCCTAATCCCCTTCAAAGTAGGCTCCTTGTGCTTCCACACACTTAGCCCACCGATCCTTCCACTGCCGGAAACACCTCTGGAAGTCTTCTTTTGGAATGGTGTTCAGCTCTGTCGTCGCGTTCCGCATTATCTCTTCTCTACTCTCAAAACGGGATCCTTTCAGTGGTGTCTTCAATTTTGGAAACAACCAGAAGTCGCAAGGAGCCAGGTCTGGAGAGTAGGGAGGTTGGCGAACGGTCGTAATTCCATGTTTGGCCAAGAAATTGCGGATCAAATGGGATGAATGTGCGGCCTGCCACAACGCCTGCCACAACGCTGCTCACTCTCCGCTGATGTGCGGCCTGTCGAAAAGAATTTGTGGAATTACGACCGTTCGCCAACCTCCCTACTCTCCAGACCTGGCTCCTTGCGACTTCTGGTTGTTTCCAAAATTGAAGACACCACTGAAAGGATCCCGTTTTGAGAGTAGAGAAGAGATAATGCGGAACGCGACGACAGAGCTGAACACCATTCCAAAAGAAGACTTCCAGAGGTGTTTCCGGCAGTGGAAGGATCGGTGGGCTAAGTGTGTGGAAGCACAAGGAGCCTACTTTGAAGGGGATTAGGGTCCCAACCCCGTCAGGTTGTTGAAGTATTTTTTCTGGCCAAAGGTCGGATACTTTTTCGACAGGCCTCGTAGATACGAAACGTTCATGTGTCACTTGGTTATGAAACGTTTATGAAGGTTTAGTAATCACAATTACAAAATAATCGGTGGCTGTAAAATAACTTTCTTAATGCTAAAGTAGATATTTTCTATGGCGTATCGGATGCTCCTCGTAACATTGTGGTAAACATACTTTTAAATCAGCTGTAATGATGAGTTTTATGGTCACACAGAACTGAATTTACATGCGGTACACCAAAGAGACGCTACAATATGTTTGGCGATATCAATCAGTATTAAATGATTTTTCAAAGTACTGTATGGTCAAATTGTAGTATCCCTGCTATGAGCTTTAATGATGACATATCGTTAAGGAGTTTCGCTCTACTTCAATTACATAAACAACTACACCAGCCAAAGAACTAAAAGATAGCAATTACATTTATTATCTATCTGTGCGCGATGGAAGGCTGTGTGTACCATACACACATAATTGTCGCCTAAAGCAAATAAAGGTCGGTACAGCCATGAGATTCTTAATGTAGTATGGATACTCAAAATTTAACAACTAAATTACCATACAACTCTATTTTTCAATTTCAAGAGCAAAATCCTATTTGGAGTGTTGATTACATTTTATCCGTTAAACATAAATTTTATAGATGGAACAACGTAGGATAATTAAGATACGGCTAAATTTCCCTACGAATCACGCTCGTGAGAACACGCAGCGTGTTGCGCCACCGCTCTACAGGCGGTCGAGGTCGATACGCCAGGTGCTTGTTCTCTGGGACTGAACTGCGAAACTTCGAAAGTTTTAGGATGTCGAAATACTCGTAGTTCTTGGCAAATTCAGAAGAAGCAAAAACAGTCCTGCCGCAATGTTCGAATTGACGGCGTTTTTTAGCATCCATCTTTGATCCTACGAAGCTGATTGAATTAATACTTGTTCTCGCATGTATGCACATATGTGAGCTTTCTGGAAGTTCCGTTAGTTTTACCTAATTTTTCGGGCAAAACTCAGTGTTTTTAGGATAATATTTTTTACAATAAACAGTGAATGCGACCACACGTATAACACGTCGCAAGTATCTTCAAGCAGAGTTCAAATCAGTGTTTTTCGAGAGCCGCTGTCTTGCACCGCAGGAACCGCATGCATGGCGAGAAAGCACTCGGGAAGTTTGATACGTAGTCGAAAACTACTTGATCTCATTTGTTCTTCACACAGGTTATTATATTCACACTCGTCGTAAAATGCTGGAATACTTATTTTCACGAAGAAAAATATTGTGTGTAATTTATGATGGCAATTGAAATATTAACATCAATTTTAATTCATAGAATGAATAATTTTTAAAATTAATAATTGTTGTTTCTTATTTACTACCAATTTCACTGTTTTTCATTATAGATTAATGTCACGCACTATCCTGCATGATTTAATGCACCTCAAACCAATCCTCCCCTCGCCATCATTGAAGATTTTTAGTACTCGTATTACCTCGCTCAATTATCCAGCCCCTCGCTCGACAGGGAGTCCGGGTGAATGCTCTTAAGCGGCCCATAGACGATCAATTTTATTGTCAATATAATTGACAATGATGAATATTAAAAATTTAATTAATCGTCTGTGGGTTTGATTGACGACCGTCAATTAATTGACTTAGTGGGCAAAAAAATTTCATCAATATATTGAGTCAATGATATTGACAATTAAATTGATCGTCTATGGGCCGCTTTAGACCTCAGGCCAACCTTAAGAGGGTTACAATACCTTATTTCAGCCGAATATTACACTAATGACTCAATAATTTCCTGCATCTAGGGGTGAAGAAGAACGGAATTTAAATGCTAGCTTCTGAATATTAACAGAGCTCGAACCTTACGTCTCCATTGTGCCATCTCATAATTAGTAAGTGCGATTCATTTTATTATTGGTTTCGTGGTCTTGAATTACACTCCAATCGGACTTTTTACAAACTCATTTTTTCTATTCCATATTCTAAAATGAAAAACATTAAAATCTGGTATTTTATTGATAGGGAATGCTCATTGCTTCAGAACGACCGTGCATGATTTTTAGTGTCTACCGTATAGGTGGCAGACAGAAATACTGCTACCGAAGATCCGAGTTTTTCTTGTGGACAAGAAAAATTTTCTGAAACTATTTTAAAAATTGCAGGGCACAACGGACATCTCACTAAATATTTCATCACCTGCAACATTAATGTATTTTCAAATCAGTTAATTATGCAATGAACATCGTACTCATTTTGAAGTTGCCTTCCGTTACAATCAATTTACTGTAATGCTTTTCAAGAAATTTTGCCGTATACCCCATAATGTATAGTTTAGCAAAAACTTACACGGATCTTGTTGATATGATTTTTTAAATGAATGCGATACCTTTATTTGAGATAACCATAGTATATGAGCCATCTAAAAGAAGAGTGGACGGTGTTACGGAGCGTACTGATCGAGCGAAAACTGCAAGCGCAAACCGTCGCAAATTTTCGGTGTGAATAGGCCCGAGTGAGTTGATCAGGTAAGTTCAGCTCCCTAACTAAGGCGTATTTTCACACGATTATGTCGTACCGTCGATCTTCGGACCCTAAGATGACAAGGATGCCAAATTTGAGCAAAACATAAAATGCCAAAATCATCGGGGTTAACACAAAACTTCTGATTGTTCTTCATTTTGAAACCTGCACTTTTATTCGACATGCAATGAAGAGGTAATTAAGACAAAGAACAACTGACAATTCTACAAGGAACAGATACCTGCCTTTAAATGAAAGCAAAATGTGATTTAGAGCCACGCACAGTGAATGAGTTTCATAGAATTACTCCAATTCATTGGTTAGTTTTCTTATTTTTGAGATGAATGTGTGAATAAAACGTGCCTTCATCATGAACTTCAGGCTATTTTTTTGTGCAAGCTTCCTTTTCTATATGAATTTCATGCACCTTTTTTGCGTTTCCCATCACGGTAGGAGGAAGACTGTTCCCGCATTGCTGACCTGATGCATGTGTGTAGGTAAGTTTAAAAATACAAGCGCTGTTCGATCATAGTGCACTGAGTCTGGACTTGCATTACAAAGAAAAACCTAATGGGAAAGTTTCATTTTTATCATTCTCCGCTCGTCAATGGTTTAAAGTTTGAACAAAACTGCCTCTATTTTTTTAGTATATCGTTAAGCTCGGTTCAGTTTGTCTTAGCGATGCGAGTATTTAGATCGGTGACAGGGAGTGATGATGCTACGTATTTTGAGTGAAAATATTTTGGATTAAAAATTGATAATGCATTGAGTGCTACAAGTCATTCGCACCGAACAGTGTATGCGCACGCTAATGACAGAACACGCATCAATTGGCAGGCAGCCGTTGATCATGCAAATTTTCAGTTACAAATTAAAAAGAAGAGAAGCAGAATATACCCAGTTTTAAGATTTGAGATGGGAGGGAAATTTTCGAATGTTTTAAAATTAAGACCAAAAAGACAATTCGTTATTAAATTCTGTAAGCCAATTAGTAAAAATAGTACATTTTAAAAAAACTTAACAAATATAGATATTTTTTTACTGCTAGTAAGCGCTCGTCGTCTAACGCTGTGTTGTAATTTCATTAATTTCAGTGACTAAAGTTGCGTTATAACTTAACTCCAACGATGAAAGGCATCTTGCAATTTCAATTTAATGGCGAAGGTTGTTTTTGTTACGCCATTCTATGCCTAGGGTTGTGTTATAAATTTATTCATAGCCTGAGGTGGCGTCATTTCTCCATGGAACCCCCACAACGAAGAAAAAGTGTTCTATTTTTAGAGCACTCTTTCACAGGGACACAAAGCCATCATTGTCCAACCAGTGAGTTTTTAGTTAATAAAAAATTGGAGATGTTTTGACGAATGAGTTGTTTCCATTTTCTGTTTTTTTTTAATCCACAACAATAGCAGAATTTACAGCAGTCTTAGCCCAAATTTTTGACTCGATTTACACCTTAGTCTCCTGGGAACGAAAATTACCTTCTTGAAAGAACTTGTGACGTCTATGTTCATTTTTGCATTGAGCGAAATCGATTTTTTAATTTTAATTTCCATTTAATGAAAGATTTTTGTCAAGTGAAGAGCACTCGGTTGATAGAGGAAGAAAAGTAAGCATCAGATCGTCAAAAGGGTTGCTAATTTTATTTGGATAACTCTACTCCAGGGCTTAATATCCTTTATTAATTGACAGTTAGTAATATTTTGAAAAAATTAACTTACAATTTTTCATGTTTTATAAATTTTATTAAGTATTAATGAATCAATGCCAAAGAAAAAATGCTGAAGTAATTTGAAGAGGTGAAGAGCCGAATGAACTTGACAGTTTTCTTGATATATCGCCAAAATTTCATTCATTTCTTCTTGAGTGCTCTTTAAGTCAACAAAAATATTTCATTCATATGCAAATAAAATAGACACATAGATTTCGTAAATTAGATACATGCAGATGTAAGTTATTTCCAATGAAAATTAGTCGTGACGACGCTCTACACTGCACGCAGTGCCCTGTATTCCTCGAACGGGAAGCGAGTCGCTATGACAGCTTCATTGGCGGCTCTCTAGCCCTGAAATACAGCCATATGATATGTATCAAGTATTAATAAGATCTTTCTTTTAAAAGCTTTTCTCGTAAATTTCCACAAAAAAATTATTATAAAGCTCTAAACCCTGAAATAATTAAAGTGTTAACAAAGAGATACTGCAATTTTGTAACATTATGTAGGAAAATTACGAGGTTTTCTTGGGTGTAGCTCCCATCAAGTTGAGTGTCGTCAATTAAAGTGGTTTTATTTTAAAAATTAATTACCACTGTTCTCTTTGGTTATGGTTATAAATTACTATGTAATTTTTGACTGCAAGTAATAACTGTGAAACTTATACCGCTCAATTTGAATCGAATTATCGCTTATGAATATATGGCTTTTGATAGCTTTTATTTCTACCGATCTAAAAAGGAACTTCCCCCAAGAAAATCTTCAGGAAAATTATACATGCTTCTAAGGCAAACATATCTATGCAGGTGCTCGGCGGCCACCCTTCTTCCTTTTCCTAGTTTCAGCCAGGGTTGCGGAGTCGGAGGAATAAATTTGCGACTCAGACTCCGCAACCCTGGTTTCAGCCGCGTTGCACGCGGTTTACTCGATCACCCTGGCCATATTGCGACAGATAAATTTTGAACAGTCTAATACAATTGGAGTCTTCGCTGTTGAAATTATCCCGCAGCCTTTGTTTGGGAAAAATTCACTCTGAATTTTATTTTGGGAAATGGTCTCACAATC
The DNA here is from genome assembly GCA_030386875.1 of Morinoia aosen. Taxonomy (NCBI): domain Eukaryota; kingdom Metazoa; phylum Arthropoda; class Malacostraca; order Amphipoda; family Talitridae; genus Morinoia; species Morinoia aosen. Next base: position 46,221,897 of record CM059559.1, read on the forward strand.
TTCGTTTGAGACTTTCTCTCAAGAAATCCCCTCCAAGTCCTTGATAAAGAAATTCACTTCAAGTCCTTGTTACAGAAATTCACACCAAGTTCTTGCTACAGAAATTCTTTTCAGGTTCTTCTTTAGGATATTGTCTCCAGTGCAAGTCGAGATATAATAGATTCTAGAATGTATAATCAAGAATATCTGTTTAAAAGTTTTTACCGGGAAACTTGTACGTCATAGAATCATCTACAGATCGCAACACTGATGGAATGCGCAAACAAGAAACGATTAACTCCGTGTAATATCGTAAAATTGCTTGTAAGGCATTATTAGTACCGCAGAAGGTAAAATTACTACTAGCGCAACCTGTGCAAAAGAGGAAACGAAAATTGAAAAGGTGTGACGCAATGACTACAAATGAAAGAGACAGAATATCAGGCATGAAGCCGTTGTAGTTTAGATATTTGTTCACTCACAGCTCGAAGTATCACTGAGCAGATAATGGACTACGGCTTGCAACGAAGTTATTCGCATACTCACCTCTATTTATTATTTTTAAATATTCATCAGAATTTGTTTTTTATGTGATGTAAAGCTCTTTAAGTAGAAGTGAATTAAAGCTCTAATTTCATCAGGATAGAAAAAATAATTGATACAAAATTTGAAAATTATACAGAAGTTAAGAAAACAGAAGGGGTAAAATGAAAAGTAGAATTAAAAGTAAATTGAGTGAGTAAAGAAGAATTGAACAGGCAAAATCGCTTCAAAAGTGTTGATTCCAGTCTGTATCACAATTTTAAATTTTTTATGTGCAAATTTTTTTACAATGTTCATTTAGTTTAACATTAATAATTTTTTGGCATAGAATATTGCACAAGAATCATCATTATCATTTTGATATTTATCTGAATATCACGCAAAATTCCTAAGAAGTTATATATTAATTCAAGGCAGAGGGTTATTAACCGTCACCGGTTGGGAAAAGGGAAAAGTTAAATCGTGTCAAAACGCTTAGCAATCCGTAAACCTGTTGTTAAGAAACGTATACTGTTGTACATGATGCGAAGCTAACCTAAGCGTAGAAAAAACTGAAATTCTGTTAAAAAGCACTCGAAAACTGTGTTGCAAAGTTAACATCTAGTCATGAGTTTAGTTAAATAATATTCCTAAAACTTATTATAAATACTTTGCAATTCCCGCAAGCGTATGTTTTTAGAAACACCTTGCAATTCCTACAAGTGTAGGTGCAATACAGTTCTGTTTATATCGGAATATGTTGTGTGAAAATCGATTTCAACGGGGACGCTCATCAAAAATGACACCAGGTTGCCACTAGTTCACATTTCTTTTAAAAGTTTCGCATGTAAAAAATTGACTTCTGAAACGTATAAAATTAGGTAATGGAAGCATGGATTATTTGATGCCAAATGTTGAGGGTATCGTACGAAAAAGCATTAAGCAAGAGTAAAACTTGAATCTTTTTCTCTTATAAATTGATGTTATTTTAGCTCAGACAAGACTGAAAAATAATTTGCAATAAAAAGAATTATGAAGAAGAAAAGAATTATCATAATTCGTTAATTATGATTAACGTAAAAATAATGAATAAAAACCTACAATATTGATATAGAATCTTGAGCTCGTCCTCTAATTTGACATCCATGAAGGTATAGAAATTCAAAAAAATGTGCGGAAGGAAAGCTAGTCTCCATCTTGAAAAGAAAATCAATAATTGTTCTATTGTGGCCTTCGATGAGACATGTTGGTTCTGTTGCGAAGCATGTTTGCCATCAATAGCAAGCATCATAAGTACAAACTTTCATGATTCATTGAACTTAAAAAAAAATTCAGTTTTAAGTTGTGTAAAGGTTGAAAACGGAAGAAAACCCTAGCGAAAACTGTTTATACTCGCATATCAAAAAATTCAATAACATATAATTAACGGAAATATTGATATTAATCAAACAATAATTATTAATTTTGTGATAACGTTTAGGTTTCATTGTTTTGTGAATAATTCTGTCAGTTCGTTTTATTTTAATTTCCTCTTTATATTGACAAAAATGTCTATTTCCATTTCACTATCGAGTTTTAGTCGAATGAAAAGCCATACCAGCATTAATTTCTGAGAAATGAGCATAAATATTATATTCTGGTGGGTATAAGCATGAACACTCCCATAACTAGATCATAGATTTGGTTCCCTCCCATCCCGCAAAATATTGTGCGAGTGTAATTTGAGCTGCAAATAATTGAAAAGAACCGCGGGCGTACCGTAGCCAGCCATGCTACACTGCGTCGCTGTAGGTGAGGCTGCAAGCAAGCTTATTCAAGAAATTTGTCAATTATTGCTTCTCCATATTAGAAATTTATTATTCTTTGCCACTATACCCGTTTTTTCAAATACGACGGCGACATATTGGGATAATCAGATCTCGAAATAGAATTGAAAATTCGAGAAAAAGGATGAAAAAGACGTACACTTCAATCTAACTAATGCTTTTACAATTGTTATTCAGCTGATGTGTGGTCAAAAAAAATTTCAGTGATGTATGTTTGAGTGAGTGCATATTAACAGAAACCACGATTCGTAAATAGTGGTCAATATTGTACAGCCACCCAATGGAGGTAAGGGCGCTGAGTTGAGTTAATGGGCAGGATTGCTGCAGAGGCACGCGTAGCCGCGATACCACAAAACCGTAGGAAAATTGTCATGAATCATATTGTGAGTTTTTTAAACTTCACCGAACTGATGTGAAATTAAAGTGAAACGATTTTTAATATAGTAGATACGCTCAAGTACTTTCAGCCTTTTCAGACAACTTCCATTTCCTTATCTGAAGTTGAGGGCGTCATGAGAAAATAAAATCAACACACGTCTACTTTCATCAGGTGTTGATGGAATTACACTTTTATATGAGGACACGCTCAATTCAAAAATCCCTAGAAGTAACGTTAACTATCAAAAAACAACTTGAGGAGGAGTTGATACGCTCTACACAAACACACTAAAAAATTTACGATTTGCTCAATGTATCATCCAATTTATTCACCTATTTACGAATATACCGTACACTTACAAAGCTCTCGTAACCTTACATGGTTGGATGTCATCGTCCACGCTCTGCTTTCAGTAACTAAAAAAGGCAAAAATTCATCATTTTTGTTTCAGTATTCTCCTTTTAGAAGTTCTTTGGGGATACGATCCGCTACAAGTAACCATTTCAGGAAGCACATATCTTTCGAATTAGTTAAACGAACAACCTGACCCAGTCAATGGTGGCATACGTTTTAAGTTCTGAGAATCTCATTTGGTTGCTTGCTTGGTTTCCTTCTCACTTGCATGCTCAGTAGGTTTGTTGTTGCTGTTCATGCTCTGCATTTAGTTATAACGTGGAACATACTCGTAATTCATCATCTTGTCTTTAGCAGACACATATAGCAGAACATTCAACACTCCTACACGATCCAAGGCGATTACTTGTTTCATAAAGAATACTTCCTAAATATTTGTTGTACTGCAGCAGCGTAACCCAACGGGTCACGGATGTTTAATATATTTACATATGTGCGTGCTTAAACAATTTAAACAATTTAAACAATTTATTTACCACAGGTGATACAGAGGTAGAATTTTTCTTAACCCGCGCACGGTCGCGCATCCCTCAGAAAAGTAGTCAATTTACCCGCGTTACTCTGCCGCTCCCTGTTCCCTTACCGTAATAGGCAGAGGTGTAAAAATATGAAGTAATGAGTAAAAAATGTTGCTTTACTTTTTGATGTTGTCAGATTTTTGATAACTTGAACCGTTTCTTTGTAATATGGAGTCAAACTCCGTATATTTTTGCACAACATTGCTTCAAAGAGATCAATGGCAATTTTTTTGTTTTGCGAACAATGTAATGTTTTTCATTGCTATTTTATGCAGAAAATCCTTCCAAACCTGCTGATGTTTTTATTTTTCCTCTACAACAATTAGAAAAAAAGTTATGACCATTTATATGTCTACAAAGTGTTATCCATTCTTCGTTTTAGTTCCTACATAAATGCATGTTTGCATGTCTGGTTATATTACTGTAAGTATAGTGTTTCGAAACTTGTAATTTTCACACAATATGAATAAAATACTGCTCTACACGCTACTGACTTCAGATTTCTTATCATTTGCCATTTTTGCGAAATAAGGCGAAATAAGGCCCTGAGTAGTTTCGCTGGTAACTGAGGCTGCCACTGACTGTTCGCACGCACACCCTCTCACGGTCGCCTCATTTACCACACTGATTGTGCTTACCCCTCCCAACTTCCAAGTGGTTGTAGCTCTGCCTTAACCCCCACAATGTGGGGGTTTCTGGCTCCAGCTGTGTAGCACTCGCTGAGACGATCATTTTGGTGTATAACAACTTGGGGTTATGCCTTACGTCTGGCAACCAGTGAGCCTGGTAAATGAGGCGACCAGTTATAGTTCGCGGGTTAAGTCTAGTACATGGTCAAATTTGAGTATAGCTACCTGTGGGCCCGAACAAGTCCAGCGACTTCTAGGGCATCCTACCATAACGATATTCTAGGGTGTACAGAAATGTTTAACCTAGTTCAATTAACCTAGTTTCGCATTAGACTGGTCATTGAGATAATTAACTCGATATTTTATGCTGTATTTTACAATATAGGTCAAATCGGCTATATTTACCAGTATGTTCGATAAAATGATTCAAGAGCAGACTGAAGATCGGTTATGTTTCCCAAAGCAAGTTACATTATTACATTATCATTAGTTACATGAAGGGGGCACGATTTGACATGGTGATCTTACACGACTAGTATTCTGATAGGAAGTGAGACTCAAGATGTCTTTTGAATACTTTGTACGAATTACATTTACGGATCTCCGCAGGTATAGAGTTTCAAGTTTTGGTTCCAACGAAGAGAATACTGTGTTGCGACCGGGTCTTTGAATAGTAAGGAAGCATGAATTTACTTCTATTTCGGGTTAAATTGTCGTGATGACCAGTTTGCGCAGTCAATAATTGTCTTAGGCTATTGTCGCCATCATTTCTTAATGTTTTGTAAATGAAATTACAGATGGAGATTTTGTAGAGATCCGAAAGTCTAAGTATTTGTAAATTTTTGAAAGAATCATTTGTGTGAGCATTATATTCTAGGTTCTTTACCGCTCTGACAGCTCTTTTCTGCAGAGTAAAAATTTTGTTGGTGTTATTTTTATCAGTTCCGTGCCATGCTTCTATTCCGTATTGCAAGTATGGAGAAATGAGCGTTCGGTAGAGCATTTGTAAAGCTGTTTCAGGCAGAAAATTTTTAACTTTATTTAGGGTTCCGATGGATTTTGATAATTTAGAACTGATATGAGTGATGTGGTCTTTGAAGGTCAGATGTTTATCTATTATGATGCCCAGAAACTTACATGAGTTGGTTTCTTCGATTTCACCTTCGCCAATTTTAATGCACGGGAGAGATACATCTTTCTTGTATGAGAATGTAATATAATTTGTTTTATCAATATTAAGGCTTATTTTATTAGCTTTGAGCCACGATGAAACCTTGTGAAGTTCATTATTTATACTCTCCACAATCATAGTAGGATTTTGGTCCGGAAGGACCGCAGAAAGCGTACTGTCATCGGCAAAAAGTATGAATTTGAAGAATGATGTAGATTTTACAATATCATTGATTAAAATCAGAAACATGAGAGGTCCAAGAACAGATCCTTGTGGAACTCCATGGCTAATTGTCTGTCGGTCTGATTTTGCGTCGTCAATGACAACGTATTGCTTCCGATTTGTTAGGTATGATCTGAACCAATCATGGGCAATCCCTCGAATGGCATAACAGTGTAGTTTCGAGTGTAGTATTTTATGGTCCAAACAATCAAATGCTTTTCGAAAGTCAAGAAATACAGAGAAGACAGGCTTTCCTTCATCTATATTAGAATAGAGGAATTGTAAATGATTTAATATAGCCTGTGTTGTTGATTTTTTAGAGCGAAAGCCGTATTGTTTATCGTAAAGAAATGATTTTTGTTCAAAATAAGAGTACACTTTTTTATACGCAATCTTTTCCAAAACTTTTTCTAATAATTGGTAGTACGGAGATAGGTCGATAATTGTTTACACAGGTTTTTTTACCACTTTTAAAGATAGGGGTTACTCTAGCAACTTTTAGGGAGTTCGGGAAAGTGCCTAGTAAGAGAGACTGGTTAATAATATTTGATATCAGCGGGGCTACAATGTCAGCAATAACTTTAAGTACTTTTGTCGGAAACGTTTGTAACCCACTCGATTTATTTTTCATGTTGTTTATGCACGTAATTACATCGGAGGAGTTTGTAGGCGTAAAGAAAAAGGAGTTGGGTTCTCGAATATGATCCATAAATTCCAGGTGATCAGTAGGTTCACTTGGAATACCATCAGCTATAGTTTTCCCTACGTTTACGAAGAAGTTGTTAAAGAGATTAGCAATTTCTTTCTTCTCATGGCATTTTACATTATCTTGAATAACATATTCAATTTTCTTTTTATCGGCATTATTATGTTTACAGCAAGTCTTTTTAACGTCAGTTTCGAATTGAGTAAACTTGAGCGTAAAGTAGTTCTTTTTTGATGTTCTTATCTGGTTTGTTACATAGTTTCTGAATCGGTTATATGTTTCTCTAGAAATTCGCCCTTCGCAAAGGAGGGCTAGGTACGCTTGACGTTTCTTTATATTTATCACGATGTCTCTAGTAATCCAGGGCATTTGTTTATTTTTCGGGGTAACTGTACGAGTTACAATTGGGCAACACTGATTGTATGCGGTCATTATAGTTTCAGTCAATTTTACTACTGCTTCATCAATGCTCGTAGTATTATCGTTTTGTTGAGAGATGTGCAATGCAAGCATTGATTCTTCTAGAACGGTGAGCATTTATTCAAGATTTGATTCGTTTATTTTACGATATGAGTAAGTTTCAGCCCAAGCCTTGGTGCAAGCAATATAGACATTTTCTTAATAAGAAAAACTGGGAAGTGATCTGATAAGTCAGAGGTAATTATTCCAACAAGAAAATCACTAGGGTCTGTCATAAAGATATTGTCAAGCAGCGTAGCACACCCTGAGGTTATTCGTGTAGGCTTTGTAATGATCGGAAGGAAGGATTGAGACTGAAAGGTAGTTAGGAAATTAGAGATTGGTTCATGGCTTTCATGTTTCAGTAGATCATAATTGAAGTCACCGCATATTATTATGTCATTGTATAAGGGCCTGTTGTTTATTAAACAAGTACAAGATGTAATCGTGGTTTAAAACGAACTTAATAAACTATGCATAAAAACACAAATACACGTTTGAATATACTCGAGTTTATCATTTGTTTTAATTTTCATTAGTATCTCATGTAATTTCTGCACATTAAATTATTCTTCAAGAATTACATAAACATACGGTTGTTCTAAATTCAAAGCCGAATTTTACATTCGTAATGACCAAAATATTGTTTTACAGTGATCAAAACTAATTCTTTAGAGACCAAATCTAATTTCACTATACCTAAATTTAATTTCGGTATGAACAACTTTAATTTCAAAATTATTAGGTTTAATTTATAACAACCACTTCTAATTTTACAGCCTCAGTTTTATATTGTCCAAATACACTTGTAACTGGTATCGTTTACATAAAAATATCGTTTGATCTTTTCAACGCGTTTGGTTGGGTGTCACCGTCTACTCTACGCTTTCATAACTGACAATAGGGCGAAATTTAAAATATCCACACTCTATATTGTGGTTACAATCTGTTACAAATAATCTTTTGTTCGAAAAATACTTCCCTAATATTAGTTAAATCGGCAACCTAACCTATAGCAGGCTACAATGGGTTTTAGTATTAAAATATAACAGCTCATGTCCGTTTATTCAAGTGTATGCCAATGACTATCGTGTTCCGCTTTTAGTGTTATCTAGGAAAATATGTCTTAACTACATGCTTCGTTTTAGTGTTTACAGTTTTCTTTTTCATGATGCCATCAGTTTTAGAAGAAATGCATCGTGAGAAAAATACATTGTCCTACTTTAGCTAATTAAATGGAGACAAGATATTTATTACTCTGCAATGTGCACATTGTCTTCAAAACTATTCATGCACATCATGCTATCAGTCGCGTCTGTCCGTCCGTCACATTTCGCGAACATTATAAGATTAGGTCCTTAGCACAGACACGGGTTTCAACATTTTTCTACCCATGCATAGGTACACTACGACACGTGACCTGAAAAAATTTTCCGCCGTTTAGTTAGATACAGTTATTGACTGATGCGGTTTATCGGTTACCTCCGTTTCACCAAACCGAATGCCGACATCTTTGACAGACTGCATGCAATAGCTAACTTATAATTTCATCTCTAAAAGTCGAATGTATTCAGTTTGAAATATAAGATTGGATTCTAATCACAGGTGCACGATTAACTATGATACTTTGCTTTGGTTAGGTTAGATAACGTTGGGTAGATTAGTTCTGATTAGGATAGGATAGGTTAAGATAGGTTGGATTACGGTAGGTCAGGTTGAGTTACATTAGAAAAGGGTATTAAGCTGGGTTAGGTTTATTAAGTTAGTTTTGGCTAGTTTGAGATAGCTTAGGTTATGTTACGTTATGTCAGGTTAGGCTAAGATAGGTAAGGTTGGGTTAAGATATGTAGGTTAGGATAAGGTAGGATAAGTAAGGATAGGTTATTTTAGGTAAGGATAAATTAAACCACGTTATTGCGAAAGAGGTTAAAAAAGTTGATCTAAAACATCCATTTTTAAATTGAAAAAACGAATTTATTAGCGAGTCAAAAATGCCTATTGTGACGGTGCCGGTGCCATAAGTATGAATATTTATGATAGGCATCGTTTACTTATATACATTGTCTTTTGTCACCATCTGATCTTCCCCTGAAAGAGCTGGAAGGCTTGATGAGCATATCTGTGATACAAGTTTCACTCCCACAATAAAGAGCATAAAATAAAATCTGAATCTCAACTATCATCCGGTTGGCTATACTTGTTTGTTGTTTACATCTGAAGGATTTCTATAGGTAAAACACTGAAGGTAGACAAGTCGGTGTTTAGATACGATTGTCGCACTTGCTTAGTTGTTCAAGTAATTAGAAAACAATGCTAACAATTATAATTTTACTAACAACTAAATAAATTAACGTCGTTGGTCGAACTTTTTGGTTGTCTCTATTTTAGATAGGGACACGCTGATCTTCGATAGTGCACACGTGGGAATCATATACTTAGGTTTGTAATTACTGTATTTAAAAGCATGGCTGTCTTATTTCGTCTGCTTCTGATTAATTCTGAAACTTAATGGCGTACTCGCGAGCTGTACGCGAGGTATGGCAATAGAGCGAAGGCCAAGTTAAAAATTCGTTTGAAAGTGGTGTAACATATACAGTACGTTTGTCTGTGCTACGGACCGAATCTTATATTCACAACTTGAAAATATCCAAATGTCGAAGAGAAAAGGAAATTTATCTACATACATAAGTTTAAGTTATCGATTTTTCATATATGAGGGCATTCGACGAAGTTCGATAAAACACGTATCAATTACTACTGCTAGTTGTAAAGAGTGATATCCCAAAAATACGACGGCTGAATTTCAATGCAAATAATTCGCAGTCTAAAAATTAAAATATGTTGCCATCATGTAGTGCTAAATTATCCTTCAATACACAGTGTGACATTATCAAAATAATTTGCACTGTTAATTTAAACTCTCAGGAGGACACATATAGTAGAAAGTATAATAATCCAATACTCATCCCTCCATATATTCTTCTGTATACTTATAAGACTGTGATTATCTCGTTTGTTTCCCACTTTGCATGCATGGTTGTCACCGTCCGTGCTGGGCCTTTAGTATTAACGCACGAGTAAGCTAGAATTGGGTGTCCTGCTTGCACAGACAGGATGGGACGACGTACAAATTTGTTTTCGGAGTGAAAACAATTCAAGCTTTTCATTGATATTGATTGAGAAATTTATGGTCTTCTCAGTTGGATTTATCAGATTTATCATACGCGACGTGATGTGGATTAGGTCTGATACAAATTTGTTTGTGAACGATATTTTCCATCGTTCCTGGCACAAGTAGCGTAGAAAATTCTCCATTGATATCGAGCTATCTTGATCCTCATAAAAAGTGCAATCAACATTGAATTTCAAGATAATGATTAGCTATGAAAACCATCAGACCCAGAGAGGGACGGGTGGCCCGGCATGTTTGTAACACTTTCAATATTGTTCGGTTGCTTGCTTGTTTGCTTCGATATGTTGCCTGGTTGCCATCGTCTATACTTCGCTGGATACATTTATTAAAAAAAGACAGAATTTAATGCGGTCATTTTAGTGGTAAGATATAGAGGAAATGTAACATCTTGTTTTAGTCATAGAAGACAATTCAACTTCATATTTTATACTCAAGATGATTTAACATTTCCATCAGTACGTCGAGAAATAAGAACGTTCTTCTTGACCCAACTTACTAAATTATTCCCTGGCGCTATGTTGTAGATACGATGTGTTACAAATGTTCATGTTACCAAAACCATTTCTGATCAACTGGTAGGCGAATTTTTACGGAAATGACACCTTGCTTTTTGAGACAACAGATCGAGGAGAAAACTTTCCCTCTTCTTTTTATCGACAAATGTAGTCTTTCGTGGCGTGCGGGGAGAGAGTAATTTTCATTTCTTTGCTTAAATTATCATCTTAATATCACTTGCGGTACTTTGGACACGGTTTCTTACAAATCTTCATTCGACAGAGAATATTAATTTCTATTTCCTTGTTAGCGAATTTTTAATGAGAAAACATTTTAATTGATAATGAATTTCTTTTCCTAGCGAAAATCACAATCATCAACCAATTTTCTCACTGAATTTTTTATAAACAACCTGACCTCGACCTGTCGCAGGCGGTCTAATATCAAATATCGTTATTTATGATGATGCTATAGTACACAAGCGAGCTGAATAGATTGAAAATATTTTTTTGTTATCCCAACACAAAATAGAGAAATCGAAGAAAAACAGGATATATGAGTACTTTTGAACAGTTCATTTCAAAACAGATTTCAGAAATGAACTATAGTTCTAACTTAACAAAAAGATAACATTTTTGGCGGTGAGATACCCTAGCTATGAAATATTTATTTATTCTAGCTGGATCCGTGGAAATTTCACGGCCGATGATAACGTAGAGTTTGCGGACCCAGTGAACAAATTGAAACCTATTTCAATGTACCCTTGTTTAATTTATTCTTAACTAACCTAAGCTAACTTCCTAACTTGATGATTCCCAACCATACCTATCCTCACTTTAACCTATCCCAGCATTATGTCGCCTAACCTATCCTTCTTATCCTAACCTAACCATACCTATCCTAACCTAACCTTACGTACAGCTAATTAAAATATATTTTCCTAGATAAATTTTAGGGACATACAGACATAGCCTGAATGAACTTATCTCCAACTTGCCTAACAAATCCCTAACTAATCCTGACGAATACCAACTTGACCATAAATTTTCTATTTACCTAGCACAGTTGACCTATATAGTAATTATAATCATGACTATGATACCTCATCAAGGTAAAAAGCGTCACGCAAGGACTGACTAGCAGACGGACGAAACGCATCTGATTTTCATTTCTTTGCTTAAATTATCATTTCTATCTATATTCAAAATATAGATAAAAATACGCAAGTAAATGAAAGAACAATAACTGAAACAATGAAAACATTAATTTATGAAACGTATACTGTACAAATAGTGCCGATTATTTTCAATGATCACATGACTCCTCCTATTAAGCTTCTCGCATATATCATGTTATCAGAAATCATCTGGAAAAGTGGAAACAAATGTAAAATAAAAGTACTGACTGGTTCACTTAGTAAATTATTTACAAATTCTTCTCATGCCTCGGAGGCAGGTGTAACAGCAGAGATAATTATCTCTGAATAAACTGACTTGTTTCATCATATGACTTGGATTCATCATTGCGAATGGTGGATACGCCTGAAGGAATTGAAAAATTAAAATAATCGAACGGTAAACGTATAAATTTCAAGTTATCTTGGTGACGAGGGTGCGATTCAAGAACGTAGCGCGAAATAAGTATCTAATTTCAGTCTCACTTTGCCTTGCCATGGGTACAGCGTAAGAGAACGCTATGAGGTTTCAGACTGAATCAGAAGATGAGAGAAGCGAACAAAATCAGACTCTTATACTAAATTGTGCATACTATGATACACGACCCAAATGTGTCTAGATAGTAGATACTTTTCCTTTAATTCTCTCTGATTCACTATTTCATCGCACAACATACATAAAAAACCCTTATCCAATGAAATATATACAAAATATATCTCTATTCCATTCCTCATACATCTTCAGCAATACTATAAATAATTAACCAGTTAGCATGAAAACAAGGATGGAATAGCTAACTGCTTAGTATAACATATAATCGGCAGCTTATTAATAATACATTTTATAAAATGAATTTGAATGTTAAATTGATAATATTCAACTGTTCGGACTGATGGTCGAACGCTGAGCATTTAACTCTTTATATCGTGTAAAGAATTTGACGTTGGAGCGATCTGATCTGCCAAAATATTTACTGAATGAAGTAATCGTATCAAATTCACTATATGTTTTGGCAGATCAGAGAGCCGCAACATCAGATTCTTTACATGATATGAAAAGACTAAGAGTTGAATGATCAGCGTCCGAGCACTTGAAACTTACCATTCATAACCCTTTCAACAGAAGTACAGTTCTCAGTCTAATTAAACCCTAATCATAATGTGATGTTTAAATCGTTGATTTACTAATCGTAATGGTAGCAGTTTTGATATTTAAACAAATTTATTACACTTCAGTAATACCAATCTCTCGAGCATGGAATATGAGAGCGATGATCTCCGATCGAGCCAATGTTAAAGGCTCGAGAGAAAACAATCTCTCTACAGGCGCAGAAGAGGGCAGAGTTGTATTGTATTTGAAGAATGCTCTTTCTACAACTTTGCGATCTCTTAATACATGCAGGTTTTCCTTATGGCTTTCAAGAAATGACATCAGAAATGTTGACGTACTACATTTTGATCGCTTGGAAAATTGATAGAAGTCGTCCGTATCAGAGGAAGTGCATTAGTGAAACGATACCTAGGGTTAGGGACATACAGATCCAGTTTCGGTAACCAGTATGAATGATAAGAATAAGATTAAGATCACCCTATGCTCAAATTATAACGAAATTTGGATAAACTACTGACTGAACGGAACCAAACGAACACGTTCTGTTTACGTTTGAACGAGTCACGTTGCCTAACATCATGCATTCATACTCTATATATGTCTATGCTAGCAATAAACATACATGACCAACAGTAAACAGTAGCTAATGCTTCGAATTCACGGAAAAATAATCAACTTTTGACTGGTGATTCGTAGATTTATAGTTTAATAGCAAGAATACTGGGAATTGAAGTTTGGAATTAGTATTATTAATTTATTTTTGAGTCATTTTCTTGTTTCTACAAAAAATATGTTAAAAGTATCTAGTATCTATGGAGATATCTATGGAGATACTTGTATCTCTAGATACTCTTCATAAGTATCTATATGCAACAATTAGATACTCAATTACAAATGTATCTAGATACTCACTTAGATACACAAAAAGTATCTAGATACAGTATCTACGTAGATACTTTGTATCTAGATACTGACAAGCTCTGCTTATAGGTACACTTGTAAGTAACCGTTCGTAGATTGGCATGCCAACTATCTTATAGGATTACCTGTGGTTCCCACCAGCGCTTGTATAACAACTGCAGGAAAATTCTTCATTATCTCGAAGAAAAGTAAAAAAAAATAACCAATTTAGCAATTTTAGTATATAAAAGCCATCGAAAGCGAAAACTTGAACAAAAAACAATTTCAAGATGGCATGCAATACAATTTTTGAACGAGAAAAGACAGTGAAAGAAAGATCAATCATTCTCGTAGAATTTCATTCTCGTAGAATTTCATTCTCGTAGAATTTCATTCTCGTAGAATTTCATTCTCGTAGAATTTCATTCTCGTAGAATTTCATTCTCGTAGAATTTCATTCTCGTAGAATTTCATTCTCGTAGAATTTCATTCTCGTAGAATTTCATTCTCGTAGAATTTCATTCTCGTAGAATTTCATTCTCGTAGAATTTCATTCTCGTAGAATTTCATTCTCGTAGAATTTCATTCTCGTAGAATTTCATTCTCGTAGAATTTCATTCTCGTAGAATTTCATTCTCGTAGAATTTCATTCTCGTAGAATTTCATTCTCGTAGAATTTCATTCTCGTAGAATTTCATTCTCGTAGAATTTCATTCTCGTAGAATTTCATTCTCGTAGAATTTCATTCTCGTAGAATTTCATTCTCGTAGAATTTCATTCTCGTAGAATTTCATTCTCGTAGAATTTCATTCTCGTAGAATTTCATTCTCGTAGAATTTCATTCTCGTAGAATTTCATTCTCGTAGAATTTCATTCTCGTAGAATTTCATTCTCGTAGAATTTCATTCTCGTAGAATTTCATTCTCGTAGAATTTCATTCTCGTAGAATTTCATTCTCGTAGAATTTCATTCTCGTAGAATTTCATTCTCGTAGAATTTCATTCTCGTAGAATTTCATTCTCGTAGAATTTCATTCTCGTAGAATTTCATTCTCGTATTCTCGTTCATCATCTCGTTAAAAACACAGGTCGGTCCTGACTATTACAGATATTTCTGAAGTTGAAATAAATTGCCCAAGCCCTTACCCCGCTTTATCGTATGATGAGTTGTTCAAAACAGTTGCTTCAGTTTGGGTTGACGCGGTTAATACCTATATTGTGGATTTATTCTGAAAAAAGTTCGTAATCTGGGTTGTTTCTGATGATGCATGTAATGTGGATTGATTCTGATAATGCGCGTAATCTGGGTTGACTGTGATATTGCATTTTGCTTCCTCATTGCAAACTGACATGCACAGCAGTACCCTGATCTGTTGACAATTAATGACGTTGCATTTTACTTCCTTATTACTGACGCTGACATAGTAATATTCTAACCTGATGTATCTTGCCGGCGAAAGGATTTTTAATTTGTTCTCGGATCAAAAGTAATTTAAATGATCTAATTTCGTTGATAAAATCTTGCGTCAGTTCGCTCAAACGCAGAATATTCAGGAAGAAGTCTTTACACAAAATTATTGTTCTCTCTGTGACACACAAGAAAGTTCAATATTTTGAGATATCTGGAGCAGTTGTTTCATTATTAGTTGCCTTTCTAAATACATAGAACTTTGTGTTACAGAAACTATATTTTCCAAGACTCTTAAAACAATCCATTTTCCGTTGTAATTATTTTCACTTTCGTAAGTTAGGACAGCATAGTAATTACGGATTGCGCTCTTAACGAAAAAAGCGCATGCGTTTCTTCAAAATGAATTTATTTCGAATGAATTAAATTACGAACTATGGATACATATTGAACGACATTGTTTCTGAAAAGAATTTTCCAAGTTATATTTAACGAGAAAATGTTCATGCAACATCTTCTCGTCGAAATATAATCACAAGCTGGAATGCAGAGAATAGAAGCCAGGCCACATGATATGACACAACGACGCAGCACGACGGTGTCTGCGCATCAAACCCTCACTTCAATTTGCGAGTCCCTCGTCTGTTATACTGACGATTGCACGGGTCAATACCTAGCACAAATGCGAAATGCGTTCTTTAATTATCATTTTTAATTTTGAGTTTTATTTTGCATTGCAACAAAAATTGGCAGAAAAATGACAAAATTAAACATATGCGTAATATTTTCTTGTACGAAACGTGTTCGATTTCGGGAAAAAATTGACTTCAGGACGTCTCTGCGAATTCTGGAAAGGAAATTCCCGTAAACCATACCGTAACATTTCCCAGTTTGAGGATATGTTTTGACAACTCGTCATCCTCAGGGTGGTGTGGCCGGTACAATGAGTGCCAGACCGTCCTGGCAGCGGCGCAGCTGTAGCTGGTGACACCCAAGAGCCAGAGCTCTCCTTCCGCACATGTTGGGGCCGTAAGTAGCACAGCATTTCTACCGATGTCATGCTCAGTCATTGACTAAACAAATTAACTCATTTATATGAGTATACAATACGTTCAATTTCATTAATGAGATGCTTTCAGTATACACAACTTTTGTACTGTTAAATTCTTTTTTCTGGAGAACGTCCGGCTCGTAACATGTATCTTGAAATGTATGGCTCAAGTATTTATTGAATTAATTTAAAATAAATGAAATAACTTTTATTTCAGAAATGAGTACGGCGTCTCTGAGGTGATGAAAACTGCGTCTTCAAAATTAAGCGATCGTGTTGCGCCTCGCGAGACGAGTGAGGGCCTGGAGGAACGGATATTTTGTGAGCTCAGGCGAGAGACAGCAAGGTGAGGGGTGAGGTGAGAGACAGCAAGGTGAGGGGTGAGGCGAGAGACAGCAAGGTGAGGGGTGAGGTGAGAGACAGCAAGGTGAGGGGTGAGGCGAGAGACAGCAAGGTGAGGGGTGAGGCGAGAGACAGCAAGGTGAGGGGTGAGGCGAGAGACAGCAAGGTGAGGGGTGGGGCGAAAGACAGCAAGGTGAGGGGTGAGGTGAGAGACAGCAAGGTGAGGGGTGAGGCGAGAGACAGCAAGGTGAGGGGTGAGTTGAGAGACAGCAAGGTGAGGGGTGAGGCGAGAGACAGCAAGGTGAGGGGTGAGGCGAAAGACAGCAAGGTGAGATGTGAGGCGAGAGACAGCAAGGTGAGGGGCGAGGCGAGAGACAGCAAGGTGAGGGGTGAGGCGAGAGACAGCAAGGTGAGGAGTGAGGCGAGAGACAGCAAGGTGAGGGGTGAGGCGAGAGACAGCAAGGTGAGGGGTGAGGCGAGAGACAGCAAGGTGAGGGGTGAGGCGAGAGACAGCAAGGTGAGGGGTGAGGTGAGAGACAGCAAGGTGAGGGGTGAGGCGAGAGACAGCAAGGTGAGGGGTGAGGTGAGAGACAGCAAGGTGAGGGGTGAGGCGAGAGACAGCACGGTGAGGGGTGAGGCGAAAGACAGCAAGGTGAGGGGTGAGGCGAGAGACAGCAAGGTGAGGGGTGAGGTGAGAGACAGCAAGATGAGGGGTGAGGTGAGAGACAGCAAGGTTAGGGGTGAGGCGAGAGACAGCAAGGTGAGGGCTCAGGCGAGAGACAGCAAGGTGAGGGGTGAGGCGAGAGACAGCAAGGTGAGGGGTGAGGTGAGAGACAGCAAGGTGAGGGGTGAGGCGAGAGACAGCAAGGTGAGGGACGAGGCGAGAGACAGCAAGGTGAAGGGTGAGGCGAGAGACAGCAAGGTGAGGGGTGAGGCGAGAGACAGCAAGGTGAGGGGTGAGGTGAGAGACAGCAAGGTGAGGGGTGAGGCGAGAGACAGCAAGGTGAGGGGTGAGGCGAGAGACATCAAGGTGAGGGGTTAGGCGAGAGACAGCAAGGTGAGGGGTGAGGTGAGAGACAGCAAGGTGAAGGGTGAGGTGAGAGACAGCAAGGTGAGGGGTGAGGCGAGAGACAGCAAAGTGAGGGGTGAGGTGAGAGACAGCAAGGTGAGGGGTGAGGTGAGAGACAGCAAGGTGAGGGGTGAGGTGAGAGACAGCAAGGTGAGGGGTGAGGTGAGAGACAGCAAGGTGAGGGGTGAGGCGAGAGACAGCAAGGTGAGGGGTGAGGCGAGAGACAGCAAGGTGAGGGGTGAGGCGAGAGACAGCAAGGTGAGGGGTGAGGTGAGAGACAGCAAGGTGAGGGGTGAGGTGAGAGACAGCAAGGTGAGGGGTGAGGCGAGAGACAGCAAGGTGAGGGGTGAGGCGAGAGACAGCAAGGTGAGAAGTGAGGCGAGAGACAGCAAGGTGAGGGGTGAGGTGAGAGACAGCAAGGTGAGGGGTGAGGCGAGAGACAGCAAGGTGAGGGGTGAGGTGAGAGACAGCAAGGTGAGGGGTGAGGCGAGAGACAGCAAGGTGAGGGGTGAGGTGAGAGACAGCAAGGTGAGGGGTGAGGTGAGAGACAGAAAGGTGAGGACTGAGGCGAGAAACAGCAAGGTGAGGGCTGAGGCGAGAGACAGCAAGGTGAGGGCTGAGGCGAGAAACAGCAAAGAAAGGGCTGAGGCGAGAGACAGCAAGGTGAGGGCTGAGGCGAGAAACAGCAAGGTGAGGGCTGAGGCGAGAGACAGCAAGGTGAGGGCTGAGGCGAGAGACAGCAAGGTGAGGGCTGAGGCGAGAAACAGCAAGGTGAGGGCTGAGGCGAGAGACAGCAAGGAGGGGGCTGAGGCGAGAGACAGCAAGGTGAGGGCTGAGGCGAGAAACAGCAAGGAGGGGGCTGAGGCGAGAGACAGCAAGGTGAGGGCTGAGGCGAGAAACAGCAAGGTGAGGGCTGAGGCGAGAGACAGCAAGGAGGGGGCTGAGGCGAGAGACAGCAAGGTGAGGGCTGAGGCGAGAGACAGCAAGGAGGGGGCTGAGGCGAGAAACAGCAAGGAGGGGGCTGAGGCGAGAGACAGCAAGGTGAGGGCTGAGGCGAGAGACAGCAAGGAGGGGGCTGAGGCGAGAGACAGCAAGGTGAGGGCTGAGGCGAGAAACAGCAAGGAGGGGGCTGAGGCGAGAGACAGCAAGGAGGGGGCTGAGGCGAGAGACAGCAAGGTGAGGGCTGAGGCGAGAAACAGCAAGGAGGGGGCTGAGGCGAGAGACAGCAAGGTGAGGGCTGAGGCGAGAAACAGCAAGGTGAGGGCTGAGGCGAGAGACAGCAAGGAGGGGGCTGAGGCGAGAGACAGCAAGGTGAGGGCTGAGGCGAGAGACAGCAAGGTGGGGGCTGAGGCGAGAAACAGCAAGGTGAGGGCTGAGGCGAGAGACAGCAAGGAGGGGGCTGAGGCGAGAGACAGCAAGGTGAGGGCTGAGGCGAGAGACAGCAAGGTGAGGGCTGAGGCGAGAAACAGCAAGGTGAGGGCTGAGGCGAGAGACAGCAAGGTGAGGGCTGAGGCGAGAGACAGCAAGGTGAGGGCTGAGGCGAGAAACAGCAAGGTGAGGGCTGAGGCGAGAGACAGCAAGGAGGGGGCTGAGGCGAGAGACAGCAAGGTGAGGGCTGAGGCGAGAGACAGCAAGGTGAGGGCTGAGGCGAGAAACAGCAAGGTGAGGGCTGAGGCGAGAGACAGCAAGGTGGGGGCTGAGGCGAGAAACAGCAAAGTGAGGGCTGAGGTGAGAGACAGCAAGGTGGGGGCTGAGGCGAGAAACAGCAAAGTGAGGGCTGAGGTGAGAGACAGCAAGGTGAGGGCTGAGGCGAGAAACAGCAAAGTGAGGGCTGAGGTGAGAGACAGCAAGGTGAGGGGTGAGGCGAGAGACAGCAAGGTGAGGGGTGAGGCGAGAGACAGCAAGGTGGGGGCTGAGGCGAGAAACAGCAAAGTGAGGGCTGAGGTGAGAGACAGCAAGGTGAGGGCTGAGGCGAGAAACAGCAAAGTGAGGGCTGAGGTGAGAGACAGCAAGGTGAGGGGTGAGGCGAGAGACAGCAAGGTGGGGCTGAGGTGAGAGACAGCAAGGTGAGGGCTGAGGCGAGAGACAGCAAGGTGAGGGGTGAGGCGAGAGACAGCAAGGTGGGGGCTGAGGCGAGAGACAGCAAGGTGAGGGGTGAGGCGAGAGACAGCAAGGTGGGGGCTGAGGCGAGAAACAGCAAAGTGAGGGCTGAGGCGAGAGACAGCAAGGTGAGGGGTGAGGCGAGAGACAGCAAGGTGATGGCTGAGGCGAGAGACAGCAAGGTGAGGGCTGAGGCGAGAAACAGCAAAGTGAGGGCTGAGGTGAGGGACAGCAAGGTGAGGGGTGAGGCGAGAGACAGCAAGGTGGGGGCTGAGGCGAGAGACAGCAAGGTGGGGGCTGAGGCGAGAGACAGCAATGTGAGGGGTGAGGCGAGAGACAGCAAGGTGGGGGCTGAGGCGAGAAACAGCAAAGTGAGGGCTGAGGCGAGAGACAGCAAGGTGAGGGGTGAGGCGAGAGACAGCAAGGTGAGGGCTGAGGCGAGAGACAGCAAGGTGAGGGCTGAGGCGAGAGACAGCAAGGTGAGGGGTGAGGCGAGAGACAGCAAGGTGAGGGGTGAGGCGAGAGACAGCAAGGTGAGGGGTGAGGTGAGAGACAGCAAGGTGAGGGCTGAGGCGAGAGACAGCAAGGTGATGGCTGAGGCGAGAGACAGCAAGGTGAGGGGTGAGGCGAGAGACAGCAAGGTGAGGGGTGAGGTGAGAGACAGCAAGGTGAGGGCTGAGGCGAGAGACAGCAAGGTGATGGCTGAGGCGAGAGACAGCAAGGTGAGGGGTGAGGTGAGAGACAGCAAGGTGAGGGGTGAGGCGAGAGACAGCAAGGTGAGAGATGAGGCGAGAGACAGCAAGGTGAGGGGTGAGGTGAGAGACAACAAGGTGAGGGGTGAGGCGAGAGACAGCAAGGTGAGGGCTGAGGCGAGAGACAGCAAGGTGAGGGGTGAGGCGAGAGACAGCAAGGTGAGGGGTGAGGTGAGAGACAGCAAGGTGAGGGGTGAGGCGAGAGACAGCAAGGTGAGGGCTGAGGCGAGAGACAGCAAAGTGAGGGGTGAGGCGAGAGACAGCAAGGTGAGGGGTGAGGCGAGAGACAGCAAGGTGAGGGCTGAGGCGAGAGACAGCAAGGTGAGGGCTGAGGCGAGGGACAGCAAGGTGAGGGCTGAGGCGAGAGACAGCAAGGTGGGGGGTGAGGCGAGAGACAGCAAGGTGAGGGGTGAGGCGAGAGACAGCAAGGTGAGGGGTGAGGCGAGAGACAGCAAGGTGGGGGCTGAGGCGAGAGACAGCAAGGTGGGGGCTGAGGCGAGAGACAGCAAGGTGAGGGGTGAGGCGAGAGACAGCAAGGTGAGGGGTGAGGCGAGAGACAGCAAGGTGGGGGCTGAGGCGAGAGGCAGCAAGGTGAGGGGTGAGGTGAGAGACAGCAAGGTGGGGGCTGAGGCGAGAGACAGCAAGGTGAGGGGTGAGGGGAGAGACAGCAAGGTGAGGGGTGAGGCGAGAGACAGCAAGGTGGGGGCTGAGGCGAGAGACAGCAAGGTGAGGGGTGAGGTGAGAGACAGCAAGGTGAGGGGTGAGGTGAGAGACAGCAAGGTGGGGGGTGAGGTGAGAGACAGCAAGGTGGGGGCTGAGGCGAGAGACAGCAAGGTGAGGGGTGAGGTGAGAGACAGCAAGGTGAGGGGTGAGGCGAGAGACAGCAAGGTGAGGGGTGAGGCGAGAGACAGCAAGGTGGGGGCTGAGGCGAGAGACAGCAAGGTGAGGGGTGAGGTGAGAGACAGCAAGGTGAGGGGTGAGGCGAGAGACAGCAAGGTGGGGGCTGAGGCGAGAGACAGCAAGGTGAGGGGTGAGGTGAGAGACAGCAAGGTGATGGCTGAGGCGAGAGACAGCAAGGTGAGGGGTGAGGCGAGAGACAGCAAGGTGGGGGCTGAGGCGAGAGAGAGCAAGGTTAGGGGTGAGGCGAGAGACAGCAAGGTGGGGGCTGAGGCGAGAGACAGCAAGGTGATGGCTGAGGCGAGAGACAGCAAGGTGGGGGCTGAGGCGAGAGACAGCAAGGTGATGGCTGAGGCGAGAGACAGCAAGGTTAGGGGTGAGGCGAGAGACAGCAAGGTGGGGGCTGAGGCGAGAGACAGCAAGGTGAGGGGTGAGGTGAGAGACAGCAAGGTGAGAGGTGAGGCGAGAGACAGCAAGGTGATGGCTGAGGCGAGAGACAGCAAGGTGGGGGCTGAGGCGAGAGACAGCAAGGTGAGGGGTGAGGCGAGAGACAGCAAGGTGATGGCTGAGGCGAGAGACAGCAAGGTGGGGGCTGAGGCGAGAGACAGCAAGGTGAGGGGTGAGGTGAGAGACAGCAAGGTGAGGGGTGAGGCGAGAGACAGCAAGGTGAGGGGTGAGGCGAGAGACAGCAAGGTGAGGGGTGAGGCGAGAGACAGCAAGGTGAGGGGTGAGGCGAGAGACAGCAAGGTGAGGGGTGAGGTGAGAGACAGCAAGGTGAGGGGTGAGGCGAGAGACAGCAAGGTGAGGGGTGAGGCGAGAGACAGCAAGGTGGGGGCTGAGGCGAGAGACAGCAAGGTGAGGGGTGAGGCGAGAGACAGCAAGGTGAGGGGTGAGGCGAGAGACAGCAAGGTGAGGGCTGAGGCGAGAGACAGCAAGGTGAGGGGTGAGGCGAGAGACAGCAAGGTGAGGGCTGAGGCGAGAGACAGCAAGGTGAGGGGTGAGGCGAGAGACAGCAAGGTGGGGGCTGAGGCGAGAGACAGCAAGGTGAGGGGTGAGGCGAGAGACAGCAAGGTGAGGGGTGAGGCGAGAGACAGCAAGGTGAGGGCTGAGGCGAGAGACAGCAAGGTGAGGGGTGAGGCGAGAGACAGCAAGGTGAGGGCTGAGGCGAGAGACAGCAAGGTGAGGGCTGAGGCGAGAGACAGCAAGGTGAGGGGTGAGGCGAGAGACAGCAAGGTGAGGGCTGAGGCGAGAGACAGCAAGGTGAGGGGTGAGGCGAGAGACAGCAAGGTGAGGGGTGAGGCGAGAGACAGCAAGGTGGGGGCTGAGGCGAGAGACAGCAAGGTGGGGGGTGAGGCGAGAGACAGCAAGGTGAGGGCTGAGGCGAGAGACAGCAAGGTGAGGGGTGAGGTGAGAGACAGCAAGGTGAGGGGTGAGGCGAGAGACAGCAAGGTGAGGGGTGAGGTGAGAGACAGCAAGGTGAGGGGTGAGGCGAGAGACAGCAAGGTGAGGGGTGAGGCGAAAGACAGCAAAGTGAGGGGTGAGGCGAGAGACAGCAAGGTGAGGGGCGAGGCGAGAGACAGCAAGGTGAGGGGTGAGGCGAGAGACAGCAAGGTGAGGAGTGAGGCGAGAGACAGCAAGGTGAGGGGTGAGGCGAGAGACAGCAAGGTGAGAGGTGAGGCGAGAGACAGCAAGGTGAGGGGTGAGGCGAGAGACAGCAAGGTGAGGGGTGAGGTGAGAGACAGCAAGGTGAGGGGTGAGGCGAGAGACAGCAAGGTGAGGGGTGAGGTGAGAGACAGCAAGGTGAGGGGTGAGGCGAGAGACAGCAAGGTGAGGGGTGAGGCGAAAGACAGCAAGGTGAGGGGTGAGGCGAGAGACAGCAAGGTGAGGGGTGAGGTGAGAGACAGCAAGATGAGGGGTGAGGTGAGAGACAGCAAGGTTAGGGGTGAGGCGAGAGACAGCAAGGTGAGGGCTCAGGCGAGAGACAGCAAGGTGAGGGGTGAGGCGAGAGACAGCAAGGTGAGGGGTGAGGTGAGAGACAGCAAGGTGAGGGGTGAGGCGAGAGACAGCAAGGTGAGGGACGAGGCGAGAGACAGCAAGGTGAAGGGTGAGGCGAGAGACAGCAAGGTGAGGGGTGAGGCGAGAGACAGCAAGGTGAGGGGTGAGGTGAGAGACAGCAAGGTGAGGGGTGAGGCGAGAGACAGCAAGGTGAGGGGTGAGGCGAGAGACATCAAGGTGAGGGGTGAGGCGAGAGACAGCAAGGTGAGGGGTGAGGTGAGAGACAGCAAGGTGAGGGGTGAGGCGAGAGACAGCAAGGTGAGGGGTGAGGTGAGAGACAGCAAGGTGAGGGGTGAGGTGAGAGACAGCAAGGTGAGGGGTGAGGTGAGAGACAGCAAGGTGAGGGGTGAGGTGAGAGACAGCAAGGTGAGGGGTGAGGCGAGAGACAGCAAGGTGAGGGGTGAGGCGAGAGACAGCAAGGTGAGGGGTGAGGCGAGAGACAGCAAGGTGAGGGGTGAGGTGAGAGACAGCAAGGTGAGGGGTGAGGTGAGAGACAGCAAGGTGAGGGGTGAGGCGAGAGACAGCAAGGTGAGGGGTGAGGCGAGAGACAGCAAGGTGAGGGGTGAGGCGAGAGACAGCAAGGTGAGGGGTGAGGTGAGAGACAGCAAGGTGAGGGGTGAGGCGAGAGACAGCAAGGTGAGGGGTGAGGTGAGAGACAGCAAGGTGAGGGGTGAGGCGAGAGACAGCAAGGTGAGGGGTGAGGTGAGAGACAGCAAGGTGAGGGGTGAGGTGAGAGACAGAAAGGTGAGGACTGAGGCGAGAAACAGCAAGGTGAGGGCTGAGGCGAGAGACAGCAAAGTGAGGGCTGAGGCGAGAAACAGCAAAGAAAGGGCTGAGGCGAGAGACAGCAAGGTGAGGGCTGAGGCGAGAAACAGCAAGGTGAGGGCTGAGGCGAGAGACAGCAAGGAGGGGGCTGAGGCGAGAGACAGCAAGGTGAGGGCTGAGGCGAGAAACAGCAAGGTGAGGGCTGACGCGAGAAACAGCAAGGTGAGGGCTGAGGCGAGAAACAGCAAGGTGAGGGCTGAGGCGAGAGACAGCAAGGTGGGGGCTGAGGCGAGAGACAGCAAGTTGGGGGCTGAGGCGAGAGACAGCAAGGTGGGGGCTGAGGCGAGAGACAGCAAGGTGAGGGCTGAGGCGAGAAACAGCAAGGTGAGGGCTGAGGCGAGAGACAGCAAGGTGAGGGCTGAGGCGAGAGACAGCAAGGTGAGGGCTGAGGCGAAAAACAGCAAAGTGAGGGCTGAGGTGAGAGACAGCAAAGTGAGGGGTGAGGCGAGAGACAGCAAGGTGAGGGCTGAGGCGAGAGACAGCAAAGTGAGGGCTGAGGTGAGAGACAGCAAGGTGGGGGCTGAGGCGAGAGACAGCAAGGTGAGGGCTGAGGCGAGAGACAGCAAGGTGAGGGCTGAGGCGAGAGACAGCAAGGTGAGGGCTGAGGTGAGAGACAGCAAGGTGAGGGGTGAGGCGAGAGACAGCAAAGTGAGGGCTGAGGTGAGAGACAGCAAGGTGAGGGCTGAGGCGAGAAACAGCAAAGTGAGGGCTGAGGTGAGAGACAGCAAGGTGAGGGGTGAGGCGAGAGACAGCAAAGTGAGGGCTGAGGTGAGAGACAGCAAGGTGAGGGGTGAGGCGAGAGACAGCAAAGTGAGGGCTGAGGTGAGAGACAGCAAGGTGAGGGCTGAGGCGAGAAACTGCAAAGTGAGGGCTGAGGTGAGAGACAGCAAGGTGAGGGGTGAGGCGAGAGACAGCAAAGTGAGGGCTGAGGTGAGAGACAGCAAGTTGAGGGCTGAGGCGAGAAACAGCAAAGTGAGGGCTGAGGTGAGAGACAGCAAGGTGAGGGGTGAGGCGAGAGACAGCAAGGTGAGGAGTGAGGCGAGAGACAGCAAGGTGAGGGGTGAGGCGAGAGACAGCAAGGTGAGGGATGAGGCGAGAGACAGCAAGGTGAGGGGTGAGGCGAGAGACAGCAAGGTGAGGGGTGAGGTGAGAGACAGCAAGGTGAGGGGTGAGGCGAGAGACAGCAAGGTGAGGGGTGAGGTGAGAGACAGCAAGGTGAGGGGTGAGGCGAGAGACAGCAAGGTGAGGGGTGAGGCGAAAGACAGCAAGGTGAGGGGTGAGGCGAGAGACAGCAAGGTGAGGGGTGAGGTGAGAGACAGCAAGATGAGGGGTGAGGTGAGAGACAGCAAGGTTAGGGGTGAGGCGAGAGACAGCAAGGTGAGGGCTCAGGCGAGAGACAGCAAGGTGAGGGGTGAGGCGAGAGACAGCAAGGTGAGGGGTGAGGTGAGAGACAGCGAGGTGAGGGGTGAGGCGAGAGACAGCAAGGTGAGGGACGAGGCGAGAGACAGCAAGGTGAAGGGTGAGGCGAGAGACAGCAAGGTGAGGGGTGAGGCGAGAGACAGCAAGGTGAGGGGTGAGGTGAGAGACAGCAAGGTGAGGGGTGAGGCGAGAGACAGCAAGGTGAGGGGTGAGGCGAGAGACATCAAGGTGAGGGGTTAGGCGAGAGACAGCAAGGTGAGGGGTGAGGTGAGAGACAGCAAGGTGAGGGGTGAGGTGAGAGACAGCAAGGTGAGGGGTGAGGCGAGAGACAGCAAGGTGAGGGGTGAGGTGAGAGACAGCAAGGTGAGGGGTGAGGTGAGAGACAGCAAGGTGAGGGGTGAGGTGAGAGACAGCAAGGTGAGGGGTGAGGTGAGAGACAGCAAGGTGAGGGGTGAGGCGAGAGACAGCAAGGTGAGGGGTGAGGCGAGAGACAGCAAGGTGAGGGGTGAGGCGAGAGACAGCAAGGTGAGGGGTGAGGTGAGAGACAGCAAGGTGAGGGGTGAGGTGAGAGACAGCAAGGTGAGGGGTGAGGCGAGAGACAGCAAGGTGAGGGGTGAGGCGAGAGACAGCAAGGTGAGGGGTGAGGCGAGAGACAGCAAGGAGAGGGGTGAGGTGAGAGACAGCAAGGTGAGGGGTGAGGCGAGAGACAGCAAGGTGAGGGGTGAGGTGAGAGACAGCAAGGTGAGGGGTGAGGCGAGAGACAGCAAGGTGAGGGGTGAGGTGAGAGACAGCAAGGTGAGGGGTGAGGTGAGAGACAGAAAGGTGAGGACTGAGGCGAGAAACAGCAAGGTGAGGGCTGAGGCGAGAGACAGCAAGGTGAGGGCTGAGGCGAGAAACAGCAAAGAAAGGGCTGAGGCGAGAGACAGCAAGGTGAGGGCTGAGGCGAGAAACAGCAAGGTGAGGGCTGAGGCGAGAGACAGCAAGGAGGGGGCTGAGGCGAGAGACAGCAAGGTGAGGGCTGAGGCGAGAAACAGCAAGGTGGGGGCTGAGGCGAGAGACAGCAAGGTGGGGGCTGAGGCGAGAGACAGCAAGGTGAGGGCTGACGCGAGAAACAGCAAGGTGAGGGCTGACGCGAGAAACAGCAAGGTGAGGGCTGACGCGAGAAACAGCAAGGTGAGGGCTGACGCGAGAAACAGCAAGGTGAGGGCTGAGGCGAGAAACAGCAAGGTGAGGGCTGAGGCGAGAGACAGCAAGGTGGGGGCTGAGGCGAGAGACAGCAAGTTGGGGGCTGAGGCGAGAGACAGCAAGGTGGGGGCTGAGGCGAGAGACAGCAAGGTGAGGGCTGAGGCGAGAAACAGCAAGGTGAGATCTGAGGCGAGAGACAGCAAGGTGAGGGCTGAGGCGAGAGACAGCAAGGTGAGGGCTGAGGCGAAAAACAGCAAAGTGAGGGCTGAGGTGAGAGACAGCAAGGTGAGGGGTGAGGCGAGAGACAGCAAGGTGAGGGCTGAGGCGAGAGACAGCAAAGTGAGGGCTGAGGTGAGAGACAGCAAGGTGAGGGCTGAGGCGAGAGACAGCAAAGTGAGGGCTGAGGTGAGAGACAGCAAGGTGAGGGCTGAGGCGAGAAACAGCAAAGTGAGGGCTGAGGTGAGAGACAGCAAGGTGAGGGGTGAGGCGAGAGACAGCAAGGTGGAGGCTGAGGCGAGAGACAGCAAGGTGAGGGCTGAGGCGAGAGACAGCAAGGTGAGGGCTGAGGCGAGAGACAGCAAGGTGAGGGCTGAGGTGAGAGACAGCAAGGTGAGGGGGAGGCGAGAGACAGCAAAGTGAGGGCTGAGGTGAGAGACAGCAAGGTGAGGGCTGAGGCGAGAAACAGCAAAGTGAGGGCTGAGGTGAGAGACAGCAAGGTGAGGGGTGAGGCGAGAGACAGCAAAGTGAGGGCTGAGGTGAGAGACAGCAAGGTGAGGGGTGAGGCGAGAGACAGCAAAGTGAGGGCTGAGGTGAGAGACAGCAAGGTGAGGGCTGAGGCGAGAAACTGCAAAGTGAGGGCTGAGGTGAGAGACAGCAAGGTGAGGGGTGAGGCGAGAGACAGCAAAGTGAGGGCTGAGGTGAGAGACAGCAAGGTGAGGGCTGAGGCGAGAAACAGCAAAGTGAGGGCTGAGGTGAGAGACAGCAAGGTGAGGGGTGAGGCGAGAGACAGCAAGGTGAGGAGTGAGGCGAGAGACAGCAAGGTGAGGGGTGAGGCGAGAGACAGCAAGGTGAGGGGTGAGGCGAGAGACAGCAAGGTGAGGGGTGAGGCGAGAGAAAGCAAGGTGAGGGGTGAGGTGAGAGACAGCAAGGTGAGGGGTGAGGCGAGAGACAGCAAGGTGAGGGGTGAGGTGAGAGACAGCAAGGTGAGGGGTGAGGCGAGAGACAGCAAGGTGAGGGGTGAGGCGAAAGACAGCAAGGTGAGGGGTGAGGCGAGAGACAGCAAGGTGAGGGGTGAGGTGAGAGACAGCAAGATGAGGGGTGAGGTGAGAGACAGCAAGGTTAGGGGTGAGGCGAGAGACAGCAAGGTGAGGGCTCAGGCGAGAGACAGCAAGGTGAGGGGTGAGGCGAGAGACAGCAAGGTGAGGGGTGAGGTGAGAGACAGCGAGGTGAGGGGTGAGGCGAGAGACAGCAAGGTGAGGGACGAGGCGAGAGACAGCAAGGTGAAGGGTGAGGCGAGAGACAGCAAGGTGAGGGGTGAGGCGAGAGACAGCAAGGTGAGGGGTGAGGTGAGAGACAGCAAGGTGAGGGGTGAGGCGAGAGACAGCAAGGGGAGGGGTGAGGCGAGAGACATCAAGGTGAGGGGTTAGGCGAGAGACAGCAAGGTGAGGGGTGAGGTGAGAGACAGCAAGGTGAGGGGTGAGGTGAGAGACAGCAAGGTGAGGGGTGAGGCGAGAGACAGCAAGGTGAGGGGTGAGGTGAGAGACAGCAAGGTGAGGGGTGAGGTGAGAGACAGCAAGGTGAGGGGTGAGGTGAGAGACAGCAAGTTGAGGGGTGAGGTGAGAGACAGCAAGGTGAGGGGTGAGGCGAGAGACAGCAAGGTGAGGGGTGAGGCGAGAGACAGCAAGGTGAGGGGTGAGGCGAGAGACAGCAAGGTGAGGGGTGAGGTGAGAGACAGCAAGGTGAGGGGTGAGGTGAGAGACAGCAAGGTGAGGGGTGAGGCGAGAGACAGCAAGGTGAGGGGTGAGGCGAGAGACAGCAAGGTGAGGGGTGAGGCGAGAGACAGCAAGGTGAGGGGTGAGGTGAGAGACAGCAAGGTGAGGGGTGAGGCGAGAGACAGCAAGGTGAGGGGTGAGGTGAGAGACAGCAAGGTGAGGGGTGAGGCGAGAGACAGCAAGGTGAGGGGTGAGGTGAGAGACAGCAAGGTGAGGGGTGAGGTGAGAGACAGAAAGGTGAGGACTGAGGCGAGAAACAGCAAGGTGAGGGCTGAGGCGAGAGACAGCAAGGTGAGGGCTGAGGCGAGAAACAGCAAGGTGAGGGCTGAGGCGAGAGACAGCAAGGAGGGGGCTGAGGCGAGAGACAGCAAGGTGAGGGCTGAGGCGAGAAACAGCAAGGTGAGGGCTGACGCGAGAAACAGCAAGGTGAGGGCTGAGGCGAGAAACAGCAAGGTGAGGGCTGAGGCGAGAGACAGCAAGGTGGGGGCTGAGGCGAGAGACAGCAAGTTGGGGGCTGAGGCGAGAGACAGCAAGGTGGGGGCTGAGGCGAGAGACAGCAAGGTGAGGGCTGAGGCGAGAAACAGCAAGGTGAGGGCTGAGGCGAGAGACAGCAAGGTGAGGGCTGAGGCGAGAGACAGCAAGGTGAGGGCTGAGGCGAAAAACAGCAAAGTGAGGGGTGAGGCGAGGGACAGCAAGGTGGGGGCTGAGGCGAGAAACAGCAAAGTGAGGGCTGAGGTGAGAGACAGCAAGGTGAGGGCTGAGGCGAGAGACAGCAAGGTGAGGGGTGAGGCGAGAGACAGCAAGGTGGGGGCTGAGGCGAGAGACAGCAAGGTGAGGGGTGAGGCGAGAGACAGCAAGGTGATGGCTGAGGCGAGAGACAGCAAGGTGAGGGGTGAGGCGAGAGACAGCAAGGTGAGGGGTGAGGTGAGAGACAGCAAGGTGAGGGCTGAGGCGAGAGACAGCAAGGTGATGGCTGAGGCGAGAGACAGCAAGGTGAGGGGTGAGGTGAGAGACAGCAAGGTGAGGGGTGAGGCGAGAGACAGCAAGGTGAGGGGTGAGGCGAGAGACAGCAAGGTGAGGGGTGAGGTGAGAGACAACAAGGTGAGGGGTGAGGCGAGAGACAGCAAGGTGAGGGCTGAGGCGAGAGACAGCAAGGTGAGGGGTGAGGCGAGAGACAGCAAGGTGAGGGGTGAGGTGAGAGACAGCAAGGTGAGGGGTGAGGCGAGAGACAGCAAGGTGAGGGCTGAGGCGAGAGACAGCAAGGTGAGGGGTGAGGCGAGAGACAGCAAGGTGAGGGGTGAGGCGAGAGACAGCAAGGTGAGGGCTGAGGCGAGAGACAGCAAGGTGAGGGCTGAGGCGAGGGACAGCAAGGTGAGGGCTGAGGCGAGAGACAGCAAGGTGGGGGGTGAGGCGAGAGACAGCAAGGTGAGGGGTGAGGCGAGAGACAGCAAGGTGAGGGGTGAGGCGAGAGACAGCAAGGTGGGGGCTGAGGCGAGAGACAGCAAGGTGGGGGCTGAGGCGAGAGACAGCAAGGTGAGGGGTGAGGCGAGAGACAGCAAGGTGAGGGGTGAGGCGAGAGACAGCAAGGTGGGGGCTGAGGCGAGAGGCAGCAAGGTGAGGGGTGAGGTGAGAGACAGCAAGGTGGGGGCTGAGGCGAGAGACAGCAAGGTGAGGGGTGAGGGGAGAGACAGCAAGGTGAGGGGTGAGGCGAGAGACAGCAAGGTGGGGGCTGAGGCGAGAGACAGCAAGGTGAGGGGTGAGGTGAGAGACAGCAAGGTGAGGGGTGAGGTGAGAGACAGCAAGGTGGGGGGTGAGGTGAGAGACAGCAAGGTGGGGGCTGAGGCGAGAGACAGCAAGGTGAGGGGTGAGGTGAGAGACAGCAAGGTGAGGGGTGAGGCGAGAGACAGCAAGGTGAGGGGTGAGGCGAGAGACAGCAAGGTGGGGGCTGAGGCGAGAGACAGCAAGGTGAGGGGTGAGGTGAGAGACAGCAAGGTGAGGGGTGAGGCGAGAGACAGCAAGGTGGGGGCTGAGGCGAAAGACAGCAAGGTGAGGGGTGAGGTGAGAGACAGCAAGGTGATGGCTGAGGCGAGAGACAGCAAGGTTAGGGGTGAGGCGAGAGACAGCAAGGTGGGGGCTGAGGCGAGAGACAGCAAGGTGAGGGGTGAGGCGAGAGACAGCAAGGTGATGGCTGAGGCGAGAGACAGCAAGGTGGGGGCTGAGGCGAGAGACAGCAAGGTGATGGCTGAGGCGAGAGACAGCAAGGTTAGGGGTGAGGCGAGAGACAGCAAGGTGGGGGCTGAGGCGAGAGACAGCAAGGTGAGGGGTGAGGTGAGAGACAGCAAGGTGAGGGGTGAGGCGAGAGACAGCAAGGTGAGGGGTGAGGTGAGAGACAGCAAGGTGATGGCTGAGGCGAGAGACAGCAAGGTGGGGGCTGAGGCGAGAGACAGCAAGGTGATGGCTGAGGCGAGAGACAGCAAGGTTAGGGGTGAGGCGAGAGACAGCAAGGTGGGGGCTGAGGCGAGAGACAGCAAGGTGAGGGGTGAGGTGAGAGACAGCAAGGTGAGGGGTGAGGCGAGAGACAGCAAGGTGATGGCTGAGGCGAGAGACAGCAAGGTGGGGGCTGAGGCGAGAGACAGCAAGGTGAGGGGTGAGGTGAGAGACAGCAAGGTGAGGGGTGAGGCGAGAGACAGCAAGGTGGGGGCTGAGGCGAAAGACAGCAAGGTGAGGGGTGATGTGAGAGACAGCAAGGTGATGGCTGAGGCGAGAGACAGCAAGGTTAGGGGTGAGGCGAGAGACAGCAAGGTGGGGGCTGACGCGAGAGACAGCAAGGTGAGGGGTGAGGCGAGAGACAGCAAGGTGATGGCTGAGGCGAGAGACAGCAAGGTGATGGCTGAGGCGAGAGACAGCAAGGTGATGGCTGAGGCGAGA
Organism: Morinoia aosen; assembly: GCA_030386875.1. Lineage (NCBI taxonomy): Eukaryota > Metazoa > Arthropoda > Malacostraca > Amphipoda > Talitridae > Morinoia > Morinoia aosen. The sequence continues at coordinate 46,253,616 of CM059559.1, forward strand.
GACAGCAAGGTTAGGGGTGAGGCGAGAGACAGCAAGGTGGGGGCTGAGGCGAGAGACAGCAAGGTGAGGGGTGAGGTGAGAGACAGCAAGGTGAGGGGTGAGGCGAGAGACAGCAAGGTGAGGGGTGAGGTGAGAGACAGCAAGGTGATGGCTGAGGCGAGAGACAGCAAGGTGGGGGCTGAGGCGAGAGACAGCAAGGTGATGGCTGAGGCGAGAGACAGCAAGGTTAGGGGTGAGGCGAGAGACAGCAAGGTGGGGGCTGAGGCGAGAGACAGCAAGGTGAGGGGTGAGGTGAGAGACAGCAAGGTGAGGGGTGAGGCGAGAGACAGCAAGGTGATGGCTGAGGCGAGAGACAGCAAGGTGGGGGCTGAGGCGAGAGACAGCAAGGTGAGGGGTGAGGCGAGAGACAGCAAGGTGATGGCTGAGGCGAGAGACAGCAAGGTGGGGGCTGAGGCGAGAGACAGCAAGGTGAGGGGTGAGGTGAGAGACAGCAAGGTGAGGGGTGAGGCGAGAGACAGCAAGGTGAGGGGTGAGGCGAGAGACAGCAAGGTGAGGGGTGAGGCGAGAGACAGCAAGGTGAGGGGTGAGGCGAGAGACAGCAAGGTGAGGGGTGAGGTGAGAGACAGCAAGGTGAGGGGTGAGGCGAGAGACAGCAAGGTGAGGGGTGAGGCGAGAGACAGCAAGGTGGGGGCTGAGGCGAGAGACAGCAAGGTGAGGGGTGAGGCGAGAGACAGCAAGGTGAGGGGTGAGGCGAGAGACAGCAAGGTGAGGGCTGAGGCGAGAGACAGCAAGGTGAGGGGTGAGGCGAGAGACAGCAAGGTGAGGGCTGAGGCGAGAGACAGCAAGGTGAGGGGTGAGGCGAGAGACAGCAAGGTGGGGGCTGAGGCGAGAGACAGCAAGGTGAGGGGTGAGGCGAGAGACAGCAAGGTGAGGGCTGAGGCGAGAGACAGCAAGGTGAGGGCTGAGGCGAGAGACAGCAAGGTGAGGGGTGAGGCGAGAGACAGCAAGGTGAGGGCTGAGGCGAGAGACAGCAAGGTGAGGGCTGAGGCGAGAGACAGCAAGGTGAGGGGTGAGGCGAGAGACAGCAAGGTGAGGGCTGAGGCGAGAGACAGCAAGGTGAGGGGTGAGGCGAGAGACAGCAAGGTGAGGGGTGAGGCGAGAGACAGCAAGGTGGGGGCTGAGGCGAGAGACAGCAAGGTGAGGGGTGAGGCGAGAGACAGCACGGTGAGGGCTGAGGCGAGAGACAGCAAGGTGAGGGGTGAGGTGAGAGACAGCAATGTGAGGGGTGAGGCGAGAGACAGCAAGGTGAGGGGTGAGGTGAGAGACAGCAAGGTGAGGGGTGAGGCGAGAGACAGCAAGGTGAGGGGTGAGGCGAAAGACAGCAAGGTGAGGGGTGAGGCGAGAGACAGCAAGGTGAGGGGCGAGGCGAGAGACAGCAAGGTGAGGGGTGAGGCGAGAGACAGCAAGGTGAGGAGTGAGGCGAGAGACAGCAAGGTGAGGGGTGAGGCGAGAGACAGCAAGGTGAGGGGTGAGGCGAGAGACAGCAAGGTGAGGGGTGAGGCGAGAGACAGCAAGGTGAGGGGTGAGGTGAGAGACAGCAAGGTGAGGGGTGAGGCGAGAGACAGCAAGGTGAGGGGTGAGGTGAGAGACAGCAAGGTGAGGGGTGAGGCGAGAGACAGCAAGGTGAGGGGTGAGGCGAAAGACAGCAAGGTGAGGGGTGAGGCGAGAGACAGCAAGGTGAGGGGTGAGGTGAGAGACAGCAAGATGAGGGGTGAGGTGAGAGACAGCAAGGTTAGGGGTGAGGCGAGAGACAGCAAGGTGAGGGCTCAGGCGAGAGACAGCAAGGTGAGGGGTGAGGCGAGAGACAGCAAGGTGAGGGGTGAGGTGAGAGACAGCAAGGTGAGGGGTGAGGCGAGAGACAGCAAGGTGAGGGACGAGGCGAGAGACAGCAAGGTGAAGGGTGAGGCGAGAGACAGCAAGGTGAGGGGTGAGGCGAGAGACAGCAAGGTGAGGGGTGAGGTGAGAGACAGCAAGGTGAGGGGTGAGGCGAGAGACATCAAGGTTAGGGGTGAGGCGAGAGACAGCAAGGTGAGGGGTGAGGTGAGAGACAGCAAGGTGAGGGGTGAGGTGAGAGACAGCAAGGTGAGGGGTGAGGCGAGAGACAGCAAGGTGAGGGGTGAGGTGAGAGACAGCAAGGTGAGGGGTGAGGTGAGAGACAGCAAGGTGAGGGGTGAGGTGAGAGACAGCAAGGTGAGGGGTGAGGTGAGAGACAGCAAGGTGAGGGGTGAGGCGAGAGACAGCAAGGTGAGGGGTGAGGCGAGAGACAGCAAGGTGAGGGGTGAGGCGAGAGACAGCAAGGTGAGGGGTGAGGTGAGAGACAGCAAGGTGAGGGGTGAGGCGAGAGACAGCAAGGTGAGGGGTGAGGTGAGAGACAGAAAGGTGAGGACTGAGGCGAGAAACAGCAAGGTGAGGGCTGAGGCGAGAGACAGCAAAGTGAGGGCTGAGGCGAGAAACAGCATAGAAAGGGCTGAGGCGAGAGACAGCAAGGTGAGGGCTGAGGCGAGAAACAGCAAGGTGAGGGCTGAGGCGAGAGACAGCAAGGAGGGGGCTGAGGCGAGAGACAGCAAGGTGAGGGCTGAGGCGAGAAACAGCAAGGTGAGGGCTGACGCGAGAAACAGCAAGGTGAGGGCTGAGGCGAGAAACAGCAAGGTGAGGGCTGAGGCGAGAGACAGCAAGGTGGGGGCTGAGGCGAGAGACAGCAAGTTGGGGGCTGAGGCGAGAGACAGCAAGGTGGGGGCTGAGGCGAGAGACAGCAAGGTGAGGGCTGAGGCGAGAAACAGCAAGGTGAGGGCTGAGGCGAGAGACAGCAAGGTGAGGGCTGAGGCGAGAGACAGCAAGGTGAGGGCTGAGGCGAAAAACAGCAAAGTGAGGGCTGAGGTGAGAGACAGCAAGGTGAGGGGTGAGGCGAGAGACAGCAAGGTGAGGGCTGAGGCGAGAGACAGCAAAGTGAGGGCTGAGGTGAGAGACAGCAAGGTGAGGGCTGAGGCGAGAGACAGCAAAGTGAGGGCTGAGGTGAGAGACAGCAAGGTGAGGGCTGAGGCGAGAAACAGCAAAGTGAGGGCTGAGGTGAGAGACAGCAAGGTGAGGGGTGAGGCGAGAGACAGCAAGGTGGGGGCTGAGGCGAGAGACAGCAAGGTGAGGGCTGAGGCGAGAGACAGCAAGGTGAGGGCTGAGGCGAGAGACAGCAAGGTGAGGGGTGAGGCGAGAGACAGCAAGGTGAGGGCTGAGGCGAGAGACAGCAAGGTGAGGGCTGAGGCGAGAGACAGCAAGGTGAGGGGTGAGGCGAGAGACAGCAAGGTGAGGGCTGAGGCGAGAGACAGCAAGGTGAGGGGTGAGGCGAGAGACAGCAAGGTGAGGGGTGAGCCGAGAGACAGCAAGGTGAGGGGTGAGGCGAGAGACAGCAAGGTGAGGGGTGAGGCGAGAGACAGCAAGGTGAGGGGTGAGGCGAGAGACAGCAAGGTGAGGGGTGAGGCGAGAGACAGCAAGGTGAGGGGTGTTGCGAGAGACAGCAAGGTGAGGGCTGAGGCGAGAGACAGCAAGGTGAGGGCTGAGGCGAGAGACAGCAAGGTGAGGGGTGAGGCGAGAGACAGCAAGGTGAGGGCTGAGGCGAGAGACAGCAAGGTGAGGGGTGAGGCGAGAGACAGCAAGGTGAGGGGTGAGGCGAGAGACAGCAAGGTGGGGGCTGAGGCGAGAGACAGCAAGGTGAGGGGTGAGGCGAGAGACAGCAAGGTGGGGGCTGAGGCGAGAAACAGCAAAGTGAGGGCTGAGGCGAGAGACAGCAAGGTGAGGGGTGAGGCGAGAGACAGCAAGGTGATGGCTGAGGCGAGAGACAGCAAGGTGAGGGCTGAGGCGAGAAACAGCAAAGTGAGGGCTGAGGTGAGAGACAGCAAGGTGAGGGGTGAGGCGAGAGACAGCAAGGTGGGGGCTGAGGCGAGAGACAGCAAGGTGGGGGCTGAGGCGAGAGACAGCAGGGTGAGGGGTGAGGCGAGAGACAGCAAGGTGGGGGCTGAGGCGAGAAACAGCAAAGTGAGGGCTGAGGCGAGAGACAGCAAGGTGAGGGGTGAGGCGAGAGACAGCAAGGTGAGGGCTGAGGCGAGAGACAGCAAGGTGAGGGCTGAGGCGAGAGACAGCAAGGTGAGGGGTGAGGCGAGAGACAGCAAGGTGAGGGGTGAGGCGAGAGACAGCAAGGTGAGGGGTGAGGTGAGAGACAGCAAGGTGAGGGCTGAGGCGAGAGACAGCAAGGTGATGGCTGAGGCGAGAGACAGCAAGGTGAGGGGTGAGGCGAGAGACAGCAAGGTGAGGGGTGAGGTGAGAGACAGCAAGGTGAGGGCTGAGGCGAGAGACAGCAAGGTGATGGCTGAGGCGAGAGACAGCAAGGTGAGGGGTGAGGTGAGAGACAGCAAGGTGAGGGGTGAGGCGAGAGACAGCAAGGTGAGGGGTGAGGCGAGAGACAGCAAGGTGAGGGGTGAGGTGAGAGACAACAAGGTGAGGGGTGAGGCGAGAGACAGCAAGGTGAGGGCTGAGGCGAGAGACAGCAAGGTGAGGGGTGAGGCGAGAGACAGCAAGGTGAGGGGTGAGGTGAGAGACAGCAAGGTGAGGGGTGAGGCGAGAGACAGCAAGGTGAGGGCTGAGGCGAGAGACAGCAAGGTGAGGGGTGAGGCGAGAGACAGCAAGGTGAGGGGTGAGGCGAGAGACAGCAAGGTGAGGGCTGAGGCGAGAGACAGCAAGGTGAGGGCTGAGGCGAGGGACAGCAAGGTGAGGGCTGAGGCGAGAGACAGCAAGGTGGGGGGTGAGGCGAGAGACAGCAAGGTGAGAGGTGAGGCGAGAGACAGCAAGGTGAGGGGTGAGGCGAGAGACAGCAAGGTGGGGGCTGAGGCGAGAGACAGCAAGGTGGGGGCTGAGGCGAGAGACAGCAAGGTGAGGGGTGAGGCGAGAGACAGCAAGGTGAGGGGTGAGGCGAGAGACAGCAAGGTGGGGGCTGAGGCGAGAGGCAGCAAGGTGAGGGGTGAGGTGAGAGACAGCAAGGTGGGGGCTGAGGCGAGAGACAGCAAGGTGAGGGGTGAGGGGAGAGACAGCAAGGTGAGGGGTGAGGCGAGAGACAGCAAGGTGGGGGCTGAGGCGAGAGACAGCAAGGTGAGGGGTGAGGTGAGAGACAGCAAGGTGAGGGGTGAGGTGAGAGACAGCAAGGTGGGGGGTGAGGTGAGAGACAGCAAGGTGGGGGCTGAGGCGAGAGACAGCAAGGTGAGGGGTGAGGTGAGAGACAGCAAGGTGAGGGGTGAGGCGAGAGACAGCAAGGTGAGGGGTGAGGCGAGAGACAGCAAGGTGGGGGCTGAGGCGAGAGACAGCAAGGTGATGGCTGAGGCGAGAGACAGCAAGGTGATGGCTGAGGCGAGAGACAGCAAGGTGGGGGCTGAGGCGAGAGACAGCAAGGTGAGGGGTGAGGTGAGAGACAGCAAGGTGAGGGGTGAGGCGAGAGACAGCAAGGTGAGGGGTGAGGCGAGAGACAGCAAGGTGAGGGGTGAGGCGAGAGACAGCAAGGTGAGGGGTGAGGCGAGAGACAGCAAGGTGAGGGGTGAGGTGAGAGACAGCAAGGTGAGGGGTGAGGCGAGAGACAGCAAGGTGAGGGGTGAGGCGAGAGACAGCAAGGTGGGGGCTGAGGCGAGAGACAGCAAGGTGAGGGGTGAGGCGAGAGACAGCAAGGTGAGGGGTGAGGCGAGAGACAGCAAGGTGAGGGCTGAGGCGAGAGACAGCAAGGTGAGGGGTGAGGCGAGAGACAGCAAGGTGAGGGCTGAGGCGAGAGACAGCAAGGTGAGGGGTGAGGCGAGAGACAGCAAGGTGGGGGCTGAGGCGAGAGACAGCAAGGTGAGGGGTGAGGCGAGAGACAGCAAGGTGAGGGGTGAGGCGAGAGACAGCAAGGTGAGGGCTGAGGCGAGAGACAGCAAGGTGAGGGGTGAGGCGAGAGACAGCAAGGTGAGGGCTGAGGCGAGAGACAGCAAGGTGAGGGCTGAGGCGAGAGACAGCAAGGTGAGGGGTGAGGCGAGAGACAGCAAGGTGAGGGCTGAGGCGAGAGACAGCAAGGTGAGGGGTGAGGCGAGAGACAGCAAGGTGAGGGGTGAGGCGAGAGACAGCAAGGTGGGGGCTGAGGCGAGAGACAGCAAGGTGAGGGGTGAGGCGAGAGACAGCAAGGTGAGGGCTGAGGCGAGAGACAGCAAGGTGAGGGGTGAGGTGAGAGACAGCAAGGTGAGGGGTGAGGCGAGAGACAGCAAGGTGAGGGGTGAGGTGAGAGACAGCAAGGTGAGGGGTGAGGCGAGAGACAGCAAGGTGAGGGGTGAGGCGAAAGACAGCAAGGTGAGGGGTGAGGCGAGAGACAGCAAGGTGAGGGGCGAGGCGAGAGACAGCAAGGTGAGGGGTGAGGCGAGAGACAGCAAGGTGAGGAGTGAGGCGAGAGACAGCAAGGTGAGGGGTGAGGCGAGAGACAGCAAGGTGAGGGGTGAGGCGAGAGACAGCAAGGTGAGGGGTGAGGCGAGAGACAGCAAGGTGAGGGGTGAGGTGAGAGACAGCAAGGTGAGGGGTGAGGCGAGAGACAGCAAGGTGAGGGGTGAGGTGAGAGACAGCAAGGTGAGGGGTGAGGCGAGAGACAGCAAGGTGAGGGGTGAGGCGAAAGACAGCAAGGTGAGGGGTGAGGCGAGAGACAGCAAGGTGAGGGGTGAGGTGAGAGACAGCAAGGTGAGGGGTGAGGCGAGAGACAGCAAGGTGAGGGGTGAGGCGAGAGACAGCAAGGTTAGGGGTGAGGTGAGAGACAGCAAGGTGAGGGCTGAGGCGAGAGACAGCAAGGTGAGGGGTGAGGCGAGAGACAGCAAGATGAGGGGTGAGGTGAGAGACAGCAAGGTTAGGGGTGAGGCGAGAGACAGCAAGGTGAGGGCTCAGGCGAGAGACAGCAAGGTGAGGGGTGAGGCGAGAGACAGCAAGGTGAGGGGTGAGGTGAGAGACAGCAAGGTGAGGGGTGAGGCGAGAGACAGCAAGGTGAGGGACGAGGCGAGAGACAGCAAGGTGAAGGGTGAGGCGAGAGACAGCAAGGTGAGGGGTGAGGCGAGAGACAGCAAGGTGAGGGGTGAGGTGAGAGACAGCAAGGTGAGGGGTGAGGCGAGAGACAGCAAGGTGAGGGGTGAGGCGAGAGACATCAAGGTGAGGGGTGAGGCGAGAGACAGCAAGGTGAGGGGTGAGGTGAGAGACAGCAAGGTGAGGGGTGAGGTGAGAGACAGCAAGGTGAGGGGTGAGGCGAGAGACAGCAAGGTGAGGGGTGAGGTGAGAGACAGCAAGGTGAGGGGTGAGGTGAGAGACAGCAAGGTGAGGGGTGAGGTGAGAGACAGCAAGGTGAGGGGTGAGGTGAGAGACAGCAAGGTGAGGGGTGAGGCGAGAGACAGCAAGGTGAGGGGTGAGGCGAGAGACAGCAAGGTGAGGGGTGAGGCGAGAGACAGCAAGGTGAGGGGTGAGGTGAGAGACAGCAAGGTGAGGGGTGAGGTGAGAGACAGCAAGGTGAGGGGTGAGGCGAGAGACAGCAAGATGAGGGGTGAGGCGAGAGACAGCAAGGTGAGGGGTGAGGCGAGAGACAGCAAGGTGAGGGGTGAGGTGAGAGACAGCAAGGTGAGGGGTGAGGCGAGAGACAGCAAGGTGAGGGGTGAGGTGAGAGACAGCAAGGTGAGGGGTGAGGCGAGAGACAGCAAGGTGAGGGGTGAGGTGAGAGACAGCAAGGTGAGGGGTGAGGTGAGAGACAGAAAGGTGAGGACTGAGGCGAGAAACAGCAAGGTGAGGGCTGAGGCGAGAGACAGCAAAGTGAGGGCTGAGGCGAGAAACAGCAAAGAAAGGGCTGAGGCGAGAGACAGCAAGGTGAGGGCTGAGGCGAGAGACAGCAAGGAGGGGGCTGAGGCGAGAGACAGCAAGGTGAGGGCTGAGGCGAGAGACAGCAAGGAGGGGGCTGAGGCGAGAAACAGCAAGGTGAGGGCTGAGGCGAGAGACAGCAAGGAGGGGGCTGAGGCGAGAAACAGCAAGGTGAGGGCTGAGGCGAGAGACAGCAAGGAGGGGGCTGAGGCGAGAGACAGCAAGGTGAGGGCTGAGGCGAGAGACAGCAAGGAGGGGGCTGAGGCGAGAGACAGCAAGGTGAGGGCTGAGGCGAGAGACAGCAAGGTGAGGGCTGAGGCGAGAGACAGCAAGGAGGGGGCTGAGGCGAGAAACAGCAATGTGAGGGCTGAGGCGAGAGACAGCAAGGAGGGGGCTGAGGCGAGAGACAGCAAGGTGAGGGCTGAGGCGAGAAACAGCAAGGTGAGGGCTGACGCGAGAAACAGCAAGGTGAGGGCTGAGGCGAGAAACAGCAAGGTGAAGGCTGAGGCGAGAGACAGCAAGGTGGGGGCTGAGGCGAGAGACAGCAAGTTGGGGGCTGAGGCGAGAGACAGCAAGGTGGGGGCTGAGGCGAGAGACAGCAAGGTGAGGGCTGAGGCGAGAAACAGCAAGGTGAGGGCTGAGGCGAGAGACAGCAAGGTGAGGGCTGAGGCGAGAGACAGCAAGGTGAGGGCTGAGGCGAAAAACAGCAAAGTGAGGGCTGAGGTGAGAGACAGCAAGGTGAGGGGTGAGGCGAGAGACAGCAAGGTGAGGGCTGAGGCGAGAGACAGCAAAGTGAGGGCTGAGGTGAGAGACAGCAAGGTGAGGGCTGAGGCGAGAGACAGCAAAGTGAGGGCTGAAGTGAGAGACAGCAAGGTGAGGGCTGAGGCGAGAAACAGCAAATTGAGGGCTGAGGTGAGAGACAGCAAGGTGAGGGGTGAGGCGAGAGACAGCAAGGTGGGGGCTGAGGCGAGAGACAGCAAAGTGAGGGCTGAGGCGAGAGACAGCAAGGTGAGGGCTGAGGCGAGAGACAGCAAGGTGAGGGGTGAGGCGAGAGACAGCAAGGTGAGGGCTGAGGCGAGAGACAGCAAGGTGAGGGCTGAGGCGAGAGACAGCAAGGTGAGGGGTGAGGCGAGAGACAGCAAGGTGAGGGCTGAGGCGAGAGACAGCAAGGTGAGGGGTGAGGCGAGAGACAGCAAGGTGAGGGGTGAGGCGAGAGACAGCAAGGTGAGGGGTGAGGCAAGAGACAGCAAGGTGAGGGGTGAGGCGAGAGACAGCAAGGTGAGGGGTGAGGCGAGAGACAGCAAGGTGAGGGGTGAGGCGAGAGACAGCAAGGTGAGGGGTGAGGCGAGAGACAGCAAGGTGAGGGGTGAGGCGAGAGACAGCAAGGTGAGGGGTGAGGCGAGAGACAGCAAGGTGAGGGGTGAGGCGAGAGACAGCAAGGTGAGGGGTGAGGCGAGAGACAGCAAGGTGAGGGCTGAGGCGAGAGACAGCAAGGTGAGGGCTGAGGCGAGAGACAGCAAGGTGAGGGGTGAGGCGAGAGACAGCAAGGTGAGGGCTGAGGCGAGAGACAGCAAGGTGAGGGCTGAGGCGAGAGACAGCAAGGTGAGGGCTTAGGCGAGAGACAGCAAGGTGAGGGCTGAGGCGAGAGACAGCAAGGTGAGGGCTGAGGCGAGAGACAGCAAGGTGAGGGCTGAGGCGAGAGACAGCAAGGTGAGGGCTGAGGCGAGAAACTGCAAAGTGAGGGCTGAGGTGAGAGACAGCAAGGTGAGGGGTGAGGCGAGAGACAGCAAGGTGGGGGCTGAGGCGAGAAACAGCAAAGTGAGGGCTGAGGTGAGAGACAGCAAGGTGAGGGGTGAGGCGAGAGACAGCAAGGTGAGGGGTGAGGCGAGAGACAGCAAGGTGAAGGGTGAGGCGAGAGACAGCAAGGTGGGGGCTGAGGCGAGAAACAGCAAAGTGAGGGCTGAGGTGAGAGACAGCAAGGTGAGGGCTGAGGCGAGAAACAGCAAAGTCAGGGCTGAGGTGAGAGACAGCAAGGTGAGGGGTGAGGCGAGAGACAGCGAGGTGGGGCTGAGGTGAGAGACAGCAAGGTGAGGGCTGAGGCGAGAGACAGCAAGGTGAGGGGTGAGGCGAGAGACAGCAAGGTGGGGCTGAGGTGAGAGACAGCAAGGTGAGGGCTGAGGCGAGAAACAGCAAAGTGAGGGCTGAGGTGAGAGACAGCAAGGTGAGGGGTGAGGCGAGAGACAGCAAGGTGGGGGCTGAGGCGAGAGACAGAAAGGTGAGGGGTGAGGCGAGAGACAGCAAGGTGGGGGCTGAGGCGAGAAACAGCAAAGTGAGGGCTGAGGCGAGAGACAGCAAGGTGAGGGGTGAGGCGAGAGACAGCAAGGTGATGGCTGAGGCGAGAGACAGCAAGGTGAGGGCTGAGGCGAGAAACAGCAAAGTGAGGGCTGAGATGAGAGACAGCAAGGTGAGGGGTGAGGCGAGAGACAGCAAGGTGGGGGCTGAGGCGAGAGACAGCAAGGTGGGGGCTGAGGCGAGAGACAGCAAGGTGAGGGGTGAGGCGAGAGACAGCAAGGTGGGGGCTGAGGCGAGAAACAGCAAAGTGAGGGCTGAGGCGAGAGACAGCAAGGTGAGGGGTGAGGCGAGAGACAGCAAGGTGAGGGCTGAGGCGAGAGACAGCAAGGTGAGGGCTGAGGCGAGAGACAGCAAGGTGAGGGGTGAGGCGAGAGACAGCAAGGTGAGGGGTGAGGCGAGAGACAGCAAGGTGAGGGGTGAGGTGAGAGACAGCAAGGTGAGGGCTGAGGCGAGAGACAGCAAGGTGATGGCTGAGGCGAGAGACAGCAAGGTGAGGGGTGAGGCGAGAGACAGCAAGGTGAGGGGTGAGGTGAGAGACAGCAAGGTGAGGGCTGAGGCGAGAGACAGCAAGGTGATGGCTGAGGCGAGAGACAGCAAGGTGAGGGGTGAGGTGAGAGACAGCAAGGTGAGGGGTGAGGCGAGAGACAGCAAGGTGAGGGGTGAGGCGAGAGACAGCAAGGTGAGGGGTGAGGTGAGAGACAACAAGGTGAGGGGTGAGGCGAGAGACAGCAAGGTGAGGGCTGAGGCGAGAGACAGCAAGGTGAGGGGTGAGGCGAGAGACAGCAAGGTGAGGGGTGAGGTGAGAGACAGCAAGGTGAGGGGTGAGGCGAGAGACAGCAAGGTGAGGGCTGAGGCGAGAGACAGCAAGGTGAGGGGTGAGGCGAGAGACAGCAAGGTGAGGGGTGAGGCGAGAGACAGCAAGGTGAGGGCTGAGGCGAGAGACAGCAAGGTGAGGGCTGAGGCGAGAGACAGCAAGGTGAGGGCTGAGGCGAGAGACAGCAAGGTGGGGGGTGAGGCGAGAGACAGCAAGGTGAGGGGTGAGGCGAGAGACAGCAAGGTGAGGGGTGAGGCGAGAGACAGCAAGGTGGGGGCTGAGGCGAGAGACAGCAAGGTGGGGGCTGAGGCGAGAGACAGCAAGGTGAGGGATGAGGCGAGAGACAGCAAGGTGAGGGGTGAGGCGAGAGACAGCAAGGTGAGGGGTGAGGCGAGAGACAGCAAGGTGGGGGCTGAGGCGAGAGACAGCAAGGTGAGGGGTGAGGTGAGAGACAGCAAGGTGGGGGCTGAGGCGAGAGACAGCAAGGTGAGGGGTGAGGTGAGAGACAGCAAGGTGATGGCTGAGGCGAGAGACAGCAAGGTTAGGGGTGAGGCGAGAGACAGCAAGGTGGGGGCTGAGGCGAGAGACAGCAAGGTGATGGCTGAGGCGAGAGACAGCAAGGTGGGGGCTGAGGCGAGAGACAGCAAGGTGATGGCTGAGGCGAGAGACAGCAAGGTTAGGGGTGAGGCGAGAGACAGCAAGGTGGGGGCTGAGGCGAGAGACAGCAAGGTGAGGGGTGAGGTGAGAGACAGCAGGGTGAGGGGTGAGGTGAGAGACAACAAGGTGAGGGGTGAGGCGAGAGACAGCAAGGTGATGGCTGAGGCGAGAGACAGCAAGGTGAGGGGTGAGGCGAGAGACAGCAAGGTGAGGGGTGAGGTAAGAGACAGCAAGGTGAGGGGTGAGGCGAGAGACAGCAAGGTGAGGGCTGAGGCGAGAGACAGCAAGGTGAGGGGTGAGGCGAGAGACAGCAAGGTGAGGGGTGAGGCGAGAGACAGCAAGGTGAGGGCTGAGGCGAGAGACAGCAAGGTGAGGGCTGAGGCGAGAGACAGCAAGGTGAGGGCTGAGGCGAGAGACAGCAAGGTGGGGGGTGAGGCGAGAGACAGCAAGGTGAGGGGTGAGGCGAGAGACAGCAAGGTGAGGGGCGAGGCGAGAGACAGCAAGGTGGGGGCTGAGGCGAGAGACAGCAAGGTGGGGGCTGAGGCGAGAGACAGCAAGGTGAGGGGTGAGGCGAGAGACAGCAAGGTGAGGGGTGAGGCGAGAGACAGCAAGGTGGGGGCTGAGGCGAGAGGCAGCAAGGTGAGGGGTGAGGTGAGAGACAGCAAGGTGGGGGCTGAGGCGAGAGACAGCAAGGTGAGGGGTGAGGTGAGAGACAGCAAGGTGAGGGGTGAGGCGAGAGACAGCAAGGTGGGGGCTGAGGCGAGAGACAGCAAGGTGAGGGGTGAGGTGAGAGACAGCAAGGTGAGGGCTGAGGCGAGAGACAGCAAGGTGAGGGGTTAGGTGAGAGACAGCAAGGTGAGGGGTGAGGTGAGAGACAGCAAGGTGGGGGGTGAGGTGAGAGACAGCAAGGTGGGGGCTGAGGCGAGAGACAGCAAGGTGAGGGGTGAGGTGAGAGGCAGCAAGGTGAGGGGTGAGGCGAGAGACAGCAAGGTGAGGGGTGAGGCGAGAGACAGCAAGGTGGGGGCTGAGGCGAGAGACAGCAAGGTGAGGGGTGAGGTGAGAGACAGCAAGGTGAGGGGTGAGGCGAGAGACAGCAAGGTGGGGGCTGAGGCGAGAGACAGCAAGGTGAGGGGTGAGGTGAGAGACAGCAAGGTGATGGCTGAGGCGAGAGACAGCAAGGTTAGGGGTGAGGCGAGAGACAGCAAGGTGGGGGCTGAGGCGAGAGACAGCAAGGTGATGGCTGAGGCGAGAGACGAGAGACAGCAAGGTGGGAGCTGAGGCGAGAGACAGCAAGGTGAGGGCTGAGGCGAGAGACAGCAAGGTGAGGGGTGAGGCGAGAGACAGCAAGGTGAGGGCTGAGGCGAGAGACAGCAAGGTGAGGGGTGAGGCGAGAGACAGCAAGGTGAGGGGTGAGGCGAGAGACAGCAAGGTGAGGGCTGAGGTGAGAGACAGCAAGGTGAGGGGTGAGGCGAGAGACAGCAAGGTGAGGGATGAGGTGAGAGACAGCAAGGTGAGGGGTGAGGCGAGAGACAGCAAGGTGGGGGCTGAGGTGAGAGACAGCAAGGTGAGGGGTGAGGCGAGAGACAGCAAGGTGAGGGGTGAGGCGAGAGACAGCAAGGTGAGGGGTGAGGCGAGAGACAGCAAGGTGAGGGCTGAGGTGAGAGACAGCAAGGTGAGGGGTGAGGTGAGAGACAGCAAGGTGAGGGGTGAGGTGAGAGACAGCAAGGTGAGGGGTGAGGCGAGAGACAGCAAGGTGAGGGGTGAGGTGAGAGACAGCAAGGTGAGGGGTGAGGCGAGAGACAGCAAGGTGAGGGGTGAGGCGAGAGACAGCAAGGTGAGGGGTGAGGCGAGAGACAGCAAGGTGAGGGCTGAGGTGAGAGACAGCAAGGTTAGGGGTGAGGCGAGAGACAGCAAGGTGAGGGCTGAGGTGAGAGACAGCAAGGTGAGGGGTGAGGCGAGAGACAGCAAGGTGAAGGGTGAGGCGAGAGACAGCAAGGTGAGGGGTGAGGCGAGAGACAGCAAGGTGAGGGGTGAGGCGAGAGACAGCAAGGTGAAGGGTGAGGCGAGAGACAGCAAGGTGAGGGCTGAGGCGAGAGACAGCAAGGTGAGGGGTGAGGCGAGAGACAGCAAGGTGAGGGCTGAGGCGAGAGACAGCAAGGTGAGGGGTGAGGCGAGAGACAGCAAGGTGAAGGGTGAGGTGAGAGACAGCAAGGTGAGGGGTGAGGCGAGAGACAGCAAGGTGAGGGGTGAGGCGAGAGACAGCAAGGTGAGGGGTGAGGCGAGAGACAGCAAGGTGAGGGCTGAGGTGAGAGACAGCAAGGTTAGGGGTGAGGCGAGAGACAGCAAGGTGAGGGCTGAGGTGAGAGACAGCAAGGTGAGGGGTGAGGCGAGAGACAGCAAGGTGAAGGGTGAGGCGAGAGACAGCAAGGTGAGGGGTGAGGCGAGAGACAGCAAGGTGAGGGGTGAGGCGAGAGACAGCAAGGTGAAGGGTGAGGCGAGAGACAGCAAGGTGGGGGCTGAGGCGCTAGTAGAAGATGTGCGATCAGTTAATAACGGAGTAAGTATTGAGAAAAAATTAAAACAGCAGGAGGTCTTCTAAAACACATCCCCGATAGTTTGACGAATACAGGGCGCTTTCAGGAAACCAAAGAGAACTCAATATTCGCTATGTACCCTGTCGCTCGACTTCCTCGCTTCATCAATGTACGAGTAAAATGCACGTTAAACGAAAAATGTCTTCCTAACTCATTTGCACTAGTCACAACATCTCCTAAACGTTGTACATTGTTTTGTCTCGTCATAGTTCTGCGACGCATGCCTATAATGCTCACGTGGGCTAAACGTTTCCAAATGGAATTGACAAAGATATACTATCTGCATGCATGTTTCTTATCATTCATTCGCGCACCGTTTGCAGTATATATGTTAACGAGGTGAGAGAGAGCAGTATGTTATAGAGGCGTGACGATGTTGGGGAGATGAATTAAGCCTGTGAATCTTCACAACGTGCTCTAACAGAATATTCGGGGAGCGGGACTCCCCTGACGATCTTTGTTAGACAGATGTGATTACAATTAAACCAGGAGCCAAATTCCGCAAATCCTGTTTGGTGTATGCTCAAATGGATACAACTGAAACCTTAGTCAAATAAATTCATACAACAGGTCTGTCAATAACAAAAAATACTTCAGTCATTTGGAAGCAGATGAGTCTATTAAAAATCAAGAAATCATTCTTTCATTTCCATTCGATGTTGTTACTCCTCAAGATTTGTTTCCTGTAGGTTGAGTACACGGTAGATTCCATTACAAATTTTGCACACTAGCTGTACTTATCACAGCTGTTGAACGTTACTGCAGAAGCTGGCGGGCCAGCAGTATTATTTAAAGAGTAGGCGAGCTGAGTTCGTTGCATTGTGAAGGTGTGATCGGTCTACGAGTTGTGTTCAGTAATTGTGTGTGTTAAGGCTCATTTGCGAATTTTGCGATAGCTGGTAAATTCGAACAACGAACTAGCATCAAACGTTGAAATGATCCGACCATCATCCTCCGGGTCTTAACCTGTGATGAAAGCTGATTTTATATTTATGTGCCATAGACAAAACAGCAGTTGTCATAGTGAAAAAGGCCTCGACCACCGAGCTCGAGAAAATACACTGCAGCTATAGATGTGTAACAAAGGCCATGCTCATCGTGTTTTTCGAAATCTTAGACATTGCCCCTTACGAGTTCGCGCTGGCTAGTGTTACCAAACTCAGATTTTTATTGTGACTTTTTAGGGTGCACGGCAAAGAGATCTGTCACGAAAAATGCCATAATAGTGGAAAGCGTAAAACTGGCTGTCACATTACAACAATACAGCTGCGAAAATGAGAAAGTTTAGACAAAAAAAATACAACCACCGTCTCACATCCTCCATGTTTACAAAATTTATCTCCTTGTGACTGCTCTGTCGCCGAAAAAATGAATAGTGCGTAACAGCCTTCAGCAAACGTATATTTTTGACCCTTTCGAGGCATGGAAATAACTCTAGGCTGTTCGGATTGATTCGCCCAGAGGCTACTCTGAAGGAAATAGACTGGTAAGGAAACCCAAACCTAAACTAAACCTAATACCAGAAATTTTTGATAGCACCTCGTGGGTACAATTGCACAAGCCCACGACGCAGCAATTAGCCATAGCGCTGCTTTGCGCTGACAACACCAAAGTTCGATTAAAAGTTTAAAATCTGTGCGCTGCGGTGATGATTTCATTGCACTACTGTGCAGAGTCTCAGCTGCGATGTTTTTGCATTGTGAGTCAACAGCTAAGCCATGCGAAAAAAAAATCAGAAGTCCCCCCTCTCTCTCACACACACACACACACACAAGTTATTCGCCAGATTTTTCTTTTGATACAGGGTGTCGCAAAAGTCACTTCCCCATTTTGAACATTTATTACACCACAAATGAATGATACAGCTATAAAAAGTAATTACGCATGAAATGAGAGAGAAAATTTTCAAATTTTATTTTTTAAATACGATATCCTTTAAACGTTCTCCATTATTATTTAAACACAAGCGTATTCTATGTACAGTTTTTCCATGCCTTTCTCCCAAAATATCTGGAGTCATTCTGGTGGTTTAACCGATGATGTTTGCTCTTTAACTCAAGAAGAGTATTAGGCATATTCATATGACCCTTTTTTTAAAGGTATCCACATTGGAAAAAATCTGGAGGGGTTAAATCAAGAAACCGTGGTGACCATGGAACGTCACCAAAAAGTGAAACTAAACTATCAGGAAAGGCAGCTCGTAGTATTGCAATGGTGCCTCTTGCTGCATGTGGTGTCGCCCCATTTGTTGGAACCACAAATTCTGCATGTCCAAATCTTCCTGGTGTGGCAATACATTTCCCTGCATCATTTGTCTGTATCGTCGTCTCCATTTACGGTCATGGTTGCACCACCAACACCTTCGAAGAAGTACGAACCAATAATTTTTGCACTCGTTATGCCACTTCAAACGGTAACCCTAAATGTGCGCATTATGTGATCACCCTAGAGTTTTCAACACACCAGAAAAAACACATTTGTTTATTACCATGCCCACTGATATGGAAATGGGTCTCACCAGACATGATTAGGTGTGGGGTAAAAGTCTCATCATTTGTAAGGCAATGAAATGCACGTGTGAAATCTTTTCTCTGTTGATCATCATCTAACGTTAACAAATGTGGTATTTGAATTTTATTTAGAACCAGTTTTAAATCTTTTTGTTAAGTTGCTCTGCAATGATATTCGTGAAATTTTTAGTTGACTGGATCGTTGTCTTTAGTCGACGTTTTTAAATCTGGTGCATTACTTAATGAAACGCGTTAAGTTACTCATGCACTTCCTACTGATCTTGGTCTACCAGAACTTTCTTTGTCTGCTGTTGAGATGAAGTCTCTGAATCTTTAAATCATTGCAATAATGCAATGTTTGGCAGGCCTTTGTTGATTAAATTTTCTTACGAAGTTCCTCTGTACCGCAACTAACGATCCATTGTGGGACAAATAACTTTCTACTATCTTATCTCGTTGGGCTTTGCTGTTTTCAGCCTTTTGGAACATGATAATTGTGTAATTTTGGTTTCGAAATATGCTTGAAATCCAAATCATTGTTACAAGATAAAACTTGAAAATTTTTCATACATATTGTATTTAGTGTACTTTTTTAGCCGTATTAGTTGCCGTGTAATGAATGTTCAAAATGGTGAAGTGACTTTTGTACCGTCCTGTATTAGATGGAAATGATACAGAAATATTTTACGCAAATAATAATTTAAGTTCAATCTTTCGCACATCACACAATTATAATTGATAATGTGTGTGCCTGATAACAAGTACTCAGTAGAAGGAGAGTGTTTGTCTTGTAGAATACATGTCTCATGCAGGGGTAATTCAAATCGCGTACTTGTCAGAGGAAACCATCCTCGAGGGTATCCGCCAAAAATAAAACTATAGGAGCGACCTGTCACAAAGTTCATTCTAAAACGTATCGTCAATATAGAGAGCCTGCAATTTGGGCTCGTGTCAAAAAAAAAAAAATGGGTCGAAGAACCAGTTAGAATCCCGCCATAGCTCTTATGATTGCGACATTTTAAAGTTGAAATACGTGTTGGACGAACATTGCATGTGAGATAACAAAAAAGAAAAATATCCTTGCCACCTACATTTCCATGCAGGCTTGCTCATGGAAATGTAGACGTCAGGGGCGTGGTCGGAGATTTAGTGCCATTTGTTATGAGTCACAGGGATGAAATTAAGTTTGCTCCGGTATATCATTGACATACTAGGGTTTAGAATATAATAGAAGATATGCAGGGGTATCTTTCTATCAAATGAGTTTACAATAAATACAAAGATCATTTTCGTACAATTATTTCCAATGAGACAGAAAACGAAAGTGTAGTTGAGCTAGCAACTTGAGCCAACAACCTAGACAATTTGAGCCAAGGAAATATTGTACTCAGGTATTGTCTTACAATAACTGTAGGTTAGGATCTTCATTTTAGTCCTGGAGCATACGACTTACTTAAGATAAGGCTTCTTCACACCATTAGCCTTTTTGTATTAATCATAAACTAGCAGAACCCGTGGAAATATTGTTTAGCTAGTTAGACCCGTTGAATAATTCCAACATAACCTATCCTAGCCCGACATAACCTATCCTAACCCAACATAAACTATTCCAATCCAACGTAACTTATCTTAACCCAACATAACTTATCCTAACCCAGCATATAACCTATCCTAACCTAACAAAATCTATCCTAACCCAACATAATCTATCCTATAACCTATGCTAACTTAACATAGCGTATATCAGCCTCACCTATCCTTGCATAACCTATCTTAATTTAACCTATTTGAACCTAGTGTTCTAATATCTTAGGCTAACCTATCCTAGGCTATCGTTATACATATCCAACTTTAATCTATCCCATCATTACCTAGCCTAACGTACCCTAGCATGTTTTGCTGGCAGGACCTGCGAAATATTCGCGGTTAGTTTTCGCACATTTCTAATTTCATCGTATTGGGATTCATGTGTTATTAACTTCTGGGGCTTATGTAGTGAATAAATAAACAATCATTCAACAACTTTATTGCGATCCTAGAAAATTATATGAAACTATACCATAATGTAACGTAGCACCTGCTTGTATGTAAATCTATATACATTCAACTTGAACGCACTCTTGCTGCTTCTCTTCATTGTTCTTTTCTTCTCAGCTCCATTGTTTTAGATGGATAAAACGGTTCAGCTTCCTTTAATCGGATGTAAAGTGGCAAATTCAATTTCCTATGTTAATACGGGATGTAATCTTGAAGAGTGGAAGTTTATGATCAAGCTGTTGCAGAGATACCGCAATGATCTTTGTACCAAGGCGTGAAGGGTGTGACACACATAGATACACAGATAGTTACAAGCGTATTAGTATATAGATCATATAACACTAAGTCGGAAAAACTTGTTAGTTAGGATAAAATTTAGTACAGTTCAACGAACAAACAGAAAAACGGTAAAAATTGGAGAATATTACTGAAATCTACGCGGGCAACAGCTCTGGTCTTCCAAGTGGCGTGTCTTTCAAACTACAATGCTGTCATTTAATATGCGTATAAATTGAAAAGTATGCAATAAATATGCCCAATAAGATTATACTAGGAATCACTATCTAATCACAGCACAAAAGTAGTTTTTCATCATTCTATACAATGTCACAAAATTTCGGATGAAAATTGTACAGAGCATCAATTCCATTCCAAACAGAAGTTTCTTTCGGCATTCAGGAGTGAAGTTGCCTGTATAACTCTTCAACGAAGCATTTTCGACAACACGGGTACAGAGTAAAAAGTGTTTTTTCCGCGATCCCAACCTAATGTTAAAATTTGTTCAACTTGCAGAGTACCGGTTACTCTGTAGGTGCTTGGCGTACATCTTTTCACTGATAAACTGCATGTGAAGGTGCCTACTGAGTGCCTACACGTGGATTATGTGGAACCACTCATAATTTAACATGCGCCTAACAGGCCAATATGGACTGCTTCTATAAAATGTGCGGTGAAAGGTGGCTATAATGGCCACAAAAAATTGAATTTGTTGACATCGAAAACAAATCTGAGTGCTGCATGGAGCTCTGAAATAGTTTTATATTCAAGCAGATATGAGGAAAGAAAAGCACTGTTCAGGTAATTCAGTTATTTAACACGTTCGTTGCCGCTGGACGTGCATGTGCGTCCATCGGTCTAATGTTAAGAGGGACAACCCATTTTTATAACTTTTTGATCCGATTGCTCTGAAATTTTGCCAGTATATGCATTTAAAAAAAAAAAGAATTGTACTCGTGTAACGAATTTAGGCCTTAGATTAAGAAAATGAAATATTAGTTTTTAGTTCATTTATAGTTATATTTAAAAAAATCGAAGTCAATGAGTTTTTATGCTAGAACTTGAAATGCTATTTTTAATCACTAATTAATGTATACGATTTTTTTATTTGAACTGTGATAAAAAAATAAATGTACGAATTGGGAAATCGAAGGATTTTAATTTGTTAGAAATATTTCAAGGACTTCATAACTGGCTGTGTTTTTTACTAACATGAAAACTTATTGACTTCTATTCTTTTGAACGTTGAAAATGATTTTTTCTGTAAGAAGCAAAAAACATGAATTTTACCTGGAATGTTGTATTAGCATCTGAAATGTTTATAATCATGTTATATTATCGTCCACAAATAATATGCAAGCATAATTTCATATTTACAGTGTGAATTGTAGATAACGTGTATAATATATATATATATTTATAATTATTTTTCATTGCTTGAGGAATGGTAAATTTTTCATTTGTGGACTGATTCTTCTGAAAAAAAAACAATATATGTAATTTTTAAAAAGAAAAAAATTTGTTACATTCACTTTTTCAATTTTGGCTCTAGTTTTTCAGAAAATGGGAAATATTTGTTTTTTATGTCATTTTGTCTGATATTTCAAATGAATACAAGTCAATGAGTTTTTATGCTACCTTAAAACATTGCTAACAAACTAAAAAAGCCAGATTTTTCATTTTTCTTTTGTTTTCTCTTTATATGGGGTCAAAAATTCATAATTTTTGGTCCCCTTACCCATCCCTAGGGGGGGATCTAGTGCTTGTAGCCCCATAAAATTTTAGGGCACAATAGCCCACCACCTAAGTATATTTTTTCAACAAAGAAAAAAATGGCCAATTGGGCCCGAAAATCCCTGGGTAGTCCCCCTTAAGTAAGGTTGTAAGTAGCCGAGTTTAAAAAACGACTATACTGCTCTAAAACGAATTGCAGCTTTCCTAAGAAGTGTAAAAAAGGTAATAGCATGATGATATTTTACATCGTATGCTTAAATCTCTTCTAAAAAAGATGTTGATATAATTGAAATACTGTTCATTCATACCGATACGTAAATGGGCAATTTACCTAGTGGTACTCTGATGCCCCAACAGGCAATCAACGTGTGAAATTTATTGTACGAAAGATGCGTCAACGACAGATACCATATCTATTTATGACATTAACGGACATTTTGATCTGATCAGAACAATCTGAATCATTTGTTAATTAAGCATAAAAATGTATCAAAAATTTTGTAAGATGGGGGGGGGGAAGAGTATTTGGCACCTTGGTCTTATTTCAATTTGGTTCTGTATTAGTTTTTTGAAGCTAGAATATTTTAGGAAGTACTTTATAATATAAGGCTTAGTAAAACAAGTCATGTGAAAATACGAGAGAGATCGGTTAATTAATTATACATCACTTTGGGAAATGACAAGATGACAAAGCGAAGGGAGCTATCAAAATATTTTAAAGATCGTAAATTTCTACATTAAATAACAGAAGTTCTTGGGACATTTGTAAAGCCTTCAATGTTTTAAGTCAGGACGGTTTGTTTCACCGAAGAAAAAAATTAGGAGTCTGCGACTTCAAAAAAATATTAAAGCTGTGGTGCACACAAAAAATGTCGAAAAAGTTTCCTCAGGATTGTACATGAAGTTAAAAGTTATTCGTTTATCACTCGAGTATACCCAGTCTAACTTTTTCGCCAGAGCATGCATGTTTTTCGCCGCCCTCGCAATTAAATTGCTTAGGCGGCGAAAAACATGCATGCTCTGGCGAAAAAGTTAGACTGTGTAGTTCTTTCAAAATGTTGTAGTAGTGTTTCAAAATGTTCTATAAGTGCCCCTTATGGTGAAATTCTGCGGAAAGCCTGTGCGTATAAGCAACGAAACTCAATCGTAACAGAAATTCGTATCGCTTACTAGACATTGTTATTGAGGAGATTTCGCGCAACATAAATTTTACAGATCGTGCACTATAGTCAGAAACTAGATGACCTTCTCGGGCAGATTGTGTGGTCAGCTGTATCCCAGATCGAACAATATAGTCAGAAGCAAAGTGTGTTTGGAGTGAATACACAACTGTCCATAACCCGAAAAATCTTTTCCTATAGTGTAGTAGGGTGGTGAAAGATAATGGTACCAGTTGCTTTGTTTTCTGTGGGACGGGAATACTGGAAATAATAGAAAAAACAATGAATTGTACAAAGTATCACAATGCTAGAAAAGTTTATCTGCACGATTAACTTGAGAAACTGACACTCGGAAATGACTAGTTCTAAACCAGATAAGGTCCTAACCTTATCGCCAAGGTAGCCATTCCAGTTAGGGTTCGATGATAACAGCATCAAGCACTGTATCATGCACTAGCGCAGTCGATCGCTGGACTAGAATCCGAAGGAACATTAATTCATGCAGGCGACTTAACAGCCGATCAGATTGTCACACTAAATATCTATACAGCTTTAACGAATACATTTTCGACCACTTAAGTTTCGATAAATTCTTCCTAAAATGCTTTGATGAGGTACTGACATCTATGTAATAGCGAATAAAAGCGAACCAATATTTTGGGTGGGTGATTTCAACTAGTATGAAAGTTTTTTATTGTCTATATTTTAATACAAGTATTCACGTATTGACATGCTCCAATGATGATCGATATTTTTCTAGTAAACATTCCTTGATGTTATGAATGTATTTAGAATACATTCAATATTTGCTCATACTATGCGTAATTTAAAATTGAAATTTTCAACTTTCCAAATATCCTTGTTTTCACTAGCTGCATGGAATGGGTCTACGTGAGGTATTCAAATGGGTGATTTCTAAATATGGGGCTTAAAGGGGTCAACCCAGCGATTTTTAAATTTTGATTCGATTCGTTTGAAATTTGGCCAGTATATGTATTTCTTGAAAATAAACATATTTTACTCGTGTAACTTTTTCGATTTAGGCCTTATTTTTTGGAAATACGAAATACACGGGTATTAGTTTTTTGGTACATTTTTAGTAATATTTAAAAAAAAATAGAATTCATTGAGTTTTTATGCTAGAACAAAACCAAAGACAGTTTTAGAATCCTTGAAGCATTGCAAACAAAAGTATGATTTCAAATTATCCATTGGAAACTTTTCATTTTTTATATGCGGTATTTGATCACTAAATAGCATATGCACTAATTTTGGGTTTTGAGCTTGATAACAAAAAATATTTCTACAATTAAGAAGAAAAGAATCATACTTTTGTTAGTAATGTTCCAAGGATTCTAAAACTGTCTTTTTTTCCTAGCATAAAAACTCACTGACTTCTATTTTTTAATGTTGAAAATAAGGGTTGTTAGCAATAAGGCATAAATAAATTTTTATCTGACCTGTAATACAACAGTTAGTCAAAAAGTTCTCAGACAAATGCCATAATTTTGAACTGAACAGAGATTTACAAGTTTTTACAAGTTGAAACCTGTCCTTAGAGCTTCCTTGATAACTTACAGCTGTCTCATCAGTCTATGTCAGGTCAGCATCGAGAGAGGTTGCATCTCAAAATTCAACCCTTCGAATGGCAAATTTTGAGATCAGAGCTAACATCAAATTTTTAACTAAACTAAATTGGAAACCTTTTAAGTTCATCGAAGCTTTACAGCAGGTTTATGGAGACTCTGCGCCATGTAGAGCAGTCGTTCATGATTAGATTAAACGCTTTAAAGAGGGAATAGCCCAACTTGATGACGACCCACGGGGAGGAAAACCCACCACAGCAACAAATGAAGAAAACATCTCTCTTGTACAGAACCTAGTGGAACAAGCCCCCCCCCCCCCCCCCCCCCAATTCTATCAGGAAGGCATTTACAGGTGTAAACATAGATTACAAAAGTGTATAGACAACAATGGAGCTTATGTAGAAAAATAAAAGTAATGAGTTGTTAAATAAAGAAATTATGGCATTTGTCTGAGAACTTTTTGACTACCCCTCGTATAGATTAATGGACAATTTGTGTAATTGAATGCAGTTTTCATTTTTATTTCGATAATCTCCATGCATAAATTCATATTCCCAATGTGAATTGTAATTTACAAGAAAGAAAAAATTATTTTTTATATTAAAATTATTAACTTTTATATTTGTAGTCTGATTCTTATGAAATTTGACTAATATGTGCCATTTTTATAAGGAAACAAAATTTCTTCCATTCATTTTTTTCGATTCAGACCTTAGTCTTTTGAAAAAATTGGACATTGGTTTTTTAGTTCATATATATTGATATTTCAAAAGAATAGAAGTCATTGAGTTTTTATGCCAGAACAAAAAAAGACAGTTTTAGAATCCTGGAAGCATTGTAAACAAAGTCACGCTTTCAAATTTTCCATTTCCCGTTTTGTTTTCTTTTCACATGAGGTCGAAAATTCAAGATTTTTGTCCCCTTACAACCCCCTTGGAGGGATCTAGTGTCCGTAGCACCATAAAATTTTAGGACCGAATAGTAACCCCCCTTAAGGGTTCTTTTTCAACAACAACAAAAAAAATGGCTCATCGGACTGCCAGGGGCCTGGGTTGACCTCCTTAAAAGAATTTATAATAACTCCTGCATTAATGAATGGATTTAAGGAGATCGTCCCCTACCAGGCCCCTGTCGGTCCGGTGAGCTTTTTTTTGTTTTGTTGTTCGAAAAGGACCCTTAGGTGGTGGGCTATTCGGTCCTAAAATTTTAGGGCGCTACAGCCAAAGATCCCCTCCCCCCAAGGGGGGAGGGAGAGGGGACAAAAATTTTGAATTTTTGACCCCATTTCAACCCCGTATAAAAAGAAAATAAAACGGGAAATGGTTAATTTGAAAATTTACTTCTGTTAGAAATGTTTCAAGAATTCTAAAACTGTCTTTATTTTTGTTCTAGCATAAAAAATCAACGAGGAGATATGGTTTGAAATATCCATATAAATGAAACAAAAAACAATATATCAAATTTTTTTTCAAAAACTAAGGCCTGAATCAAAAAATGAATGGAAGAAATTGTGTTAATTTTCAAAGGTTACGTATTATAGCCAAATTTCCTAAGAATCAGGCTGAAAATAAAAAAATTCATAATATAAAAAAAAAAAAATTATTTTTTTATCTTTGTTTGGAAATCACAATTCACAGTGTAAATATGAAGTTACGAATGGAAATTATCGAAATAAAAATTAAAACTGCATTCAATTACATAAATTGTCCATTATATTACACTTTAACAAAAAATTTGTTATGGCTTACCCCCAAAACAAATAACTTTCAACATTCAAACCGTATCTCCTCATTGAGTTTTGATGCTAGAACAAAATCAAGGACAGTTTAAGAATTTTTGGAACATTTCTAACAAAATCAATCAGGCTTTTTTTCAAATTTGAAAAGAAAAAAAGTTATAGAACTCTAAACTCAAAAATAATTTTTTGTGATGTAATCATAAAATATCACTTATCACAAAATTTTTTTTCAAAATGTTAAAATTTTACTATTTGATTTTTTTATAAATATTCCAAGGATTCTAAAACTGTCTTTGGTCTTGTTATAGCATCAAAACTCAATGAGGAGATACGTCTTGAATCATGCATAAAAATGTACCAAAAAACTAATTTTTTGTAAAAAAAACTAAGCCCTAAATCGAAAAAGTGACACGAGTAAAAAAGGTTTACTTTCAAAAAATACATATACTGGCCAATTTTCAAACGAATCGGACGAAAAAAGTTGAAAAATTGGGACGATCTCCTTAAAAAACAAGTATTAATGAAATCCTGGAAAATCCTAATTTTATTCTGATCACTTTTTAAGTATAATATTTTTAATGCGCCGAGTGTAAGCAAAAATCGGCACCATTATGCAGGCTGCTCATTAATTGCGGCGCTGGGGAGATCAGATCCAATTCGCTGTAGTTAGTTTGTTGGTTTTTCACGGTAAACTCATCCTTTGAGGTATATCACAAAGGAAAAATACTTCTTCGGTTGAAGTAGGTAGGTGTTACAAAGAAAAGTTGTTGTTTTGTCCAGCTTGTCTTTTTTGGGGTAATGCTGAAATCATCTGCATTTTTCCTTTGAATGTGGCTTTCATGCGAGACTGTGTATCTTGATTACAAACAAATCCAACAAAACTAGTATTTGTCAGTATTTCATATTCCCTCCGGTCGGAAATTTTTACTACACAAAGAGAAAACTTTGCGTGCTTTAGTGTCTTTTAACGAACTTCGGTTTAGAGCACAGCATACGATCGTGCACAGTGTGTTGATCACAATTTTAACCTCAAAAATTTATTGGGTAAAAATTAATATAATTTTGTCTTTTTTCTTTTTCACATAACATTTAAAATTTCTAAAATTACCTGCAGGATATGGCGAAAAAAGATGATGCTATTAGAAAGTGTACATAATTAAGGCGAAAGACAAAAGATTTGACAGATTCTGAGAGAAGAGCAGTATTGCAGGCACTTCTCGAGAGATCTACAGCCACTCGACTATTTCAATTCAATCCAATCCCATCTACATCAAAAAACACCGCATAACGTTGGAGTACGTTACGTGGTGTTTTTTGATGTGGAAGGGATTTTGATGTAGAAGGGAATTAATTGAATTAGTGACAGATAGCTAATGGAATTACAGAGATCAACATTGAACAGCATTTTTCTTACTTTGCAGCTGTCCGTGGAACAGAATATTTTGTCTGACTGGCAACAATTACAGGCCCATGGACATCTGTTGAAAGTACAACTAGAAAGAAAACGAATTCTTTCAAATTCAATCCAGATTTCAGAAAAATTGTAGAATTAATTAACAAGTATTGAATAAATATATAGTGGCAAATATGTTCCTTGTATTGAAACATTATCAATTCTATGTCTTTAATTGCAATGCAGAATGAACGTCTTTTGTCACTCATCTTATTAAAAATATTATTCATTGATGTTTATGCATTATCAATTTCCTGTACCTAATAATAGAATAATGTTAATCTTTTTGTCACAATTAAGGAGTATTTTTGCAAGTATCCTCTAAAATATTTACAATTGCTTTGGTGCAAATATTCCTGACCAATTTTAACATTGAATTGGACCAACTATTGCGCACCGGAGGGAGTTGTTGCGACTTTGTTTTTTTTAATTCACTTAAATACAGGAGTCACTGCATATTATTTTAGGCCCATACTTAAAAATCCCCCAGTACTTACTATTTTAAACGTAGCAGTGAGTGCACTGAGGAATGTAAGAGTGAAAAAGTAAATGAGAGTGTTTTAACTTGGCATATACACTTTGTAAGAAGCTAACTTTTTAAAATCTTCATTGACTTCAATTGCGGCAGCATGGACCCACGTCAGATTTATGATAAGTAAAAGCCAACGTTAAAAAACAAATTAAAATATGAGAACAAATCTACATTTCTGAAACGCTTACAAATTTTTACTCCCATGTCAAAAGCCAACTTATAATAACTTCTCACATTGAATTTTAAATGGAAAATGAAAAATTCAACGAACAATTAAGAAATTATTTTATCCGGAATACATGATCCTCTTACTCGAAAAAAATTGTACAAATTATTCTCACAGAATTATCCTGAACAAATTATTATTACAACGAATTTTGATTCAACTTTCTGAGTACCCTTATATTTTAATAGTGCACGGTATTAGGACGAGGTTCTTACGTAGCCTAACTATAATGCATTTATTACCTCACACTCATATATACCTAACCTAACTATAATGCATTTATAATATATGCGCTCACACTCATAACTATAATGCATTTATTGTGCGCTCACACTCATAACTATAATGCATTCATCATGCGCTCACACTCATAACTATAATGCATTTATTGTGCGCTCACACTCATAACTATAATGCATTTATTGTGCGCTCACACTCATAACTATAATGCATTTATTGTGCGCTCACACTCATAACTATAATGCATTTATCATGCGCTCACACTCATAACTATAATGCATATATTGTTCGCTCACACTCATAACTATAATGCATTTATTGTGCGCTCACACTCATAACTATAATGCATTTATTGTGCGCTCACACTCATAACTATAATGCATTTATTGTGCGCTCACACTCATAACTATAATGCATTTATTGTGCGCTCACACTCATAACTATAATGCATTCATCATGCGCTCACACTCATAACTATAATGCATATATTGTTTGCTCACACTCATAACTATAATGCATTTATTGTGCGCTCACACTCATAACTATAATGCATTTATTGTGCGCTCACACTCATAACTATAATGCATTTATTGTGCGCTCACACTCATAACTATAATGCATTTATTGTGCGCTCACACTCATAACTATAATGCATTTATTGTGCGCTCACACTCATAACTATAATGCATTTATTGTGCGCTCACACTCATAACTATAATGCATTCATCATGCGCTCACACTCATAAATATAATGCATTTATTGTGCGCTCACACTCATAACTATAATGCATTTATTGTGCGCTCACACTCATAACTATAATGCATTTATTGTGCGCTCACACTCATAACTATAATGCATTTATTGTGCGCTCACACTCATAACTATAATGCATTTATTGTGCGCTCACACTCATAACTATAATGCATTCATCATGCGCTCACACTCATAACTATAATGCATATATTGTTCGCTCACACTCATAACTATAATGCATTTATTGTGCGCTCACACTCATAACTATAATGCATTTAATGTGCGCTCACACTCATAACTATAATGCATTTATTGTGCGCTCACACTCATAACTATAATGCATTTATTGTGCGCTCACACTCATAACTATAATGCATTTATTGTGCGCTCACACTCATAACTATAATGCATTCATCATGCGCTCACACTCATAACTATAATGCATTTATTGTGCGCTCACACTCATAACTATAATGCATTTATTGTTCGCTCACACTCATAACTATAATGCATTTATTGTGCGCTCACACTCATAACTATAATGCATTCATCATGCGCTCACACTCATAACTATAATGCATATATTGTTCGCTCACACTCGACTATAATGCATTTATTGTGCGCTCACACTCATAACTATAATGCATTTATTGTGCGCTCACACTCATAACTATAATGCATTCATCATGCGCTCACACTCATAACTATAATGCATATATTGTTCGCTCACACTCATAACTATAATGCATTTATTGTGCGCTCACACTCATAACTCTAATGCATTTATTGTGCGCTCACACTCATAACTATAATGCATTTATTGTGCGCTCACACTCATAACTATAATGCATTTATTGTGCGCTCACACTCATAACTATAATGCATTCATCATGCGCTCACACTCATAACTATAATGCATTCATCATGTGCTCACACTCATAACTATAATGCATTTATTGTGCGCTCACACTCATAACTATAATGCATTTATTGTGCGCTCACACTCATAACTATAATGCATTTATTGTGCGCTCACACTCATAACTATAATGCATTTATTGTGCGCTCACACTCATAACTATAATGCATTTATTGTGCGCTCACACTCATAACTATAATGCATTTATTGTGCGCTCACACTCATAACTATAATGCATTTATTGTGCGCTCACACTCATAACTATAATGCATTTATTGTGCGCTCACACTCATAACTATAATGCATTCATTGTGCGCTCACACTCATAACTATAATGCATTCATCATGCGCTCACACTCATAACTATAATGCATTCATCATGCGCTCACACTCATAACTATAATGCATTTATTGTGCGCTCACACTCATAACTATAATGCATTTATTGTGCGCTCACACTCATAACTATAATGCATTTATTGTGCGCTCACACTCATAACTATAATGCATTTATTGTGCGCTCACACTCATAACTATAATGCATTTATTGTGCGCTCACACTCATAACTATAATGCATTCATCATGCGCTCACACTCATAACTATAATGCATTTATTGTGCGCTCACACTCATAACTATAATGCATTCATCATGCACTCACACTCATAACTATAATGCATTTATTGTGCGCTCACACTCATAACTATAATGCATTCATCATGCGCTCACACTCATAACTATAATGCATTTATTGTGCGCTCACACTCATAACTATAATGCATTCATCATGCGCTCACACTCATAACTATAATGCATTTATTGTGCGCTCACACTCATAACTATAATGCATTCATCATGCGCTCACACTCATAACTATAATGCATTTATTGTGCGCTCACACTCATAACTATAATGCATTTATTGTGCGCTCACACTCATTTCGCACCCCATCCCCAACTTACTG
This sequence comes from Morinoia aosen, assembly GCA_030386875.1. Lineage (NCBI taxonomy): Eukaryota > Metazoa > Arthropoda > Malacostraca > Amphipoda > Talitridae > Morinoia > Morinoia aosen. Next base: position 46,284,100 of record CM059559.1, read on the forward strand.
GTTTGAGCAATTCGTCATGATGATTGACCCCACTAGTGCAATACTAAACTACAGGAATACTTGTGCAATACTTAACTCCAGGAATACATGTGCAATACTAAGCTCCGGGAATACTTGTGCAAGACTAAACTAAATATTAAGAAATTCTTGGGACCTTCCCCCGTTACCTGTGTCATTTTTTAAATATTTTGGGAACCGTTATCCACTCGATCGAGGCCTCGTCGATCTTCACCTTGAAGCAAAGAATTATTTTGATGTGTAATTTACTATGTGTGCCATATATCTATTTGCATTTCGCTGCTTTAAAGGGATAAAGTGAACTTTAAATTCACAGTCAAGTAATTCAAAAAGTTTTTTAATTAAGTCGTAACCGATTCTGATTCTTATAGCCATAGCTAAATCAAAAATTATATGAAAAATGAACATAACACTATTAAACAGAGGCTTTTTCTAGTGCGTTATTTACAAACTTATGTTATACTAACACAATAAAGCTGAAAATATTCATCCGTATTGCATCAAAGAATAACTTCTCACGGTTAACAATTTGCTAAAAAAGCAATTCTAGAGAACATTTTAGATTATACGCTGCACAAGATTGCTATCATACAGCAGGGGAATAAATTGTAACCCCTTGATCAAATAAATAGTGCAGATTATTTTTGCCGGAGTCAGATATTTACGCTCACATGTGCACGTTGATAATATCCTGGCTATATATATATATATATATATATAGCTGAGGCTAAAAGTAAAATCACAGCTTCGCCCTTAAAATTCAGTGAAAATTAATTCTATCCCGCACGTTTGAGCGTGATCTGTTCTGATATGGAACGTTTGAAGAATGGGGAACATATGTAAATCTTGCCATAGGAAAACTACGAATCCACAGACGCTTTGATACGTTGAAATCTACACAGGGAGTGTTAATTATTTATTGTTAAGTGTCTTTATTAATGCCTACCGAAATTGATTGTCGAGAATTAGAATTAGCGTCCCTGAAGTTCATACGCATACATTTAACAATAAAGTCTATTAAGTGGATTACTTTAAGGTTTTACTCATATATAGTTGCGTGCTCATTTCACATCGCTGAATTTTCGACCAACATTTTTTACAAACGTTCTTGCATAGAAGCAGCATCTTCTGAGGCATGCCTTCAAACTTATAACATACAAACAAACTTTGATGCCGTGAGTTCTTTTTAAGCCTTCGGTCCGTGGCTATCGAGGAGATCAAATGTTGAACACAACTAATCAATCGTTGAATAAACCGCATCAAAATGAGTTTCATTTCCCAAAAAATAAAACGATGAAAAAATACATGTCCAATACCTCCATGAATATGTGAGACAGCGACAAAATATCACGAAACATCATGAATTCAGTTATTATAACACTGGACAAGACTGCAGGATCAGTTACACTTTCAATTATACGTTCATCTACAGGTCAAGGTCGACACTTTTTGATAATTAAAGTTAAAGGAAATTTGATTACATTGACTAATAGCTGAACGTGCGGTGAAAATTCACTATTCACACGAGTGCTGCTGTAAATTACTAAGATATTTTATTTTTAGAATTTTTCTTTTATGCACTAATAACATTTATTAGAAAGAAAAAAAAAATTAATTTTCTGATAACTCAACTACTGAAGAACAATGCCTTGTTTTGTGAGGTAGCCCTTCACTGGAAACAGTCCGAAGCTCTTAAGTTGAGTACTCACCCTGCAGGCCGAAGGCTGGCTTGAATGCGTTCATCCACGGCGGGTACCACAGAGTGGCCAGAGACGACGGGCCCAGCGGCCCCTTCCAGTTGGGGGCCAAATGTCTCCGCTCCGCCATCAGCAAGCTGGACCAATTATTGTCGGCGTCTGAAGTGTCCGCAGCCTCAGACGCCTGGTCGTGCGCTCTTACGGGCGTAGGACGAGCAAAAGCCAGCAACGAAGAATCATTCGATGAAAACTCAGAATTTTCCCTCAAAAATAGCTCGTCAGCTTCGTCAGTGCCATCGTCAAGGTCTTCGTCGTCGTTGTTTTGATCGTCTCTGTCAGTTTCCTTGTCCATATCTTCTTCGATGCTGCCAAAAACTTCGGAACTGTCTTTGTAGCTGCTACCGAAGTCTGTCCTGATACCATCTTTGTTATCTCCACTTTCCCTCTCGTCTCTACTCACAGCACCGGGAAATTCCTTGAAATTTCCATGATTTGAATGTTCAGGTCTATCGAGCCCTAGAATTGAGCTGATGGAAAAATGAGGAGGTCTCACGCTGACAGATGGGGAAATATCTGGGTCGTCACTTCTGTAAGTCATAGGACTTAGGGAACTCATTTTGGGGGTTTCGTCATCCATTACTGGAAAATTTCAGCACAGCACGTTTTTAATCAGTTTTACAGTAACACTCGGTGAATTGATCGGTATTCTTTGCTGTTCTGCAATGGAGTTCGAGCAGCACACTCAGATTCACCGTAGATAATAGAGCCCTGCAGCCTCAGTGACGCTCCATTAGCGGCGCTCGCGTGCGAAGCCTCAACTAACCGCCCCGTAGAGAGATAACCTCATTAGCTCCAACACCTCTGGCTTGGCAAGAGAGTCTAACCGCTTTCTCTCGAGAATTCTCGGCCACAATTGCTTCAAAACAGTCCCAAGACATAGCAAAGCTGTTACCTGGAGTCCCAGATTCCAAGAGTTGTGTACTGAGGGAGGAGACAGGCCAGGGTAGGCGTGGCTAGGTCTTCGTCAGCTTGAACAGTGGTCGGAATGGCTCTCCAGAGGAGGAGCTACGACAAATTGCATGATCGCTGAACCAATGCGATCATTAAGTTTCTGGAAGGAGACGACGTTCTCCGACTCATGGAAAACTTGGCGCGAGCAATAGAGCCGCGCTCTACAAAAAGTAAGATATCGCATCAGCAAACTGAGCAATGGGAGGGCCATCTCAAAACGGCTTAAACAGCTAAGGAGCTCAGCTCACAAGCAGCTCTAGGCTTCTCACCAATGGCGACTTCGTCCGCGGATATTCTTCCGGAAACAGGTTTACACGGCCGACATTACAGCTGTAGAGATTTATGCTAGTATTCTACACAAACTCCCTTTATAGAAAGTCGCATAATGAAGCTATTGAGCGGAGTATCGTGCTCATACTGCTCCCCCAACGCTAAGATTTATGGAATTGTGTGCGATTATCGCAATTTCGTCTTGCCAAGTCCTTAAGCACTCGTCGAAATGGTACGTTTAGCACTGGGATTTTTTCACTTTGCTGAAATCAGAGAAGGGATTATTATTCATATTTAGCCTGAGGCGCCTGGAGCCACAAATCCCTATGTTGAGTGGATGCGGAACACCGATCGAGGTGAAGGTGTGCTGAGCTCTACTAGAGATAGATGTTCAGAGTGCTCATACTTGGAGTATTAAACTTTTAGTCTCGTTAGTTTCTCTTTGCTACGTTACAAAATGATTCAATAACCCCTTTTGAATGAGTAAATGAAGATTGATTAAAGAAGTAAAATAAATACGAATGATTTATTGGTAAAGTTTGGAAAAAATGAAGAATTATAAATTTATAGAACTAAAATGAATATCAATAAATAACTCTGGAGAAGTTAAGTGAAAAATCAGCTATTAATTCATGCAGATTCAACAAATGACCATTATTGACGGATGCAGCTCAAACAAAAAAAGAATGTCAGTAGAGTGCATTAAGAGAGTTTATGAAAGACTAGATTGAAATACGTTTTTCAGGCTAAAAAGAAACGAAACTGAGAAGCAGTAGGAATTAGCGAAACTTTAGATGTTTGCGTGTGCTACAACACGAAATTAAATTTAATCCCACGGCAAATACTTGAATCATAATTTGAATATTATTTTGTGTACCGTTATACACAATTCGTTAAGTCAGGCATATCCTCGAATGACTCGTTTCATACGACGCAATAATTTAATAACAATCAAATAATTTACGAACGAATAATTTAAGAACGGTCGCTGTCAAGTTTTACAAGTGTGATAAACTCGTAATTACTATGCTAATTGTGTTATTCAGTTCCAATTTCAATCCACCAATACGCCCATTACACAATTTTTACCCTAGGCGCGACGTATATGTTACAAACCACAATTGAGGCGAGAGGTATACATTCAGCTCCTCGAGCATCAAATAGTCTCATGAAGAAATCCAAAGTTCCGAACTTTAATACAGAGTTTAACTCTAAGGATAAAAGTGTTTAGCAACAACATACGTCTAGCATAATTATATACTGGCTCCTGCGGCCACGCAGATCACCTCCACCATAATTACGGGATGTAATAAAAACAACGTTGGATTGCGATATCTTTTCACCTCTCCTAATTCAAGGGAGAGATTGGGTTGCCATTCCCGATCGAAGCGTTTGAGCCCTGCAATGCTTTTATCTGCTTGGGGTCAGTGGGCTCACCTAACACAAAGCATTTTGTTCAATTAACGTGTTATAGGGCAAACCGTTGCGCTCCATGAAAACATGCTAAAACATAAATGGGCTAAAATTGAGTAACATGTTTCAATACGAGACTGCAGCACAAAATCACAGTTCTTCAAGCTAGCAATTGTTGTGAATGCCTATATAACACCGCTGTGATACAGGCTTGTTGTTTGTAATGAAGATTCAATTTTGCTAGTTGTTGTTATCGCAGCCAAGTATTTATTTTGATCGGATCGAAAAGCAGTACTCCAATTACTACTCTGTTCTTGCAAGTTTTACCCGTAATGCATTTCGTGTAACTGACAGATGGGGAATCGTTTGAACTCTCAACTTAGGTTTGTATGAGTGAATATGCTTGTTTATACATGTGTTTTAATTCCTTCGACCGTTTTTCTCGATTGTAAGACTATTATGTACAAATTGTATGATTCTCGTGTAGTTGCATGATCCAAAGTCTCTAGAATGTATTTGAGTGTTATTTATTTTCGAATGTACTTGTTAATTTATTCTCCACATGAGGCGTCAAGTTTCAGTGTTAAAATAACAAATGATTTAACAGAATAATACCCAAGAATGAACTTCTATGTCTGTGAGCAATCATAAGATTCTTGTTCTCCACTCGATGATTAGAACCAGGTTGATACTAAATAAAAACGTATGTAGTTCAATGATGCATGCCAGGGCAGCAATGCCACAATACAAGAACAAAACGCAAATACTGAGGAGCGAGCGCCTTCGATCAATGTAGGGATCGAGGAAGAAAATGTTAAGGTGCTGTGAGCATGCATACAGATATAGGCAGGTGCTACATTAGCTATAGGTGTTGAGAGAGCTGTATTAAATTAATTCAGAAACACCTGCACATGGTGTAAAATGCGTGGTTCTGATAAGGTGCGGAAGCAGCTTGCCAAGTGAAATTTGAAAGAGAATAAGGAATTGTTTTCGTTTAGAGTATAGATGAACGCCATATTGGGCACAGGAAGACAGAAATGAAGCAAGTAGCGAAGATGCAAGGAGCGATTATAAATCGAACACGTAAGGAGAGGAGACGATCGATCGAGTTAGCAAGAAAACTTAAAACACTTAAGTGTGAAGACTGAATTGACTGCGCACGTAATGATTAGAATTGTCAGAATTTTACGTGTGTAGGATACGTTAAATGAGGCAGCGATAACAAGACCTTACTAAGAATTGTGGATCAATGCAGCATGGAAAATGGAACATGATAATGCTCCACAATTAAGTTGCAGTAGACGCGTAGCAGTCAAATCACAAAATTGTGTCCTACAATGGTCAAATATGTACATATTAGATTGTAAAACATCTAACTTTTCGATTTTTCAGGCTTGAGTCTGCGTGATCACATTTATTGAAAATCGAATGAGTAAATTGGTTCATGAAAAATTTTCCGGCTGATAATTATTTTAAGAAGCATTTTACAACGCCCTCCAATTGTGGACACCGTAAGTGATAAGTTGTTATATATGTACAGCATTGCTACCACGCAGATCGACGAATTTTCTCAGGGATAGAGGTATGAAACTCTTGAAGTGGGATGTTGATAAGAGTATCAAACCTTTAATTAATGTTTTTTTAAAAACGATCATAGGCAAACAGATATGAAAAAATTTGTGTTTTGAAAGTGATTATTCTCCTTTTCAATTGGTTGTATTTCGATGATGGAGGTGGTGGCGGAGTCTTCATTTAAATTTTGATTTGTGGAATATTTTTAACAAATAGAAACCGTGTTCATGTGAATTAAAAAAGAGAGTTAAAGTAAGGTGTAATCCGAGTGGCAGCAGAGTCATTCCGAGCCGCGAAAAAATGATATTCGAAAGGATTTTAAATACCATTAACGACCGTGACAGAGGAGTACTGAAGCTTTCGAACAGTGGGACTTTCAAATTCAGTTATATCCCTAATTAAAAAGCTACTTAAAATTATTTACAAAAAAAGTTAATCTAATTTTAGAATAATTCATCTCTAGAGTGCTCGAATACTTAGAATTGCTTCTGGCTGATTTTGGGCTGCGTTAGGAGATGTAGTGGAGCAAAATCATTTTCGGTGCATCGTGTTTGTATACTCGTGAATGAGTATGAGTAGGATGTACGTCGCATTATGTCTTTTTGAATAGAATCCGGTTGCAATACTCGAAAGCAAAAATGTTTGTCGCGCAAACATCACCGGCGAGAATGTTGTCGGTAACCGCACCTCCATCACCACAATTTAAAGCTAGACAACTAACGCATTCTGCGTACAGATATAATGATCTATATATTTGAGTGGAAGTTAGCGATAATGGTCATCATAAATAACAATGTTTTATTTTTTCGAGGTAAGAGAATTGCGGATTTCCACTCATTACTATAACTATTTAAGCAAAATACCTTTTAAGGATAATACCAGTGTACAGCAAACAAAGAATGATTTAAAAGTATTATCCTAATTACTTGATCCTGTATAATGGTAATTAATAACCGATATTTCTACCCGAAATTTCGTAGAAATATTGTTATTAATTTTTTACATGATAATTGCATCAGTTTTCATTAATTTTGACAAAACCAAAGACTTTTCTAACATCGTGCGTAAAAATTACACGAAAAGAGTCGAACCATATATCGCACATATGGTTCACCTTTGCTTAGTTTCGGTAGAGCTGAAAATTTTAGAATAAGATTGTGCGCTCGATCCGCACACCTATGCACCGCGTGTGTCCCACAAAATGTCCCCTACTTTTTAATTGATTATGTCTCTACTTAAATTCACATATTTGATTTTTTTTCACAATGCAGTAAATTTTGTATCCTTTTCGAATAATTCAAGTTATTGAAAATCGGTTGAATAGGTACAGTGATCTATTTACTGAAAGAGGTAGAAAAACTTATAGTTCAAAGGAAAAGTTTTAAAAAGAACACTATATTCGGCGATCTTTTTCACTTCTCAATACAAACTGTTAAGAGTAATTTTACAGTGATATATTTTACATACCACCAAGTATGTATCACCTCCTCCGTTAATAATTATATAATTATATATATAATTCTTCGAAAACGATTTGAAGAAGTTTTTCAAGAACTGAAAGGAAACGGTGAAATAATCCGCAAAACTCTTCGTTCAATGGTGGCTATAGAAGCAATAGAGAAAAATAGAGGGTATGTCAAAGGATACGAAATTACTTTATTTATTTAAACGTTATTTAAGGTAATGATTTGCCACTTTTTTAAATATTTGTTCGTTTTTTATTGGAAATTATGAAACAATGAAGAATATCAATCTTGTTTTAGAAACTTTTCCCTTGAACAATTAATTTTTCTACCCTTTCAGTAAATCGATCATTGAAAAATGGTTATTCAACAGATTTTCAAAAATTTGAATTATTCGAAAATGAAACAAAATTTACTACATTGTGAAAAGAAAGACAATTCAAATATGTTGATTTAAAGCGGAGATATAATCAATTAAAATTTCGGGACATTTTTGTGGGATACCCGGTATAAATCATTGAATTGCAGTTCATTGAAAAAAATGCATGAACAGTTTTAAATAAAATAGTCTTGGCTACCGCCTTAGATTTTGGTGAGAGTGATCCGTAGATCTAGTGTTTCAGATTAATTATTTTCCAGATTTTCCTCCTTCATCACCTTTTTAACCAAAGAAAATGCTCCTCAAGCTGAGTACTATTCTTAGATAATTAAGGCTCATACCTTATTTTCATCACCAACTGTTTCGGCAAAAAAGGCCAGCCAACAGGAGTAGATTTTCAGTTTCAAATTGCTAGAAAAACAATACAAACATTCAGATGTACCCTAAAAAAGTGCGAGAAGCTTGATCTTGCTCTTGCGATAATGATGAACACTGTTAGTATGATGACCACTAAATATTTACAAAATCCAATAATGGTGCAGCCATTAAACACAAAACCAGCGTGTAATTCATGTGTGAATAGCCTTTAAATGCTGCAGAAAAATGTTTATACCAAAGGTAAATGAGCGAACGGATGTTTCAAGAACTAGAAAAGCCTTCTGTGATAAATGATAGAAAAACATGACAGTAAAACAATATCAAATTCATGGACAAAAAGTGACTTCAAGAATACACAAATTTTATTAGAAATAAACACGAGTGTTTTTTGAATTTTTCAAACCTAAAATTAACCCCTCAAATATGGAACTCGCGCAAAAATAATCTACTAGCGCTGATAACTAAACATGTCCTATATTCATACATGCAATCAACTACATTAATAATTGGAAAAAATTCAAATATTTAATACAAGTAAAGATACAGGTTGCCAGCACCCAAATCATCTTGCAGTAAAATTTTTGTAAAAGGACAGATTTTTGTCCAGCATTATGACCCATCCTTGTGGAAGCCTTGTACAGAAATTGTCTTTCAACTTACATGCGTACCTAGTTCGCAACAATTGAACGAATAAAGTGGTTATGAAAAGATCGCTCCGTGCGCTGGAAACTGATCCAGCTCGACAATCGAATGGTTCAGGCTCTCAGTTCCCTTCGCGCGAAGTTCGGCCGCAAACACAAAAGCTGGCTTCCATAAACAGAGCGTATGTGAGTGTGTGATGGAGGACCATTATTGTGAATCACAAGTTGCTGCCAACAACAGAGACAGCGGTCTGAAGTAACGTGCGCTCTGACTAATTACAGCAAAGATCATAAAAGTTAAAGTAAAGCATGTGAGGGCGTAATGCAGTGCTGAGTGGCGTAGGTACGGTGCCGTTGCAAGTGGGGTCTTTATAACGCCAACTCTACTGACATCGAACAGGGCTGTGTCTTCTTTTCAGTCCTTAGCAATTTGAGCTACATTTATGAAACATTAAGGCATGATCTGAAAATGTTTGAGCTTTAATGCCTGCCACAATACAAAACGTGGAAATGTTTGTAAAAAAGTTCTGTCCTTGTATAAAATGTACTGACGGCTTAGGAAACATAATATTTATTTTAGAAATTTTTGAAATAAAAGGCAAGTACTAAATGCATTTTCGTCACAATTCACCATATGATCAATACTCTTGAAATTTTTTTCAGTAAACCAAATCTGCATGAAATTTTTATTTCTTTATTTCAACCTTTTTAAAGAACTCCGCATTCCTAGAATATCTACGACGTTAGTCATACTATACAAAACATTAATTTTACCAATTTCATTATTATTTTAAAACTATCGTAAGTTTCTCAATGATGTATTCATGACAAAACTAACCGTGTGGTAGCACAGTAGTAAATTATAGCAGCTACGACTTTCTAATGGCACTGCTCGCCCTAAGCAATTTTTGTTAGAATTCAAAGTTTCAGATTCACCTCCACACGACAATGTAATCTCAAAAGGCTGTGCAGACTTTTCTGTAAGGCCTAATGACGTGCTCAGCTACGCGAATTTCTTTTGTTCTAGTGGCACCATCTCCATATGGCGGCCTGCTCTATATCTTGTGGTCTAGTGGCACCATCTCCATATGGCGGCCTGCTCTATATCTTGTGGTCTAGTGGCACCATCTCCATATGGCGGCCTGCTCTATATCTTGTGGTCTAGTGGCATCATCTCCATATGGCGGCCTGCTCTATATCTTGTGGTCTAGTGGCACCATCTCCATATGGCGGCCTGCTCTATATCTTGTGGTCTAGTGGCACCATCTCCATATGGCGGCCTGCTCTATATCTTGTGGTCTAGTGGCACCATCTCCATATGGCGGCCTGCTCTATATCTTGTGGTCTAGTGGCACCATCTCCATATGGCGGCCTGCTCTATATCTTGTGGTCTAGTGGCACCATCTCCATATGGCGGCCTGCTCTATATCTTGTGGTCTAGTAGCATCATCTCCATATGGCGGCCTGCTCTATATCTTGTGGTCTAGTGGCACCATCTCCATATGGCGGCCTGCTCTATATCTTGTGGTCTAGTAGCATCATCTCCATATGGCGGCCTGCTCTATATCTTGTGCTCTAGTGGCACCATCTCCATGTGGCGGCCTGCCCTATATCTTGTGGTCTAGTGGCACCATCTCCATGTGGCGGCCTGCCCTATATCTTGTGCTCTAGTGGCACCACCTCCATGTGGCGGCCTGCCCTATATCTTGTCGTGCGCAGACCAAAGTAGGCAAATGCAGACGGCGGTCAACAATGGATTCTGATCATTAATGATTTGAACCTGCCATCGAAGTCAATATATTAGTTTAGTTTACCATCTCACTGAACTGATCTTGATTTGGCTTTGTAAAATGACTACTCACTACATTATTTCGGAAGTTAAGTTTCTATGTATTGTGGACCGTTGCCTTACCTACCTCTGATAATTTTCTAAATTTAATGGTATTGACGCCTAGTAAGCCGAGATTACTTTCAGAAAAGTGTGTATCTGCTGAATACGTTCGCTGAAGTCAGAAGATGTCCGTTTGGGCTAAGTAATGACATTTCTTAAACACAAGCGCGAATGCCATACTCGATTCTATAGTTATCAGCAATCCCTCTAATTAAGGCAACACGTCGACTAGAAGATTCAATGTCAAGATTGTACTTCTGGATTTCGAGCACTTGTCAGTTAGTAAAAGCTTAAGAAATGAATATTATTGCCCAATTGTTTAGCTTTCTTCAACGCCTGCAGTACCAAAATATAGGTGCTGTATTAATGCAACATCTAAGCAACAGCATTGTAGCTGGACTGGGTAATGAATTCGTTCATTTATGATTTTAAAATTGAAGGTAGGAGAACAAGATGAATGGCTTCACAATGTGTTAAATATTTCCATTCAGGTGAGCTAGGCCATACAACATTTAGTCTCAGTGACCCTGGACGGACAAATATTTTTATAAGCTTTGATGCCCAGGGTCAGAATACTATGAGATTAAGTATGTTTCTTTCGATTTTTAAGATACCAATTAACGTGAAGCAGACATACGGGGGCTGCACCTGCACTACATTCTCCCTAACAAAAGTATGAAATATAAGTAACACGCCTCAAGCTCAATAATAAACATTCGACGACTGTCAATTCCTACCTAAATTAAAAATCTGTCAATGTTGCGAAAAGAAAATGTTTCTAGATCTGCACGGTATTGTATCGCATTGCGATACGTCGAGATGCATTTCATTTCATTGCATTGCGTTTTATCGCCTAACATTGTATGGTACTGTAATTGTATTGCATTGTTATAATATGGTGTTTTTCCCCTAGATTACGAATGGTGCATTTTGATTAATGAAAAGTACATATTTTTAGCAATAGTATTTCAGATGTAATATTCATTTCATCGCAACGTAGGGCGCCAGCCTTAGCGTTTTTTCAAACTTCGTTAGCATGTAGAAGCGCTTTACAAATTAGTTTTCCTACCCAAGCTTCAACACTGCATGAGCCTACAGAGTGCTTTCATGGCAATAGCTATACTTATGATTAAATTAGGTTGGAGCACTCTTGCCAGTTTTAAAATAAAATGATAGCAAAGATAGCTGATTTAAAAATCATTTTAACGCGTGAACGTTTCGGCTTCAAGCTTAAGCCATTATCAACACCTGTAAAAGATAATTGAAATACAGAAAATACGATATTGCTAAAAGATAAAAAGGATACAACATAAAACAGTATTAAAAAAAGGAAGAAAGGGATTATAATTTTGTAGGTATATTTAGTAACTTAGTCAGGGTTACTGTATTTTTGTTTATATGTGAAAAACATTTAATTGCAACTTTAACGGAAGGAAATGACGTTAAGGTATGAAGTTTTTATTTTACCCTTCAATGGTAGGCAAAATTTTCTGCGTAAAAATACAATTTTTTTCGTTGTGTGACTTACGCATCTTACCAATAATAATACCCTTGGTGTATTCATTTATTTTCTTGTTGTCCGCTTCTTCTGTCTCTCTGTTACTCTCATAAGAATGCTTAATGACCGTATCTGTGATACGAGTTTCACCAGTGCACAAGGTTACAAGGATATTTTTATCGTATGTTTTATTCGGGTGGATATATTTGTTTGTCATCCACATCTGGAAAATTCATTCAAGAAATGTACTGAATCCTATCATTTTTGACGTGCCGTGCACACTATGTGGTATATAAGACAATAACACTTCAAGTCTCAAAACTCAAAAGAAGGTATGAAGCCCTCGGTTCCCAGCTTCCGTGTTATTAAAAAGTGCTTCATGTTTCAGTCTTTTATGGACTGAAAATTAAGCAATACAGGAGTAGAATTCAAGGAAAAAATTATTTGTAGACAGAAATTTATTTGAAATTACTACAGAAGTATGTTTTAAATTTTCAGTCCTTATGCATGCGCCTGCCGATTTAGTTTGGGTTGCAAAATCATGTTTTCTTTAGATATGTGTACTGAGCGAGGGAATCATTTCTAATTTCGAAAAAAATCCCTTAAAATATAATATATGAGTTGAAAATTCAACTTAAATAATCACTAAATGAATGAATTTCCAAAAAGAAAAATATTTCAGGTTGATCGAAAAAAGTGTTTTAAGTGCTGCGAGAACTATGTTGTTTGAACTTAGAGAAAATCGATAACAAATTACGATAAATATCGTTGAAATTTCTTAGGTACTAACTAATTTCATAAATGTCATTATTAGCCATAGTTTTTGGTATTTATCCCAACATACAGGCTAACTATTTGAATTCCTTCAAAATTGTATCAGCGGCCGAAATTTGAAGCATTGGCCATCGTGGCTCAGGAGTACCCTCAAACCACATAGGATTAATAGCAACTCCTGAGTACTCAAACATCAATGTCATAGCTTATACGTTAAGTTTGGAAGCAAATTATAGCATACAATGAGATGAAGTATTATGAACGTTTTAAGGCACTGACTTCATTTAAAAATAATACGCAACAAAGATTTTACCATAGATTTTTACTTAAAAAACCTTTTTAAAGAACCGTAAAATTAATTCATCAGATTCGTATTAGAATGCGAACGATACAAGAAAAAAAAAATGAATCATTTTCGATTCAGAGTAAATGTATCGTTAGGAAGTTACGAAAAGCAGCCCTTGCTCGCACTTAATCTACTTTACGCTCTTCTTGTGTTTTCAGTGCAGGACAGCCTTATCTGTGACTATAAACATCTTCCTCCGCATAAATGTTGTTCCTAGCTTAGAACGCACACAGTCTCAGAAATTAACTTCCGTTGACTCGTGGGAATGCAACATTACTATTTGAAAAATTTTTGTCCGCTGAAATTAGAAGACATTCGCTCAACTAGAAACAGTCCGTCCATATCGCTTCTTGAACAGGATGGTCGGTGTAGGGCAGGAAGTGGAAGGAAACTTGTATCTCTGAACTCTACTGTACAACTCATGAATCATTTTGTTCTTACATATCTAGGAAATTTCATCTTCGAGGACCCGAACGCGTATGGTATACTGTTTTGTCTCCAAGGATAGACTTGCATTTTACAAAATGAATTAACGCAATTTTAAACAAACTTGAGATGTTGGAGTTACTTGAAAGGCATTAATAGGAAATAAAACTTCAACGTGAAATTAAGGTTTACATTTTGTCATCTATGCGTGAGCTCCTAATTTCCGTACACATAATGGATTCAAACAAATAAATAGCGAACGGGGTATGTGCATGAGATAATTTTCAGAACTCTTTCTCCTGAAGTTAAGTGATGAGTTGCTGTCAGTTATCTATGTACTTCTAGAGCCGAGTTGGAGGGACACAAGGCTCGACTATAAAGCCTACAGAAATCAACTATGTATGACACAGCGCCATGTAACGACAAAGTTGTTCCGCATAATTATAGATGGTTTCGGCTCATGGTAAGTATTTTTCATTTACGTTAATCTAAGTAGTATCCAGTTGTGGATAATTGCTATCATTTTATATCAAAGACGCTCATCGATCTATGCCAATCGGTTAACATAGTTCTATATAATATAAATAGGGTAATTTGTTAGCCTTTCGATGACGTGTTAAGCAAGAAGAAATAAGTTTTATGATTCATCTGTGCAGGACTTGCAATTTCCTCATTGAAATGCCTGAACTTGTAGAAATTACAGTTCTGAATGTTTCGCATTTCTATTGAGCAAATATTTCTTTGAAATTGATTACTCCTTTCAAGTTTCAACGTAGATGAAGCATCACATTGATGACTCGGATAAAATTTAAATTACTTACAATTTCAGCGCCACATAATCTGGCCCACGCAGGCTCCAGAAGAGGTGGAGTCCCTCACTGAACATCGCAGCCGCGTCCCGCATTCGAGATCAGCGGACCGTGTTCCAGCCCCTCACTTGCGGCATCATGTCGATGTTTGTTGCCGACCTGCTCCTGCGATTAATGCAGCAACTGTTGGAGGAGTCACACGCAACTGGTCAGTTCGCTTTGAAACCGCAAGCATTTTTTTGCGGTTTTTCAATGTGATGTTCACGGAAAAGATCTGGGAGTAATTCTTTCAAATTGTATTATTTTCATTGTTTCTTTTTAAAATTTTCGAGAATTATAATTCAAAGATAAACACAGTGTTAAAACAACGGCATATAAAGCCCAAAAGATGTTCGGACTTCACTCGTGTGAATATTGCAATGAAGAATGCTGCAAATGAAATTTGCTCTCCATTAACTAGTATTTGCTCACTTAATGTCATTGACGGTGTCTTGACTTGAAGAGTTGCTCAAAATCCGTTATTTCAAAAACGAGAAATTATTTTACAGATGTGAGAGAGGAGCAAATGGTCTTAATAGACTGAAATCTTTTAGCAGAAATGCTCCAAAATTCTTCAGGAACGACGTGAAGGACAACCTATGTTTTTTTCATGGTCATTCTCATTGCATTTCAGATAGTACAATTCGGCAGCCTTTTTACCCCGGTTTTAAGACTTCGACGTTTATGATCCTTTTGACACCAGAAAACGAAACTTGTGAGGAATTTCATAGTAAAAATGGCAATTACAAATTAGCGTACTATAAAAATTAAAAAAATGATCAAGTCCCATCAAAATATGCATAGGCCTAATTTTTAAATTGTATAGGGATTTAAAGTTAAGGCCTTTAATGCTCTGATTTAGGAATGTGAGAAAACTATTTTTCACAACACTTGTACATTTAAAACAGAGTTTTTCCACCCCCGACCATACGCAACCAAAGTTGATCCTTAATTAGGCAGCCCGCCCACTGACGCGATGCGATGGGTGCGACGCCTCGCGAAATCGCACGGTTCATTTGCAGCACCGTAGGAATAGCTGTGTGTTGCCTAGCTTACCGCCCACTGAGGCGATGCGACTCCTGCCTTCACTCCAGGCCTTCCACGCTCGTCAATCTTTGTACCCTAGGCTGGCATGTATTTTACCATAGAATGCTCCTTGATTACCCTAGAATGTATAAATGAGGGCAATATAGTAATTACCGTAGAGTCTTTAATAATGCTATTAGGTTTACCCTTGATTACGTCACATTGACAGCTTTTTAAAAGCTTCTGGGGATTCATTAATTAATATATGAATGATTTGAACACCTTTATAAAGAAAGTGTATATAAAATAACGTCTTTCCATTAAAATTCCAAAAGATATATCCAAATGCGGATCGATAAACAACTCAAACACACAAGCACTGTGGTCGACAAAATTGAAATCCAGGCTTGTGTAACTAGTGTTCACTACAGATAAATAATAACTACTGGAGAAACCTAACACAAAATTTTGGATGAAAAATGCCGACCTTTATAATATTTTTTCCACTAGCTGTTCGAGTCTTTTGACCAATCCAAAACGAGAAATGAATGAAATCTACGTGCGTTGTTGGGTAGAGCCTTAGATCAATCAGTTTAAATTAAAAAAAGCTTAACTTAATACAAATATTTTGTAACCTCCTGGAATCTAGACTACTCACATAAATAATATGATATTCTCTGAATACATAGCACAAAACTACAATTTACATCCTAATAATATTTTTACGGATGTACCTATTTACGAAATTATTGATATTTGCAATAATTCTCTGTTTTCTGATCCGTTCTCTTCAATCATGGGCTTATAAAATTATTTTAGATCTCTTTTAGAGCTATGCGTGCAAAATTCCATTGTTATTTCCAATGGACGTATAAATAAACAGATTGAGGGGCTAGGGATGGGTCTCCCATTAGGACCTACCTTTGCCAACATTTTCATGTGCTACAATAAACAGAAATGGTTAGACCGGCGTCCGACTTCATTCAAACCGGCTTCTATAGGCGCTACATTGACGATGCTTTCATGCTTTTAAAAAACAAATTTGATACCCACTCTTTCCTTCAGTGTTTCAATTCTAGACATTCCAATGTAAAATTCACTTTGGACCTAGAGATAAAACAATTAATTGAATTATCTTGATATCAATGTCCCCCGATCTGGTAATAAATTCATAACCTCTGTCTACAGGAAACTAACATTCTCCGGGGTAAGTTTAGGTTAAGCTTTTGTTGCAAGCGATTTAAACAGAAAAGCTTTCAAGCCTAATAACTCGCGTCATAACTGTCATTCATAAAAAATTATTTTTTTGCAGCATTATTTTACAACCAGCGGTTTATTCAGCTTTTTTTCGTTCAGTTAACAACTTCCTGAATGGTAAGTTCACTCCGAAATCTTATGTTCAAGCTCTGAACTATAGTTACTGCGTTTCACCATATTTTGGACATCAATCGGTAAAGTTGAAAAAAGATCTTTTAAAGCTTTTAACTGAATTTTTTCCGGATGCTTCCTTTTGTATTATTTCAGTTACAAACGTACTTTTGGATCATTTTTTTAGATTTAATTCCGACCACCCTCGTCTATAATTGTAGTTTTGCGCATTGTGTATCGTAGTATGTGAAATCCACTCACCGAGCACTTTACGTCAGGGTTGCTGAACAGAAAGTCGAAGTCATCGTACAGGTCGCTTGCTTACTTCTCCTACTCATTCTAGTATAAGACTACATTGTAGTATTGGTTCCTGTGAACAAATTATTGACATTAGTAGATTTAAAATATTAGATACTTGGGCCGCCAACTTAAACTCACGTTTTTTAGAGTCATTATTCACTTATAAACGCAAACCTTCTCTCGACGAAATGCAAAGAGCATACCCTATGAAAAAATTTAACCTATAAATTCGTTTTTTTTTGTGCTTGCATTCTGCGATTCTGTAATCTCGACTGTACGGACATGTCCTTAATTTTGTTTGCAGACGTTTTCTTCTATATTTATTTTATTGTATATCTGTTTCGCAAATAAGATTTTCCATAATAAAAACGTTATCACGTCTTCTGCATGTTATGCATCTACGGTATCGGCATTGCTGAAGATTTAGCCCACGTGGCATTACATTTCACATTATTAATAGCCTTCACTAGATAGTATCATTTGGGAAATTAGATCCAGTGAAGCCAGATTCTTTAAGGTATCACACTGAATGCATCAAACGAAGCGCGGATTCATTCATTCAACTGGTTCTTTGTGAAGTTTTGTTCAAATTCATTAGGCCAAAGAAACGTTCAACGAAAGCATTTGAAAGTGGGAGGGACAAAAACGCTGAAATTATAATTTTAAGATTTGGATAACTTGGTAGCCCACTGGTATCTTTACTGCTAAACTGTTTCCAAGTAATGTACGGCTGATATTTCTGGTATCAATTGTTCATCCAAGTAACGTTTTCGCCACTCTTCCTCAAGACCTTTCATATCGACTAACTTTTCATTTGAAGAATTTCGTTTAAAATATATGATACAGATTTTGAAGATACAGATTATATGATGCAGATTTATATGATACAAGCAACATTGCTTGTTTGGCAATGTTGCAGCAGTACGCAGATTTAGCCAACGTACGAGGTCATGTACAGAATTCTCGACGGAAAACTTTTTTTGAATTTGTGAAACTCTTTCAACCAAGAAGCATCTCCAATTAATAAAACAAACTTTGTCTTCTGAAATCATGCCAGTTACTGTATATCTGACATCGTTTCAGTTGCTGTCATCCCAATGTATATATCACCTACTGCCACAAAAGCTCAGTGAATATTGGATGGGATGGATTCAGGCAAGAAATGGTCGCATTTTTCACAAGAGCTTCACGCATAAAATCTGAACAAAAGCTCATAATTGGGCTATAGATTTTTGATCTGAGATTGATAATATTTGGAGAGTCAGACTGAAACAACGTTAATTTCCCAAACTTGAAATCTAAGAACTTCAAATAATCACAGGTTAGCTTGTTGTGTAAAGCATTGGCTATCGTTTACCTGAGTTCGATTGCTAAACAACTCAACAAAATAAGTACAAGTGCATCTCACTGCTCCAGCGATCGTCGCACACAGCTTGCAAAGAAACTGCTCGTCGCACATTGCGAAACGAACAGCAACTTGTTCAGTACTGGTGTGGAGCAAGTTAACTTGTGCTAAATTGACTATTCAAATGTTTAAAAGTTTCATTTTGCGTTAATGTCTTCTGCTCAATTAATTCTTGTTTGGGGAACTCAACTGTAGTTATTGACAATCTTCTGTTTTTTCATGATTTTTATAATATAGATTTGAAATACAGATATTACCCTAAATTTGGTATTTTTCCCCTACCCTAAACTGTACCCTAGGAGGGGTCTGATTACCCTAAACTAGGGTAATTACCCTAAGAGTGGAAGCACTGCTTCACTCCTCCTCATTTGTCTGTCGCTCTAAAATGCTGCATGTCGTATTTTTTGTGCGACGAGGCGATGGTCACTAGCTTCTGTGCTGGTTGTCATAACGTCATTTTGGTTTTGTATGGATGAACATAACGATAATTAATAGGGAATTATTTATGAGAATACAAGAAATTTTTCTTTTTAAATTGAGGCATGCTTGGGCAACAGCGTGAGGTAGACAATGTATATAGCTGCTTTTCTCATATATTAGCGATAATTGGTATAATTAGTACCATAGCGCAAAAAAAAAATTCCTAAAAGTTTCAAAACCCACAAATAACTAAAATAGACATTAAATAGTCATACTAAATACCAATTGAACTGAGTAAGATTTTTCTATGCATTGCTGCGGGACATGAAACCCAAAAATATGGCGCTGTTTAGCATCCATACCGCTTGCAGCTAGCACTGACCACCGACTTCGAGGTTTGAGTTTGTCTGGCAGTTGGATATCACGTACGAGCCTAATTTTTCTGTGATGGCCTCCCAACCGGAAATGGATACAAGTGAAAAATTGATATGCCTAGTACAGGTACGACAGGCGCTGTATGATTCAAGTGATATGCTGTACAATGGCAGAAACTGCCAGGGTATGTTTCGCAAATGGGCTTTACAGAGCAGAGCATTACGGTCACTAGAATTTGCATACATACAATTTACAGCCACGCAGTTGAGCGCTGCAAAGCAGGGCTCGAGTTGTTGCCCGATGCAAAATATTTATTGGGTTCTCATGCGATTCGAGTTGCTTCAATGGGCATTACTGATGCAACGCGTCGCATGCGACTTGATGAGCTCTGTTTTCGTGCGACGTTTCATCTATCGCATCGCCTCAGTGGGCGAGCAGCAAGTTAATGTTATTGGGCCCTCATTTCGAGCATCACTCTCGTTCTTTACAGTTCTGATACTAGTGTATGACAATCTAAAGTTATTTTCATGGACCTTATTCATAAATTTTATCACATTGCAATAGTTCAAACTTTGTCCCAGTTACCCCCTCAATTTTAATCATTTCCACTGGTGTAAAATTAGGCCCTTCGGATGCTTGCCTCGTATGAACAACGCTTTGAGGTTCAAAATTGGAAGCATTCGTGAGCGATCTTCCAGACTATTGTTCCGTATCGCCACACATCAGCGAGTCTCTCCGAGCGTATAAAGCATCGCACAATATTCTCGTGCGTGCAATATGAAATCAATCAAACATCTGAGAAAGATTCGCTCGTGGTTTCAAAGCATTCATTGTCTATTTTATTCGCATTTGATTGTCGGCAAAACATGGATCTAGAAAAGCCTTCCGAATTCGAAATCGAATTTTTGAAAGAATTTGTTATCTTTTCATGATTTGATTTTGTCACACCCCTGATTTATCGGACACAAAGCTCTGTTTTCTGACAGGAAACTACTACGGCAAAATTTATTATCTGCACCCAAGGCAGTGAATGCTGTTCTGAATTCTAACTAGAATATTTGGTGATTTCGGTTCTAACTAAAGTTCCGAGTTTAAATTGAAGCAGACAAAGTTGAATTTTAATTCCTTGCTGCAAACCCATCCCTTCCTTCATGCTGAGTACAAACAAATTTTGTTGAAATTGTCATACAGCTTCCAACCGTGGATGCCGTTCTTAATAGTGCTAATACCGTTCCTCTCTCGCAATTATCACCCGCATCTGATCATCAAACTTCAAACTTTGTTGCCTGATTAATAAACTGAATAGGGCTATAAATGTTATGTTAACAAATTTCATTTTGTTTTCTAACTTTTCAGCCCTACGAAATAGCCCAATTTCTTGACGTGTAAGCTGGTTCAGGAATGCTCCTAGCATTTTTGTACCAAAACACAGAAATTCATTAAAATCTATATTTCTGTCTACTTATAAAATGCAACGTTTCGACGTCTCTCACATCATCCTCAGGCTGGAAAAAATACAGAATAATTTTCAGTCACATTGGAAAAACGCAAAAACTAAAACTTGAGTAATATAGACTAGATATGTAGCTCACAAAAAATTGACAATTACAAAATTGACGAGCGGGTCTTTAAAAATATTGTCAAAACCTTTGTTAAGCCAATAAATCCAGAAACTTCAATTTGAGTTTGCGTGTATTATGAGAATCGTAAAATCAGTGACCAATTTGTAAAAAACAATTTGTCTGCATCTGGGGTCAACGATCTGGACAAGGCCGGTGTGATTTATCAATTTAAATGTAACCGAAGAGAATGTAAGTCTCTTGATAAACGTTACACTGGCATGACCAAAATGACCCTGAAGCAAAGATTAACCGCTCATAAATATCAAGGTTCCATCTTAAATCATTTCCGTGTTGACCATAGCTGCAAACCATCCATGCAATGAAGATCTGTTCCCTAACACCAAAATTCTATATAATGTTATTAAAAAAGATCATATTCATATAATTGAAGCATTATACATTCATGAACTTAAACCTTCCCTTAATGAAAACACTATCGATTTTTTCGCTCTTAAACTGTTTAGCAGAACTTCAGCTTGTTAGGTGCGACGAAGCTACTCGACCATTTTGCTCTTGTCACTCGTGTGGTGAATGAACATCGAGGTTTTTGTACAATATATCTAGTCATGCCTACTATTTCTGTGATAAAAATTGATCCTTTGTCTAGTCGCATTCATTTTTTGGGATCCACATACCTAGTCTATATTACTTAAGTTTTAGTTTTTGCGTTTTTCCAATGTGACTGAAAATTATTCTGTATTTTCTCCAGCCTGAGGATGATGTGAGATACGTCGAAACGTTGCATTTTGTAAGACAGAAATAAAGATTTTAATAAATTTCTGTGTTTTAGTACAAAAATGCTAGGAGCGTTCCTGAACCAGCTTACACGTCAAGAAATTTCATTTAGATGATGCCAAAGCAATTGCACGCTGCTGCTATTTCCTCGCTTTCTTAATGTAAAACGGTGAAAATAAACCGCGCGTAGATATAATTTTTTACCAATTTTGATCTTTGCTGAGTTTGTTAAACGGTGCTCAAGTGTTGAAATACCTTTTGAAGCAGCATCAAAAATTAATATCCTCCTCGGGTTGTATTTACACGAAACAAGAAACAAATCAAATGGAAGTGATAATTTTTTTTTGTCTGAAATGACATCACTGCACGTGTTGCTGTTTACTAATGCACTCTGAAGTTCACCTCTAGCAAGTAACTTTAAATTCCTGATTCGGTGATACACTTATTGCGCCACAATGAAGTTTTTTGCATCGACATTATTAGTAATTTAGGAGTAAATTGTTTTTGCCGCCACCACTCGATTTTGCAGAATGTCATGGGGAAAAAGTGAGTGTTTTGGTTGACGTTTTACAATAACAATGAATGACATTATGAATGACACGCAGATTTCCAAAGCCGTTTCGTGCCATAAAAAACATAACATCATAGAACACGAAGTTTTTTTAAGTAAATAGCCAGCATAAAGAACGGCTCAAAGTTCATTTGAATTTGAGATATACTGGAAGTGTTTGTTTCAAGAATTCCTGTATTTTATTATCCCTATACTAAATAGATTACTTTCTGTAACATGGAGATTTGACAACAACAACATGCACAACCCAAACTAGAAAACAACTATCAAACTTCCGCAGTCTTCAGCTACATGCAGAGGCTATGGGTAGCACTCACTTTTGGAATAAACATAGCATTCCAGTAGCGCCCCAATCAACAATTTTCTTAGAAGGTGTTTACTAAATCGCTTCTGGTAGTTTCATTTTAATTCAGGTTATTTATTGAAGTTGTTTTGCAATTCTATCAATTTAAAATTGGTCATCGGAAGGCGTCAGAAACGGTGCAAAATAAGAGTGTAGAACAAGTTCAGGAGGATAATGAATTATTTTTCTCACAGCGTGCTGTGTGTCTGTTACGGACCACAATAAGCGTGCCTCAAGAGCGTGAATTCATCTGTTGTCGGCTGCAGCTTGTATGCTTAAAATGATGGTATAGGGATAGTTTTACAGGGGGCCTCGCAGACACCAAGTTCTCTCTCAGTTTTTGATAGCTCCATTTTATAACTGCACGCTATCTATATAAATGTAAAGTATTTTCCGGTTCTTAACCTGAAGAGGCAGGATTGAAACGCTACATCATCGAATGGAAGGGTTGTGCTTATTTGCATTCTCTTCCAATAGTCTTCACCGCTTTTTACATTACTGGAGGAACTGCTTACTGTGGTAAAGTACTACCAACATACGGGACTGAATCAGGAATCATTTTTAACGCTTAACTATTGCACCGCAGAAAAGGCAAAAAATAAAAAAATAAATCAAGTTTTCAGCAATTATAACTGAAAAATCATAAGCGTTCTTTTAGATGACGTGTTGTTCATCAACTTTTTTTACAGAGAATTATGGTTCTCGAATTGTTGCATTCAATTGCAACAGAATTGATCCGAGTAAAGAGAATGAGTATGATTATGTCGAAAAGGAGAAAGAGAGAAAATTCAACGGCACTTCGTTCGAAAAATATTTTTCTAAAAATCGGCGTGTTTATTATATCAAATCTCACCGCAAGTTGGTCACAAGCAATCACTTTGATTTTTCGCTGATTAGCAATTTTTGAAACAATAATTGAAACAGCATCGTATTTGAGCTCACTATTCCATCCATTCACGATATTCCCTCCCAACCTTGGTATTGACTCTCTTTACTTAGTGCAATGCTGTTCGAGCGATTTAATATCGCCAAAAAATACGGCTAATACGATGCTGCAGCAATTCGAAAACATTTCATCTTATAGAAAAGCAAACATTTTATGAGCAAAATGCTACCGTATGCAAATTGCCAAATGGTAATGCAAACATTTTGCATGCAGTTGGGTTTCAGTTTTCTTGTGGAATAAACTGTATAAATCACTTTTTTGTTGGGCTGAATTCGTTATGTTTATTTGTGCTATTGTTATCACTACGGGAAAGCCCACATAAGGTGCGGTTACTTATAAAACGCGCTGTAGTCAGGCAGTCACAATCAAAGAGTCACCGCCGAGTCTGCGGCGTGTGCCCGTTGCACAACGATGCTGGGGCGCTGCCCTACCCGCTGATAGCTATAGTTTATTGTATTACCGAACCTGTCAACAATAAATGGACATCGAGAGCTGCGTGTCACTACAACCCCCTTCTTACGTGAAAGTCATAGACGCAATCTCTAGAACCAATTCTGATTGGAAACCCTAGGACCTCAGGGTTGATATTTATAGTGACGAGACTCGATACCTCGAAGCGAAGACAGACATTTTTTTCTTTTTTTTCAGTATGGAATTTCAGCGCCTGTATTCACTGTTGAAAGACAGGGAAAATATGTACTAATGCAATTCAATGATTGAATTTCTAGGAAAAAAACAGATATAAACGCTTTTTACAAGTATTTTAAGCGTGTTGAATGTAGTCCAAAGTTCTAGACGAAAATCCAAATTAAAATTTTGAAATTCTCAAATTTTCTCATGCACTTTCATATGCATGCATTAAAAATATTTGACAGAAAAATTTGAAGCTTATTGAACTATTCTTATACTTCTGGAAAGAACCTGTAGAACGCTTTTTCTACATGTGAAATGTTCAATATGTCTGAAAAGGGACTGCATTTCTCTCACGACGCATTAGCCGCAGGATTAAAAAACCTTAAAAACATTTTATCTTACGGAAAATTTACTTGTATGAGCCTCGAAGACTTGCAACATCTCTGGTTGGGAGTGCAGCACAATGACTAGTTTATAAAAAGAACAACACTGTTACAAGAGATTCATTTCGTTCAATGAATGAGCGGGTAATAATTTTTACTTTCGTAGGCGATAAAAACAAGAAAAGGATTTGTTGCATCAGGTTTCACCGTTAATTTATCGTTCGAGTTTCCCCGAATAAAAAGCTTGAGGAGAACCTCCTCGAAATCTGAGAGAATGTCGCCATCGATTTTGAAACTCGTTAAGAAGACAAATGATGTTGCGTGTTATCAATAACCAATGTACGCCGCTACAGCTAAATTTCTTAACATGTCTTGCTAGCGCTGATGGAGGAGGGTGACAAATACATTTCCAACATCGGCTCGATTTTGCTCAGGGTCCGAATAATATGTACGTGCCGAGGTGTCCTCCTACAGACGGGAATGAATCGCAACTCCACAACGAAATAATGAAATTTATTGGAGATTTTCTGCAATCTTAGCCATGAGGGGAGAAATATGTTTGGCGTAGTAATGAAATACTGAAGCCTTCAAAAATAATTTCACGAACGTTATGTAAGTAGGGAGCATGTCTACAGTTTGAAGAAAATCTATTATATATATATTATATGATAAAGCGTAATGTAATACAATTGTGCGATAGATTCTTCGATTTACTCAAATATTTTGTGTTTCTTTCTTTTGATCGAAACAAGTTTGATATGGAAAGGCAAAAACTGTCTCGTATAGCAGGAGGTGCAAAACCAATATAGAGATTTGATTATGCCTATAGTCAATGCTTCTGCGCAGATATCGAGGTAGCATGAAGCACTCAAACATAACAATCTAACGATCAAAAAACAAGATGTTTAAACTGCTGCTCTTTCTGCAAATAGAATAGTGCCAGAAAAAAGTCGCACTCTGTAAATCTAACTATTCTATAAATCTTGCATTATTTTATTCCAGACTTTTAAGTTTTGGTAAAATTGTTTACGTTAACATTCTATAAATAATGAAAACCTGTTTTGCGCGCAAATAGAACTAGATATTTTTATTTACATTAGAGGAATGCAGACCCTAAGGAGGGATAGCATTTGATGAAGAACCTGGGCCATCATTGAGTTTCATTAAAGAAGAAAATTAACTCGGGGTATTTGCACAGTAATCTGAATAAATATCAGAATGAAACAGAACAAATAGCATGCTTGAAGCAAGATGGCAACCCGGCTTATCTCGAGGAAGTGGAGGAAAGGTTATCATTTTGGATGCTAGAGACAGAAGTTCTCTGAAGAGATTGGAGGAGAAAAATCGGCGCTTATCAACACAAATGATATCTAGTAAGTTTTGTAAAACTCCAGGAATAATTTTTCACTAGACTGTGCTTTGAAAGTTGAAGAAAATGGATAAAATCAAATGCACATCCACCAGGAAGTCATAAATGTCAGCAACATATCGAAAAAACTTTGTTATTAGCTTGAGAACACCGAAATTGGACTGTTGAGGATTGAAAGAATCAACTGTAGTCCGATGAGTCTAAATTCACCCTCATTCCAAACGATAGGTGCGTCTGGGTATTGCGGCTGCCAAATGAAGTATGGATTCATCTTGCTTCATTCCCAGTTGTTCAGGAATCGACGAGTATTATATATGGGGGTGTATTAGCTAAGATGAGCATGGTTCTGCCATTCTTAAATATGACAAAATGAACTCCCGAGAGTATTTGCAAGTACTTTCTGATCTAGTTCATTTTTCCATGAAGTTTTATCTGCCTGAAAACGGGATCTTTCAGAGCGGCAATGTTCGCCCACACAAGGCTAGGAATGTTCAAAATTGGTTTATAGCAAATGAGATAACATTTGAGCACATGAAATAAATGCCACAATTTCCTGATTTGCACACTATTGAAAATGTATATGCGATCACCTTGAGAGACACCAGCGCGACTCATCGCCCTTTCCTTCAACATTGACTGAGTTACGGGCACTGATTACTTCAATTAGGGCCAAAAATATACAGTTAGCGACGAAAATATTCGTACACCCCTCGTCTTTCAAAACTTTCTAGAACTACTCAAAAACTAATGTTGCCACAGGTATAAGATTTTCACAGGGTGTAAGGCACATATCAGTGACAACAATACGAAGTTTCTAGAACAAATATTATTTTTGAAAAATTTAACAAGCTGAACTTCAGAAACACGATAAGAAAAAATTATTCATACAGTGAGTAGTATTACACTTTATTGAGGTGAATCTGTTATTTGAGTACATTTTTAATAATCAATAGCGTGACCTATCAGCTTCATAATATATATATAAAAGCCTTTTACTATAGTTTTTGACAAGATTTTCCGTAGTTTCAGATGAAATATTGTTCCATTCCTCAATGGCGATGCGTTTCAATTCCTGAAGATTCTTCGGAGCTCTCTTGTTGATGTTGACTTTTAATTCCTGCCACAAATTTTCAATGGGATTGAGATCAGGACTCATCGAAGGCCATGGCAGCACATTTGTCTTATTTCTTTGGAGCCAGCTAGCTGTAGACTTGGCCGTGTGCTTTGGGTCATTGTCTTGTTGAAATACCCACCGCCTTCCGAGTCCCAAACTATTAGATGATACCTTCAGGTTTTCGTCCAAAATAGAAATATAATCATCACAGTTCATCTTCCCTTCAATTGCAACCAACTTTCCAGTACCCGATGCAACAAATCAACCCCAAAACATCAGTGATCCACCTCCGCACGCGTGTTTAACTGTTGGCACAGTGTTCTTCGGCAGGAAAGCTTCGCCATTCTTCCTTTCAATTGAACCTTGAATTTTCAATGAATGCAGAACATAGCTCTGATGTGGTATATACTGTACCTATGGTCAAAAGGTATTTTTACCGTGTGGTTAAGAATGCAATTACTTATTCATATAGTATTTGACGTATAAAGCATTTATCCGCCTGATATTTTATGGTGTAATAGATTAAGTCCC
Organism: Morinoia aosen; assembly: GCA_030386875.1. Lineage (NCBI taxonomy): Eukaryota > Metazoa > Arthropoda > Malacostraca > Amphipoda > Talitridae > Morinoia > Morinoia aosen. The sequence continues at coordinate 46,311,866 of CM059559.1, forward strand.
TTCAGCCAATATGCCGGTATAATTAAATATTTGTGTGAATTATAAAGCATTGAATATGTGTTCAAAGCTTTATTTCTCCTGACGGTTGACAAAGTTCCAGCCTCTCACATACGCCAGTGAGGCGTTGATGCTACGTTGAGTGGCAGGAGAGCTGCGCGAAGACGAAAAGTTCATTTCTTTTTTACGCTGAACTGTGTAGGTAGCTTTATGCATTTACAGTTTGGACAGTTTCCATTCGACAGCTTGGACAACTGATGGAAGTATAAAACGAAAAATTTTTCTTAGCTTGAGTCATTTCAAATCCACAAATCAGGCAACTATTTTATTCTGAATGGAGATATAAGTAAAACCATGCAGAACATATTATAGCTGCTATTTCAGTTTTTGTGTGAAGTTTCATTCTTTTATGCACAGGAACAGGAAGCTAAAACAAATGTTGAGTTAATGAGCAACAACTTTAACTCATCGGTACATTTTCTACGATCTTTTTTTATCATGAAACATTAAGCTGATCGTGTCTTTCGAGGCAGAAAGTTTATTGGACATTTTGAAAATCTTTCATTTTATTTAATTTTAATTTTTTGTCTCATTGATTACATTTGATTCAAATTTAATTTCAACGCTGTCTTCACTAAGAAATTCAGAATGCTATTATTGACTGGAGAATGTGGTTGCAGGATGAACATTCGACGACTAAATTAGTCGATTTGTAATTTCTTCCATTACTATCTACTAGTCCACCCTCCTTTATTTGAAATAAGAAAGAAGGCGAAATGAAATAAAGGCCGTGAGAAATAATAAAATTCAATCTCTCGAGAATTGATGAAGCCAAATGCACACAGCCCATCAAAAATGTATAATAATGTTTGACAAATCACATGAAAAATGTTCCTATTTCCTAAGCATTCACGCGATATTCATTCCTAGTCGAATCTGATGGATTAATACACTGGGAATTGTGGAGTTGATGAAGCTTGTATCACAGATCCACTCATCACACCCTGCAGGCTGGCTTCGGATATAGATTGTGTAACTCTTTGGATTAAGTTTGCTTATTTTAACTACTACTGTTAACGTGAAACATTGTTTTGGAAACAGACATCGGTTTTCGACAGTGAAGAATAGGAAAACCTGCTTTATTTTAAATGTCAGAAATTCAGGTCGTTCTGACGTGCGCTGCCAAAAGTATTCCAAGGAATCACGGCTGCTGCTACATAGCACGGGATAGAGAGTAATGTTGAGATTTCCTTTTTTTATTTAATAGGATTTAACTACATTCAATTCTGCCTGAAAGTACATTTCTTTGCATATCACGGGATATGACTTGTCTATCAGGACTGCTACACCACGCATGGGTATGGGTCAATGAGAACATTTCTGCTACTAATATTTGTTACTCCTATTTTGTTACTAATATTTCTGTTACCAACATATTCTGTTAAGCCTTGAAGAGCAACCCTTCATCAACGATTGCGAAAAGCTATAATAGAAAATTTTGTTTTAATATTTCAGTTTCTTTTGGATGAATTTAATTCGATGATTTCTGCTCTATGTTTTAAATTGGACACCCTATATGTTCAGCGTTCAATAACAATGAATATTAGTATCCTCACTAATGTCCACAATTTTTGCAGGAGTATTGTGTATATTTCATTACAGACTGACTACAAAGAATCAAGTCTGACGTGGCTCACTTTCTCAAGCTTTGCCATCCTTTCTGAACGGCAGCGTCTGCTGAGCAGAGTTTAGTGTCTCAAAAGGTCCACGAAGTGAGAGCTGTTAGTAATGCGGAGAAGGATAAATAGTTGAATTCGTTGAGAAGTAACATTTTCAATATGTTTTTTTAATGCTACAGTCAACTCTCGATAATAAAATTTGAAAAAAGTGATAACATATTGAGTTTGCACAACCTGGCGCAAGCCGATCTACACAAATCCCTGTAATTTTTTTGCTGAAAAGTCAAAATTACTCAATTATTCAGTTTATAATGAAGCAATGCTGAGTTTAATGTTTATTTTTTATTTTTTCCGATACACCGAGCAGCACTGCATGTGCAATTGACAAGTGAGATGACATAATTGCGATCGGATAAAATTTCAGCACAATGAAGTTTCCTAACTGGAATTGCGACTCGGATGCCGTACGCGTGACGCGTGTCGTCACTAGCACGTCTCACAGTTCAACTCGTCACCGCACGTGCACCGCAGCGCGTCACCGCACGTGCACCGCAGCGCGTCACCGCACGTGCACCGCAGCGCGTCACCGCACGTGCACCGCAGCGCTACGAGCGCACTCAGGCGATCGCATCGCCCAGGTGAGGCGGCGTGGGTTCTACAGCAGCTTGACCAGTTAGTGAGCGCCAGAAATGAAGTTGATGAGCGTTCTCTTCTCGCTACCGTGAAAAAAGTTTTGTTAAGTGCCTCCTGGCCATTTACTCGGTCGCCTCCGACTGCACTAAAACCCAGCAACGCGTTCACGCTCTCTTTTAGACCGGGTCTCTCTTAGCGCATCCTCCAGCTGGAACCGCGACACCGGCGCATGCCACCTCTAAGGGCCTCGACCCATTCTGGCCCGTACGCCAGGGCGGCCCAGGGCCCCAACTCAAGCCGACCTGGGGCTCGCCCTGCGTTGCTTGAGGCGCGCCCAAAAGACTAGAGCCGGAGACGAGGTTTCTTTACTCTTCCAAAACTCATTGCGAGCCAGCCATAAATCATCTGTTTGTACGAGACAAGGTCGATCTGAAACCACCCTCTTTTTCCCAACAGCTTGTAATCATTATCGGAGCTTGTTGGAGTTGCCTATAAGGGTTATATTTCTCGTATCTTGCGGGAGACTTTGAGCCTTGCGTAAGAGAGGGCTGATGAGGGTATTACTGAGTGGCCTGCACAAAACTTAATGGTTCCTGGATCGCTGCTCCGAACTTGCGCGCGATTTTCAACTTTTTACTCACCTACCAAATATACTTTGGTGAATTTTTCTTACTTTTCTTGAATTGCGTGCGTTAATCTAACATGATTTCATCAGTGTGCCAGTAAATATAAGAGTGAACATTCCTAAGGAGGTAAACATTTACATTTTCAAAAAGAACTTATTACAATTATGCGCCGAGAGCCATACCATTTGGATGTGTTTTTTGAACGATATGCGTTGTTGTATGGTAGTGACTAATCTGGACGCATGTCGTCCTGAAAAGAGGGGTCACTTTATAACCTCCGTCCACTCGTTGCGCTTCTCGTACATTGCGTATGATAAATAATATAATTTCAATAATTGTTATCATTTTCAGACATCACAATTTAAATTACCCCAGGCCATTCTCTGATCAGCTCAGATTAAGCTTGCGCAGGAGAGAGTAAATAAGCCTTCAGTTTAAGCTTTGCCTTTGGTTTGTTGCGCACGTGTCGACACTGAATGCATTCTACTTGCAGGAGCCTCACGGCGCGTCGTGTGAGCGCCGGCCTGCAGTCACGACGCTGCGAGCAGCGGCGGCCTGCAGCGCACGTAGCGCTAGCGAAGTAGAGACATGTCTCGTTTGAAACATCAGTGAGTCATTCACTCGTAGCTTAAGCGACGCAACCTCAACACTTTTCATCCTGATTTTCTTGTCGTGTGATTTATAAATCTTGATTTACATTTGACAGTTGACTAGTTTCTTCTCTACTTGTTTTCAGAGTTGATTATGACCCAGTGGTCAAACCGTTCAAAAATATTTTTATTCATTGACTCACTTCAATAACACTATGATCTCATTAGAAACGTGTTTCACAAAACTTTTATTTGTAATCCTAAAATCTGTCACGTATTGGGAGGCGTGCGCTATAGTTTAGTAGGTTTTGATACGTAGGAGCTGACTTTTCATGATTAGAGTATAAAACAGCTGTTTTGCATAACTCTCTGTTCGGAGTATCCCACGTGAGGGCCTTAATATCATTGACCAATTAAAGGCATGAAGACTGATTTTAACTTTTAGAAATGTCAAATACTAGAATTAATAGGAACGGGAGCAGGTATCTCAACCTGAAAAAACTCACCGGACAAAAATAATAAGTAGAAAATTGTTTATGACCTCCAAAATAGAAGTGAGTTGCTTTCTATGTCGGGCCATAATTTCATTAGGTTATAAATTTATTTTTTATTTTAGACAGAAGTTAACTCAAATGATCTTGCAGTCTCAGTGAATTGAATGGGCGTTGTAAGCCCGGTGATGTACTTCCTTTTATATCCCCGTAGAAGTAAAGTGAAAGCCAGGGATGGACAGCTTAGTTAAATCTGGAGCTCCATTTCCGTGGACTTTTGAGCGTTCTTCATTGTTCTGAGCAAATATTGTACTGGAAAAGTATGACGCGCAATGCTATTTTAGCGACGAAATTGACAAATTAAATTTTGTGCAAGCATTGTGATCGCCGTTGTCTCCGGTAAAGGTTTCTGAAAAAATTTCCAACGGGAGGCTATTCACAAAGAGCGAATTAAAATAATACTCTTCAGTCTTCACTTTTCCATCGTTTTTAAAATCTGATTCAAAATTTCGAAAATTAATTCTCTTTAGGCAACAATTAAGTAACAAAAAAATAGTTTAATTTGCATTATTTTTTAGGGTATCTCATTGGGTGGAGTTGGACGAACACATCTGTTCCAATTTTATAATTTGCCGTCAAAGATGGCTGCATAATTTACACACCCTAATGTCACTAGGGTTTGAATGTATTCACGCAGGAAATATTTTGTTTTATATTAATTGTGAAGATCAGAATACGCAATATTGCGCTACGACCAGCAAGTTTTTTGCAAACTAATTTCCGAAAAAACGTATTTGAATCAGTTAATTAAGTTGATTTTCTTGTAACAGCATTACTGTCAGATTCCTTATATGCTTCTATCGGCTTCTGATTTACTTTTGACCTTAATGATGTTCTCTGGCGTTGTGTCCGTGCGAATGCAACGAAGCAAAAACAGTAAAATTCATTCGGAGCAAAGTAGTTGAATCGTGTAGCTGTGCTAGGTGGACAGAAAATGTAGGATTATAACTATAATAATTTTCATACATCTATATACGTATTCATTTTTAATAATTTATTTGTTGTACAAGTGTTAAATTTAAATTGAAGTGCTAAAAATAAAAATTAAAAGTATATAAATGCCAAAGGGCGATTAAATGTAGTAGAATACGTGTTTTAGTATTCCTAGATACAGTGTTTATACGTACTGACGACATTCTTCATTGCTCTTGCACAGCTCAGTTTCTAAGCGACTACGCCTCGGGCGCACTGAAGTGGATGTCATCGCGTTAACAGGTCGTCACGTACAGTTGACACGGCGGTGCGTGTGCCCCAACCCTGTGTGAACAAATTTTGTTCACCAGTAGCGTCAGGAGGACCTGGCGCTAAGCTGGGTAGCACCTCAGAACCAGGCGAGCTCTGAGAATAAAGAATATAACACCAAATCACAAGATTTATCCCCAAAAAATAATCGAATCCTGATCCACTTCAGAAACTTGTGAGGTTAAGAATAAGAAACAAAATGCTAAATCATTAACTTCATCATCAAGATTAGTTGAATCCTGATTCATTTCAAAAACTTGTGAAGGATTAGGAAATTTCAAGTATAAAATAATCGAGATTTACAAAGGTATACTGAATTCGGGCACTTATAAGGCAGGCTGTAAAAATTGCCTTGATGAACCTTGTACTGTGCACGAAAAAAAAGGGAATGTAAACAATGCTTAAGAATCGTGACGTTCTTAGCCAATTTCACTGTTGTTACAATTTTTATTGCTCTTTAAACTGCATGAATAAATATTATATTACTCACTTGAACTTTAGTCCAAACGAATGAATTCGATTCAAGCATTAATCAATAATTGCACCTAATGGTCTTTTCAGGCCGTTATCAATTTCAATTCCCATAAAACCTACCCATAAATTTATTTCCCCATAAAACTTACATAAACATAAATTCGATTAAAAAATTGTTTACAAATATTTCTTCTGTAAATGCGTACACAGCAATAATATGTAGGTGCACATGAATGACGCCACTCGGATTTCATCTTCTTTTTCTAGTGAAAAATCTTGCCTTAGTGAGAGAGCGTTGAATTCTTCCAAACCTGGCTAGGCACATGAGTCATGAGATGAGCTGAAAGGATCTCATCAAAGCTGCAGAATTGAGCACTTATCTTGAACAGCACAAAGTTATCACCGCTTGAATTTAGAAGAAATCTAAAATTCTTATTCAAAGCGAGTGCAGTTCGAACTCTTGCGCGTGCAGTTTTAACACTGAAAACTGAAAAATTTTAACACCATCAATAATTATTGTTGGACAGCAAGATTCAAGCGAAGTCCACAACTGCCCACGGCCATTATTTCCATGAGAGGAGGCAATATGTCCGCCGCCTACCCGTGTTGCCACTATATGGAGCCCTTTCGTGTCGACACACTGTTTTACTGATTCAATTGTGCTTAGCGGGTCATGTGCGGAAACTAGTGGAGCCACAAATGAATTGCGTTACCCCCGACCAACTCGAAATTTCTTTTCTTTTTGAACATCACTTTTGCAATTGCTTTGATACCAATCCTTACATTTCCAGCTCAAGTCGAGCAATTTTTTCTTCATGACCTCGCTAAGCAAGGGCTTCTCAAGCCCACATTTTTTGGGTCTCCTGTATCTGATGCTTGATTATCATTACGACGCCGTGTATGAAGGGCAACAGTTTTTCATGGATTTGATAGCTGTCTTAGCAGAATCTGATAACACCTTTAATACTAGGTTTCTGACAGTGCATACAGAAGTTTTCTGGGGGGAATCAGAGCCCACCTTTTTTTTCTGATATGCACGGGAGGATAAGGTTTGTAAGTGATCAAACTCGTCATTTGCTCGTCTCCTGACAATGCGCATTCCTGATATTCCTTGTTCCAGTAGAATGGGATTCAAGGTATTTTTTTGTGGAAAATTTCGTACGATCTATTCTAATTTGCAAAAGGCAAGTTCATGGATGTTAAATTAGCTAGAAACTGAAAACAGGGCAGCGGGGTGCTGAAGAACAGCGTAAAGGAAATAACTTCTCACCGAGCCCAACGTAATGTGTTGGGCTAGTGTTGGTAGCTAGTACCTCGATCTAGGAGATGCACCATACTACGTCATCACCAGCTCTAACAATTTGTCTATGGAGTGAATGCGAGTAAAATCTACTCTTGAAATCGAATGCATACAACTTTTATACACAGCATCCATAGATTTTTGGCGTCCATCAAATGTGACCGCTTCTTAGGGGCGTAGAATAGGCCATGGTTTTGGTTAGTTAAACTACGGTTCTGACGCCCCCAAGAGGACTGTTAGGTTACCTCAGCTATAAGTAGGTTTTCGGGAGTCCTATCTTCAATGCTTACTCTCTTTTTTCATCTTTCGTGCTTTCTTCGTTATCAGTTCTTAATATTTTCTTATGCTGACCTCCCAACTAATGGTGTTGTGATTGTAATTGGTATCCTGGGATTGGTATCGGGGATTGGTATCCTGTTGAGGAACACACCTTGTGCTTAGATCACCGTTTTATTCAGTCCATACTTAACGGTTATTCTCTCTGATCTCTTGAGCTTGCCTTCGTTGTGGCTAATGAGTCTCAAACTACCCAATACAACGATAATGATAATTAATGGCTAGTAAATAATATAATATTATTTTATAGCTCTTTAATATTAATATTATCAAAATATTAATATTAAAGAGCTATTAATTAGTGAGCTTCCATTTTAATTTTATAAGTTCGAAGAAAATTTTGGTTTCTGCAAACAAAGCTCTCAATGCTGAACTACTTGGGAATATGAGACATACAGAGCTAGCGCTGTAAGAGTGTTGTTATTTTTGGAGAAATATTTTACAGGCATTTCCAATAAATGTTACACTGCTCAACATAGTTCTTAGAGGTTACGGACGACAGAAGCGTCTGCGTGCATTGTAAAGTCTTGTTAATTTACTCGTCAATCTATGACTTATAAGCTTTTTAGTCTTAGAAAAATAGTTTTGTGAATTTCTAATTAAAAATTTTTAAATCACAATTAATTTGTGGCACAAGTTTCATCACATTCGAATTCCTACATTTACATCATAAATTGCTAACACTACGCAGATGTTGATAGACGAAAGGATTATTGAAGTTTTGCATTAATTGCACCACAAAAAATCAAGACGAATCAAGTTGCGCACCATGTATCGCGTTTGAATTTCCTGCTTTCATTATCAAAATACTTTTTAAACAAATAGGGAAAAAATGAGGGGGAAAAAATGACCGACTCATGAATTACGTTATCTAACTTTCACTAGTATATTTATTCAGATTTTACCTTTATAGTATGGTTTGCAAACATGAGGGTAGTTTCGGCATCTCTGTAGATTTATACATTGTGACTACTGCGTCACTGGTCGCCTGCAGGTGCCGCCTAGCTGCCTCCAGCCTCTGCACTGGGAACGATTTGCTCACGGTCATCGATGCGCACTAGGCAAATAATTTTTGATAAAATTTAAAGGCAATGACATTATGTAGCTAAATAAGTTAGTAGAAAACCCTTACTGAGCAAACCAAAACCAAATAAAATAAGAGGTCGTCCATCGAATAAATGCAAAATTCAAATGAGCGGGCCCAGTGATGCTTATAACATCTCCGCAATGTTTGATTATTCAATGAGAAATTTTCAATTGTAGTAAACATTTTAATTCATTGGCATTGCATTACTCAGCCTGAGGTCAACGTGTAGAGTGAGAGGTGACTCAGTACGCGTCTGAACGAGATCTCCATTGGATGTGGTTTGCCAGTGTGATGCTTATAGATTTCGCCTTGAGGAAGCCAAGTAATGAATACTACGTGTGCGCAAATTTGGATTTAAATCGGGAAGTCTGGTCCTATTATCAGAAATCGATCTTAAAAGGGAAAAATGTGAGCCAACTGCTTATATCATTTGTTAGATGTGTTAAAAGAATAATCACGATGAAACCTAGAAAGCTCAGGAGATATGTATGTTCCCATTTTTACAATGAAAACCAATAATTTACACTTTATTAACGAGGATTCATATTGATACCTACATGTGCTAATAGCATGTATGTATTAAATGAAATCTTATTAAACAATTAGTTCGCCGGTACGGCGTCCGTAGATGAGGTTTGGATTTTCCATTGGCGAGATGGAAATAGTGTTCATTCAACAACAGATTTTACCCAAGTCAGAAATTTTTCCGGCATGGAAAAATTTTAACAAAGCGTTAAATCTTAGGTACTGGAGTCCTTCCACAGTTCTGGGAGAAGCTAAATTCTTGAGGATTTTTTCCCTCCCGCGACGTAGATTTATTTCGACGCTGCTATAATCCCCGTTCACAAAAAATCTAACTAATGAATAATGACAATTTTAGTTTCGATATCATGCAGTGTTATGGCCGGCTAATTTTTCTGAAAGAACTCATGTGAGACTAAATGAAAAAATTTTTTGATCCATAAATGTGATAGAAAACACAACTCAAAATCATATGTACGAAGTACCCAACAACTGAGCTGGTTCAGGAGTTTGCGTATCTTCAAGCGAATAACTGCATCGGTGAAAGCATTCGACGCTTCCGGATGAACATTTGAACTTTAAACTTAAGTTATACTGGAACTCGTACAAAATATTTCAAAAAGCTCGGTGATAAATTAAAAAAATTGTGATTGTTTTGAGTATCAATATAGATTTATAGTTCCACCTAGCTTACCTGTTCATTATTTCACAATGGTTTATTTGACGTAAAAATAATTTCAATATCTTATTTCTACGGAAAAAAGCTAGTTCTTCATGATGACTGCAGCTATTTTATTTCAAATAAAAAATTACAGTTAATTTTGCTTCAGTAGGTAATACGTTTGATAAATACTAAGAATCTGTCAATTCCTAATTTATTTTATTCGTTATCAAAAATTATTTCTCGGGAAGATTAATGAAGGAAGACTATGTATTCGTAACTGGTCAGCTTTTGTCAGTCAGCGGCCTAATTTTATGCCCGTGCCGTTCACCGCTCTCTCGCCTAAGCCAGTTGGTGTTTGGCTATTGACAAACAGAGTGTCAATTGAGTGTCAAATTTTTGGAAAGACAAAACGACAAAATTTATTGTGAAGATCCGTCACTTAAAATAAAAATATCTTTCTGTAGAAAGTTATTTTCAAATTATGAGTCTGTTCAAAACTGATAACATAACTGAATCTCAACACTCAACAAAAACTGTTTTTCTATGAAATAAAAACGTCTCTATTGAGAAAAATATTTCCGTAGCCAGGCTACGGGGAAAATGTGGAAATAAAATATTTTCTTAATCGAACTTTTATATTCTTAACGGTTAAAATTTTACAGTTTTGTTCTGGCAGCCGTGATGCGGGATACTGAGTGGCTGAAGCCCTCTTTGGAAAAAGCGTGTCTACCAAAAAATCTTGTCTAGGCGAGAGTGAGGTCGGTGTTATGAAAAATGGTTGTACTCTTAGGATATGGATGGGAAGAGGCAATGAAGAAGAGCTGTGACAAAAGACAGACTGCGAGTGGCTGGTGGCAATATCACCAAAAAGGGGAGGCTTCGGGCTCGAATAACCGATAAAGGAGAGGCACATGCGCGCCTAAACGGCCACCCTCTCACTCCCACCGGGAGCCAATCTGCACTTCGGCATTACAGGGCGATCAAACTCTTTACAGAGAATTTCAGTGCATTCCGCTCGCTCATAACTGCCATGCTGAAAACAACGATACTGTTAGCGTCCATGACATGCTTGCAGTCATTCAATAAAGTAGAAATGTTGGGATCGACGTGGTGGCGGTCGCAGTAAAGGGGCCTGTCCGTGGGAGTGCCGCCATATGGCTCTAACAAACCTTGATTGCCTGCTTCCATACCACACTACGAGACTCCTTAATTTTCGCTCACAGCACCGCAAAACTTCGTTCAAAAGAGCCTCGGGTCCAGAGAATAGTTTTACATACTCATCCTCGTGGAACGAAGCCGAAATACGAAAACGGCGGAAGAATTTTGAGTTACTGAGAGGACCACTTCAGGTGGTTAGGTCCACGATGTTGCAACGGAAGGGGATGCGTTAAATGCACTTTGTGAGAAGCGGTTTCTCGATTCAAATCATACGCGCGGAAAGGAAGCAAGTGCCAATCATGAGAAACATCTTGTATCTCAGAGTAAGAAGATCCAGTCGCTGCTCAAGATGCGATTCTTACAGACGAGACCAGATTGTGGCGTGTGAAGCGTCTCTCAAGCAAGACTCTCACGTTTGCACCACAAGCTCATTCCTCACCTTTTGCTGGGGCGAAATGCGATCCATTAACAAGCAAATAGCTCTTTTCTGAGCACACAATAGAAGCGTGCTGAGAACACTCTCGACGCATGTTGTCGCTGCCTAAGTGCGCTTTGAGTGCTCGTGATATGTTATTCGACTCAGGACACACATCTCCATGACGCGCGAGCAAATGAGACAAGTAATATATATGTAAGTACGTCAATACATCTGTCTCCAATTACTAGGTCCGCATAAGTTAAAATGCTTTCGATTTGAGACTATTTATACAGAAAATGTGATTCAATTCCAAAATAAGTTCCCTGTTGTAAGCATGTTGAGAAACAATGAATCAAAAATACAAATCTTGTTTGTTTCCAAAATATTCTGCATCAGATAAACTCTTGATAAAACCGAATCTAAGCTCCTGAATATTTTTTCTGTGAAATATCAGAAGACTACTGAAATTTTTTTCTAATTTGTTGAACGATTTTTTCTTGATTCTACTCAAGTTCCAACTTTAAAAATTGAAATTTAATTTAACTTCAACCACATGCTATAACACTGCCGCGAAGCTTGCCTTGACGTCTCGCGACGGTTGTAATGCACTCAGCGCATGAGTGCGGTAGGTCTGCACGAATTGCGGCACCTCAGTGAGGGGATGTCTAGAGTGGGGCGTTTTTTTCGGGTATAGGATTCGTATTAGGCTATTTTGGCACCTAATACACAGATTTGTGTTAAAAATACAACTTATCAATAGTTTGAAGATACCTGTTCACAGATGATGTTAAAAATTGTGAATGACAAAAATTTACGGTTTCATTGAAGACAGATTGTAGAGAGAGATTGCAGTTACTTACATTTATCCAGCGCAGGTGAGCAACGCGTACAAATTTAATTTTCGATTAACTATTATTATTTGTCAGTAATAGGAAACGTTTTAATATAAACTCTTCGTATGTTTAACTTTGCCACTTAACAAAATCGGGCAATACATAAAATGGAAAATGCAGTGATTTTTTAAAGAATCATTATTACCGGGAGAGAGCTAAACCTAAAATGTTTTTGTTGTGCTTAGACTGTAGCTTGATTTTCTGAAATTTCTGTCAGAAAATTGAAACTAGCTCATTTTTGCGTTTCCTAACTCTATTTCATTTATTTTTTCCTCATTATTTATTTCAACTACATTGAGCAATGGAGTTGTCAGTTTTGATGTAGCAGGATGAAATGTTTCATTTTTTTGTCATAAAACTATGAAAACCACGTCGATAACATTCGCTAAACGCTCTACGAACAGTAAGCACTGAATTTTTAATTAAAAATTGCTCAAAATTTTAGTAAATAAATTTAGTCCTTATGCTCACTGTTTCAAAAAGAGATCTATTGCTACCCCAACCGCCGCACGTTTCTGTCTCCCAAAATGTAAATAGATAAAGAAAAAAAGCGCAATGTAAGCTTAAGATTCATAAACACGTCATCTCACTCATCGTGTGATGAACAAGCCCTGAAATTTATTTTGCTTGTATGTTTGTTCATTTGTATAGGATGTGCGCGTTGTGCTCTGATCGTCCATACATTATTTTCAGCTCACCTTTTCTCACTGCCTGAAAATAATTTAGGACGAGATTTCAGCCTTTTTCTCAATAATATCTGATGTCTTTCCTTCTTTCATTTTAACTTATAGCGAAGAACCTAAAAGGCATTCTCCAATAGTATTTAAAGTATTTATTATCTTTCATTCATCTTGCCTTGTAGGAAATGTACAAGAGAAAATAGTTTGACTATTTCTCTCAATAACATAATTAGCTCCTGACACAGCTATTGCACACCTCGTATAGTTTGCTTATCAATTAAGGACCGACCTTTATACTACGAAGTTTTTAAAAAACAATACATTGTACTACATTTCATGTATCAATTTTCTTGAAAATAAACGGTTTTCTTTCTTTCTCCATTATTATATCATTAAATGGAGCATGATTAAAACGATCAGAATAAAAAATGGACGTTTCGACCTCAAGGGTCATCTTCAGCAACTGAAACAGTGAAGAAGCATATGTTGAGCAATTGATAAAATATACAGCTCTATTACAATATTGATTACATAATTTTTAGATGGAAGCAAGATTGAGCTTCATTTAAGATCACTTTTTCTTTGATAATAAGAAGGAATTCTACGCTTGGGGGTCAGTTCGTTAAGAGGTAGTTACAGTTATCTCGAAGTCATTTAAACGAACTTTTTATATCATCGTTCGACGTTGAAAACCCATTTCCTATTATTCGGTAACACTAGACCATTGAACTATGTTAGGAATATCTTTTTGCTCATACAGAGACTGTTATTGATTTAACTTGATCATTGCTCAAAACTCGTAGCAGTTTTCAATTTTGAATTATTTTTTAATATTTGAAAGTATTTTTATACCAACTACTGTTTATATTATAAATAGGTTTTCCTTTGAAACCAACCTTTGCTAATATATTCATGTCCTTTCATTAACATAAATGATTAGAACAATGCCCCATTGACTACAAGCCCGTATTTCATAGACGCATCATCGACGACACTTTCATATTATTGTGCGATAGCTCTCACTGTAGCCTGTTCTTGAATTATTAGAATACCAACACTCGAATATGAGGTTCTCCTGGAAATTGAAAGAGATGATGGCATCCCGTTCTTAGAATCTGTGATTTACTCACCTTAACGCCAAGTTGCGGAGCTCAGTCTTTCGTAAGCGGTTAAAGGTTAGGTTAACATCGGCATCTTTGGGATGCTTTATTTCCAATCAAGCCTGATACATATGATCTTAGCATTGGTTTTTCAAATGTCTTATAACTAACCCTATATATAGGACACCATGACGGTTCCCCCGTAAAGCCGGTACCCATTTCCGACACCCTGGGTTGAGTGGGGTATTGTGCTTGAGCTTTCCCTTATACCCAACGGGGAAAATCTCCGCGCCAGCGCCGGGATACGAACCCGCAACTCCAACATACGAGCCCGATCCCTTAACCACCGTACCACGGAGAGCACCGACATTTACTGGGTCGGGCACGATTTTTATAGCTGATGTTGCATTTGCTTTAAAATGAATAGCATCTAAATTAACTTTGTTGGCTAGAGCCAATAATTCATGCTCTGCATTTCATGGTTTATGCAAAGAAATGGAATTTTTGTAGTTCTTCTTTCAAAATAATGGCTTTCCTTTATGACTTTTTGATTCTTCGATCAAAAAATTTTTAAACTTTAAATTTGATAGACTTCAACGTATTACGAATGCTCGACTTTTTGTTTTCATGACCGAATTTTGACCACCGATCTGGACAACTACAGAAAGACATGCTGTGCTATTGCTCTCATAAAATTTACGCATTTTAATTTTCGGCTCACGCTAGTCAACAATTTCAAAATTAACTTTCTTTTCAATCATAAAGCAATCTTCTCGTTAATTTTGAGAACAATGATTAATTATTGAGAACAAATATTGTTGCGCACATTATGTGTCTGTGTACATTGGGTCCTCGAAGAGGGTCCTTCTTATCCGTGGGGCAGTGCATGCTAGAAGTAGCTTCCGTTTCCGTAAGAGTCTCCACCTTGTATCTCCTTCCATTTCGCTGCGCACTTTTAATGAAGCACAAAAGCGCGACCTTCCTGTTCGCTGGGATGACTCAGATAATTGCAACTACCTCTAGTGAAACTGACCTGCGTATTTTGGAATTCCTTTTGACTATCACAGAAATGAAACTCAATGGAACTTAGAGTTTTAAATGAAACTCAATCCTGCTTCCGTCTTCAAATTGTGTAATCGGTATTGTGATTGATTGACTCATTTTTATCAACAGTACTGTTTGGGTTTTGTTATTGTTTCTGATGCTGCTTGAGGTCGTAAACGTTCATTTTTCATTCAATTATTTTTTTATATTTTTCCATTTAAGGACATAATAATGAACAATGAATATTTTAAAAACACTATCCATGTAGTTTTATTTATTGGTAGACTTTGTTTTATACTACACTCACTAATAGATATAAAAGTAGAATCAGTTGAATACTGTGAAAATATATTTTGCATACATATACTTACGTAGCTTCTTAATTAAAGTTTACTTCTAGTTAAGGATGATGAATACAGAAGACAATTTCTGTTCAATCAGTTTAATTAGAAACGACTTTTTCAAGTAACTGAGGTGCTTGTCACCTGATCAAAAATGTCAGACGAGGTTATCTAAATGTCTAATTCCAAGGAAACTCATGAATTTACCTCAGTTAAAGGTTGTCACTCGCGGTGTAAAAGTGTCACAATGCCCTAAACCTGCAATCTAGCCTTCGAGCGTGGCTAGGGCGTTGAGTTGAATAAGCATGGTTTGTCACAGCTTGCAATCGAGGATGTTGTGAAACGGACTAAAACAGTGGCTTACAACTTTCTGATAGACCGAAAGTTACGGAACAGCGAAATCTAAAAGTAGACAAAACTCCCCCCAGCATTGATTAGGAAGATCGATAAAGCTGTTCGTCAAGGGAGGAGGCCATTTTCAAAACAGATTAAAGCACTCACAGACTCAAATTACATTAAACTGACACAAAATGGTTTTAAAATGATTGATTGAATTTTGCCTTTAATTTTTTATTAAAGTTGCTATGTAAGCAAAATATTTATTCAATTTAATATGAATTTACTGGTACCTATTGAGCTATGTTATAATAAATCTTAGGTAAGCACTTGAGAATTAAATTTAGGAGTAAATGAGACTGCTCCTAGGCTGGGTGTGAGACGCAGCGACGGGATACGTCGAGCTGCATTGAGTCGCAGCTGCGACCGCATGCTAGCCCAGCCACGGTCACAATGCGGCGCTTGGTGCAAGAGGTGTCTTGTTCATCTCTGATTTTGTTCTCCAAATATCATTTTGTTTTTCTGAATTTGAGCTATTAATTACTTTTACCTGATGTTAAATTCCCAGGTAGTTCATTTACTTTAGTAGGCTCACTTTAAAACGAATGAGAATACTCTTCAGTGGGTAGATTTCAATTAGTTGTCTCGGGGTCTACTGTAGTATGTTAAAATGGAGTCAGATTTCCTTTCTATCAAATTATTCCTGAGCAAATAAAATACATACTGTTCTTTTCTGTCCAACTGGTAAGCCTAAATCCAAATATCCATTTACCCATAATAGGGTTCAAATTTATCGTTATTTTTGAAATTTATTTATCGCTTAATTTTATCGTAGCTAGCATATACAGATCTCTCAAAGCGGCCTATCAATAAAACACCCGCACGTAATGGCTTAATTTGCTATCAGGGCTGTCTCACGCAGCTCAGGTGAATCGCGAACAGATAACCTGATGTTCAGTTGAGGGGCAAATTCTCGATCATGAAAGTGCAACTATTCTAAGTGTTTCGGGCAAATTATTAATCTCACACTTTTCTAAGGAAATTTCTGCCAACAGAGTCTTTCGGATAAGCCTTTACATATTTAATTTCTATGCTTATACCCTGATAAGTTGATAACTCAATGTAGAGTAACATAATACTTTGAAATTTGGACAGTTTATTAAGTAGGCCATGAGAGCAAAAATTTTACTTCACCTGTACGCCATCAGCCATGATGACGGCTTCTACATGGACACGGTGCGGATAACTTCTGCCGTTTCCAATGACTCCACGGTCTTTTTGATGTTTATTTTAAGATTTGTGACGCTATTGTGGAGATTTGCACATGCTTTGGCCACAAATTGCGACAAAAACTGAAAATACGTAGGGCTTAGGTCAGGCGAGTTGAAAGTTCAAAAGTATTTCACCCAGTATCGCATAGCGGACTTCTTGAGCCCGTCAACGGTTTTACCCGCCGTAAGGGGTGAAGCAGAGTCCTGTTGGAACATAAACTTCTTATTCGAAACCTTATCGCTCATACTTGGAATGGTTTCTGACTGCGAGACGTTGCAGTATGATTCAGCGTTCGCTCTTTCATCATCGATGAAGTGGGTAAAGACGTCACCATCACTCGAAACCACGTGTACATAGAAAAGAAGAATAACAGTTCATTTCTTATAAAGATGATATAAAAACCATTATTGGTTTTTAAAATACCTTAACATAAAAAATTTTAGTTGATATACACACATGTGTATCGTAATACCCAGGTCAATAATCGAAACAATTGATTGAGAGAATAGTTTGGAAAATATATTCCCTTTGTTGCGTAATCTAGGTTTGATAATGCATGTTAATACGAATTAAGAAAAAAATAGGCAGTGACGATGCATTGTTGAAAACAATCTTATTAGTGCGCACTTACATTGGAATACGAGCTCAGGAATTTGCGATATAAGGAATAAATCTCGAAAGTATAATGGTTGGATTTAAATAATTCTGTGTCTAAGACTCTGAGGTTGATAATCGGAACTAATTTTTCACTCCTGCGTGTCAACTAATATCCCAATCAATGAACTCGGAGGAAATATAATATTTTACAACAACTCAAATTTTATATTTCCTACGCTAATAATACTGGCACAAAAAAAGTTTACCGGAGTCAGAAACATGAAAAGGATTGTTGGACAACGCTAACCAAAACATTTGCAACAAAATTGAAGTAGTACGTGAAATTAAATACCAAAGTAATTCTCCCATAATATACTCATGATCGTAAGAAACGGTTAATTGCCACATAAAGCTATTGCCACATATGATATTGAACTCCATTATCACTCGCTCATGGACTGAGTTTGTGTGTACTCACGAAATCGCGCTAGATTTTTCGTTTTTACTCTATTCTCTCTTACTTAATAAGCTACTTTTTAGAATGGAATATCCCTTTAAGCTTGTCTCTGTATTTCGTTTTAAGCTCTATAGTACCTAATTCTTACTTTTTCTTATTTTAAATGACTGATCACCCTGATATATTTGAGGAAATCGATCCAGATTTCAATCATTTGAACAGAATATATCCAAACCTAAACGACTCTCAAGAGTGTAGGTATACTAATATATCAGAATTCAACGAAACTATACGAATAACTGACCGAGATTTCTCACTCCTGTGTTGGAACTGTAGGTCACTCTATCCAAAATTGGAAGAGATACAATGTACTATTACTGAACTTAAATATAACCTAGACGTGATTAGCTTCACCGAAAGCTGGCTAGATGACTCGACTAAAGACATGATTCGATTTGAAAATTATCATAGTTACCATTCGCTAAGAAAAAACCAGCGGGGCGGAGGCATCAGCACATATATATCTAACCACATAGACTCGAGAACCATTGCAAGTGCAACAATGAATCAGGATCATATAGAATCACTCTTCGTAGAACTTTTTAGAGATGGTAAACGCATTGTGCTTGGAACGGTGTATAGGCCTCCTACAGCCTGTCCTATATCCTTCCTGAATGAATTGAATCGTATTATTTCTCAGTTCAACAGGCTCTTATACAATGACATAATAATATGCGGTGACTTCAATTATGATCTACTGAAACATGAAAGCCATGAACCAATCTCTAATTTCCTAACTACCTTTCAGTCTCAATCCTTCCTTCCGATCATTACAAAGCCTACACGAATAACCTCAGAGTGTGCTACGCTGCTTGACAATATCTTTATGACAGACCCTAGTGATTTTCTTGCTGGAATAATTACTTCTGACTTATCAGATCACTTCCCAGTTTTTCTTATTAAGAAAAATGTCTATATTGCTTGCACCAAGGCACGGGCTGAAACTTACTCATATCGTAAAATAAACGAATCAAATCTTGAAGAAATGCGCACCGTTCTAGAAGAATCAATGCCTACATTGCACATCTCTCAACAAAACAATAATACTACGAGCATTGATGAAGCAGTAGTAAAGTTGACTGAAACTATAATGACCGCATACAATCAGTGTTGCCCAATTGTAACTCGTACAGTTACCCCGAAAAATAAACAAAAGCCCTGGATTACTAGAGACATCGTGATAAATATAAAGAAACGTCAAGCGTACCTAGCCCTCCTTTGCGAAGGACGAATATCTAGAGAAACATATAACCGATTTAGAAACTATGTAACAAACCAGATAAGAACATCAAAAAAGAACTACTTTACGCTCAAGTTTACTCAATTCAAAACTGACGTTAAAAAGACTTGGCATCTCCTTAACTCCTGCTGTAAACCGAATAATGCCGATAAAAAGAAAATTGAATATGTTGTTCAAGATAATGTAAAATATCATGAGAAGAAAGAAATTGCTAATCTCTTTAACAACTTTTTCGTAAACGTAGGGAAAACAATAGCTGATGGTATTCCAAGTGAACCTACTGATCACCTGGAATTTATGGATCATATTCGAGAACCCAACTCCTTTTTCTTTACGCCTACAAACTCCTCCGATGTAATTACGTGCATAAACAACATGAAAAATAAATCGAGTGGGTTACAAACGTTTCCGACTAAAGTACTTAAAGTTATTGCTGACATTGTAGCCCCACTGATATCAAATATTATTAACCAGTCTCTCTTACTAGGCTCTTTCCCGAACTCCCTCAAAGTTGCTAGAGTAACCCCTATCTTTAAAAGTTGTGAAAAAACCTGTGTAAACAATTATCGACCTATCTCCATGCTACCAATTATTAGCAAAGTATTCGAAAAGATTGTGTATAAAAAAGTGTACTCTTATTTTGAACAAAAATCATTTCTTTACGATAAACAATACGGTTTTCGCTCTAAAAAATCAACAACACAGGCTATATTTAAATCATTTACAATTCCTCTATTCTAATATAGATGAAGGAAAGCCTGTCTTCTCTGTATTTCTTGACTTCCGAAAAGCATTTGATTGTGTGGACCATAAAATACTATTATCGAAACTACACTGTTATGGCATTCGAGGGATTGCCCATGATTGGTTCAGATCATACCTAACAAATCGGAAGCAATACGTTGTCATTGACGACGCAAAATCAGACCCACAGACAATTAGCCATGGAGTTCCACAAGGATCTGTTCTCGGGCCTCTCATGTTTCTGATTTTTATCAATGATATTGTAAAATCTACATCATTCTTCAAATTCATACTTTTTGCCGATGACAGTACGCTTTCTGCGGTCCTTCCGAACCAAAATCCTGCTATGATTGTGGAGAGTATAAATACTGAACTTCACAAGGTTTCATCGTGGCTCAAAGCTAATAAAATAAGCCTAAATATCGATAAAACAAATTATATTACTTTCTCATACAAGAAAGATGTATCTCTCCCATGCATTAAAATTGGCGAAGGTGAAATCGAAGAAACCAACTCATGTAAGTTTCTGGGCATCATAATAGATAAACATCTGACCTTCAAAGAGCACATCACTCATATTAGTTCTAAATTATCAAAATCCATCGGAATCCTAAATAAAGTTAAAAATTTTCTGCCTGAAACAGCTTTACAAATGCTCTACCGAACGCTCATTTCTTCATACTTGCAATACGGAATAGAAGCATGGCACGGAACTGATAAAAATAAAACCAACAAAGTTTTTACTCTGCAGAAAAGGGCTGTCAGAGCGGTAAAGAACCTAGAATATAATGCTCACACAAATGATTCTTTCAAAAATTTACAAATACTTAAACTTTCGGATCTCTACAAAATCTCCATCTGTAATTTCATTTACAAAACATTAAGAAATGATGGCGACAATAGCCTAAGACAATTATTGACTGCGCAAACTGGTCATCACGACCATTTAACCCGAAATAGAAGTAAATTCATGCTTCCTTATTATTCAAAGGCCAGGTCGCAACACAGTATTCTCTTCGTTGGAACCAAAACTTGGAACTCTATACCTGCAGAGAACCGTGAATGCAATTCGTACAAAGTATTCAAAAGACATCTTGAGTCTCACTTCCTATCAGAATACTAGTCGTGTAAGATCACCGTGTCGAAATCTTGCCTCCTACATGTAACTAATGATAATGTCATAATGTAACTTGCCTTGTGTACCATAACCAATCTTCTCTCTGCTCTTGAATCGTTTTATCGAACATACTGTTAAATACCGCCGACTTGACCTATATTGTAAAATACAGCATAAAATATCGAGTTAATTATCTCAATGATCAGTCTAATGCGAAACTAGGTTAAGTGAACTAGGTTAAACTTTTTTGTACACCCTAGAATAACGTGATGGTAGGATGCCCTAGAAGTCGCTGAACTTATTCGGGCCCACAGGTAGCTATACTCAAATTTGACCATTGTACTAGACTTAAGTAAAATTCTACCTCTGTATCACCTGTGGTAAATAAATTGTTTAAATTGTTTGTTTAAAATTGTTTAAATTGTTTAAAGCTAACAGGAATATTTAAGGAAATGAATAAGAAAAGAAAACACTCTTGTCCTATAAAGTTAACACATAAAATGAAATTACATCCCTTTTTAAAATACCTTTACAAAAAAGTCCTTGATTGTTAAACATGTATGGGTGCCATGACAGCCCATGTCAATGCTTGTACAAAAGACTTAGGGAAAAAAAATAAAAATATATCCCGAATGAAGTTATTTTAAGTTTGATAATGAGTATTGATGGATGTAATGAAAGAAATGTAAAGATGAACTCAGTGGGGAGAAACGCTATTAACAGTCTCTACGTGCATTAACATATGAGCTTTGGCTTATGTGACATCAGGGAATAATGTAACAATTGTTCAGAGATGATTTATATTCAGAAATAAAGGGTCGAAATGGAAAAAATTCAAAAGACTTTTCGTGTAAAACTTAATAGAATAGAACTGAGATGACTGCATCAAAGAAAATGCTTGAAAACGCACAGCAAATTTGTTATGTTGCTGAAATAAATACTTGACAATAATATAAGAAAATGACGAGTTAGGTAGCGTGACAACCTGATATTTAGTAAAATACTTTTATTGCACAAATGTAAGTCGCTGGATTAGCAGTTTTGCAGTAACTGCTATGCGTATTTATTCGGACGCATACACTACTATATGAGAAATCCCATCCTATAAGCACACTACAAAAATGTGAATATGTAATGCAGGTAATGTAATTAAATGTATGGAAATGTAGGGTAATGAGAGAAAGAAATTCGTAATTACTTTTCCGGTATGTACTGTAGCGTACAAGTATTATTGAGACTCAAAATGATGTGCTATTTTGGTCTTAAATTCCTTTATTATTTGAGGGATTTTGATACTCTGCGGAAGTTTATTCCACAGTAATTCGTCAGATATTGACAGAGCTTTCTGCCCAATGTCAGATGAACGGTAGTTGACAAAGACGTTATTTCTCCAATTTGGCTTTTGGTTGGCGACAGTAGGGGATGATTTGCACAATATCGGCATCGCTCTGGGGAAGATATAAAGAGAAAAATACGGACTGGGCTTTACGAGTAAGGAATTTTTCTTAAATAGCAGTCCAGCTAAGTTCTTTAGGAGAGGGGTTGTGTGATCACTCGTCTGGAATTTACCGTTGTATACCACCTAGGTCGCCAAATTCATATATTTTGTAACTCTCTTTGAAGATATTGTGGAATGTCTTTCCATACCAGGCTGCAATAGTCAATACTCAATAACACTGAAAATTGAATGACTAATAATCAAGATTTTTGCGTCGAGTATACTTTTATACGATGAGAAAACTAAAATTCCGTAAAATTTGATGCCAGTTTTCTCAACGTGGGATTTGAAGGACATGTTTTGATTGAACCAAATGCCTAAATTTTCAAGTTTTTTTGATGCATCAATGTCATTATTCCCTACCATAAAAGTCCGAGTAGGAATTTTTAAATAGCATTATTGGATCAAAAAAATTTTATTGTGTTTTGTCCGGAATTAGTTTTAGTCCGTTTTGGACATACCATGATTTCAAGTGACATTAGGATTTCAACTTTTTTGGGGTTTGCGGGTATTCTGCCTCAGGACTTGTCAGTGCAATTTGAACATCATCTGCGTACATGGACATTTATATGTGAAGGCATTGGAGGGAAATTTTCAATGAAATTAGAAAACAATAATGGACCAAGTATCCTTGAGGAATACTAAAATTGTTCTGAATGAATGGGGACTATTCGTTATCTAAGCATGAGGTCGATTCGATAGGTAGCTTTTAAACCAATGTGTGTCTACTCCTAATTTCAATATTTTTCGTAAAAGTCACTCATGTTCGACGCTATCGAATGCTTTGGAGAGATCGAGTAGCAGCGAGAGTGTTACATTCTTTTGATCGGAATCACTGTATATTTTTTCAGTGATAATAAGCAGAGTATCCTGTGTGTTAGTGTTCCTCCTATAGGCATATTGATTTCGATGAAATAAATTTGATTCGTCCAAGTGAGATGACAGTTGATTTATTAGGACTTTTTCTGATATTTAGGACAAGACAGGTAAAAAACTTATGGGCCTGTAGTTTGATGCTATATTAATATCACATGGCTAGAAGGAATGAGAGCAAAGACAGTGAAATTAACCGCCTACATAGGGTTCTCATATTAAACTCAAAAGCGTAAGAATTGATACGATAATTTGCACCCCACAAGGCCGACAAGATTTTTTTAGGAGGAAAAAATATTAGAGAAAAAATATGAATGTCCTATAAGTGTGAGGACAGGGGGTAGAGATAACGCTGGTTAACTGCGACGTTTACTGGTAACGATGTTAACACAGGATGGGGTGCGGACCAAATGCGCGGGCCCTAATGAGCTCACCGCTTATAAGACCTCTGATGTGCTTAGGGTAGGGGGGCGAGAGTATGCGCGCGTGCACATTACCTCCCTCCTCCAACAATTTTAGGTACTCAAATCACAAATACAAAAAATGATAATTTTCAGGCGTGAGCAAAAAAAAATTATTTAACTTTAAACAAGATTACTAAAATCGATTTCGTCTCCGCCTTTCATGCATGTCAAACTCGAAGATAACACCATTAATCCAAACAATTAAATTTGATCAAACTCAGAAAAAGATACCTCGCCTAAGAATTATTTATAACACTCTGCAACACAAGCAAGAAGTACAAGGGCGCTGAAGCGATGTAACATAATGCCCTTATCCTCAACATTGAAAAGAAAAAAACTAGCTGCTACAAAAACCAACACCACAACTAACGGACTTACAATAACGTCAACAAAGCATGGCAAATGATAGTAAATGAAACGCCAGATATTCTCATTAAAAAAACATCAATGGTCAAAGGAATAATTTCGATGAATAATTTCGCTTCATTCGCAATTAAAAGTGTAATGTCGCAACAATTTTCCAAAGTCGCACAATTTTGTAAATGACAAACAATTTCGACATCAGGTAATCACATGGATAATTGAAGAAACGTGACCACAAACAATTCCTCCACTGAAATCATCACCAAATTACTTGAACACCGTTACTTGACGTTAGTAAAGTCGCGCATACACACAAGTATTACTACTAACAACAAAATAAACTAGTGATTACAGGGATTATATAGGGATTATAGATTGGCTGCAACGTAAAACACGAGTTCCTTGGCAAAACAATTTCGGAAAATTTTATAATGAACAACGTTATTACCACGCGTAGGTAACGAAAAATAATTCAGAAAAGATAATGAAATTAGGTGGACCTCAAATTAAAGAATCAATAAAGTTTTCACAAAAAAACATTCAAAACATCGTCTGCGTTACCGTAGACTTCAGAATAGACGTTAGTTAAAGTTATTGTTATTACATGCGTATGTTATTGTTATTGATTGCTATAATGTTAAAGCCAAACATCGCACCAATTGAAACAGAACTTTTCCACTATTAGTTAAAACAATAATCGGAATAAACAGAGTGCCGTAGACTCCCAAAACTTAATTCTATCGGTAACACAATGATATAGAACGTGGAGTAAGATATAAGAAAACATGTAGTAAAATCAAACACACGCTAGTTTAGAACATCAAGTATGAATATGAAAATTTTCAACACTACGAAGACGGTAAAGTAACATCGTAGAAACTGAACACTCTTTTTCAAGTTGAGTTTTTTTTTGTATGTTAAGTCAATGGTTCACCGTATCAATGGTTCACCGTTTAAAGTCAATGGTTCACCGTATCAATGGTTCACCGTTGTTCCCCTTCCCTTACATGAAGGTGAATTATCCCTAGTTGGTATGGGCAAACTGCGCGCGGAGCGTAAGTTGTTGACTGCGCGCGGAACTTAAGTTGTCGTCTAGGCCAACTATGTTTGTTGACAGGTGCTCAAGTACAGTGCGTGAACCCATCATCCGTACTCGCTGTGCTTCCATGCTCGTACACCCATGCGAAGCTGAAATTGAAATGAATACTAGAACGATTAGCATGACCAAAAAAAATAATAAGAATAAACACAATTTCAACAAACCCAAACAGTATACTAATTGGAAACACAAATTCAAAGTCTCGCTTAAAGGCGAAATGCAGCTTGATAACTAACAGCTTAGATGTAAAAGTGTTAAATGTTAAAACATGAAAAGTTTAAACCTTTTCAATGTAAAAACTAAAAATAAACAATGAGGTTTAATCGAGGCCAATTATAAAGCACTCTATAGGAAATGAACAAATGTTGCTCGTCGACGAGAATAAATTTCAAGTAAGAGCTGCACATAGATTTCTGATCGGGAAATTTCCATTCACTGTAAAAATTTAATTAATTCGTGCTGACGATAAAACATTCCAACCAATAATAAAAAATAAAATTTTAATTTCGCTGTAGCGTCAAGATCGACTGACTCGTGACATGAGCTGCAATTTCAGCGATTGCATTCAGCAACCGGGGAATTCGCTCACCATTTAATTTGTTAACAGCAACAACGTCTAAGCGAATGCACGCCTAGAGTTGCATGTGCGCAGTACAACAAAAATAAAAAATAACGAATTGCAACATTTCATATTAATTCCTCATACGCAACGAAATCTAGGCTGCAACAGTACTGTAACATTTATAACAATTAATTGTTGCTGCTGTACTTATCTTAAACTTTAGTTTAAGTTGTCGTACGATGGCGCGATCTCTGCAGTCGTTATAGGCGATGCACCGTTACTGCTTCGTCCGCAGCACGAAAATAACGTAACTGTAGTCGGCTAAACCACCTCGTAGATGTAGTTTTTAGGTCTTTAGCCGCCCTTCCCGTAGATCTCTGAAGATCTCTGTAGACGCTGTCCTTATTCTCGGTTTCTTGTTGCTCTGACTGTCTCTTCAGATCCTCTTCTTAGTAGTTATAATTCTTGTCACCAGACGATCTTCAAATGTCACATTATTTTCGAAATATGATGCAAATGTCCTTAATTGATAAACATATATAAGTGTCATGACAGTCCAGTTTAATGCTTGTACAAAAATGGAGAGAAAAAATAAAAATATCCATAGCTCGTAAATTAAAGTTTAATACTGTCTGTTAATTAATGGAAACAATAAAGATAACGAACATTGTGGGGTGAAAACACTTATGACAGTTTACAAGTATATTGACATACAAGTTTTGTATTTCTTGATAGCAGGGAATAGCATCAGAATTTCCTGTTGCGGCAGAAGTTTAAAATAGTCATTTCGAGCGAACATGAAGAAATGGAAAGTAGTGAGTTGACTGCCTAGCGGAGAACGTTTTAACTCACACAACAAATTTATTATTTAAATGCTTGGCAATAACATAAGAAGAAAACTTAAAAAATACGGTCTTTCTAGGACAAATGCAAGTCGCTTGATTAGAAATTTTGTTAAAGCTGTTGTGGGTAAATGTATGAATGTACATACATACACATAAATGTGAGCATACACACACACAAATACACAGATACTAGCGTACAAGCATGAAAATAACAAGTGTTTTTTCTGATTATAATTTTTTACATAAAGGTCCTTGGTTGATAGGCATCTTATTAACTACGCGTGGATGATTACACAACAAATTTATACCTTTTATGTGACTGCTTTACAATAATAAAGAGAAATTACGAGTTAGGTATCGTTATAAGTTCAGAGTGGACAGAAAAAGAGCGGTATATCTAGTTCAAATGCTAGCTCTTAGTTTAATTCACACAGATATGTGTACATGTAGACCCGCACGTGTGAAAATACATACCTATGAACATATACATAACACATACATAGACATATAAATTCATAAGCTCGAGTGCAAAAATCAGCATATAGCAATCATAATACATACGCAATTTCGCATTCTACAAAAATGCTGTAAGATGTATTGAAATACAGAATAATGAGCAAAGGAGATTCGTAACTACTTCTTCAGTATGTGCTGCAGCTTACAATTTCTAAACAAATATTTTAACCAAAAAATCAATGGTTGATAAGCATCTTATTAAAAAAATATGCGTGATCACACAAAAAATATATTTTTTTATATAATTGCTTCACAATAATCAAGAGAAATGACGTGTTAGGTAGCGTTACAAGATGAGAGTGAACAGAAAAACTTCAGCTACTATCATGATAATTTTTCCAAGATTTCTACTTGATAGACTGTAAGAACAAAAAGGAATATTAGGAGCGAGTTTGCGATGCAGGTATTCCGTTTAACATCGTAAGCAATACAAGCACTAGCAGAAGAGAGAGAGAGAGAGAGAGAGAGAGAGAGAGAGAGAGAGAGAGAGGGAGAGAGAGAGAGAGAGAGAGAGAGAGGGAGAGAGCACAACGAGAATGGGCGATAGCTCACTGGAAAGTGTGACGGGCAAATCATCACAGCAACCGAAGCAAACTATTGTATAAAGCTCTTTCTTACTTTGACAACGTAATCGACTTTCATATCACCTAGGCTTTGGAGATTAAATCACCAAATAGTTCAATTAATATAAAGTATAACGAGAACTTCATGGTTTGCTTTAGTTGTTGCGACGGTTTGCCAGTCTCTCGTTTCAGTGAGCTGTCGCATATTCTCGTTGTGCTCTCTTTCGTTTGTGCTAGCATTGCTCCCGATGAAGTAAGGAAAGCATATCTTGTAAACTCCTTCACTATATGTTTTTTTCTTAAAATCTGTTACCTAAAACTTTTGCAAGAAATTTCTAGGTGATGGTTGAAATTTGTACCCGAAAAACTGGAAAAATAAATGTACGTATATTTAAAGCGTGAGTGTTTCATATTCAGGATCGATTATCAATTGGTCTTAGCCTCCTTACCACAACTAAAGATGCTCAAAGAGAGTGAGGATGAAGGCACCATTTAGTATGGAGTTAAGGGAACGCGGAATCAACCCATGAGGTGAATTCCCACTCGCATAGAAACATTAAGTTAAGATGGAAGTATCAGAAACAAGATTAAAGTTGAAGAAGAAAGTAGTAGGTGCTAAAGAACAGGACACCAGTGAACCGAAAAAAATAGTCCTGGACAAATGAGCAACATTTCAGTTCAACAAAAAGAAGGCCTACCTAATTCTCAGCTCGGGACCTCACGTTTTTCCCCCTGGGAGTGCTAATTCCCATAGATTTTGAATTCACAATTGTTATTCAGGTAAAACTAAATGGAGATGAGCATAGTACTGAATATATTCCATGCTGATGTTTTCCTTAGTAACCGTCAACTCGAAATTACGCGAACTTCATTGCTAATGAAACGCGGTTTTATTTTTATATCATATTCCTGGGTTAAAAATTTTTTCAACAGAATAATTTAATTTCGTGGCATAGACATCCCTTGGGTAGTCATAATGGTTTATTATTTCATTATTCCAAATGTTGTACGATCAGTTCAATTAGTGGATGCAGTTCATGGTAGAAGGCAAAAGCCAACACGCATGAGGAAGTGATGCAGAGTAAAGCTGTCTAGTATCACTGCCCGTGCTTCCAGGAAGCCCTCCAGATAAGCGCTGTTTGTTTTTGTAACAAGTACTTCAGACAGCTTCGTGGTAGGAGCAGTCAAGAACGGATTTTGCAATGAGTGAAACCACAAAACTGAGTGGCCAAACCCCTAAACCTCTTCAGAAATCTCTGGCTTCACACGCAAATTTCATTTTCATTGTGAAAAATACAAGCCAAGATCTTATGCCCCAAACTCTAAAACAACAGGATTTTCTACTACCGTTGCTGTGTTGGTATATGGAGAGAGATAAAGCTGAATCCAATAATTACTGCGGCCTCATGCACTTCCAAACGACCAAAGCGTTAACGTACGCGTCTTCAATGTCCATACTCTAAAAACGCTTTGTTTTCGATTTTTCTAGTCTCAAACCAAAGTCAAGATATATGATATCATCCCATAAGTACCGTGTATATTTTATATTTTTTAAATTGAACGAAATTTAAAGAACCGCCTTCGGTTCGACCGTTCTGCAGGGTTCCAAATTTTTAGTCGTTTGATCGTATTTCATTTTTGATTACCAGTCAAGTTAAATCCATTAACCAGAACATCATTTTAATATTTAAATGCATTTAAACTGATCAAATTTTATTTCACAGAGCAATAAAATTAAAACTTACTGGTTTAAAACCCTGCTAACATCATTTATTCCTGTTTATTGCTCGCCATAACCTTGGGGCTAGAGGATCTGCCGCCGTGCGGCAGACCCGGGTTCGAATCTCGGCGCTGGTGGCGATTTTTCTCTGTTGGGTATAGGAGAAAAATTCCAAGCACAATACCCCACTCTACCCAGGTGTCTGAAATGGGTACCGGTCTTGACTGGGGGGAAAGCGTCATGGCGTCCTGGCGTTAGTTATAAGGCATTTGAAAATCCAATGTACAAGTTGATATGTATCAGGCTTGTTTGGAAATAAAGCATCCGTAGATGCCTTCATTATTATCATTATTGCTAACATGAACGTACCTAAGAACCATTTGCGACTAGAAACATTCACTCAGTTTATGGAGAACAATGTATGAATGAAAGAACTTGCAGAAATTGGTTGGCGAAATTCAGCAGCATAGATTTCACCCTTGAAGATGGGGATCGAAGTGGACGTCGAGTTGAGTTTGATGGCCCCACACAGTAAAAATCACGTCACAAAAGATCAAAGAACTTGGTCCAAGAGAAAATTCCTCTTCCATCATATTCTCATGACATTGCTCCTTCAGACTGCTATTTGTTTCGTAATTTAAAAATGATTTGGAAGAAACAGCTTCTGCAACACATGAAGAGTTGAAAGTGATATTTGCGAGTTCTTCGAATCAAAACCCAAAGAATATTAATAGATGGGAGGAAGTTATAGATTATCAAGAAACGTACATCGACGATTGAAAATGTAATTAAATGTAACATTTGGTCACTTGTTTTATTTATTCAAAATTCGGACAGAACTTATGGGTTAACCTGATATTTGTTTGATAATGAATCTTCATCGCACATTTCCTGGAAAAGCACTGAACTTTCAAATCGGAAAGAACTCTAAATATCTGTAATTAAAATTATAACTTTGGACCATTGCTTAATCTACCTATATGTGCCAAATTTTGTAAATATTCGCCACTCAGATGTGATATCCGGCCACAATGTTACTCCATTTTATCCCTTGTACACATGTCCGTATAATGCTGAAGAGTTGTGTTGTTTCTTGACTGTAACCCGAGTTTTCTTAAGAATTTGTACGAAGATATTAAAAACCAGTTCATTTTTACGCTTCTCGAAGTCTTCTTTTCCTTCAGTTTTTTTTTATAGGATTACAGTGAGGTCGACTGTCATTTTCGATGTAGTAGATGGTAGGTTTGTTTTTATCTTTTTATATCATATATGTATTTTTTTATTATATTTAATTTTCAATGAGCATGTATATTAACATGTGTGTGTAAGTCATTGTAAGTAAGTCATTTCGCTAGTGCAGTAAAATTTATTAACCGGATGGTTTCGTTTCAGTCTAATGCGAAACTAGGTTAAGTGAACTAGGTTAAACATTTTTGTACACCCTAGAATAACGTAAAGGTAGGATGCCCTAGAAGTCGCTGAACTTGTTCGGGCACACAGGTAGCTATACTCAAATATGACCATTGGACTAGACCTAAGAAAAATTCTACCTCTGCATCCCCTGCGGTAAATAAATTGTTTAAATTGTTTTAATAAAGAAATGAAATAGAAACATGTATATCTGTTTATGTATATATATATATATATATATATATATAAATAGATATATATGTACATCTTCAATAGATATATATGAATGTCTATGTATCTATTTATGTGTGTGTGTATATATATATATATATATATATTCAGTATATATATTTTGGTAGTAACCCTCCTTTGATACAGGTTTCATTAAAAATAATGCCATATTGATTATTAATATTAACTTTGTTCAATTTTCCTATTTTCCGGAAGAGTTTACTTTGATCAAATTTTAATGAATTTAAGAGTTCCCCTAACGTTTTATGATTAAAATTTTGCGACGCGTTTCGTCCTGTGTCCACGGACAACATCAGGCTAAAAGTAATTCAAGTTGTGCAGCTAATAGAAAGGAGATGTGGGCAGGGTGGCTGCGGTTACACGAATGTGGAGAATGTGTATTAGATGCAAGTTAGAAGGTGTACAGTTGGTCTGCGAAGTGAGGAGGGCTAGGTGGTATAGTTTCCGTAGTGGAAGGTACAGTTGGACGGATTATTTATATGACTATGTTGTGAAGCAGGAATCAGACAGTAGTTTGGACGTGGATGCAATGGTTTGATACTAAGGACTGTACCGTCCCTAGGAGTAGAGTTTCAAGATGCGTTGTGTTCTTGTTGATTGGTGGTTGATGGTTGGTTTGCGCGTTTGAATAAGGAGTGATTCCATTATTTGCAGCCGGTTGTAATCTATTTGTTTCTTTATTATTTTAGTGTTGTTAACTAGATTTTCGCGTGTTAGGATGGTATTGTGGTTGTCTTTAGCATGTTTTTTTTGGTCCGCCAGAAGCTAGGTGCATTGTTAAGCGTCTTGATAAGGTGGTTGTTGTCATGCCGATATACGCAGATTGCAGGGGCTCGCACTCCCCTTGGGTACAATTATACTGGTATATGACATTACATTGTTTTAGATGCGACTGTATCGGGCATTGGAGGTTACGACAGACTAAACTTGCGATGGTGCGGCATTTGTAATAAATTATTAATTGCAGGTTTTCGTCTTGGTTAGTACATTTTGTGTTTGTTTTGAGAATTTGCTTAAGTATCCTCTTACCTGTTTTGTATGCATTGGAGTATTGGTTTTGATAATAGATTTTGTGTATCTTGCTATTGTTTATGTTCCTCGGACCTATCTTATTTAAATATTTGTTTAATGTGGTATCGAAAAGGAAGTTTGAGTAGCCGTTATTGATAAATGATTGCTTGAGTTTTGAAACATTTTCATGAAAATGTTCCCATGTTGAAGCTATTTTAAATGTCCTGTGGATGAGAGCTTGTATGGTGCTATCTTTGTACCTTTGGGGGCATTCACTGTTCGCGTTGAGGTATATTAATGTAACATTAATAGTTGTGTTGTGTTGTTTGACAATGTGTCACCTATGTCACCTAGCCCTCCTCACTTCGCAGACCAACTGTACACCTTCTAACTTGCATCTAATGCACATTCTCCACGTTCGTGTAACCGCAGCCACCCTGCCCACATCTCCTTTCTATTAGCTGCACAACTTGAACTATTTTTAGCCTGATGATGTCCGTGGACACAGGACGAAACGCGTCGCAAAATTTTAATCATAAAACGTTAGGGGAACTCTTAAATTCATTAAATTTTGATCAAAGTAAACTCTTCCGGAAACTAGAAAAATTGAACAAAGTTAATATTAATAATCAATATGGCATTATTTTTAATGAAACCCATATATATATATATATATATATATATATACATAAATAGATATACATGTTTCTATTTTATTTTTTTATGCGAAAACCATCCGGTTAATAAATTTTACTGCACTAGCGAAATGACTCAAAAATAGATCTATCACTTCCCCAGAGGGCGTTTCTGTGAATCGGAAAAATGACAAATACAATTAATGAAATAAAGTGCAATTTGAGCATTTGAATCGTGGTAAAATTATCTTTCTGTCCGTATGTTGTACAAACTATGAATTTTGATGTTGAGTATATGTTTGTTTACGCATTTCTGCCAAAGATTTGTAGATATTTGTCAATCATGAGTGGTAACCGGCTTACACTGTATCTCCATTTTATCCCATGTACCCATATCCGCATGATGTGGCAGAGAATATCGAGAAGACATGAAATATGTTTTTTTTGTTGTTGTTGTTGTTGTTGTTCCTCGACGGTAACTTGAGTTTTCTTAAAATTTCATTTGGGAAATTAAAAAATCATTTCATTAATACGTTTTTCAAAGTCATTTTCCAATTCATTATTTTTCCTCAGGTTATTTCTTACGATTACACAGAGCTTTTTGGCTGTCATTTTAAACGTAGAAAGAGCACGTGTGTGTGTGTGTGCATGTGTGTGTGTATGTGTGCGCACGCAAATATGAATGTCTATATATCTGTGTGCACCTGCACACGTTCGTACATATATATACACACATATGCATATATATGTTTCTATTTCTATTTTTTGCGTAAAGGAAAACCTCAAGACACATTACATTTTACCTAAAGCTCTGCGATCAGTTAACACTGAACCTAATTCGAGAAATAAACAAATTGATTGCGCTTGCTTAATGATTCATAAATGGATCTATCACGGCCCCGAAGGGCATTTCTGTGAATAGAAGAAATTAAAAAGTACAAACAGACAAATGAAATAAAGCGCTCGTGCAAAATTATCTCTATATTTGTATGCCGAACAAGCCATGCATTTCATTTTTGAGTGTAAGTTTGTTTACGCACTTCTAGATGTGCGTGCTGTGTTGCGCGATGTTCTTTATAAATTACTTCGTGACTAACCTTTTCTCAACACCTGATTGTCATTTACGATGGGGTTTCAATCTGCTCCCGTATAGCGTTTTTTGTCTTTTTCCTACTTCGATAATTTCAACTAAGAACTTGGGAGTTTCGAATAATTCCGTAGCAGTATTCGAATTATTTATAAGTTGTTAGCATCTCTTGGTATATGAAATATCCAAGAGATGATATTTTTCATTTCTCATTCAACTACCCTTGACAGAGTTAGACTATTAGCACGCCATGTATGGTTTGTCTATTAGTACGCCTCGTATATTTTGTCTATTAATGTGCCTCGTATGGTCTATCTATTTGTATACCTCTGGTATTTTGTCTCTTAGTACACCTCGTATAGTTTGCCTATTATTATGCCTCGTATGGCTTATCAATTTGTACACCTCGGATGGTTTGTCAATTAGTTCTCCTCGTATGAAACATTTGTTAGACTATTAGCACGCCACGTATGGTTTGTCTAATAGTACGCATCGTATATTTTGTCTATTAATATGCCTCGTATGGTCTATCTATTTGTACACCTCTGATAGTTGGTCTATTAGTACACCTCGTATAGTTTGTCTATTATTATGCCTCGTATGGCTTATCTATTTGTACACCTCTGATGGTTTGTCAATTAGTACTCCTCGTATGGAACTTTTGTTTTAGGACGTCCTATATTAAGAAACTTTTTAAAACCCAATATGTTGGCATGTATCTCATGTGGCAACTTGGAAATAAACGTTTTTCTTTTTCTTTCTTGCTTCATCGATGGGAATGATATCAGCTACCGTGAGGGCCAGCTAAGCTGGCTGTGTACTCTGGCCTAAAATTATTACATTATGATTTTTATTGTTATTGTTACACATTTAAAGCTCAATTTCCATTAACGTTCAGTTAAGCGAAACTCGATAAAAATCAAATAGATTCGGTACTACACGTGTGCTAAATATAAAGTGTCTCAGCTGGCACAGCTCACAAGAGAAGGAATAAGTCTCTTGATCAGACGAAAGGATGAAATTAAAACAAATAAAAAGACGTCGACACTGAAGCAGAAGTTCGGTCGACCTTCCTCCTTCGCAAGGAAAATAGAAGTAAAAAAATCAAGATAATGCCACCTTATTACAAATTTAAACCTACAACAGACCACTGCATCCCACAAGCAGTGTTACTGACTGTGGTGGGTAGCTCAAGTTATCGCTGAGGAACGCTGGTCCCTCAAGTACACTGACTAGGGCAGACACGATCATTAAATTCTAGTAAGTGTACTGTAGCTCAAGTATTTTGTTATCCCCAAGGATCTCCAAGTTCCTAAAATGCATTTGAAGAGAATCCCCTTGAACGCAACCCTCCTAGGGGATACCTTTCCACACGAGTGCGGCACAAGTTCTCTACACGAGAAGTCTGGAGTTGTGAGCAACTACCCATCTGTCCAGCAGCAACACAGTACACGTTTAGGGTCACAATCGGGGCAGGATGCAGTGACCAACAGCTGTTGAAGAAAACCATTTTCTTAATCCGGCATTTAATGTTAAGGAATCACAAATTTAGAAATTTGTTTGCAACATTTAAAGTTTCTGAGGACGTTCGGTACTGTGTGCCCTTATTTAAAAACCGATTAAGACCCTTTAAGCACGAACGCCTCGTAACCATTCTCAGAATGTTGTGCCTGAGAAATCTCAGACACGCTCCAACATTCACCGCACTCACAACGCGCACACGACTTCCTACGTAGCACTACCTTCTTCTTCATCTTTAATTTTTCTTTATTCTTCGGATCAGCCTTCAGGATGTGCGATTTTAGCTAATAACGTCCGTGACCTGTACTGTACTTCGATTCCCTGCGCTTGACGTTATGGAGAGGGCAAGTGTCTGACGGCTAAGGTGTGATGACGGCCGCCACTGCGGTCTCGCTCAGCTCTGCGACCGCCCTGCACCCGGCTACTTCTCGTCTCCTGTACTACAGTCAACCCAGTGCCACCTACTGCAGTCCAGCGCTTCAACGGCCGGGCGGCCTGTCGTCGACCTTCTCTTCTACATTGTCGTCATGTGGACTTCAAGGGATCCTTTAGTGAGGGTATGTGAGTAGGTGCATTTGTCTCGAACGTTCCTCACTAGCCTCCATATGGCTGTAGTTTCCTGTTCTCGAGCCGTACTCTAAAATTGAAGCCATGACTTAAAAGCGTAAATTCAAATGCCTTGAATATATTCCAGGTGTAGGGTGCGTTGCCTTATCTGTTAACTCGGAATCTTTAATCAATTCTCGGCAGCTCTCAATCTTACCACCGTCAAATTGTATACGTGCCGTCTAATTTTTTTCAATAGGTCACGGTTATTGTCAAAATTGATGTCGGCGGCCGTCGGGTGCACCAACATCCGACTTCCTGCTTACCGAAGAAGTCTCCGTCATCTTTATCCCCACTCTGTTTTTTCAATAACAGCGCTATGTCTCGTCAACATCAATCGTGATTTCGCCCTCGAATAATAATATGTGGTTTGGTGCTCTGAATGTCATCTTTACAATCTTCTAAAGGTCATTTATGTTCTTACTCTCTAAATCCTGTATTCAGCAGAGCGAGCATGCTCACGTCAGTGTACAATACGAGAAAACCTCCAAGTTGAGAAGTCCTGATATTTTTGCTTGAATTCGAGCCCATGAAATGGTAGACCAAGCTGAACACTACAGATATCTAATGCTTTTTTACTTCAGAAAGGAAAGAAAATGCATGTGTATGGAAAGTTTCTGTTGTTTTATTTCCATTTTAAAGGAAAAAGCATAAGATGTCAGTAACGATCTGTTTGGTCCACCATTTCAAGGGCTCCAATGCAAGTAAAAATGTTAGAATTCCATTACTTGGAGGCTTTCTCGTATTACACATTGACGTGAGCATGCTTGCTCTGCTGAATACAGGATTTGGAGAATAAGAATATGAAAACAATCGTTAGGAGGTCGGAAAAATGACATGCAAAAACGGACTTTTTTGGCCAACCCAATATAATTGGAAATTTAGTGCCTTAACCGTTAACCTTAATGTAATACGCATGAAATTAGTTTTGCCTCTCTGAATTCACAGATTTTCAATTTTATAAGGTAAATTTGTTTGAGCTTCCCTAACCACAACAAAGGTGTTCCAAAGAGAGGAAGATGAAAAGTTATCATTCATTAGGGCGTTTAGGGAACGGGAAGTTTATGCGCAAGTCCCACACGAGATCTCCAGCGCAAAAAAAAAACAGAAAATTAGGAAAGAAGTTTATCGAACAAGATACAAGTAGAAGAATGTATTATATGCTGTAAAACAGGACAGCAGCGAAACAAAAAAGATGGGTTGAGACATAAGAAACTATACTTCTTTAAAAAAACAAGGCACACCTAATTTTCAGCCCGTGACATTAGATTCTCTGAACCGATATGTAATTTTACGTTTGTGTACTCACGAAATTCCCAAAGAGTTTCTACTGCTATTTCGCAAATACAATCCTCGTAGGTTTTGTTGGGATATAATTTTCGATGTCTTGACTGAAACGACCGATGCCTGACGTCGTGAAGCTGCACTGGACACTGCAGCTCCATTCAAATGACCTCTCTTCAGCCATTTTGTCCCAAGGAATAGGAAGCACACGTGATTAAGCCTACTCAAAATCTATCCTTTCAGAACTCATTTATGAAAGATATGCCTTTCCGTAAACAGCAGGCTTTACGCAAAATAGAGAATGCAGGTAAAATATACAGAAATTTCCACGCTAGCCACTAACCGTTTGACAACGGCTTTGAGTATCGAGAAAGGCTCAAAGCCATAAACTGTGGAAACAATCGTGCAAGAGATCTGCTGGAACTACCACAGGTTGCATCGCGAGCTGCTCAAGACGACAGAATAAACGCTAAACAAGTCTTCAAGAAATAAAATTGTTTGCTAGAATCAGTTTTAACAATTTGTACTTTCACAACTTTGATACCGCTAAGTCTTTTCTATTCACAGTGAAACTTACGAGAACACTCTTCCTCGAAACTCGTTAATGAGGGAAAATAAACTTTGTTTTAGTATATATTTTCTAGTAAAAGTGATCCTATAAGAGTTGAGAAGCGCATAGACGAGGCTTCACACAGTGTGTAATACAAATGACTAATTTCAAATAACTGAATGACAGGCATCGTAGGGGCACTTCTACGACCGGTTTTAGCATCAAAAGCTCGAGTCCTGTGCCTCCCTAACCACAATGAAGGTTGTAGACCAGGGCTTCTCAACCTTTCTTTTGTCGTGTACCCCCTCAGCTTTATAGGTGGATCTTCATGTACCCCCAGCACAGTTAAAGGCTTAACAAACTATACAAATACACTTAATGTTTATTAATTATGTAACGTTTAGGGTCGCATGTAGATATATATTGTACATTTAAACATATGAAGTATGTTAAATGTACCCCTTGGGGTACATGTCCCCTCGGTTGAGAAGCCTTGTTGTAGACGATGGCATAAAATCGTACGAAATAAAGGAAATTGGAAATCTATGCACAAGTTGTTCTCACGCCCTGTGCATAGAAGCAGCCAGATTAATTAAAAGTTCTTGAACGAAGATAAAAGTTGAAGAAGAAAGTAACAGGTGCTGAAAAATCGACAGCAGTGAATCAAGAAAAGATGATCGTAACGAAACAAAATCCTATTCTATTTCAACAAAACGAAAGCCTACCTATCCATCGGCACAGGACCTCACATTTTCTCTCGCAGCGCTTGATATGAAGTGAAACCAATTACAGCTCGTGTATACTGAGAAATGAAATTCACACATGTGGGTAAACAGCACACGATATGGTTTGAAGTTATATTTTTAGAGTGTCACTTATAAACACTAGTCTCAAATCAAATATGTCGGCATAATTCATAAATAATCATCAAAATCTAACACATTCCGCGCTTGCAACGGTTAGATTAGGTAGGTTGAAATTAACAAAATTGAAAAGCCGTCTTTACTGCCTGATTAATTTTTTACTCTTTTTAAGAACCAGGAAAAATACAATTGCATGATAATATTTCAACTTGCATGATAATATTTCAACCCAAGTCTTATTTGAATAAAGGCACTGAAATAATTGAGAAGTTATTCATTGATACTGGAACGTAACTGAGGACTGTCCCTATTGGTGCACATATCTGATTTGCGGGGAACGTGTTACGTGAGAGGCCGAGTTTTGTCCCCCTTTAGCTTATCACAACCACTGTAAAGCCATGTGTTGTTAAACTCAGTTTTGAATACTATCGCATCTTTCATGTACGTTAACAACAACAACAACAACAACCTAACTCGCGTTAATAAAGTAACCATTTGTTATTGTTTTAAGTATCAAGACCATAGAAATACTCCACGCTTTGCGGGGGTAGAATAATAAAACTCGTTCAAGTGAGCACTGAACACAACCGAGTAAACGAGAGGCGTGAGGCACAAATTTGTGAACAACTTGAAATGTGATGTGAATGATGAAATGAAAGATGGAGACAGAACATTGTACACATAGATTTCAAATATGCTGTGAAAAATTCCATGAAATATCAAGACACTGAGCAAAATGCTAACGGATGATAACGTAGTGACTGATAACAACAATTAGAATGATAACGTTTAGCAGAAACTTCCACTAACACTTAATGCCGTGAGCTAATAGACCCATCCTCAAGTCAACACAAAATGCGTCAAGATGACATTTCGTACGCTAACGTTATACCAAAATAAGAACATCCCCGATTTCGATAGAATCGAGAGCATGATTGTGACTGTGCAGAAACAGGATAGCGCGGCTCAGTGGAGGATGAGGCCGGTGACGATCTGCTGCACGGTCTGCTGGGTGGCCCGGTTGAGCGCGGCGGGCGGGGACGCGGTGAGCGCCGCGTGCAGACACGAGAGGTAGTCATCGATGCACTTGTCCGTGGGGGGAGACGTCCAGCCTGCCCGGACACAGAATCTCAATGTAATGAATGTAAGTCACTGACCATTTCTCGCTCACCAGCTCAAAAACTGGCCAGTTTTACTGCACGTCCAGCAGATATTTTCAGGAGTAAAGGAATTCTACCGCATCAAAGGTCAGCAGTCTGCTACAAGAATTTCCATTTTCGAGAGAAAAAATATGATTACAAAATTGTCATTCTCTGCGTTAAGAACTGCATTGAATCGACCTCACGGCACGAACGACTACCAAGCATTACACTGAGTAGCTGGAGAAGATGGACACAATCTCAAAAACTGTTTCTCCATGCAAGAGATGAGCTAGTCAGGCCATCCATTCAGACATGACTCATTCTGAGCTCAAAGATTTAGAGCACATCAAAATGCGTGTAGATACCGAATAAAAATCAAAAGGAATTTATCGATTGATAACAAAAAAGTTTCAGCCTTCCTTTACCACAATAAATATGTTCAAAGAGAGGAAGGAGGAAGGCACCATTTAGTTTGGAGTTGAGGGAATACGGAATCTACGCATAAAGTGCATAAAAACAGTAAGCTGAGAAAGAAGTTTATGAAACAAGATAATAGTTGAAGAAGAAAGTAGTAGGTGCTGAAAAACATAACAGCAGAGACCCGAAAAAAGATGGTCCGAAACAAAACGAAGATCCTATTCTATTTTAACAAAAAAAGGCCTACCTAACTCTCAGCTCGGGCCTTCACACACTTTTCCTGGGAATGCTAATTCCCATTGATAGAATAGTTGTATTCCCCTGAGGAGTGAAATCAAAAGGAACACTGAAGAAATATATGAAGGATAAACAGTAACGAAGAAGTGAGAAAGACCTCACATTAATAACTTTTTTGAAGAACTGACAGTTAAAAAACATTCACTATTTTAACGGAGAATAAATATCCATAATTGAATGGCATAATGAATGCGATGTGACCAGTGACAAGAAAACTAATGGTAATTCAGATATCGTTTGTGTTTTTTATATGTTCAAAGTTTAATTACTTTGTCTTCAAATTTTGCACAACACGTTTTTTGTGGTAAGAATTGAGTATTGATATTAATTTGATGCTCTGTATGATAACTTTTTAGGTGTTTCTATTTCTTAATTTGAAAACAAACAGTAAAATATTCTCTCAATACTAAATGTTACCTCAAATGAAACTAAATAAGAGGGTAAGCTGTACTCATAAACATTCCTAAAACACAAGAAATTACATTGCTCAATCTGTTCTTTTGGCATATTCTCAGTCAAAAATGGCGCTCTAATGCGCATTAGGCCTTAGAATGCTGTAAGTGCAGGAAGCCCTATAAGGCAGTAGGTGCAGGAAGCCCTATAAGGCAGTGGGTGCAGGAAGCCCCCTATCAGGCAGTGGATGCAAGAAGCCCTATAAGGCAGTGGATGCAGGAAGCCCTAAAAGGCAGTAGGTGCAGGAAGCCCTATAAGGCAATAGGTGCAGGAAGCCCTATAAGGCAATAGGTGCAGGAAGCCCTATAAGGCAGTAGGTGCAGAAAGCCCTATAAGGCAGTAGGTGCAGGACGCCCTATAAAGTAGTAGACACAATAAACCCTAGCGTGCAGGCAGCACCTGGAGCAGGAGTGTCAGCAAAGGCCCGGGC
Source organism: Morinoia aosen (assembly GCA_030386875.1). Lineage (NCBI taxonomy): Eukaryota > Metazoa > Arthropoda > Malacostraca > Amphipoda > Talitridae > Morinoia > Morinoia aosen. The sequence continues at coordinate 46,353,485 of CM059559.1, forward strand.
CAGGTCCTGACGCAGGCTACTCAGGTGTTGCTGTAATGCTGACGTCTTCTTCCTCAGCTCGGCCGTCTCACTCTCGTACCTCTCGACGCTCAGCCTGCCGTTCAATCAATGAGAACATCGTCACATTTTGCTGTGAACGTATTGAGACCCAGCGCTCATGCACAAAGTGCCCTAGAAGTAACTGACCATTCAATATGCAATTAAAAAAATAACTATACTTGCTAGGATTTTGAAACTTTGTTTATTCGAAAGGGAACATTTTATGGGCAACATCTAAATAGGTCCATGAGAAATTCAAAAAAGATCAATGCATTGTGTTCATGTGACTGCGTGGTGCGGAATAAATACATCAAGTGGGCTTGGTCCCTAATAAAGAAGTCATAAAAGACACACCAAACTCAACAAAACAACACCGGGGAATCACCTGGTGCTCTCGATGTGCTTCTCCAGCAGAGCGTTCTGCTCCTCGTAGTCCGTGTTCGACTTGCGCAGCTGCCGCAGCTCCGCCTCCCGGGCTGCTCACACGCACAATGCAACGCACTTCAACTTCACTCTCATTAAATCATCCACTATAAGAAATAAGCCAAACACTTTCCATCAAATGGCTACGTAATAACACGGCAATTTAACATTTTATGTTTATATCGGTAGTTTTTGTGATAAAGGAAAAAATAGACATTAATTCATTGAATCATAATTCGAAGTAAGGTAAATGCAATAACAGTGCGTGCGTGATCGGTTAATTTTTCTTTTCAGGATACATTCAGTGGCAAGGGTTAAACTCGGTAGGCAAGACCAGGAAAATCTAGGATTTGCATTAGATGGGCACCTACGCCAAGCAGATGCTCTAATGAGAATTGGTTTAATAATACGAAATGTTTCATGCCTACCGTTTCAAGCCTAGGTAATTTGTCACTCGGACCAAACATCTATGCATGGCTAATTCACAAATATGCACAGACCTGCACGTCGTCTTCCAGGATTACATTCCCTGTAGAAATTTTGGTAGTACAGGGCTGATACACAAACACTATGGACCCAAAAAGTACCAAGGATCTCACACAGCAGGATACACGCAATACAATTTTTCCCTCTAACTAGTTCATTTAAAGTGAACATACGCCATTTGCTCCTGAGTAGATACCTCTGGATGAAGAAAACATAATTTACATAGACAAAAAGTTGCTACGATAAACGAGCAATGTGGAAAAATGGATCATTACAACAAATGCAATGACATCTGAACTTAGGCCTGACGTTTAACATCATGAGCGTGTTTAAAAGCTGCTGGTGGTAATTTCCAACACCTGTTAAACTCTCTCACCTGTCAAAAAGTGCCCTAGCAAGTTAAATTTGCGACTATACTTGTGTAGTAGTTCTGATTTGCGGGGTCGCGGAATTTATATACACTGGGCTGCGCGACCACCGCTTCACCAGCCTAACCAACGCAAAGCACGGGTCGTAGCGCTGCTACCTTACTTTTCAATGCCCTCCAAGAACCGCCGACCTATCAACCTATCTCCAGAGCATCCAAGGCTCTAATCAGCCAACAAGCTCCAGAGCCGTCCCAGGCTTCGGTACAGTCACCAACAAAAGGGTTCACCAAAATACACCTGAACGCAAATTACGACCGAACTTCTCTTCTGAATTCGTATCAGCTTCCTATTACCTCTAGACCCAAACTTGTGGCGCTATTCTCTATCCGGCTTTCATGGGAAACAACAAAATGCGAAACTTACGTTTATTGGTATCCACATTCAGGATATTACACTTTAAAACATACCACTTGCGATAAAACCGGTCGGCTTGACTATGCTACATGAAACTATACCATCCTGCTTCATACATTGGCGACCATCTTATGGCGGAGTCTTCTAGCACCGGACTTCAGCCTTTATTACTCGTCCTTGCTCAGACTCACCATATCGCGCACAACGTAGTCACCGATGAAAGTATACACGGAGGAGTACAAAGGTAGCCAACCGACCTCTACAAGCTTCAAAAACTAACTCTCTTAACCTATCCTCGGCAACCCTCCACATGCTCTCGCTATTACGCGTAACAGGTCGCACGTGGATGTCACCTTCCAGAGTATACAGAACGCAACTACTAACAAACAAGACGCAACTAACAAAAATAAGGATTCAAAATAGTAGCACACTACTATACTTGGACAACCAGGCTGTGAGTACACCATGTTGGGCCCCTACGTCCATAAGTTATAATAACACGACTATTACCATCCCTACCTCTAAAGAAGACAGCTACATCCCGCTCACCTTGGTTGTGCTTCAGAAACTGCTCTGTGAAGATAGGGATCTCCTGCAGCTGAGCGCCGTTATAAAAATTCTGTAGACGATGGAAGGAGTGAGACGCTACTTCAGGCAAGTGAAATCAGGCAACAAAGCTTTTGAAGAGGGTGCTGCTGTAACTCAGAGCTCGTGTTTGCATCTTGACTAAACGTAGGGCATCAACTAGTGTGCCACGTTCACTCAACACATATGTATGCATGGCACATGTTTGAAAATTTCCGCAAGTATACTTTGATTTTAGTGTATCACCTCTCTAATTCAATTTTTTATATGTATCAATTTTTAATATTGAATTCTTAATTTTTTTCTTTATTTTCTCTATACTGTATCTCTATATTAATCTAATTAAATATTTTCTTTGTACCCACAGCTATTCCAAGGCTCTGATTACCTGCTTCTTCCACACCAGCATACACAGCCCTCTAAATGAGTTATAACGTTCGAGAAAGCACATACCTATGTTGTCGAATCGAATTAGTAATTGCACAAACATATTTACAAAAGTACCTTAAGAACAAACTGTGTGATGAGCGTATCTGTGACAAAAGCTTTAATTATTGCTTTTCAAACATTTCTATCATTATTTCTCTTGGTAGGGATACAATGTCTCCATCTTAATTTGAATATCCTGTCCCTACATGGTAGTGAAACTTATACCACATATACGCTCATCAACTGCTTTTGGACGTTTCAGAGAAAAGTTCAGTAATTAAAGACAAAAGGGAAATTTCTTTACATAAATACACAACGGTGATTTATTACAGATGGCAAATAGTATCAACTCCATTGTATCAAGTAAGTGCAAAACCTGAAGTAGAAGCTTCCAGCAGGCTGATTAATCAGTAAAACATGATAGGATAGAACGACAAACCTAATACAGCAGCGTGCGTCCTTACACTGACTCGCACATTATTTGCCGTAATTCGTTTCAAATTAATTCCGATTGATACTAAATGTTGCTGTGTATTTATAAGATATCAAATCTCCACAGAACAATCTTCAAAGAAATGTTGTATTGAAAATAACTATTTCATGCATTACTCAATAACAAATTTCAAATTGCCAAAAAACTCACGTCCTACACCGACAAACGCCACCGAAGGGAAACTAAAGGTTAGGTGAGCGATTTTCCACACTCAACATTTCGTATATAGCCTTTTGCACCAATCATGGCTTAGCTAAGCATGAGATCGATCAACATTGATAAAGTCGTCTCTAGTGTTTGCTCCTGTTTCGTTCAGTTTTTTAACTTCCGCTCTATTTGGGCACATTTCAAGCCTTCCACTTCCTACGATTCGCAAGCTCTGCTCACATGAAATTCATTGAAGTCCTAGCTGACCAGTCTAAAATACCAGCAAGATGTGGTTAGATGTAGTGCGTTTTGTATCCTTATTCAGTTGAAAAATTAAATTCTTGCTTAATACTCATTCAGAATAAGGATACACAATTGTCAAACTCATGTTTTCATACTGGTGCTGTTCCCTTGAACTCCATGAATATGGTGTACAGAACTCCTCTCAAAGCGCTAAAAGCACCCCAAACAAAAACACAACCTTCGCTGTTTTTCACAGGATGAGCTTCGTATTTGACTTCAAAGCCACCTGACAATGGCTTCAAGTTTGATGAACTTCACTTCGTTCAAACTAAACCTTAAATTCTGATTCATCACTCCAGACGATCCTATTGTCAGGTGGTTGGCTGTAAGTGCAGGTACAAATCTCAAACGGTCGAAATCTCTTTTCCTTCATCATCCACGGCAAATGGAGAATTGACAACAAACGAAAACGCGGATCAGCCCCAAACTTCCTCATTTTCGACCATCAAGACCACATCCACATCCTCAAAGATAATAGGCTCATTCGCCCATTCCACACATTCATCCGACTGGGTCAATGTTTTTCTGACATCAATAGTCTCTTAACGCACGAAATGCCAGTGTATCGGCGGACAGAAGCCCCAGATGAGTTGGGCTCCGTCGTCTCCTCCGAACGCTTTTCTGAAGTCGGATTTGATTTTTGTGAGGTTGGTGGCATTTCTGACGTTGTATGAGGGGAGTCTGCGGTCTTTTTAGAGGACTGGTGAGTCGCCATGAGTGTTGAAGAGTCGAATTACGAATGAGACAGTACGTGTAACGTCGTGCTTTATATAGCCTCCTTGGATGTTGTTTTTTCCATCATTGACTGGGAGTGCAAAGATGTATCTTGCTTTATGGTCGTTTTTTGGAGATGTGACGGTTGTTCTTGTTTTTCCAATTTGATAGCCGTTGATGTCTGCTTCAGTGAGTCCGCAGACATTTCGTGAATCTTCAGATGTTACAGTCTGTAGAGTTGTCTGTCCTTTGTGCCAGACGGCAATTTTGTATAAAAACTGGGCAGAGTTTCGAACATTTCGTGAGGTGGATCTTCCAGAGAACAGAAGGTAACGACCTCAAATAAATCGTACTCAAACACTTGCGTCCCAAATGCGGAGAAGATAAAAAGATCCAACCATGATTCCGGATAATACCATTTCTTCGTAATCAGGCTACCTAAGAACCTTCTCAACTCTGCAATCCTCAGAACACCTCCAACTGTCCAGTGAGATAGACGTCATGTGTGAACTCGCTACTGGAGCAAGTATACGAAAAGAGCTGAAAAATATCATCAACTACATACTAACAAACATCGAAGAAGAGTCTGGCCTTTACGAAGAATATGAAATTGTACAACTACCAGCACCAAACATACCTGAAAATCAAGAAGAAACTTACCAGCACGCAACAACACTAGAAGAAAAATTACCTGCAGAAATAAACTGGAAAATCAAAGGTGAACTTAGAAGAATCAACCAATATTATAAAATCAAAATACAGCAGAACATGGCCATTCTTGAACGGAACACCACTGTGGAGTTGCCGTTAAACAGCAACATTCAAAGGACAGTGGTCACAGATACTCCCAGATGTCCAGGAAGTGATACAGGATCATCTCCTAGCTCTCGACAACCACAACGATCCAGATCATGGGGACCGACTCGTGAACAGATACTTACAAATTTCAGAAATAGTATCGACGAAATGGATGATTGCGTGGAAATATATCTACTCGAGGAAAATATGAGAAACCTTGATCAAAACACTCATCAAAATACAGACAGTGACACATCAGAAGATCTACGTTGTCTCAACAAAACAATGGACCAACAAATCGGAAGCCCAGACAACATCATACAAAATACAGAACATACAACACCAGAACCTCTCAACAGAACAACTCCTACAAGTCCTCCTCCACCAAGAAAAAGACAGAGAGCCATACCGAATCCCAACACAGCTTTTCCATTTCAGCACACACATCGTCCAATTTACAATGCAACTTCACCAAAACCCGGAACCAGCACCAACAACCAAACGGAAAACAGACACAACCGACAGCATGGAAAACCATCAAACTACCAAACAGAACAACGAAACGAATACCCTACAAATCTCAAACGGTCGAAATCTCTTTTCCTTCATCATCCACGGCAAATGGAGAATTGACAACAAACGAAAACGCGGATCAGCCCCAAACTTCCTCATCTTCGACCATCAAGACCACATCCACATCCTCTTCACAGCATTCGCCACAAACAGAAAACAACAACTTTCAAGAATTCAAGAATATCTCAATATCACTGATCTCCAACGCACACAAAGCAACATTACTCTTATTACAATCAATAACTGCATTGAACGATTCATTTACTACCTTCTTAGAAAAGGTCTCAACACCTGGACCAAAATCGGATCAGGGATCGACTCAATAGGAAGTGCATGGCAGTCAATCCTGACTATTTTCAACACATGTACCAACACTGATGAAACTGATTCTGAAAATAAATCACATGAAAACTGTCTACAGTTCATGAATCTCAAGCGGTCAGGAAGAAAAGACCCAGACCGACCAAGTGGAAAAAACATGCACTCTCAAATAAGACACCTTTTACGACATGATCAAAGCCCACCACATCACTAGCATTTCTCAACTTGAAAAAAAAAAAAACTTACAATTGAAGACAAAATAGCATACTTCGGGCACTGGGGTAAAGGCTGGGGAAAAAACGTTGCACAACTCATCACATACATACAAAGTACTGAAGAAGATCACATCAACCAACAGGATTACATGGATACCATTTCACACATCACATTCGACTCACCAGTCAATCATAAACATTCTTCCTGGATACTCGGAATCTTCAAAGCGAACAACATCGACTTTGTAAGATTCATGGCTGAATTCCTGGCCATCAAAAACATGATCTTACCCAAACGCAATGCATTCGTACTTTGCGGACTACTGAACTCAGGAAAAACAATGATCATCGGAATGCTTCTAAATCATCTCAAACCAACAGTAATTCCAAAACAAGGAAAAACACCTCAATTCTACTTCCGGCGACTTGTATCAGCAAACTTAGTACTCATGGAAGAACCTACCATTGGGATTCACAACATGAACACATCAAAAAAATATTATTTGCTGGAGAAAAATACCAATCCAACATTAAAATGAGTACACCTCAAGTAATTCCGAGAATGCCTTGGTTCCTCACAACAAACGAAGACGAGTTCTGCAACAGCTGTCCTGCAACCGACAGACGAGCGCTACAAATCAGAACATTCATTCACTACTTCAAAGTACCAATCTGTAACGGCTACAACATCACTCGCGGATACCCCAAACCACCAAGACACATACAAGCAGAAGACTTAATGCACCTCATACTACAAAATAAACAACAAACCTTCAATGCATCAGTCTCATCAAAGACACCGTCAAATAAACAAGACATCTCCAGACAGTACACCCTTAAAACAAGCGGCAAAAAGGCCACGTGATGGAGACGACGAAGACCTAGTAGAGGAAGGGCTCGGAGGGATGGCTTCCAATAATGTCATATCACTTCAAAATATTTGGCCTGAACACCTTGACATCAACATAACATTACGCTGCGCCTTCAGCACACGAGCAGCAAACAAATACAAATTAGACTTTATAGAAAACGACTAACCATCAACACGTGAGTACTTGGAGGATTCAGATACTACATGAACAACAAATCAACAAATGCTAACATCATGCCTTGGTTAAACAAACAAGACCTACAAGACATTGCTATTCTCTTCGCCCATGCTAAAACTCAAATCAAATTCTACCAATACTACACTATACATCAACGCTCAATCGGCCCAACTACAACAAAAGAAAGCTTCCCTCTTGCAAACGCTATCATTATAGCTACTCCCAGAGTCTACTCAAAGCGCGAACTAAAAGACAAAACATTAGACGACTTGTCATGGGATAAATGGAACCACATGCGCAATAACTGCAAACTAACAACACATAAACTCGGAGACACAGTCACACTTCACGAAGAACACTACGACTTTCCACACTGGATCTTCAAACCAAAACAACAATCGTACAGAGCTAATACCAGCTTCAGCCTTAAAGACTTCTTCAAAAACTTTGACAACAAAGACGGAACACACAAAGAACAATATGAATGGTGCGTTCCCATTGACAGCTTTTGGCACAAAGGACAGACAACTCTACAAACTATAACATCTGTAGATTTACGAAATGTCTACGGACTCACTGAAGCAGACATCAATGGCTATCAAGTCGGAAGAACAAAAACAACCGTCACATCTCCAAAAAACGACCATAAAGCAAAATACATCTTTGCACTCCCAGTCAATGATGGAAACAACAACATCCAAGAAGGCTATATAAACCACGACGTTACACGTACAGTCTCATTCGTAATTCGACTCTTTAACACTCATGGCGACTCACCAGTCCTCTACAAAGACCGCAGACTCCCCTCATACACCGTCAGAAATGCCACCGACCTCACAAAAATCAAAGCCGACTTCGGAAAAGCGTTCGGAGGAGATGACGGAGACCAACTCATCTGGGGCTTCTGTCCGCCGATACACTAAAAGAATTGAGACCAAACAATCACTGCTTACTCGAAAATTCATCAGGAAAGCTCTAACAAACTACAAAAACTCTACAGGAAGTATCTCCAAAATCGGAGATATAATACCAATATGAGAAACATTCCACATAACAGGATATGAAGACATCAAAACTCAATATGGAAAGTGACAAATCATTTACATCATCCACGAAGATACAGTACACAAATGCTGGACAACAACAGACCTAATAAAACTCATCACAGACGCCCATCAAAAATATATCTTCAGTATCATCGACATCATTACAACATCTCGAATCTCAACTGAAGAAGAACCTACTGAAGAATATCAAGGAGATCTGTGACACTCCTTCTCGTTCTAAAAGGAGATCTGTAACACTCCTTCTCGTTCTAACAGGAGATCTGTAACACTCCTTCTAATTTCAAATTTTCATTTTATCCAGGAGATATGTAACACTCCTTTATATTAAAAACTTACGTTCAATATAGATTTTTTAGAATGTAATAAGGGAAAATTTCTGGTTATAATTTTAACATATGCTATTAGGGAGGTCCGCCTGGTATGTAATTTTAAGGTCTATAATTCGGGAAAGTCTGCCTGGTGTAACAATAACCTCAATAAACCTAAAAACTAAACACGTTTCATTACCCTTTGCGGAGAAGAGAAGTGGAATAAGTGCTCAGATCGAATGCGGAGAAGTGTGTTCTCCGCAATCAGTTTCGATCTCAGAACTTCACAATCCACGAACCTTCTCTTCTGTTCTCCTGTTAGAAAAATCAAAGAAAAAGAAACTTCCTCCGTTCGAACACGATCCTTTCATCGAACTCTGGCTAAACCACACACGAACGAAGCGTCAAATCTGTACATGGATCGCCGTAAACGTTAGCTTGAGCCAATCAGCAAATGGAGGCATGGCAAACGTTCTAAACCCCCCTACCCTCTTTTCCCCAAACGCCACCGGCATGAATTTCAATGAAATTCTAGACACAATGTGTCTAATGCCGGTGGCGTTTGGGGAAAAGGGGGTAGGGGTGAAGATTTTTCATATAAGGTCCAATACTATTTCTGAAGACTGGGGTTTTATGCTACGATTGGCATCCAACGATCCGTCAATCAAGGTCTACCTGCTGCTATCGCCATGAGAATCCTTCCTGTGTCTTTTATAGCATTAGAAACTATGATGATACAGAAACTGAACACCGGAATGGCTCTGCCAAATGTGTCGAATACAATCTAGCTTTCCATCCAAATGCAATTGCTTCATGTCAGAATGAAGAAATAATTTTTACTCCCATTAAATTACCCATTATTTAAAAGGTGCAGTCTGAAAAAAGTGACAGACAACACATAACACAACAGGAATAACACAAGAAAATTAACGCAGATATCAGCAATTAGTAAACGTCACAATCTCTAATTTTGGAGATGCACAAATGGACACAATACCATTTAAAACAAATCCGGTACTCATAAATGTTTCCCATATCGGAACCAAATTTGGTGTCTATCTTATTTGCATGATGAATAAAATTATTTATTCTATGTCAGTTGCAAGCAGGCCGGAGGCTGAAATTGGGTGTATCTAATTTGAATTAGGTGTGGCTAATAGATGTGGAAAACATTTGTTTCGGTTGGGCATACGTTTTTGAGCAAGCGCCAGAGGATGGACAGGATTTTATGATGATGTAACAAAGAAACTAACCGCTCTCTTGCTTCTCAGCTTTGAACAGACAGCAGAGCCCTCCACAAAAAAAAGAGAATCATAATATGGCCAATTAGAAAGTTATTGGAGAGTAACCTAAACGTGTCCCCCTCAGACCCTTGCGGTGAGACAAGGCACCGAACAAAGCCTCGGTGATCTCTCAAGGTTACCTCATCCCTCACTTGCTCTCCCTCTCATACCATTGGTCTTGCTCGTTTTGAGTCTCATAAGAGGAAAACCTTGGCAGTCACTTAGAATCGAGAGGCGGAACAGAGCGGACAGGGCGAGAGAGCGGGGAGTCACTCAGGATCCGGTTGCAAGGCAGAACGGAAAGATTTGAGAGGGTGGAAGGCAGACTAAAGTAATACACACGGTCAGTTCCCAAGTATTGAAGGGAAACGATAGATCCCAAACAGAGCCAGACTGTAGTTACCAGGGCTTGATTTCCAGGTGTGTTGTTGAGCTAAGATTTGAGGACTCAGGTTTCATCATAGTAGCAGTCAAGCGCGAGTCAAAAAGTGGATAGTAAATAACCCAAGGTGTGGCTAAAGTTGCTGTCTTTGTGAGATTGTACTGGGTTGTATGTCAGGTGCCCCGTGCGTGCTCGCTCCCTTCCTCCGTACTTGCCTCTCACACCAGTAAACCATTGAGTGTCTCATTTAGTCTGCATATCATTACCACCAACACAAAACACGTGCTTGGTCAGCGCTATCAAAGTTGTTTGCTGAAGGAAATAGGGGTTGGACGTAAAGGCTAACGTTGACGCGCCAGCGCCACCCATAATTTACAGGACCTTCTAAATTCATTATCTTGAAACTTTGAGGGCCCCCAAGCCACTGGTGGCAGCGACCATTTTTTTAGATTATAATATTTACATTAAAGTAAACAATAATAAAATATTCAAAAAGATGAAATACATTTGCACAAATAAAAGCTCAAATAACTTACAGGCTACTGTATGTTTCCAACATTGCACAGCAAAATAGTTCACCACAATACAAAATATTCATCATTAAAGTTTGTGGCTGCAGTATGCATAAAAGAATTTTCTAAATGTCACTCTCAGACGGAGTGTGCAACATGTCTGGATGAAACATTTGATAGCCCCAGTTTAACATCCATAAATAAAAAATTGTTTTCTTAAGTAGGCTCTACGGAAATTGTGAAAAACTAATTTCAAAGGCCTTCACTTAATTAAGATAAATCGGTTGAAACTTAACTTTCTTCAGCAATTGCCATTTTCCACAATTTAACCTTTGATTGAAATAGCAGTACCGTAACATTCAGAGACACACGCAATAAGCATCATTACCTCACTCACAATTTCACTGAGGTCATCCTTCTGATGGTGAGGGACGCCATTGGAGGGCACCACGGGGGAAGGCAAGGGCGCGCAGTCCCGGCGAGGCCGCTTGCTCTCGGGGGCCGGACCGCTCGGCTCGTCCTTGCCAGCTTTGGGGGGCAGGAGCCCCTCGCCTCCCGACTCCTCCTCAGCTGCTTGCTGGCTCTTCTCTTGTTTCTTCTGCTGCTCTAGGAAATTCTTATACGAATCTGTTTGTGTGTATGCTGAGAGCTCTTTCTGATACCTGGAAAAAAAAACACAATGCCAGAGAAAATAATTACCACCCCTAGCTATTATTGTAGGTGAGTTGACCATGTTAAAATGCTTGGGTCAGATATTGTTAGAGAGACCTTGGGGCTAAAAGCTTCAATTACGAGTGGCAAACAATATTTGTAATTTTATAAGGTTGCAGAGGCAGAACCTAAAAGGCAGGAGACAACAATAATCACTATTCATTTAACGTAAAACAGGAACAACAAAGAGTGTCTGTGTAATTATTACACGTTTGATTTTATAGTTGTTATACAATGCAGATATAGAATAGAACTTTTTTCACATGAGCTACCCTTTTTTGTGTCAAAACATTCCATGGTGTACAATTATGAGCTTTTCAATCCCTCATCTACTCATTCACATACACAATAATGATACAGCACATATCTCAATGGGTACTTTTTGCTTATGCTAGCTCACACAGGATATAAAAGTTATACACAGCTCGAGATGAATAAATTTACATCAGAAGCATTTTCGTATACTCGTATCCATATTACATCAGCTACTTTGAGACTACCTAGCAACAACAAAGTAATGTAGCAAAGAAAGGGAGCATTAGGTGCAGACAGGAAAAAACTCGTAATATATACATAAGATGTGTTCTTACATTGAATACTCTGCGCATAGAAACAGCACGTTTAGAAGGAAAAAGAAATAAAAGACAAAGAAGAGATAGCAAAGAAAGTATGAACTAAAAGGAACAAAAAGTGCATGAAAATTATAAGTCTTGAAGGCCTATTAATAGCTGAAGTTTTTCAGTGGCATGCCAATAGAGGTACTGGTCCCCATGGCGTAGGATTGACAAACTCTGCTAATTCAAGCCTACTGTCTATCCTATGACCTCAGGAGGATGATATTTTCATTATTACATGAAATTGTTCAAACACACAGACACTAACTGATTGAAGCAAGACTTGCATGTTCCTTACATTGTAATTAAGTATTCCCAAACAATTAATGAAAATCACAATAATTACAATGACACAATATTTTATTCTCACAGTAAATTTCATTCAAGAGTATTCCGCATAAAAGTATATAAAAATATCTTCTGATGATCATTGAGCCTAAAAATTGAATTCCACCCACCACTGTGGTAAGCAAGAATGAGCTCTCTCTACCCTCATTTCCAAAGAAGAACATGGAGGCTCAAGAAGAGAGTAAAACTCAACGGTATTGAGATGTGCAACTAAGACAAAGTAAGATGCCCTGATCACAGTTGCTTAGGGTTTTTATGTATGAAATATCGACTCAATTGCCAGTCTCGCATTGTGTACATGCCAAAGTGAACCTATGATGGCGTGCTTGCCATTCACTGCCCCCTTCATCCTTTGTTAGTGCCAGGGAAAATTAATGAAACGAAATACTCAAGGGACATTACAAGTACTTGTGTCTAGATCTGAAATGGACAGCTTTTGAATAGCATAAGAGAAAATTATCCAATTTTCAAAAAATCGTCAAGAAATAATGAGAGGTGGAGGCAACTGGCTAAAATGAACATATAAAAACACATTGGACAAAAAAGCCTGAGGAAAAACCAAAATAAAAATTACTGAAGGTTTCAGTGGTCAATTGCGTACTTTTTGAGGAAAAATTGAGAACCAATAAACCAAAGTGCTATCTGGCACTTGGCTTGTTATAAGCAGGTAGCCTTAAGCCAGTGACCACTGACAACTACCGTCAAAAGATTCTAAGCCTTACTTTTCTTGTTGAAGTGCATAAAAAATAAAAATTAAGCCATAATTGATGTTTATTGTAAATAGCACATAAAAGCTCTCATTTGATTGAATTTTGGTTTATTGCACAATCTTTGATATATGTTGAAAGGAAAAGGAAAGCAACTCTGTGCAAATTGGCACAACCGGCATCAGCTATACGCAGCACACAAGTCGGGGCGTAAAACTGTCTGACCCAGCGATAGACAAAGGCACTGCCAATCCCGGTGACTGCTGTTATACGACCATCTAATGAGACACCTTGTGCTTTGAAATGCAAGCTCTGGCAGGCAACAGAGCCTGAACCAACATGACATGCATGGGAGTGTCACATGAACCGCACGTCACCTCAATTTGGACCGGGCATCAGTGAATGACTGTTATTTACAAGAGTATTAGTACACTTATGATATGTTACATCCCTTCAATCAGTTCAGCTAATTTCATTGTGTATGCTTCATAAGTGTAGATATTACTGTAATGCTTGAAAAAGTTTTTCAAGAAAAATAAAATCTTACCTCTCTTTTTCTACTTCAGAGGCTTCTAAATATTTCTGTTTCTCTGAAGAGTCCATTGCAGCCCACTTATGTGCCACAATTTTAGCAAGCTCAGCAAAGGAAGGAGGAGACTTGCTGTGGCGGAGCTGCTCCCTCTGGTCCGCCATGTACAGCATGTAGCCTGCAAGCAGCATTCAAATGTCATGCAAAGTCAACAGCACGGCAAATGCACGGTCCTAATACAGTCATACCTCACCTTACATAACACCCAACTAATGAATAATCCAAGTTACAAAAAACTTTACGTAAAATTTTGGTCTCTGAATATGAAAGAAAATTCAAGTTACAAAACACACAATCATAAAAATTAAAATAAAACGCACTTGGCTTTGCAGCCGCTTGAATTCCCCAAAATGTAAATACACTAGTAGCATCCTGTTTTCCGTTTTGAAATTGGCGCGATTGGTGTTTTCTCTCAGCTGCCAAACGTTTGGCTCCTCCTCTTTCCTCACCAACCACTAACTTCACTTTGCTACGCACTCGGCCTCACATATTAGTTGCCCAACCTCAATGGTAAATGATTGGCACGTCTTGTTCATTTTAAAGTTTAATAAATAATTTTCTCTTCCTCTTAACACATATTTCATACACAATTGGCACATTTTATAATTTTTCTATGGTTTAGGGGGGTAGTATTAGGGACCTTGGAATGAATCAGGCTATTTACACATAAAATGTGATTTTACTCAGGAAAAAATCCCGTTACAAAACTACTTCTGAAACAAATTAATTTTGTAAGGTATGGCTGTATCTACCATCTATTAGCATCATTTACTACAAGTAAAAAGTGAACTTAATTTTAAATAATAAACTTTTTAATGACATTAAAAAAGGATTAAATTTTGAAATAGAAAAAAATACACTTTAGACTAAAAACACTGCAAATAATTTAAATAAAAAAAGAAGAAAATCAACCTCAGACACAGTTGCCAAGAAGTTTTGACACATCAATTATGCAGTTTTTGCTAGACCAACAGAGTCCAGCTTCATCAAACATACATTTTCAATGTTTGTTTTTGATTGGAACAGTGTGCAGGATCAACAAAAAGCTGGAAAAGCCTTCAAGTTTGCAAACCTATTTGGACACTTGAGGTTTAAATCAGCTCAACATATCCTTATACAATACTTTCACCATAAGAAGTTGGCATAAATAGGTATACAGTATATAGTAATTCAATAGATAACACATCTGCAATTCAATTTTGAAAATTTTTGTTTAAACCAATAAACCAATCCATAAACATATAGATTAAGATTGTTTAGCTGGTTTTAATAGATTCAAGATCATAATTAACTGCAATATTCAACTCCTTGGATTGTATAGGATGTTTTTTTACTGCAAGCCCTGATCATAACACAGTGTAAACATGCATCACCATGAACAAACAATAGAAGTACATACTGAAACAGGGAAATTAAGGCAAATTATGAGCAAGTGTACCTGATAGAGGGGCTTTTGGGGCATCCTTAGGCAGGCATCTTCTCTTCCGCCCTCTGGGCCAGCCTTTTTTTCTAGTCCCCAACTGCCCAGGTGGGCAAGTCCCACTTACTAATGAATTCCCAATGTTATCAATGGGAACAGGAGCCAGAGGGAGATCACTTTCTGTACTTACAACACTGGTATCAGGTGGCAAAGCTCCAGCAGTGGGAGTCTCATTGCCAGGGGAAGTGACATCAATTACAGCAGGACAATCCTTCTGGGGAGCAATGATTTCTGCCTTGGGCTTGTTCTCAGCTTCTGAACTGTGGTCTTTTTCAATTGGTTGTTCTTGTAATGTTTGTTGTCCATTTTCTATTTGAGAGGACATAATTGCTATTACACATTAATAATATAAAGAAGTTGAGATCTGAAAATAAAACATGTTAATCACAGTAAAAATACAGTAGCAAATCTAAAAAACTTGAAACATGTCATACTTATCTCAACCAAAAAATCATATTTACTTAATAATACTTTCAGTTGGGACACCTTTATTGTAATAGTTGCTGTTTCATTGACTTTTTACATTGTTGCAGCAGCTATTTCAATGACAACGTCAGTGTGTGAATAGGAAAGGAAGCAGCTGCAAGCAAATATCAGCACTGAATTTTAAGGTGTTCATTACAATAAAATTGAAAAAAGATCACAGTATAAGTCAGTTGAAGCCCCATACCATAACAATAGAGATGAAGTTTGCAATATAGACAAGAGATATCAGCTTGTAGTGCAGAAATTGTGAGAGTAGGGAATATATACACAAGGTGGATTCCCTATACCTTGTGCATTGAAACAGCAAGCTCAAAAAACTTTGTGAACCAAGATAGAACTTTAAGAAAACAAGAGATGCTAGAAAAATGAAAAAATTACTACAGCAACTTTTAAAGAACATGGTTCATAACAAAACAGAAACATGTTTTATTTCAACTTGAAATCCAGTATGCAACAATTAAATTAAAGTATTCTATTAATTAGTTTATGACTCCCTAGACACCATAGAAGCAATTTCAAGAGAGTAAAGAGAAGGGACCATTTACTGTGGATGACCAGGACAAAGGATAACCTGCACATAAAAGCAGCAATTTAGAAAAGAAGAGTAAAAAATTATGAAATAATGGTAAAAGCAGCATGAAAAATGCCCAAAGCAAAATAGGTACTGATACAGTGTATGCATGCAAGGTCAATGTGTATGGGATAAGATTATAAGTTAATTTAGCCTTCCTAACCACAACAGAGGTGCTCAAAAGAG
Organism: Morinoia aosen; assembly: GCA_030386875.1. Lineage (NCBI taxonomy): Eukaryota > Metazoa > Arthropoda > Malacostraca > Amphipoda > Talitridae > Morinoia > Morinoia aosen. The sequence continues at coordinate 46,370,086 of CM059559.1, forward strand.
AAAAAGGATGATAGCACCATTTGATATGAAGTTAAGGGAATGTGAAATCCATGCACAATGTGTGTTTGGACTTATGATTCTCTGTGAATCGAAACTGTAAGTTAGGAAGGAAGTTCTTGAAACAAGATAAAAGTTGATTAAAGTATCGGGTGCAAAAAATAGGATACCAGCAAATCAAAAATTTTGACAACAAAATGTATATAAAAGCCTACCTAGCCTTTAGCTAAGAATCTTATACATATTTGTACCTTGAAGTGCTAATTTCTATTTATACATTAGTTGTATCCCAATGAGGGGTTAGTCTTCCATTAAATTACATTAATAGAAAATAACATTGTGCATAGATTCAACATTCCTTTAACTTCATGCCAACTGATACCTTCATTCTATTGTTTGAGCACTTTTGATGGTTAACCCTTTAACGCCCACATTTTTATACTCATATTACCGTTATCACAACCACTATCACTGAACCGACACTGGCATTAGGTAGTCACTGTTATCAAAATGGGGGAGGAACTGCCACTCGGCAGTGAAGTTCAAAGGACACATTAGTGAACAAATTGAATAAGAAATACAATATATTATTGTTATTTTTGAAAGAGGACCGTACAGTCCACTTGGGCGTTAAAGGGTTAAAGATGCTTTAACTCTCTTACAATCCAATCTTGTGCGTTTCTACCTCGTGTGCATGCATTTCAGCTATCGGTACATCTTTAGGATTCAATGTTTTATGCTTACTTTGCTTCATTCAGTTTTCATGCTACATTCATCTCCTCTCTAACTTTACTTCCTCTTTTTACATTACTTGTTATTAATCTTTAAGGTACTGATCATTGCAAGCAGTAAAGGCGAGTCTTTTAAGAACTCTAAACACCATAATGTAGTGCATTGTTGCACTAAGCCAGTTGCAGTTCTCAATAACAACAATATCTGTTCAAGGTATTTTTAGTGAAGAGCTTTCTAAGAGCATAGCAGTGTCTGTGAATCAGAGTACCTCTAGAATACCTATGCAAGGCATTAAGGACATCACCTGTCTAGGTTACTATCTGTATCCAGTATAATCTATGTATGATTTCTGCAAGAAAATTATTACCTCTCTAAAATATCTTTCAGAAGAGTATATTATTTGTTGAGTTGTCTCTGAGTAGAGTAACATCAGCATGAAGTATTTTTCATAAAAAAGGAATATAAGCTAGAGCATTTCTTGTGAAAAAATTCAACACAACCACATGCATTGTTAAAAATTAAACATAAAATTATATTTAATATTTAACTGCTAACAATAATTACATTATCAGCAAATTTGTGTTTCTATTAGGAGACCTGTGGATGACTGGCTTTAAGCCCGTCTCCACACAGCCGACCTACTGGTAATTTTAAGAAAATTGGTAAACTTTACAGCTTACTGTAAATTCATTCTTCAGGTTAGAAGTTTGGCTAAGAGTTCATTGTAAAGGGGAAGGGTTGTTCTTTCTGTCAGTGAAAAAAAATGCTGCTAGCCCAACAAAATTCTACAAAATTTGAATTTACATCTTGGTAAAACACAAAAAAATGAAATTTGAAAATCACCGGCCATTCTTTATCTATTGCACTTTCGTGTATTTTTATGTATTTACATAGATTTTAATCTGCTGAATCTTGTGGTATGTGAAATTTTATTTTAGGTCCAATAGTTCCGGAGTTGTGAGCATTTTTATCTAAAATAAACAGTTTGTTTTTAAGTTTATTTTGTGTATAGGCTGTTATCAAGCAGTTTCATTGCTTAGATTGAGTTTTATATGCATAGAGCTTTTCCTCCTAAATACAATGGTGGTATTGTTTTTTGCCTAAGAGTAAATCTGCGGATTTTGGACCCCCATTTCCGGAAGAAAAAAATATAACAATGGCGACCTTCTAAGAGGCAAAGTGGGTGCCGGCATGCCTCAGCTATGCTGCTGGCCTTCTAAGAGGCAAAGTGGGTGCCGGCATGCCTAAGCTACACTGCTGGCTTTCTAAGAGGCAAAGTGGGTGCTGGCATGCCTCAGCTACACTGCTGGCCTTCTCAGAAGTCGCGCAGCCCCGGTAGCCACACTCCTCACTCATTCTCTTCAGAGACCAGACTGAGTGCAAGAATTCATACAGATTTGAACATGTTAGCTGCTCCCAGGGTTGGCACATAAAAAACCCACCCAAAAAAAACACCCAAAAAAGCCCAAAAAAACCCACACTATAAAAACACTAAATAGTGGGTTTTTTGGGGTTTTATTATTATTACGTAAATTTTATTTGTTTTCAAGCTTATAGAATCAAAATGAGCTAAATATTTATCTTGTCAAAATAAGTATCTAAGTCATGTGCATGACTATGACAAGAAAACATTGAAAAACAAAACTCCAACCCTATACAAATCAAATTAGAAAAGCCTTAATCACAAAAAACTCAAGGGACTAATATAATTTAATGAATTCCATTTCCAAAGTAAAAAAAAAATTCAGAAACAAATGCAGTTTGACTACTTAATATAGAGACTTCTGAATTTTTCCTGTCTTCTAGACTAGACTGCTACTACAATACTACTGTGTTTCTCTTTCTACATCCACTGCCATTTCATCGTTGTCATCCACATCATGATCATTTGTGAGGTGGAGATATACCGAGACGATTTCTGTGCGCGTTCTGATCCTAATCTATTTCTCAATTTATTCCACACAATTCCAAATGTTGAGAAAATTCTCTCAATGGATCCTGAACTTGCGGGGCAAGAATGAAGATTGCTTATAAACTTGCAGAAACCCTCTGCCAGTGTTTTTTCATGAATCTGCATTTTCTGCTGTTTTATGTCTTGAATATCCCACCATCAACAAGGAGTCATTGTCTTAGTGATATTCTCATAGAACATGCGTTTTGGGAAGATTTTGGAGTCCTTCAATTTATAGGAGTTAAGCACACCGATGAACTCCGGATTGTACTCAGCCAACCACTCTTCAATATGTCTCCTGTGAGAGCTTTGCCTTAAATGTTGTAAAATGAAACATCAATATCGAGTTCATTATCTTGTTGATCAGTCTAATGTGAAACTAGGATAAGTGAATTAGGTTAAACATTATTGTACACCCTAGAATAATGTTATGGTAGGATGCCCTAGAAGTCGCTGAACTTATTCGGGCCCACAGGTAGCTATACTCAAATTTGACCATTGTATTAGACTTAAGAAACATTCTACCTCTGTATCACATGTGTTAAATAAATTGTTTAAATTGAAATAAGTTTAACAATTATAGTCAGATGGGGCAAGACAACCGCAGCCATCATGGGGTGAGAAAGTAAAGAAACTACTGGCCTATGAAGAGCATTCAAGCTGCACTGGAACAAATTTGACGATGGAATCTGTTAGAGCATTTACTTCCAATCATTTTAGTGTTTGTTACTATCCTGTACTGCGAAAAGTGAATTTTTTGGCAAACTAAAAAAAAAAAAAATTGGCATGTCACATGTTGTAACATGTAACAGTGTGGTTGACTGACTTGACTTGCGCAGCTAAGCACTCCAGCTCACACAATACATATGTTAAGTTGTTAACAGCATGACTGTTAAGTGATGTGCAGCTGTCTTGCTTCAAGTTGCTTGTGGTGGTTACTTATGATCTGCATGGTGCTTCCCTCTCACATGACTTACGCCTGTCTGCTGCTAAAACAACTTACTATGAATTGACGAGCATAGCAATTCTCTTTGGACATTTTATATCTTCACAGAGCAGAGCTATGTCTCTATGCATATGGTAATTGGTAAATGGTAATTGTGATGGACAAACTTAATTCATATATTGTTCATATAATGTTCATAATTCATATAATAATGTAATATAATGTTGGAAATAAAGTAATCAAATAACAATATTCACTCAATAAGTGTATGCATATAAATCTGAAATAGGGGCAACGGGAGTTGTGTGAACAACTCTTTTACAAAAACAGGTATTACAAAAAAACCCAATAAAGCCCCCCAAAAAACAATAAAACCCATAAAACCCAATTTAACCCAAAAAACCCAGGTGGGTTGGGTTTTTTTAAAAAAACCCTGGGTTTTTTCCATCCCTGGCTGCTCCCCTGTCCCCCCACTTTATGTTACCTTCCACATATGATAGCACTCAACAAGACGCTTAAAACCATACATTTCAACCCTAGGTTTGCTGATCTTCCACATGTACTAGCTTTGCCGACCTTCTAAGAGTCCAGGACATGGCGACGGATCAATGAATGTTGGAGCTGAAAGGTCCAGAGCAGAACTGAAAGAGATGGAAAAAAAAGATTGAGAGGAAATAAAAGAGTTTGGATTAAACAAGTGTTAACTTAGCATGGCACAAGAACCTACATTAACACTTTGACTGCAACGTGCGCCACCGGTGGTACACGGAGGTAATTTTTACAATACTGCTGACCAACCAGTTGTCGCATATTCAATTTTCATAAATACTTAATCAAAGCTAAACAAAGGCCCGATCCAGTTCATGTTGGCTATTTTAAAAATAGTTTACTACAATTGACTTTAAATTTGAGTTTGGCATTAAACTCAATATTTAGTAGTCGCAGTCAAAATGTTAATCTGGCGCATGTGAAAGAACATGCCTTGGAGTGAGATGTTCTATGATGGTAGTTTTGAAGGCCACTCTTGTTTGCTGTGAGGTGTAAGTAGTGATGCAAAAAAAACGGTTTTATTTGATTGCGGTTTTTTTTGCAAAAAAAACGTGTTTTTTATGTGTTTTTTTTGTTTTTTTTGTTTTTTTTGCACACCTAAATTTTGTTAAGCATATGTCTGGGTTTTTTTTTGGACATCTGAAATATATTAATATCCATGTTTTTTAGTCATTTCATTGTTATAAAAACATCAAAAAGAAACCATACAGTAAAAGTGGTGGCAGATAACCCACAATTACCTAGAGGCGTCTAAGAGGAACAGCAGGAGCCACAGAACTTATATTGATGGAGTCAAAATTCAGAGCTTACTATCTCTACTATGCCTGATTTTATTTTTATGTGACCAAAAAAATCAGACTTTGCAGAGATAATAAGGGTAAATCTGAAGGATATGTCAGTTATCAATTTTGTAAATTTTGATGCCTAACCTAAGCATAGTTAATTAGATCGAAATAAATAAGTTTTCTTCTGTGCACTTTCCGTCTCAAATGAGTATTTTATTAGTTATAGCGGTAAATGACTTACCGCAACTCCTGTGTTTGAAGCGGCAAGTAATTCAAGGAGCACGTCGGACAGCAACACTGCAATGCGCACTCGCTTCCAGCGCGATCGTCATCAAAGAAGAAACCAAACCTACCGCTATACCTCGTTAAATACTCTTTTGAAGAGAAAAAAGTATAGAAGAAAAGTTGTTTATTTTGATGTTATTACCATGATTCAAGCAACAAAAATTCAAAAATCGATGAGTAGCTGTTTATTCGAGCGCATTCGTCATCATAGACGAAACTAAACTTATCGCTATAAATCGTAAAATACTCATTTGAGACGGAAGGTGCGTAGAAGAAAACTTGTTTATTTTGATTCAATTAATTAGGTTCAGGCACCAAAAAATGGAAAATCGATAACTGACATATCCTGCAGATTTACCATAATAAGCTCTGAATTTTGACTCCATCAATATAAGTTCTGTGGCTCCAGCTATACCTCTTAGACTCTAGGTAATTGTGGGTTATCTGCCACCACTTTTACTGTATGATTTCTTATTCATGTTTTCATTACTAAACAATGACTAAAAACCATAGATATTAAGATATTTAAGGTGACCAAAAAATATGCTATTTTTAAAAACATGTTTTTTTTTACAAAAAATTCTGGGTCAATGTGAAGTTTAATGCAATCAGAAAATAATAATTAGCGATCCCAGGAATCACTAAAGGAACCCATTTAAGAACGTTTTACACGAATGACATTCTGCTCGCTGATGCGTTATTTTCGAATAATTGAACTTTGAAGTTGGCCTTTGCGCCAAAGGAAGCGAGCGCGTGAAACGGAATTTAATTAATAACGGAAGCTATTACCAACATAAAGAGGTTGGGTCGGGAGGGGGAGGCACAGTTATTCTAATGAAAATTATAAATAAAGCTTCTAACAAACCCATTTGGGTGATGACCGCAATCTTGTTGACATCGGCTCTAAGATGGCAGCGCCCATGGTGGTCGCCATCTTAGAGCCGATGTAAACAAGATTGTGGTTGTCACGTTAATGGGTGGGTTAGAAGCTTTATTTATAATTTTTGCTAGAAGAACTGTGCCTCCCCCTCACGACCCAACCTCTTTACGTTTGTAATAGGGGGGTTAGCTTCCGTTTTTAATTAAATTACGCTCGCTTCCTTTGGCTCGGGAAGTCCAACTTCAAAGTTCAATGATTCGAAAATAAAGCATCAGCGAGCAGAATTTCGTTCTTGTAAAACGTTCTTAAATGGGTTCCTTTGGTGATTGTTTGGAATATAATTATTAATTTCCATGATTGCATTAAACTTCACATTGACCAAATTCTGACTAATAAAAATGAATATTAATATATTCTCTGGTACCAAATATAACCATGCTGTTTTTTTTACAAAGAATCATGACTAAAAAACAATATATTTTATGTGACCTAAAAAGCCCCATGCAGTTTTTAAAAAAACATGTTTTTTACTAAAAAATCATGACTGAAAAAACATGAATAATATATTTGAGACCAAAAAAATGTTTTTGTACTAAAAAATTATAACTAAAAAAACATGAATATATTTATGAGACCTAAAAAACCCCATGCTGTTTTTTAAAAAATATGATTTTTTACAAACAATGATGTATAAGAAAACCTGGATATGGATATATTTTATGCGACCAAAAAACCATGCTGTTTTATTTTGTATTTTTCATAAAAAATCGTGTCTTAAAATCATGGATATTAACATATTTTATGTTACCAAAAAATTATTGTTTTTTTTAACATGTTTTTTTATTAAAAGTTAATATTATTCATTTTTTAATCACGAATTCTTTGTAAAAAAACACCCCTCAGGGGGATACAATTATTGTATCTATGGGAACTAGCGCTCCCAGGGGACAATGTAAGGGCCCAAGCTGAGAGTTAGGTAGGCCTTCTTTTTGTTGAAATGAAATGTTTTTGTGATGTTAAGGACCACCTTTTTTTCGGTTCACTGCTTTTTTCTTTTTCAGCACCTACTACTTTCTTCTTCAACTTTGATCTTGTTTCATAATCTTCCTTCCTCTCTTTGGATCGCATTTGTTGCTGGGTAGGGAGGCTAAAACTAATGACTAATCTAATCTGTAAAAAAACATGGATATTAATTTATTTTATGTGACCAAAAAACCATGTTTTCTGAAAAAAAGATTTTTTACAAAAAACATGAGTGTTATTAAATTTTATCTGACCAACGAAACATGACATTTTAAAAACCATGTTTTTTTCACAGAAAGTCATTAATATCCATGTTTTTTAGTCATGATTTTTTTTGGTTAAGAAAACATGATTTAAAAAAAACCAGGATGTTTTTTTTGGCACATGAAATATATTAATATCCACATTTTTTATTCATGATTTTTTTGTAAAAAAGATATTTATTTTAAAAAATACAGCATGGTTGTTTATGGTAAAATAAAGTATATTAATATCCGTGTTTTTTAGTCGTGACTTTTTTGTAACAAAAACATTCAAAAAACAGCATGGATTTTTTGGTCACATAAGATATTTTAATATTCATTAGAACCGTACCAGGTCTTAGAATAAAATATCCACAAAGAATCTATTCACTCTATAAAACCTTTCGGAGACTAGCTCCATCCTCAGTAAGTCATTCAGTCAAATGTTTTTCAAAGGAACAGTGAAAATTCATTGTCCATTTCACCAAATTTTACAGAATGACTGAGGATGGAACTGGTCTCCGAAAGGTTTTATGGAGTGAATAGATTCTATGTAGATATTTTATTCTAAGACCTAGTACAGTTCTAATAAATATGATTTCAATATTAACAGCATTCTTTGTTTATAAGTTTCTAAAGACAATTCGATTAAAGAAAACTAACTTTCCTGATATTTACATCCGTGTTTTTTAGTCATGATTTTTTTTAAATGTTTATAAAAAAAAATTTTTTGGTCCAATAAAATATAATAGCCATGTTTTTTTAGTCAAGATTTTTCTGTTAAAAAATTATGTTTTAAAAAAAAACAGCATTGGATTTTTAAGGTCACATATATATTAATTTCCATGTTTTTTAGTCATAATTTTTGTATAAATAACTTGTTTTTTTTAAAAAACAGCATTGTTTTTTAGTCACATCTCTATCAATGACCATAAGTAAAGATATGTTATTATAACACACCATTTTGGGAGTTTAAAGTCATTCACATGTATTGTAAAATAAATGAAATATCAAAGCATGAAACCGCAGAAAATGAAAAAGTTCATAAAACCATAGAAAACCATCAATTAAGAAGTATGCTGTTTTATTTTGTAATTTGACATGAAAACAAATAATGTAATGTGGTTCTTTTTCTTGCTGAGTTATTTTCAGACAAAATATTTAAAAAAAACCAAAATATCCACGTTTTTTTTGGCCATGGTTTTTTTTGTAAAAAAACGTGTTTTTTTTAAAAAAAACGGCATGGTTTTTTTTGAGTCACATCTCTAGGTGTAAGGCATTGAGTGTGAATAGCCGCATGTGGAGGTGGAATGAGAATAATATGTTATGTTAAGAGTGTTGTAATGGGGGGTGATTCACCAGTCTCCTAAACCGTGTTTGCTAATGAGATGGTGTAATCTGCCTGTTCCCCTAACCCCTATTTTTCTGTTTCAGAACAGATGCATCAATGTGATATAGTTAAAGGAAAAAATTTCTAAGTGCAGCATTACAGTAGAGGCAAATTATTAAGAGCGGCATCATCCAGCAAGGGTAAGAATAATAGGCAGCAATAGGATAGAAATGAATGAATGCATAGGTTTATTTTTTTACTGAAATATTTATTTGTAAATGATATTATTTGTTATGCGAGAGTGAGAAACTATGTACCTCATTGCCGATGTTACCATTAGAAGTTATTACTTATTATGCGTGACAGATTGGCAGGAAGACCTCCAAACCTCCGGTCCAAACCTCCGGTCCAAACCTCCAGACCTCCAAATCGACCTCCAATTGGAGAGCAGCAGCAGAAGCCAACCAGGGGACTCCAGAGCCACCACTCTGAACTCTGTGGTGCCAGCCTCCGCAACTCGAGACCAAAGAACAGCCCACCACGGCTGGTTCTCCCTCCGGCATCTCTTGCCGCTGCGGTACTCCATCGCCTGCTGCCGCTGGACTTTGGCACCTCCCACTGCTGCTGTACTCCGGAATACCCTGCTGTTGCCGCACCCCGGCCTAATCTGTCGCTGCGGCGCCCCGGCCTACTTGGCTGCTGCCGTACTCCGGCATATCTTGCCGCTGCCGTACCCGACACCACTCTGCCGCTGCCGCACTCCGGCATCTGCCGCTCTTGCGCTCCTACCGCTCTTGCGTTCCTACAGGCCAAGCCTTGGGTCGGCCATTATTGCTGGGTAGGAAATCATCCTGGGGTTGCTGCTGTGCTAAATCATTCCTGGTATAGTCACCCACTGTGTTGAAATTGAAGGTATTCATTTGTAGGGTTCATTGTAGGTAGGGAATTTATTACTGTCCACTCCCGGTTTTTTTCTACGTACATGTGTGTAATTATTGTAAAAGAGTACTAATAAACTAAAAAAAAGAAAGAATTCCAAACCCATTACCTGTGAGTGTCGGCTCAATTATTCATTTCGAGACAAGATAGGAGTCATAGGTAGGTTAGGTCTCTCACAACCAATGTACATTAGTGTTGTGGATCTAGGTCACACATGTTGATGGTAGGAAGCCTACCTGTCCCCCAACATTGTGTTTTTGGTGCCGTGACCAGGATCCGCCGGGATAAACCAGGATTTTGAATTTGCAGGTTAGATTAGATACTTCAACCTGTTATTTAGTTGAGCCAGACCATCAACATGTTATTCATCCTCAACCTAAACTAGAGAATTGTGTCTCAAGGTGTTTCCATTGGATAACCAGGATGTGGACTTCGGTTAGGATGTTATTTATTTCATGTGTTTACTGTGTGCCCTAGTTATTCATTACTTTTAGGTTCTGGTTTTGCAGCTAAGGCTCAAAGACTTTTCTGTTGACTTGCTAAGCAGCTATACTGTTCCTGTGGACAGAGGGTAAGTCAAACCACATTGGGAATAGCTTTTTGTAATATAGGATAGTAGTAATAACCTGGAGGTCTTCTCTTCTGGTAGTAGGGCGTCGAGATGGCTGAGCAAGAGGGTTCAGGTGAGAAGGTAGGATCTCCTCCTGCTGCAGATGTGCTCTGTAAAGAAACGCCAAATGTTTCAGAACAGGAAGAGGATCTTATCCAGCAAAATTGTGAGTACATGAATAAATTTCTAGCCAATCTGAAACAAATAAATACCTCACAAATGTCAAATTCGTCCAAGAAAATGTTGATTGAACTCCAGAAAAATTTTCAAAGGATTCAAATTGATACTGATGAGGAGCCAAAATCTACTAAGGCAAGATCTGCAAAACAGGGAGCTATTCCTAAAACAAATAAGCCTGCTCAGTCACACAGGGATTCTTCCACATCTGAGGATAGTGTTAGCTCCGAGGATTCTACTACTTGTGCTGACTCTCGAACTTTGAGTTCTGACTCATCAGTTTGGACTAGGACTCCAAAACGGAAATCTTTTCTGACCAACCAGCAAGGAGAACTTAAGACATTAAAAAACTAATGGAAAGATTCAACAATAGGAGAATTCCTCAGCAAGAAAAGTTAGATGAAAAATCAGGGCAGGATTTAAGATACTGCTTGAAGAGATTTGAAAGATATTGTGAAGAAAATTTCAAAGGAGATAGTTGCTTCTGGATAGGGGAGCTGGAGAAGCAGCTCAGTGGTCAAACCCTCATGGCAATGAAATCTCTGAGAGATGTAGGTAACACTTACTCCACCATTAAGTACAAACTGGTTCAATGGTATAAAGACATGGCCGAATTACGGAAGAAGAGGAACCGAGAGGACTTTAATAAAATAAGATACCATAAAGGAGAACCTCTCTACCTGTACAGCAGCCGCGTTGAGAGGTTGTTTAAAATAGCTTACCCTAAACATAAGGTTCAATCAAGCTCTATTCTACGGGACAAGTTCCTACAAACTATTCCTAAGGACTTCAAAAGGATCATCTCAACTCAAATGATCAGTGATAAAATCAACAACAAAAAGGTAAAATGTCCTCCTGTTATACCTATGAGAGCTCTGCAACCAACTGAGCATCTCGGCTGCATCCCCGAGTCGTTCAATACCTCTGGAGTTTTATCACCTATCCCCTTTAATGTGGGCACATCAGGGCAACAGAAAAATTTCAATTCATCAGTGATGGCAAAAATGGATCAATTTGTTGGCCCTGTTCCTTCACCTGGATTTTTGCCCTGGAAAAATGTTGACAACTTTTTGCCAACATCAGAGCCTTTTCATGGGTGTGTCACACCTGAAGGACCTTACAATTATTTTGCCCAGCGTTATTCTTCAAGTGCTTCTCAGCCATTCCAAGAGGCTGAGGGATCTACACGTGCTTTGGAGCTGCAACTGCGTGGTGAACTTCGGGCTTGTGAGGAAGAAATCAAAAGACTTAAGAAAATCCTTTCTTTCTTGTGGTTGATGGCATGGAGCTGCTGCAGGCGGCTGCAGAGGAGCGTGCTGCTCTCGCTGGCTTCCTGTCTCCCTCCACAGGTGCAGGATCAGTGTGCGTGCTGCAAATGGCTGGCAAAGTGCTAGGTGTGCGGCTCGGGTGCAGCGCTGCCCACACCAGCGACATGGAGCAACAAGACCCGAACGCGCCAATGGATGCCGCCGTGCTGGAGGCCGCTGCCAGGGAGGGCTCTACCATCAGGAGCAGGCTGCTCGACCACGTCCAGATAAAGGACGAGATACTCGAGAAGTACGTAGCAACGTGTGAGGAAATGAAGCTTTCTGAAAATCTCCGTCTGCTAAACGAGTTGCTGACTGCAGTAGAGGTCGCCCTGCAGAGCCTCTTTGCCGAGTCGCTGGACGACAGCCCGAAACTTGACCTGAGCTACACGCAGCTGCTCAAGGCCGCCTTCGTGTGGAAGGTGAAGTACCAGGAGTGTGTGCAGAAAGTGAGCCAAGCTATCGAGGACTGCTGCAACATTCACGTCGCGTACGCGCACACTCTGAAAGCATCCTTACCTCGGCCGATCATCGCGGCATCTGCTGGCCCCGAGGGAGCCCATGAAGACGGCTCCAATAAGGCGGGAAGTGAAGACGTGGCTGGTAGACATGGCTGCACTCAAGCACGAGCTCAGTAAGAGGCCCTGGAAAACGTGGGCCACTCTGCTCCACAGCGCCCTCCAGGCCGAGGTGGACCATGCCAAGAAGGCACACATTGTGACCGACGCTCTAGCAGCCTGTCACCACGAGACGGAGGACCGCATTCAGCGCATCGAGAAGGTGCGACAAATTTTGGCGCTCGTGCGTGACCGAGCGGCCAGTGGAGGGGGAGAGCCAAAGGACAGCAAGGCTGAGAGTTCTTTATCGCTTCTTGATTACGTTCGCCGCTCGCAGCTTGATGTGCCCAACAACGTCAAAGCTGCTGTCATTTCTGACGTACTCAAGGAACTACGGGAGCAGCACCGTGCAGGACAAGTGTACAGGTGGCTGAACCCTACGAACATCATCGCTGAAGATAGCTTCAAGTTGCGGTCTTGCTCAGACGCGTTGACTGCAGAGCCGCTGCCGCCCTGGCGCTTCATAGCTCCAGAGCTCATGTCTCACGCTGACCAAACTCATGCTGCTCGCCCTAAAGCCACTGCTAGTTCAGGTCAAGGGTTATCTTCTCCCGTTACAACTCAGATGCAAGGGAATGATAGAGAAGGCAATTGTCGTACCCGGAATGGCTCTAATGACGATCTCGGACTAAATGAAGGGTCGGAGAAAATGTCTCCGTCGAAAGCTAGTGTGGAAATTAGTAAGCCTAGCTCCACGGAGAGTGCCGCTACTGAGCATGAGGCAAATAATTTTGCTTGTGACGTGTACAGTTTTGGCCAAGTTGTGTTGTGGTTACTCTGTCTCAATAACTCGACTGACTCTTTGTTGGAGACTCTAACGATATCAATGACGGCTATTCCAGTTCTTAACCGCATTCTTCACAAAAATAAACTTGTCTGTCCATCCATCGATGAACTTCTGGAGTACAAATGGTTTGGTGAAAAAGTTTCTCAGCCCGACGAAATGATCGCAGCGGCACCCCAGCCTGCCAATGCCTTACTTCAGTCTGATGACCAGGTCTCTCGTCTTGCTGAATTTTCAATGGATGATTAAGTTGCTGAAGAACAAAAGGATCTTGTTCCACAGAAGAAAACATCATCATTCATGGCTAGATCTGGTTTGTCCGTTGTCCCCTTGGACGGCTCTACCTTTAGAACTCGTTTGGAAGAAGAAGCTCTCATGAAGGAAATGGAGGACAGCGATTTTGATGACGACGAATGTAAACTTAGTGCCTCTAGCAAACCAACTGTGACTTCTATTCGAGCTGATTTGGAGTCTTACGCCACGAGGCGTGTTGATGATCAAAGTCAGGCAGCGGATCTGGCTCAATTTCCTCTGAGATAGAAGAACTAATGTATGGCCAACACTCGACAAGTTGTTTCCACGATCAGTTCTTAGCTCTGAATGATGCTTCTGTAGGCCACCCGTTTGGGCCTTCGCCAAACATAGATGAGGTAATGCCTAAATCTCCTAATATTAATCACAATGAGCAAGGGAACCTGGTTTCTCATGGATTGGTGGCACCAATGACGACAACTCAAAATTATGAGGATCTTGACATCTCATCTGATGCACGATGTGAAGCCATCACGGATGCTTGTTCTGAATTTCACGCTTCTGTTTACGAAAGCAGGTTACCAGAAGCTAATTATTGTAACGCTCCTGGAAGTGAAGCTCAGAAAACCGTCACCCTGAGTGATGTCGGACAAGATTCTTCATTTAGCTTCAGAAGTAGCAACGATGAAAATGATCTTCTTTCGTCTGTTGACTCCGTCAATGGATCCAAAATCACGAAAATGTACTGTTATTTTGGAGTCAGTACGGAAGCTGGAGATACGACAAAAACCGAGAGTGATGAAAAAATTAATTTCCCGGTCGATGTTTGTGAGCAAATGATTGCAAATAGTTCATCAGGATCAGGTGAAGGAGAAGCTAATACCTCGTCTATGTTGCATGGCCAGCTCTGGAGCCGTAGAAACTTATCGCACGTGAGTGGGCATCATCATGACGATTCTGCAGATCTATCTCGTTCAAGTTACCCTTACTTTCCTGCATTAAAGCCACAGAAGCTGGTAAATCCTAGAAAAGAAAAGGTTGACTGTGCAAAGGATTGTATTGATGACATCTTAGAACATAGATATTCAAACCCTGAGGAAGCAGACATGCTGGAGTCGGTCACTACAGAGCATGAGCCATCTTTTGAAAAGTACACGCATTCGGACAATTGTTGTTGATCGTCAAAGTTCTTTTGAATATTGCGATGCCATGCAAGATAATCATGAAGCGCCTTACAATGAAAACACAAAGTTACCGCGCTCGCCACCAAAACGTCATCGATTGTCTTTGGCCAAGTTAAAGGGATCAAATAACACGCTGCAGGGGCTGTCTGATAACAAATCTGATCAAACTAGCCAAAAGTTGCCGCTTGGCGTATCTCAAGCTCGCGGAATGAACACTTGCCATGTAAACTCAAATATCACTCGGTTTTCAGACTTAAAGCAAAACGTAAACGGTAATTTCAAGTCTAGTACCGAAGGTAATTCTAAAGTTACCTCTACTTCGAGTCAAGCGAGTGGTGTATCACCACTTCGTGCCAAAGTTGCCGTCGACGTTACTCGCATGAAGAACTCAAATCTCGCAAAAGCTTCTGACAACGAGTGGAAGCGGAATGAATGCATTCAGTCTAACATTACGGGGAACACAGTTCATCCTTGGCTCTGCCAGAGACTTCAAACGCTGTCGTGACGACATCGGCTGAAGTCGACTTTTGCACAGGAATTCAATGCTCTACTTGATGTCCACAATATTTCTCACATCTATTCCACTCCGTACAAGGCATCATCCAATGGATGTGTAGAAAGGTGCAATCGTACCATCATTCAACTCTTGAAAGGGTTAGTACAGGAAAATCCCCATACATGGGATTATCACCTCTCACAGGCATTGATAGTCCACAATAACACTGTACATTCACAATTAGGAATGAGTCCATCTCAGTGCATCTTGCAGACACCCCATCCGACAGATTGCAACATTCCTGTAGACAGGGATACAACATCCACCTGGAAAGCAGGACATCCAAAGTTCTCACCATTTAGAGTAGGCCAGCTTGTGTTAAGGAAAACTATAAAGAAAGGAAATAAGGTTGCAAATAAGTTGTCCAGGCATTATGATGGTCCATATAGAGTAACCAAAGTTCAACCTAATAGTGTAACTTATGAACTACAGAGAATGAATTCAAATGAAGGTAATATCAAAGCACATTATCAGCAGTTGAAGCTTTGGAGAGAAGTTCCAGACTATCTGATGGAACATGTTATCTTCAATGAAGAAAATAGAGTTCACAAAGCAACCACTGACAGTGATTGCGAATCAGAATCAGCCCAAGGGATTACAAATATTATCTTTAGTAGTAATCCAAGTGATTCAAAGGAGGAAACTGTGCTTTCTTTCCCTAGCTCTAAGAGTAGGAATAAAGATGTAAATAAGTTAGAAAACAAAATTCCTAAGTTAAAAGGAAAAGTAGTGGTAAAGAAAAGAAGGGAAAAGACTAGGAGGGTAAAACTCAATTTAATTCCTGAAAATCTGAGTGAACTTCCTTGCAGTGAGGCCACCAAAGACCAAGTATTACAACAAATAAGTATGGATTCACAAGTAATAGCAAACATTGATTATAGGATGTCATCTCCTATGTTTAGGGGTTTGTCAGATGATTTTGACTTAGGGTTGGATGAACCAATCTCCAGCATAAAAAGTAAAACACCACAGTCAAGTTCACTACAGATAAGTCCCAACATAGAAACACAGAATAGCTTGTTGATAGAGAATTTTTTTATCTGGTCTGAGAGAGCTTGGAGCTTTCAAGAGAATTACCTACAAAAAGTGATTAACTGCTCTGAGCAGGAAGCTCAAGATAGAAACAAAGTAGGAGAAACAGATGAAGAGAGACAAACCGGGGATATTCTACAACTATTTGTAAGCAACACTTCAGAGGAAAGCCGTAACTTCTCAGGCTTTACAGATGACTTCACAGGATTCAGAACTATTGACAAGCGAGAAGAAGAGAAGTTAAACATTTTAAAGAGAATTAGGGACCATTCCAAACAGATGCAAGAAGGTACATCAAAGTATAGAAAATCCAATAACGAAGTTTTGCAGGAAATGTGGCAAAAGAGATACATGTCTAGTGGTACAAGAGTTGGTATTACAGCTAGTGATGGAGAATAAACCAAGAGTCCTCGTGTTTCACCGGTAAGGTTGGATTACATTTCTTCTGGTAGAATTACTAGAGCTAGAGGGAATGTGGAAAACATGCCCAATGTACAGTTAAGAACATTAGAATATAAGGTCAAAAATAAGTAGCTTAAAAAAAAAATGAAAAGAAATAAATTACAAAAAAATTCATGTAGTTTAAGTGGTAAGTTAAGTATTGGATTAAATAGTAGGTTAAGTAACATGTTTTGTGTTAATGATGCGTCTTTTATTGCAAACAAATATGATGCAGTTAAATTGTAAAGAGTCCATTTGTAAATAATTATTGAGAATTTGTGTAATGTCTGCACTTAGTGTACGGATCGTCATGATATGTCGAATGACAATACCAGCAACTTGCCGTGTCCTGTCGAACGGTATGTTGATATCAATGCGTCTATGCGTCTGTAAGATATGTTGTAGTTTGTAAGGTTCATTATGAAAGCGTCATATTGTAATAAAATTCCTATGACTTGGAAATTATAGACACTAGAGTTCATTTATTGTAATTATAGATTTAAGATGTGATATTAGTGTATATATATAACAAGTGTACATTGTTTAGAAGATAGCAGTATGTGTTAAGTGCACCCAAAGGTTGCACTTGGTGGGGGGGGAATGTAATGGGGTGATTCACCAGTCTCCTAACCCGTGTTTGCTAATGAGATGGCGTTATCTCCCTGTTCCCCTAACCCCTATTTTTCTGTTTCAGAACTGATGTATCAATGTGAAATAGTTAAAGGAGAAAATTTCTAGGTGCAGCATTACAGTAGAGAGGCAAATTATTAAGAGCGGCATCATCCAGCAAGGGTAAGAATAATAGGCAGCAATAGGATAGAAATGAATGAATGCATAGGTTTATTTATTTACTGAAATATTTATTTGTGAATGATATTGATTATTTGTTTGGCGAGAGTGAGAAACTATATACCTTATTGCCGATGTTACAATTAGAAGTTATTATTTTTTTAGCGTGGCAGATTCGCAGGAAGACCTTCAAACCTCCGGTCCAAACCTCCAAACCTCCAAATCGACCTCCAATTGGAGAGCAGCAGCAGAGGCCAACCAGGGGACTCCAGAGCCACCTTTCTGAACTCTGTGGTGCCAGCCTCCGCAACTCGAGACCAAAGAACAGCCCACCACGGCTGGTTCTCCCTCCGGCATCTCTTGCC
Source organism: Morinoia aosen (assembly GCA_030386875.1). NCBI lineage: Eukaryota > Metazoa > Arthropoda > Malacostraca > Amphipoda > Talitridae > Morinoia > Morinoia aosen. The sequence goes on from CM059559.1 coordinate 46,387,859, forward strand.
GCTGCGGTACTCCATCGCCTGCTGCCGCTGGACTTTGGCACCTCCCACTGCTGCTGTACTCCGGAATACCCTGCTGTTGCCGCACCCCGGCCTAATCTGTCGCTGCGGCGCCCCGGCCTACTTGGCTGCTGCCGTACTCCGGCATATCTTGCCGCTGCTGTACCCGGCACTACTCTGCCGCTGCCGCACTCCGGCATCTGCCGCTCTTGCGCTCCTACCGCTCTTGCGTTCCTACAGGCCAAGCCTTGGGTCGGCCATTATTGCTGGGTAGGAAATCATCCTGGGGTTGCTGCTGTGCTAAATTGTTCCTGGTATAGTCACCCACTGTGTTGTAATTGAAGGTATTCATTTGTAGGGTTCATTGTAGGTAGGGAATTTATTACTGTCCACTCCCGGTTATTTTTCTACGTACATGTGTGTAATTATTGTAAAAGAGTACTAATAAACTAAAAAAAAAGAGAATTCCAAACCCATTACCTGGGAGTGTCGGCTCAATTATTCACCTTGAGACACGATAGGAGTCATAGGTAGGTTAGGTCTCTCACAACCAATGTACATTAGTGCTGTGGATCTAGGTCACACATGTTGATGGTAGGAAGCCTACCTGTCCCCCAACATTGTGTTTTTTGGCTCCTAAGATACAGCAACACTGCATTGTTCTAGTTGGGACCACTGCAAACGGGGGTACTGTCTGTAACTTTTACATTCATTAATTTAGATCTTAATTGTACTATTTTTAATACTTCTGTTTGGTTCTGACCTATTCCTCCCAACAACTTATTCTCTTGATTTACTACTGAATTGTCAGTGATTACAGGATAAATTAAGTCAAAGACAGATTCACTAATAACACTAACTTGGGCTCCAGTGTCAATTATGCAACAGAAGCTGAGATTTTCCATTGTTGCAATGTATTTTCTATCAGTGCTGTGGTTACACAGACACTGTTTGGCAGTAGAAGCAGCTAGTAGATTGTTTTCCTCTAGGAGTTCCTGGAAATTGACATGGATGTCAACCGGCAAAGCCTCGGGTGAATGTGTAGTGTTGATGTTTTTCTCTTGAATGTTTTGTTGAATCCTAATATTAGATGCTGTTGTTAGAGCAATGACTGGATTGAAATGAATTCCAGCCAAACACTGCAGGTGTATGATTCTTGGTGGTTGGTAAACTTTGTCTGATTTATAAATGACTGGAGTATGCATACCATGGTGTACCCATATCTCTACATTGAAAATGTCACTTGCTGCCAGAAGAAATTCCTTACACTATTAAACCGATAGTTGAGTATTAAACAAGCAATAGCAAATGAAAATTAAAATTAGGGCACCACAAAAAGAAAATAGTGAGGTGCTATTGCTCCATAAGCATGTAGAAAAACTTGTAGGGTAAAAGCATTTCCTTGACAAAATAAATGACTAGGAGGCTCCCACAAAACGGAAATGAATCATCGAGATAATTTGCACAAATGTAACGTTACAACTACTGTCAATGTACATTCAGTTCCAAATGACTAAATTCGTAAGCCAGTGTTCTGTCATTGCCAAACCCCTGACCGAATTAACAGGCGGACCAAAACGGAAGGTCTTAAACTGGACACCAGAAATGAATATTGCATTTGAATCTCTGAGGAGCAAGTTAGCCGAAGAAGTAACCCTCTCATTTCCGGATTTTTCTGGAGTTCAATCAACATTTTCTTGGACGAATTTGACATTTGTGAGGTATTTATTTGTTTCAGATTGGCAAGAAATTTATTCATGTACTCATAATTTTGCTATATAAGATCCTCTTCCTGTTCTGAAATATTTGGCGTTTCTTTACAGAGCACATCTGCAGCAGGAGGAGATCCTACCTTCTCACCTGAACCCTCTTGCTCAGCCATCTCGACGCCCTACTACCAGAAGAGAAGACCTCCAGGTTATTACTACTATCTGAGGGAGCGCACGCCAGGCTGCGCTGGCTGGTAAAGCATTTACATGAACATAGTTCTCAGCACCCCCCAAAAAACACAATGTTGGGGGACAGGTAGGCTTCCTACCATCAACATGTGTGACCTAGATCCACAGCACTAATGTACATTGGTTGTGAGAGACCTAACCTACCTATGACTCATATCTTGTCTCAAGGTGAATAATTGAGCCGACACTCCCAGGTAATGGGTTTGGAATTCTCTTTATTTTTGAGTTTATTAGTACTCTTTTACAATAATTACACACATGTACATAGAAAAATAACCGGGAGTGGACAGTAATAAATTCCCTACCTACAATGAACTCTACAAATGAATACCTTCAATTACAACACAGTGGGCGACTATACCAGGATTCAGGAACAATTTAGCACAGCAGCAACCCCAGGATGATTTCCTACCCAGCAATAATGGCCGACCCAAGGCTTGGCCTGTAGGAACGCAAGAGCGGCAGATGCCGGAGAGCGGCAGCGGCACAGTAGTGCCGGAGTACGGCAGCAGCCAAGTAGGCTGGGGCGCCGCAGCGACAGATTAGGCCGGGGTGCGGCAACAGCAGGGTATGCCGGAGTACAGCAGCAGTGGGAGGTGCCAAGGTACAGCGGCAGCAGGCGATGGAGTACCGCAGCGGCAAGAGATGCCGGAGGGAGAACCAGCCGTGGTGGGCTGTTCTTTGGTCTCGAGTTGCAGAGGCTGGCACCACAGAGTTCAGAGTGGTGGCTCTGGAGTCCCCTGGTTGGCCTCTGCTGCTGCTCTCCAATTGGAGGTCGATTTGGAGGTTTGGAGGTCTGGAGGTTTGGACCAAAGGTTTGGACCGGAGGTTTGGAGGTCTTCCTGCCAATCCGCCACGCATAATAAATAATAACTTCTAATGGTAACATCCGCAATAAGGTACATAGTTTCTCACTCTCGCATAACAAATAATCAATATCATTTACAAATAAATATTTCAGTAAATAAATAAACCTATGCATTCATTCATTTCTATCCTATTGCTACCTATTATTCTTACCCTTGCTGGATGATGCCGCTCTTAATAATTTGCCTCTCTACTGTAATGCTGCACTTAGAAATTTTCTCCTTCAACTATTTCACATTGATACATCTGTTCTGAAACAGAAAAATAGGGGTTAGGGGAACAGGCAGATTACACCATCTCATTAGCAAACACGGTTTAGGAGACTGGTGAATCACCCCATTACATTCCGATAGGGGAGTGGAGGAAACAATTGAACATTTTGTGATGGAAAGTAGTAAATATGAGTAATATTTATATGAATATGCTATTTAAGCAGTATAGAGAGAATTAGTGGTATACCAGATATGCTGAAGATGATTGTGGCATGAGCTGTCTTACTGGATTAGATCAGGAGTATAATTTGATTATTATTGATGCTATGAAAATTTATCATGTATTTGCCTGGAATAAATTAGTCATGCAGAGTGGGTTGTAGTGATCTACCATGGTTGAGAGTGTGTTTGTTTGACATATTAGTTAACCCAGTGATGCCATCCAATTGTAGTTTGTGACAAGTATTGGTGGATCCTGAGTAGTTTAATGGGTAAGTCTGGTACACAGGCGCTAAATTCTTGGGTGAATATTGCAAAGGGAATTGTACGCCGTTACAAAGGCCGCTACACTGTTGGCCTTCACTTTCAAGTTTCAAGTAGGCCAATTATGTAACAAGAGATTTTTTCACACAGCACTATACTTTTCTTGGAATACAGTAGTCAGTATCATTGAAAATCAAGTGCTAGGAGAGATTAGTGAAGCCTATATATTACCTTCATACTGATTCAACTATTTATATACATTTTGGGCTGCATATGATTGTGTGGGTTGGCAACAAATAGGCTGTTTGTGTGGTGTTTCATGTAAAGACATATTTTACCACCAAATTGTCATGGTATTTTTATTATTTTTTATATGCTTGAGAATGTGACATACTAGTTTCAGCACAACCAGAGGCTAAATATATTCTGGAAGAAACATTGCCATTAGCAGACTCCAGGAACTAGTGATGTACCGATACCATTTTTTTGGCCAATACCGATACCCATTTTTTGGCCGATACCGATACTCCGATACTTGAAAATACCGATACTTTGACCGATACTACTACCGATACCGATACTTTTACAATCATCTAACCTAATAACACGTATTTCGTTGTATGTTTGTTTATGCATTTGTTCGGTGTCCGCTTCTTAAGAAACATAGGATATCTGAGTTTGCGGTATCACAGATACCGAATTCCTCAGTGTAACATTGAAAGATCGTCTGTACATGCATTGATATGTTTGAAATTTTATCAGGATAGGTTAGTAGTATTGAATAGGTTGTTGTGATCGCCGTAATTTGCCCATTTTTCCTAACCATGTCGCTTTTGTGCAGCTTTCAGGCCATTTTTGAATAATTAAAAGACATTAAATTAAATATTGTAATTTTGAGAATAGCTGTGCCCGAAGTAATCGTTTTTGAGTTATGGTGATTCGTCACTGGAGGGGAACTCCGAGTCAAGAGAGCTTTGTGTGTTCTTGTACATACGTGCTCGGCATTAAAATTTTAAACCTACCCGACTTTCCGTTCTACGTATTGGCAACAGTGGACAACGCATTAGTGGTGACTGGTGTAGGGCCTACAAGAATCGCAGTTGCTATACCATGTAATGACGATCGCTAGGCCTTCGCGTAGTGAACGTGCTTTGTGGCGGTGCGAGTTACGACATAGAATTAGGATAGCATGGGTTAGATAATGTTGACAGAATTTTTCCATGGGTCCATCTAGCTTAACGATGGCATTATTCTTGGCATTTCCATGGGTCATGCTGCTACCTAATTAATACCCTTGCCCTTGGTTTATTTGTTTGGTTTTTGTTTCTTCCATTTCTGTCACGCTCATAAGATAGTTATAATGACCGTAACTGTGATACGAGTTTCACCAGTGCGCAAATAAAAGAATATTTTTCATCACGGTTCGGGTACTGTTAGGATGGATATATTGTGTTTGTTTGTCATCTACATCTTGAAAATTTGTTCATGAAAGGTATTGAATCCCATCTTTGGCGGGCCGTGCACACTTGTATTAAAATAAAACCATTATAAGCCCTTCATGGGGGTCATAATAAAATTATTTGCTAATATATCTAATAACATAAAAATATTTACAATAAAGTCTCCAATTATGATAAATAAAATGCTCTTGCTATGTTAACTATATTGTCGAGAAAAATAACAAAATGAAATCCATTCAATAGATATGCGTTTCTAATCGTATTGCAACGTAATGTAGACTAGCTATAATAGCAACTGGCTCCAAAAGTGGACCAAAACAATAATTTCTCCCATAAAAGGGTTGTCATTTTCGTGTAATTCATGCCAAATACGAGTACATACTTTGGTGAAGAAAAAAAAATAGTAAAATTCGATAAGCCCCGAAACCGAAAATATCCGCAAACACGCAACCATCTATAAGATGAGGAATTTAAAAACGAAAATTTCAAGGAACTTGATCATATGTATTAAGAATACGTTTCGGAGTCCAGATCCATCATCAGTTCGTAAATGTACAAATCATTATGTCTGCAATAGAAGAAAAAACAAAATGTTGGATACAGTCATTAAACGAAATCAAGAAAATAAAAATAAATTTAAAACATGTCCCAGAAAAACTAAAATCAACAAAACTATTATTTAATTTTGTTTTAGTTTAGCTAATTAGTTCCTCGCGCGGAAGCTTCGACCCCGATGTTCGCCCATTCTGTTATAAAAATTTCGTGACGTCATGCCGACGTACGATGATGTGCACTGCACACAACTGTACAACTGTTAAGAATAAATCAGAGAGGCTCGCATCTCCATCGGAAGCGTATTCTTGTACCGGAAAAAGAAGCAACCTTAAAATTATACAATTCCGGAACAAGACAAGGATACGCTTTTGATAGAGAAGCGAGCCTTTCTGATTTATTCTTACAGTTGTACAGTGGTATGCAGTGCACATCATCGTATGTCGGCATGACGGCACAAAATTTTTATTATCAGAATGGCAGAACATCGGGGTTGAAGCTTCCGCACGGGGAACCAATTCGCACAATTTGTACGTAATCACGCAGTAAAATGCAACGTACCAATATCCTCTGCGGACTTCAAAATCTTAGATTCGGCTTAAACTACAAGTGACCTCGGAATTTAAGAGTTGCTACATATTGTTAGACGAAAACCGGCCCTCAACAATTCTGACAGTTCCTACCCATTGCAAATTGCAAGTAGATCTTGTCGATTTTATTTTCTCTGGGACATGTTTTGATTTATGTTTTGTTTTCGTGATTTCCTTTAGTGACTGTACCCAACATTTTCTTTTATTGTAGTCATAATGAATTTTACTTTCACGAACTGATGATGGATCTGGACTCCGAAACGTATTCCCAGTAAATATGATTAAGTTCCTTGGAATTTCCCTCATTTTTAAATTCCTCATCAAGTTGAGATTAAAGCAATCAACTGACCCGTTCAGATGTATTCAACTATAAGATTGTTCGTGGATTTTTTAAACATCTTAACATAGAAGAAAAATACAAGATTCGTTATGAACGGCGATATACTTGCTAAATTAAAATAAATTCTTAGCTTCGGAATATATGACGATTTACAAGCCAAATTTTTTAAAATAGAATTTTCAGCTACTTCTCTACTAAATTCACAAAAACTTTCAAATGCACCTTCAACTTTATTAAATTGGTTTGGTTTTTGTTAGCCTGTCACATACTTTAAGAAGTGGATATTAGGTCAAACTATATAGGTTTTAGTCATAAAAGTATAATAATTTTATGTCGCTACAGGGTTTAGCTATTCATGCTACATAGCTTTTAGTTATGACCGTACGTGACTCATCGGGAATTCAAAGTAGTGAATTCAGTTAGCGGGCCTGATTAAATGCTAAAATTCAACAGTTAGCTAACTAATTTACTAGGTATGAATAGGCTCTTCATTTGATTACAAGTACGCACAGCCCGTCAAAAATGACGGGATTCACTAACTTTCCCTAAAAAATATTCCAGATGTGGTGCCCAACAAATGTATCCATCCTAACAGCACCCGTAATGAAAAATATTCTTGTACTTGCGCGCTGGTGAAACTCGTATCACAGATACGGTCACTATAACTCTCCTTATGAGCGTGATAAAAAATATGGAAGATGCGGAATCCAAATAAACCAAGGGTATTATTAGATAGTAGCAGGACCCGTGGAAATTCCATGGAAAATGTCATTGTTAAGCTAGGTGGACCCGAGAAAAAATTGTGTCAGTATTACCTAACCTGTGCTAACCTAGCCTATCCTAATCTAAGCTAGCCTAACCTGTCCTAACAAAACCTATCCTGATAAAATGTCAAATATTTAAATGCATGGAAACGCCATCTTTTAATGCTACACTGAGGAATTCGGTATCCAAGATACCGCAAACTCACACAACCTATGTTTATTAACAAGCGGACACCAAATCGTAAATAAACACACAACGGGTATCATTAGGTTACATACTTTTACTTCCATGATTTAAGACCTTAATTTTGATGATAAAATACATAATATTGGAAAGTATCGGTGAAGTATCGGCCGGATTTTGCCGATACCGATACCACTAAAAATGGCCGATACTGCCAATACCGATACCGATACCGATACATTGGTACATCACTACCAGCAACATGTCTTGCTTAAATCTTCTATAGATAACAGTTTCAAGCTTGTGTAAGCTGTTTTCATGACCTAATTTAAAAATGGAGTACCAAAGACTGAAAATAAAATACAAATTTATAGCATTAAAAAATAATTCCAATGTTAGGCCAAAAATAACAATTGCAAGCTAAAATTTATTCTGCTGAAGACTTCGACAAGCAGGTAGGTATTATGTACATTAAAACACCTATTGCATTGATCCCCTATATTCTACAGTCCAGATTAAATTGCTGTCTTACTCTGTTGAGATCACAGTTGTTCTTGCTAAGGGGTTTCTAACCAAACTAATTATTACAAAAATAATTTTCTAGCATGTCATTATACAAAGTATGTTCTATTTCAACTTTTTTATGGTACAACCAGCATACTTTAGAGCTGAGCATTTAAGAACCCCATTAATTTCTATTCCGATTTGATGTTTTGAGTCCCGGTATTTACAGTCCAGCTGTTTGTTCAAAAAAGAAAAACAATTATATTACTTGTTGTAAAATGTCATCAACCAAGATTTTTCTAGTCCTTGGGATTTGATCCTGACATGTTGTTCACTCAGGGTTTAGCGAGGCTTTGAAGACAAGCGCATGCAGCCTCAAGTCTTGGCCACTCTCGACTGCAGGAATCACTGATTAGGCAAGAAACCCCTAGAGCATGCTAACCAGAGCCTTGCTAATGAATCACTTATTTTAAATATCTCTAGTCTTTAACACGTTAACTGCTATGGGTTAAACTGAAGTTCAACATTCAATTCAAATGTAAAGTCAATTGTGGTAATCAACTTTGTAAATAGCAAACATTGACTGGATTGGGCTTTATTTAGCTTTCATTAAGTATTTATAAAAAAATGAATTATTATTATTATTATTATTATATAATAAATTTTTAGCCTCCCTTAACCACGACAAAGATGTTCCAAGAGAGGAAAGAGGAAGGCACCATTTAGTATGGAGTTGAGGGAACGCGGAATCTATGCACAAGGTGCACAGAAACAGTAAGCTAGGAAAGAAGTTCATGAAACAAGAAAAAAGTTGAAGAAGAAAATAGTAGGTGCTGAAAAACTGGACAGCAGTGAACCGAAAAAAGACGGTCCGTAACAAAACAAAAACCTATTCTATTACAACAAAAAGGAAGCCTACCTAACCTTTAGCTCGGGCCCTCACATGGTTCCCCTGGGAGCTCTAATTCCCATAGTTACAATAGTTGTATCCCCCTGAGGGGTATAAAAAATGAATTATTGACTGCAGGTGGGTCAGCAGCACTATGAAAATCACCAAAGTGACCACCGGTGGGTCACTTTGCAGGAAATGTGTTAGGTAATATTATTGAATCTGAAAGAGGAAACCTGGAACAAAAGACACAACCCAACCCCACACACATACACCCCCCGCATACCCACAGGTACACACGGACCCCTTAAAGAACCCGATGTACCTTCACACATTAGTAGGAATATATACTGCATGATTTAGGGAAAAAAAAAGAGTTGTTTTCAAAATGGTCACTAATTTCTCTTTGGTGTTCATCATTCTTTCTGTAACCTAATCCTAATTACTCCTTGACCTGAGGGAGATTTCAGAAGTAACAATACTATCTCCAGCATATGTCCAGTTTCACTGACAATGAGCTGTGAATGTACTAATAGAAAGAGGAGAGGCAGTTTCAATATACCGAGGTCAAGGGAGAGTGATAATTTAGATAAGGAAGTAAACCCAAGGATGGGAGGAGCGCAAATGTAAGTTATAGCTTTTAGAAGGACAGCCAGAAGACAGAGAGAAAGGAATAAGATCAGGAACTAATAGTGGCAAAAAAATTTTACTTTGAAAAAACATATGCATCCAAACGTTACCAAACACATAATAAAAAAGCTCCAACCTAGGCGATGCAGCTTGGAGGTTCCTGAGAGACAGGCACGTTATCGGATGCCAGCAGTTAAAAAGGATGTCTGCATGTGCATGGGCCTCTGAGGGAGGAATTTACATGATTTGAGGCTCCATCCTAAACTCAGGTTAGTGCAAACTACTGATACCAGATACCAAGGAGGCCAGAATGAGGCCTCAAATCTTTCCAGTTTTAAATAGTTGAGATCACCATGGCTGTGAGATACTGCATAATTTGAAAGGAGGAAGAGGAACGTTAAGATAAGGGGGAAGTAAAGAATGTATTATAGGGAAATTAAGCTAAGCCTTTATATCTTTCTTCTCTCCTTTTTTTTATTCGACATTCAAGATGGCAAATGTATGTATTAGGAATAAAGAAAGAAAAAATTTGTACTTGGAATGAAGGTAAATAAGAAAATGAAATTGAAGGTTTTAGTTCAACATTATGCATAAATTCTGAAGTGACAATATATTTAATGACATTTGGTAATAGGTGATTTTTCTGTGAATGTAGACAGTAAATGTTTGGTTTTGTTTCTATTCTACCAAGTAGGGCTCAGGAACTCTAGTTTAACTGACTTTCATCGAGAAAGTGAGGAAAGAGGTCACTTATAAAACTTGGTACTTTCAGCTAGCGTATATGGTCACTCACAGATACTGACACAACACACCCATACACAACTAGGGAAATATGACTCTACTTGATCACAGTAGTGATACTTTATTTGTAGCTTTCAAGAAACCAGCAAGAGCTTGCAGTATTAGAAACTTAACTGAGTCAGGAAAGGGACCTCCACCTAGTACATTTTTCAGTGTTAGGGGTAGATGTACAGAGTTGAGGAAGGAGGTTAGATGGTGGCAGGCATTGTTATGATTTGGGCATTGCAGGAGAAAGTGCTGAACTGTTTAAACACTGCCACATCCACAGTCTGGGTGATCAAGTAGTGATGTACCGATGTATCGGTATCGGTATCAGTATCGGCAGTATCGGCCATTTTTAGTGGTATCGGTATCGGCAAAATCCGGCCGATACTTTATCGATACTTTCCAAAAATACGTATTTTATCATTCAAATGAAGGTCATAAATCATGAAAGTAAAAGTATTTAACCTAATAATACCCGTTGTGTTTATTTATATATTTATTTGGTGTCCGCGTTGTGTGAGTTTGCGGTATCATGGATACCAAATTCCTCAGTGTAACATTAAAAGATGGCGTTTCTATGCATTTAAATATTTGACATTTTATCAGGATAGGTTTAGTTAGGATAGGATAGGTTAGCTTAGATTAGGATAGGCTAGGTTAGCACAGGTTAGGTAATACTGTCAGAATTTTTTCTCGAGTCTGCCTAGCTTAACGATGACATTGTCCATGGAATCTCCGCGGGTCCTGCTACTATCTAATAATACCCTTGGTTTATTTGGATTCCGCTTCATCCATTTTCTTTGCCACGCTCATGAGGAGAGTTATAGTGACCATATCTGTGATACGAGTTTCACCAGTGCGTAAGAACAAGAATATTTTTCATCACGAGCGCTGTTAGGATGAATACATTCGTTGGGCATCACATTTGGAAAATTTGTTCAAGAAAGTTAGTGAGTCCCGTAATTTTTGACCAGCTGTGCGTACTTGCTATCAAATAAAGAGCCTATTCATACCTAGTAAATTAGATAGCTAACTGTTGAATTATAGCGTTCAATCAGGCCCGCTAACTGAATTCACTACTTTGAATTCCCGATGAGTCACGGTCATAACTGAAAGCTATGTAAAATGAATAGTTAAACCCTGGAGCTACATAAAATTTTATACTTTTACGACTAAACCTTTATAGTTTGACCTAATGTCCATATCTTAAAGTATGTGACAGGCTAACAAAAACCAAACCAATTTAATAAAGTTGAAAGTGCATTTGAAAGTTTTTGTGAATTTAATATAGAAATTGCCAAAAATTCTATTTTAATTTAGCTTGTGAATCGCCAAATAATACGAAGCTAATAATTTATTTTAACTTAGCATGCATATCACCGTTCATTATGAATCTTGCATTTTTCTTCTATGTTAAGATGTTTGAACAATTCACGAACAATCTTATAGTTCAATACATCTGAACGGGTCAGTTGATTGCTTTCATCGCAACTTGATGAATTTAAAAACGAGGAAAATTCCAATGAACTTAATCATATTTACTAGGAATACATTTCGGAGTCCAGCTCCATCATCAGTTCGTAAAATTAAAATTCATTACGATTACAATAAAAGAAAAAATAAAATGTTGGATACAGACATTAAAGAAAATCCCAAATTTGAAAAAAAATCAAAACATGTCTCAGAGAAAGTAAAATCGACATGATCTACTTCCAATTTCCGATGGGTAGGAACTGTCAGAATTGTTGAGGGCCAGTTTTTGTTTAAAAATATGTAGCGACTCTGAAATTCTGAGGTCACATGTAGTTGAAGCCGAATCTAAGATTTTGAAGTCCGCAGAGGATATCGGTTCGTTGCATTTTACTGCGTGATTACGGACGAATTGTGCGAATTCATTCCCCGTGCGGAAGCTTCAACCCCGATGTTCGGCCATTCTGATATAAAAATTTTGTGCCGTAATGCCGACGTACGATGATGTGCACTGCACACAACTGTAAGAATAAATCAGAAAGGCTCTTTCTCCATCAAAAGCGTATCCTTGTACCGGAATTGAATAATTTTATGGTTGCTTCATTTTTCCGGTACAAGGATACGCTTCCGATGGAGATGCGAACCTCGATCTGATTTATTTTTAACAGTTATACAGTTGAGCGCAGTGCACATCATCGTACGTCGGCATGACGTCACGGAATTTTTATAACAGAATGGTCGAACATTGGGGTCAAAGCTTCCGCGCGGGGAACTAATTAGCTTACTCCTCACACTCCGCAGTGCGTAATCACGCAGTAAAATGCAACTAAATCTTAGATTCGACTTCAACTGCATGTGACCTCAGAATTTTAGAGTCGCTACATATTTTTAAACGAAAACCGGCCATCAAACAATTCTGATAGTTCCTACCCATAACAAATTGTAAATAAATAGTAATCTTGTCGATTTAGTTTTTCTGGGACATGTTTCAATTTTATTTTTATTTTCTTAATTTCCTTTAATGACCGTATCTAACATTTTGCTTTATCTTTTACTGCAGACATAATGATTTGTAAATTTACGAACTGATGATGAATCTGGACTCCGAAACGTATTCCTAATAAATATGATCAAGTTCCTTGAAATTGTCGTTTTTAAATTCTTCATCTTATAGATGGTTGCGTGTTTGCGGATATTTTTGGTTTCGGGGCTTACCGAATATTAATATTTTCTTCCGCCAAAGTATGTACTCGTATTTGGTGTGAATAACACGTAAATGACAATCCTTTTTGGAGAAACTATTGTTTTGGTCCACTTTTGGAGCCAGTTGCTATTATAGCTAGTCTACATTACGTTGCAATACGATTAGAAACACATATCTATTGAATGGATTTCATTTTGTTGTTTTTCTCAACAATATAGTTAACATAGCATGAGCATTTTATTTTTCACAATCAGAAACTTTTTTGTCAATATTTTTGTATTATTAGATATATATAAGGAAATAATTTTATTATAACTCCCATGTAGGAGTTATAATGGTTTTATTTTAATACAAGTATGCATGGCCCACCAAAAATGGGATTCAATACTTTTCATGAACGAATTTTCAAGATGTAGATGATAAACAAATACAGTATATCCATCCTAACAGTACCCGTGATGAAAAATATTTTTCGCACCGTCGAAACTCGTATCAGAGATAAGGCCATTATAACTATCCTTATGAGCGTGAGTGACAGAGAAATGGAAGAAACAGACACCAAACAAATAAACCAAGGGCAAGGGTATTATTAGGTAGCAGCATGACCCATGGAAATGCCAAGGACAATGTCATCGTTAAGCTAGATGGACCCATGGAAAAATTCCGTCAACATTATCTTATTTATGCTATCCTAATTCTATGTCGTGACTCGCACCGCCGCAAAGCTCGTTCACGACGCGAAGGCCTAGCGATCGTCATTACATGGTAGCAACTGCAGTTCTTGTAGACCCTACACCACTAATGCGTTTTCCACTGTTGCCAATATGTGGAATGGAAAGTCGGGTAGGTTTGAAATATTTATGCCGAACATATATGCACAAGAACACACAAAGCTCTCTTGACTTGGAGTTCCCCTCCAGTGACAAATCACCATTACTCAAAAATGATTACTCCGGGCACAGCTCTTCACCAAATTACTATATTTAATTTAATGTCTTTTAATTATTCAATATGGCCTGAAAGCTGCACAAAAGCGACATGGTTAGGAAAATGTGCAAATTACGGCAATCACAACAACCTATCCAATACTACTAACCTATCCTGATAAAATTTCAAACATATCATTGCATGTACAGACGATCTTTCAATTTTACACTGAGGAATTCGGTCTCCGTGATACCGCAAACTCTGACATCCTATGTTTCTTAAGAAGCGGTTACCGAACTAATACATAAACTAACATACAACGGGTATTACCAGGCTAGATGATTGTAAAAGTATCGGTAGTAGTATCGGTCAAAGTATCCGTATTTTCAAGTATCGGAGTATCGGTATCGGCCAAAAAATGGGTATCGGTATCGGTATCGACCAAAAAAATGGTATCGGTATATCACTATGATCAAGTAATTTAAATCTGTGCAGATGAGCCGTGAGTTGCACACGTCCAATTCTGAGCCTGGTTATGGCAGTTTCAATGGCTCGACTTGGGCGAGATGCCCAAGGCCATTCTTTCATTGAGTCCTTAATTGAGGCCAGAAACATACCTTTGCCATTACGGATTGATTCACGCCGTGCTCTCCCCCACTCTGTCTTCAAGAGTTCAAGTAAATTTTTGTGGGTGTCCTCAGTGGATAACGGAAATAACGTGCAAAATTAGAGGTTGTGTGCAGCTTTTGCTGCTGCATCTGCTTCATTTCCTGCAACTCCTTGGTGAGCTGGGACAAACTGGATTTTGACTGTATATTTTTCATTCAAAATTGACAAGGTTTGTTGAATATTGAATATCAATGTAGTATACATTTTTGGTTTAGGTGATTGGAGAAGAAAAATTGAGGACAAGGAGTCTGAAAAGACCACATAAGACTCCCTAGACATAAGATTGTTTTGGGCCCAGTGCAAGGCCTCATAGATTGCATATAGGTCTGCACCAAATTAGGAGATAAATGGTGAGAGCTTCCAATCAAGGGAAACATTGTTTCCTGGAATCACCAGAGCTGCTGCAGTAGAGGTTAAGGGGACCGTCTAGTCAGAAGTCCAAAATTGGCTGAACTTTTTTTTATTGCTTAATTCAATAGAGCAATGCACAATTAATAAGCAGTAAAAAATTTGGAAGAATCTGAAGCACCAGAGGCGAGTAAACGGTGTAAAAGGACGTCAAAACCTAGCTGCTGGAAATGAGGTTAGCTCATAGGGGAATTGACGCTCCCCCAGCTCCAAGTCAGTTCTGTGCAGCTTTCAATGCGTCACACTTGAGTTTTCCTTGGTGACTGCTGGATCGAGCAGCTTGTAGTAAATTATTTATTGAGTGCCCTCCATCACTGGTGCTCCGTGTTTTGCAGATTGAGCAGGCCATGTATTAAGCTCAGTGTAGTGTAAAGGTTTAAATCGCGTCGGCGTTTTCATTTCATGGTGAGTGGATTGTGGAAAGGTGAAATTTTAAATGATATATGAAACTTAAGTGGTATATTGTAATAAAAATGGTTTCTAAACATGCCTGTTGTATACGTTTGTTATGAGTTGTTCTAGCCAACTGTGGTCGATCTTTGTTGTATAAATTGTGTTATTGAGTGATTAGATTATATTAAGGTTAATTGTTTTCAGAGAGCTCCGAGAGCTTGTGCCCGTACCCCGGTTGTGTGGACTTTGGTTTGTTACTTACTATCCCTTATTTTAATCTATTTTGTTTTTAAACCTCCTGTTATGATTTTGAAATAAAGTTTAATAAATAATTAACCTAGTAAAATCATTGGAGGCATGGGATGGCTATAAGGGGAGTTGGGAGGCCATCATTATTATCCTTGTACTAAGTACCCTAGCGAACTCTCCCTCATAAAAAATATCCTAGTAGGTGACGTACCATTACAACGGAGGGAGAAGAAGGGGCGGGGGAGGGTTGCATGGGGTGTCAGCACTCATGTGCCAAATCATTTCACCTAGATATTGCTCACCGACTGTTCATTTCGAAAGACATGTATTTATCACTCAGCTTTTCAAGAACTTTTACGATTTGGCATCGTCTATCTCGGTACCTCCCACAGACCCTCCCCCCCCCCCCCCTCCTGTGCTGTAGACATAAATAGGACTGCGGGCAGGGGGCGGAGCTCAGTGTGACATGAATGCTGAAGCGAATATGTTGTCAAACAACTAGCTGAATCAGCCCGTCAAGCTCTGGCTGCATCTGGGTAGTCTACCAAGTTTAGTAAGGATTGAAGAACACCTCAAGTGCACCTGAGCTATGCGTTACCCTTGATCCTCTTGTTTGGTACCAGGCCCCTGTACCAATTATGATACCAGTTTTGATAAGGAACCACAAAATACTACGATGAAAGATAGCCAAAATTAAGACAATATTTCAGAATAGCTTTCAAAACGTCAACTGGGCTGAATTCTCAGAGCAATATAGCTTGCAAATGCAAAAAACTTTTTCTGTACAAAAATGCATTTATTGAACAACTCAAATGTCAATATTCAAGCCACTTCTTCTCAGAAACTAGTTATCGTAGAGCAATGTTTTTGGTATCATTGGATGCGCAATCAGTTGCTGCATAAAGAGTCAGAGAATCTCATTGAATTTCATGGTGGTATTGAAGTTACATTAAAAAATGTATAGAAAAATGAATAACTTTGAAAAAAAAATTTAAAACGCTATAAAAACTAAACTATGATGAATTTCAAAATAATCCTCTGACTCCTTATGCAGCAACCCTATGTGCATCCAATGAGATACTTAGATCATTACCCTTTGTTAACGACTTTTTGAGAAGAAGTGGCTTGAAAAATTTCAGTTTTTCTGCCCACTTTCTTCCCATTATCTCCGCCATTATGGCGAAAATGGAAAAAAGTGTTGGAAGCAGCCCCTATTTATTTTCCAAAATACATACGGATGCCAAATTTCATAGATCTAGATACCACCATACAAGAAACGGGATGGCCATTTTCTTGATTCTGACTAGACGGTCCCCTTGAGGGGCTTTCTACGTTGGAACTATCAGTGAAAGCATGCAGAAAGTTACTATAATGATCGTGAAACAAGTTCATTAAAAAGCTGTTCATTAGTTTCGGATGAAAAATTAGCAGATGACACAGAGGCAAAATTTGGCGCTATCAAAGCACTAGTATCAAGGAGGGGATGGAAAGGCAAATGGAAAGAGGTTATTGCTGGACATGGAACAGGCTGTTGAAATCTTTCAAAGATCCCCATTGCAAGTGACAGAAATGGAAAGGTTTTACTCATGAGCATGATTTGAGGAATGGAAGGTAGTTGCAGAATTTCTGAGAGATGAGAGACTTTCTGAACATAATCTAGTAGGAGGAGAGTTCTATGTAAGGACAATGGGGGAATATTTGCTTCTATTTCCAGAGAATTTATTGGGGACGTTTTGAGGCAACCTAGGGCAATTTTTAGTGAATTGTTCTGAATAATATTTAGTTGTTGTAGTAGTTACGGGCTGTGCAGTATAGGGGAGCTGCTTAGTCTAATTGACTTCTTATAAGCGTTAGGTACAGCTTTAGAAGGAGAGAACGATCTGCACCCCACTGATGGTGAGAGATTGATTTAAGCAGGTTTGTGAGGGGAATGCAGCTGAGTTTGAGAGAGGAAATATGAGAGGACCAATTTAACTTTTGAGCATCCAGAGTTGTCCCCAGATACTGGTGTTTATTCACAAAAGTTAGAGTTGTACCTGCCACTGTTATTGATGGAGGAATAATTTGAGAAAGTGTGAAGTGCATACATTTTGTTTTTTCTAAGTTCGCCAAGAACACCCATTTTGAGGTCTATTCCTGAAATGAGGTCAGTGCAACTTGAATTCATTGAACAGCATTTGCTAGGATTTTGTGAGAAGAGAAGAATGTGATGTCAGAATATTCTGCACTCTGTACATTTGGGAATGAAGGCAAATCACTCAGCATTACATTGAATAATAGTAGGGACAGTACTGCTCCTTGGGGAACACCAGACTTCATTTTCCTGTCCCTGGAGCGTACACCTTCAAAGACCTGAAAGGTGCGTTTTGATAGATATCCTTGGATCCAGCCTAGAAGTTTACCGTGTATTCCTATTTTTGATAGTTTGTACATGAGGCCTGTGTGCCAAACATGATTGAAGGCCTGAGTAAGGTCACAGAAGACCACTACTAGGAAGTATTTCTTCTGTTGCGCCATTCCGATGGCAGACTCAAACATCGCTTCTTGATCTATCGCCGACAGCCCTCGCCAAAATCCTCTGTTGTCCCCTCAGGGCATGACTCTACTCTAGAAAGTAGTGCAATCTACTATACTACTAATGCTGTTTTCATTTTTATTTTAATAATCTCCATACATAACATCATATTCACACTGTGAATTGTAATATACAAAAAAATAAAAATTTAAAAATTATTTACTTATTTCATTATATTATGAAATTTTTTGTCTTCAGTCTGATTCTCATGAAATTTGACTATTATATGTAACTATTGAAAAGAAACACAATTTCATCTATACATTTTTTTGATTCAAGCCTTAGTTTTTGAAAAAATTAACATATTGGTTTTTAGTCCACTGGTTTTGATATTTCAAAAGAATAGAACTCATTAGAGTTTTTATGCTAGAACAAAAACAAAGAGTTTTAGAATCCTTGGAACATATCTAACATAAGTACATTTGCAAATTTTCCATTTCTTCTTTTGTTTTTTTTTATAATGGGTCAAAATGGGGTCAAAAATTCAAGATTTTGGTCCCCTTACCCCCACCTTGGAGGGGATCTATTGTCCGTAGTGCCATAAAATTTTAGGACCGAATAGTCCACCACCTAAGGGTCCTTTTCAAACAAAAACATGAGAAATGACCATCAGAGAGAAAAGGGGCCTTGGAGGACCCCCTTAAATAAGTGTAACTAATTGTGTTAAGCTGCCTGTGGGTCATTTGAGGAGAGAGAGTCATGGTCAGTTTGAGTAGACACTGAGGAGTGTGTTGGTTTGATGAATCATGTTTGATAGGTGGTTTGGTGTTGTTACCAATGGATTTGTGAGATGGGTAGATTGAGAATAAACACTTTCTGATAGTGAGGAATTTTTCTTCACTTTAGCCAGGTCATCTATATATGAAAGCTTGTGCTGAACTCAAATGTTTTCAACCAATTTAGCTTGCTTAACAAATGGGCAGCCTATAGAGTTTGCTATATGGGGACCATTACAGTTTGTGCACTTTGAAACAAAATTTCTAGGGCAGTCTTTTACCAGATGGGATCCAGAAAATGCTACAAACCTTGGAGAGTTTCTGCAATGTTGGGCATTATGACCAAACCTCTGGCATCAAAAGCACTGCCATGATTTCCAATATAGGGGTTTACTTTGAATCTTTGGTAATTAAAGTAAATGTACTCAGGGAGAGAATTAGTTTGAAAAATTATTTTTATCATTGTTGATGGACCTTTGTTTCTTGGTGTTTTGAATTTGGGATACTCTTAGGTTTGGGTATCCTGCCTCTTCAAGAGCTTCTTCTATTTCTGAGTCAGGAGTTTCTGTTCCAAATTGGCCTACAACTCCAATGGTTTGGGTCTGATTGGCAGGCTGATGACAGTGAATCATCCAAGAGCCCAGCTGAGTTATTTTTATCAGAGACTCTACTTTGGAAATTGCAGAGCTTGTCAGGGTAAAGTACTAGGATATTTTGTTTGAAGTTCTTGTGAATTGATTAAATTCCTGCACTGGCAAAAGGAGAGAAAGCAAGGAGCTTAGAAAGTTAAAATTCATTTGATAAGAATTTACTAGGATTACACTTTTCATTGGTAGGTTTGGTCAATATTGAGTTTAATGTTGTCAACAATTTTCATAATTTTGTTGCCATAGATAGATAATATAGTAGATTTTAAGGCGTTTTACAGAAATGACAATGTGCTCGCAAATGCTTAGTTTTTGAGTTTTTCAAGTTTGAAGTTGAACAAGCGGTGCTCCTGAATGGCTTTTTTTATACGCAACTTCAGAGTTGAAACGGAAGCTAACCCCCTATTACAAACGTAAAGAGGTTGGGTTGTGAGGGGTAGCCACAGTTCTTTTAGTGAAAATTCTAAATAAAGGTTTCTAGTGACGTCCGTTTACATTGGCTCCAAGATGGCGGCCACCATCTTGGGTACCGGGTGGCCGCCATTGGAGATGATGTAAGCGGACGTCACTAGAAATCTTTATTTATAACTTTTACTAGAAGAACTGTGGCTATCCCTCATGACCCAAACTCTCAACATTTGTAAAAGGGGGGTTGGCTTCCATTATTAATTAAATTGGCCTACGCTTGGCGTGCTTGCTTCCCTGGCACGCACAAGCCAACTTCAAAGTTGAATAATTCAAAAATAACATATCAGCAAGCAGAATCATCATTCTTGTAAGACGTTTTCAAAAGTGTTCCCTTATTGATTATTGGCAACAAAATTATGAAATTCATTGACAACGTTAAACTCAATATTGACCGCAGGTTCTATCAGAATGACAGGATGAGCATTGAGCAAGGTTGCTGGATGTACTATATGTTGATTGTGGTGGCTGGTATGAAGGCAGGCTTTCAAAAGAATTGTTTCCATAGGAGGCCACTGCAGGTAGGTTTTCCTCCAACTGGCAAGTTTGAAAGCCTGCAAAATTTGAGTCTGAATTAAGTGGTAAATCAGACACTACAATGGACTGAGACAGGTTTCTAGGACTCTTGGCGAGTAAGTTCTTTTTCACGTTGGGGTGAGTTTTGTTCAGATGCATTTTTTTAGGATACAGATTGGTTGTCATAAGTATTAGAAATGTACTAACGTTGAACTCCCTCAGCAATGTTGCCAGAAGATGCGCAAGTACTTGCGGGTTCCTCATTTGGGGTTGCTGACAAAGAAGGCTGCTTTAAAAATTCAGCAGCTAAGCGTTGAGCTTTGTGATACAAGGCAGCAGAAGCCCCTACCTTGGCTTTATGCTTAGCCCTTTTGGGGCTACCCATGAGGGTAAAAAGCAAAACGGCAAAAAAAAAAGACAAAGATACTCAAGTCGATCACAATATCAATTGTGAGTGAACACTTTTGGTTAATCACACTTTCTTTAGTGATGTACACCATAAACCGGTCACCGTCACCATCCAGCGTTCAACCCTCAAGGCCTTGACGTCTCCCACAGCTGAACATCCTGGCATGTTGAATTCAGCATGTCATAACACATCCCAGTAGTTGCCCAGAATTTGAACTTGAAGTTGAACGCCGACAGCGTCGGAGCCCAGGAACGTACAAAGGACATAACTGTTTGTGTCCGCATCAGGTAAATAAAATTGATTATTTGCAATACATGTTCTCTCTGACATGTGTATGGTTTTCACTCTGTATTAGTTGTAATGCATGTGCAGTGTTTCGAGTCTCTGAGCAGTTAATACAGGTTTTGTGACTATCTTTCTGAAACTCAGGAGTGAGCATCATCTTTTCTCTCTCGGTTTTCTTGAGAATGTTTTCACATTTCAACCATTTGTGTCTTAAAAGTCGTTTGTACTATGATTTCTTGTCTTGTCATTACTTTGCGACTTCTATTCAGCAGAGAATAAATATTTCAGTCGCAGGGTATGAAACACGATGCTGAAGTTTCTACTTAGGCCTATCTCAATCTGGCATTCGCAGTATTTCACCTTACACTGATTAATTTTCAATAAAAACTGAGACAGAAGTCTCAGTTTTAGGTTATTCAACTTGTACGTTATCTTCTGACGTAGGGCTAGGTGCTAAAGAACAGTTTATGTAGTTTTATCAGTGGCTTTTTTTTACTTGTGGTGTGCAAATCATCTTAGTTACTGTGTAATTACGAAACTCATTTTTTAACTTCAATGAAGAGTCAAAGCCATTTTATCAAGCCTCGTGGCTTCATTTCATGACAAAACTCTTCGAAAAGAATGTAGACAATACATTTTTTTGGTCGTACTGAACTTTGTTCGAGAATTGAATTACCGATTGTATAAGGTATAAATATACATCAACCTACAATGGACTTCTATATAAAGACAATTTTACCCATGCAGGGCTAATTTAATGTACGACCCTCTGTATTGAGAAAATTGTAAGAAAACATTGTGTTGAACTTCTGTGCCAACTTTTTGGAAATATGCTATTTTTTGTGAAGCTTGCATAATAAGAGACAACACAATTTCATTGACGATGCATTTTCGTTTTGGGGTGGATACACTTATAACAATTTACATGTACATGACATAAGGCTTTGAATTTTTTGACGCTAGGAAATAATATTAGAATTGCTTGTTTCGGCAGATGTTTAAAAACGTCATTTCAAGGAAGCATGGAGAAATATATACATATAAGCATGAGGACCACAAAAATTACAAATTTTGTATTTCTAATTAATTTTTTTTTAACATAACGATCATTGGTTGATAAGCATTTTAGTTAAATATAAATGGATGATCACACAACAAATTTATAGTTTTTTGCGTGAATGCTCTACAATAATAAAGAGATGACGAGTTAGGTAATATTACAAGTTGAGAGTGAAGAGAAAAAAAGACCGGAATCTCCAGTTAAAATGCTAGTTGTTAGTTCAGCACACATGTGGATATATACATTGGGGGAAAATCCCCACACGGTATACTTGAAGTTAACTTTTTCAACGAGACCCTTAACTATTTGTCTCTCCGTGGCACAGCGGTTAAGGGATCGGACTTGTATGCTGGAAGTCGCGGGTTCGTTCCCAGCGCTGGCGCGGAGATCTTCCCCGTTGGGTATAAGGGAAAGCTCAAGCACAATATCCCACTCAACCCAGGTGTCGGAAATGGGTACCGGCTTTACGGGGGAACCGTCATAGTGTTCTATATATAGGGTTAGTTATAAGACATTTGAAAAACCAATGCTAAGATCTTATGTATCAGGCTTGATTGGAAATAAAGCATCCCAAAGATGCCGATGTTAACCTTTTTTTTGTCCCTGTGCTTGTTTCCTCTGAGAGGTGTAGCCTGTTTCGATATAATTGCTCGCTTGCCATCGACTGAAACGGACGCTTCCTGGCCTCTGGTTGTTGTTGTTGTTGTTTCCGATTTCTTGGAGCTTCGGAGATGATTCCACTCATCTTCATACCGTATAGTCCTTTGCCGTGGCTTTGATTGTGGAGTCGCTGGAGTTTGTTTTGTTGTTTATATTGTCATTGTTCATTAAAGTTTGTACAGATTAGGTAATTGGGGTATTTGGTTGTGAATTAGGTTTACACGTTACACATATACATTTCCCTCCAATGCCTTCTAACACACGGATCTTAATGTATGCAGATGATGTTCAAATTGTAATAAGTTCTGTATCGGAAATACCACAGACGCAAATTAAAGCTGAAACTATACTGACTAGCCTGAAATCTTTTTACGACCGAAATGGTTTCAAATAAAATGCTAATTAAACACAATGCATTATTTTTGGATCCAAAGATGTATTAAAAAAAAAACTTCAGATCTCACTCTTGCAGTTGGAAATGATAAAATTAATGCATCAGAAAAAATAAAAAATCTAGGTATCTGGTTCGATAGAAACATGTCCTTCAAATCTCATGTTGAGAATACTTGCAACAAAATTTACGGAACTTTAATGTTTTTTCATCGCATAAAGAGTATGCTAGACGAAAAATCCAGATTATTAGCCATTCAATCCCTGGTGTTATCGCGCATTGACTACTGCAGCCTAGTATGGGGAGACTTACCTCAATACCTTCAAAGGGACTTACAAAAGTGCATGAACTTTGCAGCCAAGGTGGTATGCTACGGTAATTTCAAAAGAAGTGATCACGTAACCCCTCTCCTTAATAAACTCGGCTGGATTCCTATTCAAGAAAGGCTCCTCACGCAGAGGGCTCAATACGTATTCTCCTCATTATATCTTCCTCAGAGCAAAGCTGAGATAGTGCGTTTCCATCCACCCACTGTAACCAATCAAAAACCAAACAGAAACAATAATGTCTTGGTCAACTATCGTTCATCTCACTTAGGGCAGAAAGCTATGTCAATATCAGACGCCTTACTGTGGAACAAACTTCCACTGAGTATTAAAATCCCTCAAAGACAGAAATAATTTAAAGCCAACATAACTCGTCATCTTGCGTCTCAAAAATAATTCTTAGTTACAGAACATACTGAATAAGTATTTACGAATCTCATTTGCCTGGTATCTCCATTGCTAAACACTCTCCCTTGCTTATTGTTTTATGATTCAAGACATTACACAACAGTGTTTAGGTATGCGCAGGTATCATGATTTGATCGCCTATACGCTGCCATCTGCAAACATGATTACTTGTGTGTACGTATATGAGTGTATGTGCGCATATGTGCACACCCATCAAGTTTCAAGTTCCTCAAATATCCCTTACTCGGAATTAAATGCCAGCTCCTCTTACTTCCACCCGCTGTACCGTCAACAATATCAACGGCTAAGGAATGCCTGAGCTCTCATGTGAAAAATTTAACATTCATAAGCTTTCAGTCTCCGTGTCTGGAGTGAAATACTCAAAATAATAAATTTACGTTAATTTCTCTCAGTCATATAATGAATCGCAGCCGCAGCAATTGTTCACGCATTACGGTTGGTTTATTAACTCAACACCTTTTGTGTCAATAAACATTCAAAACCCTAATTGCGTTTCATGTACCTTACTTTTATAGAATTCACTGTCTACCGCCACCAAACAGGGGTACGGTAAAAACATCAACACTGACGCATTCTAATGGGAAGTGAAAATGTAGGCACTGAATTTCATGGATGTGCAACAAAAAGTGAATTTATTCATAAAATAGAAACCAATTCCAATAATTAATTTACGTCTGGTCAGACCTGACGTGGGGAATTAAAGCTTATTTGCCTATATTATTTTCGATAGCAGTGATACGATACTAGGCCATGCACTCAATTTGCATGTGCACCATTTCCGTGTCATTTACCTTGTTTGAAGGTTAAAACGCTGACTACGTACTGGCCCATGCGTGTACCGCTAGGGAAATTGCTCAGTTACGTATCGGCTTCAATTCAAAACATTCCAATTATTTCACTCCCATTATTCTAAGGAAACTCTAGCGTTCAGGTGAAAATATCATCGAGCTATTTTTCACGCTTCTTAAAAGGGAAAAAAAAGCTTTCCGAGAGTAGACGGTTTTTCAGTTCTGTTATTACCAACTTTGCCAAACCGAACGTAACTTGGACGTAGTGGACGTTGTAAATTGCTTAGGCAATTGATACCTTTGAATAAAAACAGAGTGATTGAATGTCGACCGAGGAAAGGTGCGCGTAATTGGCAGCACAGACACAAGCTGCAGCACTTAAAAATAGGAGTTAGGATAGGAGCACTTATATATAGGAGTTCATCAAGTTTGAGTACACGTTTTTTATACTTATTCCTCGCCCACGCTCTCAGACGCTCATTTTACATCGTCTTTAAATTTCACTAATGATACTCTTCTTTCCAACTACCAAGGTAATGGATACATTAATATTGATATACAATGTAATGAAATATACACATTTGCAGTAATATGCATCATCGTACTTTTATAAGCTAACTTTGTACGGAGTGAGGTTATAATTTACATGAAAATATTAAGGAAATTATTCTCAAACAATGGACACCTTAAAATATCAGGGACATCCAAAAAATAAAACTAAACCAGAGCCGATACGTCTTCAAATCAATATACATATCGTTTTCGTGTGTTGGATAATGGAGATCTTACATTACTAGCTATAATTTTATTTTTTTATAAATAATCAGATATTGAAAATGAAAGAGCAAGATACGCTACTTCAATCATTTCATCATTTAAGATATAATAATTAAACTTAAGCCGGGTTTAAACAACACTAAGTTTATTTCCTTTAGCCATTGTTCATAGGCAATCGCAATTAACGTAATTTTATAGCTTGTTTTTAACTTTGTCATTCTAAAATAGTTTTTTTTTACTTTTCAGAATTCTTACCACCGATGGTGGCCTGTGGCCGAAACGTTTGAAATTAGGTTTTATTCGAATATATACCTTAAAAATGATAAAAGTAGCTTATCTTGCTCTTTCATTTCTATTACGATTGCTACAGCTCCCTGATGACTTTTATGGTTTAATCAGATATTCTCTCGCGGCATCCAAATTCCTCAACCGCTTGAGTTGTATTGCACCACTTGAAATATTCACTTACATTGATGTGAAAATTCCGCATCACACCAATTTCCCCACGTCTTATCTGCAGAGAACTGTGTGAAATGTGGTAACAAAATACTTATCACATGGCGATACAGATGCAATATAAACACATCCAGTAGAACAATGTCGGTATACCATTTGATATCGGTGTGAGTTTGAACAAAGATGTTTAAAGAGAGGAAGGAAAAATGCACCAATTAACATACCGTTAAAAGGAAGCGGAATCGATCACAAGGTGTATTCTCACACAAGATCCCCACTGCATAGAGAGAGTAAATTGAAATGTATGGCTATGAATTACGATGGAAGTAGAAGAGAAAAGTCACGAGGTTCTGATAAACAGGACAGTAGTGCACCGAGAAAAGATGGTCCTGAACAAAATACTTATTTTACTTCTACAAAAATAAGACTACCAACACTCAGCCTGGCAATTTACAATTTCCTCTTAGGAGCGTTAATTTCTATATGTACAATGGTTGCATCTTCCTGAGGTTAAATTAAGTGCATATTACTAGTGATATAGTAAAAGGTACTACAAATTAATTAATTAAATTATTCAAAGCTATCGACATGCGAAACTAGATTACAGTTTGAAAAACAAAACGACAAATACGTAAGGGTAAAAATGTCATTATGAGGTCCCATAATAAAAGATGAAATAGTGCTCGCCACGTACGGCACTAGCGTAAATATCGTTTCCATCCGAGTACAACACGCGAAAGTCATTGAAATACGTGGCAGGTAATGGTCCCTTCTACTACCGACTGTTCACCGAAGATTTCGGCCATTTCGCGGCAGAACAATCGCCTTTCAGCAAGTTTTAACGAGCTCTTATCATCAACGTCCAATTCCTGTACCTTATGACCCAAGTCGTTCTGACTGCTCAGGTAGGACTCCATGTCACAGGCGAGGGTGATGTCGAAGGTGGCCAGGGCTTGTTCTAGCGAAATTGTATCCACAGTCTTGACCGGAACCAGACCTCCAGTTTGTTCATCAGTAAAACTCCAGAGGTTGGAATAGAGGCTGTCAAACTTCTCCCTCGACTCGAAATACTCCGTGTTGATGAAGCCAATCTTCAGGTCATATTCTCCATGCCCATGAGCTTTTAACTTATTTCAGAAAACACCCTTTTTTCCAAACTGCATCGCCAGCAAGGGATTATATTAAATTCTGATTCAGTCCATCCTTGTGCACATAAGCGCCTGAATAGTCAACTTGAAGAACGCAAGGAGCTTCCATCCCATCGTAAAGGCTGCTTTCCAATTTGCTTCTGATTTTAGCAACAGATTTAGGGTCTTTGACGTGGCCGGCTGCCATAATTTGAGCAAGGATTCGGAAGTCTGCAAGGAAAAGAAGAGCATCAGAGAATTATAATTTTACGTTGATACCAACTACATTCGAGTGGACGCCTTCTACTTGGCTGTGGAAGCCTCCCCAGGCCCTGCTACCGCCTTGACCCACAACAGCTGTGACGTGTGAACATCACCTCCCCACGCCTAAGGGTCAAAACGAGTTAGTGATGTAATGCGTGTGTTCATCTTGACGTCAGCCACCCCTTTGTGGTAGGAGCTACCTAGTTGTAGAGTGATGTACAGTTGAGTGACATCGGATTGTGTTTGTACAAATTTGTGTATCGAGAGTTCAAAGTCAAGTCACCCCCAGAAACAGATAATGAATCTGGTACGGGAAGCTACTGCTTCCACAAGGTTTTTCAAATAAATAAATGTACGAGGAGTTCGGAGACTCGAACACAGGACTTCAAATCACCGCGCTAGCACGCTATCGACCGCCCTTTTACTGTGCCAAGCATTGCTTTCGTTGGGCTTCGATCATCTTCGGGTGATCGATAGCGCGGTCGATAGCGTGCTAGCGCGGTGATTTGAAGTCCTGAGTTCGAGTTTCCGAACTCCTCGTACATTTGTACAAATTTTTACCACATAATATGAGCCCGAGCTGATGGGACGGGACCCCGAGCTGATGAAACGGGGAGTGGGGGGGGGGGGGGGGGGCCCGAGCTGGTGAAACGGGGAGTGGGGGGGGGGGACCCCGAGCTGGTGAAACGGGGAGTGGGGGGGGGGGGGGGGGGGGGCCGAGCTGGTGAATCGGGGAGTGGGGACCCGAGCTGGGAAGCAACAGAATCGGGAGGAGGAAGGATGAGCGACAGAGCTGGTGGGAGGGCTGAGCGGCAGAGCTGGTGGGAGGGCTGAGCGGCAGAGCTGGTGGGAGGGCTGAGCGACAGAGCTGGTGGGAAGGCTGAGCGACAGAGCTGGAAGGTGGGCGAAATAACTCGTAGCTGGGTATGACAACATGTAGTTAGGTAAATATATTTATACCAATCACAGAAATAACAATTGACGATATCTTGTTCCGTTCAACCTCTAGCAGGGATGCATCCTAACTCTTCAATAACAGGCACAGAAAAACTAAGAAACTTTTAGTACGAGAATAGTTCAGTCAAATTACTCTTCAAAATAAATGTATAGGAAGGGCATGGCGTGCTCCTGGTGCACGAACTATTTTTACACCGAGTTATCATTTTCAACATTCGAAAAATATCAAACAATACATATTCGGTGACGTATGCATTTTATCTCATTTCGAAATTATAGTTTTTTCGAAGCTCCTTTAACCACATCAAAGGTGTTCAAAAAAGCGTAAAGAGAAAGGACCATTTAGTAAGGTCAACATAAAACGCGCAATCTATGCACAAAGTGAGTTGTCACACTGGATCTTCTGCGCATAGAACCAACACGCTAGGAGAATTCAAATATACGTTAGTTCAAGCCTCCTGAGCAACAAAAAGGTGTTCCCAAGAGTAATATTCAGTAGACCATCTAGGACGGACATGTACACGAGGAATCTATGTACAAGTGTGTTCCACACAGGATACCTGCGCATAAAAATAGCAAGTCACAAGTCAGGAAGGAAGAACAGAGAGGATGAAAGTTGTAGGAAAAAACAGTAGATGTTGAAGAAAAGGACAGCAGTACACCGAAAATGATGGCTTTCAACAAAATAAAACGTATTTCATTTCAACGATAGGAAGAGTTTGTTTACTTTAAGCTCAGGCTCTCACATCTCACCACTTGGCAGTGCTACTTCTCACAAATACAAGAATTCCGTTC
The DNA here is from genome assembly GCA_030386875.1 of Morinoia aosen. Taxonomy (NCBI): domain Eukaryota; kingdom Metazoa; phylum Arthropoda; class Malacostraca; order Amphipoda; family Talitridae; genus Morinoia; species Morinoia aosen. Next base: position 46,417,038 of record CM059559.1, read on the forward strand.
CTCTGAGGAGAGCACGTCAAGAAGGGATAAAACGACAAAGCAGCGATGGGAAAGAAAATATGAAATGTGAGACATTCAAGTGGGCCACGAAATTAACGTTCCAAAAGTCAACATACAGGAGATAATTAAGTAGCGCACGGCACTCGGGACCGTCATCATGATTGTTGCGTCCATTACACAGGGAGAATTAATTAGTCATTATTGCGATGTAGGGAAATAGTCAAAAGTGTCAGCTACGAGCTCAATGATGAGCGTCACTCGGCTCAAATTAGTGTAAAAGCTCAATTCAATGCACCACGAAACTGGGGTATAAGAAAATTATCCGCCGTAATGAAATATATGAAAATAAGTATCTGATTATTAATGCTATAGTATGTGGTAATGAAAGAGAATACATTAACAGTGATAGATTATATAGATTATATGTTAGTTTAAGCTTCCCTACCGCTACAAAAAAGAGCGTATCGAATAGAATAAGGAGGAAGGCACAATTTAGTACGGAGACAAGGGAATCGGAATCTATGCAGAAAGGACATAGAAACAGTAAGTTGAGAAAGAAGTTCATGAACCATGATAAAAGTTGAAGAAGAAAGTAGTAAATGCTGAAAAACAGGACAGCAGTGAACCGGAAAAAGATGTTCTGTAACATAACAAAAACATTTTATTTCAACAAAAAGGCCTATCTAACTCTCAGCTCGGGTCCTCACATTTTCCACGTGGAAGTGCTAATTCCAATATATACAATAGTTGTATCCCCCTGAGGGGATTAAGGAGACCATCCCAAGCCCCTGCCAGGCCCCTGTTGCTCCGATGATCATTTTTCATGTTTTTGTTGGAAAAGGACCCTTAGGTGGTGGACTATTCGGTCTTAAAATTTTATGGCGCTACGGAAAATAGATCCCCTTCCAGGAGGGGGGGGGGGGGGACCAAAATCTTTCACTAGTTTTGATATTTCAAGACGTATCTCCTCATTCAGTTTTGATGCTAGAACAAAAACAAAGACAGCTTTAGAATCCTTGGAACATTTCTAACAAACTCAAATGTTTTTTTTTCCATTTCCCATTTGTTCTTTTATATATGGGGATGAAATGGGCTCGAAAATGAATGGGACCAAAATCTTTAATTTTCGAGCCCATTTCAACCCCATATAAAAAGAGAACAATTGGGAAATGGAAAAAAGCCCATTTAAGTTTGTTAGAAATGTTCCAAGAATTCTAAAACTGTCTTTGTTTTTGTTCTAGGATCAAAACTGAATGAGGAGAAACATCTTGAAATATCAATACCACTGAAATATCAATACCTAAAAACCAATATGTCAAATTTTTTCAAAAACTAAGGCCTATATCAAAAAAATGAATAGAAGAAATTGTGTTTCTTTTCAAAGGTTACATATCATAGTCAAATTTCATAACAAATTTTTTTTTTGGGGTTTGGAAATCACAATTCACAGTGTGAATATGAAGTTATGTATGGAAATCATCGAAATGAAAATTAAAACTGCATTCAATTACATAAATTGTTCATTATATTACACTTCAACAAAAAATTTTGTTATGGCTTATACCCATAATAAATAACTTCCAACATTCAAAATGGGACTAGTCCTCGAGTTTTGATGCTAGAACAAAACCAAAGACAGTTTTAGAACCCTTGGAACATTTCTAACAAACTCAAATGGGCTTTTTTTTCAAATTCGAATTTTCCGAAAAAATACATTGTTCTAAACCCAAAAAATTGTTGTTGATTTTAGATATTTAAAAAATTTGAATTTGAAAAAAGCCCATTTGAGTTTGTTAGAAATGTTTCAAGGATTCTAAAACTGTTTTAGGTTTTGTCATAGCATCAAAACTTGAAGACAAGTCCCATTTTGAATTATCAATAAAAATATACCAAAAACTCATTTTTCGTCAAAAAAAACTAAGGCCTAAATCGAAAAAATGACACGAGTAAAAAAGGTTTATTTTCACAATATACATATACTGGCCAATTTTCAAACGAATCGGACGAAAAAAGTTGAAAAACCGGGATGATCACCTTAATAGTGATAATAAACACGGCCGTATACACATGTTGAGTAATTTGGTGATCTAGATTCAGCCATTGAACGGCAGGGATCAGCACAATGAAATGGCTCAGTAATTTTGAGGGAGTGAATTAAGCAACCGATCATCAGTTGTCAACACGACGCCACGGTTTGGTAACTATGAGCTAGTGTATTACCACGTCAACTACGTTTGGGCAGGTGCCTCAGTCCGTTTGGTTATGTTGGAAGAAGCTGTATTGGAAAACTGGCTTTACTACTTGAGTACATTTTTAACCTTTAAAAAGAGCAAAAAAATATTGCGCGATAATATATGACCTATTACGGTAAAATTTATTTTGCAAAAGGTATTAAAATATCTTAAATGCTATTCGGAACGTAAATGATAAATTTCCGTGATGGTACACGCATGTCCCAATACGCTGTCTACATGTTAAACTACCGAACAGCACTAGTAGAATAGAGCTAAACTAGTCCCTGCAACGCACTCTCAATCGCTCCAACCATCTTGCGGTCGATTGAAAGGTAAATCCTATTTCACATGTTGTGCAGCAGCAATGCACAGAAAAGTCCTGAATTAAAAACCCTAAAAATAACCTTTTTCGATGGGAAAGGTAAAAAGAAAGGCTTAGAGCCTGATATTATAGCTCTTTTTGAAATGAATGGGCTACTTTTATAGAATTATAAACCACATTTTTATTATTACCACGTACTTACTTCTATGATAACAGTCTCGCACTCCCAATTCTGAAACACTCTACACCTCATCAGAAGCCCATATGATAGGTTAAAAATATTTCTAACCATGTGAGCGCGAACACTGGATCAAACTTTTACTAGGGGCAGGGAGAGTAATTACCTTGCTTTTTTTCGACGAAGACTCGGGATCAGGAGCCGTAAGATTTGTAAAATTGCGGAGCGTAGAATTCTCATAAACCCGTCGGTATGCTTATTGATACTCCGCTGTAGATCTATCAATTCCTTACCTCTGCAAGGCTCATGGTCGTTGGCGCGCAAGGCTGGATCAGGACCTCGTAGAAGATTATTCTAATAGTTTGACAGCGACACATGCAGGGTAAGTCCAGATTTGCCCTGGTGGTGCTTTATAAGTCGCCCAGTCTTGGGATCAAGGTTCCTTTGGAGAATAGGCATCTCTTTAGGATGATTAGCATGGTTCGCCAAGTCTCGCTCGAAGTTGGGTTTGTCTCGCATGTGATCATTTTTAACGATGGATTCAATTTCGTTGTTTGGGATAAGGTGATGAACGGTATGATTCACAAGCTCTTTACCAGTCTGCTTTGAGTTGGGGACAGATTTCTGAAAGAGAATTTGGGTAAGAAAGGTAATTATCAAACAAAAATGCACGTAGCAACATTGCACGGAGTTCAATTCAAAATCCTGATTAGTCCTTCAAAGAAGAATTCTGAGGCTAACGATATGCTTCAGCCTGTATAGTATTTTTTCGTATTATCTCTTTTGAATCCATTTACCTTTTAAGATTTCAAAGTATTTTATAACGCATTTCTCATTAATTACCTTGAAATCCTGTCCGTACTTCCCTCCAGGTGGCATCTTTGACTCGGTAACATTTTCAAACAAGGCCTCAGAATCGCCCGGATCCAATTCCAGGTCATTTTGAGAATTCCTAAAGAACCCTGCAGTCATCAGTATATCGTTGGAGCTGTCAGGGTGGCGAGTTTTCACCCTATTTTCGGTATCCAGCACTTTCATGTAAGAATTGGAATAAGACCGGGTAATTTCAGCACATTCAGCTTGAACACTAGCAGGAGACTTGTAGATGCCTCTATTCTCGAGAACTTTACTTAAGGCAGCATAGAAGCAACCATTGCCAGTGGACTCAGTTTGATAAACTCGCCACTTTTGTACATAAAATAGGCATGGCCGATCTCATTTAAACCACATTCAATGTATATTACTTGAACACCATTCTCACGGCTTCCTGCACTCAAGCAGTAGTCTTTCCTGTCAACAACTTTCAACACGACACCTTTCTCTTAGGCAGCTGCTATCATCACAGCCAGATTGGCGGGTGCTCCATGTTGAATGTCATTGGCCCTTTCCTGAACACTTCGGTCTTTTGCGTCGCTTTCAGAATTTATCCGTTTCGCCTAATAGGCCATTTCGCACTGACTAAATGCAAGGCAATATTCTCGGCTGTTCTAGTTCAGTTGTTCAACAAACTTTAGGTACTTACCATAGCTAGTCAGAAAGGTCTTCTCCTCTTTAGTCAAATTATCTTTTTTGGAAAGTTCTTCATATTTCTTTTCATCTGCTTTTTGAGCCTCAAAATTCTGTTTTTTGTTTATCAGATGGTGATGCTGAATGCTGCTTGAAACTGAATTGCCGCTGACCGCCAATGTCGTCCATGGTTGCAACAGCTGTGAATCACTTGCCCTTATTAGTTGCTCACATATTTGCTGTGACACAGCCTTCATAATCTCGTTAAAAGATTCCATTTTCATCCTGACGAATGCTCCGTAAAACTGCTTCACAAAAGCGATGCTTTTTTGCAAGTCATTTAGAATCGGCTCATGGTTGCTTGCAAGTTTTTCAAACGAATGATCACAATTATCGTTATTCCAACTCGACGATAAACGTTTTATAATTTCATTTATGTCACAGTCATCGGAGAATTTGTCGCAATCATCGAAAATTTGGAGCTTCTTCAAGTCGCACGAGATGATTTCAGAATTTTCCTTGCTTATTTTCAGATGATGGTGGAGGACCAATGAAATCGTCAAGGAATTATTATCCACCGATGTCAGTTTTTTTTTTAGCCGCTCGACCACCTCCCCGGTCAAGGTAGAAACCTGTTTGAGACTGTTCAGTGTAGCAAAAATTCTCATTGCCAAGCTTGCAGTTCTTCCGGAAAATTTCGAATCAGACAGGACACCCTGAATCACGAGTCGTCCAATGGAGTCACATAACGTTACCATAGCATCTTGTTTAAGAATGTCAGCGGTTATTTTTTCAATTCTGGACTGGAGTTGTTTTGAATTTGTAGCCGTATCAATAGCATGCATTTTGTACAATAAGCATTTAAGTTCTGGGTCGTCAAATGCTCTCCTAACTCTTGATTGGACTGATTCGCAAAGTTCAGGTTTCAAAGAATAAAATGAAAAATTAGATAAATATTGTACACCTGTGTTGAGAGCCTTCTTTGCTACAGCTTTTGAGATTTTGATACCCATGTTTTCCCACGGCAAGCTTTTCAAATTAGCACGTGCCGTTTTCAGCGTAGTCGCAACCGCTTTTCGTTGAGTGATGATCTGAGTTCCAGATTGTTCAAGCATTTCCGTACCCACACTAGTGGTCAATGTTTTAATGCCCTTGGTGGCGTCCATAATTTTTGATACTCCCATGGACACAGCGGATATGGCTAAACTAACAGCTTTCTGAGCACAATAATCGCTCCACTGAAATTCCCGAGTACTGAATGTCCTGTATGCATAGATCATGTCGACTATTCCTTCTGTAATAAAACCCATTCCAACTGAGGTACCGAAACCAGTCATAAATAGAATTCCGCCGAAGGCTACTTGAGCCACACCAAGAGCTGCTACAGCACACACACTGCGCCACGGAATGAATTTTTTTTCGTTCATCACTATAATGAATTCAATTCCTTTTGAGGCAAATTCGTGTAATTCTTGGGTGGGGAGGGCGTTCTTCATAAACAAATCTTTGACATTCTTTACATCTATTACATTTATATGCTCTTGATCATGACTGGCGGACTCTAAAATGGAACACACATTTTTGTCAAGTAAATTACAAAATTCAAGAGAAAAATCAATTCCATGATCTCTAAGTAGATTGATGGTAACTTCGGCAGAATTTTTATTCAGCTCGTCAAAACAGACGTTACCTTGTCCTTCTTCCAGATCACCATCAAAATAATGCGAAATATCCATGAAGCCGATTTTAAATATCACTGTTCCGGGACAGCTCTCAATGACTTTTTCAGCCTGTTCACAAGAAAGATTGTCGAACTTGATGAAGCACGGCGCTGTGTCCTCCTTTAGCTTCTCCACCTGCTTCTCAAGTTCTTCCCTAGCAAATTTGTCAAAATCTTCAGTGTCGCACCTGCGCAACGTTCCATGTTCGAGTTCCTCGTTAGTTTCGATCAGCTCTAACAGAGCTGATTTGTTCAGGACAAATTCGATGTTGAACGACCTTGCTTTGACCACTTTCAGTTTTTCTTTCGCAATTTCTTGACTTACATTCTCTAAAGTTACATTCAACTTGAATTCTATTTGATCGGAAATTCGAATGCCTTCAGCCGGCGATTCCGATGACTTTGATTTTGGCAAGTTATTTCCAGTGCCCTTTTTTTCTGCCCCATTTCGCCTGAAGAACTTGTTAATTTCATTCACATTGGCATCTTTTATGATTATATCAAAGCGTAAGGCATTATCGCTGGGTTCTTGTTCTTCGATGATCTTAATTACTTCATTTATTTGTTTGTCCTCGTAGTTCAACTTACTTTCCCCATTTGAACGTATAATTAATTGCGTGCTTGGAGATTCACCAAGTCTGAGTTTGTGCACGGAAGATCTCTCTTCTTTCAGTTTTGCAATAGCCGTTTCTCTGACCAAATCTTTGTAGTTCTTGTGAGGGTTGAACAATGCACTCCACAGATTGGCAAGATTACTTTGAATATTTATTCTAACGTATGAGTCAGCGCTCAGACAACAGTCTCCTTTAGAACTTTCCATTTTACGGTATACATTATGGAGAGTTTCCAAAGCCTGATCGATTGTGCCACAGTCATTTCTCTTTGTTAAGTGCTTGAAAGCTAGCAAAAACCGCACTCTACTCCGAGGATCCAACTTTTTTGTGACAATAGCTTGTACCTCATTTTTTTCTTGGTCTTTGAAATGTGAGCTTGTTTCCACGAACCGGTCGTTTTCATTTCCTTTTCTGACAGCAACTACATCGATGAGTCGCTTCGACCTCTTGATGGCATCTATGCAGCCTTCAATGCCACGGATGTAAGAACCTAAGATAGATGACTTGATGTTCAATTGCTTATCCAAATCGCTGTTCGGAAATCCATTCTGGCTCTGTTGCAATAACAGCTGAACACAGTTCAACACGCTCATTTCGTTCAAGAGACATTTGAAAGCAGTTTGCAGGGCAATGAGAGCTTCTTGTTTGTAATCGCCTTCCTTCAAGTGAATCAAACACCACGCGACCCCGACATGTGCAGCTCCTGGAGAAAACGAAGCAAGGTCGTCTTTCCCGATTGAACTTTGCTTCTCGGCTTCCTTTCGCCAATACTCCATTTCAATTTCTATTGCTTTCTGGAAGTATGTTAAAGCTTGCTTAAATTCCCAAGACGCAACTGCCAATTTGAATTTCGAAGACGCATCAACGGAGATGTCATTTGCAATGGTGATGCAATAGAAGGGGTTTTTGATTATATTTTTTTTACTAAAATCTTCTTTGAGCCTGTCACACAGCATGTTGTACTCTTTTTCTGCATCCTCACACCTAATTTCTTGCTCATCGAGCTTGCTCAAGAAACTTGCCCATTGCTCTTCAACAGCCGCAAGAATGCAGGTTTCTTCAGTGGTTGGGAGAGTATCAGTAAAACTACTTTTAATTGTTCTTAAAACACTGACTTTTTCTCTTATCTTTAATCTTATCTCACAATTTAAAAAGTTACAAAATCTGTTGAACAATTTATCTTTAACCTGAATGAGCTTCAATTCGTTACATATAAATTTATTTAGCTGCTCAGATTCGATTTTATCTCGCTTAATTTTTACATCTGTTGCTGTGCCGTCGGTGATGAGGTTGTGAGCATTCAAAATCATGATTCCAGTTCCTCGCTTCCCTTGTCTAGCGGTCCTGCCAAATGCTTGGTCCTCAACGCGTTGGTTAGGAGGCAGGAAGGTCAATATCACGTGCAAGCCACCTGTTGCTTCAATTTCATCTGTTTGTATGTCTGTACCTCTACCAGCTAGATTGGTGGCAATGATCACTTCACCGGGTACAATTTTCTCGACGTGTTTGTCCTGATCCACGTCGTTCATTACGTAAAGTTTGACAGAACTGGGTCGTAATTTGCGTTTCAGAATCCCACTAATGCGATTAGCATGCATTATGGTTTCGCAAACGACTAAAATTCCCCGATTCTTTTGAACCTCAAGTATGACGTTCGACAGGATTTCACCCAACCAGTCTGATTCACTTTTTTCAATGATGGACTCCAACTCTACGAACTGTTTTTCACGTCTCGGTGGAATGTTGACCAAATCAACTTTATAGACATCTTTGAGGACACTTCTTGCTGCCTCCGATCCAAGCGTCCCCGTAAGTCCATATATTTGTCTATATCTACCGATGAAGCCGACGTTAGATAAGAAGTTCGTGGTCACAGTTTCACAAGTCATTTTTAAGTGGTGCTTCAGCTGCAGAAACTGATGCAATCCGTTACTCCAGCTGGTGGAGCTTTGAACTATACCCGTGCTATCATAATCAACAGGCATAATTTCTCCATTTCGAATGATGTAGTGGACATTTTCTTGATAGTTTAGCGCCTCTAGAGCACTTTGAACCCACTTTACTTTTTGTTTCGTCACAAAATTCTTTAAATTGCTCGGAATATAAATCTGGTTCGCCTTCAACCGGTCATTTAGATTTTGTTCCACTTTTCTTCTTAAATATTCATCCACGCTATCAATAACTTCGTCGAAGAACTCTTTATCTCCCTCTTCGGCAAGGTAAGCTTCCAAGTCTGTGTATTTACGAACATTTTCACCATCGGCAACTTCTAGAGTGATCTTATCATTCTCAAAACCAACATTGCCACTTACAAAATACATCTTGTTGTCGAACACCTTCAACTTTTGCAGTACGGACAACATGTGCTGCCAAATGAACACATAAATTGCTTGGAGATGATCCATACCCGGCACCGTCGAAGAAAGACGAGCAACCTTTGAGCTGTCATCGATGAGCATATTGTCAACTTCATCAATGATGGCTGTCATTAATTTACGTCCTCCAAGTGTCCCTAATTTGCTGTAATTATCCCTCAGAATGTCAAACTGAAATTGTGACATTTCACCGTAGACTACGTCAGCCAAGTAGCAATCTTTTCTACCCTTTAGATAGATAGTCCTGTCGCTGTTATCGGAACAGCTCAAACCAAACATTCTGTAGAATTTTGCTTTCTGTTTGGCATCTCTCTCCGCCAAAACTGGCGAACTGGTGACAACATCCACTTGCGTGCCTCGCAGAGCAATTATGATGGCCAAAACACAAATTATAGTTGACTTTCCCTCGCCTGTGGCAACTTGAAGCAACTTACCTGTCAGGTTTCCCTCTCTAAGTGCGACGAGGCAACACAATATCTGAGTGTGCGTCAATCTGTGGCCAGTAATAAGAAAGTTTCCGCGATAAGCGACAGCAATCGCCTCGTCATTTTCAAATTTTCGTCCACGTTCTCCAACTTCTTCCACCCATGCTCGAATTTGCTCTTCACTCCAATTTAATTTGTCAGCATGCTTTTCAAAAACGTGTTTCTGGATGTTCAGAGACTCCGACCGAATCAAATGTTTTACGTTTTCGTCAGATGGGTTAAGTTTCTCCAATTCAGTGAGCAGTTCGTTCAAATTCTTCTCTTTCCCCACTAGCTGAGAGTGATGCTGAGTGATTAATTTGTTGAGTTTTGGCATGATTTCAGAAAACGTCGGCGAATCCTCCAAGACATGACTCTTGATTTCTTCATGGTAGGAAGATGGTAGTTTGTACATCAGCAGGGTTTTGAGAAAAGAGAGCAAATTTAAAAACTTGCTTGGCCTAAACAACCGGACGAGTTCATGCAACTGAAGAAAACTCCACTGCGAGTCCTTCAGCTGCACAAAATATCGGAGGAAGTCTTTCTGTTCACTTTCGCTGGGTTGGCTTTTGGCAGATCGGCAAGCGTGGTTGGCCTCAATGCTGTTCCTTAAATCATCCAGCTTAGATTCTTTTTCGCTCGCGATGCTCAGGTCAATTTTCTCATTCACACAAAAACTCATTAGGTCTTCAAATGCACAAACACTGTCGATACTTTTCAAGCTCCGAAAGAGTTTGTCAATGAATTTGACATCGAAGCTGTGGCACAGTTTTTCTGCAAGCACACTAGAATATTTAATACTGACATCTTTAGGCACACGAGCCTGCAGTTGTGTCATGGTCCATTTCTGCTTAACGGCTTGGAATGGATTCGGAGCATGAACCGTCAATAGGCGCTCCAATTCGTCCAATTTGAAACCTAAGATCATACAAGTCAGATCGAGTAACTTGGAAAATGAATCAAAATAGCACTTCTGAATCAAGGATAAAATCTTGCAAGATTCGTGGTACGTAAATTTTTTCTCGACAACGCACCAGTTCTTGTAAAAATACATTTTTTCCAGGGAAGAGGCTTGCAAGCCTTCAAATATGTCAGAAATGAGTAGCTCTCGTTTCCACGCGTATCCTTTCTTTACAAGTATTGCGACATTGAGAAACTCTAAAGAAACAATAACCTCCAATAAGTCGTGCATATCTTCGAAATTTCCAATATCCACTCCGAAGGTTTGAAGCAGCTTTCGTCTAAGTGACTCGCACCGATTTATTAAAATACTTTCGTACTTCGGCTCTTTGACAGCAGCTGCTCTTAGAATCCCAAATGCATACCCTCGCGTCAGATAACAACCACTTTCAATATTTTTCAAAACAAAAGACATACAAACGTCAGACAGAGTTGAACATTTGCTGGCGTAGTACAACAACTCGAACAATGTAGCTTGCAAAGGTTGTTTCAGGATGATACCTTCCATGTAATATAGAACCACCGCGTCAAGGCATTTCGGGTTACATTTTCTCACGTCCTTGACGATTTGGCAATAGCATGGCAACGCTATATCCAAACTTTTCGACTGCAACAAGCACATTTCTATCAATAGAACAAAAGAACCCTCATTTGGAATGTCTGGATTTTCTCCAGTGACCAAATAAATGAAATCAGACAATGTTTCAACACTACTGTGATGGTTATTATTTTGGATCAACTGGAAAAGCTCTTCTACAGTAGGTTCACCGAGTCGCCGTCTGAGCTCGTCGCCTACTCGACTTATGGAGAATTTCTGGAAGTTATCTCGACCCGAAGCACAACTGTGAATTTCCATAGCTGTGCCGGTTAACGTCTTCCCATTTTCAACTGCTTCTGCCAACAAGCGTAAGCATGATTTCCTCACATTTTCTGCCGTCGTTCTTTGATACAAGATTGCTACGCTATTCAGCAATTCGTCGGTCATTCCAATTTTGCAGCAACAGACGTGCAACAAATCCAGAGTCTTTTCTTGAAGTGACACACTTTCGCTCTCGAGGATGTCTTTCAGCTGATGGTAGTTTTGAGGAAGAAGTCCTTCCTTTAGGTCTACAAAAGCACGAAGTTGCTCGAGAAGCTCTTCTTGTGAGGTAAATTTCAAATTGGCTAGTTGAACTATTTTTTTCTTCTTCCTAATAGATTTGTTGTAGCTCTCATGAAAAACAGAATTGAATAGCCATATGATTTCACACTTCAGAGCTTTGTTACTAGTTGAACTTGTGCCAACTTCAACCAGCTTATCTAGCAGCTCATCATCCACCACTTTAGAAGCTCTGACCAACTTGGTAATAGAGTTGACACACAACCTTTGAATGCTCTGATTATTTGAAGTAATTTCCTTCGTAAGAATGGTATTGATTTTCGACTGATAGAAGTCAATATTTTCACTATTAGCCTGGATGAGCGATCCCAATGAACTCAACAATTCTTGCTTCTGGGTTGGATCTTCTTCGACCATGAGTTTATCAAGCAGTTTGTCATTTACTGATCTCGATAGATGCTCACCTTTCTGAGTCAGGTAAATAAAGATAGGAAGAACATTTTCAGCTAGATCCTTTGTGTAAAACGCATCCTCTAGCTTTATCATTAAATCGAGTGGCAAATCCTGATTGTTTATAACAGCAAATTCAAAAATAGCCAAGGAAAAGACGTTCACACTTCTGGCGCCAGCATCTAACGGTTTGAAAGACTTGCTAAGAATGCTCATCAGATAAAGATCAATGAGTTGTTTGTTTTTCGCAGTAGTAGCCCAGACTTTCAACACACGTTCGTGTAAGGCTTCTTTCTTCAACGCTTCTTGGGTATCGATTGGCAAATGCACCCCTTTGTCAACTAGCTTTTGAATGAAGTCGATGATCATCTGTTTGCAGTCGCTCGGGTGAAGACGCTGTAGAGCATAACCTGCTTTAACCAACTCTAGCTGATGAAATATCCTATCAGGAAGTTCTTGGTTTTTGCTTGCTTGTTCCAAAAGTTTGAATGAGTCGTGTCTCAGACGACTGTTTGTTGATGACTGAAGGCAATCGGTGAAAACACCCAGCGTCTTGCTGGTCACTGACGACTTCCCAGCCAAGATGACGTTCTCCAACACTTGAAGAGCCTTTTTAGAATAACTGGGAACTGACAAAACATTTTCCACTGCTTCGATTGTCGCTTCTGGCACGACAAATACGCTCGTATAAACGAAAAGAATTTTTAGCACACAAAGTACATACTTTTCATTCAAATATAAAATGCTATCAAACAACATGAAAATATTCTTGTCATAAAATTTTTGATTCTTTCTAGCTTCACACGACAGAATTTTGAAGAAGCTTTCATTAATTTTTTGCCCAAAGTCGATTGTTCCCAGCATTAAATCGTGTGCGACGTAGAACTCACTTATGTTCTCTAAATGAATCCTATCAAGAGGCACTGGTGGAGGAACTAAGGCCACTTTTGCACATCCATTCATGTACGCCGTTAGCACATAAATTCCAACGTCGTATATTGGACTGGGACTGTTGATCAAATCTAGCAAATGATTTAAATGATCATTCCGAGGAAACGACATGTATTCAGTGAACCCATACAAGCACTTAGCAACCATTATCTTTGTTTGTTTGTCTGCTTCATTTTCATCATCCACAAGAGTCAAGATTAGGTTGTCAACGGTCACTGAACTCAGAGCAACTTTATTTTCAGCTGATCTCCAAATAACCTTTGCTGCCAGCAAGGATATTTTACTTGAAGAATGGCTGTCATCTGATGGCTTCTCGAATCTAACCCATTCCCCTTCATCATCATCATTCAGTGTAACACTGAGATCACAGAGCAGTTTACTCGAAACCAACTCGACATAGCGTGAATCCTCTAAATACGGGACTCCAGTTCCAGGAACTTCAGCACAGAGAGCACGACTCAGTAAGAACACGATGAAACACGCGCATTCTTCGTCGTGAATCAGTGAATGAAAGAGGCTCATCAGTTTATCCAAAACATACTGCGATATTGACCTACTTTTGTTGATCGTTAATAGCAAAGAGGTCAAACTAGATTTTAACAAATTAATGTTGTTGGGTTGTACGCAGTTGATGACGAGTTTCTCTAAATTTTGTTCGCTAAGTTCTTTGCTGGATTCGTGTTCCAAAAGGACGTTGATTATCTCTGAAATTTCAATCTTCTTTTCGTCCTCTACTTGTGCCAAACAATTACACAAAGTCGTCAAGTTTTCGTCCGAGAACAACTCTTGACTTCGTTGCAAATCCCTGGCTTGATGGATCATGAATTTAAAAATACCGTTCAGGGTAGTGGGAGAGGGCATCTGAGTCTTTTTCAATAGATCGATGTATTTTTCGAAAGTATCTTTGTAATCAAAATCATCTAAAGTTTCAGCCAATTCATTTAATTTGAATAGATATTCAACAAAAGTTTGATCAGCGTAGGGACTACCTTCTTCATTTTGAGTACACGCTAATATCTTTTCCAACCTTTCTTTCGTTAACACTTCTTTCTTATTCCGAACAGCGCAGTTATAAACAGCTCTGACTGCGTCACGTCTCAGGTTGTTGATTTCATCGCAAACCAATTTCTCAACCACTGCTGCATCGTAGGACTTTCGCCTGACTTTGGTTGACCTGAAAACCACATCCAGGTACTCTTCTGTTGTTTCATTCATACATTTTCTGAAAAATTTCACAGCCATATCAGGACTCTGTAATCTCTTCGCTTCCCAATATGTTCTGTAAATTAGGTTTGCAATCGTGTTCACAAAATATTCACCGAACTTTAAAAGTGAAACTAGACAATTAAAATCGGTGATGCATTTCATTAACTTTTCGATTGTTTTGTCATCGAGGCGCTGTTTTTTCGAGACTTCGAGAAAGATAGAAATGCACATCCGTTCAATGAAAAAGGAATACAATTTTCCCGTTTCAAACTCGGCTCCCGTAAAATAATGCAAACCGAACAGCTTGCTGGGTAAATAGTTATTTCTGTCGTCGTCTTTCAGAATATTACCATCAGAAACTAATAAATACAGATGCAGTACTTCATTCCAAGTGTTCCGGAACATTGACCTGTCGCTCCCTTGCTCTGCTATCTCTTCCAACTCCTTTGAAACGGCGTTGTTATTCGTTATCCTATGCCTGTTTTTCATGTTGTCAGACAAATTAACGAAATGAAAGTCGGCTTCTTCTGATGTTCTTACTCTTCGTTTGAATTTGACGGTTTGTACGGTTTTACTAATGAACTGCTGACTCTTAGTTACTTTTTGTTTGGCCATTGGTCTAGCTGGCTTCCCTTCTGCTTCAAAACTGGCACTCTTCACACTTTCAGCAATGCTGGAAATTAATGAGCTTGCTTCAGCGCCTAAGTCAGGCAAATGCTCGATGGAATTCAAGAGGTCAGCGCTGACTCCACTTTCTTGTTTCTCAGTTTCCTTTTTCAAGCAGACCACGAGTAAAGAGACGAGAGTATTTTTAACTTGGCTTTTCGCCTGACCAGTTTTGAGCAGTTGAACAATGGACGACAATTGTATATTTAGTCCGTCTTCACTGTTGAGAGTTAGAAATTTCAAAGCTACACACAGAAAGTTCAGCATCGTTTGATCTGAATCCTCATAACCTTCTCTCAACTGGTCCTGCACGTATAGGAATATATTTTCTACAACTTTAGGACTGAGATCTCCTGAGGTCATTTCGAATTTTCTAACGTAATGAGCAAGTTTGACAGCATGTCGCTTGAAGAAATGCTGGTCAGAGGCACTGAGAAGCTTCAGTTCATTTATAGCGGCTTGCTTGTCAAATTGTAGTGTGAGAGACTTTTCGAAACTGTGAAAGTTTAATTTTTGGAATTTTCGAACAGCAAGAGCGGCCATGAAGAAGGCTGAAATTCTTGGGGGCCGTTGAGGCTCATCCTTGGTCTCATTAGACCCAGTAGCTCCCATGGCGTTGACCCCCGTGTGCTTAATCTCAATTCCAACTGGCAACATTCCCAGCCTTTTTTGTCTCGGTCTGGAAAATAATATTAAAAAAATTAGGTTAGACAGTGCTCGCTGCCCATGTGTAAATCATATAATAAAGACTTTAATATCAAATATACTAATAAACATTTTTTTTTGGCGGAGCAAATTTATATGAAAATAAATGGATTATTTTCATAGTATTCCGTATTTTTTGCACGAATTGCATTTTTTGTATTGTATTCTTGTATTCTGCGATTCTGTAATCTTGACTGCATCGACATGTCCTTTATTCTATTTGCAGACTTTTTATTGAGAATGAGCCAAGGCATGAGACGTGCGGAGTAATATTTTTAACGTACTTCTTTTCCATTTCTTTCCTCGACTTCAAAACCAGATATGAAATACATCATGACTAAAAATGAACATGAAGGAGACACTCATTACGAGAAAAATACACATCAAATTAATTTTGCATAACACAAATATTGTAGGGTCAAGTTTTCACTGTTTCATGTAAATAAGAATATGTTGCGACTTTTACACGTTAACTGTGCTGGGTTAAATTGAAGTTCAATACTCAACTCACATGAGTTAATTTTAAAGACCAATTTCGAAAAAAATACCTGCCTTTTGAAAAAATTTACACGCCATTGAATGCAAAAGAATAAACGACGCGCATATGCGCCAGAACACCCACCAAGAATCGCGTGACGCACATGTGCATAGCGATATCAGTAGAAAATCAAAATTTCATTCCCAACCATTGCTTCGTTTGTCTTCAGGTAAAAGAGTCCAGACTAAATTAGATCAGATGTTAAGGCCTCAATAACCGCAATGAGCGATTCAAGGAGAGGACAGAGGAAGGGATCATTCAGTATGAAGTTGAGGAAATGCGGAATCTATGCACAAAGGGCATCAAAACGAAGTTGAGAAAGAAGTTTATGAAACAGGACAGATGATGAAAAACAAAATGGTAGGTGCTGAAAAACAGGACAGCAGTTAACCAAAAAAAGATAGTGTGCAACAGAACAAAAAATCTATTGTATTTCAATAAAAGAAAAGCCCACCAAACTTTTTGCACATCTTATTTATTCCTCCTGGGTGCACTAATTCCCATCAAAATGTATCCTCCTAAGGGGAGGTGGAATTGAGATAAAAGAATACCAGACTAGATTATAGATTATAAGTTAGTTTAAGCCTCCCTAACCGCTACAAAAAAAACATATCGAAGAGAAGAAGGAGGAAGGCACCATTTAGTACGGATGTTAGGGAATGCGGAATCCATGCAGAAGGGGCATAGAAACAGTAAGTTGGGAAAGAAGTTCATGAAACAAGATAAAAGTTGAAGAAGAAAGCATTAGGTGCTGAAAAACAGGACAGCAGTGAACCGAAAAAATGTGGTCCTTAACATAATAATAAAAAAAAAATTCATTTCAACAAAAAGAAGGCCTACCTAACTCTTAGCTAGCGCCCTCACACACTCTCCCCTGGGAGCGCTAATTCCTATAGATACAATAGTTGTATCCCCCTAAGGGGGTAAAAGAATGGAAGTACTACTGCTTTTGCACATGATCAACCAACATACTGCATTCTGCTCTAGTCACAGGGAGAAAAGAGAGCATGACGAGACTAGCAGGCGCATTGAACTACTCGAGACAGCATTGTGAAGCTGAGGGAGATCTTCGAGTACAATTAACAGTAAAATAACTAAACTATTCTCAATCGGAACACACTTACGAATGCACGGAATATATAATAGAGAAATATTACCATTGAATGGGCCACGCATACAATAGACGCATAAGTATTTTATTCAAGTTTAAGATCACTTAATATTACATTCCACTGACTAAAACTATGAAGAAACAAAGACTGTGCCCTTAATACCCTACATTCTGCATATTGTTACTGTACCCTGAATGAATTTCACAAAAATAACAATCACACCTGGACAGTCCTGAGTATTTTTTCTACAGATTAAACGTATCTAGCCATGCCAAATAGGGTATTAAAGAATTAGGCATGTTAGCCTTGAGCAGCGCATGCAACGTGTGTAATAAGTCTGGGTATACATGTTTAATTCACACTGTAGTCTTCCTTAATAAGGCATTTCAAGCATGAATAAATCGCACAAGTTTTGGAAGTCATTTAGATTTTCATGAGAATTGTGGTCAAGACTCTCAAGATGATCATGCAAGTTAACAACATCGAGACTCGGTATGCTCACAACATGGAGACTCGGTATGCTCACAACATGGAGACTCGGTATGCTCACAACACCGAGACTCGGTATGCTCACAACACCGAGACTCGGTATGCTCACAACACCGAGACTCGGTATGCTCACAACACCGAGACTCGGTATGCTCACAACACCGAGACTCGGTATGCTCACAACACCGAGACTCGGTATGCTCACAACACCGAGACTCGGTATGCTCACAACACCGAGACTCGGTATGCTCACAACATGGAGACTCGGTATGCTCACAACACGGAGACTCGGTATGCTCACAACATGGAGACTCGGTATACTCACAACATGGAGACTCGGTATGCTCACAACATGGAGACTCGGTATGCTCACAACACCGAGACTCGGTATGCTCACAACATGGAGACTCGGTATGCTCACAACATGGAGACTCGGTATGCTCACAACACCGAGACTCGGTATGCTCACAACATGGAAACTCGGTATGCTCACAACATGGAGACTCGGTATGCTCACAACATGGAGACTCGGTATGCTTACAACATGGAGACTCGGTATGCTCACAACACCGAGACTCGGTATGCTCACAACACCGAGACTCGGTATGCTCACAACAACAAGACTCGGTATGCTCACAACGAGACTCGGTATGCTCACAACGAGACTCGGTATGCTCACAACACCGAGACTCGGTATGCTCACAACACCGAGACTCGGTATGCTCACAACACTGAGACATGGTATGCTCACAACACCAAGACTCAGTGTGCTCACAACACCAAGACTCAGTGTGCTCACAACATTGAGACCCGGTATGCTCACAACATCGAGACCCGGTATGCTACAATATGACTCGGTATGCTACAATATGACTTGGTATGCTACAATATGACTTGGTATGCTACAATATGACTTGGTATGCTACAATATGAAGACTCGGTAGGCTACAATATGAAGACTCGGTAGGCTACAATATGAAGACTCGGTAGGCTACAATATGAAGACTCGGTAGGCTACAATATGAAGACTCGGTAGGCTACAATATGAAGACTCGGTATTGTCAAAACATGGAGACTCGGTATCATTAAAATGAAGGTTATGGCAAAGACAATCGCTGTAAAAGATATTTTTGAAAAAATGAACGGAAAAATATAATCTTAGACTGAAGAAAAACAACACAAAATGATGGTTAACTGCTGAATAGTTTTTTTAAAAGGGTGTGACGACTACATATCGTTTAGATCGGGTTTTAAGCGGCTAATGAAGAGGACATTGACATATCAGCAAAGGTTGGCCCCAGGGGCAGCCCCATTCCTAACCTTTCAGATTGTCTCATGTTCCAAACGTTCGTATTTGACAGAAATGCCTTTGAAGCGATTGCCTTTGCCATAACCTTCATCTTAAAGCTATGTCGAGTCATACAATCCAATCTGATACATGACTTAGTACATTTACTATAAGAGTTAGTATCTAAAAAATAATGATTTACTATGTTCACCATAGATATGATTTGTGTAATGTTCACATTATGATGATTAGCAATTTTTACATTACAATGATTTATGTACTATGCACACAATAAGCATGATTTATGTACTATATTCACATTATGATGATTTATGCACTACGCTCACAATGTGCATGATGATTTATGAACTATGCTCACAATGTGCATGATGATTTATGAACTATGCTCACAATGTGCATGATGATTTATGTACTACGCTCACAATGTGCATGATGATTTATGAACTATGCTCACAATGTGCATGATGATTTATGTACTATGTTCACATCATGATTCACAATGTCCACAGTATGATTTACTATGTTCACAATAGAATGATCTAATATGCTAGAGTGATATGATTCAGCACATTTACAGTACAACGATTTAGTAAGTTAACAATATGATTTAGTATATGTAAAACATGAATTAGTACATTAACCGTCTTTAACGGCATGTAAGACGCACTTTTTTAGTACAATTTCGGCTCAAATGATAGCCCGGCATCTTACACATTTTAGGTGGGGTTAGAGACCTCTCACAGGACTAGGCTAATCTTCTCTCAGAGGCTCACTCACCCAGCTTGTGCTCAGTACTTCCACATTCCCTGACCTCCATGCATCTGGATTTTATTGCTGGTATAATTGCATCAGTTCCTGTTATTTTATTGCCCAGCCCATGCAGACATAATTGCATAATTGCAAATATAATTGTATTTGATCTGCTATTTCCCGCTACTGAGATGCCTTGTGTATGCTTATTGCATACCTGTACTACCAAATTGCTTTTAAAAAGCTATATTTTAGCTTGTGTATTTCACAGCTAGACTATTTTCAACAAAATATATTTAAACACACTGCAAACTTATCCTCAACCTGACCTGATGAAATGGGGGGGGGAGTCCTATATGCTATTGAATACTCTACAATCACCTAGTACATTTACATGATTTTGAATGATTACCATGTGATTTGGTAAGTATAATATATTCCTCACTCAAGTACCAGTATAATTATTGAATTTCATCTGCTTTGCGACCCCTTCAAGAAATAACTGATCAAACCAAGTGAACTGTAACATGCAATTGTGTACATCATTTCTTAGGCAAGATAAACACACGTGCGAGTAACAGAGCCAATGTCCCTATTCTCCTCCATACAATTTAACAAACCCAACCGTTTACAACCACCAAAACGCGATGAACGAGTTAATTACAATCTTCTAGTAGGCCTACAATAGGATACAGGAAGTTTACAATGTTGTTTGTGCAAGTTTCATTTTAAATTCAAAAGACTAAAAAGACATAAATAGAGATTAATAAAATGAAAATGGTAATTAAAATGAGCATGTAATGAAAATAAATGAACGTGACACAACATAAATGGATTAGAAACAAATACACATATGAAACAAAGACATCTGAGTGAAATTTGCAAATACAAAAAAAAATACTTCACTAAAATAACAAAAAATTATAAAATGAAAAATATCATGAAATGAATTGTGTGATTTAGATAACTTACTGTTCGTTAATTTTCAACTTTCGTTGAACTTTAGCTTACACTTGATTAGTTTTCAGTTAAGTACAAGCTGACAACAAATTACATCATTGCACTCCAACAAATTTCTCCTCATCGTCGATAATTTCACAATAGATTTCACTGGTCGAACAATCATCTAGAATTTCACCAGCACATTTAATGCAAGGAAAAGGCTTGGGTGTTCAACATCTGCTCAACATAACTGCTCATATAGAGGTTGGCCTGCATAAAATATCACAAGGAAATACCGACAGTTCACCTCAGCTATCATGGATTGGAGCAGTGGGACACATAGGAAGGGTAATGGTTTGGGTGCCCCCTAGGACTGCATATAAACATTTCCTGTGTAGGAATTGAATTGTTATCTGTTCTTACTCATTTATTCCTCTGCTTTTTCAATATGCTGTTTCTAGACATAGGGTTTCCTGTATTTCAACAACCTTGTCCATAGATTTCCTGGAAAGTCCATACTAAATGTTCCTATTTCTGGACTGAAATTTTGTCTGAGCCATTGATGTTCTTCAATTTTTTACTACTGAATAACTGAATTGCACAATTTCAAATGATGAGGTAAGGTCAAAAATAATATTTGCTTACCTGAGATCACTGTAACGCTGAGAGTTACCAAGAAAACGTCCTAGATCGCATCAAAGAAAGTTAAGCCTCCTCTTCAGTGATCCTGCAATAAAGGGAGAACATTAGTTACATTCAAACAAGGCACCAACAAATAAACATGCAGAAGAGAAAGGGCTACATAAAAATACAAGGCTTCCTCTACAATAGTGTTCTTAATTGAATGAAAGGACTGTGTGGCATGCAATTTAGAAAATAAGGAAATATTTATACAAGGTGTAATCCCCCACGGTCCCCCCAGCATGTAAAATGACAAAATTACCAACATAGAAGATGATAAAAACAAGGAATAGCAAAGAATAAAAACCACATGTCAAGTGTACAAAAAGCAGGGTGCGTACAGGCTCTGAGGTTCAAAATTCCACTACTTTTTCATGACTTTTTATGCCAACCAAATCACATTTTCACTACCTCTCTCTGCCCAAAATAATGTCACACAAAGTTAAATTGCAGCACAATAAATGTATTTCAGTCATAAACTTCACAGAACATTCATCATTACTTGCAGGTCTTGTTTTCATAAATGTGTAAATGATCATCACAACACCAAACAGTCATGCTGGACAGTTCAATAGCATCTGCTATGCATTTGCCAGTGCATTAAGTTTGTCATTAATTTCCGCATTCAGCCCCTTGAGTTGTTCTTGCTTGTCTTTGGCTGATTTCCTCAATGCATCTGACTTTGCCAGTAGGCGCAAATCATTCTTGTCCTCTGCCTTCCGTGCAAAGCTGTCAGCATCCTCCACCAGCGCTTGCAGACTCTCCTCTATCCTCTTCCGTTTTGTCTTCAGGTTCTCCACTTCATCCAGTTCTCTCTTCCTCTTCTCTCCCTTCTTCTGCTTCTCTGCCTCTTCCTTCTTTTGATCCAGGTAGTGTTGATAGCGCTGTCTGCCCTGTGAAGCTGAAAAGAGGAGTTTCTTGGAAATGTCAACCTTGGAGATACCTCCTACATGTTTGATGTGGTCCATGACCACTCTCTGCGCCACGATGGTGTTCTCACCCATGTTGACTTCCATGAGCTGCTTGCTCACAGAAAAGCCCCTTTCCACTGAAGCCTGGCCATGTGACAGGACCAGTAGCATCTTCACAACCAGCCACAGTTTCTTGAGGGAGGATGTGGCCAGCTGGCTGCTCCAGAAGACATCTAGCCAATCAGTGTCTTGCTGAAAACTGTTGAAAGTGCTGATCTTCCTCTGTGCCTCATCAAAGAACTCTGAAAACTGGCTCATCACCTCATCGATGTCACCCTGTGGTAGCCTCTTAGCATCGCTGAGCAGCTGCAGACAGTTTTTCAGCATGGACTTGGTCTTCTCTCTCTTTGTGCGATCCACAAAGACACTTGGCACCAGCCAGCCCATGTTTCGGGCCAACCCGAACTTCAAAGGTGACTTCTCAACAATCTTCTTGATGACAGCAACAAGGAAATTCTTCACATCATCCCTGAAGGAGAAAGCAAGCCTCTCATTCACTTTCTTTGCAGCCATCTGATCTTTCAAAATACTTGCAGCAACAAAGCCAGGGTCAATCTTGCTATTTTGCAGGTAGATGGTCTTGTCATTGAAGTCAAGGGCAGCATACTTAGCTTCAGCACACTTGCCCTCTCCTTCAGCACACTTGAGAAATGAGGGGCCAGTCCAAATGTTGTCAGATAGGCGCATTTCTTTTCACTCATGGTGAACTTGCTGGCTGTGGGGGAATCCTCAAACATTGAGGCGAAAAGCCAAGGAGTCTGGTTTGAGCACTTGAAGGACAGGTGCGATGCTACGGTCTTCAACGCCCGAAGCGTCTCGGCCTTCAGGGCTTTGTCCCTTTGCACAAAGTCAGTTAGAGCCGTTTTCTTGCGACAGCACTGACAGGTGCAAGTTTTGACTGATGGCGATGAAGTAGAGGTACTAGCAGACTCTGGTACTGCTGGCACGGTCTCACTGCTCTCAGTCTGAGCCTCCGAACTGCCCTCAGCAGGCGTCGGAGGATCGGTCGATGGTTGGGAAGTCACGAAAAAATCCCCGATCTTCGGGTTGGCAAGTCTCGTCGTCTGAGCTTTCACGTTCTTGGCATGCTTTGTTCCTTTTGCATGACTCCTCACCGCCGCTATTCCATTGTTGGCGATGTCGAACTCCGACTCGCACGCGGTGCAAACCGCCATTGTTTTCAGTTTGGGATGCGGTGCTATCCATTGTTGAAAGTCTTTGTCTCGCAACCACAAGTTGTTGAAAGAACAACTGCCTGGCATGACGATAATTCCTCAGCTCAGTCTCGGCACCGTAACTCTAGTCACACACACACGGGATGGTCAAGACCGATGATAAAAACTCAGCTCGAAAATGTTCAACAGTGGCGGCAGGTCAACAATGGTCCGAGCGAGCGCGTGTCTTCAGTCACACTGAGCGCGTTTGGTTTCACGTGACGCCTGAGAACCAATCAAAATCGCGGACACTAAAGACGTAGCTGTATCAACCAATCAGAGCCCAAGTAACACTCGAAGGTTACTGACAACGCCTCGCTCAACGCGGACCAAACGGAACGAAAATTTTCAACAGTAAAATTTTCTTTTCCCGAAAATCCTAAAATTTCATGACTTTCAATGACCATTTTTAAAATTCCACTACTTTCGAGGCCTTGAATTTTATTTTCGAAATTCAACTACTTTCCATGCTTCTCCATGCCTGTACGCACCCTGAAAAAGGCTAAAAGCCTTGAATGCCTGTCACCAGCTGAGGTAATTATGCTCACAGGATTCACTGGCCCAACCCTGACCAATATTTGCATAAACAAAGAAAGAGCTCAAGTTGTGCCTGACTGACTTGAGAATTTCAGTTTGTTGGTCACAGGCACGAGGTTAACAAATACAGATTATACATTTAATGTAACATTTATTGTTGGGCACAAATTTAAACATATAATAAACATTTATAAGTGGAAGAAGATTATTATAGTACTGGGGGACGAGAATGCAGCTCATTGGCAGAGGTGCCTGAATGTACAATTCACCTCACACAGTAGGAGCAAATTGGAACTATTGTCAGGAATGAGTTGGAACAACTGGAATTGACATGAAAACAATATTAGTAACAAGTGACACCCATGTTACCTTACACTGCAAATAAAGTTCATTCCCCAAAAATAACAATGCATAGCATATTAAAAAAGGTGGGTTATAAAACCTCAGTGTGGAATGCTTAGATAGCCAGTACACTGCACACATGAGGGGATGTAGACCTACAGGACCTGATCAGAATGATCAATCCACTCTATACACGACAAATTTGATCTGTTTTGTTGTTACTAGAGTTCAAAAATGCCATGATTTAACCAGTTTCACCACCCAAACTCTTAATAAATGTTAGAAACTGTGGAAACTAATTGTTTCATGTACAAACTTTACTCGCACATTTATAAGCAAGCACAAAAAGAGGTGAAATACAGAAGTCAAATTATTCCTAATTGCGAACAACCTACTGATGAGCCTACAGCACCGAGGAGTTCTCGAAAGCCGGGAATCTGCCTGCAGCTCAATTATGAACCATTTCCTTAATCCAGCATCAAACAACGTTCTTTCTGAAGAACGATAGGAAATTACTTGTATTGTTTTTATATAACCTAAATGCATCAATGAAAAATTTCACATCAACAAAATATGATGTCTTAAAATTTAAGAGAAATTACCGCAATCATTTATTCAGGGGCAAAAACGGTGGTCATTACTTGTTATTGGGTTAACGTTACCTTTCACCTACACCCTGATGCAAGTGTAGGAACGGAGGACAATAAACGGTATGAAGAACAAGAATGAATATTTTGTCCTTTCTGATGATGAGCAGAAGATCATTGAAGGCCCCTAACAAAATTGCTCATCACTTTCCAAACAAACTTGTATCTCGTGTATTCATGCCATTCATTCACAGAAAAAAATCAGGAAATTGTACAGAAATGTTGCTCAATTAGCACTTTCCTAAATATAAAAGGGAAAGCTCCAAATACTACACAAAAACTTCAATTATCTGGTGACCCTCAATATCTCTAGCACGGACACAGGTTACGTTTCCTCTAAGCCCCTTGAAATATTTCAATGTGAACTGAATAATTTTGAAGAGGAAGAATAAGTAGACAAGCTTATTTTGAAACCATTAAAAAAATACCAACTATTTAATCATACTTGATACCTGAAAGCAAAACAAGTTTACTTGTGCAAGTTTAAAAAACACTCCTCAAACCTAACAATTTCACCAATCTCAGAGTTGGTGACAAAACTGAGTAGAAACTAGAAATACACAAAATATTAGATTATTAGTTAGTTCAAGTCTCCCTATCCATAACAAAGGCGATCCAAACAGAGGAAGGCACCATTTAGTATGGAGTTAGGGAATGTGGAATTTATGCAGAAGGGCATAGAAACAGTAAGTTGAGAAAGAAGCTTATGAAACAAGATAAAAGTTGAAGAAGGAAGTAGTATAGTGATGTACCGATACCATTTTTTTGGCCGATACCGATACCCGTTTTTTGACCGATACCGATACTCCGATACTTGAAAATACCGATACTTTGACCGATACCGATACTTTTACAATTGTATTAAAATAAAACCACTAAAAGCCCTACATGTGCGTTCACTTCTAATATAATTATTCACTATTATATCAAATGATATAACAATATTGGCAATAAAGTTTTTGATTGGGAATAATAAAACTGCTCTTGCTATAATAAGTATATTGTTAAAAAAAAATACCAAAATGAAATCCATTCGACAGAAAAATAATTTCATAATTATCTCTCTAAACAAAAATGGTTCCAAAATAATTTCTCAAAACAAATCTCTATAACTATATTGTTGAAAAAAAAATTAAATTCATTCGATAGAAAAATAGTTTCAAAATCATCTCTCAAAACAAAAATAGTTCCAAAATAATTTCTCAAAACAAATCTCTATAACTATATTGTTGAAAAAATAACAAAATGAAATCCTTTCGATAGAAAAATAGTTTCAAAATTATCTCTCAAAACAAAAATGGTTCTAAAATAAACTCTCAAAACTAATCAAATCAAAAATAGTTCCAAAACAATCTCAAAACAAAAATGGTTCCAAAATAAGCTCTCAAAACAAATCAAAACAATCTCTCAGAACAAATCTCAAAACAAATCAAAACATCGGTGTAAACTATTATTTTTCATACTGGAAATTGAATAATCTCAAATTGAAATTAAGGAACATGAGCATCTCTCCATTCTCAGGCTTCAGTTTATTCCTGTGAGGAGTGTACACATTGCCTCCAATGCTGAAAATTCTCTCACTCTCAACTGATGAAGGCGGACATGACAAGAGCTTATTCGCAACTGTGGACAAATGTGGGTATAAGGATTTATTTTCTACCCACCAATTTACAGGGTTTGATTCTCTCAATATTGTTGGAAGTGAAAGATATTCATCAACTTCCCTGGTCAAAGAAGCTGAAGAATGTTTAAGTTGAGTAACTTTCGTTTTTTCATGTGCCTTGGATGTTGACGAGGATTGAGTTGTCAGCTGATCAAGACACGCATCAATGTCAAAGTCATCTATGTCATCTGTCACGTTGACAGAGACAGGGTCATTCTCGTGCTCACTGCTGCTGTTAGCATCTCCAGTATTCTCTTCCTGATTTTTTTCTTTTCAGTCAAAGAACTGAATAACTCCAAAATTTCAGAACGTGTTTCACTCAGAATATCAAAATCTGAACCAAAGTCTTCATGCTCTTGTCCTGAAAATAGAGTCAATTTATATCTAGGATCAAGAACAGTGGCTAGTTTGAGACTCTGATTGTTTGTGTACTTCTCAAATCGTGTTTTCATTGAAGCAATTAGGGCAGAAATAGTGCTGCCGAGCCCTGAGAATCTAGGGTCCGATGAAGCTTTCTTGATGGTGTGCTTCAATACCATAACTATTGGGATGATCTCAGATGAGTTGGCATCTCTTTCACTTAGCCTGTAAAATTGAAAATAAGTATAAGTTAAAAACTGAAAAAAAATTATGATTATGCATTCAAATTTATTTAAGGAATTGTATCAAATAAAAATTCATATTTTAAAACAAAAGTTTAGTTCAGTCAGTGAAACAATCATGATAATTATTTTAGAGTTTTAATTTTTCAACGTTTTTATTCAAATTAATCATTTAAAATGGTAATAATGGTTGTAAAACCTTATTCAAAGACAATTTATCTTACCTTGTTGTAGTTTTGTGGAATAGCTTTAGCAGAGAAGAATATTTTCCAATCAAATTCCATTTATTGGCATCAAAAGATGGCATGTTCAAAGCGTTTAGGCAGTAATTAGCAACAGCAGTTTTTTGCTCAAAAATTCTTTCAAGCATGAAGTAGGTACTGTTCCAACAAGTTGGAATGTCTTGAATTATTTTGTGCTAAGGAAGGTTGTGAGTTTTTTGCAACTCTTCAAGTTTGGTGCATGCCAAAGAACTGCGATTAAAGTGTCCACTTATTTGACGGCAGCTGCTGATTATGTCTTTTAGCATTCTCTGCTCAAAAATACAATCGTGAATCACAAGCTGCAAAGTGTGCAAGACGCATGATAAGCCATTATATCCACTCATTTCGACACCTTTGACAACATTTGCTCCATTATCGTGAACGATGAAGTGAATTTTGTAATCTGGAATTTTGAATTCTTCAAAGACCTCATGGATTACTTCAGCTATATTGGCTGCAGTGTGAGATTCTGGAAATGGTTTCACACGTAGTACAATGCATTTTTGTTCAAAATTGCTTGTCAAACAATGAGCTGTGAAGCTGATGCAAGATGAGTTCGAATTATTAGTCCAAATATCCGTGGTAAAACTGATGTTTTCAGCCTCATTTATCACATGTGTGACTTTTTTCTTAATAGATTCGTTCATCGAAGGTACTATCTTTGTAGAAAAATATTTTCTACTCGGTACTTGATAGGTAGGCTTCAACTTCTTCAATAATCTATTGAAACCCACATCTTCAACCAAAGAAAATGGTTGCGAGTCAACAGCTATCATTTCACCAATGTAATAGTGAATAGATTTGGCTTCTTCACTGTCGATATCGAGTATTTTTTTAAGTGACAAAGTTTTTTCTAATGTTTTCTGACTACTTCGAGATGTTCCGGTAGAAGTACTTGGCTGAGTTGGCTCCTTTTGCTTGGTGGTCACAGAGTAAAATTTATCAAGTTTTTGTTTCTTTTTGGCGTTTTCTTCTTCTTTTATTAACTCCTCTTCTTTGTCTAGACTCTCCTTGTGCTTGCTTTGTAGATGCTTTTTAAGATTTGTAGTATTGAAGCTGCTGAAACTCTTCCCTCCTCTCGAAAACGATTTATCACACAATTTACATTTAACTCGTGTGTTGTCTTGAGGGTCTTTATCGAAAAGTCTCCATACGATACTTTTACAGTACCCAGATGCCATTGTTGTATCACAAACAACAAAATCAGCGATGAAGAAAGCGCTAATACGTAACAGTATCAACACACCTATCACGTGAACGTCACAGGCAAGACTGGAACAGTCACTCAACGCACAAATGAACCGAGCAAGAACGAACGAGGTTTAAACGAAACTTAAACGAGGGTTGAACAAAACTTCAACGAGTCGTTGAATTACCATGAGTCAAGAAATAGATGCTAGAAAGAAATTGAAAATGACTAAATTTAATACAATGGTAAAATCGCCCTGACAAATGCTAGATTTTGCATTTTAATGCTATTTTTCCTGCTAGATGATAGATTCATACTTTAATGCTGAGTTTCGATCACAAAGTTTTTCGATTGCGTCATCTTTCCGCTTTATTGTCGTATGATACCGTAATCAGAATGTACGAACAAAAAGTATTCACTGTTTATAAATCTTTATTTACTAACTGACGTTATTATTCGACAAAATTTAATTAAAAATGACATTTTTCTCCATTTAAAGGCGTAAACTAGTAATATAATGTAGCATTTAGTCCCAGAAATAGCTGCGTGAACGCAAGTAGTATACGTATGTAACGGGTGCGCCAGAGAAACTTACTTATTCGGAAAAACTCCCGAGCGGTGACTTGCGTGGGTAGAGGGGTGATGAGCGGCGCTACTGGAGGAAAAAGTCCCCAAGTTTTTTTTCTCCCTATAGTCAGTTGCCATCATCCTCTGGTCTAGAAAACAGCGGGCCTTCGCCGTAGAGAGCTTCTTTTCTAACGGTCGCTCACTTTTTGCTACGCAACGTGCCTTCCGCGCACGCATGGCCGGCTCGCTCTCCAGATTTGGCTCCATGTGATGTATTTTTATTGGGTCATTTGAAATCGCTGGTTTTATCGATCGACCACGGTCAATAGCTCACCTCGAGAACAACATTCGCGACGCCATTGCCAACATACCGATTGATATGCTGCAAAGAGTGGATACGAATTTCAAAAATCGACTTCATCAGTGTATGCGCAATGGGGGTCGCCATTTATCCGATGTCATTTTCAAGACAACATGAAAAAAAATTCGGATATTGTATTCTCATATAAAAAATAATTTAAAACAATAACTGAAGTACTTTTGTTTTTATTGACCTTTCAAATAAGTAAGTTTCTCTGGCGCACCCTTTACTAGCTCAGTGTGCAGGAGAAGCAAACACGGCTCTTTTTGATTTGGGAGCCTGTCGAATTTTAATGTTTTCTTTACGGCAAAGTGTGCATTTTGGTGTGAAAAACACAAAAATTATAATCAATCTGTGGAGAAATTATTTATCAGCCTGAAATTTGCTTATATCCATCAATATTTTTTGATAATACTGCGGTTTCTCGGTTCGTTTTCGCCACGCAAACTCACACAGATACGAGTCCATCCCTTGTCGGTGCGTGCCTCCCTGACGTTTTTTTTCATTTTTAGATTATGCCATACACTCTCAATCATTTGAGTGTGTGCACCTGTTGCAGGGTCCACAAAGTTTTCACCATGATTAACAGTGAGGTGTTTGAAATTATAACATAGTTAATCAGTCGGTAATCATTAATCATTAGGTGT
Source organism: Morinoia aosen (assembly GCA_030386875.1). Classification (NCBI taxonomy): domain Eukaryota; kingdom Metazoa; phylum Arthropoda; class Malacostraca; order Amphipoda; family Talitridae; genus Morinoia; species Morinoia aosen. The sequence goes on from CM059559.1 coordinate 46,447,312, forward strand.
TACTAACACAGGTTAGTAACAATTAATCATTTCTCCACAAAATGGTTATTATTTTCATGTTTTTTCACACCAAAATACATACTTTGGCGAAAAGAAAACCTTAAAATTCGGTAGGCCCCTAAACCGAAAAGATCCGCAAACTCGCAACTAACAATAAGATTGTTTGTGAATTTTTCAAATATTTTAAATGGAAGAAAAATACAAGATTCGTAATGTACGGCAATTTACTTGCTATATTAAAATACAATTATTGGCTTCGTAATGTTTGACGATTTACGAGCTAAATTGAAATAGAATTTTCAGCTACTCAACAGTTAGCTAATTTACTAGGTATGAATAGGCTTTTTATTTGATTATGCTTTTACTCTCATGATCTATGACCTTTATTTTTATGATAAAATACGTATTATTGGAAAGTATCGGTACAGTATCGGCCGAATTTTGCCGATACCGATACCACCAAAAATGACCGATACTGCCGATACCGATACCGATACTGCCGATACCGATACCGATACATCGGTACATCACTAATTAGTAGTAGGTGCTGAAAAACCAGACAGCAGTGAACTGAAAAAATATGGTCCTTGATAAAACAAAACCATTTTATTTCAACAAAAAGAAGGCCTACCTATCTCAGCTCAGGTTCTCACACTTTCCCCCCAGGAGTGCTAATTCCCTTAGATACAATAGTTGTATCCCCCTGAGGGTTGATATCAAATGATTTTAAGGGATCAACTAGAGAGATGAAGAGCAAACTTTCAAGCATAACCCAAGCTATGGGCTGATCTTTCCATATTTATTGCCAGTTACACTGACCCTATAAATTACCGTGACCACGAGTGGAATTTGGAACATGTCAAAATGTTTTAATTGCTGAACGGTAGTCAGTATGAAGAAACCCCCGATAGTTGAAATGAAAGCATCAGGTGCTGGTAATAATGGCTGAAATTGGCACCAGTTGTAGCAGGTGAGGCCAAAACAGCAGCCAAACATCGACACATTTGAGACCAGGCATAAAGGGGGGCACAAACACAGGGTTTAGGCTAAAGAAGTCCCACATCATGACCCCAGTCTGGAGGCCCTTACCCTGGCAAGAAAGGTGTCTTGGAACATGCAGCATCCCAGCCAGGGGCAATAAAGCAGAGATGCAGAATCAAGCTCTAAGGCTCAGTCCCAAGGATCTGGTCACCTAAAGTGCAGGGGCATGGTCTGAGAATATTCCTGACAACATGCTATTTATTATAAATAAAATCTCACTAAAATATGATTCTCAAATTTCCTAGTTGCACAGAGAAATATAAATGAACGTTTGAATAAAAACTTCCGATCTCAGTTACAAATCTGCAGCAGCTACATTTCTAAGTACAGGATATATTCCGACACTCAAGTGTATTTAACACTGCATATTCTTACCCTTGCTAATCACTGGCGTTGCTGTTAAACTGGGATGAAGGATCAACTCTAGCAGACTGTACTGCTAACTTTTATTCTGATTAAATCTGTATTTTTTCCAGTTACCATTGGTCTGAAAGAAAAATTAAGCACAGGTTAGGAAACTCACAAATTGCACTATCACATTGCCAAACATGGGCTAAGGATTTGTATGGATTGTAACTTCCAAGAAGTGGCAGAAACATTCAAAAATTAGTCAAGCATGTAGAATAAAATGCTACTATTTCAAGTTTGTGCCATATACGAGGCGTGTCCGTAAAATAAATTCCACGGGCTGCCGCTGGCGCTAGGACGTTTCTATGCGCTGCCAGGCAACAGAGGCAGGTTGTTTGGTTCCTCCACTCCAATCCCTTACCAAGCCAGCGTTGCTGAGACGTTTAGCCTTGGCTCAGCAGCCGTCAGCGATGGAGCTTCCTCTTGCGTCTCCCACCAGCTGCGAGTTGCGGTCTGTTATTTGTTTCCTGGCCGCTAAGAAGAAATCGTCAAAGGAAATTCACGAAGAACTTTGTCGAGCGTATGGAGAAGAGTGTACGAGCTCCGGGATGGTGCGCAGATGGGTCAGGGACTTTAAAAATGTCCGAACAGACGTCCATGATGAAGCCCATGCAGGGCGGCCATCGGTTTTCGACGAAACAGTTGTTAAAGTCAAGGCGGTAATGCTTGAAGATCAACAAATTACAGTTCGGGAGCTGTGCCAAAATGTTCCGGAGGTCAGCAAAACCACAATTGACAAGATTTTGACTGAACATTTAGGCTATTCAAAGGTCTGCGCAAGATGGGTAACAAAAATGCTGGGCACAAAACGCGGTTGTTAGTTTTCTACACGGACAGGCGGCAGAAATCTATGACTCTGGTTTAAAGAAGTGGGTGTCTCGAATGCAGAAGTGCATAGAACACAACGGTGATTATGTAGCAAAATAAAAGAAAGACTATTGAGCTTTCCAAAAAAGTACTTTTCTTTGCAATTAAACCAGTTTTTGATGTGAAAAAAAATCCGTGGAACTCATTATATGGACACGCCTCGTAACTGACAGATGTAACTTGGCATCAATATATTGAGAAATAATGCTACAATGACAAAACATGACATTCATCCTTTACTACACAGCAGAAAAAATTAGGTTTCATAAAACTCACTTTAGTCTATTATTGTTATTCAAAATTTCTCACTAATTATGATGGGAAATTCAGAAATAAATGCATGATTATACAACATGAGAAAAAAATGTATCCAAAACAAACCGTGTTAGGGTTCACAAGCATTTTCTGAATTCTAATTCAAAGACAATTCAAGGACATGACAAAAACAGAAATAATAGGTTATAGCAATTTAGTATTGAAGTACCAGGTAACAACTAGAGATTCAGCGCAAAAACAACCATGCTATTTTTTATTAAAAAACATGAAACAATGTGTTTTAATAATTTATCTTTACTGGTGATCATAGATAAGTGTTTTCTGTCAATTTGATGTGGTGTCTGGAATTTATATTGGGAGAGCCTGGTATAAGTGTAAGTTGTTTACTTTGTTGTTATTCTCAGTACCCAGAACATGTCACTGCTGCGGTGTAGCATTTTTAGTATTGTGAGCGACTTTTGAGTGAACGCCACAATGCCAGGCAGAAAGAAGACTCAAGTTGCAAAATTTTTCCATGATGTCCCCAGTGATAGGAAAGTGGTAAAAGTGAAATGGCCTATTCTGCTCAACAGGTGGATGTAAGGCAGGAAATTCATGATATTGCATAAATACTGCCAGACCCAAACCCAAATTCTGGCTGAGTTGGCAGATTACAGATCCAAAACAAACTTGTTTTCAAAGTCATTTATCTGGAGTACTAGACACAAGACTTTGCCTCTAGTTGGCGGAACGGGATCTGTTGCTTAACTCAGCTGAGCGGTGTTGCCTAAAATATCCTGCAACCACCCCCTTCCAGTGTATCTGTTGAGTAATTCTTTAGCAGACATGCACTAGTACATTCTGCAAGAAGTAGTTTGACCACAGGCACAGACAGAGCAGCCAAGTTGGTGTTTATTATGCAAAACTTGGAACTGGGTAACATAGACGATGCCCATGTATGTCCTGACCATGCGCTTCCGGTTACTTATTCAGCATTCAGCAATACAACCACAGCCATCAATCAGCAGTGATTCTACTGCTTCAATCAACATGCCTAATTTCCAGCTTGAATTGAATGAGACAGAAACAGAAGATTCTGAAGACTCAAATAATGAACCGCCCAGCCCTGGCAGCTGGCCCTAGATTTCCCTATTTGATATAGAAGAGGGTGCTTGTGGGTGATCTGTCACCACTTGTTCAAGGGAAAAAGTATTTTAGGGAAAAGTTGTTTTAGGGGTAAAAGTTGAAAAATGTATTTGTTTAATGAATATTGAATTGATACTTTGGACAGTATGAACAGATTTCTCTTGTGAGAAGAAATCCTTGTTGATTTAAATTTATTTTTAATGCAATTTATCTACTTTCCATGTACATGTAATAAATTGCTGGGACCTTCCTCTTCAGTTTTTGGAAGGTTCCAGATATTTGTTTTCCTGAACATAAACAAAAATTAAAAATAATAAAAATTAACAGTACATAATTGAGTTGAGCAAACCTAACTACAGGGGGACAACTCAGTTATTTTTCATTTGTGGTTTATGGTTCTGCCCATTTGAAGTAATTTGCCCATTAGAATTAATTTAAAAAATACACATCTTGCACCATTAACTTATTTAATATTGGCTTTTCATTGCAAGAAAATGTGAAACATTTGTTTTATTATATAAGTTTTTCAGACATTTCATCAGAAAAGAAGTAATTGAGTTTTCATGCTAGAAAAAATCAAAGGCAATTTTGGAATCCTTGTAACATTTTTAACAAACTAATGAATCTGGATTTTTCTATTTTTTCTTTTTTATCTGCAATTTCTGAAGTGATGAAAACATTTTTTCACCATTTTGAAATCCAATAAAAAAATTTGAACGTAAAATTGTAAAAATTGAAACGTTAGTTAGAAATGTTACAAGGATTCCAAAACAGTTTTTCTCTAGAATGAAAACTCATTGACTTCTATTCATTTGAATGATGAAAATGAGGTTTTATCAGAAGAGTCCACGAACAAATTTTCTTGTTGAAGTGTAATAGAATAGACAATTTTTGTGCTTGAATACTGTTTTCATGTTTTATTTAATAATCTGCATGCATAATTTCATATTTACACTGAATTGTGCCTGTAGTGCCTAGTAGCCCTAGTCTAGTGCCTGTAGCCCTATAAAATTTTAGGGCACAACAGCTTACCACCTATAAGTTGGTCATGAATTGTTTATTGATGGAATGTTTAAATTCATAGACGTAACCACGGTTACGAAACGTTTCATCGTGACACGCGCACCATTCCATCCACGGGGCACAATTTGATGTTGTAATTACAGGCGTTCTGACTGTAATTCTCTGATTTTTTTGTTCTTCACATTCACAGCGAAGTTTGTCTCACCACCCAAGACGTTCTTGAAAGGATCCTTTTTCAACAAAGAAAAAATGGCCAAATGGGCTCCAAAATCCTTGGGTCATCCCCTTATCATAGCAAAAAAAAAAAGAACTTTTCTTTCAACAAAAAGGCCTACCTAACTTTCAGCTCAGGCCCTCACATTTTCCCCTTGGGAGTGCTAATTCCCATAGATACAATAGTTATATCCCCCTGAGGGGCAGAGGTCAAGCAAGAATTCAACACCTGTGTACCAGAGTTGTCCAATCAACTACTAAGGATCCACCTATCTTTGTCACAAACTACCATTGGATGGCATCACTGGGATAACTAGTACATCAAAGAACCAGCATTTGGCATGAGGGCCACTACAGCCAACTCCACTACCTCATTCCAATCACTGCCTTATTCCAGGCAATTAAAAGAAAAATATACATAAAATCAATCAAATTATACTTTTGATCCAATCCAGCTCATAACACAATCATCTTCAGCAAATCTAGTACACCACTCATTCTCTCCATACTGCTCAAAGAACACTTTCATGAAAATCTCCCTTTCTCACGCTTACTACATTCCAGCAAAAAATGTTCAATTGTAACCTCCACTCCCCTATAACAGTACTGACACAATCTATTATTCCCATTCTACCTTTGCAAGAATCATTTCATACTCAACACCTTACAACTCACAGCAAATACGAGTTGGATTCCATAACTGCTATCAAAAAACAACCCACTCTTTGGCACTTTCTTTTGCACATACCAGATTACTGTAGTCTTTGGTGTCACGCTAAGCATTCACTTGTTCAATTCAAACTATTTATACTTTTGGCAGTCCTCCTATGGTCCTTCAACTTCATTAACCCATTACCTACCAGCATCCCATTAATGGGACGGTAATTATCAACCATTATGAAGCTTGGTAGAACCAAAATCTTGAACACAATCTATTAAGGGTCCAAAGACCCTATTTTCATGAAAAAAATTTACATTAAAAGTTTCCCTTAATTTGGCAGCTAATGGGTAAAATCCAGTCATACACAGGTCTTCTAATTCTAACAATAATCTTTGGCATACTTAGTTTCCTTGCCTGTCCCAAACACATATTTTTTACCATTGGCTTGCACCAATTCCATTCAAGAATTTGCTTTACTCACCTGCTATCCCACATTCTCTCAATTGTCGTCTTGTAATTCCACACAGCTTTCATCATTCACTAGCGTACATAGCCCACCAAAAATGATGGGATTCAATACCTTTCTTGAACAAACTTCCAGATCTGGATGACAAACAAATATATCCATCCCAACAGCACCTGTGATAAAAAATATTATTGTACCTACGCACTGGTGAAACTCGTATCCAAGATACGGTCATTATGGCTTACTTGATGAGCGTGACAGAGAAATGGAAGAAGCGGATTCTTAACAAATAAACCAACAGTATTATTAGGTTGTAGCAGGACCCGTGGAAATTTCACGGATAATGTTATCGTTAAGCTACATGGACACGTGAAAAAATTCTGTCAATATTACCTACCCTACTCTAACCTATCCTAATCTAACCAAACCTACCCTAAATGAACCGATCCTGATAAAATATCAAACATTTCAATGCATGTAATGACCATCTTTTGATGTTACACTGAGGAATTCGGTACCCATGATACCGCAAACTCACACACCCTATTAAACTTCAGGGGATCAACCCATGGATTTTTAAATTTTGATCCGATTGTTCAGAAATTTGGCCACTTTATGTACGTTTGAAAAAAACATATGTTACTCATGTAATTTTTCAATTCATGCCTTAGTTAATTGAAAAATAGGAAATATCAGTGTTTTGTTCATTCATATGGATATTTCAAAGGAATAGAAGTCATTGAGTTTTTATGCTAAAACAAAACCAAAAGACAGTTTTGGAATCCTTGAAACATTGGTAACAAACTGACAGTCCTAGATTTTTCATTAATCTTTTTATTATATATGGGGTACAAAAATTCATGATTTTTGGTCCCTTACACCCCTCCTGTTGTCCATAGCGCCATAAAATTTTAGAACCCAATAGTCCACCACCTAAGAATCTATTTTCAACAACAATAAAAATATGGCCCATCGGGCCAACAGGGGCCTAGTAGATCCTCTTAAGGGGAGCGTCTACCCAGAATAAAAAAATAGCTGTCACGTTTGTTATATGGGAATTAGATCTATAAAATTTGGCATACGTATATATTTTTGATAGGGTTATAGATGCGTATCCCAAACTTTTTTCTATTTTCGAATTAATTACTGAGATAATAGGGAAAAATGAGTGAAAAAATAGGGTTATTCAAAATCTATCTCCTCTGAAAGTTATTATTGTAGAGCAATGATTTAGGTCTCATTGATGAAGAAATAGCAGAAATATGTTCAACTTTGGTCAAATCTATGCTAAATAAAGTAAAAATGCTTGTAAAAGCAAGAGGAAGTCATACCTTCTATTAAATATACCAACTGTCATATATTTGACATGATTTTGAAAAAAACTTAAATTTAGCAAATATTTCTCTTATTTCACCACAGTATAAATTAATTTGCACAGCACAGTATGTACACATGATAGTGATTTGCCTAGCTTTCTGAGGACCACAGTGGAAACTTCAGAAACGGTTAAATATTACGGCAACTTACGCAGTACAAATGAGGTTTTACATGCTGGTCATTTCAATTTCTGTACAATATTTCAACAGGATTTGAGTAAAATATTATTGCTTAGAAGGCCTGATTGAAATAAGTCCCACTAACTCATTAATGTCAACCATGGTAGTTTGAGTCACACTGTAGCAGCACTTCATTGTGACAGCTGAATTCCAGTGGTAATTTTTTTTTGTACTTTCTCTACAGTTTTATTTAACTGCAAGAGGATTAAGGGGAATGTCTACCCAGAATTAAAACTAATGTTACAACTTTGGCATAATTCAACAAATTTTGTTACTATTTAAAATTTCAATAATTCTTTAAATAGCATAACGTATAGTTTTCATTAACACTCTTTTAGAGTCGTTTCAACCGCGCCTTGTCTCGTTCATAACTTGTATAGTCGAATTTGGCAACGTCCGCGAGTAATCGTCAGTCAGCATCGCGGTTTACATAAGGTCAGTGTCAATTGATGCAGTGAAAAATTTTGCATCTAAGTAGCACTAGATGGCTGTCTCTTGAGGAAACGGTAACTTCTTGAGGAAGTTGAATTTGTTACTATTCACAAAAACTTTCTGGCAACCCTGTCTCGGATGATGCTCGACCCTGCGCGCCAACTAGCGGGAAGCTCCAGAAACAAGGCTTGGATCTCAGATTTGGGCTCGTATCTTGAACAAAAATATGACCTGAGCTCCAGCTCATATCTCAATAAAACTTGTATGTTAGGATGCTTGTATCTCAAAGTACCACTGTACTGAATAGAGCAATAATAACCACAAAAAAAGAACTTTCAGGGGCGTGGCACATGCACTTGCTGCTGCTTGGCACTGGCTGCTGATTGGACCTCTCCTCCCCTTTCTCAACCCAATTTCCCCCACTTATTATGCTCAGATCATTCTGCAAATTTGACAGCTGTTGAAGTAAGCATATCTCTGATGAATAAAGTAATAAAACAAAAAATCAAGAATTTTCTGGATTCTGGGCAAACGTTCCCCTTAACTAACTGTGCATTATGAATTTTGCTAAATAAAATTAATTTTCATCTTACAGAACTCAACAAGCTCTTGCAAGTTACTGCTTATATGTCAATAACATTGTATATATTAAAAGATGAAGCCCAAAAACTTATGAATGATTTGTCCAGAAAAGACACAGTTGGACAGTGTACAAAAATTGTGCAAGTCAGAGTTGAGAGACATTCATTATTAGTGCTTTGCTGGTCTTTCTTTGTTGTAAGATATGTTTATTTTCCAGATTATGGAGAAACTGATAAATCTCTAATGATTGATTACTACCGCAAGAGATAGGTTCAATATCATTCAAGTCAGCTCTTTATACAATATAAATTAGTTTTGAGAAAAATTTAGATGAGCATAATAATTCAACTAAGAGCAAGGAGGTTAAGAAGCTCATTCTTTGATGAGGAATAAGTTTGTGTACAATTTGGTACTGCCAAATATGGCAATGAAACAAGAATATAAATTATATGCTTGCAAAATAGGCATTTAACATATTGGCTTCAATTGTCAGGGATAAGTTGACCACAGTCCACAGGTTTTTAAAAAAACAACCTACGTGGGGTTTTTTGGGTTAAATTGGGTTATTGTTTTTCAAGGCTTTATTTTTTTGCAATACCTGTTTTTGTTTGAAAAAGTCATTCACAGAGCTCCAGTTGCCTCTATTTCAGATTTATATATATACACATACTGAGTAGATATTGTTATTTGATTAATTTTTCCAACATTATATTAAATTATGATTTAATACATTATATGAATTGAGTTTGTCCATCACAATTACAATTTACCAATTTCCAATTACCATATGCATAGACAATAGCTCTGCAGTCAGCAAAGATACAAGTAGTGATGTACCGATGTATCGGTATCGGTATCGGTATCGGCAGTATCGGCCATTTTTAGTGGTATCGGTATCGGTATCGGTATCGGCAAAATCCGGCCGATACTTTACCGATACTTTCCAATAATACGTATTTTATCATTAAAATGAAGGTCATAAATCATGAAAGTAAAAGTATGTAACCTAATAATACCCGTTGTGTGTTTATTTATATATTTATTTGGTGTCCGCTTCAACATAGGTTGTGTGAGTTTGCGGTATCATGGATACCGAATTCTTCAGTGTAACATTAAAAGATGGCGTTTTCATGCATTTAAATATTTGGCATTTTATTAGGATAGGTTTTGTTAGGTTAGGATAGCTTAGATTAGGATAGGCTAGGTTAGCACAGGTTAGGTAATACTGACAGAATTTTTTCTCGGGTCCGCCTAGCTTAACGATGACATTGTCAATGGAATCTCCACGGGTCCTGCTACTATCTAATAACACCCTTGGTTTATTTGGAGTCCGCATCTTCCATTTTCTTTATCACGCTCATGAGGAGAGTTACAGTGACCGTATCTGTGATACGAGTGTCACCAGTACGCAAGTACAAGAATATTTTTCATCACTGTTCCTGTTAGGATGAATACATTCGTTGGGCACCACATTTGGAAAATTTGTTCAAGAAAATTAGTGAATCCCGTCATTTTTGACGGGCTGTGCGTACTTGTTATAATCAAATAATCTATTCATACCTAGTAAATTAGCCAGCTAACTGTTGAATTATAGCTCAGGCCCGCTAACTGAATTCACTACTTTGAATTCCTGATGAGTCACGGTCATAACTGAAAGCTATGTAGCATGAATAGTTAAACCCTGTAGCGACATAAAATTATTATACTTTTACAACTAAAACCTATATAGTTTGACCTGATGTCCATGTCTTAAAGTATGTGACAGGCGAAACAAACCAAACTAATTTAATAAAGTTGAAGGTGCATTTGAAAGTTTTTGTGAATTTAATATAGAAGTAGCTGAAAATTCTATTTTAATTTAGCTAGTAAATCGTCAAATATTCCGAAGCTAAGAATTTATTTTAATTTAGCAAGTATATCGCCGTTCATAAAGAATCTTGTATTTTTCTTCTATGTTAAGATGTTTGAAAAATTCACGAACAATCTTTTAGTTGAATACATCTGAACGGGTCTGTTGATTGCTGTAATCGCAACTTGATGAATTTAAAAACGAGGAAAAGTCCAAGGAACTTAATCATATTTACCAGGAATACGTTTCGGAGTCCAGCTCCATCATCAGTTCGTAAAAGTAAAATTCATTATTACTACAATAGAAGAAAAAATTAAATGTTCAATACAGTCATTGAAGGAAATCACGAAAACAAACAAAAATCAAAACATGTCCCAGAGAAAATAAAATCGACAAGATCTACTTACAATTTGCAATGGGTAGGAACTGTCAGAATTGTTGAGGGCCGGTTTTCGTTTAAAAATATGTAGCGACTCTAAAATTCCGAGGTCACACGTAGTTGAAGCCGAATCTAAGATTTTGAAGTCCGCAGAGGATATCGGTGCGTAGCATTTTACTGCGCGATTACGTACGAATATTGCGAATTGGTTCCCCGTGCGGAAGCTTCAACCCCGATGTTCAGCCATTCTGATATAAAAATTTTGTGCCATCATTCCGACGTACGATGATGTTCCCTGCACACAACTGTACAACTGTAAGAATAAATCAGAAAGGCTCGCTTCTCCATCTAAAGCGTATCCTTGTACCGGAATTGTATAATTTTAAGGTTGCTTCTTTTTTCCGGTACAAGGATACGCTTCCGATGACAATCCTTTTTCGGAGACATAATTGTTCTGGTCCACTTTTGGAGCCAGTTGCTATTATTGCTAGTCTACATTACGTTGCAATACGATTAGAAACACATGTCTATTGAATGGATTTAATTTTGTTATTTTTCTCAACAATATAGTTAACATAGCAAGAGCATTTTATTTTTCATGATCGGAAACTTTATTGTCAATATTTTGATATTATTAGATATATTAGCAAATAATTTTATTATAACTCTCATGTAGGGGTTATAATGGTTTTATTTTAATAAAAGTGTGCACGGTTCGCCAAAAATGGGATTCAACACCTTTCATGAACGAATTTTCAAGATGTAGCTGACAAACAAATACAGTATATCCATCCTAACAGTACCCGTGATGAAAAATATTGTTGTACTTGCGCACTGGTGAAACTCGTATCACAGATACGGTCATTATAACTATCCTTATCAGTGTTACAGAGAAATGGAAGAAACAGACACCAAACAAATAAACCAAGGGCAAGGGTATTATTAGGTGGCAGCATGACCCATGGAAATGCCAAGGACAATGTCATCGTTAAGCTGGATGGACCCATGGAAAAATTCCGTCAACATTATCTAACCTATGCTATCCTAATTCTATATCGTGACTCGCACCGCCGCAAAGCACGTTCACGACGAGAAGGCCTAGCGATCGTCATTAGGTAGCAACTGCGGTTCTTGTAGGCCCTACACCACTAACGCGTTGTCCCCTGTTGCCAATACTTGGAACGGAAAGTCGGGTAGGTTTAAAATGTTTATGCCGAGCACATATGCACAAGAACACACAAAGCTCTCTTGACTCGGAGTTCTCCTCCGGTGACAAATCACCATTACTCAAAAACGATTACTTCAGGCACAGCTGTTCTCAAAATTACTACATTTAATTTAATGTCTTTTAATTATTCAATATGGTCTGAAAGCTGCACAAAAGCGACATGGTTAGGACAAATGCGCAAATTACGGCGATCACAACAACCTATCCAATACTACTAACCAATCCTGATAATATTTCAAACATATCAATGCATGTACAGACGATCTTTCAATGTTACACTGATGAATTCGGTCTCCATGATACCGCAAACTCAGAGATCCTATGTTTCTTAAGAAGCGGACACCGAACAAATACATAAACACACATACAACGGATATTATTAGGTTAGATGATTGTAAAAAGTATCGGTATCGGTAGTAGTATCGGTCAAAGTATCGGTATTTTCAAGTATCGGAGTATCGGTATCGGTATCGGCCAAAAAATGGGTATCGGTATCGGTATCGGTATCGGCCAAAAAAATGGTATCGGTACATCACTAGATACAAGACATGCAGTAATGTTAAAGAAAGGTCCATAATTAATTTTCCATTTTCCACTTTTTCCACATGGTTAATTAGATCTAAATAAACAATTTTTCTTCTATACACTTTCCGTCGCAAATAAATGCACTCAAATAAACAGCTACTCATCCATTTTTAAATTTTTGATGCTAGAATCATGGTAATAACATCAAAATAAACAACTTTTCTTCTATACACTTTATTCGTCAAATGAGTATAGTTATAGCAGTAGGTTTAGTTTTGCCTTTGGGGACAAGGTCACCGGAAGCGGGACTCCATTGCAGTGTTGCCATATACCACTCTCGACCAATTACTTGCCACTTCAAACACTAGAGTTGCAGTTACTAATTCACCGCTATCACTTGTAAAATATTCATTTTAGTAAATGTTTAGGAGTTGACCATAATTGATTTTCCATTTTTAGATGCGTAAATATTGTTAATGAGATGAAAAGGAACAACTTTTCTTCAATGCACTTTCCGGGGCAAATGAGTATTTTAGAAGTTATAGCAGGATAAATGAGTTACCAGAACTGAAGTGTTTGAGGAGGTGGAAAAAAATAACTAAGAGAAGCAAATACCCTATTACAAACGTAAAGAGGTTGGGTCGTGAGGGGTAGCCACAGTTCTTTTAGTGATAATTATAAATAAAGCTTCTAAAACAAACATTAGGGTGACGACCGCAATCTTGTTTACATAGGCTCCAAGATGGCGGCGCCCATAGTGGTCACCATCTTGGAGCTTATATAGCGGTAGGAGCGGTGGAGCTTTTTCATTTTTCCCCCCTCAATTGGTAAATGTAAATATGTTTATGCATGCCAGAGTTTCACTTTATTTATAATTCTCACTAGAAGAACTGTGGCTGCCCCTCTTGACCCAACCTCTTTACGTTTGTAATAGGGTGTTTGCTTCCCTTATTTGGTTACATTTTATAAAATTATCTTGCATTTTTCTTTGTGATCAGTCCTAGCTGTTTAGTTTCTCTACATTGAGCAAGGTTTGTCTTTGGAATTCTGCTTAATTTAGTAGGTCTGTCTTTTTGGCTAGACTCAGAAGAAATATTTTTATCTAGAACTACACAATTATTTGAGCGTGAATCGCATTTATCTTGGGAGACTCTAGAATTATGGTACTCATTCAATAGTTCACTGCCTATTTTCTGCCCAAAATGAATTCTTATCATACCTAGAATCAACAACCTACACTCACGCTTGTTTTCAATAGTTAAATTTAAGGAAAAGCTTCTAAGGTAATATTCGAATGGCCGGACGGTTCAAATCGTTGGTCATTCTTAGTTAATTTTCAATTTTGACGATCGGTAGCAGTCCAAAAGCCCCCCCCCCCCCCGTAAGACGGGTAGCAGATTACACCACTACAGGCATTGCGGGTTGAGTTTTTAGATAGCTACCGAGCGCAAAAATGCAAAATTAACTAAGAATGACTGACGATTCGAACCGTCCGGCCATTCGAACATTACCCTACTATGAATTTACCCAAACAAGTTAAAAGGTCATCAATCATGGACTGCATATATGACTCAATCATTTTCTCAACAGAAGATCTCAAGTTAACAGAGGAGCCTCCATCAAATTAAGCATCTTGACCCTCCAAACTGTCTGCCACTACATTTTGATTAAGTCTATTACAATTAACATTGGGTTCAGAATATTCAGTCAATACATTATAAAAATCTCTATTACAACTGTGGTTGGGAACCTTTCGTGGCAAGTAATAGGACCCCTGCGACTGGTGGATATCAACATGAACAACTTTTTTTGATTTAGCACTCTTCAACAGTGAGGCATAGGTTTTCATGCCACTAGTGTTGATTGCAGTTTGACTGCCAGGAATGTAATGATTGAAGGATTGTTCCCCACCTGTAATTTGACTGAACTCATGCAGACTTTGGGAATGATTTTCCACAATTCTAGGAGGGCTCCTAACTAATTGATACCTCACTTTCAGATGTAACTTTCCTACCTGCCTCCAAAAAGGATGCACCTTCTTTCATTTGAGATCTGATCTCTAATAAAGTCTTAATTAAAGGGAAAACCTGGAACTTGCCAAGTGAGCTCCCCCACAGTTTGCACAGCACAGAACAGTAGCATTACAATTATCTTTTGCATGATTTCCACCACATATGAGGCAACGCTCCATTGATGTGCAGCCACTGGCAAAGTGACCATGGCGCTGACATTTGTAACATCTCAAAGAGGGAGGAGAGTATGGCTTGACAGAAAAGTACATGAAATCAATTCTGAGGGATTTCCTTTCCCGCAAAGCCTACCTTGTCACTTTGGGAGACCTCCTTCTTTCCATTAACAAATTTAGGCAGCCTTACCATTTTTAGAGCAGCAAAGTTGTCACATTTGATGATAGATAACAGGTCTTCAAGGTTTACTTCTTGGTCAATGGGGCCAATAACTCCCCAGGATACTTCAGATGTTTCTGCTTGAGGTTTGTAACATTTGACAGCAAATTTTCCAATATGATCTACGTCAAGGACTCTTTCAAATTTTGACTGTGATGCATCTTTGAATTCTACTGCAATTATGTTTCTACATTTGTTAACTCTTACATCTTTTACACAAAGTTTAGCACATCTTTTAATCCTTGGGCTACTCCAAAAGGATCAAGGGTCATCTTTCTTTTAGAGGCACCAATAAATTCAGCAGATTCAAGTGGCTGAGAGAAAAGTAAAGTAGTTACACATTTTGCCTTGAGATTCTAATGTCTTATTTTTTGGGTAGGCAGGAGTTTTGAGAGAAGAGGAAGAATTTCTGGTCTTTCACATTCAGATCCTGAGTCAGGATTGTCTTGATTTTCTCTTTTGTTGGACTGTTGGTTCACTTTGAAGTGCCAAGTTCCTTGGATCATAGAATCATCCATGCATTCAAGGTCTCCTAAGTTACTTCTGGGATGTGAGTGACAACCACTCCCCACAGACAGAGGAGAAATCTCAAAAACTGGTTCTCTTCACAGACGGCTATGCTCCCTCCATATATACTCCCTCCACGACTGAGTCTCACGCTCCCGACCCGACGAATCCCAATCCCAAATCCAACTAACTTCCCGCGGATTCGGAGTTAGAAGCACGTTTAATCGAAGATTGAACAAGATTCGTTCGATCTTTGATGATACGTATTAGGTTGCGGTCACACTACGCTCTTCATGGCCATAGCGTCCAAAAAGGCGCTAATCAATTTGTGCGCTAATCAGTGACTTCTTTAATTGCAAGTTTAATGCCAAAAATAGCTTCCACAACCAAATTCCATTGTTTTCAATGCCAAATTTTAATTTCTAAAATGACTTTTTACTACCAAATATGAGCAAATTTGGCAGTGGAACATGCCAGTTGGCAACCCTGCCGCGGAATCTCTCACCAGTGTCTACACGAGCAGGGTAAATACCCTATTTTAGGGTAATCAGACCCTTCACGGGGTTACGATGAGGTAGTACTTTTTCATAGGATAATCGAGGTATTAATAGGGTAAAATGTGCAGAAATAGGGTAATTAGAGGGTTTTATGCCTACCGAAAGGTTACATCGTTATCAATGCATCAAAACACGTAGGAAAACATCTATCGTTGCATTGTCGTCGTTTGAAAATACTCTAGAATTCTTTCCCAATCACGATCCGTATAGGCAACATATTCAAAGCGAGACTAGTACGTACGCACGTTGCGTTGCAGGCTGCAGCAAGCAGCATACGCATGAGCGGATGAGCCCTGGCCAGAGATGCCAAGTTAGCTAATTAACACACACACACTCACGTGACTAAACGAGTGTAGACGCTCAAACAATGCTTGAACGCCTCTCAAACATGGAATGAACAGTATAGACCGACCGGGGTTGAAAATTTGGCCGGGGCCGGGGTCAACAAATTTGTCATGGCCGGGGCCGGGCCAGGGCCGGGGTTATTAAATTTACCATGGCCGGGGCCGGGGTTCAGACCGTGTCAGGACGTGTCACGACGACGTAATGCAAAACGCCGGTTATTGGCTCAATGCATGTTGCGGTTGGGTGCGTAATGTTGTCAAGTCCCTAAAGTTTTGTAGACTTGCAGTTGCTGCGTTTGTTGAATTAATTGATACAGAGGAAATTATAGTAATTAAATATACCGGGTGTTCCACAAATATGTCCACGAATTTTTAATAGATTTATGAACTTTGAACTTCTCCCAAATTGGGGGAACTAATTGAGGTTGAATTTTAAAGGTGGAATAGCGAGGAATTTCTCAAGTAACAAGGAGGATGTTATTATGATTTTAAGGGCCACCAGTGCTCGGTGTAGAGCACACTTAATTGATAACAAATGAATGAATCTGACTCAGAAGGGGTTTCTGTTTGGGTAATTCGAGTTGCCTTCCTGGCATCTATTTTCTCACTTGCACTATTGACCTCTGCAGGATAATGAAGGAACTGGATAGTCTCGCCTCGGTTTTATTTTGACGACTCTGAGTGCCGTGACTACGGCAGCAGTATGGGGGTCCACTTCTTGAGGAAAGAGATCCGGGTCCAGTGAGTAGCCGCACTTCAGCAGGTGCCGCGGCTCGAGGGAATCCGGGGTGGATCCCGGCGAGAGTGGATTTGTTAGTGTAGTATTCCGCAGGTGCGGTAACAGTTTGATTATATGAGTATATGAAGGAGGTAGTTATTTTCTGCTAGTGCCTTGAGGCTTGGGTGGTTGATTGGTAGCCGTGTGGCTTAGTTGAATTGATTGCCGTGTGGCGAACAGAGTTTTGAGGGATGTTGATTGAATGTTGGAGGTGATTGTTTGTGTGTCGGCCTCCCAGGATCTTCTGTACGGGAGATTGGCTTGGGTTACTTGTTCAAGCATGATAACACAAGGAGAGACAGTCGCTACGCAAGCCAGGCTGCGAGCTTTACTGCTGAATTACAGGATTGCCTCAAATAGAGGATTATATGCGGGTGCCTCGGCCCAATTCTGGCGCCTGAACAAGGGCGAGGCAGTCGCAACAATAAGTACTCGTATGGACAATCATGAATCTCCCTACATGCCCTTATTTTCCCAACTAGTATTCTCCGAGTACTATTAATCGTGACGCGTCGGGTACGATCATCTCCGGATTGGAGTGCAAGATTAATACATGAGATAAGAATATTACTGGGTAGGCAATGTAAGTTAGTTTGTCTTCATTAATATTAAAGGCTTCTGCCGCCCAATAATCTACGCTTTGACTGCTATTTACAATGAGCATCTTAAGAGTTGGCAGTGTTTAATTCGAACGTTTACGCTAAGCCGCCGTCGAGGGCTGACTGTATTGGTCCTAACTAAGGCTAGAATTGTCATAAAGGTTACTTGACTTAAGCTAGGAATTGTGCCAGAGAGGGCACGTGCAGTCTAATTATTGTTATTATTTATTATTATATGAGAAATCCCTGGTCTCCTTGGCTTGAACGTGAAAGGTGTCCTACGAGAGGAGAGAGGAAGATACCATTTGGAAAGGGTAGAGGGAACGCGGAATCTATGCACAAAGTGCACAGAATTGGTAGTTGAGGAGGAGGATCAGAGCACAAGAAGGATTTAGGGAACATTGATCAGGAGGGTACATATTGGGATAGTATTAGGCGTCCTATGAGTTATAATGACAACAACCACTGGAGGTAGCCGCCATTGCCAAGAGGTCAAAGGAACAAGTAGCTACAGTTGAGGGCGACCAATTACTGGTTAAACTAAATTTAACCCCCAAATCAGATAGTTGGATGATTTCTGGATTAGAATTTCCAGGAGTTGGGAATTTAGAATATTCGGAGACTTTCCGAGGTAAGCATAATTACCCTAATTTAGCTAAATCAGGTAACGACTAATTATTGACATTTTTATATACACAAATTGACCTAACCAAAAATCAATAGTAAGAGTTGTCACTAAAGTGATTATGATAGGAATTCTTGCTACAGTTAATGATCAGGAAAGAATGATTATTTATGTGACTCGACTTGAGGTAAGTAACTACCGAGGATACAATCTCTATTGTGTAAATAACCTATCATGGCTTCATTTCCCAAGATATGACATTTAAACATTGACCAAAATTCAAGGGAATTCCACAAATTAAATAGATCTGACTTAATAAACATACAGAACTTGAGAACACAATTAATTACAACTGGAACACACAAGAGATGGCAAAAACCCTAATGAGACCATGGTGATCAATAGATTATTCCAATTCAATTGATTAGAGGCTTGAACACATCAGCAACTTTGCCTGGACAACTAAGGTGGCATGAGCAGTAACACTTGAGCCTAGGTCTCACTTAATTAATCAATTATGGTAAACAAAATCTACAGCATTTGCTAAATGCAATTGAACTAGAAAACTCATGTTTCCAGTTTTTCCTAACTGAACTAATCAATGTACAATGACTATTTAATTAAATTTACTAACTATCTATTCTTCAAAATCAAGAATTATTGGTGTTTTTCTAATTGATTATCTACCTAATTTAATTTAGAAATACAGTTGGGGCAATAATTGGTAATTGATGCAGGACTAGATGCATTCAGAAGGATACATCTGTGACTAAAAATAATTGGTGCTAGCCTAACTTGATAAAACATAAACACATTTTGAAAATATTGGCCTAAAAATATTTTAGACAAAAAGGAAAATTCTAGCTTGATAAACAAATAACCATACTGAATTTGGCATGATAAATTATTTTTGATACAAAGGGGAAATCCTAACTTTGAGAGAAATGACATCACATTGAAATGTTGACATAAAAATCATTTTAAGAAAAGGAGAATTTCTAGCCTGAATAAAATGCCATCATATTGAAATGTTGGAATAAAATTATTTTAAGAACAAAAGGGGAAAACTCCCTAAAAATGGCTTTACATTGAATAGTGAATTGTTTGCTAAAAACTTTAAGATAGGATATACAACAATACACAAGGAGAAATGGCCTGTGGGGGAACCCAAATTCTGGGCAAGGAAATCCTAAGCGTTTAGCACTCTGGAAAATTTAGGCAATTTTTCTTAATACATACACAATAATATTATTGACGGTTTACATATAATACATAAATATAGTTACACTTGATACTTACAATTGCCCCTCTGGGGCCCAAGGACTAATATCTGAAGAACACACAACGTGAAATGAGCAGTCTGCCTGGAAAATGGCTATCGAGCTTGCCAAATGGTTCTGCGCGAATGTTTCCAACGGAAGTGACGGAAGGAAACGTGAACGGCAAATATTTTCGAAACACATTTTTGGTAAAATTTTGAGTTTAATCGAATTAATTTGGTCTTGTAAAATTATAAAAATAATTACATTTGTATAATTTAATTTTAGGATGTTAGTTTTTTAATGTTTTATGAAATTAGGCTGAAGTGTGGCTGAGGGCGGTCACTACAGCTACCCTCCCCCCAAAGGAGACCGAAAGGTCTGGTAACAGTGAAGCTGTTACTTGTAAAGTGCAAGTCAGAAATACGAAGGAGAGATTCCAAAAGATGCTTCGACAGAAGAAAATAGATGAAAATAGTGGAAGGTTAACTGTGGGACTATGAAAGTTTCAGCTCGGATCCCGAACTGGGACCATAAAAAATCTGTGAGGTTAGCATCACTGGGCATACGGTGCCAGAGTATCCGCCGAAATGGAGGCGCCCGAATTCCTGATTCCGACTGCGTTCTTTGAACGGTGTAACGTGGAATCTAGGATTGGTCGACTTCCATCATTTTAGAATACTCAAAGCGAACTAAGACGTACGAATTCGTTGGCTCGACAGGTGTTGACCTGATGCGAAGTCGCAGTCTAGGTTTTTTATAGTATGCCATAGTACGAAAAATCAGTTCCTTCCTTCCCAAAACACATATGCCGGTTACAACGGCAATTGTGCGACGTGAGTCGTTTGCACAACCACCCTAGTCAACGTGCGTGCTCCTCAGGCGTCCCCAAGGCTACCAACACACCAACCAGGCGGCAATACAAAAAATGGAAGATCGGGAAAGACTTAGTCAAGTGATGGAGAGATATTTGCGCTGAGCATTTCGTACCCGTATGGGATACGGATAACTATTAAAGGACAACCGGTCTGCAGACGGCCGTTCTTTTATATCAGTAAGTTGCTCAGGATGGCAAGGTAGTGTTTCACACACAGACATTTTGTTTACTTTTGTGCTTCAGTAGCAATGGTGCTGCAGTAGCAATGGAAATTGCGAAGGTTATTAGTTAGGAGCTTCAGTAGCAATGGAAGTTATCCTAGAAGGTCTCCTATGGTTTTTTTTGCTTCAGTAGCGATGGAAAACATGAAGAATTTGTTAGAATAGGCTGCAGTAGCAATAACTTATAATTAGGGAAGAGTTTAGGGAGGAAATGCTATGTTTGACTACTGAATAATGAGGAGCAGAGTACTACCTCCTTCAAGACAACCATCAACAGAAGTCGACAGCACTGGCATGCGCTCATCAACCCACAAAGGACAACTGTGCAAGTGAAAAACACTCTGGTATTAATGCTATTAATAGTCACCAATATGAACTTTTGGGGTCACCAATATGAACTTTGAACTTCTCCCAAATTGGGGGAACTAATTGAGGTTGAATTTTAAAGGTGGAATAGCGAGGAATTTCTCAAGTAACAAGGAGGATGTTATTATGATTTTAAGGGCCACCAGTGCTCGGTGTAGAGCACACTTAATTGATAACAAATGAATGAATCTGACTCAGAAGGGGTTTCTGTTTGGGTAATTCAAGTTGCCTTCCTGGCATCTATTTTCTCACTTGCACTATTGACCTCTGCAGGATAATGAAGGAACTGGATAGTCTCGCCTCGGTTTTATTTTGACGACTCTGAGTGCCGTGACTACGGCAGCAGTATGGGGGTCCACTTCTTGAGGAAAGAGATCCGGGTCCAGTGAGTAGCCGCACTTCAGCAGGTGCCGCGGCTCGAGGGAATCCGGGGTGGATCCCGGCGAGAGTGGATTTGTTAGTGTAGTATTCCGCAGGTGCGGTAACAGTTTGATTATATGAGTATATGAAGGAGGTAGTTATTTTCTGCTAGTGCCTTGAGGCTTGGGTGGTTGATTGGTAGCCGTGTGGCTTAGTTGAATTGATTGCCGTGTGGCGAACAGAGTTTTGAGGGATGTTGATTGAATGTTGGAGGTGATTGTTTGTGTGTCGGCCTCCCAGGATCTTCTGTACGGGAGATTGGCTTGGGTTACTTGTTCAAGCATGATAACACAAGGAGAGACAGTCGCTACGCAAGCCAGGCTGCGAGCTTTACTGCTGAATTACAGGATTGCCTCAAATAGAGGATTATATGCGGGTGCCTCGGCCCAATTCTGGCGCCTGAACAAGGGCGAGGCAGTCGCAACAATAAGTACTCGTATGGACAATCATGAATCTCCCTACATGCCCTTATTTTCCCAACTAGTATTCTCCGGGTACTATTAATCGTGACGCGTCGGGTACGATCATCTCCGGATTGGAGTGCAAGATTAATACATGAGATAAGAATATTACTGGGTAGGCAATGTAAGTTAGTTTGTCTTCATTAATATTAAAGGCTTCTGCCGCCCAATAATCTACGCTTTGACTGCTATTTACAATGAGCATCTTAAGAGTTGGCAGTGTTTAATTCGAACGTTTACGCTAAGCCGCCGTCGAGGGCTGACTGTATTGGTCCTAACTAAGGCTAGAATTGTCATAAAGGTTACTTGACTTAAGCTAGGAATTGTGCCAGAGAGGGCACGTGCAGTCTAATTATTGTTATTATTTATTATTATATGAGAAATCCCTGGTCTCCTTGGCTTGAACGTGAAAGGTGTCCTACGAGAGGAGAGAGGAAGATACCATTTGGAAAGGGTAGAGGGAACGCGGAATCTATGCACAAAGTGCACAGAATTGGTAGTTGAGGAGGAGGATCAGAGCACAAGAAGGATTTAGGGAACATTGATCAGGAGGGTACATATTGGGATAGTATTAGGCGTCCTATGAGTTATAATGACAACAACCACTGGAGGTAGCCGCCATTGCCAAGAGGTCAAAGGAACAAGTAGCTACAGTTGAGGGCGACCAATTACTGGTTAAACTAAATTTAACCCCCAAATCAGATAGTTGGATGATTTCTGGATTAGAATTTCCAGGAGTTGGGAATTTAGAATATTCGGAGACTTTCCGAGGTAAGCATAATTACCCTAATTTAGCTAAATCAGGTAACGACTAATTATTGACATTTTTATATACACAAATTGACCTAACCAAAAATCAATAGTAAGAGTTGTCACTAAAGTGATTATGATAGGAATTCTTGCTACAGTTAATGATCAGGAAAGAATGATTATTTATGTGACTCGACTTGAGGTAAGTAACTACCGAGGATACAATCTCTATTGTGTAAATAACCTATCATGGCTTCATTTCCCAAGATATGACATTTAAACATTGACCAAAATTCAAGGGAATTCCACAAATTAAATAGATCTGACTTAATAAACATACAGAACTTGAGAACACAATTAATTACAACTGGAACACACAAGAGATGGCAAAAACCCTAATGAGACCATGGTGATCAATAGATTATTCCAATTCAATTGATTAGAGGCTTGAACACATCAGCAACTTTGCCTGGACAACTAAGGTGGCATGAGCAGTAACACTTGAGCCTAGGTCTCACTTAATTAATCAATTATGGTAAACAAAATCTACAGCATTTGCTAAATGCAATTGAACTAGAAAACTCATGTTTCCAGTTTTTCCTAACTGAACTAATCAATGTACAATGACTATTTAATTAAATTTACTAACTATCTATTCTTCAAAATCAAGAATTATTGGTGTTTTTCTAATTGATTATCTACCTAATTTAATTTAGAAATACAGTTGGGGCAATAATTGGTAATTGATGCAGGACTAGATGCATTCAGAAGGATACATCTGTGACTAAAAATAATTGGTGCTAGCCTAACTTGATAAAACATAAACACATTTTGAAAATATTGGCCTAAAAATATTTTAGACAAAAAGGAAAATTCTAGCTTGATAAACAAATAACCATACTGAATTTGGCATGATAAATTATTTTTGATACAAAGGGGAAATCCTAACCTTGAGAGAAATGACATCATATTGAAATGTTGACATAAAAATCATTTTAAGAAAAGGAGAATTTCTAGCCTGAATAAAATGCCATCATATTGAAATGTTGGAATAAAATTATTTTAAGAACAAAAGGGGAAAACTCCCTAAAAATGGCTTTACATTGAATAGTGAATTGTTTGCTAAAAACTTTAAGATAGGATATACAACAATACACAAGGAGAAATGGCCTGTGGGGGAACCCAAATTCTGGGCAAGGAAATCCTAAGCGTTTAGCACTCTGGAAAATTTAGGCAATTTTTCTTAATACATACACAATAATATTATTGACGGTTTACATATAATACATAAATATAGTTACACTTGATACTTACAATTGCCCCTCTGGGGCCCAAGGACTAATATCTGAAGAACACACAACGTGAAATGAGCAGTCTGCCTGGAAAATGGCTATCGAGCTTGCCAAATGGTTCTGCGCGAATGTTTCCAACGGAAGTGACGGAAGGAAACGTGAACGGCAAATATTTTCGAAACACATTTTTGGTAAAATTTTGAGTTTAATCGAATTAATTTGGTCTTGTAAAATTATAAAAATAATTACATTTGTATAAATTAATTTTAGGATGTTATTTTTTTATTGTTTTATGAAATTAGGCTGAAGTGTGGCTGAGGGCGGTCACTACAGATTCTATCTTCGCTTTAGATAAATATATTTTAATTGTCTTTTTTCACAATGAGGTAAAATTTATTTCCTTTTCGAAAAATTTAAGTTTTTAAAAATCGTTTAATAAACATTTTCCATGGATCGATTTACTGAAAAAGGCAGAAAAACTAATTGTTCAAAGGAAAAGTTTTAAAAACAACTGGTGGTATTCTTCTTCATTTCTCAATGACTACTGTAAACGAACGCAATTTCATAACATCACCTCCATCATTAATAATTCTTCGACAACGAATTGAAGAAGTGAACAGTGAAAAAATCCGCAAAACTCTTCGTTCAATGGTGGCTAGAAGTAATACTTGCCTTGAGAGAAATGGAGGGTATGTCGAAGAAAACTCAATTCCTTTAGTTATTTAAACAATATTTAAGGTAATGTTTTGTTGCACTTTTAAATTTTTGTTTGTTCGTTGTTTTGGAAAGTACAAAATAAGGAAGAATATCAACATCATTTTAAACGCTTTTCCTTTGAACAATTAATTTTTCTATCCCTTTCAGTAAATCCATCAATGTAAAGTGGTTATTAAACGATTTTCAAAAACATAGATTATTCTAAAAGAAAACAAAATGTACTACATTGTTAAAAAAGACAACTAAAAAATGTTAATTTAACACGGAAATATAATCAATTAAAAAGTTGGGGACATTTTTGTGGGACACCAGGCATAATGACTAAAAGCAGTGCATCAGCAGTATGGGATTGCTTTTATATGTTGGTGAATAGTGTAGGAATTGCAGTGTGCACCATTTGTGAAGCAAAAATACGACAAGGAACGGCTGTTGCATCTCAGAAAACATTCTCAACTAAATCTTCATGGGGCCATCTAAAATCAACACAAAATGATCAATTCCTGGAAGCTAAAGAAAAACCAAACAAAGAAAGAGAATTGAAAAATAAAAACAAAATGAACACGAAGAAAAACTAAATGTCTAAGTATTAAAAGCAAACCAGTTTAGGTTGCAGAAGTGGCAAAACAGCCGATAGTAGCACGCTGTCTTCGTCTACTGGCAAACAGCTGACTTTAAAAAAAAAACATTTACTGAATCCAAAAACTGGGTGCCAACTAATACTGACCAAATACATGGAGAGAAATTGTTAATTTACTGGATTTGTGACGCGCTCAATCCCTACCACCCTGGGGAAAAGGAAACTTTTTGAACTTTAAAGAGTTCTTGAATAATTCCATCAGAGAAGGTAATTAGAACAAGACTAATTCTGAACCTCAGCATACAAATTCAGTGTGCCATTTCAGAGAAAATACAAAAGCAAGTAAACGAAAATAGCATCTTCTCATGAGCTACTGATGTTTCGATCTTTCAAGTAGAGATTCTTTCATGTCAATAACTGTGCACTGGATTATAATTACACTGGGTGGTAGTATACACTCTGCTTTTTCTACTTAGTGACTGCTTGGTCTTCAGGATTGCGATGAAGTCGCAAATCTCTCGAAAAATCATTTTAAATTTTATTAAAAAACACGTGAATTTTTCACGTGTGGTTTGCCGAGCACACAACACCTTTTTCCCTCCAAATAAATCCAAGTCAAGTTAAATTTAATCCAAGACAAGTTCAATTTAATTCAAATCAAGTTCAAATTAATCCAAGTCAAGTTCAAATTAATCCAATTCAAGTTCAAATTAATCCAAGTCAAGTTCAAATTAATCCAACTCTAAGTTTAGTTAAAAATTGACATACTAACACGTTAATTTGAGCGGTTTTTGTGAACATGTATCTATTGGAGGTAAATATGTATCTAATGGATGTGATGAGCGAGACAATCGTTTATTCTTTAAGCAAGGAATACATACAATTTCCGTCAGTGTTGCAATCTATGGAAAGACAAGCTCTCGTAAAATGTGCTAAGTATCTATCATCAGGAGGTAGAGTGTGATTCAGATTTTTGATCGGCGTAAAAGATGCATGCCAATTATAAAAAATTAGCATTATACTACTCATTAATGTTGCTTTAAAATTCTACATTGATGGCAGTGTTCAAACATTCAAATATTTATGTTCAAAAGGTAATTTTATGTTACATATACACGAAGTAGTTTCGAGGATTTATTTACTTATAGATCTTACATCGATCCTGAAATTTCACTACATCATATATACATGATATCATATGCATACAAATACAAAAGATTACTACCGGACGATATGCAGAATTAATCTTTGAAAGAAATATACAAATGGGATTCACTGCGCACTAATGTACTATTCCGTAATCCGTGTTAGTCGATGAGACGAAATTTACATAGAATCCTCTTACAATACACAATAATAATACAAGTAACAATGATTCTAACTCAATGCGTATTTTATATGTATGTGTATACAATTCAATATATATTAGAATTTCAAGACTCAAATAACTTTTATGATAGTCATTTAATGAATATTGTTACCCATATCAAGATATATTGAATGTATACACGAACATATATTGAATTGTATACACAAACATACAAAATACGCATTGAGTCAGAAACATTGTAACTTGCATTATTATAGTGTATTGTCAGAGGATCCTACATTTCTTCACATTTGTGTAATACTCATATAAACTGTAATCAAACGGAATCGTACTTTAGTACTCTGTGAATCTCATTTGTATATTACTTTTAAAGATTAAAATCTACGTATCGTCCGGTGGTAATCTTTTGTATTTGCATGTATAAGATTCCATATACATATGTGATCAAGTGAAATTCCACGTATATAAATATTTATGAGTGTAAATAAATCCTCGAAACTACTACGTGTATGTTTAACATAAAATTACCTTTTGAACATAAATATTTGAATGTTTGAACACTGCCATCAATGTAGAATTTTACAGCAACATTAATGAGTAGTATAATGCTAAGTTTTTATAATTGACTCGCTTCTTTTACGCCGGTCAAAGATTTGAATGACACTTAGCCTCCTGATGCTGGACACTTGGCAGATTTAGCACATTTTACGACAGCTTGTTTTTATAGAGATTGCAACACTGGCGGAAATTTTGTGTATTCCTTGCTTAAAGGAAGAACCATTGTCTCGATCACCACATCCAATTGATACATATTTAACACAAAACCGCTCAAATTAACGTGTGATTATGTCAATTTTCAACTCAACTTAGGGCTAGATCAATTTGAATTTGACTTGGATTAATTTGAATTTGACTTGGATTTATTTGAACTTGACTTAGATTAATTTGAATTTGACTTGGATTTATTTGAACTTGACTTGGATTAATTTGAACTTGACTTGGATTAATTTGAACTTGACTTGGATTTATTTGAACTTGACTTGGATTAATTTGAACTTGACTAGGATTAAGTTGATGTAAAAAAGGTGTAGTACAATACTAAAAACCCCGGCCAAAACCCCGGTTTAGGGCATTATTCTGCCGGGGCCGGGGCCGGGGCCAGGGCGGGCAAAAATTTTCGGAGCTTGCCGGGGCCGGGGTCAGCAAAAATGGCCGGGGTTGGCCGGGGCCGGGGCCGGGGCCAGGGCCCCGGTCGGTCCATAATGAACAGTCTCAACTGTTGTCATATTTAACGCATTTTAGCTTCCAACTCATCACTGATGCTTTTAGCTAGAAACTATGTAGGATATTTTAAAAACTATCTAGATTTATTGCTATTAGCTAGAACACCGAATTCGATATCTAGATTGAACAAAAAAAATCTAGAATTATTCGAGATCTAACCGGCAGGCCGCAGCCGAGACAGTTCAAGAAACGGTTTGTGAAAAGTACAGAAATTTATTGAGAATTTCTTGAGTCATACTCGCGCGACTTTAGACTTTAGTCCACTAGTCGTAACTTTTAGTAGAATGCACCTATTGACTTCAAATTGCTCTCAAACGAAAGAGCAAAACATTTTATATAAATTCATCATAAAGACATCCAAAAAAATTCTCTGAAAAGTACAAAAATTCTTCGATGAACCTGTACAAATCGCGCGCCGTCGAAAGACCTTAGTCCACCGCTCGTAACTTTTGAAAGAATGCACCTATTGACTTCAAATTACTTTCAAACGAAACAAAAAAACATTTTATATAAAAATATTATAAACACATCCAAAATAAATTTCTAAAAAGTACAAAAATTCTTCAATGAACCTGTACGACTCGCGCGCCTTCGAAAGACCTAATTGTCCACCACTCGTAACTTTTGAAAGAATGCACCTATTGACTTTAAATTAAAATGCCAAAATGTGCAGTTCTAATTCGTTCTGAGTTAGCGAAACCTGGGAAACTAGACGAGCAATAATAAGTGGCACATAAACTGTAACACAAGGCAATTGTCATGCCACTTGTAGGAAAGGTGGCTGAGAGGAAATTAGTAAAAAGCATTGAGTGCATTTATAGGAGGTTGTTGGAAAATTCGATACCAAATGTCAAGGCCGAAAACACATCAAAGTAGACAATGACGTATTGGGCGTGACTATATACAATTTCTGAACAATTTCATGACGGAGAAGCATGGTTTTTATTTCTGAGAATATAATGCATTCTTACGAGGTTCGGGAACTTTTGATTTCAACAATTCATCTATTTAACTCTTTTAACTCTTTAATATTAGAATTAGGTTCAGTAAGACGAGACACTTGGAGTTTGTATAATCAGTACACACAGCAGGACACAGTTTACATCTCGAAGGGTAGCGGTGGAGTAGGCTCCAGCCAAGCCCGAGAACCAAGAGCTCAGTTCCACAAGAACCATGAGCTCAGTTCTCAACGTAGAGTACTGTCTAAACACATTCTAACACAAGAGCACTGTAACATTATCAATATTATACACATATACATTCAAGGTGCTACAATAAAGGTTTCAACACTCCTTCTCACATTGAATGTGTGTCAGATGAGACCATTCCTAACTTCGTTCTCAGTCTAGAGAACTTTTCTATGGGCAGGTTCTTGGTAAATATGTCGGCGAGCATTTCGTCGGTAGGGCAATACACTACGTCTATCTCTTTATTACTTACAAGATCCCGTACATAGTGAAACTTAATATCGATGTGCTTGCTCCTCCCATGATATTTGGGATTGTTGGCAAGACAGATGGCTGACTGGTTGTCTTCGTTTATAACCATTGGTTCCATAGTACCAAAATTTAGATCACTGAGTAAGTGCTTCAACCAGACAGCCTCCTGAGCCGCACCGGCAAGAGCAACGTATTCAGCTTCAGCCGTTGAAAGGGCTACACAAGTTTGTTTGTTGGATCTCCACGTAATTACCGAATTACTGAGGGTGAAACAGTAACCAGAGGTAGATTTGCGGTCATTTTTATCACCAGCCCAGTCAGCATCTGAATAACCAATGCAAGTATCAGAACATTTGCTATACAAGATACCTAGTTTAGAGGTGCCTCTCAGGTACCTGAGTATTCTCTTAACACACATCCAATGCTGTTCAAGAGGTTTGGAGCTGTATTTAGCAACATTATTCACTGCGAATGCAATGTCAGGTCGAGTTCTGGTTGACAAATACAAAAGGCTACCTACAGCACTTTGATAAGTAGCAGGGTCAAATTCGACATCATTTGGGGAGCATATCGGATTTACATTTACCTCAGCGGGAGTTGCAACAGGTTTACAATTATCAAAGCCAAATTTTGACAACAGAGCCTCGGTGTAGGCAGTTTGGTTTAAGAGGACATTGTTTTTAGATTGTACAACACTTACACCTAGGAAGTAACTCAGCACACCAAGGTCCTTCATTTTGTATTCGGAAGAAAGACTCATCTTTATTTGATTTATTTCATCAAAAGACTCAGAAGCAATTATTAGATCGTCTACATACACCGCCACAATACACAGTTTCTTCTCTTGAACACGAGTGTATACAAGCATCACTCTTAGATTGTACAAAACCCAATTTCTTCAAATAGCTATCTAGTGTAGTATTCCAACACTTAGG
Organism: Morinoia aosen; assembly: GCA_030386875.1. Classification (NCBI taxonomy): domain Eukaryota; kingdom Metazoa; phylum Arthropoda; class Malacostraca; order Amphipoda; family Talitridae; genus Morinoia; species Morinoia aosen. Next base: position 46,477,686 of record CM059559.1, read on the forward strand.
AGCTTGTTTAAGTCCGTAGAGCGATTTTTGTAGTTTACACACAAGATTTTCTTTGCCTTTGACAGTAAAACCGTCAGGTTGAACCAGGTAAAGTTCTTCCATCAGTTCTCCATTAAGAAAAGCCGTTGCAACGTCCATATGATGGACTTGCATGTTGCATTTGGCAGCCAAAGCTAGTACTGTCCTGACAGACTCAAATCGAACCACGGGACTGAAGGTCTCGTCGTAGTCAATGCCATATTTTTGTGAGTAGCCCTGAGCCACAAGGCGAGCTTTGTACGAGCAAATGCTCCCGTCGGGTCCGGTTTTTCTTTTAAAGATCCACTTTGATTTGATAGGTTTTTTGTCATTAGGACACTCTACAAGAGACCATACTTTGTTTTGATTTATAGACTTCATCTCATTCTCCATAGCTGTTTCCCATAGTTTTGCTTCTGGTCCACTGAGTGCTTCTTGAACACAAGATGGTATTTCAAGCTCATGTTTCATTAAATACACCCATTCACCAAACCTATCAGGAGCCCGTCGATACCTGGCTGATTGTCTAGGCTCCACTCCCTCCATCCCAGCATCTGACTGTCTATGCTCCACCCCTCCCTCAGAGTCTTCTGGTTCTGGATCCTGAGGAAGAAGAGTAAAATTACCATCATTTACTTCTGAAGGCTCCTTCTCAATTGGCATCTGCTGAGATTCATTGAACATAACGTCTCTACTCAAAAATATCCTTCTGCTGCTTATGTCATACAGACGATATCCCTTGGATCCACTTTCATATCCTTCAAGAACACACGGTTTAGATTTTGGATCAAGTTTTTCCCTCTCATCTTTGGGGACATGAGCGTACGCACTGCAGCCAAAGGTTTTGAGGTGCTGTATATTGGGCTTGTGTCCATTAAGGGCCTGATAAGGGGTCATATCATTCAATGCACTAGCAGGGCTCCTATTTTTGACATACACGGCAGTTGATATAGCTTCACCCCAGAATGATTTTGGTACCTTTGAACCAGACAGCATAGCTCTGACAGAGTCAAGAAGAGTTCTATTCATTCTTTCTGCAACTCCATTTTGTTCAGGCGTCTTAGGCACAGTTTTTTCATGGATAATTCCTTCCCTTTTTAGGAATTGTTCAAAGTCATTAGAGATGTATTCCCCACCGTTATCGGAGCGCAGGATTTTAATTTTGTGATCATAGTGATTTTCTACCAAAGATTTGAACTCCTGAAACACTTTAAAAACATCACTCTTATGTTTGATAATGTACACCCAAGTATACCTGGAGTGGTCGTCTATGAAGGTTACAAAGTACCTTCCACTCCCAAGTGAAATGGGATTAAGCTTGCCACACACATCACTGTGGATAAGTTCTAAGGGTTGGCGTTCCCTTTTGTGATTTGTTTTGGGGAACGGAAGCCTATGATTTTTACCATCACAACAGTTTTCACAAAAAATGTTATCTCCACTCACAGAGCAATCGAAACCTTTAACAAGATTCTTAGTGGCTAATTTCTTAAGATTATTGAATCCTAGATGACAGAATCGTTTATGCCACAGAATTTCATCAGAGGAAACGTTCATGCATTTAGCAGCTGAATTAAGGGTGCAATTAAGTTTATACAATTTTCCTACTTTACTGCCTAAGGCAATCAATTTGTTGTCTTTATTTACAATCTTACATGAGATTTCGTCAGAGCAAACTAAGTTTCCACTTTCTGTAATCTGAGGCACAGATAGTAAATTGTAGGCTAAACCAGGTACATATAAAACATTCTTAACAACACAGGTATCTACTAGACCTTTAGGCAACAACACCATAACTTCAACATCACCTACACCAACACCTTGCAAGTTTCTACCATCACCAACTTCAATGTTAATTGGACTAGATAGCTCATTCATACAAGAAAAATCATTCCTATTATTACACATGTGTGCTGTTGCACCGGAATCAATTACCCAACAATTATTGATATTTATCACAGACAATGCACTGATATAATTTGTTTTACCTGCTACACAATTTTTCTGGTCTTCTGTGTGGTTCCCATCTTCTTTCTTCAACTTTTCTTGATAGATCCAGCACTTGGCGCGTAGGTGTCCCGTTTTTCCACATTCGAAACATCTTGAGTTTTTCAATTTGGAGGTCACAAGGGATTTTTCACTGAAGTCTGAAGCACTTTGGTTTTTCAGTTTTGCTTCTTCATTCAGAAGACGCTCTGTCACAATGTCCCATGACGGTAGTTTTTCACGAGCTTCCAGTGCAGTCACGAGTGTGGAGAAGTGGTCGGGAAGTTGCGACAGCAAGATTATTACACGACTTTCTTCATCAACAGCGTCATCAATCACACTCAAGGACTCAAATATTTCGACAAATGCTTTGAGATGAGTTTGTAAGTCTTGGTCTTCTTTTAGTTTCATGTTGTAGAGTCTTTTGCGTAGTCTGAACTTGTTAGACCCAGTTTTCTTTTGGAATGTATCTTCAATTTTGTGCCACAGTTGCACAGGGTCAGTAGGATCACCCAGTAAATACAGTTGACTCGTTTCTACACCAAGCACAATTGTTGCAAGTGCACTGTCACGTCTTTCTTCAAATTTTCTTCGAGCAGTCTCGTCCGTAGTCTGTGGCATGGTTTCCGTTCCTCGAACCAAGTTCCAGAGCTTTTCCTTCATTAAGAGCATCTTCATTTGCAGTTTCCACGTAGGATAGTTTTTATCATTAAGAGCCGTGAGGCAGTTCTTTGCACTTTCACTTACGGAGCCTGCCATGTTTCTTTCTCTTTCACCGTTTCTGTCTCACACAGCACTAACAAATCACCAACGTCTGTTCTCGCTGTCCCGGGATGTTTTTCGCTTCGGGACTTAGGATAACCTCACTTGATATTGCTTCATCGGAATGTTTTCTGGGCCCATAACCTATTTGAATTAGGTTAAGTAAGACGGGACACTTGGAGTTTGTATAATCAGTTCACACAGCAGGACACAGTTTACATCTCGAAGGGTAGCGGTGGAGTAGGCTCCAGCCAAGCCCGAGAACCAAGAGCTCAGTTCCACAAGAACCATGAGCTCAGTTCTCAACGTAGAGTACTGTCTAAACACATTCTAACACAAGAACACTGTAACATTATCAATATTATACACATATACATTCAAGGTGCTAAAATAAAGGTTTCAACATTTAAAACTTTTGAAAACTCTTTTTAACTCTTTTAAATACCAAAGAAAATGTTTTTTAGATATAGTTTTCAATTTTAAGTCAAATATACAATAAACCCGTGAATACTCTAAAAACGTTAACTTTAAACTAGACGCATCTTAAACGCTTGTGAAACTGAAAGAAATTGTGAAAAAACATAACCAAAAATACCTGAGCACCCATTAAGAATGACATAAACTTCAATTGAACGCATTAGCCTGTACGGAAAACATAACACGAAAATCGTAGCGGAGGAATGAATAAGCGCCGAAATGACCTGATTAAAAGAAGTAAGAATAAAAACAGACATGCCATAATGATCTGTAATGTACAGCCATAAATTAGTTCATCAGAAATATTTAACCGTAATGGTCGTTTTATATAATTTTGGAATAAATACCAAACCAAACTAAGTGTACGAATGAACATTTGATTGGTTGAACTCCTAAATGAGATAAAATAATAAAAAGGTAACACAGCTCATATTGAGACAGTAACCGCGAGGAAAAGACGAATAGTTGAGTGCAGGGTTGAGCAAATGCTTGAAAGGAAAGTAGAAATAACATTCTATGCTTTAAAGAAAGTACATAAGCACATGACAAAATCAAATATCCAGTAAAACGGCTTGAGTGGAGCTCCAGATATATCTTGATAGATGAGGGAAAAATTCAGCTTTTATTCTCGGACCTGACACTGGTATGGACAAGAAAAGAGAAAGAAAAGAAATAGTTTATTTCCAATATAGATGGTACAGAAGTACTATCATTGGCTTTTAAAATATCTTAAAGCTAATACACTTAGATGATACACGCACACGAGTATTGTAATATACCCATGTCACTAGTCGAAAAGAAATGATTGAGGGTAAGGTACTCCTAATCTTGCTTTATCTACATTTGATGATACAGGTAATGATAATTGTAAAAGAACACAATTTTATGGACGATGCATTTTCATTGTGGGGTGAGAAACTTTTGACAGTTTACATGTACATGACATAAAACTTCGCAATTCTTGACGCCAGGAAATAATATATGAATCGCTTGTTTCGGCCGATTGTTCAAAAATCTCATTTCAAGGAAGCATGAAAGTATATATATATATATATATATATATATAAATGTACAGGGAGTTCATGGAATCGAACTCGTGACTTATAAGTTACCGCGCCAGCACGCTACCGACTGCGCCACCGATCACCCTAAACTTATAAGTCACGAGTTCGATTCCATGAACTCCCTGTACATTTATTTCGTTTGAAAAAAACCTATGCGTGGACGGAGAACCCGCTTAAGAGGGCACTCTGACAGATCATTCCTAGGCGAAGGTTAAATTCAGTGTTGTGTTTAGCGTTCGACTGTGTGTCATGTACACAAATCAGGAGCTGGCAGAGATGCACTTGATCTACGGTAAGGCAGACGGCAATGCTGCGCTGGCTCGTCGTTTGTACCAGGAGAGGTACCCACAGCGACAATGTTTAGATCGGAAGACATTTGTAAGTCTCCATCAGCGTCTGTGCGAGTATGGAAAATTTGACTCTCCTGGATTGGGAAGGGGACGACCAAGATCTACAACTCCAGAAGAACAGGAGGAGATTCTGGAGATTGTGAACAGAACTCCTTCTATCAGCACACGAAGGTTAGCGTTGCAAGTGAATGTTCCCCATACGACTGTCTGGAGACTGCTGAAAGAGTATCAATTGTATCCTTACCATTTGCAACGTGTACAGGCGCTGTCACCAGCAGATTACCCTGCACGAGTTAGGTACTGTCAGTGGTTCTTGCAGCAATGTGCTGCAAATCCGAACTTTCCTGCCTTAGTATTATTTACAGATGAAGCACAGTTCACACGAGATGGCATAAAAAATCTCCACAATCAGCATGTATGGGCGTATGAAAACCCAAATGCAACTGTTGTATCTCATCACCAGGTGCGGTTCTCCCTCAACATGTGGGCCGGTATCATTGGTGATCGGTTAGTTGGACCCCATGTACTTGTAAACAGACTTACGGGGCAGGCGTACACAAACTTCCTGGAAAACATCATACCTGATGTTTATGACGACACTCCACTGATCGATCGTCAGCACGCTCACTTCTTGCATGACGGCGCTCCTGCACACTTCAGTCGTACGGCTCGCCGGTACTTGGATCGAAGATTTCCTGATCGATGGATAGGTAGAGGTGGCCCAATTGCTTGGCCTCCACGCTCACCTGATCTGAACCCTCTCGATTTCTACTTGTGGGGCCATTTAAAATCATTGGTTTATTCGTCTCCGGTGCCTGATTTGGAATCCCTTCGGAATCGAATTGTGGCACGCTCTGAGGACATACGCAACATTCCTGGAGTGTGGGATCGTGTTCGCAAGTCAATGAGACATCGATGTGAGGTCTGTATTCAAGCAGGAGGTGGTCATTTTGAACATCTTCTGTAATGGCAACGACCTGCGGAAAGAAAAACGTTCCGGTGAATTTCAATGTTGTGAAGGCCATAACTCGGAAATGAAGCATTTCCGGACATATGTTGTAATGAACTATTTTGATTGTCTACATGTGGGAAATACATACCTGAAATTATGCCGTGTATTTTTGAAACACCCTGTATATATATGTATAAGCATGAAGACCACGAAAATTACAAGTTTTGTATTTCTAATTAAACAATTTAACATAACGGTCATTAGTTGATTAGCCTTTTATTTAAATATAAATGGATGATCACACAAAAAATGTACGGTTTTTACGTGAATGCTTTACGATAATAAAGAGATGATGAGTTAGGTAATGTTACAAGTTGAGAGTGACCAGAAAAAGACCAGAAAAGACCATACAAGGATACGACACCGAGGTTAATTATTACTGTTTTCGTTTTCCTATGACTTATTTCAATCATTGTCAAATTCACGACGTTTTTCTGTAATAACTTGAGAAAAATTTTAGCAACAATGAAAAACTCCAAGTCGCATGCATCATGGCATATCATGAGTCCCTAGTGGCAATTACACACTGTAATACTTCATTGTACTGCAAAAATACAGCACTTAATAATATATTTCTCACCTTATAAATTCCTTCTTGAAGTATTACACTTCACCACCCACTCAAATACTGGATCTTTGTCTACACTTCAAGGTTTATTTTATTCTCGGTTTTCGACTGTAGTCCTGAACAATGCTGCTAACCGATGGCTATACTGATTCCTTCACTTCGTATTTCCTAAAGCAATTCACATGAGAAATTTTTCGAGGTGGATATATCCTTTTATTATCCACGGTAACAAAATCAAAACATATATTAGGGCCATATATGGAAATATAGAAGCCCGAAACCCAAAATTTGGTGTGTTTGGTATAAATCTTCATTCATGCAAATATTCAATCATTAGTCGCAGTGTCATCCTTACCCATTGCCAATATCTTTTGAAATAAAGTGCTTCAATTTTTCCCTGTTCTACTTACGTTTATGTAGAACTCGACTCGCGCCGTTGTAGTTGGTATTTGATTTCACCCAGTGCTGATGAATTTTTTCAGAGCTAGAATACGTTTCCAGTCTTTCTTTCTATTTTTTGCTAAATCTGAGTACATATTTGTCTTTTGCTCATAGGTATTATCTCAAAACAAGCTTTTCTGTTACCTTCCTTTTCATATTCTGATATTTATATGATCAACCATTGAAATGCTATTCGTTCACTTCGGTTGGTGTTGTTCAAATCCTAATAATAGGTTTATTGGTATTTATGTTGAACTATTTAGTTGTAAATTATATAAGTTTTTCAGATTTGTGAAGTAGGACTTTTTTTACATTTTCTCCGGCGAAAAAGGTCATTTATGTGTTAATGTATTTTCCGCGGTAAGTTTTTGTCCAGGCTAATGATTCATTCTTGAGGTTATGTCATTCTGAAAGTGTTTATTTCGACGTCTCGACACATTCTTTCAGAATGCTTCAGTGTTCTACAATTTTAAAAAATGTTATTGCAGGTCAACAAACTTTTACGGTTCGCACACTTTGTAAGTAACACTGTCAATACGAGTATTTACGGGCTTATTCCATGTATTACTTTTCAACTGGTAGCTGTTGGTTAGAAATGGTTGTTCTTGTATTTTTGTAACTGATGAATTATATGATGAAATTATAGTGATATCCTGAATCGCTTAAAGAATGTTTTCTCAAAAATGAAACTTATGCTCCTCCGCTATGGTGATGTGCAGAAATTTTACATGGTCATCGTTTTATACGTCACGGTCTATGTAGTTCGATGTGTTTCCGGCCTTGATATTTGGCATTGAATTTTTAAACAAATCCAAATGAAATGGCCTGTTGATTGGATATAACGTTGAGGATATTATCATTTCGTTTCTGAGAACAGAGGAAAGTTCGATGTTGTGACAACGCGCGAGCGCGAAAGGGTCAACTAAAGTCTTTCGACGGCGCGTGAGTCGTACAGGTTCATCGAAGAATTTCTGTAGTTTTCAGAAAACTTTTTTGGATGTGTTTTAACACCTTTGCAGAAAATTTTTTGCTCTTTTGTTTGAGAGTAATTTGAAGTCAATAGCGGAATTATTTCAAAAGTTACGAGTAGTGGACTTAGGTCTTTCGACGGCGCGTGACTCGTACAGGTTCATCGTAGAATTTCTGTAGTTTCCAGAAAACGTTTTTTGGATGTGTTTATATCACCTTTGTGAAAATGTATTGCTCTTTCGTTTGAGAGTAATTTGAAGTCAATAGGGGAATTCCTTCAAAAGTTACGAGTAGTGGACTTAGGTCTTTCGACGGCGCGTGACTCGTACAGGTTCGTCGTAGAATTTCTGTAGTTTACAGAAAACGTTTTTTGGATGTGTTTATATCACCTTTGTGAAAATGTATTGCTCTTTCGTTTGAGAGTAATTTTAAGTCAATAGGTGCATTCTTTCAAAAGTTACGAGTAGTGGACTTGGGTCTTTCGACGGCGCGTGAGTCGTACAGGTTCATCGAAGAATTTCTGTAATTTCCAGAAAATTTTTTTGAATTTGTTTGTAACACCTTAGTAGAAAATGTTTTGCTCTTTCGTTTGAGAGTAATTTGAAGTCAATAGGTGCATTCTTTCAAAAGTTACGAGTAGTGGACTAAAGTTTAAAGTCGCGCGAGTAGGACTCAAGAAGTTCTGCTGTACTCTTCACAAACCGTTTCTTGAACCGTATAGGCTGCGGCCTGCTGGTCCGTCAGAACCCCTTTTTTAGGGTGAGTTTCATTGTACATAGTTTTAGCTAATCAAGATCTCTGAATATCAATGTCTGGAATAACCTTCTAGTGGATTTTCACGCCTATTGTGGTATACATACTTTGTTTATATTGAATTCTAACTCTTTGTAATATTTATTTATGTAAAAATAAAAGATCGAACTTGATCTTTTCAGGTTCCGGTTTGCGGACGAAACTAGCATCTAAATAATCATTTTCCTGCCTGGCTCGTCTTAAAAACGAACTAAACCCCCACACCCTACATGTGAGTTATAATAAAATTATTTACTAATATATCTAATAATATAACCATATTGACAATAAAGTTTTCGATTAGGAATAATAAAACTGCCGTTGAGTCACCACGAGTCAGGAAATAGATGCTAGAAAGCAATTCAAAATGACTAAATTCAATCCAATGGTAAAATAGCCTTGTAAAATGCTAGATTTTGCATTTTAATGCTATTTTTCCTGCTAGATGATAGATTCATACTTCATTTCTGAGTTGGCAACACTGCATTCCAGTGTCATTGTTTGATTCGTTTCTCTCACAAAGTTTCTTTCCGCTTTATTGTCGTATGATACTGTAATCAGTATGTAGTGTTGGGCATGCAACTTTTAAAATGTTGCGGCGCAACCGTAACTGCTACACCATAAAAAAAGTTGCGACGCAACCGCAACAGCACCTTTGAAAAAACCAAAGTTGCGATCGCAAACGCAACTTTTTATTTATTACATATTATTTTAAATAAATATTGTTCAAATTTTTTTACGTATTTATTTCTATGTATAAAATAACATTAAGATATTCAAAATAGTGCATTGTTTTACTAAAAAAATAATAGATCGAGTAAATGTGTGGATTAGAATTAAATGAAATGTCAAGATACTGAAAGAAACGTTTCATTTATAAATATGGCATGAATAACAAAATGAGTTCCATTTTCTAATAATAATAAGGTTGAAAAGGAACCTAGCTAGTAGCCATATTTTCATAGGAGTTCCTTATATATATTGCAAAAAAATGAGAAAGAAAGAAACGTTTCATTTGTAAATATAGCATGAACAATAAAATGAATTCCATTTTCTAATATTAATGTTGAAAAGGTACCTAGCTCTTAGCCATACTTTCATAGGAGTTCCGTTTATATTGCAAAAAAATTAGAAAACAGAAAAGTGCAGAACATTTGTACAGCCTATATGACGCATAAAGAAAAACCATGTATATGCTCCTGTAATACATGATATTCCTCTGCTTTTTGTTTTGTTAATGATCTAAATGTGACAATGTCAATGCATTGTAATGACGATCAACGTTGCCTTTCAAAAATGTTGACATTTCAAAATGTTTGTCTGAAAGCCGAGCACGTCGCGGTCTCAAAATTTCTTTGCCTAAGGAGAACAGTCGCTCGACCGCAGCTCTCGATGGTATTTGCCTGTTAAATTGGATAAACGAAGCGACAAATTCACTTGAAGGAAACATCGCTCTGTGAACATCAGAGTGGCTAGTTCTGTTGATTACTTACTATTTCAGCCAATCATTGACTTGTTTCAATGAACTTTTCTTCGTTTTTTCTTTATCATCCGATTTCATTACGACGTTGAAGAAGTCATCTTCGTCATCTACGTCCGTGGCACTGCTCCCCTCAGCTGAAATACCATTTTCCGATCTGTTATTAAGATGGGCGATTTGTTTTGTCTTATAACTTCCACTCTCTGTACATCGTTTAGCCATTTTTGCTTAAAGTGTGGATGCAAAGAGGACACCAGGATAAAATCGTCGTTGTGAAGTACATTGGTAAATCGCTTCTTGATGTGTCGTGACCCTCTTTATTTTGTCTCGCTGAGGTCACGGTCTTCATTTTTTCTCTGCCGTCATTCTTCGTTGCGATGCATGATATTTTTCCATGTGATATTATTAGTCGTGACATCAAGATTATTCGTCACTATTCATATATTTTCTACTTGGTAATATCAAGGTAGCTGCCACCAATTCAGATCTTTATCTGAATGAATATTTAATTCAATCTTCGGTAAGCGTAACGAGCGGCTTAAGGCCATAAATTAATCGTGCATTCCAGCCGTGTTTCCTGGCTTCAAACATTATTACTTTCCTTCTGAATCATCATGGATCCTCTCCTCCTATTTATCTGAGGGTTATTAAAAACGCAGGAAATATCAAAGAAATTCACTATTGAACACAGGAAAATATTGAGACATTAATCATCGAAAATACGCATTGATTGAATGAATGTGACTTACGCACTCGCCATCCTAATATACTCAGAAGCTTGAGTGGGGACTGGGATTTGACATGAAATCAGAGGGAAACTTATCTTGAGATTTGGAGATTGGTCTCGCAGTTTGAATGTCGCCTGGCTGGCGCGCTGGAGCAAGGTCGCCATATTTGGTTGAGGGCAGAGAGACCAGGTTGATGGCTGGGACTATGCCGACAGTAGCAGTTTAGGTTGACAATCTCTAATTTACGTTATTGGCACTGCAGTTGAGTATTCTTGAAGTTAATCACTTTCGAGCGAATGAGGGCACAGATATTCTAGGATGGCTTTGAGTAGTGAATTTAAGAGGCAAGCCTCGGCCCAACTGGACCAAGGTAGAGGAACAAACTCGTATGCGGCTGCTTGTGATCGTGTTCTAGCCTCTACTGCGTAACTCTCTCCTTCAGGCAACCACGTCTGGCGTCCCCTTGAGGTGCCAAGTTTGAATAATGACCTAAGAAGGTTACCAATAGGAACGTGATACATCCCTACTATCGAATAGAAAACATACATCATTAACCTTACCCTCATTACTATATAAAAATCCCCACAAAACAATGTTAAACATATGAATTAAAGCAAATGAAGACATTCGTTGAGGTTCTTAGCATCTTCCGTTAGCGTCTTCGTTCGTAACGCGAATCGACGACGTCTGGGCGTTGTTCCTGAAGAGTCGATTGTTCTAGGACGTAACGTTGCAATGTTTTCTCGCAGAAATCAGGCTTATTATTTGGTGTTTTAGAATTATTGAGGATTACGTTGTAGGCCAAGCAACGCTCCTCGAGATTCTTAGCGATGTTCCGTACTCAGTTATGCGGGGAAACATAACAGATGGCTTCCTCCAAGTCACTAGCTAAAGGAGCACATATCTTTGAATTGTTCTTGGCATCAACTAGGAGATTGGTGCAGGCATTGATTGTGGGCACCAGTATTCCCATGCACGGTCTGTTTTCTCCTTGCAGTATGTCCAAAGACCGTGCTATGGGCATCTTTGCAATTTCATATTCTGCAAAAAACGATATTTCTCTGGGTGCACAGCAGGGAATACCCAATGCATTACACACTTTCTTCAGTGACGCTTCCTTGGTTGAAAAAAACTTTGTTCAGCCTCACAACAGCATCATACAGTGAATTCCATCTCGTTATACACGGTAAAACGAGACTACAACCAAGCTCGTCATTGATAGTGTCCGCTGCCAGAGGACTTCTGGCCCGCTTATTCCATAAGGCTTGGCCTTAGCTGAATGCCGAGCGTGACAAGTTCTTCAATTCCTTATTTCATGGTGCTACTATTCATTATGATCTAGCTATGTAGATTTGCCGTATAACACGTTATTTTGCACTTACAACTCACATCATTCCTAATAACATATGTTATATAATGAGTTATTATACATTAAATATACTCATATACTGTAAGCAAAGGGTATGTGTATCACTGTATCGCCTAATGCTAATAATAAACAGTTGCCAGACGGGTTGTACCCTGTACGGTTTAGTTTCAAACGAGATGAAACGCCTATTAAACTTCATTGAAGTTATTCTAAACATTAAATTACGATCGTGATGTTGCGGTTGCAAGTTACGGCCTGACACGTCGAAAATTGTTGCGATCGCAACAGATTCGCAACTTTCCAGAAATTGTTGTGGAACAACCGCAACCGCAGCAGAAAAAGTTGCGATCGCAATTGCGGCCGCAACTTGTTGCGGCGCAACTGCCCAACAGTGCAGATACACCGATTCTACAAGAAACAGTCGACTCATTTGCATTATTGATATCAACTTGCAGTTGAGAAACAACTGCTTTCAGTCAAGAAGTGTAGCATCCAGATTTGTTACACTCTTGTCAGCCATGATAGTGTCCTCCAAGAAGCAGAGGTGATCCTCATGCTCCCATAGGGTGCAGCAGCTGAGCCTGATTTCTTGAACTGGCACGCCTTGAAAAGCTCAATTTTTTAGGAACTCAGTCATCCCATTTTGCAGAAACAGCTGATAGAGAAAAAATTAAGTTGCATTAATCTGAAATTATTGAGTAGAGAAGTTTACTCACTAACCACGCTCTGTAACAACATCAAAGAATACATAGAAGGAACAAATGTTGAATGTAGATTCTTTAACCTGATTTAATTTCTGAGCAAACGTCAATTTGGTTTATGTGAAGTCTCAAAATTCTTACCAATAAAGACAGATGAAAAGAAAAAATAAACTTTTGTGAAAAACACAGTGAGGAAGAATGGTGAATATGTACACTGATACTTTTAGTACAAATCGATTATACAGCACAGAGAAACTTGTCAATCTATACTCTAGTAAATTAAGAAATATTTGAAAACCAGCCCCTCATTCTGCGAGCATATGGCATCTTTCCCAGATGTCATACTTGGCCAATGAAAACTTTGATTTTAGGAAACATTAACATAAATAAAACAATGCATCATTTCATGCTAAGTTATGAAATAATAAGGTTATCTACTGAACAAAATATACAAGCTTCTAATGTTAAATGATTAAGAGTGAGGTGTCAAAAAATTAATTTTTTGAAACCATTTCTGCTAGAGGAATTTTATCTGGAATAAATTTAACCCTTCACTGCATAGTGTGTCGAATATGACACAAACTGAATTGTGCTGTTTGTAGAAATAATTGATTAAAACTAGTGCATTTCTGCGGTTTGTACCGCTAATGAGACATACTCTACAAAAAATGAAAGCTTATGAAACATGTTCGACACACTCCTCCAGCGGCAGAGTTAGTTTGAATTCCATTACAGACGAGTGCTGACGTTGTTATTTGTCTATTTCTGAAAATAATTCATGCAGTGAAGGGTTAAAATGTAAGGATGTATCATGGCAAAAAAGATACATCCCTAATATGATTTTAGCTTCACACCATTTTGTTATATTAGTAAAAAAATTGACTGCTTTCAATAACAAAGAATATCAAATGAATTTCTAAAATTCATATATTATATGTTCTGTCCTGCAAAAGTTCAAGTTTGTGATGTGGGTTAATAAAAATGTGCCGTGTATCAAAATATTGTTCCATGCATCAAGCTTATATTAGAAAACATCTCCCCAGTGTGCTATTCAACACAACAAGAAATACTAAAACACAGCCTGGACATTTTGAACGAGACACTACTTTGCACTAGACATATCACAATGACTTATTTGAACCTTTGTAGATAGATTGCAAGCTAACTGAATTATTTAATGAAGTTTGGATTTCATAGTATTATAGTGGTCATCTTAAAAACAATTAGGAATTGATACTTTCATGCACCTATATCTCAAATAAAACTAACTACTTCCAGAGTATAATAGCCAAGGTTTTCTCTGCATCTAGATACTAAATCTCAATTCTCAAACCAGAAGCCTGCCAATAATACTTCTCAAAATTTCACACACATCAACAGTGGTCTAAAAGAAGTTTGATGGATCTTTTAATAGTTGGCTTTTGGGAGATGAATAGTAAAAAATATATTTTCAAGACTAGCTCATAAAATGCTACAAGATGACCAACAGAGCAAATTTACCACTAAATTGATTTAGGTGCAAAATTTATTAGGTTTCCTGACATTAAATCCTTTCAATGAGATTTATATCTGTTTGGGAAAAGATTTTCTACAAGAAAATTATTCTCCCTATTCATCATTTACTTCATGTGTGTGGTTACTACTGAGAATATCAAAAGAACACATGTTAATGGAGCATTGGAGAGTAAATCCCTTACACGCGCTGCCTACGATACATATGGAAGCATTTAAAACTTACCATCAACAGTTAGAAATTTGGCATTTTCAGAATGTAGATCACTTTTCAAAAGCAAACCTTTTCAACCCCAACTTTTCTCTGGTCAAAATCGGCTGGGCTAATTTTGAGTGACCCCAGACCAGAACACTGGAACTAAATACGTTCAACTAAAGATGCTACGTTGAAAAAATATTTTGAGGACTTTGTGTCTGTTTCCCGCGTCAGGAAAAAGAAATAATCCCTAGATACACATAAATAAGAATTGAATGACGCTGGGGTGCAGCGATCGCTTGCTGGAAGAGTGTTGCCAGGAATAAATTAGTGATTGAGATGATTTTTGTGTTTCAGAATAGTTAAAATTTTGTTGTAGCTATAAATAGAATTGAAATATTCTCGGCTTACTAGAATCAAAAAGCAAGAAATTCAAGTAGATATTTTGGAGTTTTTCTGAGTACCACAGGTATACATGGTGTGTATAAACTGATCTACCAAACAACTGTGATATGCATTTTTAAACTTTGAGTTTAAGAAGCTTGAGACGCGTTTGTGCTGTAGCCTTTGCGTTTGAATGCGCCGTCTAAAAATGAACGTCCAAATGAACTCTTTGCTTACGCTCTAGTACCAACGATAACCTAGATTGAAGGATTAAAATTTATAAGTTCTCAGATTGCTAAGAAATGAGGCGAACAAAATTTTCTGAGAACAATTTATTTAAATGCTGTCAACAAGTCAACAAATGGCGTAGCGTTTTTTATTACTTACTTCATAACAATACAATCCACAACATTGCACAAGACAAAAACATGCATTCAGTGCTAGCTCGAGCACACAGAGCTTTGGCGAGTCTCACCCATCACAGGCAGCTGATGTTGGAAGCGGCGACACTCGGCATCACTTTACTACAAAAGTGGCGGTGAGCAGATTTCCAAGCACCGAGATGTACATTTGCAATCTTATAACGATAAATGTTTATTTTGCCTATCAAAAAGTATTGAGAACGATCAAATGAGTCAATGTGTTCATTAGCGGCTGCAAGTTATCACTGAGGTTTGTAACGCCAACACAATTTGATAGCCTTAAAACTAGTACAAAATTTTTTTCCTGTAAGCTGCATATTAGAACCGGCGCGCCATTTTAGAGAACCCATCTAAGATCCTTCCCGAGTTACCCTAACAAAAAGGGTAATTTTCATCCCCCAAGGGGCGTATGAGATTTTTATTATACACTCACATTTGGAGAATGAATTGACGCTTAAAATGAGACTAATTTCAAATTTTTAGGTGCAATACTTTAGAAATTATGACTCATACAAAATGAGCCTTTTGAAAAATCGGTCAGAGGCTAGGAGAAACTTGCTCTTCATCTTCCTCCAGGGAGCGTATGACAGTTTTATTATACACTCACATTTGGAGAATAAATCGATCTTTATAATGAGACTACTTTCAAATTGTTAGGTGCAATATTTTAGAAACTATGAGGTGTACAAAATGAGGCTTATAGAGAAAACTCGGGAAGGATCTTAGATGGGTTCTCTAAAATGGCGCGCCGGTCATATTAGAGATGAAGAAGCTTCACAAGCGACTAAACTGGATGGATTTCTGTAAATTTCTATCCAGTAATAACAAACCACAGACTTCCGTAAGCCATAACGTTGAAATCAAGAATTGACATTTGACGAGCGCTTCGATCTTCTGTACAAAAATTCTGGAACGTTCTGAAGGGACAGATTCAACTGCTGAGGCGTTTGAGAATCCACTTGGTCTAATGTTACCCTATATCCATTGCGGTCGGCAATATAGTTGTACGTTTTCAGGTCCCCGTGGGGGTCTACGTAGCTGTACGAGCCTTTCACAACCCCTTCGTGATCGCGCTGCTCCCTCCTTGACGATGGGCCTCCTGAATGACTGAAAAAATATCCTCCTTTTTCATCTTGTATTCTCGTTTGAGAGTAAACGGGGGAAGGGCTAATTAACGATACAGAAGGGTCTAACATTCTTAGCTGCAGAGAGGGAGGAAGAAAACCGTAAAAAGGCGAGTAGGATGGTCGTCTATCTTGTCTTACATTGACGGGGGTGACAGCATTAATTGGTCCTTTTGAAACTTGGGTTGAGTCTCGTTGTTGTGTGGCAGTCTGACCAAACGTAAGAGCATTCGGCTGAGGCTCAAGCTCACGTAACGGGGATGACATCGGGTACACGAGGGACAGTACAGAGGCCGCTCGACCCCCTTGGGGTAAAGTCCAGTCTTGTGGCTGCAATTGTACGAATTGGAGGTACTGGGGAGGCAACTTGAAGGCAGCCCGCGTCACCATCTCGCCGACGCTCTGGCCCACCAGCAGGACCATCAAAAGTGCTATCTGTACAGTAAGAAAAGACATAATGGATTCAAAGTGCATGGAAACTCAAAGGAATATCTGATTTGCAGTTTTCCATAAGCAGAAATGGCCGTTCAATAGAAAAATTATGCTCTGAAAATACTTGGAGGAAAAATTGAAAGCAGTACTTTAATATAATTTTGAAAAGGGACTGCCTCAGAGAAAAAAATGGAATTTAATCGAAACATTTTTGGATCATAAATTATAAATCATGAATCCTTCCAGGCTTCTGGGTGTATTCTTTTCTTCAAGTACCAACACGAGACTATCATTTAGCAGTGAAATATCTCAGTAATCAATTACTTTAACTAAAAATGACAGATCGGGGACAATTGAGTTTAGGTAGAAAAATTGAAAATCTTCTATAAAGTAAAGTAATGAACTAGAATAACCAACTCAAATATAGTCAAGCCATAAAAATGAATAAACATAAATAACATCGGCTATAAACTGGCTATGGATAACTGAAAGGAAGTAAGAGGGCTATTTAAAACAAATTTAGTCCAAAAAATGGTACGAGATTCCCAAACCCTTAAGCCGTCTAAAAAATTTTCCCTACCCAAGACTTTAAAACCACTCCTTGTATGGGTATTCTAAAAATTGTCACAATCCCGTACCGCTAAATGTGGAGGAGTTACCCATTTTCCAACATTTGCCAACGGGTTTACGTATTTTAGAGAGGAGCCATAGTTAAAATGAATGCTCTACAATGTTGAAGCCAGTTGACATTGTACAGGCTGTACAGGCTTATTGTATAGGCTGCTCTTATACGCGATTAAATAATGAATTTGTTTTCGTTTTATTTTACTGGAGTAAGAATTATTTTCATCGTTGTTCATGAACTCCCCAATTAGGAAATTATTGGATAGAAAATGGAACAGATGTGCACTTTCAAATGTTACCGTTAACAGTGCTCGCACTTTATCGTTTCCGTAGTTCTATCCTCTGAAAAATCAAAAATAAAAATTTTGACTTTGCGTTACAAAATAGTTCAGCGGACTAAATTTAGAGTGATGTGGTCCGGTAACTTTAAAATTGGTTAATTCATCCGTTTCGAAAATAAACTTATTGCTTTGATGCAGGCTCACCTAATGTATAAGTTCAGTTGTTCACCTTGTGCATTTCAGTATGTGGAAATCACTTCGCGTACTCTAAACTGAAGAATCGCCGAACATTGTGGCCGGAATTATCGAACTGGAAATATTATAGCATTTCCTTCACATTCAGCCAAATGGGATCATACAGAGAATACCCCAATTAAGAAGAGTGATTTTCAGGTCTTGGGTGGGGCAAGTTTTTTTTAACGGTTAGAAGATTTTGAAACCTCTCTTCATTTTTAGGGCTAAACCTGCTTTGAATACCGAACTTATGTTTTTCGAGTTGTTAACATGCAGTAGAGGGGGTGTTTATTTTTTATTCAGCTATTTATTTCATACTTTTTTACACGGTCAATTCGAATTTCTAAAATCCTGGTTCATTCCGTGGTTTTACAGATGACTAGCTATTTCCATAGCTGATGATGGGCAAGCGGTTGGAGCATCTTATTTTACTAGCGAATATTTCTTATAATGTTCTTCGTGTGTTCATTTATATCTAAAACTAGAAAATATCATAACGGCTATTTTAAACAAATCCAAGAGTTGATTAAAAATAGCTATATATGATAGAGAGCAACCAACTTTTTGACTCATATACATCTTCTTTTTTTAACTTCTGATGTACATAAATCGCTCAAATTTTGCACCCGCAAAACTTAATACAAATCGTTTTATAAAGAAATGGCAAAAAACACAAGTAACTTCCAGAAAACCGAAGCTATAGAAAAGCTAAAAAGTTATTTGTTCAAGTCGGTTTTCAGCAGTTAAACTAGGTTGAGAAGGCTGTATTGTCTTCCAACCAATTATGTATTCATTATTAAGTTAGAACAATCTTATTATAGACTGAATGCTCCAATGTTTTTCACTATCTTTCAATTTGAATGATTAAAAAATGCATTTTCAACGTTTGGAAAAATTTTCTTCAGATTCATATCCCATGATGAAGCGTCGCTAATTTGATTTTAGAATTGGAAAGTTACTTACGGTCTGGCAGTCAGGAAAGCTACTGCGATGAAAAACTTTTAACAAGGCAATAGTTATGATACTTTAGTGGCCGATGAAAATTTTAAAGTATTTTACATTGACTTTTTCCTGATTGAAAACCTTACACCTTTGCCTCTGAATTAGTGTCAACATGATCACGTCCATGTTTGTTGTTCTGTACGGACCAGCATATTTATAGGATAATATGTACCTACCGAGCGTATTTCAAGAAATTTTGGTAATTTTATTGAAACGCTGCTCCCAAAGTGCTCGAGAGATCTTATTTTCCCTGCTCATTTTTACCTGAACTTTTACGACGGATGTTTATTGCACTTTCGGTGTTAGCTGAAAAGAGATGACCAGAATGGCCCAATTTATAAAAAATTGTATGTCTAGAATTGGATTACGTCTTCATAAAAATGGTGTATACCTACTTATTAAAAGGAAAGATATTCAGAAAGAAACAGTTTACGTCACTTCATCATTAAGCACGAAGAAATTTAACTACCGCACTTCATCTACTCTCGGGTTAAGTCACCTCGATGTAGATTCAAGGCAGGACCATCATGTTTTTGTGCTCTAAGATCATATTCCTTGTTGGGGTTGCGTAAACAAACCCACGCTATTCCAAGTTAGTATTGTAATTAGGCCTCTGAGTCATTTTTTTATTCCTATTGTTGTCGGTATTCCAGCAGTCGTTGCGGACTTACGAATAGAAATTAAGCCTATAAGGGATTTCTTTCGAGGAATTTTACTGCAGCTGAAGTAATAAGCCATTTTTAGCGCGAATAGTACACATTTTGAATGCTTAAGAACAATAAAAAATCATGAAATGGGCTTTAATTGAGCCGCTAGGTTAGGATGTAGGGTGTAGGCCTGTAGGGTGTGGGGAGTAATTTTTAAGATATAAGACTCGCAAGATATAAGACTTAAAGATCTGTTAAACGGGTGAATGTTTTAATGTAGCCCCAGCGTTTGCATAGCATTACTCTTTTTAATGATGTTTATGACAGAGAAGAGTTTTCCTACCGAAAGTTTCATCAGAGTTTATCTTTGTGTATTGTTTTACTTGTTTTCATTGTTTAACACAGTCCTAAATACAGAGCAGGATAACCTGAGATGTAATTATGAAATTACCACCGCAAATAGTATTGATTAAATAAAAAATTTAAAACTCAAAACGTTCGAAAAATTATTGATAATTTCTCTATGGTATAACGCACTGTTTATTTTTTGATTTAATACAACGCACTCAGACGCTTTTCATCAAAAAATACAATGTCTTTGATATCGATTTGCTGTGGAATGGGTGCGGCAAGATAAACTCAATCTTGGTACCTCTGAAATTCCTTTCCCGTTTTTCCCGCTTCTCTCACCTTTTCCCCGCATTTTGCTCGATTTGGAAGTAGCATTTTAAAATAATGAGTTTGCGCATATTGGAATTTACGCAATACAATTCGAAAGGAGCGGAACAAATCCTTCTTAAGTTGGTTTGAAAATATGATTAATTATTGCTAAACGATTAATCCAGCCATGGATTGTTTCCGCCGACGCTCTCCCTGCCCTCGCGGTGCTGGCAGCGAGCCAGTCTCCCGCCTCTCCTGCGCTGCATTACACCTCCATGTGGCTGCAGGCCACCGGGCTGCAGGCGCAGCTGTTGGCGCCTCCAACTGAATTGCAACCCCGTACCATAAATGATCATCCTAATAACTCAAATTTTTAAAGTATTTGTTGGTAATTTAAGCAGCCGTTAAACTGAATCATCGAATTTACTACGGGTGAGCAGTGTTGCATCTTTACCATTTAAGGAGCCATGAAATTGAATTGATCAATTTATTACAGGTTTGCATCTTGTGGAAAGAGCGACTAAGGGGTGAATTGCAAGATTTATGTAAAAAAAGCCTGTATACCTTGTTTAGTACAAAATATCTAAGATACACTGTCAGTGATTCTCAGCGGTAATTCAAGTGCACAAAAAATGAAAAATTCTTTGAGTAATTTATGATGCTAATAATGGCTCATGCGCATAGATTTTACTGGGAAAATGTTAGGTAGGACGGATAATGTCAGAAATTATATATAATTACATTTTTTTATTAAACTCTTCTTCACCTATATACTTTTGAGTGACGAATAAAACTTTTCAAGAAATTAAAACAATTCCCAACTACTTTAGAGCCTAGTACGCACATCAAGAACGGGATGCATTAGAACAACTTTTCTTTGTGACATTAATTGCAATTAGCTGTGCATTCTACTCCCACATGACCTCACAGCCCATACAGAAGTTCGCTAAAATGCTCCCTATCTCTTTCTACAATATGAAAATGCATGTTATCGTATGTTCTCGTTTTCACTTTGTGACAATGCCAAACGTGGATCTAATTTTTATCGCCTAGTATTATAATCGTTTCTTCAAGTGTTTTCGTAACCCAACGTACAGTACACATTTTCTTATTTCTGAGAGGGTATGCTTCTAGACGAATAAATATTTTCACAAAAATAAGAAGTTTGAATAACTTCATTTAAACATTTCAAATTATTCTCCGAAATTTATTTTCCACAACCAGTGCATCAGTGGGCTCTTAAAAATTTAAGATTACTCGTACACTCACTGGCTTCACCCTCGATCAGCCAGTTCTCTGAAGACACGTCTATCGTGCACCGCTCAATCCCGCACGTCCCACACAATGCCCCTCAAAAAGCGGGAGAGCTGGAGTTTATGATACACGAAGGAAAATACTTAGTTTTCTGCTAGGCTAGTCAATTACTTACAAAACAATTGGTACTTCGCCGTAGTTACTTGTAGCATAAGTCACACTATAGCATCCTAATCATTCCACCCTAACCCTTCGTATGAGTGAAAACTCGCAAATAACGCGATATCTTTCAGATACAATTCTACCACTTGTATACAATTCAGATACAATTCTACAATTCTCGCAAATAACGCGATATCTTTCAGATACAATTCTACCACTGCACTGAACACCACTGAGGAACACAACCGATTATTGTGTGCAGCAGCAGTCGTTCCTGCCATTAAACACATTCTACACGGAGGAGTTGGCTGCGGAGCAGCTGCCGCATTATTAAACAACTCGCGTCGTTGTAGTAATATAGCTGGCAGAGCAAGTTTTCCAAAGTCGTCTTAAAATATTAGATGTAGAGTGTAGCGATATCTTTTTCGGCGATATTTAGATGTTAGTTTAAGCCTCCCTAACCGCAGCAATGGCGTTCTAAAGAGAGAAAGGAGGAAGGCACCATTAGATGTGGAGTTAAAGAAACGCGGAATCTCTGCACAAAGTGCATGGAAACAGCAAGCCGAGAAAGAAGTTCATGAAACATGATGAAAGTTGAAGAAAGTAGTAGGTACTGAAAAACAGGGCAGCACTGAACTGAAAAAAGAGGGCCCTTAGCATATAAAAAACATTTTATTTCAATAAGAAAAGGTCCACTTAACTCGAGATCTCGGTGCGGGACCTCACATTTTCCCCCCGGGAGTGCTAATTCCCATAGATACAACAGTTGTATCTCGCTGAGGGGGTCGTTTTAAAAGAAGTTACATCGTCAGCTGTACTGCACAGATGATGTAAATTATTCAGAAATTCCGACCCAAGCGTGTAGAAGAAATGCGCCCTCCTACATTTACGTAGATGAGCAAGACTTTGGCATAACTAACTTCTCATGTTGGAGTAGTGCGCTGCAACAAGCAATCTGTGGTTATCTCTTACTCACTCATAAAAGTTTAAAACCCTTTTTGTACTAAAACTCGAATATTTTAGGGAAAAGTTTTTTGGGATAAATGTTATCGATATCCTAAAGTATCAGTAAAATTTACGTAGCAAAGGTTTTCCGCCTTTACAAGCGCCAACTTCTCTATTCTAAGCTATAAAACTATGTTTCTTTAAAAATGTATGCCTTGTGAGAAAAATTTTCAATACTAAAATATGAGTTTTTGAATTTGAAAATCATCAATTAGGTTTTTGCTCAACCTTATCAGTAAAGAATGAACGTATGGAAAAACTTTCTAAAGTTAAGTGAAAAAAGTTATTAAATGTGTTGCATCCTTAAACTAGTGGAAATCAACAACAAATTGCACGTGCAAAGCCGCTGTAATGTCTGAATAGTTTCATGAATGTTATTAATGCTCTAATTTTGTTATGGAGTTACCATCGGTGGACAAAGGGTTAAGCTTGAGCCTCGCATAGCTCAGTGATCATGCATTCTTAACCGTCACGATGGTAAAATTTAGTGCGTAATACCGCGGCAAAGGTGAACACACATAAACTGGTGCTCGCGAGTTATCGAACAGTCGTATGCGTTTTTGCATGCTAATACGTGGATTGCAGAGTGAATTCATGTTTCTTTGCGTTTTGAAAATTTTTATAAGATTGACGAGAGATCTGGAGTTATTTCCATAGATTCAACGAATGATAAAAGTTTTTAGAAATTACGCACAATACTTCTGTTGCACTGCCATGCATTGACGGTCTCTACACCTCACCACGGAACTCCCGCCACGGGAGGCAGTGATCTTATTTTAAGTGTTTTAAATTCCAGCCTGCTGAATGTGCATCGGAAAGAACTGCTATGAAGTAAAATTCAAAGCATGTTACAACTTTACAACGACCATTCTAACTATTTTCCACTTCGCCTGTTTTTACTCGGTTTCGTCTTTCACGTTATTTAATTGAAAGTGCGAAGAAAATGAGACTGTTCACAACATCCAAAAAAAGATCAGAATTGGAAAGCCGACGTAAATCGAAAGAAAACCATTATTGGGCATAATGGGTACAAATTAAAAGAGCCATGTAAAAGGGCCGGCAAATAAAAATATTCAGTGAACAAGTGTTTCATTTCCGATTCTAGCGTCAATGGACGGTGATGAGAAGTTACAACCACTGAGCTGGGCCTTACCTCCCTCATGGCCCCAGCGTCACAGGTCGAGCACACGTGTGCGGGGCCCCACAGCGGCCCGCGTTATATAAGGCGGCTCGTCCTGAGCGCTCCGCCGCCACGCCCGGCCTCGCCCCCGCGCGCGCTGGGAAACAGAGCTACGAACTTCAGTTGTTTTATTCTCGAGTATTATGAAAAGTTAGCTCGTGAGGTCGCAATATCGGCTAAAACCTTAGCCAGCCTTACATCTGAATCCTCGCTGAGGTTGCAACATAATTTAAATCTGGCCATTTTACTTTTAACATCAAACCCTCACACCACTAGTTTATATGTTCGTATGCTCATATTTCAATATAAGTCTGCACCAATGCGAATATTTTCAACAAGGCATCACTAGGATTATGTTTTCTAGTTACTTCTATTTACATGCATTGTTGACATCTTAACGCATTGAAGGGAACGCATTTTTTCGTGTTTTTCTCTCAATCATTTTTGTTCCGACATATGACATGGGTGTTACGATGCCCATGTGTAAGTAACAACTAAAGATTAATGTTAAGATATTTTAAAAACCAATTTTTTAAAACATTTCATGTGTAAACTTGATTGGAAATAAACTATTTTTTTTTGAACTGGAAACCGGCAGACGTCTCATGTACCTCGTAAGTAGGTACGTGTATGTTGTGAAGAAAGCTTCAATATGTGAAGATAAGAATTAGTCTGAAACGAAGTAGAATTTCCCTGATACACTCATCAGAACTGCCGTATCGTGGAAAAAATTGCTCCTCACTACTAACTTCACATGGGTCCAAAACACGGACGCCAACCTGCGGTGGATGTGGGAATGAATGAGAGAAGTACGAGCAGATTGACTTCATTAGGCCCGACAACTGACTCTGGACCATCACATTGTTATCAGGAATGTCGGGAGCAAAAGTTTACAAACAGAAAGCTGTAGACTATGGTAGAAAACGGGAAAACAAGTACGTTTTAACTACATATATTTCAAACACACATGCTAATATTTGGGCTTATATATAATTTTATTTCATTTTATTCAGATAAACACCCTTTAATACGAACCAATTTATTCCGCATGAAATGGAAAAACTTCAGAATTTTAGCTTTTTTCTTCAACAAAATTGAGATCCACTTCCGTTTTTTACGAGTCATCAAAATTTCCAACAAGTTCTTAACCTTTTCTTTCAAAGTGATCACGCCTTCGTTGCGACGTTTAGAGACCCTGAAGAATTCATACCTCGCAGCTCACCTCATGTTAAGACTGCATTTAGATAGAGAGATGCAAGCCATTTCTCAAAAATTTTCTTGCAACAAATTTATTTCTTTGGCCTTTTTGACAGCGAAGTATTTTCAAGGCCCTGAGGTCGCATCTTTTGGCCTTTAGTGGTCCAAGATTTGGTTGTGACAAAAATTTTACCTATAGTAAACATCGTGCGAGAACGTCTATTTGAGTATTTTTTGTCAGAGATTGGCGTCTTTACTCAGAAACTGCTGTCGCTAATGCAAAAAAAGTTCTCGGGTGCTTCTGACATAAACGTGAAAAAATACGCTGTAAAATATACTCGATTAATGAAATGAAGTAGAACAAAATGACTACTTAGAAGTCGCTTTATTAGTGATAAGTACATCTCTCTTAAGTTTTCAGTGTCTATAGAATACATTCTGTTTTGAACTATTTTCATTCACGCTTCAAACAATGGAAACTCCAGAGAGTGTTGCAAATATGAGAGTAGTTGAATTATTCAGTTGATCAAAGTGCTGCGAGACGAATGGAGGATGCTTTGGAGCACAATTTCCTTACATAAACGCGCATAAAGATAACAGTTTTTCTCGCATGACAAAAAAAGAAGCAGTATCGATATAAATTATCAGCTCATTACAATCCCTTATTATATAAGGTTTTCGACTTATTTTGTATACGAGCTACACCACAGTACATAAAAAATTAATGACTATGAGATGAAATAATACGCTGAAATTATTCGTTCTTGTGTCAAAGAAACACTGAAAATGCCTTAGCCACTACAAGCTTTGTAAATGGTTTTTTGAAAACCCCGCTTCATGATGCAGTTAAGACTTTTGCACTCCGCACCATAAGGTTCGTACTAGGAAAGTAATTCTTTTTCCGTAACAGGAGCATAAATAACCCGACATTGATCTTCACATGGTCCCAAATAAAACAATGAGCGTTGACAAAGCCAGTGATCGGAAAAAAATCCAAATTAAAATCAAGTTTAAGAAAGAGAAGGAACAATTTAAAACTTGATTCAGGAATTTGCAAAAGCTGAAACTAAAGTACTGTGTGATGTATATAATATTACGCAATATTCCCTTATTGACATGGGTATGAATTGCAATCATCAGGGAAAAATTATGTGCAAATATAGGCTAAAAATCTTTTTTTGCGATGACGGCGCAGACATGCCCGGGCACTGCAGACACGGGCACTGCAGACACGGGCTCTGCAGACATGGGCACTGCAGACACGGGCACTGCAGACACGGGCACTGCAGACACGGGCACTGCAGACACGGGCACTGCAGACACGGGCACTGCAGACACGGGCACTGCAGACACGGGCACTGCAGACACGGGCACTGCAGACACGGGCACTGCAGACACGGGCACTGCAGACACGGGCACTGCAGACACGGGCACTGCAGACACGGGCACTGCAGACACGGGCACTGCAGACACGAGCACTGCAGACACGGGCACTGCAGACACGGGCACTGCAGACACGGGCACTGCAGACACGGGCACTGCAGACACGGGCACTGCAGACACGGGCACTGCAGACACAAGCACTGCAGACACGGGCACTGCAGACATGGGCACTGCAGACACGGGCACTGCAGACACGGGCACTGCAGACACGGGCACTGCAGACACGGGCACTGCAGACACGGGCACTGCAGACACGGGCACTGCAGACACGGGCACTGCAGACACGGGCACTGCAGACACGGGCACTGCAGACACGGGCACTGCAGACACGGGCACTGCAGACACGGGCTCTGCAGACATGGGCACTGCAGACACGGTCACTGCAGACACGGGCACTGCAGACACGGGCACTGCAGACACGGGCACTGCAGACACGGGCACTGCAGACACGAGCACTGCAGACACGGGCACTGCAGACACGGGCAATGCAGACACGGGCACTGCAGACACAAGCACTGCAGACACGGGCACTGCAGACACGGGCACTGCAGACACGGGCACTGCAGACATGGGCACAGCAGACACGGGCACTGCAGACACGGGCACTGCAGACACGGGCACTGCAGACACGGGCACTGCAGACACGGGCACTGCAGACACGGGCACTGCAGACACGGGCACTGCAGACACGGGCACTGCAGAGACGGGCACTGCAGACACGGGCACTGCAGACACCAGCACTGCAAACAAGAAAACTGCAGACACGGTTGCTAGAATATTTACTGAAGGATATCGCTCATGTATTCCTGTTACAATTAAAAATTGCAATTTTGTACGTATGGTACTGCAAAAAGTAAAGTGCAGAAATGCAAACTTTTCAGTCTCATTAAAATTAAACGAGCACTGATTAAAGTATTGCAATGTGCGCAAATCTACGCATTTCTTCTCATACGAAATGTCGCAAAGGTTTAATTCCCTAGTCGATAAATGAATGAAATGCATTATAATTATATGAGCGATGTGCATTCTGATTCTACATCTATATTTAAAAATAAAACAATATTTATGTACACTAATGCGATGTTTCGAATAATTAATGTTACTCACAGATCTGTAAAGTTCATCAACATCAGTTATTCTGTTAAAAGCTCCTGTTGTGCTGCAGTTACGATTATCTGCTCCTTCAAATATATTTATTGATATTTTAATCCAGAACTTTCGGTAAAGCACTTGATAGAAAGCGATACCTAAAGTTTTTTTTTTGTGTTTTTGTAGGTTTGTCTAAACGTATGTTGTGCCCGGTAGTTCATGGTGTTAGCAGTTTCGCAGCTCATCGATGGAATGTCCAAAGTAATATGGAGCATCCAAGGCTCAATGAAGCATGACCTCAGCTTTTCTGAATATATAATCTAAATGCAGTAACGCAGCCGTTCGTCTTACTGGGTTTATAAGCTTCCAGCAAACTTTCCGCTTCAGGTCCGCTAATTGTGGATGAAGTTGAACCGTGATATGCTACTTCATTAAAAGTACCAAGTACTAATTCGGGCCTGACATTTAGCGTAAGAAATGAGATGCTGAGCGTATTACGGTTCAGTAAACGAGTGGGGTTAGCCTAGGACGAAATAGAGAAAATAAAGTGCTACTATAGCGTGGGGTCTATCGCCAGATATCGCCTACCCAAGTGCAGCTTGAGATGTACAAATTAAGTGTTTTTCGCTAAATTAACTGCATGGAAATGAGTAATATCCGTTAGTAACCTAAGCTAATGTAACCTCACACCATTGTACTAGCTAGAGGTAGATCTCATGCTATTGTGCTCGTCATAGCCGTGTGGGTAGAGGTGAAAGCTGCTCATGTCTGTTGAGGAGGTTGTCCAACCAATGTCAAGCATGTATACTTCACTATCACTAATTTTCTACATTTCTTGCTGCTTCTGTGTTTCTACTATGTTTATTCTTGAGTGCTTGTGTCTATATTCCTGTTTTTGCTTTTGTGCTAATTTTGGAATTATTGATTCCTGAAGGTGTTCAGATTTTGTTTAAGATATTGAATAATGTAAAACAGCTTTCCCGTAACTTGAATCGTGAATGAGCACTGCTCATTCCTCTTAACAGTGATAACTGACTCTGAAGTTCAGCTCCTAGAAGTTAAACGGGTTATTACTCGTTCTAGAACTGCTCTTTAAATTCATTTTGTCACGGTCTACGATTTTCGTTGAAATAAAAGCCTTAAGCTATCCTGTCTGTCCTTACCTGAACGCTTGCCTTGAACTATTTTCCACTATAAATTTCGTAAATCCTTCGATATAAAAAGGGTATTCCACCCACCGAGTGTGGCAACAAACTTGGGTGAGTTGTCACTGGTTAGGGTTGTCATATCTCTATTATTTTGCTCTGTCGAATGGTCGTCTCCATGTCTAGGCTCTTCGTTATCTATTTTTAAAATTTACCGGCAGTGTGGTCCTCGACGGGCCACGTTCCGTGTAATGACACAGTCGCATCCGAGTAACATTCGTACAGGGTCCTTCGCCACATCCTCCTCGAGCTCTCACGACCCTTCTTTAATCTGCGGGTGCGTCTAGTTGTCACATGTTATCATATTGAAATCAGGTATCATTGTCTTTGTAAACCCAATTTGAAAGTTTCTATTTCTTTGCTTCATGTCTGCATGTGGCAACTTAGCCCGACTTCACGCTTGATCCACTGTAGCCTAAAAAGCAGACCCCGTCCGGCTGAGACGCCGTTGCATTTCTGTGTTCTAGAGCCTCTCATTGCGAAGCACCAATGCAACTTGACTTTTAAGCAACCGTCGCATTATCCTGAAAAAAGTATCCAGTATCTGCCCACACGTAGATATATGAGTGTGTTATTAAGCCTAAAAGGTGATTTTGCCTCGTATGGCTTTTTCTGAATGAAAAAAGCGTATCAAAACTTTTTTTCCCTTTCATAACAATAAAATTGAGCGAAATTTTCCATAAGTTTGACATTTTGAAAAACTCCTGCTCACTTGTGCAAGTCTCGGCGATCAATTATGTGTTGGCAATCCTTTGTTGCAGCAAAATGGAACTAAATGGTCTGTAACTGATAGCTACACCGGTGGCTACGCTGTACAGATGCATGGCTTATGAATCTCGAATCTTGCGTGTTAAGTAGGTGAGCCTAAGTTCATTTGACCGGCTAACATACTCTCAGGCCTCAATACTTCAGTCCATAAGTTCCTCAGCTAACTGCACGCGTTTCGTCCGATTTGTTGCAGTTGCTAACGATTTTATTGGTTGTATTATGATATCTGTTTGAGCTCACTGCATTAAGATCATGACGTATGATCCTTTGAAATATTTACTATGGCAAAATTTTGAAAAAATTGCAAACTTCATAATACGAGTATCTATTGACGATTTTATGTCTGTTGACTTCACCACTAACTCCAAAAATCGCCCATCTCTTACATTACAAATTTCAATCCCATCGCTTTTGAGATGAGATGGTCTGGTTTTTCCCATTTGTTCCCACCTTATAACTGTTCTATAGATAGTTCCCATACCTTAATCAGTAGTTGTAAGAATTTTCCCCCGAGATTTCCTCACATCCCTGCAATGAATCATTTATCAAGAACGTCATTTGAATAATATTCATTGTTGAAAAACACTGTTCCAAATGTAATTTTAAAGGCACAAGAATTCTATGATTTTTTCCAAAAACTCTGAAGACTGCTTTCAAGAATGTTTTTCATAAAATGAGTGTTTCAGAAACGAAGTTGCACTAATATAGAGGTACCTCATTAACATTTCTAAATGATTCATTTTTATTCCGTATATTTTACATAGAATCGTATACGGTGTCATTTTTCAAGTAATAAGATATTTCATCTGATTTTAATTAGGTTGGAACGGTGTGAGCATTCACAGATGCTGTAAAATCAGAAAATTTTCAGTTCTCGGGCAAAAAACTTGCCAAAAATAACCACTGAGAATCCCATTTTCATAGTTTCCACTTGATGCCTTGGATTTTGAGAGAATGCACTCCCATTCATGTGTACGCTAATTTTATCAAATAATCACCTAAGATAAAGTAACGTTTTCCTTAATATGTTTGAATTTATGAATAATTTATGGAGCTGTTATAGCGTGAGGTCTACCACACAATAAACATCGGCATCTAAGGATGCTTTATTTCCAATTAAAGCCTGATACATACCCCTTTGTATATATTTTTTTCAAATGCCTTATAACTAACACCAAGACGCCATGACGGTTTCTCCCCCCCGTCAAGACCGGTACCCATTCCAGACATCTGGGTAGAATGGGGTTATTCTTCTTTGAATTTTTCCTCTATACCCGACGGAGAAAGTCACCACCCACCACCGGGATTCGAACCCTCGACGTCTTTACGGAAGGGCGGGTCCTTCAGTGCTATTTCAAAACTAGGAAACGCCATCAAACACACTTCTCAGTGATCACGAACCACCCCAAGAAACAACGAAAAGAAGCCAAGTGAACCCCCCTCCCCCATTTCACTTACGGTCTAAAGTCTAAACTGCACAGCTGCACAGCATCCAAAGGCAGTTTTTTGGAGAGCACAGCAGCATTTCGCACGTACCAAAGTGGGCTGGAAACTTTTTCTTCGAAGTCAAGGCTCATGTTTGAAGTTGGTTGATGAAACAATCACAGCTGCAGGTATGTAGTTGGCTGCAATAAAAATTTTGACTCGAATTCAAAAGAATGGTTCAATCAAACACAGAAGTTGTAGCTCAGGGAACGCAACACCGCCAACGCCGAATCTTCTCAGGATATATTATTGATCAGTGTTCTAGAATGTTTATCATTAATTCGAAATTCAACAAAACTTGGGAGACTTAATTCACAGACCACGTAGTCTAAACTTGCGGTGTAAGATTTATCACAAAAAAGTCTTGATTAAACAGTTTCATTGAAAAAAATAGTTTGATTTTGCTGTTTAAAAAGTCTTTGACCTTCAATATAAAGTCTTCGGAAACTAGAATAGTAAAAATTACACCCGCGTTGCTGTTCACTTTTGAGAAAAACAGCTTATAAACATAAGGCGTGACATCTTCCCTCGCATGGAGCCGTGCCTGCTCGCCTGCCTTTCCAGATATCTGATTTCTTTATCACTGGACACCAGGGGGAAGAATTTTGCAGTCTAGTGAGTCTGTTAAGAGCTGTCAACGACTAAGCAGAGCACTCAACTCTGAGTGGAAACGTGTTCAGTGATGGCTTCATTATCTCAAAATCGTGTTGAAGAAATGGATTTTCAGTTTCATAACCTAGGGTGGCGGTGAGTGAGATAATGCACGCTCAATAGGTAGAAGAATTCCTCCACTAACCTCTTATACACGACTTCTCAATTTTCCATACTTGTCAGAGAAGCTGCACGTGCTCCAGTGAGAATACTGCCGGGACTAGACTGAGATCGAACATGGGTCTTCCTTGTCCCAAATGCGCTGCTTAACTCTCGCGCAATGAAGATAACTCGACTTCGTTTGAACATCAATTAAAAAAAACAGAAACACAATGCGATTGCAGCTGAACACATGAAACAATCATAAATCTTAAATTTTGATAAATTTTGATGAAAACCACGTAGTCACCATACTCAAAATCTTACAGTATATCAAGGGGCCACTATCATTAATTATCATATCATGAATTGGCAGTATACCAGTGTTCTAAGGCTCCAAAATAGTTTTTTAACACGTTGACTACGTCTTGAGACATTTGTGTATCACTGGATAAGTTACTCAAATGCATACCGGCATAAATAAATAGCATTTCAATTATTTCCCTACCATTTCAAACTTGATTTAAGCATACGAGGTAGAATATTATCGTACAATTATATTTATCACACTTTTTAGAAAGAATAAGAATGGACTTGAGTAGTACAGTCGTTTTTTCAATACTGCTACTCACAACCCAACCGAACTAACCGTAGCAACCGCACGAACGGAGTCAACGTGTTAAGCGCTGCCTGAATTAGTTCATACGTCCTCATTTTTCGATCCAGGTACTGACCCTGAGCGAAGTTTTGCTAGAAAATTCAATTTTAGGGGTTATTTTAATTGGATCAACCCGTTCTGTGCTGCTATATAAGTGCTTAGGAATCGAGGATTACAAATTCTTGTGAAGTAGTTTTCTTTTATCGATCCTTTTTTGGCTTTGTAAGCTGGCTCCTCAATCGTTCAAATTTACTTTTCAGTGATCTCATGATGAAACACTTACTGCGGCTCTTCCCCTGACAACTCGTAAAAAAATTATCGTAACTTCAAGTGTCATAGCACTAATGCGGTCAACAAGTTTACAGACTCATTTAAGTTTGAGACACTCAGCGAGACATGCCGAGATACATGCTTATTGAGCGTACTTGTCAAAGTCAAAAACAGAGAAATGAATGCCAGAACACAGGCGATAATTTTTAGCCAAACTGTGTGCTCGACTCACCAGACCAACCATACATTTAGTTTCGTTAAAACTTTCGGTCTCGTTTCAAGTTCTTTATCTTTCTCCTTTTATTTAAGTGGGGTCCATTGAGTGGTATTGATATTGAATGATTACTTATAGTTTGCAGTATTTATAGCTAAATTTAGGATTGACTGTTCGGCATCGAAACCTCATAATCAAGTATTAAAACAGTTTTTACACCGCGCAGCCATGCAGAAAGGAGTCTGAAAAACTGTCGTTCCCAAAGAAGGCGTCTATCCATTTACGGCAGAAAGACCAAGTGGCTGGTCCAGATGAAGGGCGTGCCCCCGATGGGTTTCGAGTTGGCGGAGCACAGCACACACTGGACCCTGAACTTGAAGTGGCAGGCTGCCGGAGAGCCGGCGCCACCATCTTCGCCGTGGGAGGACAGGGTCCAAACCTGAAAACAGAGAAAATTTATGAGCAAAATTAGTAAAATAAATCAGAAGTCTGACCCCAGCTTCTTATGTTCTACTACATTCAATTTTGATTAGAGCCGTTTGTGTAGGAAACCAGTGTTTCGGAATAATGAAAATTCAGTTCTTTTGACCTGCCAGTGTCCTCATCGTGGAGATGAACTGCCTGCATTAGACACTGAATGCACTTAACAGGGCAGCAATGACGGGCTTCGGTCGAGTGTTGTTAATCAGGTAATGCGCCTTCATCCGTCAGGCTTATCTGGCAATGGAGCGATGCCTTCATTGAACGTTGCATTTGGTTGTGAGGACACTGGATGAGTCATGGATATCGCCTTGAGCGCAGCGACCGGTTGCTGGGATGGTTAAGGGACAGAGGGCGTAATGCTGCAGCCTCAAAGGGGCAGTTTTTATCAAACAGATCTTTACGCAGGGATCGAACATTAACCTTTTCAGATCCCTGACATTATAGCGAATTTTAACTTAGTTTGTTCGCAGTGTGTTTTACTGCGAATATTAGGCGAATAAAAGACATAGGAGTGTCCTCATTTCTACACTGGTTTGTTTAAATAGTACTCTGCATGAGAGTTTCAAAGTCCTTTTTTTAAAAATGGTCTTATTGATCATATGCTTAATTATTTTCTCTAATATTGAATACGAAACAAATGATGGCTTAATTTTAAACATTTAAAACTATAGGCGCAGGCCGGCCTTGCGTTGTGTTTTTGTCTCAAATTTTTATAAAAATAGTCGCCAAAGTTTTAGCAGAAAATCACTTTGCTAAAATGTCATATTCGTTGAAAATTTGAAAGCAAATACGATGTTAGTTATTGATATTTTTTATTAAATTGAAAACGCTTCGGAAATGAGTTGCAGCTTTAGTTCTGTTAAATACTATAAATGATCCATACAGCGAAAAAGTGGAATCATGAGCACTATTCAATTCAAAACTCCTATAAGTTAACATAACAAACGCAGTCCCCAAAAATGAAGAAATTGTGTTTTTACCACTGCTAGGATATACGAGTCAAAATTCTTCTTCTCTGATAATACACAACGATTCTAAAATCCTAAGATCTACTCACAATCAGTGAATGAACTGTCCGTAAACAAGTAACCATTTTCAGAAATTTTGGCATTGCAATCTTCAGAATAGCTGCGGATAGCTGAATGAGGAGGATGAGACAAAAGCTCGTCGGTACAAAGACTTCTTACGCGATGCTCAGCTATTCCAGCGTAATTATTGGGCAACGTTGTTCCAACGCACACTAACACGCGTTGCGAACTCCTACATTTATGTACAGGGGAAGAACGCATCAGCGCCATGAAATTGAGTTTATGATTTTTCCGAATAAGGAAACTTATTTTTAATTATCTTACAAGTGTGACGCCCTGCTTAAGCCACGGAAATTCGCTCATAATAATAACTTCAATTCACGGGCTAGTTTTAGGTGAGGAACCGAAACAGGGTAGGGGACAGTAGAGTTAGTGAACACGTTCATTTAACGTATTTAAT
Source organism: Morinoia aosen (assembly GCA_030386875.1). NCBI lineage: Eukaryota > Metazoa > Arthropoda > Malacostraca > Amphipoda > Talitridae > Morinoia > Morinoia aosen. The sequence goes on from CM059559.1 coordinate 46,512,572, forward strand.
TCAACGTATTTTTTTAACAAAATTTTATTTTGTTTGATTTCATGATTCCCAAAATTAGACCATTATTCAAAGATATCACGAAAAAAATTACTCAACGCGCACACCGTTGCAAGATGAACAAATATCGTTTACTAAAGCTCTTGAAACTGGAACGCACTCAAATTGGAACTCTGTATCCTCGAACGTGAACAACTTTATCTTAACCTGGAACATCATCATAACCTATATTTTTCTTGCATCTATGAATATTCGATGCACTAAAATATTATTTTTTACCACCATCATTACGTCCTCCATATAATTGCCCTACTTCCTTCACCTCACTGATTTTATTAAACAATTTTTTTTTTTAAACAATTTAAACAATTTATTTACCACAGGAGATACAGAGGTAGAATGTTTCTTAAGTCTAATACAATGGTCAGAGTTGAGTATAGCTACCTGTGGGCCCGAATAAGTTCAGCGACTTCTAGGGCATCCTACCATTACATTATTCTAGGGCGTACAATAATGTTTAACCTAATTCACTTAGCCTAGTTTCGCATTAGACTGATCAACAGGATAATGAACTCGATATTGATGTTTAATTTTACAATATAGGTCATATGGACAATATTTAACAGTATATTCGATAACGATTTGGGAGCAGACTGAAAATCGGCGATATTACTCATGGCAAATTGCATTATTAGGACCAGACATGTAGGAGGCAGGATTTGACTTGGTGATCTTACACGACTAGTATTCTGATAAGAAGTGAGACTCAAGATTTCTTTTAAATACCTTGTAAGAATTACTTTCACGGATCTCCGCAGGTATTGAGTTCCAGGTTTTAGTTCCAACGAATAGTATACTATGTTGCGAGCGGGCCTTTGAATAATAAGGAAGCATGAATTTACTTTTATTTCGTGTTAAATGGTCGTGATGACCAGTTTGCGCAGTTAATAACTGTTGAAGGCTATTGTCGCCATCATTAGCTAATGTTTTGTAGATGAAATTGCAGATGGAGATTTTGTAGAGATCCGAGAGTTTAAGGATTTGTAAATTTTTGAATGAATCATTTGTGTGAGCATTATATTCTAGGTTCTTTACCGCTCTGATGGCTCTTTTTTGCAGAGTAAAAATTATATTGGTTTTATTTTTATCAGTTCCATGCCATGCTTCTATTCCGTATTGCAGGTATGGTGAAATGAGCGTTCGATAAAGCATTAGTAAGGCTGTTTCAGGCAGGAAATTTTTAACTTTATTCAGGATTCCGATGGATTTTGATAATTTAGAACTAATATGAGTGATGTGCTCTTTGAAGGTCAGATGTTTATCTATTATGATGCCCAGAAATTTACATGAGTTGGTTTCTTTGATTTCACCTTCGCCAATTTTAATGGATGGTAGAGATATATTTTTCTTGTATGAGAACGTAATATAATTTGTTTTATCGATATTGAGGCTTATTTTATTAGCTTTAAGCCACAGTGAAACCTTATGGAGTTCATTATTTATACTCTCCGCAATCGTAGTGGGATTTTCGTTCGGAAGGACCGCAGAAAGCGTACTGTCATCGGCAAAAAGTATGAATTTAAAAAATGATGTAGATTTAATAATATCATTGATAAAAATCAGAAAAAGGAGAGGCCCAAGAACAGATCCTTGTGGAACTCCATGGCTAATTTTTTGTGGGTCCGATTTTGCGTCGTCAATGACAACGTATTGCTTCCGATTTGTTAGGTATGATCTGAACCAATCATGGGCAACCCCACGAATGCCATAACAATGAAGTTTCGAGAGTAATATGTTATGGTCCACACAATCGAATGCCTTTCGAAAGTCAAGAAATACAGAGAAGACAGTCTTTCCGTTATCTATATTAGAATAAAGGAATTGTAAATGATTTAATATTGCCTGTGTTGTTGATTTTTTACAGCGAAAGCCGTATTGTTTATCATAGAGAAATGATTTTTGTTCAAAATAAGAGTACACTTTTTTATACACAATTTTCTCGAATACCTTGCTAATAATTGGTAACATGGAGATAGGTCGATAATTGTTTACACAGGTTTTTTCACCATTTTTAAAGATAGGGGTTACTCTAGCAACTTTGAGGGAGTTCGGGAAAGTACCTAGTAAGAGAGACTGGTTAATAATATTGGATATCAGCGGGGCCACAATATCAGCAATTATTTTAAGTATTTTAGTTGGAAACGTTTGTAACCCACTCGATTTATTTTTCATGTTGTTTATGCACGCAATTACATCGGAGGAGTTTGTAGGCGTAAAGAAAAAGGAGTTGTGTTCTCGAATATGATCCATAAATTCCAGGTGATCAGTAGGTTCACTTGGAATACCATTGGCTATAGTTTTCCCTACGTTTACAAAGAAGTTGTTGAAGAGATTAGCAATTTCATTCTTCTCATGGTATTTTACATTATCTTGAGTGATATAACCAATTTTCTTTTTTCGGCGTTATTCGGTTTATAACAAGAGTTAAGGAGGCGCCAAGTCTTTTTAACGTCAGCTTTGAATTGAGTAAACTTGAGGGTAAAGTAGCTCTTTTTTGATGATCTTATCTGGTTTGTCACATAGTTTCTGAATCGGTTATATGTTTATCTAGATATTCGCCCTTCGCAAAGGAGGGCTAGGTACGCTTGGCGTTTCTTTATATTTATCACGATGTCTCTAGTAATCCAGGGCTTTTGTTTATTTTTCGGGGTAACTGTACGAGTTACAATTGGGCAACACTGATTGTATGCGGTCATTATAGTTTCAGTCAACTTTACTACTGATTCATCAATGCTCCTTGCATTATTGTTTTGTTGGGTGATGTGCAATGTTGGCATTAAATCTTCTAGAACGGTGCGCATTTCTTCTAAATTTGATTCGTTTATTTTACGATATGAATAAGTTTCAGCCCGTGCTTTGGTGCACGCAAGATAGACATTTTTCTTAATAAGAAAAACTGGAAAATGATCTGATAAGTCAGAAGTAATTATTCCAGCAAGAAAATCACTTGGGTCTGTCATAAAGATATTGTCGAGCAGCGTGGCACATTCTGAGGTTATTCGTGTTGGCTTTGTGATGATCGGAAGGAAAGATTTAGAATGAAATGCATTTAAGAAATTAGAGATTGGTTCATAGCTTTCATGTTTCAGCAAATCATAGTTGAAGTCACCGCATATTATTATGTCATTGTAGAAGGACCTGTTGAACTGAGAAATAATTCGATTAAGCTCATTAAGGAAGGATATAGGACAGGCTGTAGGCGGCCTATACACCGTTCCAAGCACAATTCGTTTGCCATCTCTAGACAGTTCTACGAATAATGATTCTATATGATCCTGATTCAGTGTTGCACTTGCTATGATTCTCGAATCCATGAGCTTAGAAATGTATGTACTGATGCCCCCGCCTCGCTTGTTTTTTCGTAGCGAATGGTAACTATGATAATTTTCAAATTTAATCATGTCTTTGGTCGAGTCATCTAGCCAGCTTTCGGTGAAGCTAATCACATCTAAGGTATACTTAAGTTCAGTAATAGTGCATTGTATCTCTTCCAATTTTGGATAGAGTGACCTACAGTTCCAACACAGTAGCGAAAAATCCTGCCGGGTTATTCGTATAGATTCGTTGAATTTTGATATATTAGTATATCTGCAGTTTTCAGAGTCGTTTAGGTTTGGAAATATTCTGTTCAAATGATTGAGATCCGGGTCGATTTCATCTAATATATCAGCGTGATCAGTCATTCAAAATTAGTAAACAGTAGGCAGTAAGTACTATTGTACAACTTAAAACGAAATACAGAGTCAAGATTAAAAGGATATATCTATCTAAAAACTCAGCATATAAAATATTTTCAACACACAATCAAAAAGGGCATCTAATTCAAAACGAAAACAACTAAATTTAACATTGCTTGACGAACATGAAATTCTGGAAAACTAGATTAAGGCATGGATAATTGTGTTCAAATTGATTTCTATTCAACATCGGAAAGTAGAACGTAGAGTTTTCAAAGCTACGCTGTCATTTTTGGACATGAAATGATTATTTTATTGTATGTTGGATAAAAATGTACTAATCACTTACACAAAGGTATAAAGTGTATATTGTATCCAAATACAGTTCAAATGACGAAATTGTTCTTCATTGTGTGATTTTTTTCAGCTTAACACTGTTTTATTTTCTTCCTTAGTAACACGCACTGCATCTGGAATATCCCGCGCGCTGTTCCAGTTACGAGTTTTAATGTACAGTACATATGTCCCTGTCAGACAAAGCTTTGACGCCTTTGATCTTGAAAGCTAAAAACTTAATTCCAGCTCTTGAAATTTTTATTTGTTTGCAATGTATAGAAATAATAAAACTGCAACAGTGCCTAGAAACACGAAAATTAAAAAATGGCAAACTACTCTCATATTTAATTTCAGAGTGAGTTATTTGAAGAAAACAACAACTACAATAACAAATAACGATAGCAAATTAAACAATAAAAAATTTTCAGTGTACGCCATTTCTTCAATTATTAATTGATTTATTCAATTGTTGACTCAATGCGATAATAATAAGTTCATGACAGGTTAATAATTAATTTAGCTTCTAAGAACTTTTGATAAGGTCCGTCCCACGCCCAATCACTCGGAGATGTTACGGAACGCAGCTCGGTCATAGCACGTAACGCAGGAGGAATTGAAACCCCCGAAAGCAAAAGAAAGAAAAATAAAGATATGAAATACACAGTCTGAGAGTTGGACAGAAAGGTAGGAAATTAACAGTGTTTAATTGGTGTGTACTCGGCGAATACTGAATTGACAAGCACGGGGAGAATAACAAACTTTGAAAGATTGAAACAAATTTATTTTTGAGATGACCACGTGGATATATGCACAAGGCATTTAGACAGAATTGACATGAGAGAGCACAACTGCGTTAATGAAAGGTACGCACATTTCTGCCGCCATACAACTTTAAACACGACATGATATAAATGTGATGCTTACCGAGAATTCAAGTTACCAATACTCCATCGCTGACAACAATTTACGCATCCACAAAATTGCAGGTTCCACAAGCAACACAAAGCACAATATTTGCGAGAATAATGTATCACGATTTAACCTGGACTTGTGACAAGGGGTAGAATTATATGAAGCGCCACACCAGTCACAACGTGAATTCGATCCTCGACCAAATAAACACAGGTAATCGATTTCCTATAATTTAGATGATTTGCGCGATACTTTGACAAGCACTTTTCTGGGTGCTGTTCTACATTTGAAATTGAACTTCTATCACCACCTTAAAGAGCTCTCACAACCATAAAACACTCGCCCTTTTGATAACAAGTGATTCACTGATAGATATTCACTGCCGATGTGCTATCGTTCACTGCTGATCTCCTTCGTCGTTGCTTAGAATAGCTGCTGCCCTGGCTGATGTCTCGCTAACGCGCTGCAGCGGTACCTTCCCCGCTCTCTCTTCGTGCTGCCGGCATCACAACTCGTAATCGCAGCTGCCCTGGTACCGGGAATTACTTAAGAGTTTCGTTGGTGCGCCAATTCACTGTAGTTTTGTGCGTTGATCTTCGCATTGTTGGTGAACGAACTTGACTGTTGATACTCGCAACGTTAGCAATTGCGTGGCTCCAAATCTTGACGCTGAAGTTGCCTGTGAGTTCGACCCCGATGCAAAGATATTTGAAAGCTCCCGGTTGAATCTCTGACGCGTTTACACATGACGATCACGGATGCGAGGCTGGTTTACTTCGATCAGGTTTCTTTTGTGAGACGGTGCTTCAACGCTTGCCGACGTCCAACGTTGTCTCTTGTATTTCTAATTGTTAACTTTACTCCAACCTTCAGATTGCAGTTTGGTAGAAGGCAAGCCGGCGCTAGCCGACCTGCTGTGTAGTGCACCCTCAGACCTCGTGCGCAGTGCTCTCTCGTGCGTTCAAAAATCCCTCTCTAGGCTTCATCTACCCTCCTTATAAGCGTTTCGCTTCCTTGCTTCGAGGTTGATCCAGATCATTCCATTGTACAGAGGCAGCATCTGCATCCTGATTGGCGGAATCCTTGTTTGTTCTGACGTCTGGGACTCCCATTGGTGTGTGCTCAGACACACCTTCTCGCGTCATTCCTTTGGTGAGCGGTGATTAGCTCAGGTCGTGTGGGCCTCTGTTCCTACGTCACGTCCGCCTCTTGCCCTCCGAAGTCTCGGCTTGTGCCTTGTGTGTGCTTGTGTTGTGCGTGTGTTTGTGTGTGCGTCGATGTGTGTTGTGTGTTTTTGGGCTTTTCTTGTGTGTGTGTGAGTCGTTCACGATGCCTGCGCTCGCAATCTGGTGAAGTGCTGGCCTCTTGAGGCCGTGAAATATGACACACCTCTACCCCAGTTCAGCTTTTCTCATGTCGAGCCAGCCTCCGCGATATCGCTCAAACAATCGCTGCTTGTTTTTCGACAGAACATTAAAGAATTGACCTTATACACACGGGTAAACTTTGGTCCACATTCTCACGCTCAAGAATACCAGTGATAACGGTTTTTTGACATTTCCTAAAGTGAAGTATTTTCCCAAAAACCTTTTACGAGCATTTTTCCCCAAAAGTGCCTTGTGTGCGCTTGTGTTGTGCGTGTGTTTGTGTGTGCGTCGATGTGTGTTGTGTGTTTTTGTGCTTTTCTTGTGTGTGTGAGTCGTTCACGATGCCTGCGCTCGCAGTCTGGTGAAGTGCTGGCCTCTTGAGGCCGTGAAATATGACACACCTCTACCCCAGTTCAGCTTTTCTCATGTCGAGCCAGCCTCTGCGATACCGCTCAAACAATCGCTGCTTGTTTTTCGACAGAACATTAAAGAATTGACCTTATACACACGGGTAAACTTTGGTCCACATTCTCACGCTCAAGAATACCAGTGATAACGGTTTTTTGACATTTCCTAAAGTGAAGTATTTTCCCAAAAACATTTTACGAGCATTTTTCCCAAAAAATATTTTATGAGAGTAGTATGTGATGCTTACCGAGAATTCAAGTTACCAATACTCCATCGCTGACAACAATTTACGCATCCACAAAATTGCAGGTTCCACAAGCAGCACAAAGCACAATATTTGCGAGAATAATATATCACGATTTAACCTGGACTTGTGACAAGGGGTAGAATTATATGAAGCGCCGCACCATTCACAACGTGAATTCGATCCTCGACCAAATAAACACAGGTAACCGATTTCCTATAATTTAGATGATTTGCGCGATACTTTGACAAGCACTTTTCTGGGTGCTGTTCTACATTTGAAATTGAACTTCTATCACCACTTTAAAGAGCTCTCACAACCATAAAACACTCGCCCTTTTGATAACAAGTGATTCACTGATATTCACTGCCGATGTGCTATCGTTCACTGCTGATCTCCTTCGTCGTTGCTTAGAATAGCTGCTGTCCTGGCTGATGTCTCGCTAACGCGCTGCAGCGGTACCTTCCCCGCTCCCTCTTCGTGCTGCCGGCATCACAACTCGTATTCACAGCTGCCCTGGTGCCGGGAATTACTTAAGAGTTTCGTTGGTGCGCCAATTCACTGTAGTTTTGTGCGTTGATCTTCGCATTGTTGGTGAACGAACTTGACTGTTGATACTCGCAACGTTAGCAATTGCGTGGCTCCAAATCTTGACGCTGAAGTTGCCTGTGAGTTCGACCCCGATGCAAAGATATTTGAAAGCTCCCGGTTGAATCTCTGACGCGTTTACACATGACGATCACCGATGCGAGGCTGGTTTACTTCGATCAGGTTTCTTTTGTGAGACGGTGCTTCAACGGTTGCCGACGTCCAACGTTGTCTCTTGTATTTCTAATTGTTAACTTTACTCCAACCTTCAGATTGCAGTTTGGTAGAAGGCAAGCCGGCGCTAGCCGACCTGCTGTGTAGTGCACCCTCAGACCTCGTGCGCAGTGCTCTCTCGTGCGTTCAAAAATCCCTCTCTAGGCTTCATCTACCCTCCTTATAAGCGTTTCGCTTCATTGCTTCGAGATTGATCCAGATCATTCCATTGTACAGAGGCAGCATCTGCATCCTGATTGGCAGAATCCTTGTTTGTTCTGATGTCTGGGACTCCCATTGGTGTGTGCTCAGACACACCTTCTCGCGTCATTCCTTTGGCGAGCGGTGATTCGCTCAGGTCGTGTGGGCCTCTGTTCCTACGTCACGTCCGCCTCTTGCCCTCAGAAGTCTCGGCTTGTGCCTTGTGTGCGCTTGTGTTGTGCGTGTGTTTGTGTGTGCGTCGATGTGTGTTGTGTGTTTTTGTGCTTTTCTTGTGTGTGTGAGTCGTTCACGATGCCTGCGCTCGCAGTCTGGTGAAGTGCTGGCCTCTTGAGGCCGTGAAATATGACACACCTCTACCCCACTTCAGCTTTTCTCATGTCGAGCCAGCCTCTGCGATATCGCTTAAACAATCGCTGCTTGTTTTTCGACAGAACATTGAAGAATTGACCTTATACACACGGGTAAACTTTGGTCCACATTCTCACGCTCAAGAATACCAGTGATAACGGTTTTTGACATTTCCTAAAGTGAAGTATTTTCCCAAAAACATTTTACGAGCATTTTTCCCAAAAAATATTTTATGAGAGTAGTATTTCCGGACAGAGATGAAAGTGTCACAGATAAATAGTTACGGTAGTTGACTAGGTTTTCCTTTTCCTTTCGACAGCCTTCTGCTCTTCGACGTCCTCGTGCTCAGCTCCATGCGTGTGCACGGCAGGTGACGCGATGTCGCCCCGCAACAGGCCTGCAGTGTGTAGTGTGTACACCGGCCGCACTTATCTACTGCAGAACACAACGCTGCTTAGCTCATTGGTAGGGCAGGCCTGCAGTGTGTTGTTATAGTTCTACTGTAACTGCTCTACGCCGTGTTTGAATGAGCGTTAAGAAGAAAGGTCTGCCAGCTAGCGACCGAGATTTCCTCGAAAAGACTGACTTCCATAAAAATATCTTCTCGTCAATAAGGACTGCATATTCTGGTCTCTACAATCTTCGCCTAGACATCGTCAACTGTCGCCTTCAGCTCTACCAACCGTCACATCCAGCAGCGACAACATCAACCTCATCTCTTGAAAAGCGCACAACCACACCCGTCGATAGCTTGCCGTGCTGCCAAATGCTTCCATTGCTCAACATATATTCTTTTCCTTCCCTAGAGACTTAGGATCTTATCTACTCTGGGTAAATTAACTGTCATCCAATTGTAAATCTATTCTCTTCTAATTATATGATGACACTTGCCATTTCCGATAGAAATGACTAATGTAAAGCATTGTCTATAAGGACATGTCTGTTCCCAATGAGAACAGCGTCCCAGACCGCTGCGCTTGGAAGGCGACTGCCCCGGCATTAGCTGGACAGCGATCACGAGTGACGGTCGTACCTACTTGTGTTCTCCTACCTCGCTGCCCTGGCAAGTTAGCCAGGCAGTGAGGGTTATTCATTGTTATTCAATGAGTCGTGTATTGACTCATAGGCGCCATTCAGGACTGAGCTAAGTATCCTAATGTCTTTTGTGATCCGTACATTCATGTCCTTTACCTCACGTGGTAGGTCTAGATTTTGTACCCAAAAATGTATCGCGCTAGATTTATTGACGAGTTAAATGTTCTGTATTTCGCAAGCTAATTCAATGATGAGGCTTCACCTCCTAATGTCCTTTTTCGTTTAATATTAAATTCATTGAATATCTCCTGATCATTTACCTTTAACTATAGAAATTACAAGCTATCATTAGTAATGACATTGTGGCGTCAGAAATAGAACCCACATCCTTGGAAATAACATGACGCAGCGATGAAATCTAAAGAAGGAATATTATCTCAATGACGTGTAAGAGGTGCGATGAAAATATGAGGATGATATTACGACGACTTAGCAGCAATCAAACGTCGTTAAACCATCACGATATTGTGGCAACGAATAGAATTAGGCATCATAACATGGCAACGGCGATATAAGAAGGAGGGACCTTAACATGTAGAGTGTACACCGGCCGCACTTATCTACTGCAGAACACAACGCTGCTTAGCTCATTGGTAGGGATACATTATTTCAGATCGGAAAGATTGTTTATTGAAAAGTTATTGCAAAAAGTTGACCTGACATAAATTTGATGGCCTTGATCTAATTTTGTTGTTAAAACAGGAACTGGTAAATATATAAAGCAGAACAAAGTTTCCATAAGAACGGTGAGCACGTAAAATGGGCCTTTTTTTATACCAATTCTCAAATAGAGATGGTGGACCCTTAAAGCTAAAATATTCACGTAAAATATTGCATTAATTATTAAAATCCTGTAACACAAATCCTGTTAAATTCTTATAACACGAGCCTATGAACATTGAATGAGACTAGTTTTGTACACAAATGCAATTGATCTCGAAAATTTCACATCAAGTTTTGTGAGAGTCGGCTTTCGAAAAATACCTGTGGGTACCTAAAATAATAAAACATGCCTCGCACAATAAGAAAACCAAGAAATTCGCCCAGATGTATTTTCGAGCGAGACCGTAAAGTAAAAACTTAGCGTTAACATTGCGTCGGAATAAGATTGATCTCAAATTCTACAGGGCAATATTTTTGCAAATTCATTTCGTGATAAGCTAGAAAGAGGCCTGCTGAAACTGGAGACACTCACCCACCTCTGGGAGTGCCATCAATTCGTTAGCACACCTTGCCCGTGAAGAAGAACATCTTATACAGGATGGAACAGAAGTAACTGACCCTTTTAACTTGATGATAAAAAGAAAACATTGAACTCTAAGAGGCTGAATCTTGTTTTATTTGAAAGAATAACATTTTTATGGTTTATAAGCACTATGTTTTGAATATAATGTCGTTCAAATCACTGCCACAGTTCTCCTGAAAAATTATGGCTCTTTTCTTTGTCGTTTCCATAACGCTCCTTAGTGTATCTGACGAAAGTTGAGCTATTTCATAATAAATGCTGTTTTGAAGTTTTTGTAAATTTGTAGGATTTGTTACATAAACTCGTGACTTAAGGTAGCTCTACAAGAAGAAATCGCGTGGGGACAAATCTGGAGAACGAGGAGGCCAAGAGATGTTATCAAATCGTAAATGAACTTAATGAATAGCCCTAATTTGTCAAAACAGCAGTCATTAAGACGACATTATACTCAAAACATTGAGTTGATATGTGTTAAAAATGTTATTTTCTCAAATGAAACAAGTTTCAACTTCCTAGCGTTCATAGTTTTCCTTTTATTAGAAAATTGAAAGGATCATTTACTTCTGGCCCACGCTGTACTTCAAGCGCGATTGTGGGAGCTTCTCAAAAGTTCTAAATTAAATCCGTTTAACGGGAAAGAATCAGAAGTGAATGGCAACCCAGTTGAAGTATTTTATGGTAGGTAACTCCTCTTCCAAACAGTAACTTCAATATCCCTCTTCCAACTCTCCACCTTCCACTTTTGACATCAGCTTACCTCTGTACGTACACGTAAAGCAAAGTTGAATTTTGATTTATTTCATGTACAGTGCTATGCAGTATATATAAATCTTTTTAGTTGTTTTATATTCTATGTTGAAACTATTATTGCAATAATTTAATCTGTAGGCCTGAATGGATTAATCTAATTTACATTATATCTTTTATGAATAAATTATACGCCCTTCGTGTAAATCGCTATTGGAACGGATTGTGTGCGAATAGCGAGGTCCCACTGTAATTCTATTCTAAACAGTACGTCAATGGGCTTATTTTGAACGGTACTGCATGTTCGACCTATCTGGCGCTACTAGGTTTGCTAGTCACAAACAACCACTACTTTGCGTACTGTTTTTATTATTAGTGTAAAATCTCAAGAGCATTGGGTTGACTGTGATTATGTATCTGCAATAACTGACTATAAGTGGAACTTGAATGCAATAATATTTAAAAATAAATATTTATAGAGTGCGAATTTTTTGAATGCCTCTATAATTTTATTCGTTTTAAAATTGGATGTGACATACCATTGCAAAAAACTTTTTTCAGCCTTTGTAGTATCAGTTTTTCACCTGACTGAGGGTAATTTTGGTCCATCGAATGGGAAGAGACATCTCTGTATAACGTTCTCTGCATCAGATACGTTTTTCTCTTAAACCAATTGTTTATACAAATCCTGAGTTCTTACGAACTCGATAACATTTCGTTTATATCATCGGTTGACCTTCTCAATATTTTGCGACCGAATTAGGTTTTGAAGAGAAATAAGTCTTTGTAGAACACAATTTTTTAATCGATACCGAAGCAGAAGGATTACCGAATATTTGAGAATGAACATCCAAGAAGGCAATGATTGATATGTGAAATGGATATACGTCTGCATTGATCCGAATTCAGACTGGAACTTCCGTTTCTTCGTACTCCTAAAATGATGACCGGCAGAGAAGTCTCTTTTTGAGTACAATATAAATTTGCCAGCATAAGTGTCTTTCTGTATCTTTGATACATAATCTCGATCTCGTTTATGTCCTTATGGAATCTTTCTCCTTGCTCGTCATTTTCTGAACGCAGATTCTCCAAAGTTTGTTCCGTACGTAAGTGTAGATAAAGTATTTTATTGATCTTGCTTCATATGAGAGTTCTGTAAGCAGTCGGCAATTTGAGAACACGTTTCGCGTAATTCATGGCTCGCATGTTACCCAGAAAGCTCTTTTCACCCACGTTAAAAGTTCACCTCTCGACCACGTTTCCAATGCGTTCATTGAATTGTTAAACTTTAGATCTTTCATTGGCTGATAGATTCGAGGACTATCAGAAACGTCAGCGATAAATTTTTTCATGGTCAATGCTGGAAAAGCATGATACAAGTCGTTTTACAAAAAGTCACTCTCCAAGTTCAGAACTTTAGTGAACTGCTTGATCAAACGAAGCTTGACGTGCAAAGATTGAAAAAGTACCCTGTCTCTGTCCAACAGAGGATCGTTGATGACGTTCTCAGATCTGCAAGGCACTAATTCTACCTGGACATGGGCGAGTCCTTCGCCATGTAGTTCTGAGCTCTGTCCAAACATTCCCCCATGCACAGGAAGCATCAAGACTTTGTGAACCCCGACTGCTATACCCATTAAAAAATCGCCTTCTTAGAATCAACAGGAATCCTCCCCGTAGGCTGAGCACACCAATTTTTTCTCCGTGACTTATTTCACTGCTGTACCTCTCTTTCAGAGTAGTCGAGTGAGTGAGTGATACATAGTCAAATTGGTTGCCGTTGTGCAGCAGAACACATTTCAACGATCACTTGCTGCTATCAATGAACTATCTCCAGTCTTGCGATTAATCTACGGTGGCACTAAAAATAAAAATAAATTAATACCGTGGCACTTCAGCATAGAATTTGTGCGGTACATCAAGTTCTTCACTTCAGAAACGAAAATAAGGTACTCATCTTGTCTTTTGCGGTACGAAGTGACGCGAGTACTGTCAGAGAGGAGTAAATTTTTCTTCAATCTAGATACCTACAGCTCAGCAGACATCTTTGACAAGTAGAGATCATTTAGTGTGTAAAATAAATAAATAGAGCAAATAAAAGTGGTTTTACTGCACACGACATCATTTATACACGAAAGCAATTTTGCCGGACCGCAATGTTCCCCTTGCCATCGGAATGCAACATTAATGTTTCCTACTGAAAGTTTTTTTACACCAGAAGTAAACGGTGAATAGTCAAGGGGCACGTAAGCCTGACTACACTCAAATCTCCATCCCCTGGTAACTGAACTCTTCATGCTACATCCTGTGGTTCCAGCAGTACCTACACAATTGCCGAGTTCATTCAATTAGAAAATTTACTACCTCGACACATTGACATTCTAGGGATGCGGTGCTAATTCGTCCCCCGGTGTCAGCGTTCGTAAGTCAGCTCCCCATCCGCCCATCATGGTTTTGAGGTTGTCTGGCTACGTTCCCGCGATCCTGTCAGGCTCGATCCTCGAGCTTTTTGGGGCGCTCCTACGGGAGCAAACCTGGGCATACGTTTTCAAACTATACCTGCAGTCTTCACGTTTGCGCCTACAACAGAGCCATACTGTCAACTTTTAGAGGTTAGTTGTTAGTAAGCGTGGCGCTAGTTTTTTGGTGATGCTAAGGTCGATTGAGGAGAAAACAGACTAACATTTGCATGGTATCTACTACAAATAACTGGCATAAGTGCAATTTTGAAACTTATACTTACGTTAGTGCAAACTTTGAATTTATTACTTAGAAAGAGCTAACTCAAAACTCATACTCATAATTACTTTACACTTACCTTTGATTTTATCAACCAGGGTGCGGGAGTTGAAGAAATAATTGGTTGAAAGTCAAGTGCCTTATTCTTCTTTTACTGAAGCGGAAATTTTCTAGTTTCTCTTATTTTCATAGAGCGGAATGAAAATACTATCAGAATTTTTGTTCCATGTTATGTTTGTAATTGCTTCTTTATATACGTTGAACCATTCCTAACTTACACTTGATTTGATAAATCACTCCCTCCTCTAAATCTTTTGTTTTAGTGCTCTTAGGAAATAGGATGTAGAGCATAGGTATCAAATTTCACATCATCATTTTCTTAAGTAATGGAGGAATGTTTGGCATTCATGCTTTGAAGTTTATCAATCACATATCCTGGAATTTTATAGCAAGAAAGTGTGCGGGACGAATTACTGATCCAACATTGGGATTTTCACGGCAATTTGTTTTTTTCTATTAATCCCAGTCAAGTCAACAGCACGGATACAGGGTGACAGGGTGGACGGGATAAATTCGACTGTTTTATCAGGAAAAAGAAAAAGCGCTTGGGACGTATAAAATTTTCCTGACTTCAAAGGTTTCAATAGGCAAGGAAATTAGACTATTTTCGAAGATTTTTGCTCAAAATAACCTTTAGTAGCGTGTGTTGCAGCCTCAATCCGGGCTCGGAATCTGGAAAAATTGATTTTACCATTTCCATTGGAAGACCCTCCAAAACCACCTTAATTCTATCAATTAACTAGTCCCTTGTAGTACAGGCAGCCTCGATTGTAGCCTCGTAGCCTCTTTTGGAATTTTCTAGTTCAGGCTAGATTGTTTTTACAGTGTTCAGGGAGCATTGAGCAGCGAACATAATCTCCTTATTTTGATGGCCAGCGCGAATCATCGTGATACAAGTTATTCTCTTCCACGGTTTAGGTGGCTCCCAGTCATCCATTCTTCTGTCATCGAGCATATGAATGAAGGGGGCTTAAATTTTAAACTCAAGCCTAGTTAGTATGAATAAATTTAAAAACCTAGAAAAGAATTAAATGTTATTCTGTCAAATTTGTCCCCAACACCCTACTCTGTGTAAGCCACCAGTTTCATGATTTATCGGCTTTCTCCAAACCATGGGAATTCAATGCTACGAAAACCTCTTCTTGCTATTGGTCCACTCACGCAGGCACTCGGTACGGGCATGTCTCTCACACCACGAGTTGCGCCCAAGCGTTTCCTGGTGGTCTTGTTTCACAGTAAAAAAAAGCGCGTTAGGCGCTTTAGTATAAAAATACTGGATTCCTCTCGTTGCAAAATTGTGTTCGCTGCAGAGGTAGCAAAATCTTTATTAAGCGTATTCTTGCAAGATGTCATTCTTGAAGCCATATCATTTACCTGCAGCGATGCAAGTATCTGTAATTTTTTATAAAGTGGCCCGCGTGACCTCGAGATGGTAACGAACATTGCGATTCTACTACAAGCACATAAAGCTTAAATGTCGTTTCATGTAGAGTAAAACAGAAAAACATCATGTGACAGCATTGGAAAAGTAAACCTGATTGAACAGAATCATCATGCCTTTTGAAATCAGAGTGTCTCGAAGTTCTCTCATATCGGTTGAAAAAGTATATATATTTCTTTGATTGTTGACTTGCGATAATTCATTGACATTCACATGAAATAGTGTAGGAAATTTAAACCAATAAGCTTGATTGAATTGTTTCTCATGATTTAAGTTTAATGCATGCATGGTGACGCCGCACCTCAGCTGAATGCCGACCTCTTGAGTATACAAATTGAAAAAAATACTTGTATTTAAGTGGAGGTATTTTCAACTTGTTGAGATCGCCATGGATTGTACTGGACCTTTGAAATAACTGCTCTTATACAGAGGGTTCTCTCTATAAAATTTACCTTTTCTATTTCTTTTCTAAAAATTCTTTTCATAATCGATGTCCGAGGTCTCGCAGATCTTGGTTATTTACCAAAATTTTTTCTTTGTCAAATGCTATTTGATTGTTTGAAATACTTGTTTCGTTTTTTTTTGTTAGCTGAAATTTGTTTTTTCGAAAGTTTTGTTGCGGTTGGTTAGAAAATTTGCTGCCGTTCTTTCAGTGGCGTATTTGGCGAGTATTTTGCACTCTATTTTACTGACGACTTCTTAATGGTCGCTCTTTTGAGACTCTTTTGTCTTCCCCTTGAAAATGACTCAATATCTCTAAAAAACACTTCCCTCCGCCCTGATGACATTACTTACCTTTTTTCGTACGAAAAAGTTTGTCAGAAATCACAGAAGACAGAAGTACCTCAGGTGAGTGCATGAAATAGGAACGAAATATGAATATTTTCATATATCTTATAGCTCAGTTAAGCTTTCTGCAATTACAATCTTTTTAAGGGAATACGCCTATTTTATGGGAATCAGTACATCCATGGAGAAAATGTGAGGTCCCGACGCATGAATTAGGTCAGCCTCTTCTTTGTTAAAATAAAATAGTTTTTTGTTGAAGAATATCTTCCTTCAGTTCATTTTCAGTAACTCTACCTTTCTTCTCCAACTTTTGTCTTGTTTTGAAACCTTTCATCTCAGTCGTTTCTATGCGCCGGGGATCTTGAGTAGGAACACACCCTGAGCGTAGATTCCGCGTTCCCATAACTGCACACCGATAAAACATCTTCGTTATAGCTAGGAAGGCTTAAACTGACATATATAATCGAATTTGATCAATTACTAATGAGCAAAACTGTTGAAGATCAAAACATGTTGTAGTGTGAGAAATTTTTTGAGGTCACCGTAGTAAATCAGAGAAATGATGTCTTAGTTAATTACCATTCATCTGACGTGAAAAAAAAAGCTCTTTCAGTTCTGGAGCTTTATATTGGAACAAGCTTCCCCAGCGTACAAAAACTTTCAAAATGTGAAAGAATTCAAGGCGTACATGAAACGCCATTCCACGTTTGTCAATTACACATCTCTTCCTTATACTGCTATTGTTAAGCCCATGGGTCAGTGCGTCCAAATATTTATCGATAAAAAGTCAATTTTTAACTTTACGCGGTGAATGCGTTGAGACCATACGTATTTCCAATCTCCACGCTTCAGCAATGCTGGTCACTAACACAAAATTCCTCTGCATATGTATCGATGCCTATAGAAATAGAGACTTCCCGGTCCTTCCAAAAGCGTTTTTACCAATGTCCTCCTTTTATTCTTTTATAAGCGGCATTTAGAAGCTTTTAGACATAGTGTAAATCAACCAAGAGAACACTTCTTATGTTTTCCCCCAATATTTTATTCAACCCTTTTAATACCCTTTTTTAAAAAAGAAACACTAATAGTTTTAGTGCGAATTAAAGACCTCTAAATTAAGAATGATACAAAAACGATTGTTGTGACGAATTTGGTGATTCGGTGATGCTGAAAATTACCTGTCCTTTTTCCTTACTTTTACTTGTCTGCATTATTTTTGTAGGAAATATAAAAATTTTCGAGCTTTAAAGCATAGTCTTCGAGGCAATTACCAGGTTACCAGGTGTTATTTAGATACGTATGTATGAAAAGATAGCTCCAAATTTCTACCATGTTGACGTGTTAACGTGTTAATTTTAAATGCAGAATTATTTACTTTCACCCATTACACTTCCAATATCAAACCCGGATATCGCTGAAGCCAAAAGTCAAACGGCAGTATAAAAGAAAACTGTCAAAAGCGTTTCTCATCATTGTGTTACTGTTTCTATACTTTTATTTGCATCCATATTCATAACCACTACCTAGCTTAGAATAACTAGACCATAGAAATTCATTACAATCTATTTTCTCAATCTTTTGTACAAACACCGACATTTAATGTTTTGATGCCCATGTGCGTCTACCAAATATGGACCTTTGCGCCAAGATATTTTAAAAGCCAATTTAATAATAGGAAGAAAAAATACTTTTTATTTACAATAAAGATGATACAAAAACGATCATTGGTTTTGCCTAATTTGTGTATCAACTCTTTCGAAAATGAATTGTTTTTTTATACAAAAAGTATCAGAGTGCAAGTCCATTCCACGTCTACCGAAATAAGAATTGAGATATTAACTTTGCGAATGTTTGTGGCAATGTCGTATAATATTATGTTGGCCTTTTGTGACAATTTCTGGTTGTTGACGCTCGAGAGTACATTGTGACAACATTGCTTCGGTAGTGTGGGAAAACATTTTCTTCAAGCTAGTTTTCCTGGTATACTAGTTGATACGTAAATACGTATTTCTTCCATGTCGGCCTTTTAGTCTTAGACGCAAAATGATTTACATCCATTCATATCGCAAAAGCCTAAGCTTATTATTTCCACTAGTCAATGTACTGTACTTGAGCACTTATAAAAATGTTTTTTTTTCAAACGTTTGTTGAACTATTGATATGGTTGTTGCAATGCCTATGTGTGTTCAACAAATAAGGATCTTTACTTTGACCATTTTAAACTCAATGCTCCACATTGGATGTATCAACTTCTTTTGAAATTGACCGCTTTCCTTTCTTTATTTGTTTCTTTCTAGTAACATAGAGTTTTCCGCCGGCAACTATAGACTGGCAGAGCACTCCATGGAACGGCAAAGTGTACCTTCGTAATACACCATTTTCTTACTCTGCATATCTATTTTCATTTATACAGTGCCGTTATCAATTCTTCTTGACTATATCTCTCGCACTTTCGAGTTTTGGCCAAGTCCAGTTTTAACAATGCAAGCTGCTGCCGTGTAGACTGCCTGGGGATTTTGCTATGAAGGAACTTTATCTTCTGGCTTACGTATTGCTTTTGAGTAAGCGTTGTTTAATACCTTTCTTGTTTTCCTGAATAGGTGTTACTCAACACCTTAACTTGTTTGCCCGATTAAACGTTGTTTACAATTTTTAGTTGCTCTCATGAATAAGTGTTACCCAACATCTTAACTCGAATGGTTTTTATATACTAGTTCTATAACTTCAGGTTCTCTTTAAACTGGACTGGCGCCTCCTACAGATTACATATTCATGTCACCATAGGCGCTTTTCGGCGCACAAAAAAGAGAGATCGTAAATCTGAATTTACTAAATCATATGGTGTGAGAAGTGTATCTGAATAGCTTGTGTTTTAATTCGTAGACTTAGTTATAATGAGTGATTTTCCTCTCCGTAGGAAGAGTCGTTTTCTACAAGTGCCTGCTGCCTCGTCTGCGGATTGATCAGTGTTTATCAATATGAACGTGCTTTCCAGGGAATTAAGAAAACAAAGCAATATTTCTTCGATTTCAATGTTTTAGCGAGAATTTGACTTGCATTGAGAACTTGTGTTGTTAAATTGTGCTTTAAATAGTGAAAACAGTTTCATGATTTCGAGACTTCTTTTGAGTTGTGGTCTCTCTCCCTTCCAGTTGTGTTATTGCGTTAGTCCGCGTGATTTTCTTCGTTGTTCACAGCAGCTCTCGACGAATGTGCACCTTACGTCACCAAAAAAACCAAGCCAAAACGGACTGTTTGGATTACTGACGAAGTTAAAGAGATGAGCAGAATAAAGAAAGCTAACTTGCGAGAGTACAAAAACAATAGATCAAACAGTACCTTATACAAGAGATATAAAGAACATGAAAAAATTCTTCGAAAGAAAATCACTGAAGCGAAACAAACTCACTTCCACCAGGCACTGATAACGGCTAAAAATAACCCGAAGCGAACTTGGGAAATCATTAGTGAGGTAGCCCCATATAAAAATTTAGATCGCATAAGTAATTTTGAAAATCCCTTGGCAACAGCCACGGATTTCAACACATTCTTTCCAAAAGTAGGGGCTCAAGTTTTCAGTGAGGTGTGTACCAATCCAGATGAAACGACAATTAAAAATTCATGCCCCACTGCACCCTCGAGGACTGATGTCAAGTGGAGACCACGCCCTGTCGATTTACCAGAGTTACGATACATCTTATACTCACTAAAAAACACAAAGGCAGTTGGACATGATGGTATCAGTCTTCAATATATCAAAGACAGTTTCCCTGTTACAGCACCATGGATTCGTCTGATAATTAATACATCAATAGTAACCAATACGTTTCCAAACCAATGGAAACACTCCATTATTAGACCGTTGCACAAAAGTGGTGACCTAAATACAGCATCAAACTACAGGCCCATCAGTCTTTTGCCTGTCATGTCCAAACTATTGGAGAAAGTGGTGACAAATCAACTGTCATTTCACCTGGACGAGTCAAATTTACTCCACCAAAATCAATATGCCTATAGAAGAAATACTAGCACTCAAGACGCTCTGCTCAATATATCTGAAAAATATACAGTGACATCGATCAAAAGAATGTAACACTCTTGCTACTACTCGATCTCTCTAAGGCGTTCGATAGCGTCCAACATGAAAGACTTCTACGTAAAATACTGAACTTGGGAATAGACACGCAATGGTTTGAAAGTTACTTGTCAAATCGATCTCATGCAGTCCGCATAGAAAACAAATTGTCCCCATTCATTCGAAACAATTTTGGTGTTCCCCAAGGATCCATTCTTGGTCCGCTACTGTTTTCTATTTTCATTAATGATTTCCCTCCAATGCCTTCTAACACACGGATCTCAATGTATGCAGATGATGTTCAAATTGCAATAACAAGTTCTGTATCGGAAATACCAAAGACGCAAGTTAAAGCCGAAACTTTACTGACTAGCCTGAAATCATGGTAAGACCGTAATGGTCTCAAATTAAATGCTAATAAAACACAATGCATTATTTTTGGATCCAAAGATGCAATTAAAAAAACTTCAGATCTTACTCTTGCAGTTGGAAATGATAAAATTAATGCATCAGAAAAAGTTAAAAATCTAGGTATCTGGTTCGATAGAAATATGTCCTTCAAATCTCACGTTGAGACTACTTGCAACAAAATCTACGGAACTTTAATGTTTTTTCATCGTATAAAAAGTATGCTAGACGAAAAATCCAGATTATTAGCCATTCAATCCCTTGTGTTATCGCGCATTGACTACTGCAGCCTAGTATGGGGAGACTTACCTCAATACCTTCAAAGGGACTTACAAAAATGCATGAATTTTGCAGCCAAGGTGGTATGCAACGGTAATTTCAAAAGAAGTGATCACGTAACCCCTCTCCTCAATAAACTCGGCTGGATCCCTATCCAAGAAAGGCTCCTCATGCAGAAGGCCCAATACGTATTCTCCTCGTTAGATCTTCCTCAGAGCAATGCTGAGATAGTGCGTTTCCATCCACCCACTGTAACCAATCAAAAACCGAACAGAAACAATAATGTCTTAGTCAACTATCGTTCATCTCACTTAGGGCAGAAGGCTCTGTCCATATCAGGCGCCTTACTGTGGAACAAACTTCCCCTGAGTATTAAAGTCCCTCAAAGACCGAGAGAATTTAAAGCTAAAATAACTCGTCATCTTGTGTCTCAATAATAATCCTTAGTTACAGAACATACTGAATGAGTACTGACGAATCTCATTTACCTGGTATCTCCATTGCTGAACAATCTCCCTCGCTCATTGTTTTATAATTCAAGACATCAAACAACAGTTTTGAAGTATGCGTAGGTATTATGATTTGACCGCCTATACGTTGTCATTTGCGGACATGCTTACTTGTATATGTGTGTACGTATATAGGTGTGTGTGCGCATATGGGTGTGTATATGTGCACGTACAACTGTGTGCACTAGAGTAGATGAACCAGTCGAAGGTGCATTTTATGTCATTCCTCTCCGTTTCTGTGCAAGCATCAAACTAGACCGTCATGGTACCTATGTGTGTGTGTGTTGATCAATTACAGACATTCTGCACCATATTACAAAGATAATGTATTTTTTATAATATGAAATTGTAAAGCATCCATGTAAAAAAAATAAATTCGTTGTGCGATCATCCATTTATACTGCAGTAATATACTTATTCGGCTTATAGTTATATGCTTATAATAATGTGATACCTATGTTTGTTTATCAATTGACGACAATTTGCGCCATATTTCAAAGATAATGGTATTTTTTTTCTAATATGAAACCTTTATAGGACATTAATGTTTTCTTTCTTATTCACGTCCCACAATCGTTTTCATGTTTCTGACTTAAGTAGACTGTTTTGTGCCACTATTTTTAGTACGAAATTTTATAAAATTCATGCCTTAATAAAAGATATTTTCTCCGTTTCCCTCGATTGGAATTCTGGTTTATACTGACTAGTTTACGCTGATATTTGCGCACATGCTTACTTGTGTAAATGTGTACGTGTCCACGCTTTGCGTATGACACTCTGTAGAATGCGTATGTATTGCCTCGATGCATAGAAATGCATGTGTGTATGCTTACGAGTTAGGTGTAAATATGTGCGTGGGTATATGTGTGCATGTGTATGTGCAAATATTTACATGTATACGTGCACATATGTGTGTACTAGACTGACAACTAGCATTTTACTAGAGATAATGGTCTTTTTTTCTGTGCACTCTCAACTTGTAACATTACCTAACTCGTCATATCTTTAGTATTGTAAAGCATTCATGTAAAAACTATAC
Source organism: Morinoia aosen (assembly GCA_030386875.1). Taxonomy (NCBI): domain Eukaryota; kingdom Metazoa; phylum Arthropoda; class Malacostraca; order Amphipoda; family Talitridae; genus Morinoia; species Morinoia aosen. The sequence continues at coordinate 46,535,371 of CM059559.1, forward strand.
ATTTGTTGTGCGATCATCCATTTATATTTAAATAAAATGCTTGTTAACTAATGACCGTTATGTTAAAATTGTTGAATCAGAAATACAAAACCTATAATCTTCTTGGTCCTCATGCTTATATGTACACATATGTATATATGTGTGTGCGTGTGTGTGTGTGTATGTGTGTGTGTGTGAGTGTGTGTATGGATATATACACACATGCATACGTATGTGTACATATGTGTGTATATGGATATATATTTATATATATATATATTTTTCTTTTTTTCATGCTTCCTTAAAATGACACTTGTGAACATTGACCGAAACAAGCGATTTCATATATTATTTCCTGGCGTCAAGAATTGCGAAGTTTTATGTCATGTACATGTAAACTGTCAAAAGTGTTTTCACCCCACAATGAAAATGCATCGTCTATGAAATTGTGTTATCTCTTACAATTATCATTACATGTATTATCAAATGTAGATTAAGCTAGATTAGGAGTTCATTGCCCTCAATCATTTCTTTTGACTAGTGACACGAGTTTTTCAATACTCGTGTGTGTGTATCATCTAAGTGTATTAATTTTAAGATATTTTAAAAACCAATGATGGTACTTTTGTACCATCTCTATTGGAAATAAACCGTTTTCTTTTCTTTCTTTTCTTGTCGGTACCCTTCTACAGCAAAACTCTGGAGCGCAATGGTGCCAAAAAGTTTTTCATTTAAATCAATGAAAGTTCTGTTCTTAATCTTTACCATGGGTGCCTGCAGCAGCAGGAAGACACCAGTATTTTAAGAAGTAGGATACACAACACATCTTTGTCTCGGGAAGCTACTATTGAATGTGAGGTTACGAATTTTTTCTCAATTATAGCATAAAGAGTAAAAATACCTCATGAATACCTCGTAAAAAATTTTTCTTACCAAATAAATCAAATGATAAATTTTCAAAGGGAATTTCAAATGGAGTGAACAAAGAAAACCAAATCCGTTTTATTAAAGAGGATGACGTAAAAATTGTAAAAGAAATTGGCTCTATTACTTTAAGAATTATTACTTATAAAGAGTCTAATCGACAGTAATAATACTTAAATTGAAGGCACGAGCTTTTCGAGTTTGTTCTAAATGCATGGGGCGAGATGAAAGGTAAAAATTTAAAAGCGAAAATTTCTCAGAGTTATTTACACTTGGAAGGTAAGGATATTCATCTTGATAGTTGTTAATGAAATTATTTGCCCAACAGAAAAGGAACAAACCTCTGTTCGGTCAGCATCTGCTCACTGTGGTCGCAGACTCCGTTAATACTGGAAAAATGATTTTGCCTCATCCTTGAAAGGACTTTTATGCATATGATTACGTAATTTTTTTAAGGCGTTTAATTCTAGAGTTTATCTGTCTCATACTGCTAAAGAAAAGCCCGAGCCTTCAACCAAGAACACATTTTGACAAATACGGTTTTAGGTGAGTTGGCCGTGTTATTTTGTCGACCGTAGTTTCTTTCTTTTGCGAGTATAGTCAACGGATTAAGCCAGCCATTTTTTCCTCAATAAATTCACATATTTTGTTATTTAAATATCCCGTGCATTTAGTATAGTGTTTACCTTTCTACTTTTAAATTATTTTTCTCTTATAGCTAACATAATTTTACATCGTAATAAATCTTAGTAATAAAAAGACAAGAGCTAGAATGAAATTGTGAGCAGGGATTTTTCTCGAAAAGAATCATCCCTGAATGATAGTTTTAAACTTGCTAATAATTTTTTTGAAGGCAGGACTAATAAAACTTACTTCTTCTGTGGCTTTTTGTTTCCGTAAACTTTCTACGCGATGCATTTCATGTAAATGTATTGGTTAGTGTATTTTATCCAAATGTGTGTATATATGAATTGGCTCTAGTCGTACAGAGACTTACGATGATGCAGGACTGTGTTTAGAGTTCAACCATCTTGTGATGATGTGTTCTCTGCCGACCTGAGCTACGGCATTTTCACGAACGTCCTGGTCGCAAGGTAGCACAGACCAGATCGGAAGCGCTAACCTCTCTCGCTGCTGCGCTAGAGAACCCTCATCTTATAAATCAACGTACGAATTTTACGCAATAATAAACTAACTGAAATGCATAAACTCTAAGGCGATTTGATTTCCGATCGAATCAACATTCTGGGCTCGATGAGTGATATATTTTTAGCTAGGCGTTGAATGAGTTGCAATAATTTTTCACTTTCGTAATTGGATGGCTAAAAAACACGCTTCGCCGACTACGGGTAATCTATTCATTAACCTGTAAAAGTTTGCGGTACCTTGAAATTAGTAATTTTGAAAAATTACATTAACTATCAATTTTGGTCATATTACTCGTAATTTGTTTTAAAATTTCAGTTTGTGCTTGTGGAAAGAACATTCGAGTGACTTTCTGAAACTAGCTCTAATTTGAAAGGTTCTTTTTGGACTCTACTTCAAGAAATTATTTTATTCATTGCGTCAAGCTTTTCACTTGAGTGTCGTTCAACTGCCCGTACTTCCTCACGACGAAAGCTTTTTTAGCATTTGGCCTCTAACTTTTTATTTGTTGTGAGCTTTCCATTTAACGGGAATTTTGATTATTTTTTCATCTTGCTTTTCATTTTAAGTTCACGTATACGCACTGTTTTTTTTTTGTAAACTTTAATTATCACTTCTTATGCAAAAAAAATCGGCAGCATCTATATACAAACAGATTGAAGGGCTAGGAATGGGTCTCCCATTAGGCCCTACTTTCCCTAACATTTCCATGTGCCACAATAAACAGAAATGGTTAGATCAGTGTCCGACATCATTCACACCAGTTTCTATGGGCGCTATATTGACGATACTTTCGTCCCTTTCAAAAACAAATTTGATGCCCATTCCTTCCTGCAATATTTCAATTCCAGACATCCTTATATAAAATTCATTTTAGATCTAAAGGAAAATTAGAAGGTTAAATTATCTTGATTTCAATGTTCACCGATCTGATAATAAATTCATAACCTTAGTCTACAAGAAACCAACATTCTCCGGGTTAGAATTAAGCTACTTTAGCTTTTGTAGCAAACGATTTAAACTTAATAGTATTTCAATCCTTATAACTCGCGCCTCTAATATTTGTTCAAATTACACTGGCATTCATAAAGAATATACTTTTTTGCTGTCTTATTTTACAACCAATGGTTGTTCGCATTCTGTTATTTTTCGAGTAATCAGCAACTTCCTGAATGGTAAATTCATTTCGAAGTCTCATGTTCAAGCTCTGAACTATTGTTACTGCGTTCTACCATATTTTGGATATCAATCGGAGAAGTTGAGAAAAGGCCTTTTAAAGCTATTTACTAAATTTTTCTAGGACAATTCCTTTCATATCATTTTAGTTAACAAACGCACTATTGGATTCATTTAGATTTAAAGATGTGCTCCCGACTGGTTTGCGATCTCTCCTCGTTTATAATTTTAGTTGTGCGCATTGCGCATCGCAGTATGTAGGTTCCACCCACCGAGCACTTTGCGGCAGAGTTGCTGAACACGCAGGTCGAAGTCATCGTACTGGTCGTTTGCTTACTTCTCCTACTCATTCTAGTATTAGACAACATTGTAGTAATGGTTCCTGTGACCAGATTATTGACATTAGCAGATTTTAAAAATTAGATACTTGTACCGCCAACTTAGATCTACGTATTTTAGTTATTATTTATTCATAAACTCAAACCTTCCCTCATAGAAATGCAGAGTCCATACCATCTTCTCTCAATAGTGAACCGGTAAATTCAGTTTTTTATTATTTTTTATGGTATTCCATATTTTTTTATTGTATACCATTATTTTTTTATTGTATTGTATTCTTGTATTCTGCGATTCTGTAATGTTGACTGCTCTGACATGTTCTGTATTTTACGTGGAGACTTTTTGTTGAGAATGAACCAAGCCTAGGAAAGTTCATAGTAAATATTTTTAAAGTACTTCTACCCGATTTCTTTTCTTTTAAGCTGATTAGTTTTGTACTGATTTTTTCATATTTGCTTATCACCCGGGACTGACAAGAGCATGGGTGAAGGTGGCAAAATCTATAGTGGCGGCTTTCACTTTACAACCGTTAGCGTTTTTTCAAAAACTATTCAGATCGAGTTTTTCTATAGAAATTGGGCACAACAAGTCAGAGGGATCACATCGACGTTGTCATGTGTCAAGTACCGAAATGGTACGTTTCGAGTTTATCCACAATATCGCTCACTGACGTGACTTATGGATCCGTATTTAATTCGACGAACTCAAGAAAAGACAAGTGTAGCTTGTGTGTACGAGGCATATATGTCATTACTTTCACTAGGCCTCCCATTTTTCTAATTCTTATTTTACTTTGCGGTTCTTCTAGCTAATAATTACGCACGGGTGATAATTTTGTAATTTTTAGGAAAGCTTCCGTCAGCGATCTGGTTTTTCAAATCACTCGTGTGATGTACTGCAGAGTGTAAGTAGTGTTTATGGAGTTCTCAATGGGAATAATTTATACGTCCACACACCCCCTCTGGAACATTTGTGCGTTTTTTTGAAACGTTAGAACGTATGTATATTCATGTTAATCGCATAAACAAGTAAAATATGTTAGGTTCTCTGAAACTGTTAAACTATATTTTGTTGAAAAGTGGAATGAAAAATTGCCGTTACTTTCCAAGGCTCTTTTTGTAGCTTTGTGATTTCGACCACTCTATGTTGTAGTTCCACATGAGCTATGGACTCGCAAACGTTTTGACATAAAGAGACTAAAATGAACTAAAAGAGGCAGAAATATTTCTTTGATGAGTATGTTATCACCACTCTAACCTAATTCCGCCCGCACAGGAGCAATTCTTTCCTATAAAAACCTATTCGTGAAGAAGAAGAAGAAGAAGACTTCTATAAAATTTCCAATGAAGTCAGTAGTTATGTTTTCAGTTCTGTAGTGTCTCATGCGCGCGCCGTGCGCGAGTTGTGCCAGCGTTTACTGCGAAATTACTTAAGATATCAAGTATGAAGCATTTCACGTGGTCGAGTAAATTTAAACTCATAGTATTCAGACTTTTAATCGGTTCTTTAATGTTTTATATTCAATGTACAGTATAAATGAATTTCTCATAACCAATTGTCAATTAAAATGCCATTGCTTATATCATGCATCATTCTTTATATATTTTTCTGGGAAATATGTTCCAGTTCAGCATAATTACTTGAAGAGAGAAAGGGATGCGCATCATTCAAGCTGGTAACTACGTTTTTGCTAACTTATAGGTCCAGATTTTTACTCAACTTGATGGGGAAATTATGGCTTTTTGGTAAATCTTATTAAACAATTTTTAAAATGTTGACCAATGCGTTCGATCAAAATTTATAGGAGCCTTTTTATCAATACCGACTACGAAATATTTTATTATGACGAGTCAAGTGCAATATGTTGGGTTGTTAACTTGTCAAGTAGGGAAAATCGGTTTCAGTTTGCAACAAAATATTCAGTTGAGCTTCTTTAGTCGAAACTGGATCGGTTGTATAGCTGAAGTCACTGTTCAGATGCGATATTTCAGCCTAAGAGACAAATTAGATAAAAATTAGCACGATAAAAATTCAAAATGTCATGTATTTAAAGTTTTACAACATAAATCATTGATAAATTATTCCAATAATTAAACAGTTACTGCATCGACTGCCTTTCTGAAAGCGGCTTCGAATTCAGCACGGGCTTGCTTCACTTCCGGGGTTTCTTCAACAGGCACGGGGGCGACAGGAAGAGGACCGACTTGCACCACAGGGGCCACGGGAAGATTGTAAACGTGCACGGGAGCCTCGGGGACGCCGGTGCCAGACACCAGTCGGTAGCCCAAGGCATCAGAAATATACTCAAACTTGTAAACTTTTCCGTCTCCGTCAACCCAATTGTAGGCGCCTCGCACTACGCCGTTGTGATCCCTGTGCTCGGCGCGGGAGGTGGGGCCGCCCGAGTACCCGAAGTGGTACCCGCCGAGTTCGTCCTGCGACCGGAACCTGGAGTACACAGGCTGCGGCACCAGCGCGCCGCTCACTGCGCTCACCAGCGCCACCACCACCAACGCGTAAACGGTCATCTATTGGAACGTAGAAACATTTTATGACGCACAGCATCTTTCGAATACATAAAGATTCCTAATATGTCGTTAAATCTTAAATCATTAATGAATAGAACGTTTGCTTCGTTGGTAGGCGGCAGTCATCCTTTTGAAGTCGAGTGTACATTCCATGGCAATAATTATCACCGACGGTGTTCCTGAACTGAAAACGCCATAACACGTTTACCGCGATGGGTTAAAATAAAGTTCAATATTCCACTCAAATTTGAAGTCTATAGTAATAAGCAATTTTGAAAATAACAAATATAAACTGGATCGTACCTTCCTTTAGAATTGACTGAGTATTTATGAAAATTAGGCTTGTGACAGGCTTGCAGCAGCATTATAAAAATTCCCACCGTGTACACCAGAGGCTCACATCGCGACTAACGAGTTAAAACAAGCGCACTCAAGTTGAACAAGAGCTAAATCTTCAGATAAATGCTAAAAAAATTCAAATGTTTATATCTCTTGCAAGAAAGGAGTAATTACTATGTCGGATGAAGCAGACGGGAAAATTCAAAAAGGAAACCTCGTAAGTTGAAATGCTTTATAGTTCCGTCCATGGCTCATTGTTTTGTAGAATATTCCACACGCTGCGATTGACTTCTTTCTGAATATCTTCATTTACAATTAGCTCGTGATAATACGAATTGTCAAAGTATTCAGTTGGTCGCTCGTTATTAGTTTTTATTTAAACTAGCTTAACTAAAGTTTTCGTAATTAAAGCTTTACGAGCAAAACTATTGAAATTAGAAGGTGCTAGAGCAATTTAATTGTTGCAGTTATCGAGGCTTTTACTCTAATCGTGATTACTTAGCCGTCTGCTTGCAGTCCCAACAGACTTTCACCAGTAGCAATTCCGCACAAGGCATTTTCTGCCCCATTCAATAGTCGTTTAGAGAAAGTTATCTACGCATCTTCAAAAGCGAAATCTTTTATATTATATGGATTCTGATATTCATTTAATCATCACGTGAAGCGAGAGGCCTGCGCCCGCTGATGACCTTGGCATTTCAGTGGAGAAGCTCCAGAATAACTAGGCAGATTCAAGTCGTCGTGCTAGTCTGCCACGTCAGTTACGTGCTCGCAAGGCCATCATGGCTACTTGGGACACAATCTTACACAAATAAAAGCTTCATTCCAATCAAGGGAATTTTCATCATCGTTGTTTTTTGTACCTCTATTGCAGGGAAAATTTCATTTCATTTCGACTCGTAAAAAAGTTATTTGATTCCATAGAAGCTCAATTTACGTATTTTTTCAGCTGGTTGAAATAGTCTGTGAAGTCACTGCTCACTACTCACCGAGCTCATGATGATTGGTCAGACACTAGGCTGTAACTGCACAGGAGACGTGAGAGGACTGCTTTTATAGAGCCCTGTGAAACCGACCAGCCTCAACCCGCGTCCTCGGTCTCGTCCTGGCTGAAGTGGTCCTGGCCGGGGGAGTTTGGGCGCGGTGGTAACGCCCAGCCCCGCTCCCGCTGCTGCTGTCCTTCGGACCTGTCTGCAGGGAACTGGACTTCTCTGAAATTCTTTGTCTAAATAAACTTCGATATCAATTTCACTCTACCTGAGGTATCAAAATTATCTACTGAGTTTGCTGTTGAATTAAAGACTAAACCAAGGCGATGTAGTTTTTGTAGGAGTTGAAGCTCACTTCTGTTCTGATATTATTGTGATGGGTGTGGTTGAGCCCAACTCGTCTTCAGCGCCGTAGAGTCCTGCTGTCCTTCCAGCGGCAATGCCCTTAAGGGGAAATCCCGTGATAGGCAGGGACCACGCCCATCCGCCGCCCCTGCATTCACGGGAACAAGCACGCCAGATAAAATCTGTTTCATCGAATGTCACCAAAGCATTGATACTTCATGAAGAATTAGTAAATCGTGACTCTTAATCCGCGACTTGACAACCGACTGAGTCGTCAGTTGTATGTGAACAACAGGCTACAAAATGCTTGACCAATTCAACCTGCCTACCGTACCGTGAAGTACCACTTTGACCAATGCTATACACACAACCGCTATACCTCTGCTGCCCCTGCCGCGACTAAAACAATAATCTACCACTCCATAAAAACTACGTTCCACTACTTACCTTATCCATTCATGATTAAATTCGAATATAGATGCTTTCAAATTTTTAAATATGTATTAAAATTTAAATACTTTTTATTCGTAATAGACTAGTATTCTTGTTCCCTTGTACCAACCTATCATAATAATAAAAGATTCACGTATAAAAAAAATTCTTTCAACGGCTGTTATCATTTCGTTGGAACAATGGGAGGCGTTTTGAGAGTACTTTGTTTTATTAATGAAGTGTAGAACTTAGCCATCTGAAAAAGTTGAGCTCCAGCCTTGGTTGCACACGTAACAAACTGGCCGTTTGTGTATGGAGAGATTTGTTGGCTCCTCATTTGAACTAACGCTTCAATTGTAATTGATGCGTAACTGATACACTACCATGAAATTATACATTTGGAAATTAGTTATCGAAACTAGGCAGAAAAAAATTATTTTTATACCTACTTTCGCTAATATGCTTAAGTAAACTTCATGCTCAAGGCATTAAGTTTAATTGCGTCAAATCTTACCCTTAAGTTTCAGAATGCAAGTCTCATACTCAGGTGGGCAATTATTTGTGTAAGTAAACGTGAACATATCTATACATATAATGCATGTGAATGCAAGGCCGTACGAGTGCCGCAGAGCCCAAGGTCGCACAACCAAGCCTTGGCATCATGTTCGCTTTTCTCGCGAGCGTCTTCGCTCAACTCGGTTTGCTCTGTCTACTACGCCTAGTGTTTTGCTCCGGCGATGCTCCGAATAGCGAAGCCACCTACAAGTATACAAGATACGATTGCCCATGTCTTTTTTCATATGGCTGTTTCATTTCACGCGTTATACCCGTGTGAGTGTGGAATTCTTCGATGCTAGTCTGAAAATGAAATTGCTTAAATATTTCATGCAACAAGCTCTGGTCGCGTGTCAGGGTTTATTTCAACCATCAACCTTCACTTATATCTGGCATTAAATTAAAATAATCTAATTTATTTAAATATAAAATATGAAAAATGTGGCATGAACAGATAACATGTAATATAGAGAGCGCAAGGATACAGGCTCATCCGGTCTCAGCGAGATGATTGCTGTAAAAACTGAGTGATGATTCTAAAACTTGATTTCGCCAATTTGTAAATAATGATGCAAAATGTGAAGGTCATTGGCGTTGGACGAGCTGCGTAACGTTTTCCAGTGTTTTTCGAAGACTTGATTTCCGCACAATCAGAGGATTTTTCTTATTCGGTTTCTAAATACTGTAACAGTCAGTTGGAGGTGGGAATGGGTCCACAACACATTTCATGCTGGACCTTCACGTTTGTTGAGTTATTGTGCCTTATATTTACGCTTCAAATTCATTGCAACTCGACACTAACATTGAACATCGTTTTTGTCTTTCCATCCTTGGTTAGGAATTATAGAACACATGTGCGTGCTATCTCTTACATATTTAAACTTATTGTTTAGTGTTCAACCTAATCATGATAATAAAATCAGGCATCAATAAATTAGCTCTCAAATTTCTCTTCCACTTTCACTTTTTCCTCTCTTTATGTATGTTAATATTTGAGGGCACGTCGAAATATAGTACAGCTATGGCGAAATTCTTAAGTTACTTAAGGCGTCACAAATCTATGGTGGATACAATTTACTCAAAACATGGCAACTTATCGTCAACACACGAGAGCCGTGAGCGGGAATTTAAGTTTGCGCAGAGTAGACGCTGAACGAAAGGGACGAACAGCAAAAACTGTTCCAATGAAACACATGACACTATAGGACTCTCTGCGTACCTAAAATAAGACGTTTCGACCTACACACTACTACAATATCTTATCAAAACTAATATCCATAGAGGGCCCCAGTCTCAAAATCTTTGATTATGGGGCAAATTTAACTCAGTGAAACAAATGGTGGATTGGTTACAAAACTTGAACAGTTGAAAGTCTAAAGATTATTCTAGGATTCGGTGAGTCATATTTTACGTTGGTCCTTGAACAAGCAGCTGGGTAAGCATGAAGACAAAAGAAACCTGTGATCCGGGGTGGCGTACCACCGACTTTCAAGTTTCATTTGGTGGTTGATAATTTTGGCTGCAATCTCTAGGTACTGAGATGCACCTGTTATCCTCTACAGCTCCATGGATACTTTGGTCAAAACTACAATGCGCCTCGAAGATTAATTCCATGCAGTTACTAGCACATAGCTGCAAAATATTCATGTCTCTAAGTCAGGGGTCTCCAAACTACGGCCCGCGGGCCAAATCCGGCCTGCATGTGTGATTAATCCGGCCCGCGACAGTTAAATCCGACCGCGTACTCGGCAACTACTCTAGTAATTATGAATAATGTTAAAACGGTTTTGGCCCTTGAGACTTACTGGAGTAATCAGTACGGCCCTAAGACTGGTGAGTTTGGAGACCCCTGCTCTAAGTAATATACGAGCCAAAAAGTTAAATTTCGCTTGAGGAACTGTGGAATATCACCTATAACTTACATTGTTCTTAGTAAATCTCGACACAATATTAAAAAATAGCAGCTGCGGTTGAGATCGTGTTTTCCACTTCCATCTTTGTTCACGGATTTTTCTACTTGTACAATTGCATTTTTTTTTCAACAGAAAATGATGGCTCAACATCATACCAGTAAACACATGAGGAGTTCAAGAGCTTCATTTCGTCAAATAGCTAGGCGTAGGAAGTTGTTCACTTCTTTGTCGAAAAATATGAGAACGTAACATTTTCTGAGAGGCTACATCGCTGTTTACCACATTGCAAGCCTTGATGCAGAACATATGGAAACCTCTACTCTTTTGATATAATTGAAGGAATAACCGAATATCGTATATTCCCTGACCATCACTATTGCTGTATTCGTAAAATGCTTGAGGTGAGTTCCTAATTAATCAGTTAAAGTTCGTAGTTTTCAGATGAACTGAAGAGTATCAAATCTTCTTTTGTAGGTGCGTTGCGTCTCTTTCAATTAGGCGTGTATATTTGAATTTAGATGACCTTGAGAGTTTCACGCAAATGCCCGAATGTGTTAAATTTAAATCCTCATTCTCTCTTACATTTAAATTTTGAACTTGGAAACAGATTAATTTCTGTAAATTCCAGAAACTTAAGATGAACTCGTGGATACACATATATGTATATATATATATATATATGACTAATTACCTATCGTTATCAAAATATATATATATATATATATATATACATATATATATATATATATATATATATATATATATATATATATATATATTTTGATAACGATAGGTAATTTAGTCGGTCAGATGACAGTACACAAGCGGGAGTTTTTAGAATTCTTACCACGTCAATTGGTGACATATTTTTCCGGCATGGTTGTCGTTGATTTTTTTTCTAATGCATCATCTTTCTTGCTGAAATTCTATAACCCATTTAGCATGTACACCTTAGGTACTTTCCACATGAAACTTTTAATTTAAAAATTCTGTTCTGCGACAGAAATGTCTATCAATTTCGGAATTTGTGCTTCAATCAAGGCATTTCTGGAAATGTTTCCACATTTTCAACTGTAAGGAGCGATACCGTTTTTTATCTTCCTTTTTTATCATGCCTCACCCGGCCATTGTGTTGTTAACTGGAGGGTCAATTAAGTGATATAATCAGACTATCACTCCTATGATAACCGGACTGTGGCTCCAGCGATAATATCTGACTATTAAGCACCCGTACATGATCAAAAGAAAATTTCAGTTTTTCTGTGACTGAGCTGAAGCTCACAACGCTGCAATTGTCTATGACTTTCGATCATCTAGTATGGTCGGATGCAAATGTTTGAAAACAGTTAAAAATTAAATGCATTGAAGAAAATTTCTATTGTAATTCGAATGTGAGAATTCCAATTTTCTTTAATGAGTTCGTTTACATTTTTTTTAAATAAGCGCGTATGTGGATGAATATATATTTTAACATGCTTAGGGCACGAGTATTTTTCGCTTGACAGCCATAGGAGTAGTTTTCTGACAAAAGCGATCGCGATCGCAGTTGTGTCCTTCCTGTGATCAATTTTCTTTCAGATCGTTTTCAATCGAACTGTTGAATATCATATGGTAGGTCTTTGAGCACAGAAACAACGATTGTCTGCCAGTCTTAGCTGGGTAGCAACGAAGCTACAGCCGGACAGTCAACAAAGCAAGTGCTGAAATGTCAATGGAGTGAGAACTGGAAAAATCCACCAAGCAACTAACTGGTTCTCTACGATAGGAGACGGGAAGTTTCGCTCGTGAAGTTCAGTGGTCAAAGCATTGGTCGTTTGAACACCAAAATGCCACGGAAAAATACTGAGAATAATATAACATTGAATTATCCGCCATGAGAAGAGCGGCAATTTTTAATTTCCACCAAATACTTGAATTGTTGAAAGCAATACAAGTCGAATTTCATCGTCGTCGAAAGGAGAAAATCACACGGAGTTTACGTGTAATAAGAAAAGAAAAAAAGAAAAAGAAAAAAATGTTTATTTCCAAATTGTCACATGAGATACATGCCAACATATTGGCTTTTAAAAGTTTCTTAAATATAGGGCATCCTAAAACAAATGTTCCATACGAGGAGTACTAATTGACAAACCATCCGAGGTGTACAAGTAGATGAGCCATACGAGGCATAATAATAGACAAACTGTCAGAGGTGTACAAGTAGATAGACCATACGAGGCATATTAATTGACAAAATATACGAGGCGTACTAATAGACAGACCATTCGTGGTGTGCTAGTAGTCTAACAAAAGTTCTATACAAGGAGTACTAATTGACAAACCATCCGAGGTGTACAAATAGATAAGCCATACGAGGCATAATAATAATAGGCAAACTATACGAGGTGTACTAATAGACAAGCTATCAGAGGTGTACAAAATAGATAGACCATACGAGGCATATTAATAGACAAAATATACGAGGCGTACTAATAGACAAACCACACGTGGCTTGCCAATAGTCTATCTCTGTCAAGGGTAGTTGAATGAGAAATGAAAAATATGCCCTAAAAAATATGCAAAGCCCTATCACCACCAAAAACATATTTCGTATCTTCTCGATATTCACCACATCATGCGGACATGGGTACATGGGATAAAATAGAGATACAGTGTAAGCCGGTTACCACTCATGATTGACAAATATCTACAAAATATTGGTAGAAATGGGTAAACAAACATATATTCAATATCAAAATTCATAGCTTGTACAACACACGGACAGAAAGATAATTTTACTACGATTCATATGCTCAAATTGCACTTTATTTCATTAATTATACATGACATTAATCCGATTCACAGAAACGCCCTCTGGGGAAGTGCTAGATCTATTTTTGAATCATTTCGCAATTGCAATAAAATTTATTAACCGAATGGTTTTTGCGTAAAGAAATGAAATAGAAACATGTATATCTATTTATGTAGATACATATATATACCTACACACGTACACACACATATTAATTTATATACTTATTGAAAATAAAATATTAGAAAAAAAAAAAATAAAAAAAAAAAAATAAATACATATATAACATAAAAGATAGAAGCAACCTACCATCTACTACACAGAAGATGACAGCTGAGCTCACTGTAATCCTAAGAAATTTTTCGCAAAAAAAATAACTAAAAGGAAGAGAAGACTTCGAAAAACATAAAAATGAGCTGTTTTTTAATTTCTTCACAGAAATTTTTAAGAAAAATCAGATTATAGTCAAGAAGCAACACAACTCTTCAGCATTATAGGGACATGTGTACGTGGGATAAAATGGAGTAACATTGTGGCCGGATATCACATCTGAGTGGAGAATATTCACAAAATTGGCACATATAGGAAGATTAGGCCTTGATCCAAAATGATAATTTTGATTACAGAAATTTAGAGTTTTTTCCGATTTGAAAGTTCAGTGCTAGTGTGCGCTGAACGCACGAAAAGAAAAAAAAGAGAAAAAGACTAAATGCAATGCTTAAATTACCCCTTTCCCTCCAGCTCAGCCGAAAATCGATTGAAAACATCTTCGAGAATGATTTTGAAATAGCGAGACAACGTTAGCCAAAAATTTAATTCATTATAAACTTTGCACAACCCTCACGTCTATAAACCTGTTTATTGGTGTACACACAAAATGTATTTCATGGTATATTTGTCATACGGACGTTAAATATTAATACAGAAAAGAGAAAGAAATAACAAAATAAAGATGAGGAAATACTCCTAATTATGGAAAGAACGTTCGTTCTGCTGCACTGAACTGACGGCTGTGGTGCTCATTGTTGTCGACAGAAATAAGTAAGATGAATATACGAATCGCTTAGCAAACGTAAAATGAAATAGGTTCTAAATTTCTAACAGAAATTTCAGGAAAAATTAAAATTTCTGATAGATGGGAAGTTCACACCGAGATGCTGCAGGCCCTATGACAGAGATGTAAAATGACGTGACACATCTACTCTAAATTCTTTTCCAGTTTTAGAGTTTTTGATATGCTGGGGAAGCTTGTTCCACAAAAAAGCTCCAGAAACTGAGAGAGCTTTTTGTCCCACGTTAGATGAACGGTAACTGACTAAAACATCGTTCCTCCGGTTTGGTCTTTCGTTTGGGATATTAGATGGAAAAAATTTTACCACCTCTGCATTACTTTGGGGGAGGTACAGAGAGGAGAATACTCGTCGAGCTTTCTGGATCATGAATCTGTTCGGTATTGGGATCCAGTCGAGTTTTCTTAAAAGAGGGGTGACATGATCGTATTTATTAAAATTTCCTTTGCATACCACCTTGGCGGCGAAGTTTACACATTTTTGCAACTCTTCCTGACGACATTTAGGTAAGTCTCCCCACACAAGACTGCAATAGTCCAGACGCGATAAAACTAAAGACTGAATCACTAATAATCTAGATTTTTCGTCAAGTGTGTTCTTTATACGATGAAAGAACATTAAGGTTCCGTTAATTTTGTTGCACATTGTTTCGACGTGTGAATTGAAAGTCATATTTTTGTCAAACCAAACACCCAGATTTTTAACCTTATCGACTGGTTTAATTGTATCGTCTCCAAATGTTAGCTGGAATGGTGGTAAATTTTCAGTCGCATTCTGTGATCCAAAAATAATGCATTGCGTTTTACTTGCGTTAAGTTTGAGGCCATTATGGTCATACCACAATTTCAGATTTCTCAGAAGGTTTTCAGCGTTGGCTTGTGTTTCTGTTAAATCCGCTGTTGAGCTTGTCATGGCAATTTGTACGTCATCAGCATACATTGAGATTTTTGTGTTTGCCGGCATGGTGGGGAAATCGTTGATGAAAATTGAAAATAGGAGTGGGCCGATGATTGAACCTTGAGGAACGCCAAAGTTATTTGGTATGAATGATGACATTTTGTTATTCAAGCACACTGCATGAGAGCGGTTTCGTAGGTAGCTTTCAAACCACTGAGTGTCTATTCTGAGGTTTGAAATTTTTTTAGAAGTTTCTTATGCTCAACACTGTCGAAAGCTTTGGAGAGATCAAGCAATAGTAAGAGAGTTAATTTTTTTTGGTCAATATCTTTGTAAATTTTTTCTGTTATGTTTAACAGGGCGTCCTGAGTACTGGTATTCCTCCTGTAAGCATATTGATTGCGATGCAGTAGATGTGACTCGTCTATGTGAGACGAGAGCTGGTTTGTTATTACTTTTTCTAATATTTTGGACATAACAGGCAGGAGACTGATTGGTCTGTAGTTTGACGCTATGTCGATATCACCAGATTTATGTAATGGCTTAATTATGGATAGTTTCCATTGATCGGGAAACTTGTTTGTGACTATAGATGTATTTATTATCAAGCGAATAAAGGGTGCTGTGACAGGGAAGCTGTCTTTAATATGTTGGAGGCTTATGCCATCATGTCCAGTCGCTTTAGTATTCTTTAGTGAGTATAAGATTTTTCGTATCTCTATGACGCTAACTGGCTTTGGTCTCCACTTGTTGCTACTATTTGGGGATGAAACATCGCTCAGATTTGCCTCTGTAGATGTGTCTGAAACTGTCCTGGATACTTCATTGAAAACATCTTCGCCAACTTTTGAGAAGAAAGTGTTAAAGTCATTCGCCATTTCTGAGGGGTTGTCAAAAGTGCTTTTGCAGTCTGAATTTTTATACTGAGCAGCTTCTCTAATGATTTCCCAAGTTCTTTTAGGGTTTTGTTTTGCCGCCAAGAGTTCTTTGTGGAAGTAGTCCCGTTTTGCTTCCTTAACTTTTCTTCGTAGGATCTTCTCATGATCTTTATATAATTTTCGACGCGTACTGTCTGATTTATTCAGTTTGTACTCACGCTGCAAATTTCTTTTAGCTCTGCTCAAATGTTTTATCTCATCTGTTATCCATTTAGAAATTCTTGGCTTAACTTTCTTCGTAGTGAAAGGTGCGCATTCGTTAAGAGCTGATACGAAATTTTCGTTGAAAAGCGAAACTTGTAGATTGACATCATCGGTGTTTTCCATGCCTTGAAATTCACTCCATCTGTCTAATAGGTTTTCTTGAAATATTTCAGGGGAGTAGTGGTTTTTCATGCGATATGTAATGTAACTAGATTTCTGTTTCTCTTTTGCAATATTGATTTGGCATTCTACCGAATGGTGATCAGAAAAGGACGGTAAGATTTCTGTGCTGAGTACTGCTTGGGGATTGTTGGTAATTGCTAGGTCAAGAAGAGTTTTAGAAGTGTTGGTAATTCGCGTTGGTTCTTGGACCATTTGAGAAAGATTAAGTCTGTGCAGCATCTTGCTTAGCTGATTGTTTTTATTTGTCAGATCCACGTTAAAATCTCCGAAAACATAGAAAGACTTTTTGGCTGCAGAGATTGATCTAAGCGTATTTTCAATGAAATCTAATGTTGGACGAAGAGATGCTGCATGACGGATGTCTGTAAAGACTGCCGATAATGAAAGACTTGTGTTTGTTTACTTGAACATTGAGCCAAACCATTTCTATGTCTTCGCATTTTTCTTTTATCGGAACTAAGGATGTAGAGTAGACATCTTTGATGAAAATGCATGAACCGCTACCTCTCTTACTCTTGACTCCGTCATAACGGTACAATTTGTACCCGGCAATGCTGAGATATGAGCTTTCGACTCGTGAATCGAACCATGTTTCAGATACGCATAAAATATCGATATCGTTAGTGATCAACATTACTCGTACGTCATCCATTTTACCATTGAGGCTGCGAGCATTTATGTGCAATATTTTGATATTATTTACCTCAATAGGCAGATCTTTAGTGGAGTTATTGCATTTTTTAGGTCTAGCTGGGCATTTAGTATTCGTCTCCAGGTCTTTATTGCCGCGTTCATTGTTTGTGATTTCAGCTTCATATTCAATTTGATCACTGTTATTTAGTCACAAAATGGGGGAGGGAGCAACACGATTTTCATCACGCATTTTCAAGAGGGCGCTATAGTGGTCCTGTTTCCGGTGTATGTTTACCGGAGGACAGTTTATCAGAGCATTTGATGTAGGGGAGATTGTCGTCTTCCAAATCCCATTGTCTCTTTCATCAAATACGTGAATTGGTGTTCTCGTTACATTAGAAAGTATTTGGGGTATGAGGTCTCCAACTGCGTGATCGAAGACTTTTCTATCGATGTATTTATCGATGAGTTGTTCGAAACTGCCACTGTTCTTGTCAACGAATTTTGCATACTGGTCCTTGTTTCTGGAGCTCTCAGTTTTGATGGCTTTTTTCAGAGATATATAATTCCATTTCGATTTTTGTTGTGAAGCAAGCTGCGTCGTTACGGCGTGGAGGAGACAGTGTCCGTCACCTACAGTGTAAGCAGGCTCCAATTTGAGCGATCGTTTTAAGTCGTCCAGTGTGTGTGCAACGCGTGTGCAGATTTGATTTGCTGTTGGTTTTTCGGTAGCAGTATTAGTTTGGTCGTTCGACGGAGGCCCGGCAGAGGCCTCCGTCGAACGGAGGGATGATAAATAAATGGTGAGGGATGATACGATAGATGTAAAAGAAGGAAAACACAACATTTTTGGTAACGTTGAACATGAGAAATGGAAAATTATAATAAAATGTATTATACAATGCTGTTCAAAGCACATTTATTTATAAAACTATATGGGCGATACAACGAAATTTAAGATGTGAAGAGAGGGTTTTGACTAAAGAAAAAATACCAATTTTGAAATGCAAATGTCTGGCATTTACTGAGATACTAAACATCGGACTTAACTAGTATTGGGTATCAGATCACAAGACGATCTTGGGATGGCTGAGCTAGTAGAGTGAGTAACAGACTCCTGGTCTAATCTACCCTCCAACATGCTCTGTTGGTTTTGTACTTTGTTTTGAACTCCTCTTTTGGTTTTGTACTTGGTTATGGTTTTGTGCTCCTTTTTTGTTTTTTTACTGGGTTTTGGTTTTGTACTCCTCTTCTGATCAACACTTCAACATGCTCTGTTGGTTTTGTGCTTGGACGACAAACGAGTAAACATCATGTCTCTCATAGATGCGCATGGTGTACAACTAGATTGGAAAATTAGAATTGATCAAATTTTTCCTCGAAAGAAAGCTTGCCTTCTTGTATATGTACCCCATTCCAGAAAGCTCCTAACGGAATTTAACTTGACGATGTCAATATTCGGAAAATGTATTTAGGTAAACGTTTCGCAGCTTCGGTTCTCTCCCTCGGTTCGAGCTGCTATTAGTTTCTGTATTTAAAGCAATTCCTTTGTCTATTTTTCATCACTCATCAACGAATTTTAATCATTACCAGTGACCACTATTTATACAAGAACTTCGTTCATATCCACTGATAGTTTCTACTTTTTATCCGTAGTCTCTCTGTGGTGTCCAACTCACCTTGTTTTCCATGACGGTTGTTATCTCGACGTCACTAGGTGCTTAACATTTCACATTCATCATAACATGCTCAGTAATTCACGAGTAAATAAAGAGACTGTTGGTATTGTGAAGAAAGTTACCATTTCAATAGCAACAAAGGCTTTCAAGTTCTTGATAAATACAGTATGAAACTTGAAAAGAAGCGTTAAGCAGCCTGTGAATTTAAATTTGCCCTTTTACAAAGAAATAATCTCGAAATGTGAGTGCTACTTTATTCCATGAAACCATAACTCTGATGATTATAATTATCGCATGGTACCAATGAACCGAATTTGATATTTCATTAAGAAATCAAGCTAAGTTTCATGGTTAACCGAAAATCCTGTTTTGAATAGAATGCGTAATTTTCATTAGTATTAGGTCTCGCTTTCCTAAAAATTAAGATTGAAACATTGTATTATTAAGGTTTTATAAATGTAACTTTATTTGTAGACAGCTATGATACAGTTACCATAACATCGACTTACCCAAGATATATACGTATAAATGCTCTATATAAAACGACGATGGGACGGCCCTCAAATCGTAAGCTAAAAACAGAAAGTTTTGCCAAAAGCTCCTTAAAATATGACACAATCGAACAGGTTGCTATCTCCGGTGACGTCAATGGCCAGACGATAGTCAAAGTTTGCTGTAAAAAGTGAAGCACAAATAAAATTTTACTATGGATGTTAAAAAGCTTATACGAAAGTGAATGTGATGAGATAATTTTTCTCAGATACAATTAACCGGTTTCTCCAGTATTGAGGTTACTTCAGGACACCGGATACTCTGACATGTACTGTTACTCCGCGCATATGAAGGGAGATTTCAGCTCCATGACGCAAAAACTTCAAGTGGGCTGGATACGAGCTGTTACTTACTGAATCTAAATGGAGATGATGAAACACTCAGTTTAGTGATAAAGAACATTTATCCCAACTTACTGAAGTTTGAATGATAATTTTTTTCGATGTGTCAAAAAATCACCCGTACAAAAACGGGCACCTGCGGGCAACATCGGTGAAGTTTGAAAAGAATGAAAAAAGAAAGAGGAAAATAGTTTTTATTTCCAACAGAGATGACACAATAAACATTATTGGTCACGATGAAGTGTCATGTGACTGCTTCGTCTTACATCCTAGTTCACAAACTACTGTGCTGGTGCAGCCTCAGTTTCGGTTTGTCACCTTCGATTTTCAACTCGGTCATTGATTTAAGAAGGGTGAAAGATGACTTGCATCTTTCTAGTGTACGTTCGTCCTGATATGTCGATTTGTTATTCAGTGTATCATGTCTCAACCTACATAAACTGCGAGTATAGAAGAATAAATTTATGTTTTCTACCTAGTTTCCAATTAGAAAATTGATTAAAGTGTTTTTTACATAAACTCTATCATGTCTTTACTTAATTAAAATGAATATAAACTGAGATGTCAAATATCAATGAATATTATTGTATCAAGGCTTCAATATTTTGAAAAGCAATGGTAGAAGAAGCGACATTTATTTGTTTTCGTGAGATCATCTATACTGTAATCTGATCCGAAGATAAAGGTGCTTGCAATTGTAAAAGTTTGAGTGATCAACGCGGTCTCGCACGATTCAATTGAGCTATATTTCAGGTCAATAATATTTCGCTTACGTTGGCAGGTATTACGATCTCATGTCTCTTCAGGTTATTTTGTGTCTGCTGCGTCATAAGTAACTTGTCGCAACGTTACCTTTTTTTCTCGCTCATCTTGTTGCACTTTAATGAACATCTCTTTCTGTCAGTCATTCCGTGACGTGTTGTTTCCACTCGTTTTCCTTCGATTCATTCATATATATTTTCTTTCCCAATGCATTCCAATCATTCATTCCGAACAAAATGATTATATTTCATAAGAAATGAGATAAATACCTTACAAAATATGGGTTTCATCATTTCGTTATTCAGCAATCAATTGAGCAATCCTCAGATTACAATAACTTATCGTAATTTCTCGTCAATTCAGTACATGTGGCGCTCCAGAAATAATGTTACGTTAAATCAAAGATATTTTACTATTTCAGTAAGTATTTCATCAGCGAGTTTGAGGAAGGCATACACGTAGAACATTGAGCAACTCTTTACTAGTGCTATTAATGAAGACAAACTTAGACGAAATGAGATCAATTAACGCCCGCAATTAAGGGACAAATGCATGAGTGCAAAAAGATACAGCATTCAGATGAAGTTTAGTGATGACGTCATATGCACCGAGGTCTCGATAAACGTTAGGCTTAAAAATTGAAAGTTACGCGTTTTCACGGATATTGATGTACGTCATCTATCGGGAGCACTATGCTCAGGATGCCGACTGAGTCTAAAATGCTCTTAATCAAATAATGACATCACAACAATCAAAGAGAAACTCTGACGAAACCTTTTCTTAAAATGAGTATGAGCAGCCTCTTCTAAGCTTTTACATGGAGTGTTCGAAAGGAAATATCGC
Source organism: Morinoia aosen (assembly GCA_030386875.1). Classification (NCBI taxonomy): domain Eukaryota; kingdom Metazoa; phylum Arthropoda; class Malacostraca; order Amphipoda; family Talitridae; genus Morinoia; species Morinoia aosen. The sequence continues at coordinate 46,556,929 of CM059559.1, forward strand.
CGACAAATACTTTAAGGAAAGCATTGATGCAAAAGTGGAGGATTTTATTTGTTATGATGCCTTTTCTTGATGTCATTTTTCTTTTATTCTCGCATAAATGGCTCTCTTTTGACGGTCGTGATTCATTAATCACTTTCTTTTATTTTAGGTTAACGTAGATAAACTGGGACTTTTCAAGGTCCACAAATCCAATTAAAGAATGAACGGCAATGAATAGTATAAATTGGTAGCGTGGAATAAGTATAAATTGGTAGCATAGAATATTTTCTCTCCACAGATAATGATAATTCACCTTCCTAACCAGCAGGAAATTAAACGCGATGGTATATCGACATTTATTCCCTAATCTCAATACAGGAATTGATATTCTAAAGGAAAAGCAGATCTAACGCACTAAGTTACATTCAATTCAATATTTTAATATACGCTGATGGCAAAGACATAATGTGCTGAAGGCAAAACGATTACATAAGCTGAAGGCAAATACATGATATATGCTGAAGGCAAAAACATAATATATGCTGAAGGCAAACATAATTCGTGCCGTAGGCAGAAAAGACGATACAAGTGAATACTTAAGGCATAATGACGACAATCCTACGCCCAGAAGGGAGGCAATGAGGATGTTACCTAATGGACATACGACATGATGGACTTAGCTTTGTTACAGATTCCGGAAGATGGCTATATCGTTTGTACGCCGAGACATTATTAATTACTTTAATTTAACAGGCATGTGGAATCACTTGTTGTGCACATTTCAAGGAGAAACGGCGCCCAGCCCGAGGGCAGGCGTTCAGGACGTTACAATGAGCTCTGTCCTTCAAGATAGTCTCGGGCATACTGACTGTTCTCCTCTGCGCGGAGTGCTTACCCCCTCGGTCGTCCTGCGTCACGCCCTTCACAGAGCGGGAGCTTACATCGTAATCTCAATATAGATTATTCCTCAATCAAGCGATTATGTACGACTCTAGCGTATCGAATTATATAAGCAAAGGGAAACATTAATTCTCGCTAACCGCACAAATGATCTAATTAACCTGGGCTATTGAATAATGACAGAAATAACAGTGAAGAATCTCTCTTGTGTTGGTGTTCGGCAGCTCCTTCAGTCCGTTGACGCCTTTGCTTCTTAGGCGATCTCGGAGTCGACGTAGAGGAGATATAAAGAGGAAGGAAGAAAAACTACTTGGAACGATTCGCGAAGTCTGATAACCGTCTCCGAAGCACACGGCGTCTCTCCTTGGCTGGTTTGGATCATCCCGAACATATAGAGGCGTCCCTCGTTCTGAAAGATCCTTACATATGCCCCGTCGTCATTCAAAGATTCGATCTCCTGATCGACGATTGTTCCATACAGTCCTCACGTGCGGGACTTACGCTGACGAAACGGATCAGTTCTTTTTTTATAATCTCCACATAGTCCATTTGAGGCAATCTGAAGGCGGCGATAAACTGGGTTTGTTCATGTGTCGAACGCTGATTTGAAGTCCCCAAACAAGGCTACGTCTTCCGTGCGTTTTTGGCAAACGATGGTTTCCGCAAGACGAAGCGACGGCTTCCCCAGCTCGCAGAGTACCTCTAGAAGATACTCAATGGAATAAAGATTCCATTAAAATGACGCGGAACATGTAGAGCTCCGGTTGCCTCGATTGCGCTCAATTTGCATCCGTATAGGAAAGAATAATCTTCGTGACCTCTGTTTCCAGGAACATCTTCGAACCGTGCTTCGTCATACACGATCTCTTTTTTAGGACGGGACATGACTTTTGAGTCCTGAAGACTTCTTTTACACAGCCACGAAGTTACGCCGATGTCGTCGCAAGAAGATCATCAAAATCTTTGTAGTTGTAGTTCATCTCGTTGTTCATGATGCGCTGGTATATCCCGGAGCTTCGTCGTAGTCGAGTTTCCCTCTTCTTCTTGCCGATGTTATCTCCACTCAGGTTCCGTGATTCGAAATATCCTCCCAGAAAATTTTAAAGTAGTTGACCCAGTCAACTGGCGGACCGTTTTCTCTCGTCGTTTTCCTCGAGGTCGTGCGTTGAGCTTAGACCGTTCTTGTCGCTGAAGTATTACCGAGCAGCGTCTGAGCGGACCATTTTCTACGACGTTTTCTCCGCGCTCGTGCGTTGAGCTCGTCGGAGTATTGTTGTTGTTGTTGCCGCCAATGCCCCGTTGTTGCGTCGCCGCTGCCACGTCCACGTCCGAGCTATGTCGACATGTAGTGCGGGCCATGTGGATGCGAAGCCTACCATGAGCGGGCTGTAGCAGTGCTGGTGAGCTGCTGGGATTGTGGTGACTCAGTGGTGCAGGTGTAGTGTTGCCTCTGGCTAGAGGTACCACTGGCCGCCTCGGCTCGCTCCACAGCTGGAATTTCAGTGTATGGTTAATTGGTGGCCTCGTTATTTTATTCATTCTCAGACAAGTTTCCACCATCACATGCGGACATATGCCCAAACATCTCGTCTCATACCACCCTTCTGGGCTTACAAACAGGACACACATTGAGCTTAAACATACTTCCACTGCTTGCTAATGACGTTAAACTCTAAAACATTTCGTAGAGAGAGAAAACTGAATTTCCCTAATATTACATTCACGTTGAGTATGTCAAATGACGAAGTACTTCTGTGATTAGATTAATATCAAGGGTGTTTTCACCATGATCGAATTTTAAATTGGTTACAAACTCCATTTTCCTGATGACGCGATAATTCATCATTTAAAATCACCTGACGTTGACCTTCGTACTATCATCCAATTTCAGAGAAGCATATTCATGCGCATAAAGCATTACTCATTTATCTTTGAGTCGCGATCTGTTAACGAAGATTCTTCGTATGACAAGTAAATTCAAAATTTTAAATGAATGAAATTATTACACACTCACGTTATTATTTATCACATGATTACAAAACCTCATTAAAATTTAAATCATTAAGTAATTTATCCTAGGTTCCAAATTATCAAGTCGTTCAGAGTAAGAGAATTGCTGTGTAAAGTAGTGATCAAAGACGGTAAGTGTCTGAGTCTGCTATCGTGCCTGCGAGGTAGAGTATGCTCCTGCGACAGTTAGGCCTTCCCTTCGAACGAGAGCGAAGTAGAGAGCAAGCCGAGAGTCGGAGGATTGGAGAGAGGAGGGGGGTGAGGTAGCGGCAGCCTCAAGCTAAGCGATGTTTGGGGATTTGTCTCAAAACACATCGAGCTTAAACTACGTTCCCGTTTCGAAGTGGTATCATAATCTTATACGATGCGAAGCAAAATTTTAAATGGTGCATTCACGTTGAGTAAGTCATTAACAAAATGTTCCAGTAAATTTAAATTGAACGTGAAGCGTACATCAATAAAGATCACAAATTTATTTCATCCTAAATTCCAGTATTATACTGTTGAGATATTTTAAATTCTCATAACGTTCTCCTCGTTGAGAGATAATTTTGATGAACATAAGTGATTCAATTATTTAAATCGTGTTCGAGAAAATAAAATTTGCACATGTAAATTCAAAATCTTAAATCAACTATGATTATTTACGTTACCACGCATCATGTTTACAATGTTATCTTCGCACTAATTAGCACGCATCATGTTTACAATGTTATCTTCGCATTAAACATTTACCTCTACTAAATTCAAGTTTATCATATAAGTTTTCAAGGTGCTGTTGATCGAGATAGAATTCGTGAAGCGATCGTTACAGTTGGAACAGAAAAGAGGGAGATGGAGATTGAGATGGAAGAGAGGGAGAGGGGGAGCCAGTCGGAGGCTGACTGCCGGAGAAAAGGGGGGCGTCGTACAGGGTTGTTTCTAAACAACAGGCGTTCTGCGCACAGACTCAGACTAGAGTACCACACTGCTAGCTGGTCTCGTACATTCTCCCACATCTCAACACAGACAATCACGCAACATTCAAGATGATTATATGGTTAAAATACATGTTAAAATAACGCATTGAAATTGTGATTTACACATGGACGTCTGAATGAAAAGGTTGCCATAGATTTAGCATCATAATATCTACGATAATTATATGAAATGAGAATGTGCAAAGTTACATTCGTAGTTACGCGAAAACATCATTCCGATAGATTGAATTTTACTCTAAATGAATCTTCTTTAGCGTATACATAGGATAGAATCTTAAGTGGATAATTTATTGAATGCTTTCATTCACGAAATCGAATTTAAAGGAAAGTTTTCAAATTTATTAATCAATTCCATATGTATAATATGGGATTTGGAGATTCTGAATTTATATTTGAATGGCATAAGTTGAGGGAAATTTAAATTTATATGGTATCATTTATAAATTTTATATAGATTATAGAAGCACAGTTAATTCGTAGTATGATAAATTGAATGGTGCACGATATTAAATTTATGTTAATTAAATGGGTTTATATGAAAATGGTCGAATTATCGAATTCTGCATACTTCAAACGGTTCGACATATTGAAAGAATTGGTACGTAATGATCAATGTATGCCTGTTAATGGTCGATACATGAAATAAATTTTAATTAGTCATTAGAATAAAGTTCACATGTAAATGGTAGATTATAAAATGCATTGTAAATGATCTCACAGAAATGAAATAGAAAGCAAAATAAACACATAGCAATAATTGGTTCACAGAAATGAATTAGAATTTTAGCATACATACATGAAATATTAGATAGATTACATAAACATCCTAACGTAGAGATGAAATTATCAAGATCTGTTGGAGGTTTATTTAATTTATTTTGTTTTGCAGGCACGAGCTTTATTTTTATTTCGGAGGGAGTGAGCAAGGGAAATTTAACTCTTATTATAAAGAATAGGAGTCAAATCCCACCCCCGCTGCACACCAATTGTTATGATGCCTTTTCTTGATGTCATTTTTCTTTTATTCTCGCATAAATGGCTCTCTTTTGACGGTCGTGATTCATTAATCACTTTCTTTTATTTTAGGTTAACGTAGATAAACTGGGACTTTTCAAGGTCCACAAATCCAATTAAAGAATGAACGGCAATGAATAGTATAAATTGGTAGCGTGGAATAAGTATAAATTGGTAGCATAGAATATTTTCTCTCCACAGATAATGATAATTCACCTTCCTAACCAGCAGGAAATTAAACGCGATGGTATATCGACATTTATTCCCTAATCTCAATACAGGAATTGATATTCTAAAGGAAAAGCAGATCTAACGCACTAAGTTACATTCAATTCAATATTTTAATATACGCTGATGGCAAAGACATAATGTGCTGAAGGCAAAACGATTACATAAGCTGAAGGCAAATACATGATATATGCTGAAGGCAAAAACATAATATATGCTGAAGGCAAACATAATTCGTGCCGTAGGCAGAAAAGACGATACAAGTGAATACTTAAGGCATAATGACGACAATCCTACGCCCAGAAGGGAGGCAATGAGGATGTTACCTAATGGACATACGACATGATGGACTTAGCTTTGTTACAGATTCCGGAAGATGGCTATATCGTTTGTACGCCGAGACATTATTAATTACTTTAATTTAACAGGCATGTGGAATCACTTGTTGTGCACATTTCAAGGAGAAACGGCGCCCAGCCCGAGGGCAGGCGTTCAGGACGTTACAATGAGCTCTGTCCTTCAAGATAGTCTCGGGCATACTGACTGTTCTCCTCTGCGCGGAGTGCTTACCCCCTCGGTCGTCCTGCGTCACGCCCTTCACAGAGCGGGAGCTTACATCGTAATCTCAATATAGATTATTCCTCAATCAAGCGATTATGTACGACTCTAGCGTATCGAATTATATAAGCAAAGGGAAACATTAATTCTCGCTAACCGCACAAATGATCTAATTAACCTGGGCTATTGAATAATGACAGAAATAACAGTGAAGAATCTCTCTTGTGTTGGTGTTCGGCAGCTCCTTCAGTCCGTTGACGCCTTTGCTTCTTAGGCGATCTCGGAGTCGACGTAGAGGAGATATAAAGAGGAAGGAAGAATAACTACTTGGAACGATTCGCGAAGTCTGATAACCGTCTCCGAAGCACACGGCGTCTCTCCTTGGCTGGTTTGGATCATCCCGAACATATAGAGGCGTCCCTCGTTCTGAAAGATCCTTACATATGCCCCGTCGTCATTCAAAGATTCGATCTCCTGATCGACGATTGTTCCATACAGTCCTCACGTGCGGGACTTACGCTGACGAAACGGATCAGTTCTTTTTTTATAATCTCCACATAGTCCATTTGAGGCAATCTGAAGGCGGCGATAAACTGGGTTTGTTCATGTGTCGAACGCTGATTTGAAGTCCCCAAACAAGGCTACGTCTTCCGTGCGTTTTTGGCAAACGATGGTTTCCGCAAGACGAAGCGACGGCTTCCCCAGCTCGCAGAGTACCTCTAGAAGATACTCAATGGAATAAAGATTCCATTAAAATGACGCGGAACATGTAGAGCTCCGGTTGCCTCGATTGCGCTCAATTTGCATCCGTATAGGAAAGAATAATCTTCGTGACCTCTGTTTCCAGGAACATCTTCGAACCGTGCTTCGTCATACACGATCTCTTTTTTAGGACGGGACATGACTTTTGAGTCCTGAAGACTTCTTTTACACAGCCACGAAGTTACGCCGATGTCGTCGCAAGAAGATCATCAAAATCTTTGTAGTTGTAGTTCATCTCGTTGTTCATGATGCGCTGGTATATCCCGGAGCTTCGTCGTAGTCGAGTTTCCCTCTTCTTCTTGCCGATGTTATCTCCACTCAGGTTCCGTGATTCGAAATATCCTCCCAGAAAATTTTAAAGTAGTTGACCCAGTCAACTGGCGGACCGTTTTCTCTCGTCGTTTTCCTCGAGGTCGTGCGTTGAGCTTAGACCGTTCTTGTCGCTGAAGTATTACCGAGCAGCGTCTGAGCGGACCATTTTCTACGACGTTTTCTCCGCGCTCGTGCGTTGAGCTCGTCGGAGTATTGTTGTTGTTGTTGCCGCCAATGCCCCGTTGTTGCGTCGCCGCTGCCACGTCCACGTCCGAGCTATGTCGACATGTAGTGCGGGCCATGTGGATGCGAAGCCTACCATGAGCGGGCTGTAGCAGTGCTGGTGAGCTGCTGGGATTGTGGTGACTCAGTGGTGCAGGTGTAGTGTTGCCTCTGGCTAGAGGTACCACTGGCCGCCTCGGCTCGCTCCACAGCTGGAATTTCAGTGTATGGTTAATTGGTGGCCTCGTTATTTTATTCATTCTCAGACAAGTTTCCACCATCACATGCGGACATATGCCCAAACATCTCGTCTCATACCACCCTTCTGGGCTTACAAACAGGACACACATTGAGCTTAAACATACTTCCACTGCTTGCTAATGACGTTAAACTCTAAAACATTTCGTAGAGAGAGAAAACTGAATTTCCCTAATATTACATTCACGTTGAGTATGTCAAATGACGAAGTACTTCTGTGATTAGATTAATATCAAGGGTGTTTTCACCATGATCGAATTTTAAATTGGTTACAAACTCCATTTTCCTGATGACGCGATAATTCATCATTTAAAATCACCTGACGTTGACCTTCGTACTATCATCCAATTTCAGAGAAGCATATTCATGCGCATAAAGCATTACTCATTTATCTTTGAGTCGCGATCTGTTAACGAAGATTCTTCGTATGACAAGTAAATTCAAAATTTTAAATGAATGAAATTATTACACACTCACGTTATTATTTATCACATGATTACAAAACCTCATTAAAATTTAAATCATTAAGTAATTTATCCTAGGTTCCAAATTATCAAGTCGTTCAGAGTAAGAGAATTGCTGTGTAAAGTAGTGATCAAAGACGGTAAGTGTCTGAGTCTGCTATCGTGCCTGCGAGGTAGAGTATGCTCCTGCGACAGTTAGGCCTTCCCTTCGAACGAGAGCGAAGTAGAGAGCAAGCCGAGAGTCGGAGGATTGGAGAGAGGAGGGGGGTGAGGTAGCGGCAGCCTCAAGCTAAGCGATGTTTGGGGATTTGTCTCAAAACACATCGAGCTTAAACTACGTTCCCGTTTCGAAGTGGTATCATAATCTTATACGATGCGAAGCAAAATTTTAAATGGTGCATTCACGTTGAGTAAGTCATTAACAAAATGTTCCAGTAAATTTAAATTGAACGTGAAGCGTACATCAATAAAGATCACAAATTTATTTCATCCTAAATTCCAGTATTATACTGTTGAGATATTTTAAATTCTCATAACGTTCTCCTCGTTGAGAGATAATTTTGATGAACATAAGTGATTCAATTATTTAAATCGTGTTCGAGAAAATAAAATTTGCACATGTAAATTCAAAATCTTAAATCAACTATGATTATTTACGTTACCACGCATCATGTTTACAATGTTATCTTCGCACTAATTAGCACGCATCATGTTTACAATGTTATCTTCGCATTAAACATTTACCTCTACTAAATTCAAGTTTATCATATAAGTTTTCAAGGTGCTGTTGATCGAGATAGAATTCGTGAAGCGATCGTTACAGTTGGAACAGAAAAGAGGGAGATGGAGATTGAGATGGAAGAGAGGGAGAGGGGGAGCCAGTCGGAGGCTGACTGCCGGAGAAAAGGGGGGCGTCGTACAGGGTTGTTTCTAAACAACAGGCGTTCTGCGCACAGACTCAGACTAGAGTACCACACTGCTAGCTGGTCTCGTACATTCTCCCACATCTCAACACAGACAATCACGCAACATTCAAGATGATTATATGGTTAAAATACATGTTAAAATAACGCATTGAAATTGTGATTTACACATGGACGTCTGAATGAAAAGGTTGCCATAGATTTAGCATCATAATATCTACGATAATTATATGAAATGAGAATGTGCAAAGTTACATTCGTAGTTACGCGAAAACATCATTCCGATAGATTGAATTTTACTCTAAATGAATCTTCTTTAGCGTATACATAGGATAGAATCTTAAGTGGATAATTTATTGAATGCTTTCATTCACGAAATCGAATTTAAAGGAAAGTTTTCAAATTTATTAATCAATTCCATATGTATAATATGGGATTTGGAGATTCTGAATTTATATTTGAATGGCATAAGTTGAGGGAAATTTAAATTTATATGGTATCATTTATAAATTTTATATAGATTATAGAAGCACAGTTAATTCGTAGTATGATAAATTGAATGGTGCACGATATTAAATTTATGTTAATTAAATGGGTTTATATGAAAATGGTCGAATTATCGAATTCTGCATACTTCAAACGGTTCGACATATTGAAAGAATTGGTACGTAATGATCAATGTATGCCTGTTAATGGTCGATACATGAAATAAATTTTAATTAGTCATTAGAATAAAGTTCACATGTAAATGGTAGATTATAAAATGCATTGTAAATGATCTCACAGAAATGAAATAGAAAGCAAAATAAACACATAGCAATAATTGGTTCACAGAAATGAATTAGAATTTTAGCATACATACATGAAATATTAGATAGATTACATAAACATCCTAACGTAGAGATGAAATTATCAAGATCTGTTGGAGGTTTATTTAATTTATTTTGTTTTGCAGCCACGAGCTTTATTTTTATTTCGGAGGGAGTGAGCAAGGGAAATTTAACTCTTATTATAAAGAATAGGAGTCAAATCCCACCCCCGCTGCACACCAATTGTTATGATGCCTTTTCTTGATGTCATTTTTCTTTTATTCTCGCATAAATGGCTCTCTTTTGACGGTCGTGATTCATTAATCACTTTCTTTTATTTTAGGTTAACGTAGATAAACTGGGACTTTTCAAGGTCCACAAATCCAATTAAAGAATGAACGGCAATGAATAGTATAAATTGGTAGCGTGGAATAAGTATAAATTGGTAGCATAGAATATTTTCTCTCCACAGATAATGATAATTCACCTTCCTAACCAGCAGGAAATTAAACGCGATGGTATATCGACATTTATTCCCTAATCTCAATACAGGAATTGATATTCTAAAGGAAAAGCAGATCTAACGCACTAAGTTACATTCAATTCAATATTTTAATATACGCTGATGGCAAAGACATAATGTGCTGAAGGCAAAACGATTACATAAGCTGAAGGCAAATACATGATATATGCTGAAGGCAAAAACATAATATATGCTGAAGGCAAACATAATTCGTGCCGTAGGCAGAAAAGACGATACAAGTGAATACTTAAGGCATAATGACGACAATCCTACGCCCAGAAGGGAGGCAATGAGGATGTTACCTAATGGACATACGACATGATGGACTTAGCTTTGTTACAGATTCCGGAAGATGGCTATATCGTTTGTACGCCGAGACATTATTAATTACTTTAATTTAACAGGCATGTGGAATCACTTGTTGTGCACATTTCAAGGAGAAACGGCGCCCAGCCCGAGGGCAGGCGTTCAGGACGTTACAATGAGCTCTGTCCTTCAAGATAGTCTCGGGCATACTGACTGTTCTCCTCTGCGCGGAGTGCTTACCCCCTCGGTCGTCCTGCGTCACGCCCTTCACAGAGCGGGAGCTTACATCGTAATCTCAATATAGATTATTCCTCAATCAAGCGATTATGTACGACTCTAGCGTATCGAATTATATAAGCAAAGGGAAACATTAATTCTCGCTAACCGCACAAATGATCTAATTAACCTGGGCTATTGAATAATGACAGAAATAACAGTGAAGAATCTCTCTTGTGTTGGTGTTCGGCAGCTCCTTCAGTCCGTTGACGCCTTTGCTTCTTAGGCGATCTCGGAGTCGACGTAGAGGAGATATAAAGAGGAAGGAAGAATAACTACTTGGAACGATTCGCGAAGTCTGATAACCGTCTCCGAAGCACACGGCGTCTCTCCTTGGCTGGTTTGGATCATCCCGAACATATAGAGGCGTCCCTCGTTCTGAAAGATCCTTACATATGCCCCGTCGTCATTCAAAGATTCGATCTCCTGATCGACGATTGTTCCATACAGTCCTCACGTGCGGGACTTACGCTGACGAAACGGATCAGTTCTTTTTTTATAATCTCCACATAGTCCATTTGAGGCAATCTGAAGGCGGCGATAAACTGGGTTTGTTCATGTGTCGAACGCTGATTTGAAGTCCCCAAACAAGGCTACGTCTTCCGTGCGTTTTTGGCAAACGATGGTTTCCGCAAGACGAAGCGACGGCTTCCCCAGCTCGCAGAGTACCTCTAGAAGATACTCAATGGAATAAAGATTCCATTAAAATGACGCGGAACATGTAGAGCTCCGGTTGCCTCGATTGCGCTCAATTTGCATCCGTATAGGAAAGAATAATCTTCGTGACCTCTGTTTCCAGGAACATCTTCGAACCGTGCTTCGTCATACACGATCTCTTTTTTAGGACGGGACATGACTTTTGAGTCCTGAAGACTTCTTTTACACAGCCACGAAGTTACGCCGATGTCGTCGCAAGAAGATCATCAAAATCTTTGTAGTTGTAGTTCATCTCGTTGTTCATGATGCGCTGGTATATCCCGGAGCTTCGTCGTAGTCGAGTTTCCCTCTTCTTCTTGCCGATGTTATCTCCACTCAGGTTCCGTGATTCGAAATATCCTCCCAGAAAATTTTAAAGTAGTTGACCCAGTCAACTGGCGGACCGTTTTCTCTCGTCGTTTTCCTCGAGGTCGTGCGTTGAGCTTAGACCGTTCTTGTCGCTGAAGTATTACCGAGCAGCGTCTGAGCGGACCATTTTCTACGACGTTTTCTCCGCGCTCGTGCGTTGAGCTCGTCGGAGTATTGTTGTTGTTGTTGCCGCCAATGCCCCGTTGTTGCGTCGCCGCTGCCACGTCCACGTCCGAGCTATGTCGACATGTAGTGCGGGCCATGTGGATGCGAAGCCTACCATGAGCGGGCTGTAGCAGTGCTGGTGAGCTGCTGGGATTGTGGTGACTCAGTGGTGCAGGTGTAGTGTTGCCTCTGGCTAGAGGTACCACTGGCCGCCTCGGCTCGCTCCACAGCTGGAATTTCAGTGTATGGTTAATTGGTGGCCTCGTTATTTTATTCATTCTCAGACAAGTTTCCACCATCACATGCGGACATATGCCCAAACATCTCGTCTCATACCACCCTTCTGGGCTTACAAACAGGACACACATTGAGCTTAAACATACTTCCACTGCTTGCTAATGACGTTAAACTCTAAAACATTTCGTAGAGAGAGAAAACTGAATTTCCCTAATATTACATTCACGTTGAGTATGTCAAATGACGAAGTACTTCTGTGATTAGATTAATATCAAGGGTGTTTTCACCATGATCGAATTTTAAATTGGTTACAAACTCCATTTTCCTGATGACGCGATAATTCATCATTTAAAATCACCTGACGTTGACCTTCGTACTATCATCCAATTTCAGAGAAGCATATTCATGCGCATAAAGCATTACTCATTTATCTTTGAGTCGCGATCTGTTAACGAAGATTCTTCGTATGACAAGTAAATTCAAAATTTTAAATGAATGAAATTATTACACACTCACGTTATTATTTATCACATGATTACAAAACCTCATTAAAATTTAAATCATTAAGTAATTTATCCTAGGTTCCAAATTATCAAGTCGTTCAGAGTAAGAGAATTGCTGTGTAAAGTAGTGATCAAAGACGGTAAGTGTCTGAGTCTGCTATCGTGCCTGCGAGGTAGAGTATGCTCCTGCGACAGTTAGGCCTTCCCTTCGAACGAGAGCGAAGTAGAGAGCAAGCCGAGAGTCGGAGGATTGGAGAGAGGAGGGGGGTGAGGTAGCGGCAGCCTCAAGCTAAGCGATGTTTGGGGATTTGTCTCAAAACACATCGAGCTTAAACTACGTTCCCGTTTCGAAGTGGTATCATAATCTTATACGATGCGAAGCAAAATTTTAAATGGTGCATTCACGTTGAGTAAGTCATTAACAAAATGTTCCAGTAAATTTAAATTGAACGTGAAGCGTACATCAATAAAGATCACAAATTTATTTCATCCTAAATTCCAGTATTATACTGTTGAGATATTTTAAATTCTCATAACGTTCTCCTCGTTGAGAGATAATTTTGATGAACATAAGTGATTCAATTATTTAAATCGTGTTCGAGAAAATAAAATTTGCACATGTAAATTCAAAATCTTAAATCAACTATGATTATTTACGTTACCACGCATCATGTTTACAATGTTATCTTCGCACTAATTAGCACGCATCATGTTTACAATGTTATCTTCGCATTAAACATTTACCTCTACTAAATTCAAGTTTATCATATAAGTTTTCAAGGTGCTGTTGATCGAGATAGAATTCGTGAAGCGATCGTTACAGTTGGAACAGAAAAGAGGGAGATGGAGATTGAGATGGAAGAGAGGGAGAGGGGGAGCCAGTCGGAGGCTGACTGCCGGAGAAAAGGGGGGCGTCGTACAGGGTTGTTTCTAAACAACAGGCGTTCTGCGCACAGACTCAGACTAGAGTACCACACTGCTAGCTGGTCTCGTACATTCTCCCACATCTCAACACAGACAATCACGCAACATTCAAGATGATTATATGGTTAAAATACATGTTAAAATAACGCATTGAAATTGTGATTTACACATGGACGTCTGAATGAAAAGGTTGCCATAGATTTAGCATCATAATATCTACGATAATTATATGAAATGAGAATGTGCAAAGTTACATTCGTAGTTACGCGAAAACATCATTCCGATAGATTGAATTTTACTCTAAATGAATCTTCTTTAGCGTATACATAGGATAGAATCTTAAGTGGATAATTTATTGAATGCTTTCATTCACGAAATCGAATTTAAAGGAAAGTTTTCAAATTTATTAATCAATTCCATATGTATAATATGGGATTTGGAGATTCTGAATTTATATTTGAATGGCATAAGTTGAGGGAAATTTAAATTTATATGGTATCATTTATAAATTTTATATAGATTATAGAAGCACAGTTAATTCGTAGTATGATAAATTGAATGGTGCACGATATTAAATTTATGTTAATTAAATGGGTTTATATGAAAATGGTCGAATTATCGAATTCTGCATACTTCAAACGGTTCGACATATTGAAAGAATTGGTACGTAATGATCAATGTATGCCTGTTAATGGTCGATACATGAAATAAATTTTAATTAGTCATTAGAATAAAGTTCACATGTAAATGGTAGATTATAAAATGCATTGTAAATGATCTCACAGAAATGAAATAGAAAGCAAAATAAACACATAGCAATAATTGGTTCACAGAAATGAATTAGAATTTTAGCATACATACATGAAATATTAGATAGATTACATAAACATCCTAACGTAGAGATGAAATTATCAAGATCTGTTGGAGGTTTATTTAATTTATTTTGTTTTGCAGGCACGAGCTTTATTTTTATTTCGGAGGGAGTGAGCAAGGGAAATTTAACTCTTATTATAAAGAATAGGAGTCAAATCCCACCCCCGCTGCACACCAATTGTTATGATGCCTTTTCTTGATGTCATTTTTCTTTTATTCTCGCATAAATGGCTCTCTTTTGACGGTCGTGATTCATTAATCACTTTCTTTTATTTTAGGTTAACGTAGATAAACTGGGACTTTTCAAGGTCCACAAATCCAATTAAAGAATGAACGGCAATGAATAGTATAAATTGGTAGCGTGGAATAAGTATAAATTGGTAGCATAGAATATTTTCTCTCCACAGATAATGATAATTCACCTTCCTAACCAGCAGGAAATTAAACGCGATGGTATATCGACATTTATTCCCTAATCTCAATACAGGAATTGATATTCTAAAGGAAAAGCAGATCTAACGCACTAAGTTACATTCAATTCAATATTTTAATATACGCTGATGGCAAAGACATAATGTGCTGAAGGCAAAACGATTACATAAGCTGAAGGCAAATACATGATATATGCTGAAGGCAAAAACATAATATATGCTGAAGGCAAACATAATTCGTGCCGTAGGCAGAAAAGACGATACAAGTGAATACTTAAGGCATAATGACGACAATCCTACGCCCAGAAGGGAGGCAATGAGGATGTTACCTAATGGACATACGACATGATGGACTTAGCTTTGTTACAGATTCCGGAAGATGGCTATATCGTTTGTACGCCGAGACATTATTAATTACTTTAATTTAACAGGCATGTGGAATCACTTGTTGTGCACATTTCAAGGAGAAACGGCGCCCAGCCCGAGGGCAGGCGTTCAGGACGTTACAATGAGCTCTGTCCTTCAAGATAGTCTCGGGCATACTGACTGTTCTCCTCTGCGCGGAGTGCTTACCCCCTCGGTCGTCCTGCGTCACGCCCTTCACAGAGCGGGAGCTTACATCGTAATCTCAATATAGATTATTCCTCAATCAAGCGATTATGTACGACTCTAGCGTATCGAATTATATAAGCAAAGGGAAACATTAATTCTCGCTAACCGCACAAATGATCTAATTAACCTGGGCTATTGAACAATGACAGAAATAACAGTGAAGAATCTCTCTTGTGTTGGTGTTCGGCAGCTCCTTCAGTCCGTTGACGCCTTTGCTTCTTAGGCGATCTCGGAGTCGACGTAGAGGAGATATAAAGAGGAAGGAAGAATAACTACTTGGAACGATTCGCGAAGTCTGATAACCGTCTCCGAAGCACACGGCGTCTCTCCTTGGCTGGTTTGGATCATCCCGAACATATAGAGGCGTCCCTCGTTCTGAAAGATCCTTACAATTCATGTCATAATTTTGATGAATTTACTTTATGATCAGTTTTTTTTGTATCTGTATTGATAATCATATTTATTAAAATTTGAAGTTCCTATCTTATGTCTCTTATTTAAACATCACTTTGTATAATTAATAGCATATTACGTGTACTGGTATCGTTCACTTTGGACGGAGCACAGTTTTTCTCGCCGACACTCTTCGCTCTCTCAAAGACCGAAGACACTCTTCGCTCACAAACTACGCTCAGTAGTTTGTTGTTCACAGAAGGTATGAGCAGCTCGTAATTAACGAATTTGCCTCCGTATCGGTAAAGTGTTTTGACTCCATTAAAGAGCGTTTAGTGTCGGAGCCCTGAGGTGGTCTTCGGTAGTCCTTTCCTCGCTGGGAGACGCTTTTCTCCAGAAGCGTTGAGCGTGGATTCCCGAGTTACAGGTAATACAGACATAGCAGTTGAAAAATCGAATGTTTTTTTTTTAACACGGTCACTGCGTTTCCGCGGCTGTTAACGGTTGGTTTGGTTAGGCTTAAGTAGCAGAATAGGGAAATCGATTTTACTACTTGAATGAATTTTAATTCTTCCGAATAAATGTGATATATACAATTGCGCGAAAACATTTTACCTCATATGGTGAAATTTATTCTTTGAAAAAGTCGTGAAACGGATAAAAATGTCATTAATTTATACCGGAACATAAATGGGTAACTCACATGTCTTACACATGTGGCCCAATACGCAGGGAACGTGTTAAGCCATCCCGGGTTTTGAGTTACACATTTTCTATTTTTCTGCATTGCTTTTTCAATATTTTACAGATGCAAAGGTCGTCTGAGAGCAGATATCTAACGCAGCTGGGCTTGAGGTATAAAACCAAACCTTAAAAACGGTTCAAGGCAGTATCGTCGTCTCTGTAGAGAGTAAGAGTTATTAATAAATTTTACGAACTGAAGTCAATTTGTTTTCCAATAAATGAACAATTTTCAACAGGAAACAACTGAACAATAAATCTATTGTTTAACACAACAATGATAGGAATAATGATAAAGGTAATATGGAGTTCAATAGCGAATATTTCATAGGCATTATAGAAAGCGTATAAACGCACTCAAATAATTTCAAATACTGTACAACTATTATGGTGGCGTTCGCCGCCTTTTCAAATGCAACACCGTTACTCTGCTGCGTATACCGAAATTCTTGTTCAGAAAAAAATCTCAGTTTCGTCTCTAGATTGTTGCAATATTAAAAAATTATATAAGTTGTGGTGAATCAACGTATGTAGCGCACTCGATATCAAGATTACGTGAAGGACAAGACGAACGTCAGCGCGTGACGTCAGGCAAGGCAGGCTCACCAATGCTGTTTAGCCACGTAACAGGCTGGGCCAGACGTGTACGTGGGCACTTTTGTGAGCGTGCGGCTTCCTTCCAGTCGAACCTGTCAAGTCGATCTTGTCTTCGTCAGTATGTAGCGGTATAGTACATGAGTGTTCACTCACTCCAGTTAAAATTATAAAAACCCTCTATAAACTGTTGCATTTCACAAACGGTCGGATCTAGAAATTCATAAAACTTATGGCTGCTGTCACGAGCAGGTACTACATCTTCTACATGATTCAATAATTTCATTCTTCAGGTAACGCTAAGGGTTTTTTTCTCTGAAATCAGCGGACACTTAAACAAGAAATAGCATCGCAATTACGAGGCAAGTTTTTATGTTGTTTATTTGAAAAAAAAATTCATCAGAGGGGTGAGATTGACTGAAGAACGATTTAAAATTTTAGTTTGATGTCGTCTCGTTAATCTTTGGCATAAATTATGTAGACTTGAAGCATTTAAACCACTTCATAAACTGTCGCGAGCAAAGCAAATTGCGAGCTCAGACTCCCTTATCCATTGCACTAGAATATTCCACACGGAAATATCCATTTATTACCACGAACGCGGGAAAAAGGAGGAAATAATTTTTAAGTTCGGGTGTATGACTGATGGGCGTAATTAACTGTGCGACGACTGTTAGGACACAATTCTCCAACGTCACAAAAATTAAATAAATGTTATTTAATTTGTAAAAATACCTCAACTAAATCACAGTAGAAACTCAAGCTTCTCTGAGCCCGATACAAGGTAACTATTTATGCTAACCAGCACAATGCTTTTTAAAATCCCTTATTGAAGAGTATGACGCAATACGCGATTTCCATAAGCAATTTTTGTCGAAAAGTTGTCTGTTAAAAATTTGCTTGTGGTTCACGTACTCTACCAAAGTTCCAGCCCCATTACCGCATTGTATATTCGAGGTGAATACGTTACCTAAAATTCCCAGGGTATGTTTTCGTCAGGACGCTAACGTACGAGACGCATCATAACCGGCATCTGTTACTAAGGAGTAATGGCGGAGAGTGACATCACCGCAGCTAGCAAGAAACTGGCCCGAGTGCAGTGGTCCACCAACCACTTGAACCACACGCAACGAGCTACGAAGTGTATTCAGCTTAACTGCCCGCAGCATATTATAATAAGATTTTTTACACTATTGAAAACTAGTAACGAAGAAGTGCTTCGAGTTGCTCTTCATTCCTATGACTAGCGTTTACGTGAAACGGATTTACCATTGTAGACTAGGATCTATCGAGTTCCGATTAGAGCAGACGCCCAAACTGGATACTACATGACACTACATTTTTTAGTACAACGTTTAGTGTAACAAAATTAAACGGGCTACACGTGTACTCGAAGCCAGCTGCGATGGTATACATTTTAACTCTTGTGAACCTATAACGAATGATAACAAGCGCTAGTGGGCAAATTAATCACGCTAATACTCACAATTTAATTTCATCTTCAAACTACATTTTATGCACTCATGTACTTTTCGGTAAGCACATAAACTACATGAAATATGAACAAAATTATCACGAATATAGGAGCTGATATAAGGGATTAGTTATTCGCCCCGCTGCGAGCGCTAGGTACTGTGGGTACGTTCGTACGTACAGGTCATGTCACGATTTCACCACTGTGACCTCTGGCAGCAACTACAGTAATATTCTTACTGAATTGCAGTGTTCCTGAAGCATTTCTGAAGAAAAGATGTAACGTGCGCGACCTGGTTGAGTAAAACGCACAAGCTGCAGAACTGAGTATGGGAGTACCACGTAAACATGAAGTTGAAAAACGTACGAAGAGCTTCTTATAAAAAAACAATACCTCCGCAGGGAGAAATACAACCATTGTAAAAACATTACGCAAGTGTTGCGCTAATTTGACTCGCCTAAAATTGTTTACTTCACTTTGCGAATTTTGAAGTGTCTGAAGTGAATGTGGTGTTTATATTTTTTGACATTTCTTGAATAGCACTCGATGTATTTGAAAAGCATTAGATAATCTTAATGACGGTTGATTATTAGGATTTTTTTATCAATTCGGCAGTGTTGAGTATCAACCATAAACTCATTTTTACACCATCTTATTTTATCTAGATTCATGTTACTTAATAACGTATAACCAACCGGCAAAAAAAGTCCCCAGATACCAACGAAACACCTACCAGTACTGCTTGTGCTGGTGTAATTTTTTATGCACCTAGTACAGTTGTATCAATTTTGGTACACTGCACCGACGGGACCCTGCACAATCCCACGGCTTCGAACAAACGTGGAACGATTTGGTGCATTGGCTGTGAAGAGTCGAAAGTGTGGTTGCCGGACACAGTACACGCTAAGAAAATTCACTGCTGGACAAGACATTTCCTGTTGGGTACGTTCTAAATTTAAACGTTTTTTTGGAATGTTGCGTAAAGTGATCCAACTTACATGTGTGTGTAATTTTATCTAGTTTAGTTTTTCTACGAATAGTTCTTCATTGTTCTTTCGAAATTATTTTCTATCGATGATTTACAAAAAAACTTTTATGGAGTACTAAAATAAACCAAAATTAAAAAAAATTCTAACCTAACGTTTGAAATGTAAAATTATTATATGTACTGAATTTCAGGTTATCTGCTCTTCTCTGATTTTTAAAAATCTGTGGCCTATAATTCCACGTTTTTCACTTTACATAAGTTCACATGAAGATCCTGGTATGTGGATGGCAAAGTTATCTTGTGCCAAACATCTCCGTGTAGTTAATTACATTCCACAATAGAAAAACTCTCGACAGTTTTACGTCTGTACATACTTATTAATATATTCTATTGCTTAAAAACCGAGCTTAAACCATCGTGCTCATAGAGAAAGAAGGAAGCCCTACATCAATAGGCGGAAATTTATTGTTCATATCTTGCCGATAAAAATCAACCCTAGAGTGGTTTTTCTAAAATTTTCTATTTGCCTAGGCGACTTAAGGGAAATATGTTTTTTTGCTTGCCTTGTAGGCTGAAGTTAGTGGTTAGCTCAGGCATTGAGCGTGTGGACGTTGTCATTTGATCATTTGAAATTGAGAACTGTAACTAATTTAAATTGCTAGTGCCTGGAATTTGAAGCTCCCGTATTAGACACAGGCTGGAGAGTAGTTTTATTGCTCTCTATTATAAGAGAAAAGAATGGTAGAAAAGTATTTTCTAGCGAGATGATATGTAGAACGAGATACAAGAATTTACCGGTTTTCGAAGTATCTTAATATAAACATCAATAGTTCGTAAATATGCTAGAATAGGTATAAAATTCTAACAGCTGCCATAAAGTGGAAATACTGGCCATCTTGGCACCGGAGTTACCGTTAGTGCAAAAAAGAGTTGAAGTTATCTGTCGAGAATAAGTATGAGGGGAACAGCCCGAAACTGAATATCTCATGCATGGTTCCGTCAACTCAAACTTAGGTAGGGACTTAGGGCCGCTTACATGGCGCTGGCTTATGATTTCTAGCTTGTATTACAACAATTTCAAACATAATGTCCCTCATTGGTACTTGAAAAGCTTTCTTATGACCAAGTATATCTTTCTACGTAAGGAAATGTATTTTTTATAACATCTCCAGCGCATTGCGGGATGTTAATAATCACATCCTCGAATTAAATTGAATAGAATCATATTGAATCATATTCATATTGAATACAAAATCCTCGAATAGAATTCACATTGGTCCCATGAATTGACATTATCAAACGCTGTTGTTTGCCGCTGTCAGCATCTGAAGATCTTTTGACTCGGTGTACCTGTGTAAAACATAAAATAACCACAAGTTTCGTGAACAATATTAGGACCATGAAACGAAATTTACATAGCTTTCATTATTTACCCTCCACGAGTTGATGGTTAAATGTTTGTCATGCATGTTCTGCTGAACAATTTATAGTTACGGAGACGTTGGAAGTGAAACTGAATCTAACGTCATGTTTCCTGAGCAGAACTAAGCGATGGATCAGGTGGGAAAGAAAGACACTGCTGCTGAAGTGGACATATATCGTGACACTCCTGTACGTCTGTTAGGTGAGAAAACTATTATTGTGCAATTTCATTCATGCTTAAGTTTTTCTATAGCCACGAAGTACTAGTGCTGTTAACGAATTGAGCGGGTCCCCACTCTGAAATTTCCATAGAATGAACGACCCTGATGCTGACATTAATTTTGATCACCTCGCCCGTGAGAAAAAAATTCATTTCCATTGTTCAAGTCAAATAACCGAACCTATCTTAACCCGTTGAACCCACGACCAGATATGTCGGAGCAATGCTTGCTGCAAATTGTTTTTCTCCTAAAGAGACCGCTGTATTGGTTTGGTGTTGCTCAACTTTGACCTATAGTCCATATTCAAAAATAAAACTCAAAATGAAGGCACCTCTTGCTATTAGGTCTAGGGAAGTTAAACTTTCAATGTTCGGTTGTGGAGTCCAGAAGAAGAGGTTTTTATGTTTAGAAAGTTAGGGCTCAAAGGTTGAACTGATCCTAACGTAACCTAACATATCCTACCACAACCTAACATAGCCTAATTTTCTCTATTAAAACCTTTTCTTTAACTAAGTTAACTTATTTTGAAGTAACTTAACTTAACTCAGAATATTTTATTTTTCCAACGATAGTTACTAAACACATTGACTACCGATTGTGACACAAGAGTAAAATGCTAGATAAAATGCTCATTTACGTATCAATATGAATGAACAGCTTTTTTAATTATTTCAACATCTTTTATAGAAGAGATTCAAGCAAACGAGGTGAGATATCATCAAGAAGAAATTTTTTTCGAGCAGTAAAGTCGTTTTTTAAAACTCTGTTACTTACAACCTTACTTAATGTAAAACTGCTGGACGCACATGTGTGTCGAGCGCCAGCGAACCTGTTAAAGTCAATTAACCGTTACTATAACGTATGCTTACACCTCGAATTACTTTTTAATTTTTCACAATATCATAAGCAGAACTGTGACACACAAAGACACACGCGCTGTTGTATGAAATCAAATGTAGCTATGATATTACCGTCCGTGGCTTCAAAAATTTTGTGTTGTAGTGTTTAATTATCATAGCCGTTTAAATCGGTCATATAGGGTTAAAAAATTATATAGTTTTGTCCCTAAAAATTAATTCAGGTTTTGAAACCGGAAACTTCATAGATGAGACGTAAAAAGAGTAAAAGGTATTTCGTTAACACGTTCGCTGGCCGCTTGACGCACATGTCCTGTAAAAAATTGTACATCAATCGGTCTCTTGTTAGGTATAAGGTTGTAAGTAGCAGAATTTAAAAAACTACGAAAAAATTTGCATCTTTTCTAAGAAGTGTGAAGTTTAGTAACACGATGATATATTACCTCGTACGCTTAAATCTCTTCTAAAATAATTTTTAAATAATTGTAATGTTGTTCATTTACAACAGTGCGTAAATGAATAATTTACCTAATGGTACTCACGTACCAAGACGCAGTCAACGTGTTAAAAAATGAAGAGATGGATAGCGATGGACATAAATCAATCAGTCCGTATAATAGTGACGCACGTGCTGAATTTTTAATTTTCCTGCAACTATCCAGGGGTGTTTTTCATTCCTATTGTATTGTAAAGAACACAATTTTTTTTCAATAAAAATCTACGTATAAATTTACAAGGGAAATGAACTATTTGTACTATTAAAGACAGGCTTTTCTTTGGCTATGTATAAGAACTCGAAAATACGCAAGTCTAATTCGTACGGAGCAGTACGTAAAATTTTAAATCATCTTCTGCTATGCGATCGCAGCACTGTTCACTATGAAGGCGAATAGACGAGTGCGGCGGTTGGGTTAACATTCTTCCTCTACGGTAGCTTATTCCACAATGCTGGGTAATCCTAATGTAAAGTGGCAAAGTCGTCATGCCGACATAACCAGATGTACACTGTACACAACTAAACTTATAGACAACGGATGCCCGCCGTATACATAGCCAAAGAAAAGCCTGTCCTTAATAGAACAAATAGTTCATTTGCCCTGCAAAATTATATGTAGTTTTTAATGGAAAAAGCTTGTGTTCTTTAGATTTGAATGAATTTTTCTTTGTTCAATTTTATTATTCTTTATTAAATTGTATAATTATAATATAACGTCTTTCTATCAATCCTGCCAAGAATATATTTGGTTTCAATATTTGGTTCAATATTTGCTGCATTCAACCCAGATCACTATTAAATTTGCATCATTTTACTGTGATAACTTTCCTTCCGTTTTATATTTTATCTTATTATTTCCTGATCTTATTCTGTTTTGTAATATTCTGCATGCAAGTCGAGCACACCTGTAGCTTACAACCTACATTTTTCCTAAATCGGTTTTAGGCAACTCCTCGAATTGACCAGTTCGTAACTAATATTTGTCTCGAACACACTACATACCGCTTCAATAAGGCGTTCCGATATAACTCACATTGCAGTCCGATTTACATCCGGCGACCCAACGAAGTTTTAGCTTGCACTTCTCATTTCTCATCAAACCACTACTCGGCACTACATCAAAGCCCAAGTTTAAGGTCCGCACCACTTTCCATATATTACAGGACACGCCATCAATGCTCTTCTGTACCACAAGAACACCTCATGTTTCTCCTCAAATTCTACAGGTTACGCAAATGAAGTCGGGGAAGCGTTCCGTTCTCTGACGTCGGTGTGGTTCGTGCGGGCCACGTACGGAGTGGCGTCTGTCTACGTGCTGGCCGACACCAGGGACAAGGCCATCAAGATGCAGCAGGTGCACAAAACTGACCTTATATCTTTTAAACATAGATTGGCATGGTTGTACACCTTGTGACGAATATTATTTCATACTTCGACGGGTTTCATGAACACTTTTCATTTTGGAGAATTTAAAGTTTTCTTAGTATCGTTTTATAGAATGCAAAGATTTACCTCGGAAACTGTTTAAAAGCAGTTTCTTATTTCTTCGAGCAATAGCAGTACTTGTAAGCTTCTTGGCGAAATCCTCCTGTGAACTTTGAAGATCGCCTAGTTCTTAGAGCATCTTATCTCGGGCGGCAACGTTCACGTCGTGTTAGAACTAATTAATTGGGCTGTCTACAGAGGTTGTTCAGAAGTGGTTTGTGTGCTGCCTTGGAGTATATTAAACAGACGGTGGGTGAATCTGTAAGTGATACTTCAGAAAGTAAACGGAAAGCTACACTAAAGCGGTTGCTTTAGAGCAGTGATTCCCAAAGTGGGCGGAAACGCCCCCTTGTGGGCGTTACCAGGACACAGGGGGGCGTTGAGTACCTCTTTCTCATGAAGGGGGCGTTGAATGCACATAAGGGGGGCGTTGATGCTCCGCTGCGTCAGTTGTTCAAATATCATTGTCAATTTATTCTACAGTTTAAAATTAACCAGTGGTGGGCGTTCGGATCACAAGTCCGAACTTCCGATCACGATCGATCTTCAACATCGGGATCGGACTTGAAGATGGGAACCTCCCGGTGGAAATGATCAGAAGTGCGAGGTTCGCTATTGCAAAATTTAATTCCGATCCCGATCCCGCCCGTAACGGAAAAAAATGAATACAAACCGAAGGCGACCAATCCGTCTCGCAAAGATGTTTCTTCTTGTCAGCAGCTTTAAAAACCGTATAACACGCCGCTCACGAGCTCCGCTTCGATCGAGCGCGTGTTCAGCTATGGGTCTCTCATCCTCCTGCCTAAGAGGACGACCCTGGCTGCCGAGAACTTTGAGGCCCTCGTCTTCTTGAAGGGCAACCATCCGTTCCTCAGGAAAGCCCATGAGATGTAGGTGAACGAGCAAGACGAGGTCTGAACGGGGCAATTCAAACAAAAGGACAGAGAGCGTCGCCTTTGTTTCATATAATGTACTTACTCGTAAATTGGATAGAATTTAGTAGTCAGTAGAGTATACATGTTGCTATTTGGCAATTAACATGTAACAAATAAAAAATGGAATTTCAAATTATCTGTTCTATTCTATATCAGTATAGATTGGAGTATCAGGATATATGACGTCGTATACTCATATTGAATCTGAATTGCTTTAAAAACGCTGTAAAAACTGGGAATCGCTGGTGAATCTTAGACTCGGAAGGTCGGAAGTTTAGGATCGCTTCAATTTTTTTGGCGGCGGGATCGAAAAATCGTATCCGGAATTAGCCATGGACCGGGATCGAAAGTTCGGGATCGGACTACATTTTGAGGATCGATGCCCACTACCGAAATTAACTCATCGATACAATGCCCATCATATATTTCTTTTCGCCTCGACATTACTTTGTCTCACAAAACGACAGAACTGTTTCCCTCATGTCAAACCAATCACAGAAAAACGACGACGGACTCAATTCTTCATACAATATTTCAAAAATGATTGCTGGATCAGGAGAACCGCATACAATTGGCGAGTTTGGCTTTGCCCGTTATAGAAGAAGTCCTACAATCAGTGGTGCATCATGCTTCACAACGGGCAGTTACCAAATCTATTCATTCCTCTTAGTGATAATTCTGTTCAAAGAAGAGTTGATGAAGTATCTAAAAATGTTGGAGACATTTAATGCAACATACTGATAAGACAATAATTTGGCTTCCAGTTAGGCGAGTCCACACTATCCAAACAATGAAGCACTACTTTTGCGATATGTTCGGTTCATTAATGAGAGTGAAGTAGTGCAAGAACTGCGGTATGCGAAAGAGCTTGAAGCAGATATCTGCGGTGAGTGTATTTTTTGCAGCAGTTGAGCTGTTCTTTAAAGAAAGATGCATTCCTATGTAAAATATCATTGCCTGTGCAACAGACGGAGCTCCCGCATTAACTTGAAAATACAAAGGATTTCTTTCTTATTTGAACATTGTACTTGGTGCATTTACGATTCATTGTGAAATTCACCGACAGCACTTGGTTGTAAAGAACTTAAGCAGCGATTGTCTTTCTAAATCTCTTGACGCTGTTATCAAATCAGTAAACAAAATAAAATGTCAATCCCTGAATTCTCAAATATTCAGCAACTCTGTCAAGAAAACGGAGAAGAATTTGATCGTCTTCTGTTATACACCGAAGTAATGTGGCTTTCCAAAGGAAATTGTTTTAAACGATTTTTTTCTCTTTTCAATACGGTCGTGGAGTTTCTACAGGAGAATAAATGCTGCGCCTTAAGTAATGATCTCATAGTCGGCAAAAGTAACATCGCCTACTTGACAGACTTATATGAAACATTTAACGATTTAAATTTGCAACTACAGGGTAGTGATGTAAATCTTATCAAGGCAAAATCGAAGATTTACAGTTTCACTGACAAGCTTACTCCTTTTAGGAATAATATCGGCCGTCGAAATTTTTTTCAATTTTCAAGTCTTAGCGAGCTAGAAAATGAAGAGTTTGGCACATCTGTACAGGATTATGACATCCTGATTTATTGTAATCATTTGAATTCTTTGCATGAAGACATGAATCGCAGATACCACAAGATTTGATCAAATGGAAGTATCATACTGGCTGCCAAATCCATTTACAGACGCTTGGAAAAGTGACTACAATTCTGCAATACAAGAAGAGCTGTTAGCTGTAAAAACAATTTTGAATTAAACCTCTTCTTAAAAATACCATGAATTCCGTTTACAAAGAGAAATTCCTGAAAAGTATTCGAAGTTATGGAAGGTAGTGAAACTTTAGACATCGCTTTTTCTTCTTCATACGTGGCTGACCGTGGATTTAGCGCAGTAACGCAGCTTCTAAGTAAACAAAGAAATTGACTCCAGATAGTGCAAAAGGGTATTTAAGACTACTTCTCAGTAGCATTGAGCAAAAAATAAACGAATTGGTCAAAAAACACCAAGCTTATCCACTTCATTAAAAGAATATAAGGTAAGTTCTAATTATTTATAATTATATTAACTTTAAAATATT
This sequence comes from Morinoia aosen, assembly GCA_030386875.1. Lineage (NCBI taxonomy): Eukaryota > Metazoa > Arthropoda > Malacostraca > Amphipoda > Talitridae > Morinoia > Morinoia aosen. The sequence continues at coordinate 46,583,946 of CM059559.1, forward strand.
GTGCTGCACGTAATGAAATGTGAGTAGGTTAAATTTAAAATAAAGGGGGCGTTTTTGAAAAATCTCTTGTCCAAAGGGGCGTTAGTCCAAAAAAGTTTGGGAAACACTGCTCTAGAGCATCATTATCGTTCTCGAATAATTTCGTCAGTCATCAGGATTAGAAACTCATGGCGAGCAATGACGCATAAAATTTTTTTTTGGGCCTCTGAACGCATGAAAAGTATAAAGAATAAAAGGGAAAAAATGACTTCAAAAAATTGAAGTAATGTAAAGCACACTTGAAAAAGTTGCGTTAGAAAAGCTGTAGAAAGAGATTGTTAGCAAAGGAAGGACAGCAAAGGCTACTCGAATCAGTGTTTAACCCCAACTAAATATTCAGAACAACACTTTTTCCCTACCGTTTGGAACAATTTCACTCTTCAATGTCAATTACTGGCCCCTTATGTATCATTCATGTGTTTATTCGTTTCCTATGATGTCATTTGTTTTGTTTCAATAGCCAAATCTAGTGTAAATTCTACTATAGCAGTAATTTTACACGTCTGCAATAAAAAAAATTTGGAGACGTGCGTACATATTTTTCCGTGTAGGTATTATTTACAAATGTAATTTTCACCGTCAGCGACCGTCTTCTTAAAATTAATATTTTCAGGTTCCTAATGCGAGCACAAAGGCCGTCACTCACGCAGCAGTGGACACTCTAGTGTGGCAGGCGTTTGCGTCAGTGATGGTGCCTGGGTTAACCATCAACCGTGTCTGCGCTCTATCTCTCCTCACGCTTGCGAAGGTGGCCCCCAAGGTGCCCCTCAACACCCGCAAGTGGGCCACTACGTTCATTGGTTTGGCCACCATACCCTTCATCGTCCATCCGATCGACACGCTCGTCCATTACTGCATGGACAAAACGATCCGACCATACCTAGATCTGAAGACAGAAGAGCAGCGGAAGGAGGCGTGAAGGTTCCTTATCTTTTTGTTTAGTGAGCACCTCAGCCCTGTGCTGTGTGCTGCAGTTGACACAATCTGAGAGCTCGCATTTGAAACCTAGTTTACAATTTTTGTAGGCGGAGGACACTGGTAAAATTGCGCAAGAAGGCTCATTTTGTGCTCATATTTTTGCTCAATTTATGTTTGAACGTATTCGATAATTATTACAATTGTGTGTATCTCACAAGAATTTGTTTTTGAAAAGCTTCGTCTTGGTGTGGGCGTTATATCCGTCTTGGTGTGGGCGTTATGACTACGTGAGGTGTTTCAGGTGTGAATTTATATCTTTGCGCGCATTGTTATTCGTAATATCGCACCTTTAAAGCGAATCATTCGTTCACTACATTTTCTCACACACGATGTTCAGAGGAATCTCTGTTGACTCGCGTATTAGAGCGCTGTCAGAAACCACAGATCTTTTTGTATAATCACTGTCAATCTTTTCACTAAAATTGTCCGAGACACCTAATTTCTTTGCATACTCTCGACTGCACAGACCAAAATTGTGACCCCATTTTTCTGTCCGTGACACGATTTGAGGCCCGGTGACACAAAATTGAACATTTTATAGATTTGACCGTATTTTTTTAGGTATCAAATCACAGTCAAATTTTTGATATATTTGAGTTATATATCTATTCCCTGAGTGTTAGTTTTTTGTAAAGACGGAAATATAGTGAACTCAAATATGTCCCAATAAATTCCAATTGAACATTTCTTGAAAAACTTGTCCGTTCGTAGCGGAGGAGCCATACGAAGCGCAGCCTCGACGTATGCTCCCTCTAACTACTATTCCTCGGCCCACCGTCTTTAGTTAGCTGTTTTAATGCTCAATCTTAGTTACTGCGAGGTAAAAATTTCTCAAAATTCCTTACGACGCAAGAAGTAATTATAGTCTTAATTATTTCAGCTGTGATACTGTTCTGTTCAGCCTGAGGTGTGTACTTCACATTCGTAGTTAAATTCCTGAAGAGGAAATGGGCTTTGGATACTCAGGATGCCGAAGAATTACAAAATGCCCGAGTACTTTTGAAGGAAGCCTGTGTCTTATCTACTTGTATTCCCGCAGAGGCTTTTCTATAAGTCCCATTGCTAATAGTGCTCAAGATGCCTGAGGCAACCAACAGTCTGGATTGATGTGTTTTTCTATAAATTTTTCTGGCCTCTTCGTTCAATGGCTTGGCCTTGTTATTGAGGTAATTAATTGCCCATTCTGCACGTAATGTTTTCAGAATTTGTTAGCGTGGTCATTTTATGAGCGCCATTGATAGCCTGACACTAACAGTTAAGCGTTATTTTTCGAAAAAAATAACGGGAATGAGTATTTTTATTGGTCTTGAATCTGTAACGAAATCGTGGCCACCATGAGAAATCAGTATTTTCCACGAATTGATAACTCACTTACACATTACGCTTGCAATATCGTTGCTTCACGTTACTTCACGCGACGCATACCGATGAGCTCGTGAGGGAGAGCCGAGAGCTGTCAACCAATAACAGAGGTGTTAGTGAACTTCATTTTGTAACTTATGTCTGCATGCTGTTCTCTCACCATCTTCTTTTTAGTTTGTTCACTTGCTGTGCGTGCTTACTTTATTAGCAAAGTTTAAAAGATTTGGTAAATTGAATGTTGTTAATTGTCGGTTTGACACAAGACTATAATAAGATGTAACAGATATAACGGGAGTATTTTTTGCCCAATTTTCTACTTGTCATTGAATAAATTTGCAACCCACCGTAAATTTAGAACTATTTGCTGATAAAGAACATCGGCTCTACTTTAAAGTGTGTGGTTGGCTATATTATGCAATTTTTGCAATTGTTTGGGATAAACAAAACCTGGTTCGTAGGAAGTCACTACTTTTACGTAATGCAAGAAAAATACAGGCCTTACATGCACAACACACATCATTCCAGCTCACCTCTATGATAGTTCTCAAACTAGAACACGTCGAAGCTTTCCATCTGTTCGTGCGACGTGCCTCTCTCCAGTCGCATGCGCATGGTTGCTGTTGCCTTCATGATTTCGAAGACCTGTGGCGAGCGTCGTCATAATTCAAGTTTTGATTCTTCTGATATGTATGCCTACCGAAACAGAAGCCTGTTTTTAAAATAATTTTTATCTTATAACAGGAATATGACGTGAAACGTGAGGCTTCATAGTTACTATGTGTAATTTTATCAAATTCATTCATGACTTGCATTTAAACTAGGTACCTCTTTATTTTTTATTTATTCTTTGTTGTATTATTTGTGTTCCTACAGGCAGGTTAAATGTAAATTTCGAGAGATTATTTCAAAGTATTAATTTAAGATCTGTCGCTTCTTATGAGTCCAATATGAAAAGATCTTCGTGTCATATCTGATAATGGTGAGCTATGACAATGCGAATCTTGAGCGATTTGGTTTTATGTTGAATCCAACCTCCACATTTCTTCAATAACCCGACTGCATTGTTAAAGTTTTAATACCAGATTCTACTTTACTTTTAGTTTTTATTGTGATCTTGATTCAGGGAACTCAATACTTATCTTTTTTTGGAGTTGAGATGGACGGAGAGCATGCATTGAAGCATGTGGTTCACCGGAGAGCAGGAGCCGCATTTCTGCGGCGTCCATGCGCTCTCTGTATCGCAGCCAGCAAATTCCTGGCCCGTCGTCATGCGGATGGCAGATCTAAGTTCTCCTCAAGGCAGAAAGACAAATCTGCATCAAAAATAGGGTTGAAAGGTGAAGCAAACTTCAGTAGAGATGAGGAGTTCTACGCGTGAGCGAGCTTTTGCTTGTTACGTCTCGGTTGTTTCACATCTCCTGCATCTCGGCTCGCTTTTTGTAGCTTGAAATTCTGTTGATGCCTGTTCATAAAGTGGATTTTGCCGATACAGAAAAATTTATGTACCATTTTCGAAATGCTTACTTTGTTTTGCTCTCGAGGTGATCTTAGTTAGTCATACTATGGCGGAGGTTACATGAATCTATAAAAAGTTTTGATTCATTTTTCTGGTTTTGCGATCACGGTATCCCAGTGGTTTGGAGCGTTCGCCCTTCGTTACAAAGGATCCGACAATTCAAAATTTCACTGTGAGAGCTCGGTGTTTCTTTCTGCCGTGAAAAGGATTGACGCCACAATTGCCCTCGTTACCCTGGCCTTTGAAATGCTTACCTACACAACTAGGGAAAAGTGTCACTGGGTTCTTTTACCATTGTGCACTGGCAAAAAACAACATGCAGGGTATCGTGCATATACTAAATTGGAATTTAACATCCTCTCCTTTACCTCTCTCTTGCTCTTGAACTTATAGGTAAATTAAATATAGGACTTCCAGATAGAAGTAACGAAATTTGTGAAGGCATTCTTACTGAGAAGAACTCATGGTGAAAGACAGAGGTGACTAAAGCTTGTAAAGTTAGCCAACATACACACATGGCTCTCCTGGATGTCTGTCATGGCTGTCTCCTGGCATGGTATTTATGTTAGGATTATTTGTTGTTCCTGAGCTGTGATCGGACTTCATTCGGAGTTACTCTTAGTCCTTAACCTCGTTTGTTCCTCATGTCTTGGCCATCTCATGATGCCTGTGTAGCACGCTTTGCTTCCAACAGATTTTGTATAATTCTGTTCTTCTAGAGGTAAACTGAGTTTTTTTCAAATATGTTCACGATATACTCTAAGGTATCTAATTCGGATAAAAAACTGTACAGTAATTTTGTAAAACGCCTTTCATTTTTTACCCCCAAGCTTGTCACATCAGAAAGTTGTCGAGGTTTTAACGTGTTAACGTTATCGCGCTGCATAAGCATGGAAACATGTTGCATTCTCGTTGCCTTCACTCGGTACAAGTTCAACTGATTCTGCCTTGTAAAAAGTCTCAGGTTTATGATCGCATGCAATAGAATTGTATTCCTCTAGCGCATCGCATTTAAATATCTATGTAAATATACTGTAATAAAGATATTACAAACTATGTGGCTATTCATTGTAACCTCACGTAATACAACGCATAGCATCACTCACTCTGTACTTTTTTGTGTGTACAACAACGTAATATGAAGATTTTTAAGCTAATATAGTTGAGTTTTGTAGGATGAGAAAAGCCTTAGCCTATACTGAGCTTTCTGTTCCGTAGAAAAAGACTAATAGTTGAATAAGCATATTTTTGCGAGAAAAGATCAAAAATTTTCATTTTTATTTAAATTAATCAATTTTCAGCAAATAAATTAAGAGCAGATAATGACGAACAGGTACGGACATGAAGTTTAAGAGAAGAGTGATAATTCAACTTCGGGGGAAATGGGGGAAAACTCATAAATGCAAATAATTCAAGGCTTTCAATAGATAGATGTAACATTTTTCTACGTCAAACCTATCCTGTTAATCCCACATTCTGAAAAACGTGCATCAACTGTTAAGTTTACGGAAGGTATTCATGTTTTACTATAAGTGATTTATAACGAACATTTACCATCAAAGTTCAATTAGGAACTCTCACTTTTCTAGCGTTTAGTAAACAACGGAAAATTATATTCGACAGGACACAGGTGTTTCTGCCGTGACGAACGATAATACAACGAAGTAACCCTCAAAGTATTTCTAGTGACATGAATATTAATATATACTAGCAGGACCCGTGGAAACTCCACGGACAATGCCATTGTTACACTTGATCGACCCGTGAAAAAAAAATCGGTCAACATTACCTTACTAATTCCAACATAACATATTCTTAGCCAACGTATCCTATCCTAACCGAACCGATCCTGATAATATGTCAAACGTTAAAAACCGTGGACACCTTTAAAAAATTCCGTCAACATTACCGAACTTATACTAACCTTTCCTAACCTAACCTATACTAACTTAACCTAACCTTTCCTAACCTATCCTAACCTAACTTATCCTAACCTACCCTAACTGGACATAGCCTGATAATATGTTTAACATAAAGAAAACAGTGGACCCGGGAAATTTTTTTTTTTTAAAATTGAACAGATTCTAACATAACATATTCTAACCTAACCTATCCTAACCTAACATATCTTAACCTATCCTATCCTAACCTAGCTTAACCAATGTCATCGTTAGGCTAGGTGGACCAATGAGAAAATACGGTCAACATTAACAAACATATTCTAACATAACATATTCTAACGTAAACCACCCTAGCGGGGTATATATACTAACCAATCCTATGCCAAACGAAGCTTTCCTGATAATATGTTAAACATGAAAAAACCGTTGACCCTTGGAAAAATGTCGGCAACATTACGTAACCTATGTTAATCTCCCCTAACCTAACCTCACCTATCCTATTCTATCCTACCAAATTCTATCCTATCCTATTCCAATCGAACTGATCCTGATAATAAGTGAAACGGAAAAAAACGTGGACCAATAAAAAAAATTCAGTCAGTATTAACTAACCTAACTTATCCTAACCTAACTTATAATAACAAATCATAACCTACCCTAACCAAACCAATCCTGATAATATGTCAAAGAAAAAACATGGACCCGAGAAAAAAATTCATTAACATTACCTAACAAATTCTAACATAACATATTCTAACCTATGCTATCCTAACGTAACATATTCTAACCTGTCTCTTCTTGACCTTTGCTAACCCAACCTATCATGATAATACAGTATGTCAAACATAGAAAACGCAGACCCGTGAAAAAATTCCGTCATCGTTACCCAACCTATGCTAACCTAACCTATCGTAAACTCTCCAATCCCATCCTAAGCTATCCTAACTTATAACTTTACCAATTTCATTGTTAGGCTAGGTGGACCTATGATAAAGTTCGGTCAACATTACCCTAAAAATTCTGACATAAAATATTTACATAGCCCATCCCAACATAGTATATACTAACTTATCCTATGCTAACTGATGCATTTCTGATGACATGTCACACATTAAAAGCCGTTGACCTGTGAAAAAATGTCGTCAACATTACGTAACCTATGCTAACCTATCATAACCTACCTTACCCTATCCTAACCTAACTTTAACCAATGTCATCGTTAAGCTAGGTGGGCCCATGAAAAGAACTGGGTTAACATTTCCTAAGAAATTCAAACATAACATTCTAACCTAAATCCTCCTAACCTAACATATCCTACTATCGTATTCTAACCAAAGCTATTCTGATACTATGTCAAACATGAAAAAACCATGGACCCGTGGAAAACTTCATCAACATTACCTAACCTATGCTGAAATAAATGAAAAATAAAAGAAAAAAAGAAATAAAAAATGATAAATAAGAAATGGAAAAAAATAAAAAATGGAAAAAATAATAAACAAATTTAACAGAAATGAAAAATGAAAATAATAAAATTAAAAAAATGAAAAAATAAAAAAAAATTATCAAAAAATAAAAAATCACTAAAATATACATATAAAGAAAAACAACAAAAAAATTCATAAATTGGAAAAAAATTAAAAAAATGAACGATGAAAAAATACAAAAAATGAAAATAATAAAATAAATTTACATATTAAAATAATTAAAAAAATTAAAAAGTTCAAAATTGAAAAAAATAAAAAATCAACTCATTGAAAAAAAATTACCAAAAAAAATAATTAAAATAAATTCAAATGTAAAAAAATTTTTAAAAAGAAAATGACCAAATAAAATAACCAAATAAAAAATAAAAAATGAATGAAAAATATATATAATATGAAAAAAATGAAAAAAAAACATGATAAAAAAATTATAATTATCCAACCCTAACCTAATTTAACCCTTCCTACCAATCCTATCTTGATAAAATGTCAAACGCATCAATGCATGTAAAGGCGATCTTTTTATGTAACACTCAGGAATTTGGTATCCATGATATCACCTACTCGAATGAGAGCGTTACCCACGAACTTAGTTTTAAGCGTATTAATATATAGATTTTTATACCATTCATTTACTGCTTGATTTAAAGTAGTTACATCACACACGAATAGTACAAAATAACTCCATTATTGATGCTTCTAAGCTTGAGAATAAATGCAAGTCAAAATTCGCTACACGAAAGTCATTTTTATTAAAAATGATCAAATAAAACTGAACGTTTCGGACTTACAGCCCATTTTCTGCAAAATCTCTGTAAAGCAAAGTCAAAATAAGAAGAATTAGTTCCCAAATGAAGTGTTGCTTAAGTTTAAACTTTGAAAAAAATACGAACCACAACGGTATGAAAAAATTTAAGAGGTAGAGGAAAAACTGAAAAACTGAATTATGCTGTGGGAACTCGAAGCGGAGCAGCACTTCGGGTGTAATTCAGAGTAGGTTTCATTTTGTAAATATGGAAAGATTCGAGAATGCTCAGATCTGTTTTGTAAGAGGTTCCGGCCAAGATTTTAAAGTCGTTTAGGGAGACCGGAACATTGAACTTTTCCGCCTGAGATATAGCTATCAGGTGCACACGATTCAGGCATTATGGTGATTTATTTCTTAGGGATATGATAAGGTAGAGCTTTTATATGAGGCATACAAGGAAGCTGAGTCACACCCTGACTTTACTTTTTATCTGAACATTTTCCTTTAAAATGAAAATTGTGCATGAAGACTCAAATTTGGCGTCCTTCCCTTACGAACTCCTCAGAGGGAATATAACTATTGTTTCTGTGGGAGTAAGCGCTTCCATGGGGAATATGTGAGGTCCTGATCTGAGAGTTAGGCCTCCTTTTGTTGCAATGTTTTTTGTTTTGTTAATGACCATCTGATTTCAATTCACTGCTGACCTTTTTCTTCAGCACAAACTACTTTCTCCTTCAATTTTAATATTGTTTCACAATCTTCCTTCTTAATTTGCTGTTTCTATGCGCACGGGATCCTGTGCGGGAACACTCTTTGTGCAAGGATTCCGCGTCCCCTTAACTCGGCACTAAATGTTGCTTTCTTCCTTTCTCTCTTTGATCATCTTTGTCGTGGTAAGGGAGGCTAAAACAAAAACCCGAATTGCTGTTGGTTTTGAGCCATAATGGTTATCTGCTCGAAAAATTGGGATTTTATGAGTGTAATTACTAATCTTTCCGAATTGATTTAAATATGCTCTCTGTCCGTTCTATGTATGTTCGCAAAAATTAATGGCTCTGGATTGAAGATGAACGAGGGTTCGCCAGCACGTAAATCCACGTCACGAACTGAAGACGAATCCACCACCCTCGAGGGTCTCTTTCCTGATTCGCGAAGATCTACTACGCAGTAAAGAAGTTGTAAGTTAAGAGGGCTCGGGCTCCAGCTAGCTTAAACCTTTAGGTTATACTACCATACATCGGCAATCGTTGAGTCCCTCGAAACTCTGCGACGACCACCCTTTCGGACAGGTAGTGCTGCTGCTCTGCTCTTCCACCGCGTCAAAGGTCGACTTCACTTGCACTAACGGCTGTGCACGCTCGAGAAGGAGCCGGAATAATCAAAGGCAGATGATACAGTTGAAAAGAATGCGGTATTTGATGCGTCTCACAAGCTTTAAGTGACATCCTAATTGAATTTAATTTTATTCTGCGTCTGAAGATTTTAGAAGTACGTCAAAATGTTAAAAAGGAAAACAGATTTTGCACAGTACACCTTGTTTACTTTTTCTTTCCATCGCTTCTGTCTTCTGTCAACAAAAGCTAGACAGGAATATTGTGCGTGTTATGACTCATTTCTCAGGAATAAACACCTCTGAACTCGGTGTGCGCGCTGCATCGTTGTGTGATTATGATGTAGGTATGGACCTGATCTCATAATCCGAGGATATATAGCACACGTGAGCAGTCCGTGTAGCGTCCTTAACACGTAATGCCTAGCTTAACGCCTACGTAATTTTTTATTGGGAAACCTCCGGGTGAGACACCTTATCTCTTAGCCAGCGTCACTGGAGGGCTTAATGAAGATAAAGCGAAGGAGAAATCAGCGTTTACTCATTTTATGGTTTCATTTGTGCTGTAATTTTACACCTTTTTAGCTGCTAGATAATCAAGCTCCAGCTCATATTGATCACTTATTCTTACCCAAATGCTCGTGATAGTGACAGTCAATGCCACTAAAAAAGATATTTACGACGGTAATTGATGTAAGGTTTTTAATTTAAATGTTGGAAGTCAATGCAAATATTTTTAAATATTTTTTCATACACTACAACATTCATAAGGAAGACCCAAACTACGGAGTGATGTTTTTACCGCGACGTGGCAAATTAGAGTAAAAAAGTATTACAATTATTTTCATTGTTCTATTTGGGCACGTAAAAGCCTCATGAGACTGTAGAGATGATCAGTAGTTATGGCACCCGTGATGTTGTTTATGTCTCTGAAGGCACAGCAAGTCACGCGCCAGTGAAGCGACCTGTGTCATGGTGCAAGCCAATTATTGTGTCATTAAGGTGGTACGAACCAAATATTGTATCTTTATGATGATGAAAGCTAGTTATTTGATCAATTGAAACAATTCATTTAACCACAAGCGAAAAAGAAGTGGATTATTTCTTAAGTCTAATACCATGATCAAATTTGAATTTAGCTACCTGTGGGCCTGAATAATTTCAGCGACTTCGATCTAGGGCATCCTACCATCAACGTTTTCTTAGGTGTACGGTAATGTTTAACCTTACTCACCTGACCTAGTTACGCATTAGAATGATCAACGGATGAGTTAACTCGATATGCGATGTTTCATTTTACAAAATAGTTTATATGGGTTAGATATTGAGCTTCTTCAGGCAGGAAATTTTTCAGTTTATGGAGGATTCTGACGGTTTGAGAACTTTGTACTGATATGAGCGATGTGCCCCTTGAAGGTCAGGTGTTTATCTATTATGATGCCCAGGAACTTATTTGAGTTTGTTTTTTCGATTTCACCTTCGGTAATTCTAAAACTTGGAAGCGATATATTTTTCCTGTATGACAATTTAATACATTTTGTTTTATCTATATTAAGGCTTTTTTTATCAGCTTTAAAGCCTCAACGAAACTTTACGGAGTTCGTTATTTATACTCCCCGCAATTAGAGCGGGATTTTGGTTTGGAAAAACCGTGGAAAGCGTGCTGTCATCGGCAAAAAGTATGAATTTGAAAAATGATAAAGATTTAATATTATCATTTAAAAGATTAGAAATAGGAGAGACCCAAGGACAGGTCCTTGTGGAACTCCATGGCTGATTAACTGTGGAACCGATTTTGCATCGTCAATGACTACGTATTGTTTCCGATTTGTTAGGTATAATCTGAGCTAATAATGAGCAACTCATCGAATGCCATAACAGTGAAGTTTTGAGAGTATAATGCTTTTATCCACACAATCAAATGCTTTTTGAAAATCAAGAGATACGGAGAAAATAAGCTTTCTTTCATCTATATTGGAATAAAGTTGTAGGTAAATGATTTAGTATAGCCTGTGGTGTTGATTTTTTAGAGCGAAAACCATATTGTTTATCAGAGAGAAATTATTTCTGTTCGAAATAAGAGTACACTTTTTTACTTATAATTTTCTCGAATGTTTTGCTAATAATGGGTAGCACAGATATATATAGGTCTATAATTGTTCACGCAGTTTTTTTTCACCACCTTTAAAAATAGGGGTTACTCTAGCAACTTCCCAATTGAAAATTATCGCCCTTTTCAGGTAGTAAATTAGTCGTAAAAGGTCGAAAACGGCCCAAAAGGGCCAAAAATCACGACTTCAAACCGACTCCTACCTATACTTGGCCTATTAGGGCTTGAAAAGGGCTCTTCATTCAATTGGCCTTTTATAGGTCTAGTCAATGGCTGTTTGCGGGCTCATTCGGGTCGTTTAAAGTCGTTTTCAAGCCTTTTCGACGACCTCTATTTGGACGCGTAATAAATTGTAAAAAGACTCGTAATCGTAAATGTTGTACAAGTCGTATTACTTTAGTAAATGTAAAGAACTAAATGAATTTCAACTAACCTAACTTAGTTAAGTTAGATTAGGTAAGGGTGGCCAAAGTTGGTTTCGATTAGTTTCATCAATTAATTATTACTATAAATTTCGGTTTAGTAGTTAAAAAAATATTATGCTCATGTAGATATCCAGAGCTGGTCATAGATACTTCAAAATGTATCTAGATACCAGATACTTCTCCAAAAGTATCTAGATACTAGATAATTTTCTTTTAATTCTCTCTGTCTCACTACTTCATCGCTGAGCATTCAACTTGTAGTGCTTTACCCTAGTTACCCCTCAAACCTCGATTCTAGTCCTTCTATGTTCAGTAATCTTAATATATGCCAATATAAATTTATTAAAGAAAAAGTTCCCACTTCTCCGCCGCGTATCACCGATACCTACAGCCGGAGAAGTTTAAAGGTAAGGCCGCTGCTTCACTCGCCTCAAATGGGAACTCACTAGGCGAAGCAGCCACAAGACCCGGCCTTACAAACTCTTTATATCGTATAAAAAATCTGATGTTGGAGCGATCAGATCTGCTCCATTATGCCAATGTTGTAAATCAATACTTAGTAATGTTCATATTTATTTCGTTAATAAATAAAAATTTTTATTTTTATTGGTATAATGTTTCAATTTGGGACTTTTGATTCCATATGTCTTTTTGTTTTTAAGGCCGGGCGTAAGGAAGCCCAAAAGGGCCGGTATTAGCCTTGATCAAGCAGTAAGGAAGCCCAAAAGGGAAGGTATTAGCCTTGATCAAGCAGTAAGGAAGCCCAAAAAGGCCAGGACGAGACTCGTTCAAGCAATGGAAAAGCCAAAAATGGTCGTGAATAGCCTCGTTCAGGTAGTAGAGAAGCCCAAAATGGCCGTTGCATTAGCCGTTTCGATGCCCAGAAATAGCCGTTTAAAAGGGCTTAAAATACGGGACATTTGCTCCGAAAAAGGCTCATTTACTGCTTGAAAACGACTAAACTCTTGGCTTATAACTGCCTGAAAACGATCTGTAAAAGGCTCAGAATTTCAATTGGGTTTGAAGGAATTCGGAAAGTACTATAGGAGGAGAGACAGGTTAATAATATTAGATTTGAGCAGGGCTATAATATTAGCAGTCACTTCAAGTACTTTAGTTGAAAACGTTTGTTATCCGCTCGATTTATTTTTCAGGTTGTTTATGCATGCAATTACATCGCAAGAGTTGGTAGGCGTAAAGATAAAGTAGTTGTATTCACGAACATGTTCCATATATTCCAAATGATCAGTAGTTGGAGTACCATCAGCTATATTTTTCCCAACGCTTACGAAGAAATTGTTAAAAATATTTACAATATCTTTCTTCTCGTGATAGTTTACATTATCGTGAACAATGGACTCAATCTTCTTCTATCGGCTTTATTCGGTTTACAGCAAGAATATAAAGCAGGACCCAAGTTTTTTAACATCAGTTTTGAATTGAGTAAATTTGTGTGCAAAGTAGTTTTTTCTCCATGTCCATATCTGGTTTGAAATTTGGATGTACTAATTTGAAGTTGAAAAGTCTTAAAGTCCACAGTAGTGCTTGACTGTCCACAGTATTGCCTGACAGTCCACAGTATTGCCTGACAGTCCACAGTATTGCCTGATAGTCAACAGTATTGCCTGACAGTCCACAGTATTGCCTGACAGTCCACAGTATTGCCTGATAGTCAACAGTATTGCCTGACAGTCCACAGTAATGCCTGACAGTCCACAGTAGTGCTTGACTGTCCACAGTAGTGCTTGACCGTCCACAGTATTGCCTGACAGTCCACAGTAATGCCTGACAGTCCACAGTAGTGCTTGACCGTCCACAGTATTGCCTGACAGTCCACAGTAATGCCTGACAGTCCACAGTAGTGCTTGATCGTCCACAGTATTACCTGACAGTCCACAGTAATGCCTGACAGTCCACAGTAGTGCTTGACTGTCCACAGTATTGCCTGATAGTCCACAGTATTACCTGACAGTCCACAGTAATGCCTGACAGTCCACAGTAGTGCTTGACCGTCCACAGTATTGCCTGACAGTCCACAGTAATGCCTGACAGTCCACAGTAGTGCTTGACTGTCCACAGTATTGCCTGACAGTCCACAGTAATGCCTGACAGTCCACAGCAGTGCTTGATCGTCCACAGTATTACCTGACAGTCCACAGTAATGCCTGACAGTCCACAGTAGTGCTTGGCAGTCCACAGTATTGCCTGATGGTCCACAGTATTGCCTGACAGTCCACAGTATTGCCTGATAGTCAACATTATTGCCTGACAGTCCACAGTATTGCCTGACAGTCCACAGTACTGCCTGACAGTCCACAGTATTACCTGACAGTCCACATTAATGCCTGACAGTCCACAGTAATGCCTGACAGTCCACAGTATTGCTTGACCGTCCACAGTATTACCTGACAGTCCACAGTAATGCCTGACAGTCCACAGTAGGGCTTGACCGTCCACAGTATTGCCTGACAGTCCACAGTAATGCCTGACAGTCCACAGTAGTGCTTGATCGTCCACAGTATTACCTGACAGTCCACAGTAATGCCTGACAGTCCACAGTAGTGCTTGACTGTCCACAGTATTGCCTGATAGTCCACAGTATTGCCTGACAGTCCACAGTAATGCCTGACAGTCCACAGTAGTGCTTGACCGTCCACAGTATTGCCAGACAGTCCACAGTAATGCCTGACAGTCCACAGTAATGCTTGACAGTCCACAGTATTGCCTGATAGTCCACAGTATTACCTGACAGTCCACAGTAATGCCTGACAGTCCACAGTATTGCTTGACCGTCCACATTATTACCTGACAGTCCACAGTAATGCCTGACAGTCCACAGTAGTGCTTGACCGTCCACAGTATTGCCTGACAGTCCACAGTAATGCCTGACAGTCCACAGTAGTGCTTGATCGTCCACAGTATTACCTGACAGTCCACAGTAATGCCTGACAGTCCACAGTAGTGCTTGACTGTCCACAGTATTGCCTGATAGTCCACAGTATTGCCTGACAGTCCACAGTAATGCCTGACAGTCCACAGTAGTGCTTGACCGTCCACAGTACTGCCAGACAGTCCACAGTAATGTCTGACAGTCCACAGTAATGCCTGGCAGTCTTCAGTAATGCATGGCAGTCCACATTAATGCCTGGCAGTCTACAGTAATGCCTGACAGTCCACGATAATGCCTGGCAGTCCACAGTAATGCTCCACAGTAGTGCCTGACAGTCCACAGTAATGCCTGACAGTAATGCATGGCAGTCCACAGTAATGCCTGGCAGTCTACAGTAATGCCTGACTGTCCACAATAATGCCTGGCAGTCTACCGTAATGCCTGACAGTCCACAGTAATGCATGACAGTCCACAATAATGCATGACAGTCTACAGTAATGCCTGACAGTCTTCAGTAATGCATGGCAGTCCACAGTAATGCCTGTCAGTCCACAGTAATGCCTGACACCACAGTAATGCCTGACAGTCCTCAGTAATGCCTGACAGTCTTCAGTAATGCATGGCAGTCCACAGTAATGCCTGGCAGTCTACAGTAATGCCTGACACCACAGTAATGCCTGACAGTCCTCAGTAATGCCTGACAGTCCACAGTAATGCCTGACAGTCCACAGTAATGTCTGACAGCCAACAGCAATGCCTGACACAGTCCACAGCAATGCCTGACAGTCCACAGTAATGCCTGGCAGTTTACAGTAATGCCTAACACCACAGTAATGCCTGACAGTCCTCAGTAATGCCTGACAGTCCACAGTAATGCCTGACAGCCAACAGCATGCCTGACACAGTCCACAGCAATGCCTGACACAGCCCAAAGCAATGCCTGACAGTCCACAGCAATGAGTGGTCATGATAAGTCATTTTTACAACATTATGAACATTTTTATAAATGGTTGAAGCCCTGCTCAAATCGCTTTTTTGGTCTCTCTCTAGGCGAAGCACAAAAAGGGACTTCATTCTGTGTGTGAAGAGAACTGATTATCTTTTTGGCTAAGCGAATGTATCTCTGCGAGAACAAATGTTGTACTCGTGTTTGCAAGTGTTACTAATATTTCAAAACGCCCAAACGACTTCATTGTGTGTATGAAGATAGTTTTTCTAAAATGTGAAGAAAGCACTGCTCGCACAGATTGTACAGGTCATTGCGGGCACAAATATTTGCCTGTGTAGGTGGCCATTGTGGACTGACGTGTGTGCTGTTCCCCAGCCGAGAGTGCTCCATCTCCTACAGGCGCAAGAAGGTTCAGCTCGAGTTGTCAGATCAAGACAAGATCATTCACAGGTTTGGCCCCACCATGCGTAAAGCTTCGTACAATATCTAAATTCTGAATTAATGAATTCAACCTAGTTCGAATGATGACACTTTTGTCTCATTAATTGTTTGATGAGCGAATAACAGGGCGCAAGTTGTGGATGAGTCCATGTGGGTAGCTGCTCGTAATGCAGAATGGATTTGCTGATGTGCTCACTCACCGCAGCCGTGCCACGCGTACTGTTAAGCTGCTGGCACACTATATAAGTCCAGCGCTGACGGTGTGTGCAAGTCAGTTGGGCACAGTTGCACGCTCATACAGAGAGTTAGCAGTGTGTGTGTGTGCGCTATAGTTTGCGGAGAGCAGCAGTCTGTTCACAGCTCGACCGTCGCGTCCTCTGAGGTAACGAGATGGTGTAGCTTTAGTGCCTCGTGGTGTGTCAGGCCAGCTCTTGTATCCATGGAAATTGGGTCCCGAGCTCAGCTTGAGATAGCTTTTCATTCAGTTTAAATAGTATTTTTTTTTGTGGAGATACGGACCATCATCTTCTGTCCACTACTGTTCCTTATTTCAGCACCTCTGACTCTCTTCAACTTTCCTCTTGTTTCTTAGGCTTTCTTCTTGACATTCCGTTTTTATGCGCGCGAGATCCTGTGCAGGAATGCATCTTGTGCATAGATACCACGATCCTTTAGCTTCACGCTAAATGGTGCCTTCATCCTTCATCACTTTGAAACACCTTTCTTGTGGTTAGAGTGATTTAAACTCAATTGTTACTTTAAATAGTGTCAGCTCATTGATTTTTGAAATTCTTTTATAAGTCTTTTAATGTGTAAATTGTTTGTTTAAAATATTAGAATATCTACACATGTTCGTCAGTAATTGAATAATTGAAAACAATACAAATAATTTATTTACAATAAGTGATGCAGAAGTATATTGTTTCTTATGTCTAGTACAATGGTTAAATTTGAGTATAGCTACTTGTGGGCCCTAATAAGTTCAGTGCAACAATTCAGTGTAAAAGCTCCCTCGTGATACGATTTAAGTTAAACAAAAAAGAAAAAGCTCCAACGCACTACGGGACAGGCGGAAAACAATACGTTGAGGCGTTGGTAGAGCAACACTCAAAAAGACACGGCCAACACATTCATAGGAGAGCCTGCACGGTTGTATACTGGTGATAAATGATGAATGTTATAGAACATAAAGGCATGTATAACAGAAGGTTTACTGTCCTGTAATTTGTGCCTGAGAGTATAGCGTGCACTGATTGCACGGAAAATACGCGATAATATGACACCTTGACAGCAAAGTCTACCCGAAATATTCAGATCAGCTTAATTAGGCGAATTTTTGAGGTGATGAAAAGAGGCTGACCAGCTAATCGTACAACGCGCACGTCTGAAGCATGAACTTTCTTGTTGAGAAATGTTTTTATGTGAGCACTGACCACCTTGTATGAAAATAGGCGACATGGACGGTGAATGAATAAATTCCTAGACCTAAATTACATGTACTAGCAATAATTTATCTGCAGGAATAGGAAGCATGACTCGAGAAATGATAGCGATGGACCTCATTTTGAAACAGTAAAGTGCTAACTTAATTAGCTGAATACATGTGGAAATTCTGATATACTAGTGTACACGACCCGTCAAAAATAACTAGATACAATATTTTCTTCAGGTAAATCTCGCAGATGTCGATGACAAACAAATATATCCATCCTAATGGTACTCGCGAGTAAAATATTATCGTCTTTGTGCACTGATGACATTTGTATCACAGAAACTGTAATAAGGCATCCTTAAGAACGTACGTCACGCAAACACGCACCAACCAAGCAAGCAACAACTGTGTATTATTATTTAAAATTAGAACATCCCCCTTCCCTAAAGGGGAGACAACTCACTCTTGTATCTTTGGGAATTAGCGCTCTCAGGAGGAAAATGTGAGGTCTTGAGCTGAGAGTTAGGTAGGACTTTTTTTTTGTTTTTGAAATAAATCCTTTTTTGTTTAGTTAAGTAGCATCTTTTCTCGGTTCACTGCTGCCCTGCTTTCAGCATCTCTGATTTTCTTCTTCAATTTTTATTTTGTTTCATGACCTTCCTTCTTTTTTTTACCGTTTCTACGCATGGGAACACCCTTTGTGCATAGATTCAACGTTTTCTTAACTCCATATTAAATTTGCAATCAATAATTTTACTCCATACATAATTAATCACTACATCTCCTTTTTTGAGAAGGGGGGGGGGGGGTGTTAGTGTAACACTCCTGGTGCTACGGAAAGGTCGAGATGTAGTTGTCATTTGGTGTACGCGACCCGTCAAAAATAATCGATAATTTAATTATATAAAATATTTCAGATGTGTATTATAAACATATATATCCAACCTAACAGAACTCGCGATTAAAATATTCTTAATCTTAGTCGCTGGTGTAACTCCAATCAAAATTTGTCATTAAGCATCCTTGACAGCGTGACAGAGTGACAGACCAACTATGAGCTTTAAAATGGCTTTCGCACCATGATTTCTCTTGCTTTTCTATGGCTTTCCTAGACTTTTCTGAGTTTCAACTCCTGATGTTCTATCCAACCTAATCTCACCTACCAAAACACGCGATATTCATTCCGACTCTCAATCTGCCGAGTTAATACACCGAAAATTGAGTAGCTGATGAAGCTTGTATCACAGAGACGCTCTTCCCACAATTCCGACTGGTGGGTGTGACACACTGACGGACGGACAGACAGACGGACGGACGCGGCTCCTTTTATAGGATAGATTATTATTTCCTAAAGAGTTTTGAAAAATTTGTAACATCTTTTTCATCGAGATAAGCTGCATTTACCTAGCATTAGGTTTATTTATTTTCAAACAATATTTTTGACCTAAAGACAGAAGTGAGCAGATATCAACCAAGCAAACAAATCCCCATTAAAACAGCATAAGAGAAACTACACACTCAAAAAATATATTCATGAATTTATGGAGACACAAGGTGTTTTATTATACAAGGTGTCCATAAAGTCGTAGTGCAATTTGAAATTGCTGTAGCTTTGAAAGTACACATGGTTGAAAAAATCTGTATACTAAATTCAAAAATGTACTGTATCTACTTTACGCGTGGTTAATAGCTATTCTAGAAAAAAAATTTGTAAAACATTAAAGGCTTGGAATCTTGTCTATCAAAACTGCTTTTCACCCAAGGCCTCAACGGAAGTGGTGGTCCATTGTCATGGCCTCCACAATCCCCAGATTTGGATCATTTAGATTATTTTTTATGCGGGCATATGCAACAAGTCTCTCAAATATGCAACAAGACCTCGTTCATTGAGAGACTTCAAAGGTAAAATGACTGCTGTGCTCTCAGACTATACTGCTGACCAACTGACAAATGTTTTCAATGAACTTGAAAATCGTTTTACCCTATTGATAGCTAATGATGGCGGACATGTAGAAACTTATGAAGGCTGCAATAAATAAATTCAAGAAACTAATTTTTCTTGTTTCTAAAATATTTTACACATTGCTTCTATCATATATAGCATTAAAGCAAAAGTAATTTCAAGATGCACCACGACTTGGTGGATAAGTCTAGTTGATAAGTCTAAGTTCACTAGTCACACAGCGGCCATTGGGGGTAATCGTCGGAATTTTCAAGTCCCCTCAGGGGGATACAATTATTGTATCTATGGGAATTAGCAATGCCAAGAGGAAAATGTGAGGGCCCGAGCTGAGAGTGGAGCAGGCCTTCTTTTTGTTTAAATAACTTTTTTGTCATGTTTTGGTTCACTACAGTCCTGTTTATCAGCACACAATACTTTCTGATTCAACTTATTTTGTTCATGAACTTCTTTCTCAACTTACTGTTTCTGTGTACCTTGTGCATAAATTCCGCTTTCCCATACCTCCTTATTAAATGGTACCTTCCTCCTCCCTGTCTTTGGATCGCCTTTGTTGTGGATTGGAGGGCTTTAACAACATCTAATAAAATCGTTCAATTTTTTATCAGCGGTATAAAAATGTCCATTTTGCTTCATAGAATTGACAGCAGTGTCATTCTCCATTCTGTCATTTTTTCTGATGGCAGTGTCGGCATTGAGATCATTAATTCAAAACGCAAAAATGATCGAGCTTCTAATTTTCGAATGGAAACATAATAATTCAAGTTGAAGTCAAGATAAAAAAATATTTTGGAAGTCTTACCCGCTCCTTATTACCTAATATCAAATCACAAACATCCGTACATGACATACGATGGAAAATAGCGCAATTTGACGATTGAAGGTAAAAATTATTGCAAAAATTTTACACTGAAATCACAAATGAAAGAAAAGTAGGAAAATGTTATGTCGTTAGAAAGTCGATACGAGTGACAAACATATTGCGTTGTTAATTTCTAAACTTAACTAGGTCTTTCAATCGAATTAGTGTGAATAATATCACGAACATCTACGTCAGTGATTGGAACAACTGAGAGCAAAGCAGCAGAGATGTCATCTCTCTATGTCCTGTGACTTCAAAAGTCCTAAGACTTGAAGCTCTCCTACGACATACGGATCGGGGCATGATCCCGTCACGCTTAGATGAACGAAACTTTTATATTGATGCATAATCTTGATCAGTCATGACTAGTCGTGAGGGAGTGAAGAGTTGAAATGAATGATGCGTTAATATGAAACCAATGATTTATTGTTTAGTGATGGTTCCTGAGAATAAAGCATGCACACCTCGAACTCTAAATGCTCCCCACGTCACTAATACGACAAATGCTGGTCACAGAAAAATGTGAACATGGACGCCTCACTGATTCGGTCTCCACATGCAGTGACGCGTGAGCTTAGCAATTCTGCAATAGAAATGAATTTTACTAAATTTTTAGTGAGCATAATTGGAAATAATGTTTATGCATATAAAAAGAAAGTAGTCAACTGCGTTTTGGTAATTTGAACCTTATTTCCTGTGCACACTTATCAACGAGGACTTATATGGCCAGAAACCAGAGCTAATCATAGATAAGATGCCATATCAAGCTATAAATTCACGTAATTTTCTTGTCAAATGCTGTTGATGGGAAATTTTCTGAGGATGAGAAAGGATTGCCTCACTGGTCGCAAACGCAATGTGCTGCATGAGCTGAGCAATGAAGTTATTGCTTGAAACGAAAAGGATTTTGTGATGATGGCGTATGTCCCTGAAATGCGGCCAAAATTAGTTTCAAGTGATGGGAATTCTTTCGCTTATCCTTGCATGCGCATACCTCTTTATTTTGGTCACCTTTCATGGATGAAAACGCTCGAAACTTGCGAGTAACTATCACAAATCTACACGATAACGAGCTACTCATTTGAGAAATTTCGCTCCTGAGTAGTTAATTTGCCTTGATTTCATACTCGCGCGAGCGTCAGCTCAGCAGTTAGACCTTCCTGAGGTGCAGCAGGCATTGGTTAGCCGTCACGTCATTCTTTGCTGAGTGGCCTGGCGTGTTGGTGAGCGACATGCAACTTGTGATGGCATTGGGCGGATACATTATACTGTGATGGTTCCTTTATTTCATCCCACCGATGCCACATCATTTGTAATAGTTTCTTGGTGGTGATCGCAGTCTTATTGGTTTTCTCGTTATCGTCCTTTCCATGTCTTTAATTACTGCCGATATTTCCGTGATTTATGTTTCGTGAGTACATTATTCCTCACAATTCTTTTATTTTCTAATCACTATTAATCACGATAGCTTTTCAATGCTGCCAACAGCCACTTGGGCAAAGAATATTTATATTTATAAGACATGTTAATTTAAGATAACGGTTAAGCGTTTTTGGCAACGTAGCGGAAGGCATATTAATATAAGTACATAGCCGTATTTCTTGGCTTCGTGAAACCATTATTTCCTCTTTATCGTCATCATCTCCTCCTCCTCTCTTCCTCCTAATTACGGGGGCAAATTAAGGACACGATAGATCTAAACATTTCACTATTGACAATAAAAGTAATCAAAAGTTATGAATTACATATCCTAATCGCTCGCATCCTATCCTACATACTTGAAGACCTGAAGGAGGGGACATTATTACATGGTGGACATGGATTGACACTTAGCTGTGGTTCGACTGCTTTGTAGATTGGCCCGGACTCCAGGCGACGGGCCGCCATTTTTGTACCGCCCGAATCGACCGTTGTGGCGATGCTTAACTGATATTAAAGCAAGGTTTGCGGGTCACTTAATAGGATTTGGAAGCAAGGCACAATTACGTTCGCTATGAGGTGGTTATGTTTAAGTCCTCAATATATTTAGATAAAAGCACGCGCCTGGTCCGCGAGGACCAACGCAATTCGTTTCGTCGCAGCTCACACCTCTGTCAGTGGCATTCGGAGCCCCCCACCTAACTGATTCCCGTCCTCGAAGGCAACCCTCTCGCTGGCGCTATCGCCGCTTCTCCCTAGATGCCGACTAGCAATTACGATCTAATCAGATTGATATATGATAGGAAATTATTTCCTAAAACAATTTAAATACGCTGTTACTTACTCTCGTTAACATATATATATATATACTAACGATCCCCGGAAATGTTATTAATAAGAAGTAAACATTACAAAGGGTTATAGTTATGAAGTTCCTGGCATCTTCTGTTGGGCTGTCGTTATCCTCGAAGTCCAGGCGGAGATTCTTCCCGAAGGTATAGACGATTCGAAAGAATAGGCGATTTGAAGTGCTCCCACGTTGATACTCAGACTTAATATTGTTTGGTCTTTTAGAACCATTTAGGAATACGTCATTGGCCAGATAACGATTCCAGATTCTCAGCGATATTCCGTACACAGTCATGCGGAGAAGCATGACAATATCCCCCATAGCCGACCAAATTACAAGCTCCCGCTTGTGCTCGAAAGGCTTATCCTCAATATTGAACCTCACTTGCAGCCGACGTGTTGAAACACATGGATCGTGAAAGAGGCAGCATGCAGACGACCGAAGTTTGCTCATGTGGCGAGCGCTGAAACGAGGACGCCAAATATAGACACCATAATAGTTTTTCTTCGGCAGAAACGTTTCCTATAGATGATGTCGACCTCCTCCTCCGACGTTGGGATTTTCGCGAAAACCCTGAGAGTAAAAACTCTCGGAAGTGTAATTACTACTTCCATAATACCGCAGGCTCATTCGTCCTGGGTGGCATTGAGCTGTTCCTTTTCACTTGCAGAAGTCTTATAGAGATCTCCGAGTAGATACTCAGTGGGCCATCAATCGAGGTGGACTACTATCTCGTGGATTTCGTCTTCTTTTCTAGAGGGTGTAATAGAAGACGCCGCCATTTATGCTGAGATCGCCGAAGTGCAATTTACATACGTTGTTTTTACATCTGGGCCTCCGTAGTATTTCTTTCGTCGCGTAGATACTCTCCTAGGTCGCCGTCGTACTCCGTTGTCGCTGAACTTGCAGAATCCCGAAGTCGTAGTCGAAGCCTCATGTTGAACTATGACCTTTAAATTTTAAAAGGGCGCCGTTTTCTGCGCGCTGGTCCCCCGTAGAAAACTTTCCGAGGCGGTCGTATCCTGTGCGCGGGACCCTCGTAGAAAACTTTCCGTGGCAGTTGTTTGTGCGCCGGACCTTCGTAGAAAATTTTCCGTGGCAGTCGTTTTCTGTGCGCCGGACCTTCGTAGAAAATTTTCCGTGGCAGTCGTTTTCTGAACGCCGAACTCTCGTAGAAAATTTCGCCGCAGCAGTCGACTGAATCATCTCGCGAATATTTTCTACACCTCGTCGTTTTCTGTGAGTCGGTGCGCGAGCTCGGGTGGTTGTCGTCTCGTGCTGAGCTTCAAGCGTCTGGTAGATGGTGGAGTAGGGAGCAGGGGCGCAGCACCTGTCTAGAGCGTGAGGGAGCGTGAGTCTAAATCCGAGGTGGTGAGTGTGGTCGATGGTGTAGACTTGGTTGAGCCCGTGGTGGTGAGTCCGAGCTGACCGATGGTGACTGGTCTTGTGAAGTCGCCTGCCACGCGCACTCAGTCGCGCCTGACTGAGCTCGTCCACCACGCCTGGAAAGTCAGTCGAATTAAATACTTGATCTTATCTTGCCAAAATTGTCCCCAGCATCAAACCAAATCCACCCAGTCCCAGCTCTCTCCTTCAAAATCTCCAAGCATTTACAAAGGACTTAAACATCCTACGCATCTGAATTTTACGCAATTCGTTAACAAAAAAACAGAATGAACATAAGGTTCGAAATATTAAATGATCGCGAATATTTAAGCTAAATACAAAAAAAGCCTGACGAGTTACAAACACATTTATGAAACTATAAAATACACGGACATGAAATAATTGAATATGATTAGCTTTCCCCATACAAATTTAATCATAAATTTACATAATTTAAATTCAGTCGTATCCATCGCAACGAAGTCTAAATTTTTACGTTTAGCATTATCAAAATACGTATGCGTGAACAAGTTAAGAAAAGATTTCCGAAATAGAATTCATTCGTTTGAAATAAATCATAACCCTAATGAAGCTTTAAATTTCTGAATAGACAATTCACTCTCTCATTCCGATGGATCGTGGATTGTCGTATCCGTCTAACTGTTTGCATGTTATTAATACATATCAGAGATGATAAGAATCATTATATGATGCGTCTCGCAGGTAACTAACTACTATATTAAAGGTAGATCCGTTGAAAATTTTACGCTAAAATACGAATGTGGTTCGACGAAGTTAAGTTATTGAATTTTGAAAAATCTTATCTAAGAATTAACACTAAAAGCAGACAAATGTCTCTAAATCTCGTTCATCCTAGTTGAAACACTGCCGTTTGGTATTTAAATTGAATCTATTGTATTTAAACATCAAAATTAAATCGTTAAAGAATGCGTTCTGCGGAGATGGAAACAAAATCATCTAAAAGTTGGTTTTGATCATTACTATTGAAATTTTGAATATGCAATTTTATATAAGTCGTAGTGTCCGCAGTAATTTGCTTGATAAATGTAGAACAAAAAATTGTTTCACGTGATAATGATGAAATAATTAAAATTTTTATATTCTCCCATGTAATCAAATTTTTTTTTCATCTGAAAGAATAAAATATATTAAAAGACTAAATTAAGAAGTTCAAGGTTTACGACGTTTATCGATCGAGCTATTGAAGTCTAGGAAACACGCAAGGCTGTTGAGTGAGTGCATGGGAGCGGTCGTTCGGGCGAGGACATGAGGGCTTTGTTTATGATTCGCATTCCATTGGCCTGCGACGTGGCTGGCGCCACAGTCCCCCACTCCTAATGACTTAGGAATGTTTGGTCTTAACATTCGCCTACAACATGGCATGTTGCTACCTCATAGTTTTAACGTTGGATAGTGCAGAAAATGTTACATACGGTAATCGAAATTAATTGATGACGGGGTACATTGAACATCCGTATACATTATGACATTGAACATCCGTATACATTATGAGTCTATCGTCAACATTGAAATATGAAATATTGATGCAACATTAATTGATCGTTTCTGAAGACATCCTGTAAATGAGTATTCATTAGGAAGAGAGAGACGAGATGATTCAGATAAAGAAATTATTTTTAGTCGGCCAAATATCAATTTTTTAAATTTGAATGTTTGAATGCACATATATTTTTATTTCGGAGGTGTGAGTTCGGCATGAGGTTCTACAGTAACATTTACATTTAAAGCAAAACTCAAATCCCACCGTTCAGCCTCCATTTGTGATGGTTCCTTTATTTCATCCCACCGATGCCACATCATTTGTAATAGTTTCTTGGTGGTGATCGCATTCTTATTGTTTTTCTCGTTATCGTCCTTTCCATGTCTTTAATTACTGCCGATATTTCCGTGATTTATGTTTCGTGAGTACATTATTCCTCACAATTCTTTTATTTTCTAATCACTATTAATCACGATAGCTTTTCAATGCTGCCACCAGCCACTTGGGCAAAGAATATTTATATTTATAAGACATGTTAATTTAAGATAACGGTTAAGCGTTTTTGGCAACGTAGCGGAAGGCATATTAATATAAGTACATAGCCGTATTTCTTGGCTTCGTGAAACCATTATTTCCTCTTTATCGTCATCATCTCCTCCTCCTCTCTTCCTCCTAATTACGGGGGCAAATTAAGGACACGATAGATCTAAACATTTCACTATTGACAATAAAAGTAATCAAAAGTTATGAATTACATATCCTAATCGCTCGCATCCTATCCTACATACTTGAAGACCTGAAGGAGGGGACATTATTACATGGTGGACATGGATTGACACTTAGCTGTGGTTCGACTGCTTTGTAGATTGGCCCGGACTCCAGGCGACGGGCCGCCATTTTTGTACCGCCCGAATCGACCGTTGTGGCGATGCTTAACTGATATTAAAGCAAGGTTTGCGGGTCACTTAATAGGATTTGGAAGCAAGGCACAATTACGTTCGCTATGAGGTGGTTATGTTTAAGTCCTCAATATATTTAGATAAAAGCACGCGCCTGGTCCGCGAGGACCAACGCAATTCGTTTCGTCGCAGCTCACACCTCTGTCAGTGGCATTCGGAGCCCCCCACCTAACTGATTCCCGTCCTCGAAGGCAACCCTCTCGCTGGCGCTATCGCCGCTTCTCCCTAGATGCCGACTAGCAATTACGATCTAATCAGATTGATATATGATAGGAAATTATTTCCTAAAACAATTTAAATACGCTGTTACTTACTCTCGTTAACATATATATATATATACTAACGATCCCCGGAAATGTTATTAATAAGAAGTAAACATTACAAAGGGTTATAGTTATGAAGTTCCTGGCATCTTCTGTTGGGCTGTCGTTATCCTCGAAGTCCAGGCGGAGATTCTTCCCGAAGGTATAGACGATTCGAAAGAATAGGCGATTTGAAGTGCTCCCACGTTGATACTCAGACTTAATATTGTTTGGTCTTTTAGAACCATTTAGGAATACGTCATTGGCCAGATAACGATTCCAGATTCTCAGCGATATTCCGTACACAGTCATGCGGAGAAGCATGACATACACTCTCGAACGAGTTACTAGAATAAAATAAATTTTTCTAGCACTGTTGATAAATGAAATGCATTAAACGCTTTTTAAAAATGTCACGTCATATAAATTCCTGGTTGAAAAACATTCAATAATAAGTATGGCAATCCCCACGCACCCACACACTGTTATCAGTGATAACAGTGATATTCAGCCGTGATAGCTTATCAGTACTGAATAAGTACATACAAATAGTGCTTTCATTCAACGGTAACGTCCTTCCTAAGATACAAAATGAACGGAAATATCAGCAATCTAATTTTCCGGGTCTGACTCGGGTTTAAAAGGGATAGAAATTTCAAAATTTTACCGTAGGCATTTATGGTTCCGCGCTTGAAATATTTCCTACTTCCAATGGGATGTTTTGTCGAGAATCTCACCCATAGAATAAAAAGAAGCGCCAGAGTGAAAACGAACATTACATTATGGCAAAATTTTCGGAATTAAAATTCCATCATCAGTGCTGAAACAGGAGAGAAGTCAAAAGTCATTTAAAAATATCAATAAAAACCATATATTTCCACAAAATTCTCTGAATGTCTAAGAACCCAAATTTTTATTCATTTATACACAAACAATAGCATACTCCTAATTCACACATTCAAACATGTACTAGCTAATCTACATACGCTAGCGACTCCACACTATACATGCATACACACACATACACACACAGAATCACTTTAGCAATTGATAACTTTAGGGTACTATTGTCTTTGTTGTGTACATAAGTATTCGCGTGAAAATGTAAATTTGTTGTGTGATCATCCATTTCTGTTGAAATAAGATGCTTATCAGCTAATGTCCGTTTTGCTAAAATTGTTTAATTAGAAAAACAAAACTTGTAATTTTCGTAATTCCCATGCTTGTATTTTTTTCATGCTTGCTATAAATGTTATTTTTGAACATCTGCCGAAAAAAGCGATTCTAATATTATCTTCACCTGGATGTTGAGAAATTCAAAGCTTTATGTCATGTACATGTAAACTGTCAAAGGTGTTTTTACCCCAGAGAGAAAATGCATCGTCAATAAAGTCGTGTTGTTTCAAATGATTAAATAATTATGGTTACATTTATCATTAACTTTAGATTTAAGCAACATTAGGAACACATTGCCCTGAATCATCTGTTTTCGACTACCGACATGGGTATTATAATACTCATGTTTGTGTATCAAAAAAGTGTATTTGCTATAAGATATTCTAAAAACCAAGGATGTATCACCTGTTTTGTACCATCTTTATGGCGATAAACTGTTTTTCTTCTCTATTACTTTCTTGAGGTTAGTTAGGTTTATGAGAAACTATGAAAAGAGACCCTAAAATTCTCAGGTCATGCTCACTATCATCTCTGTTCATGTTAGGTTCCCATGTATACACGTATGAATGTATGTACCGGTAAAAGGGTGGGTGAATGAGCCAATGGGAATAATGATCGTTTTACTGTAGTTGAATGAGAAGTAGGGTTTAAGTTTAAAAATGTCTGTTTACTTATTTTTTTAACTTCTATGAACTCTTCTGTTTTTTAAGTTTTTTTACCTTCTTGACCTTTTTGTGTGTTTTTCAGCCATGAAGATGAAATTATAACATTCTGAAACGATTGCCAGAAAAAAGAAATAAATAAAAATATACATTTTTACGTTGGCTCTCCTTTTTGTCTGACGTTAAAGCTATACACATATCATCACAAATTGTGCACACAAACAAACATATATACACATATACCTACTCAATTTTATAAGTGTCCAGCTCACCCTGAAAGTGATAGTATACTTGAAATATAACATAATATGGCCCGTGAATTGGAAAAGATGGATCTTTCATCAGCGATTCCTGGGGGCTCTAAACAAACAAACAATCAAACAAACAAACCGGTTTTCTATGCTTGTGCTTAACTCAAAAAGTAGCGGGCGTTTCATTGCATTAATC
Source organism: Morinoia aosen (assembly GCA_030386875.1). Lineage (NCBI taxonomy): Eukaryota > Metazoa > Arthropoda > Malacostraca > Amphipoda > Talitridae > Morinoia > Morinoia aosen. The sequence continues at coordinate 46,613,096 of CM059559.1, forward strand.
TGACCCAACCTCACTATGGTAGGTTAGTTATTAAAACGTACGTGACTGAAAATCGACTTTTGGCGATCGTCTAATCTGATCAGGAGGATGTTTTGTACGTAGAAGGGTGTCATTGTTGAGTGCAATTTTCTATCGGGGAACTTTCTGAAATGAATGTCAAGTGTTGATAACATTTTCAAGACCACCGTTGCGAAAATGAAAGTAAGCGGATCAGTCATTTTGATGATCATCAGCCTAAAAAGATTGTGGGACGCAGACATGCTGCATTCGACAGATGGCTGTTTGACCGTGAGGAACAGCCGCAAACTGTCGACCTTTGGTAAATAAATATCGGAAATTGTGCAAGTTCTGCATTCTCTCTAGTTTCCAGCTTGTGAAGCTTTTACAGTATTTCAGAGTACGCAGTCGAAATCGAAGAACAAATGGATCATCATTCAATTCGTGATGAAGCATGAATCATTTTTTGAGTTACTATTACCATGGAGAACATCACCGCTTAGATGAGTCGAGCGTCACCAGGTTCCGAATCGTGAAAGAATTAAGAAGTAGCAAAACGACACCTGCCGTGTGAGAAAAAAAGCCTGTTTCTTATCGTGTAAGGATTTTTCAGACTCTCATCGCTTTGGCTTGAGTTCTTATCACTGCTGCAGTTCCAGGACACATCTTTCTTGATCATTCATTATTACAATGTGGTTGTGCTATAATGGTTTAGCTCCTCAACTATAAGGAGAGGGAGTGGATGAGTGAAGAGAAGCTGAGGTAGTAGATGAGTTCCTTCTCCTTACCTCTTCTCCCCGTCATCTCCGCTGCCATAACCGTCAAAGGAGCTGCGGTCTGGTCAAAACACGTGGCATCGAGCTCAGGTCGACCCAGGGAGGATAGAAGTCAAAAGAAAGCGACTATAAAAACCAGTTAGCTACTCAATAATTTGAGAAGCGTTCTATACCTGACAGTTTCTTTAGTATTTGCACGCCTCTCAAATTATTGAGTAGCTAACTAGGTTTTCATAGCCGCTTTCTTTTGACTTCTATCCTCCCTGGGTCGACCTGAGCTCGGTGCCACGTGTTTTTACCAGACCGCAGCTCCTTTCATTATTTGGTTCCTAATAATTAGTTTTCTTGGCATTTCACGATAAATATTATTACCCCAGACTCATCGATATTATTGCCCCAGATTTAATACTGAAATTTATTTGATATCCTATAAAAAATTCCACTACAATGTTTGAAAATATTAAGTTAATTGGAAACATCTTACGTCTGTTAGTTTTCTCTATAATATACTGTTCATATCCAGCCCATGTCAACTATTAGCATAAAATGAAGCATCGTATTTTGAGCGCAGCCATTCCTTGATCAGTCTTGTGCACAACTAAATTAAATAAATAAGGTTAAACATTTAAACATTATTGTAAACCTTGGAATAGCGTTAGTGATAGGATTACCTAGAATAGGGGTCCTCAAACGTTTTCAACCAAGGACCACTTTTATTCAAGAAAATAAGCTGAAGACCCCCTCGTACGTGTTTCCTCCAGAAATATCAGGAATATACATATATACGAGTATATTGTACGCACTATTTCATTATATCAACAGTCATGGAAAGCTTTAAATAAATACCTTAACTGAGAAGTAAGTGTAACTTCATCTTCTTTTGGCAATTTTGATAATAACATAAGACATAAGACGATAATTCAAATATCGTCTAATCGAAAAAAAGTGTTCGAAAACATTCAAGAAATTCTCTTGAATAATGTTTCCTGAAATTCCCTCTTCCTGTTTCTCATCAATATGAGATATATTTTGTTCGTTATTAAGGTGAAAGGTGGGCCTGCCTCCCAGCCACAACTTCTCTATCCTGGGATGGATGGATGGATGAATGAGAGGCATACTCTTAGGTTATCTTCCACATGCATCCGAGCCCTGTACTTGGTTTTCTTGTCTGTCAGAGGTGAGAAAGATGCCTGGCAGAGATAAGTAGTGAAAAATGGAAGCAAAAACCACAAAGCTGCAGCAAAGAGTTCAGGATTATATTCCTGTTCAATATAAGCCCAAAAGTCTATACGTGCACTCTGACGAAATCGGATATTCTGGCTCCCATCGCATAACAGCTCCACCAGTTCTTCCTCTGCCTTTGCACTGAGATCACCTGCTGATGAACTAGCAACTAAAGAATCTCGAACTCCATCCCAGGCATCGCTGTCGAGATCAGTGAAGCACGAATTGAAATGTTCTCTCAGTTCCGTAAGATGACCGTAGATCTGATTTCTTACCAACTCGGCTGATTGATAGTGCCCAAAAGCTCTGTTAGGTGTGGGAACATGTCTGTGATCCCAATCAAAACTTACATTTCCCAGATGTCAGTTTTCCCCATAAAGGCCTTGATTTTATCGCTGTCCTCGAAGACAGAGGCATAGCCACCTTACATGTATAAATTGAGCTTGTTCAATATATTAGAGACGTCGGCAAGATAGACAAGCTGGGCTACCCACTCTGGGTCAGTGAGGAGCATTGAAGAGGTGGGCTTGGCATATTTCAAAAAGCCAAAACAGCTTGGTACGCAGTTCAAACACTCGCTGTTAAACTTCTCACAGGAGAGCCATCGTACCTCAGAGTGGAACAGTAGTGTGTCATGTACTGTATCCATTTTGTAGCAGAACTAAGGAAACAGCCGAGACTCCAGAGACCTAAGAACTGAGTTCAAGTCTAGTGCCATGTTTTTCGAGGCATGAGTCTCCCTATGCAGCATACCGTGTGTGGCTACGATCTGCGGATTCATCCTCTTTATCTTTGCAACCACAACACTTGCGGTCTGACGTAGCAGGTGCGCCATCTGTGCAGCGCAGCGACGCTGTTTTCCCAATTCAGCTTTATTTCTGTCATAAAATTATCAAGTATATTTTGAACATTTGCTCACCTGTTGTTCGTCCAGGCACCATTCTACAAAACAAAAAATTCCCAACAAAGTGTCCATCCCACGGAAAACGAACGAACACAATGAGCTGGACGCAATTCAACACGTCTGTGGACTCGTCAAGTTGAATTGAGAAAGAGCACGTTCACAATCTTGTCACAAGTTTCGATTTTATGACACAGGACATGTCTTCAATCGTTCTTCTCACTGTGTCATTTGAACATGGTATACATTTGCGAGTACTTGCGGCCTCTCTTCCGATTATCATCTCACAAAGCTCTACCGCAGAGGGGAGCACCAGTCCCTTCCCGATTTTGTGGGGCTGGATACCCTAGCTCTGCGCTGTCAGGTAGGAGGCTTTCTGTGCCTTTTGAGGAATGGTGGGGAATCTAGTCATCTTCGTTTGCTTTTGGTGGTACAGCTCTGTCCTACGCTCAAAAAAAAAGACTCGCTTTCTGAGCACAATCTGGATGTTTCGTATCAAGGTGTCGCCTCAGTTTAGAAGGCTTCTTGGTATTGTTAGAAAGCACATGCAGGCAGATTACGCACATAAGTTTCCCGTCCTTGATCTCGGCGCCGTATTCAGTGTAGCTATAGTCATATTTCCTCATTTTTCTGGACGATTTTGATGGTTCACCAAGTTCTCTCGTAAAGCTGGATGCCGGTCGTCTGACAAACTTGTCCATGAGAACACCTACCAGAGGTACACTACGCACCTGTCACTATGAATCATTGTTGATAGTGCCAGGCACATGCACAGCTATCGAGTAGGAACGCATCTGAAAAGAAAAAAAGATATAGGGTAAGATGGGGCAGCGCCCCCCCCCTTTTTTCAAAGTGAATTTTTGAGAAAGCTACCTTTGATATTAGGTCGTTCTTATTTTTAAAAAATTCTGCTACTATTGGGGAATATATGGTATGAATTATACGCCTGTGGATTAATTCAAACTTTCGTGAAAAAATATTTTTTAAAAAGTGTCAAAATGGGCCATTGCCCCGACCCTGGGGCAATGGGCCCATGGGCTTGGGGCAAGGCGCCCACCCCCTGGGCCCTTCACCCCGATTGTATTTTTCTTATATTTTAATAATAATAAATCCACATTTGACAGTTCAACATAATCGAAGTATAAAAAAAATTTAATTCATTAAATTATTAATTACAAGAAAAAACATGTCCTTCACTAAAAAAATACATCATTGACTAGAAAAAATATTTCTTAGAGTGCAGAAAACAACTAATAACGAGAAAAGTATATAGTTCATTCCTCCAATTGCTGGTACAATGAAAAAGTAAGAATGATTATATGTTATCAATGATCCTATTCGCTTTCGCAGTTTTGACAAATATATCTTCGAACACCATCTGTACAGACTTGATGACCCCATTTTTAGCATGCCATACATTGGATCAGTTTCTCTTGCGACCGGCTATCATCAAAAGGCACACCCGCAGGGAATTTTTACTTGCTCATGATTTCAGCTAAGACCGTAGAAACTCGTCAACTTTTGGCTTATTAAAGCGAACAAATCGTCCCAAACTAGTTAATAGAGGAATACGAATGCTGAAATTATGGCGATTCACAAAATTATTCATCAAATCATTATCAGCCATTTTGGTTTCTTTCTTAAATAGGTGGGTTATCTTTTATCTTTAATGCACTCAGAAATTGCTACTTCAGCATTTTCAGGGAGGGAAGGATCTGTCGTACCTCCCTATACGAGGGACTTCAAGTTGTCTCACCTTACCTTCTTTTTGCCTTCGGAACGTTTTTGTCGGTATTTTGAACTTTGCTGCACTTGTGGAATTTCCTCCAAGACATTATAGAGTTCAATTCGAGAATAATCGACCATATTCGTTCTCCTTTTATAATTGCGCATCATGTTTTATCTGTTCAATAAGATAAGGTGATATAAATAATTAGAAAATACACAAAACTTCACAGAGAGGCAATTAGCCCACCATGGGCGCTTTACCCCGTGGGTACCCTGGGCTCATTGCCTCACTTGGTACCATTTTATCTTACGTAGAAATTTTATTTCAATAGCTGAGAGTCTCAACTTAATCTCAAAATTATCCTAATAAACAATACTTTCCAAATATAATTCGCAGTATTTTAAATTGTTTCAAGTACCATGGTTCGAAATAGTTTTATTTAGCAGTAAAAAAAACTTCTAATTCGACTAAAACAGTTATCGCTAGATAACTCGCCAGGGCAACCTTCCAGCTCAACGTCAACCAGAACACCGAGTCCCAGTAAAGTGGTTGAACGACGCTAGAGCGCATGAGACAATATGTGCCATACTTATCGAGAAACCCGCTATGGGCCCATTACCCGCAATGGGCTCGTTGCCTTATGTTACCCTACTGTTAAATATAGATTTACCCCACCCCTGCCTCTCGCGAAAGGGGACATACACAAAAACAAAATAATAGCTAACAATAAAAACATAATCACATAAATTATCTCAATACAAAGAAAATGAAAACGTATTTTTACCCGACAAATCATGATTCATACACTCCTGACGGCCCCTGGATGTACACCAAGGAGGTTGGATTTATGGAGCCGGCGTCATCGCTACGTAAGTAAAGCCAATTTTCCGCAGCTGGGGGCAGACTGCCCCAGAAACAGTGGTGGTGCCACAGAACATTTACACAAGTATATGATCTGTGGTGGTGCGCAGTTAGCCACAAGCAGTCAGAAGAGCAGGATGCTGCTTATCCATGCTGCGTTCGAGGACTACTTTTCCGGTATGCCACTCTCATGCATTATGCACAAGTGCAATAGTACTTCCAAAAAAGATTCAGACATAAGTCGTCACACGCAAGTACAGAAATTTTATGAATTACAAACCTCAAAAAGAATACATTTAGCTAATAAGGTAAAATTGAAGCACATAAATTACTTGAAAAAACATGAATGTCAAACTTGCTGATCAACTTTCAAGTGATGTCGTTGAAGATGTATTTCAATTTTTTCTAAATAATAATATTTACTGTTTTAGCGGTAGTGGGGCTCTAATAAATTTTATTAGTGACATTGCTATATTAAATTCCAAAAATATTTGTCATATGGATGTGAGAAACCAATTAACTCAATTAATACCGGCAATGTATTTTCTACCCTTGGTGAAGACACTTCCTATATACAATCACTTTGCTGCCCAACATTTGGCAAACTAGAGTGCGAGTCAGTCAGGAAAACAGGATTTATAAGTTTTTTACTGTATTAAAAGCATTACAAACTTATTTTACAAAATTTAAGATGGGCATGAATTTTTTTCGTGATATATAAATAAGTCATCATCATTTTGATTGCAATTTAAAAAAAAAATGGAAGCAGAGGTGATTGTAATAACAACCCAACAGCTAAACAGTTTGCTGGTTCCTAAAAACATCTATTTATTCACACCGAAATAAAAGATGATCTTAATGGTTACTGCACGCCTTTTGAAGATGAAACAATTTTGACAGCATCTAGTGAAAGCAACCCATCTTCATTAATTTTATCTTGCGCTATAACAGAGTTTACCAATTCGGATCCTAAGAAAAGAATAATGTCAAACGATGTGAACTGTAAACAAACAACAAACAAACAACGGCATCTATGGATGCTTTATTTCCGTTTCAAGCCTGATACATATCACCTTGTACATTGGATTTTCAAATGCCTTATATCTAACGCCAGGACGCCATGACTCTTTCCCCCGGTTAAGACCGGTACCCATTTCAGACACTTGGGTAGAGTGGGGTATTGTGGTTGGAATTTTTCCCCTATACCCAAAGGAGAAAATTGTCATCGAGCGCCGGGATTCGAACCCTCGTTGCCCGCACGGAGGCAGGTCTTGAAACTGCACTGCTATGACGAGCACGATGCAAAGATGCATGCAAAGACGATACAAATACCATGATTGTTCTAAATAGACCACTGCTCTAATTTTTCTCTTATTCAGTGTATTTCTATAACGTTGTTCCTCAAATAGGATGATATATAGTAAGAAAATTAAAAAATATTATTTATTTGTGAATCATGTGTAATTCCTTTTTGTCAAAATACTGGTCATAAAAGTTCCTTAAAGTTCATTGATCTTGAAGAGACAGTGCTATTGACCTATCCATCAAATGATGTTATCGGCTCATGTTTAATTGCTGAAAATGAATGTCAGCAAGATCTTGCTATGTGTATGAATCCTAATACAACTTAAAAATATGCTTAACTCTACACTTCGTATTTGTATTAATAAAGAAACTGTTCATTTCACTTCACAACCACTCTTTCGAAATTGATCCTCTACATAATCATGTTTATTTATTGATAAAATGTGTTGTATCTCAACATATTACTTTAAAATATCATCACTTAGGTATATTATTTAACGAAACAATTCATAAAAAGAAAATTTTACCCGTCGGATTTCAAATAAATTGACCTTATTAACAGGTATGTAAATATAATGCCTATATTCCATAAAACTTGCTCTGGACAACAAAATTAAATTCCTTTATGGTTGTAAAAATGTTCTTTATTAACTTAGAACACACAGAAAAAAAATCATGTATGTAAAGCGTATGTAATTATTCATTTCTATACATAACTGGATATAAGTTGCTAAATATATGTTTCTACGTAAATGTTGTTGTTCTTTATCATTCAGCGAAGACAAAATTGAAATATATGCCTAAGAAAACAACATGTAAGACACAGAGTAGCGGAAGCCTGTCATTCCACAGCGCGTTGTTCAGTCCGTGATGGTTGAGGTAGTGGTACCAAGGAAGTTGGATACATGGAACCGGCATCGCTATCTTTTGCCAGTCAAGCGAGTGAAGCCACTTCTGCCGTCCCAAGCCCCGCCCACCCGGCATTAGGTCCCTGTGTGGAGGTGGTTTTGCAGTGAAGGGGTAGCACCACCTCCATCATCAGCGACTGAAGACCGCGCTGTTAAATGGCAGACTTGCGCTATACGTTTTTTTCTAAGACATATAATTCAATTGCGTCCTCGCTGAATGATAAAGAAACTTATATTGAGGAAACTCGTCCTTGACCGCAGCGTGGATAGCGGCGCCCTGTCACGCTGAGTGTCTGACATGCACTGAGCCCCATCTCCGTGTGTGTGCCCATATACCCTACAGCTACCGAAAATCGGTTTCACTTTAGAGCGCTGATGCCGCCTCCATTCTTAAACCTCCTTGAGTGGTACCCCTCCACTGCCTCACACCTCCACAACTGGGGATAAATGCCGGGTGGGCGGGGCTTTGGACGGCAGATGTGGCTCACTCGCTTGGCTGGCAAAAGATAGCGATGCCGCCTCCACCCGTTCAACCTCCTGGATGTACACCGCGGTAGATCATGTACACTGCCGATGGTTGACATTTTCGTTCAGTATTGTCAGATGACTCTCACGGAAATCGGCTGCATCCATTGTTTAATTCGGTAAATTTTGTTGACCTCCTGTTAAAGTGCCACGGACTTTTGGGGTCCTCGGACCCTACTTTGAGAACCTCTGCCCTGGATGTCACTGAACTTATTTGGGAACATTGTACTAAACTTAGGAAACTATCTACTTCTGTATCGGCAGTGGTAAATAAATTGCCTAAATAATGAGGCACTTAATTGTAAGCTGCATTCAAAGAATTGGTGGACGAGATATCAAACTGAACTTTTATATACGAACACAAAATTCATTTCGCTGTTTTCTAACAGAATTCGATGGTCTCAGAAAGACGCAAACACTGGATGCTGATGGCAGTTCAATTTGAAAGAAAGTGACAGCATTTTTGAACAACAACCTATCATAGACAATTTTCTAAAAGAAGCACTGAGTGCATAGTTCAGGGATCGCATTCTATTTCAGTACTAGTTTATACTCAACATGCAGGCTTATGAATAATTATGTTCTTTAATCCCCAGTTCACCAAAATGGCAGCCAACCATCTGACGGTGGGTGCGTTCCTCCTGCTGACGCTGGCAAACATCCCGACGAAGGCGACGAATTCGCGGTTCACCACCATGCCGATGTCGGCACTCAATAAAGCGATGTTAGGCGTGGATCCAGTTCAATCAAACCCGCTTGGAAAAAAAGACCCCGGCCTAAAAAACCAAATTTTCATACCCGTTTTATCCCTCGGAGAGCATCGTGAAATAATCGTAATAAACAACTTCATCGGAAAAGCGGTTCAAGACGTGCGTTGCGAGAGAGTATCCTCCACTTCAATGAAAACTATATCGAATTACACCTCGTACCGGAAAATGATGACTGATTCTATTTCATTCAACGCAGGAGGTGGAATTTCAGCTCAGTATATGGGATTTGGAGGAGGTGTCCACGTGGGTTTTGGCTCCGGTTCAGATACTTCTGATGAAAAGCACCGAGAGTTCTTCCAGCAGACTGAAGGAGAAATCATCCTGGGTGGTGCTGAGTGTCAAACACACGTCGTGTCGGTGGATTTGAACGCTAAGCCCGTGTTTACGGACAATTTTGTCATAGGTCTGCGGAAACTCAATCTTGCTGCTCAAGACCCGTCGTCAGAAAAAAGCATCCAAACGTTTTATAACTTTGTTGATAATTTTGGAACCCATTTTCAAGACACAACGATACTCGGATCCAAATTAATTATAGAAAAACTGTTCGAAAAGAAGGCGGTTAACAATGCTGAGAGTTCTGAACGGCAGCGATGTATCTCCTCATCCTTTACTCAGAGTTTCCAAGTAAACGTTCCCTTTGTCGAAGCTGAGGCCCATTTCGGCCAAGATGCCAATAAGTGCTCCGGGTCACAGAGCTCGTCCAATGCATTCAACTCGCTAGGGCTGTCCTCGGAACGCATCATCACCGTCGGAACTCCTCCATATTCCGACCCGGAGAAGTGGGCAGAACACGCACTGCAGACTCCCGTACCCATTCACTACAAACTGGAGAAAATATCTCGCATGTTCGTCCAGGACTGGTTTGACGATTATGTTACAGATGAAAAATTCAATGGTACGGCCATGAGGGACTTCTTCGAAAATCATTCTGGAAAATACTGCGAGATTATGCTGGGGCGACCTTGCACCGCTGCTTGTGGGGACAACAGTTACTGCAGACCGGAGGAGAAGTGCGTTCCAGACAAGACTGCTGCCGACGGATATACCTGCAAAAAAGGATGTGGCATCACAAGCGATTGCCCCAACAACCAAGTATGCCTAAACGAAAACAGCGTGAAGGGATTCCGGTGTGAGGTTCTGTGCTTCTGGTCGCACCTCGCGTGTTCCCCCGGTGAATCCTGCCACGCTGAGCCCCACAGCGCCAAGGGCTTCATTTGCGTGCCCACCAAACCAGGTGAGTCGTGCTTACCTTAATTTCCGTGCTGTACGCATGCAGTGAAACTTCTGAGCTGTGAATCCCTAGTGCGTTCGTCGCGAGTAATGGGTACGCCTTGAGTAATGGGTACATCGCGAGTAATGGGTACGCCTTGAGTAATGGGTACATCGCGAGTAATGGGTACGCCGCAAGTAATGGGTACACCGCGAGTAATGGGTACACCGCAAGTAATGGGTACACCGCAAGTAATGAGTACGCCGCGAGTAATGGTTACACCGCAAGTAATGGGTACACCGCGAGTAATGGGTACACCGCGAGTAATGGGTACGCCGCAAGTAATGGGTACGCCGCAAGTAATGGGTACACCGCAAGTAATGGGTACACCGTGAGTAATGGGTACGCCGCAAGTAATGGGTACGCCGCAAGTAATGGGTATACCCCAAGTAATGGGTACACCGCAAGTAATGGGTATACCCCAAGTAATCGGTACACCGCAAGTAATGGGTACGCCGCAAGTAATGGGTACACCGCAAGTAATGGGTACACCGTAAGTAATGGGTACACCGTGAGTAATGGGTACGCCACAAGTAATGGGTACACCAAAAGTAATGGTACGCCGCGAGTAATGGGTACGCCGTGAGTAACGGGTACACTTCGAGTAACTTAACTTGATCTATTTGAACTTAATGTTCTAATATCCTAGCCAAACCTATCATAAAAAAATGTTATATATCATCCTTCCATCTATTACGTCACCACGTAGACTAACGAATACTAGCAGGACTCATGAAAAATTACAACATATGATCAAGCCGTAGCAAAGATACCGCAATGGTCCTTTTATTTACTGATGAAGGTGATGAAAGCGTAACAGACAGACTGAGTAACTAAGGAAGGAACAAGCAGAATTTCAAAATGAATATTATTTGCCAAGAAAATTTTTAAGAAATTCTCTTACCTTTTTACCACAATAAGATGCATTTTCTTTACAATAGATTCAATTTTCAGGCAATATTTTTAACATATAAACAAAAATGAGCGGAAGCCAAGTTTTTATTTAATTTGAATGATATTTATGATACCAACCAAGCAAGCAGAACAAAAATAGCGTTGGTTGGGAAAAGATATTTGAATAAGACGAGATTACTCGTACTGTAAAACTGCGTATCATTTTAAGGTCGTTTTTTGTTTGATTTTAAAGATGCTTTATTCCAATTAATTATGCCTTGTACATATCGCCTCGTACATTGGTTTTTCAAATGCCTTATAACTAACACAAGGACGGAATGGCGGTTACCTCCGGAAAGTCGGTACCCATTTCAAACACCTGGGTAAAGTGAGTTGAGTTCATTGTGCTTGAGTTGCTTGAGTTCTCCCTTTTCCCAACGGGCAAAATCGCCGCAAAATCCCTCGACACCTTCACGCTAGGGCGCATTCTTAACCACCCGGCTACGGCAACCTGGACTCGATGCAAAAATCGTATACCATTCGTTCGCCGTCAAATAAAAGCATAAATAAAAATGAGAACTTAAAACCCGTCCAAAATTATTTTAAAGCAGCGCTTGCGAAAATATTGGCTGAAATTTATCGTGTTATTATCATTCGTGCTGGACTCAATGTATTCGTGCTGGACTCAATGTATTCGTGCTGGACTCAATGTATTCGTGCTGGACTCAATGTATTCGTGCTGGACTCAATGTATTCGTGTTGGACTCGATGTATTCGTGCTGGACTCAATGTATTCGTACTGGACTCAATGTATTCGTGCTGGACTCGATGTATTCGTGCTGGACTCAATGTATTCGTGCTGGACTCAATGTATTCGTGCTGGACTCAATGTATTCGTGCTGGACTCAATGTATTCGTGCTGGACTCAATGTATTCGTGCTGGACTCAATGTATTCGTGCTGGACTCAATGTATTCGTGCTGGACTCAATGTATTCGTGCTGGACTCAATGTATTCGCGCTGGACTCAATGTGTTAGTGCTTAGTGCTATACTCAATGTATTCGCGCTGCGGACTCAATGTATTCGCGCTGGACTCAATGTATTCGTGCTGGACTCAATGTATTCGTGCTGGACTCAATGTATTCGTGCTGGACTCAATGTATTCGTGCTGGACTCAATGTATTCGTGCTGGACTCAATGTATTCGTGCTGGACTCAATGTATTCGCGCTGGACTCAATGTGTTAGTGGTTAGTGCTATACTCAATGTATTCGCGCTGGACTCAATGTGTTAGTGCTATACTCAATGTATTCGCGCTGGACTCAATGCAGTCGTGCTTGAATCAATACATTCGTGCTGGGAGCAACGAACCAGACTCGCACTATGTCAGAACTTTACCACGATTGTGGGATGATTCGTTGTCATTTCTACGCCTATGTTCAACAGGCAGAGCGGTGGTTGCCGGTGGTAGTGGGCCCGACAGCGGCTACGAGTACAGCTACTTCAGCTTTACTGGACTCAAGGAGGTCGAGTCCCTCAACTACAAGGCCTTCCCTGACCTCCCTCGGGCAGTTTACGCCAATCTGATGGCCAAAGCTGGAGACCATCTCTACACGTGCGGCGGGAAGCAGAAAGTGAATGTTCGATGGTATGAAGAGACTGATGATTGTTATCACATCAACGTACATAATCCGGGGAATGAGTGGCAGGAAATGCAGTCCATTCCGATTAAAGCATTAGGTTCTGCGGTGTCGATAGGGAACACCCTGATTTGGTTCTTTGATGGATTAACATTAGTGAAGTTTGACGCGGATAGAAATTTATTTACGACAACTACTTTGCCATTTGATAGCAGGCGTTCACATTGTTCAGTTTCGAATGGGACTCACGCGTACGTCATTGGTGCTGGCAGTGAAAGAAGGGAAATTTGGACCAACAAAATTTCGATGGATGAAACTGAGTGGGAGTTGGCTGGGCACTTGATGAGATCTCGATTTGGACACGCCTGTCTCTGGTATGGCTCGAATATAATGACAACAGGAGGAGATAGGCTCAGGAGTGATGTGGAGCTATTCAATACTGAAACGCGTGAGGTTTGGGGAGGGAAGGAGCTGCCGAGGGCACTGGTTGGTCACATGATGATGCTGCACAACGGCATGCCCACGGTCGTTGGTGGGTGTACCGGGATCTATAATTGTACTTCCCGCATCACATCTTTTTCTATTACTGAAAATAGATGGATCGAGTCGTCAATGAAGCTGAACAATCCAAAAAGCGGTTTTGCGCTCGTTGAAGTTTAGAAAACATTTCTCAATACGAACTTTTCAACGACAGAGAGTAAAAACAGCAGATTATCTGTCAAAACACTGAGCCATTGACCTATTTTCGTTGTATCGGATGTTTAACGAAGTCGACTTGACTTCATTGACGAACAGCTGAGCAAATATATCCCAGCTTGAGAAATAGAATAATATCGGAGGAAAATAATGGTCGGAATAAATTTCATCTCACTGAAAACACCAGCAGTGCAAGTGAAGCTGTAGATAGATAGTGGAAGTTCTATGAAAAGCAGTTCATGGGAACAGTTTACAGGCATTCTGTTGAAGTGACTAGACAACCGTCAGAGTTTGAGGATTCGCCCGCACAGCCTGCACATGCTGCTTTTTATAAATGAACAACACTGATTCTTGAGGCTGGTTTTTGATTTACTCAATATGTATTGTCTATTTTTCTCCTTGTGCAATTTTGGTGGTGTGGCTGGGTTACATACTTTCTCATATGTTTGTTAGTTGGTTGTGCATATTTGTTCAGTATTGGAGTTTGCCGCATGCCTTCAGTCATAACAGCGTGCCCGTAGTAATGACACGGGGAAAATTTAAAACTCCCTTGCCCTGTTGAGTGATAAGATATATTTCAAATATCCATTTTACAAATCATATGTCCCGTAATATTACCAGTGTAAGTCTCCCAAGAAAATTTTTTGTGTATGATTTTATTGTTATACTGATTTACTCGTAATTCTGTAGAATCTATGAACAACTTGAATGTGTAAGATTGTCAATCATGTTGTGTTACTTGTGTCTATGCACTCTAACTCGCTTGGTTGGCACCGTCAATGCTGTGCTGCCAGTAACGAGGTAGGGAGAAATTCAAGGCCCTACATTTAATGGGGGTAACAGACCGAATTCCAATTACTAACTTGTTTTGTGGATGCACTTTGACTTAAATTATTTTCTTTCGAAAAATATTTCTCAAAAATTTGTCATACAAGCAACTTGATCCCAAAGTTTGTCACGAGCTGTATAGTTATTGATTTAATGTTACAAAACATTTTCTTATGTTTGGTTTTCATTGTAGACTCGTATTGACAAGTATTGAGTTTCCTAGTTTGCTTCCGCGCGTTTGCTGTCAACCGAGAAAATTTCTTTCACCTATCATTTTAATTTTAGCCAATGCTCTTAGCGAATTACTCTCTTGTGCCTGTGTATGATCTGTGCTTTATTTCGTTTGATTCTGTAACATCGTTCGATGGTACGGTGATCTCCTACAGCTGATGCTGCAAGATAGTCTCCTTACGAGATGATTCTTTTAGTGCGTGATTTGTGATTTTAAGAACTTGTAATTTGTGAACAGCATGTTATAAGATCATATATAATTTAATTCAAAATTCCAATCCGTCGTGTTATTTATACCTACAACTTTCGATCGTAAACAAACATTTCTATTCATTTTCCAATTTACTGGAACTGACTTGTATGATCTTAGATTTCAAATTGGACGAATTGAAGCGCCTATTGACGGTTCATGCTCCGAATCCATTCCAAGCCGTTAAGCAGAAATGGACCACGACACAACTGCTGCCTCGTCTGCCCAAAGATGTCAGTATTAAATATTCTAGTGTGTTGGCAGAAAAACTGTGCCACAGCTTCGATGTAAAATTCATTGGCCAACTCTTCCGGAGCTTGAAAAGTATCGGCAGTGTATGTGCATTTGAAGACCTGATAAGTTTTTGTGTGAATGAGAAAATTGACCTGAGCATCACAAGCGAAGAAGAATTTGAGTTTGATGACTTTAGGAACTGCATTGAGGCTAACCACGCTTGCCGATCTGCCAAAAGCCAACCCAGCGAAAGTGAACAGAAAGACTTCCTCCGATATTTTGTGCAGCTGAAGGACTCTGAGTGGAGTTTTCTTCAGTTGCAGCAACTCGTCCGATTGTGTAGACCAAGTCAGTTTTCAATTTTGCTCTCTTTTCTCAAAACCCTGCTGATGTACAAACTACCGTCTTCCTACCATGAAGAAATCAAGAGTCATGTCTTGGAAGATTCGATGACTTTTCCTGAAATCATGTAAAAACTCAATAAATTAATCACTCGGCATCGCTCTCAGCTGGTAGGCAAAGAAAATAATTTGAACGAACATTTAACTGAATTAGAGAAACTTAACCCATCTGACGATAATTTAAAACAGTTCATTCGCTCTAATTCTCTGGACATACAGAAACACGTTTTTGAAAAGCATGCAGACAAATTAAATTGGAGTGAAGAGCAAATTCGAGCATGGGTGGAAGAAGTTGGAGAAAGTGAACGAAAGTTTGAAAATGACGAGGCGATTGCTGTCGCTTATCGCGGAAACTTTCTAATTACTGGCCACAGATTGACGCGCACTCAGATATTGTGTTGCCTCGTCGCTCTTAGAGAGGGAAACCTGACAGGTAAGTTGCTTCAAGTTGCCACAGGCGAGGGAAAGTCAACGATAATTAGTGTTTTGGCCATCATAATTGCTCTGCGAGGCACGCAAGTGGATGTTGTCACCAGTTCGCCGGTTTTGGCGGAAAGAGATGCCAAACAAAAAGCAAAATTGTATAGAATGTTTGGTTTGAGCTGTTCCGATAACAGCGACAAGACTATCTATCTGAAGGGTAGAAAAGACTGCTACTCAGCTCACGTAGTCTATGGAAAAATGTCGCAATTTCAATTTGACATTCTGAGGGATAATTACAGCAAATTAGGGACACTTGGAGGACGCAAATCGATGACAGCCATCATAGATGAAGTTGACAATATGCTCATCGATGACAGCTCAAAGATAGCTCGTCTTTCGTCGACGGTGCCAGGTATGGATCATCTCCAGGCAATTTATGTGTTCATTTGGCAGCACATGTTGTCCGTACTGCAAAAGTTCAAGATGTTCGACAACAAGATGTATTTTGTAAGCGGCAATGTTGGTTTTGAAAACGACAAGATCACTTTCGAAATTGCAGATGATGATGGAAATATTCATAAATACACAGACTTGGAGGCTTATCTTGCCGGAGGGGGAGGTAAAGAGTATTTCGATGAAGTTCTCGAAGACGTGGATGAATATTTAAGAAGGAAAATGGAAATATATTTGGAAGATCAATTGAAGGCAAACCAGATTTACATTCCAAGCAATTTAGCAAATTTTGTGACGAAACAAAAAACAAAGTGGGTTAAGAATGCTATCATGGCCCTGAACTATCAAGAAAATGTGCACTACATGATTCGAAATGGAGAAATTATGCCTGTTGATTATAATAGCACGGGTATTGTTCAAAGCTCCACCAGCTGGAGTAATGGATTGCATCAGTTTCTGCAGCTGAAGCACAATTTAAAAATGACTAGTGAAACTGTGACCACGAACTTCTTATCTAACGTCGGCTTCATCAGTAGATATAGACAAATATATGGCCTTACTGGAACGCTTGGATCGGAGGCAGCAAGAAGTGTCCTCAAAGATGTCTATAAAGTTGATTTGGTCAACATTCCACAGAGACGTGAAAAACAGTTCGTAGAGTTGGAGTCCATCATTGAAAAGAGTGAATCCGACTGGTTAGGTGAAGTCCTGTCGAACGTCATTCTTGAGGTTCAAAAGGATCGGGGAATTCTAGTCGTTTGCGAAAGCATAATGCATGCTAATCGCATTAGTGGGATGCTGAAACGCAAATTACGACCCAATTCTGTCAAATTTTACATAATGAACGACATGGATCGGGACAAACACGTGGAGAAAATTGTTCCCGGTGAAGTGATCATTGCCACCAATCTAGCTGGTAGAGGCACAGACATACAAACAGATGAAATTGAAGCAACAGGTGGCTTGCACGTGATATTGACCTTCATGCCTCCTAACCAACGCGTTGAGGACCAAGCATTTGGCAGGACCGCAAGACAAGGGAAGCGAGGAACTGGAATCATGATTTTGAATGCTCACAATCTCATCGAAGTGCGAAACAGTAACAGATGTACAAATTAAGCGAGATAAAATTGAATCTGAGCAGCTGAATGGATTCATAAGTAACGAATTGAAGCTCATTCAGGTTAAAGATAAATTGTTTGCTCAATTTTGTGACTTTTTGAATTGTGAAATAAGATTAAAGATCAGAGAAAGAGTCGGTTTTTTAACATCAATTAAAAGCGTTTTCAATGATACTCTCCCAACCACTGAAGAAACGTGTACACTTGCGGCTGTTGAAGAGCAATGGGCAAGTTTCTTGAGCAAGCTCGATGAGCAAGAAATTATGTGTAAGGATGTAGAAAAAGAGCACGATATGCTGTGTGACCGGCTCAAAGAAGATTTTAGTTAAGAAAATATCAACGTAAATCCCTTTCGTTGCATCACCATTGCAAATGACATCCTCGTTAAGATTGGGCATCTACGTCTTCAAAATTCAAGCGAGCTTTAACATGTTTCCAGAAAGCCATAGAAATCTAAAATGAGCATTGGCGAAAGGAAGCCGAGAAACCAAGTTCAGTCGGGAAAGACGAACTTGCTTCGTATTCTCCAGGAGCTGCACATGTCGGGGTTGCGTGGTGTTTGATTCACTTAAAGGAAGGCGATTACAAACAAAACGCTCTCATTGCTCTACAGACAGCTCTTAAGTGCCTCTCGAACGAAATGAGCGCGTTGAATTCAGTCCAGCTGCTAGTGCAACGGTGTCAGGAAGGATTTGTGGAAAGCGACTTGTATAAGCAATTGAACATTAAGTCATCTATCTTGGGTTCTTACGTACGTAGCATTGAAGGCTGCATAGATGCCATCAAGAGGTCGAAGCGACTCATCGATGTAGTTGCCATCAGAAAGGGAAATAAGAACGATCGGTTTGTGGAAACTAGCTCACATTTCAAGGACCAAGAAATAAATCATGTACGAACTATTGTCACAAAAAAGTTGGATCCTCGGACTGGAGTGTGGTTTTAGCTAGCTTTCAATCACTTGACAAGAAGAAATGACTGTGGCACAATCGATCAGGCTTTGGAAACTCTCCATAATGTATACCGTAAGACTGAAAGCTCTAAAAGTGACTGCTGTCTGAATGCTGACTCATGCGTTAGAATAAATATCCAAAGTAATCTTGCCAATCTGTGGAGTGCATTGTTCAACCCTCACAAGAACTACAAAGATTTGGTCAGAGAAACGGCTATTGCAAAACTGAAAGGCGAGAGATCTTTCGTGCACAAACTCAGACTTGGTGAATCTCCAAGCACGCAATTAATTATACGTTCAAATAGAGAAAGTAAATTGAACTCTGAGGACAAACAAATAAATAAAGTAATTAAGATCATCGAAGAACAAGAACCGAGCGATAATGCCTTACGCTCTGATATACTCATAAAAGATGCCAATGTGAATGAAGTTAATAAGTTCTTGTGGCGAAATGGGGTAGAGAAAAAGGGCACTGCAAATAACTTGTCTAAGTCATCGGAATCGCCGGCTGACGGCATTCGAATTTGCGATCAAAAGGAATTCAAGTTGAATGTAACTTTAGAGAATGTAAGTCGAGAAATTGCGAAAGAAAAACTTAACCCTTCACTGCATGAATTATTTTCGGAAATAGAAAAATAGCAATGTCAGCATTCGTCTGTAATGGAGTTCGAACTAACTCTGCCATGGAGGGGTGTGTCGAACATGTTTCATAAGCTTTCATTTTTTGTAGAGTATGTCTCATTAGCGGTACAAACCGCAGAAATGCACTAGTTTTAATCAATTATTTCTACAAACAGAACAATTCAGTTTGTGTCATATTCGACACACTATGCAGTGAAGGGTTAAAGTTGTCAGAGCTAAATCATTCCACATCAAATTTGTCCTGCACAAATCAGCTCTTTTGGAGCTGATCAAAACTAAAAGCATCTCGAATATGGAACATTGTGCAGGTGCGACACTGAAAATCTTGAAAAATTTAGTAAGAAAGAACTTGAGAAGCAGGTGGAGAAGCTTAAGGAGGACACAGCGCCGTGCTTCATATCAAGTTCGAAAATCTTTCTTGCAAACAGGCAGAAAACGTCACTGAGAGCTGTCCCGAAACAGTGATATTTAATATCGGCTTCATAGATATTTCGCATTATTTTGATGGTGGTCTGAAAGAAGGACAAGCTAACGTCTGTTTTGACAAGCTGAATAAAAATTCTGCAGAAGTTATCAATCTACTTAGATATCATGAAATTGAATTTTCTCTTCAATTTTACAATTTACTTGAAAAAAATGTGTGTTCTATTTTAGGGTCCGCCAGTCATGATCATGAGCATGTAGATGTAATGGATGTAAAGAATGTCAAAGATTTGTTTATGAAGAACATCCTCCCCACTCGAGAACTAAACGAATATGCCTCGAAGGGAATTGAGTTCAATATAGCGATGAACGAAAAAAAATTCATTCCGTGGTACAGTGTGTGTGCTGTAGCTGCATGCTCTTGGTGTGGCTCAAGTAGCCGTCGGCGGTATTCTTATGACGACTGGTTTCGGTACCTCAGTTGAGATGGGGGTTGTTACAGAAGGAATAGTCGACATGATCTATGCATGCAGGATATTCAGAACTCGCCTATTTCAGTGGAGCGATTTTTGTGCTCAGAAAGCTGTTAGTTTAACCATATCCGCTGTGTCCATGGGAGTGTCAAGAATTAAGGATGCTGCCAAGGGTATCGAAACAGTGACCTCAAGAGTGGGTAAGGAAGTGCTGGAACAAGCTGGTACTCAGATCATCACTAATGGAAAAGCGGTTGCGACTATGCTGAAAACGGCAGGGGCTTATTTGAAAAGCTTAACGTTGAAATGCACAAGTGTCAAAATCTCAGAAGCTGTAGCGAGGGAGGCTCTCAACACAGGTGTACAATATTTGTCTAATTTTGCATTTGATTCTTTGAAACCTGAACTTTGCAAACAGTCCAATCAAGAGTTAGGAGATCATTTGACGACCGAGAATTTATATGCTTACTGTACAAAATGTATGCTTTTGATATGGCTAAGTTCAAAACAACTCAAGTCTTGAATTGAAAAGATTACCGCTGACATTCTTAAATCGGATGCTATGGGGTCGTTATGGGACTCCATTGGACTACCGTTGATAAAAGGTATCTTGTCTGACCCGAAATTTTACGGGAGCACTGCAAGCATGGCGTTCAGAGTTATTGGTACAATGAACGGTCTCAAAGAGGTGTCTACCTTGACCGAGAAGGTTGTCGAGCGGGTGAAAGAAAAATTGACATTGATGGATAAGAATTCCTTGACGATTTCATTGGCCCTCCAAACTCATTTGAAAGTAAGTTGGGAAAATTCTGAAATCATCTCGTGGAAGATGAAGAATCTTTAAATTTTCGATGGTTGCGACAAATTCCTCGAAGACTGTGGCCTAAATGAAAGAATAAAACGTTTATCGCCCAGTTGCAACAATAATTGCGATTCTTTGTTTGAAAAACTTGTAAGCAGCCATCTGCTGAATCTAAAGGACTTGCATAAAAGCATCGCTTTTGTGAAGAAGTTTTACGAAGTATTTGTCAAAGTAGAAATGGAATCCTTTAGTGAGATCATGAAGGCTGTGTCAGATCAAATATGTGAGCGACTAATAACAGTAATTGATTCACAACTGTTGCAACCGTGGACGACATGGGCGGTCAGCGGGCTCGTAGATTCAGTTTCAAACAGCATTCAGCACCACCATCTTGATTGAAAAAGTCAGAATTCTGATGGTCAAGATGCAGACCATAAGAAATATGAAGAACTCTCCAAAAAATATAATTTGACTATAGAGGAGAAGACCTTTCTGACTACCTTTGGTAAGAACCGAACGTTAGCCGAACAACTGACCTACAACAGCCGAGAATATTGCGTATCATATAGTCAGTGCGAAATTGCCTATAAAGCGACACTGAGAAATTTTGAGAGCGACGCGAATGACCATCGTGTTCAGGAATGGGCCAATGACATTTAATATGGAGCACCCGCCAATATGGCTGTGATGATGGCAGTTGCTGCAGAGAACGGTGTCACATTGAAAGTTGTTGACATGAAAGACTACTGCTTGAGTGCAGAAGACCGTGAGAAAGGTGTTCAAGTGATATACATTGAACGTGGTTTAAATAATGGGATCGGTCACGCCTCTTATATGAACGAAAGTGGCAAGGTTATCGAACCTGAATCCACTGGCAACGGTTGCTTCTTTGCTGCCCTTAGTGAAGATCTCGAGTATAAGGGCATCTACATGTGTCCTGCTAGTGTTCAAGCTGAATGTGCTGAAATTATCCGGTCGAATCCCAAACCTTTTATGGAAGTGCTGGATGCTGTAAATTGGGTGAAAACTCGCCACCCTGACAGCTCCAACGATGTACTGATGACTGCAGGGTTGCGCATAAATCCTCAAACTGGTGACCTGGAATTGGAGAAGGGCGATCCTGAGGCCTTGATGGAAGATATTTCCAAGGGCCGACGTGGAGGGGTTAATGGACAGGGTTTCAAGGTAATCGATGAGAAATGCGTGTCTAGACATAATGTAAAATTTGTACTTTGAAGTGGTCTTCATGATGTTCTCAAATATTTTGAAATCTTGATTGGTAAATTGGAGGGCTAATATGATGAGTGTCCTAACCCACAAACCACAGAATTTTTGGACATCCAAGTTAGAGGCATGGGGTTCATCGATGAACTGGATTTTCCTATAAATTTACTAACTAGGAACTCTGAAAAACATCTACGACGCTATGAGGTGAAATTATCACTCAAATCACTCTGCCAGTTTTGACCTTTGATTTGTGGGTTAGGACACTGCATATTTACCCTCTAAGGGCACCCGCACAAGAGCGACTTTTAACTGTCAGTTGCCACAACTAAAAATTGTCCAAAATAGAAAGCATACATTTCTATGGCTGCTCGCACACGGGCAATTTTTCGTGGGGCGACAACAAAAAGTTGTGAGGTGGTTGCGACCTGATCAATTTCTCTGACAGCACAATAGTTGACGGCAACTGTTGTAGGAGACAGAGAACGTTATTTCGAATGGGAGCTCGCACACGAACAACTTTTAGTTGCCGCCACCCAACGCGCAGCCCGTCGTAGGTTGGCATATCGGCTCCGTTAACTCCAGATTTTTGCTAATGTGACTTGTTTTGAGGCATTATTGTGCATAAATAAACTGTAGAACGTTTAAGCTATTCTAAAATGGCTTGGCGAAACAATCTATTTTATACCGAAATAATAAATTCCTTACATTAAAGACAAAAAGGGCCTGTGTTCGGCATTTTCATGAAGATTTATATACCAGTACTGGGATGGCGTATTTTCTATTTTTTATTTGACGAATCTGCCGTGGTTTTTCAGTGTCTTCCTGACTAGAGTGGTCTGCCACTGCCACATTCACAGTTTCCATGGTGACACTACAATAGTTGCCGCCATCCGGTGGCTCGTGTGCAGGTGTGCCTTACTGACAACTTTTCGTTGCGCCATTTATTTTATTGTGACAATATTTTGTTGTTGTGACAACTGACAATAAAAAGTTGCTCGTGTGCGGGTACCCTAAATAATATATTCAATTTTCAAAAAAATAAAAACTTCCTACAAACTTTGAACTCAGAAGGAAGCCTCAGAAGCCTCAGAATTGAACTTAGAAGCCTCAGAATTCTTCTTTGAATGACTAATCAGGATTTTGAATAGAACTCCGTGCTAAATTGCAACATTCATTTTTGTTCGATTATGACCTTTCTTACTTAAATTCTCTTTCAGAAATCTGTCCCCAACTCTAAGACTGTTGACGAGCGTGTAAATCGCATCGTTTATCACCTTTATCCATACAACAAAATAAAATCCTTCTTGATAAATGATTACAAGGACACAGCCAAATTCGAGCGAGACTCGACATACCATATTAATCAACGTAGAGTGAAGGAAAATCCCAAACCGTACTTTGATCCCGAGACTGGGCGACTTTTAGAGAAACACCAGGGCAAAACTGGATCTATCATACATGTGTCGATGGCATGGGATCCGAATAATCTTTCACGTGGTCCTGAACCAGCATTGCGCGCCAACGACCCTGGGTCTGGCATAGAGACAGGATTGATAAATCTACAGCGGACGGAGTACCAAGAAGCACAAGATAAGCTTAAAACGCACCCTACGCTCTGCAACTTGACAGATCTTCCGGATCCTGATCCCGTGTCTCTTGCCAGTGTCCAGCAATAGCCTACAAGCATTGTTGTGTTCCATTTACACTGATAACTCTTTTCCATGATAGAGAAATATCTTGATGAAATCTTTCACCATGTTCACAGTTTGCTGGGAAAAAGGCTAAATGTAAATACAAAAAAGAGGATCTTGAGTGACATATTACATCCCATGATCTTATAAGACTTGATGAGGTCTTCCACCAATTTTCCATAGTTTCTCTAATTTGTTTTTATGAAGTATTTTACATTAAAATCACCTACCTTTCGCCCTCCAAATGTAAACTTCTACAGCACAAAAACCTTCTTTGACTGATGAAACAATACAGAGGATAGAGAGACTGAGCGTAGTGAGTAATATACACGTCCGCCAGCCTGTAGGAGCGTGTTGAGACATGTAGGTGTATCACAAAAAGTAGGGCTACCTAACAATTTTAACCATGATATTTGTTACCAGCAACCTAAAATTATATGGAAATGCTACTTTGGTCTCCGAAGCATCTTGGTTGTTGACCAGTGATATCATCAGATGCTTATTTTTGTATGAATTTGATTCCAGCGAATAATTTCCTTATTTAACTAGTTGCCAATTTTGTGGTGGATCGAATTTAGCTTTCATATAAATTAGAGCCGTAATGCTTATCATTGAGCCCGTAGCTGAAACTATTGACTACTTCCCTACATCGCAATAATGACTAATTTGTTCCCTGTGCAGTGAGCAATACGATGTCTACGGTCCCAAAGGGCCGTGTGCTACTGAATTATCTCCTGTATATCGGCTTATGGAAGTTCGATTAGTTTGCCGACTTCGTCTCAAATTTCATATTTCCTGTCCATCTCTTCTTCGTCATTTTATCCCTACTTGACGTGCTCTCCTCAAAGGAATGGAATCATTGTATTTGTGAGAAGCAGCCAAGTGGGGGAGGGATGTGAGAGCCCGAGCTCAAAGTTAACTAGGTCTGCTCAGCCTCGAAATAAAATAAATCTGATTTTGTTGAAGGCTGTCAATTCCGGTGTACTGCTGTTCTTTCCTTCATCATCTACTACTTTGTCCTTCAACTTTTATCCTCTCAGGTCTTCCTTCCTGACTTGTAAGTGGTTATTTTTATGCGCAGGCATCTTGTGTGGAACACACTTGCACATAGATTCCTCTTGGGAACACCTTTTTATAGCTAAGGAGGCCTAAACTAACGAATATTTGAATTCCCCAAACGTGTTGGTGTCATGTGCAAAAGATCCAGTGTGACAACTAACTTCATGCATAGTTTGCGCGTCGTATGTGAACCTTACTAAATGGTCCCTTCTCTTTACGCTCTTTGGAACACCTTTGATATGTTTAGGAGCCGTGGAAAACTATAATTTTATACTGATCAGAGGGATGCAACTATTGTATCTATGGTAATGTAACAAGAACCGCCTGTTCTTTGTCTCACCACTAGGAAGCCGACTCGTCAGGATGCCGACCAGGCAGGGGTTGGCTACTCAGGCTAAATAGCTAGGCCCAGATACCAGGTTAAGGTGCGGCACGGATAAGTAACAATGATTGTATTTAACACGGACGTATGACATTAACAGACTCGGGGCATGTCTTGCGGTTGCCGTCTCTCTACACGAAATCGTAACCCTCCCGCCGAATAAGCACCCTGGCAAAACACCCTAAGCTACGACAACAAAAAGAGGCACTGGATTCCTCAAGCACAGAAAACGCGACTTGCGAGCATCAGGCAAAAGCAACTTTATTGGCCTGCTCGCAGACAAGTGCACTGTATGAAGGTCCTAACGCAACTGACCATGGAGCTAGGATATATGGAGGGAGCATTGCCGATTTCTACCGGATTCAAATTTGCTGCAAAAGTTGAAAGACTCGGGCACTGTCAAGGCCCGACACGTCACAATTCTGAGCCAACCACAGACGCTTGGCTGAAGTTGTTCCACCTACCTTCCCTAGAAACCCCTCCTCTCATTTTCCAAAGCAAGATTAGTACCCCACCACAAGCCAATCAAGGGTAAGGTGTGCGTGCAAGTCGCTCTAATTTGTTAGAATCAAGGGCCTGTAATCTTAATAGTTTTAAACCCTTAATGTATCTTTGCTAGTAATTTTGATATTATTAAGTGTCCTCAAGTGAGGATACACAATTTATTATCTTTCGGAGTTTTAGAATCCCAAATTAATGAATAACGATTATGCGATTAACTCAACAGTTAGAAGAGCATTCAGCGAGCGTGTGCGCCCTACTATAGTCAGTAAGTAACTGACTTCCGCGCTGACATCACACTTGCGAGACGGCTATTGGTTACCCCAGACATAGGAGAAATCTCAAAATCTGGTTCTCTTCACAGACGGCTATGCTCCTTCCATATATACTCCCTCCACGCAACTGACAAGCTTCAGACGTGCAGCAGCCCACTTTAGCTTCAGCCAGGCAGTCGCAGGGCGGACTCTATGTACATAGCAGCGGTACCGTCGAGTTACAAAACACGTAGTGAAATATTTTCACTACAGTAATTTGCACTCCCACGGGGAAAATGTGAGGGCCCGAGCTGAGAATTAAATAGGCTTTCTTTTTGTCGAAATAGAATGTTTTTGTATCTGTTTTTCGGTTCACTGCTGTCCTGTTTTTCAACACCTACAACTTTCTTCTCTGACTTTGACCTTGTTTTATGAACTTCTTTCTCAACTTGCTGTTTCTGTGCCTTCTCTGCATAGATTCCGCGTTCCTTAAATAACTCCATGTTAAATGGTGCCTTCCTCCTTCCTCTCTTTGGATCGCCTTTGTGGTGGATAGGGAGGCTTAAACTAAAAAAATATATATACATATATATGCATTGTTTCATATTTTTCGAATGTTGGAAATAAAAACTCTGTGTACAAATAGTACGTTAACTATAGGAGCACGCCATGCCCTGCGCACACACTAATATTGAATAGTAATTTGACTGAACTCTTCTCGTAGTAAACGTTTCTTATCTCTGCCTGTTAATGAGGAATTTGGATACATCCCCGCTAGATGTTGAACACGGAACAAGATATCTTCAATTGTTAATACTGTGATTGGTATCAATTTATTTACCAAACTTCATGTAGTAAAACCGAGCTACGAGTTATTTCGCCCACCTTCCAGCTCTGTCGATAATCCTTCCTCCTCCAGATTTTGTTGCTTCTCAGCTCGGGCTTCTATTATGTAGTGAAAAGTTGTACAAACAAAACCTGACGTCGTTCAACTGTACTGTACTGTACAGTTCAACTGTACTTAAAGGGGTGGAATAGGTCAAGATGAACACACGCATTTACTCGTTTAGACCCTTAGGCGAAGGGAGGTGATGTTCAAACGTCACAGCTGCTGTGGGTCAAGGCGGTAGCAGGGCCTGGGGAGGCTTCCACAGCCAAGTAGCAGGCGTTCACTCAAATGTAGTTAGTATCAATGTAGTATTCAATGTATAATTATAATTCATTGATGCTCCTCTTTATCTGGCAGACTTCCGAATCCTTGCTCAAATTATGGCAGCCGGCCACGTCGAAGACCCTAAATCTGTTGCTGAAATCAGACGCAAATTGGAAAGCGGCCTTTACGATGTGGTGGAAGCTCCTTGCGTTCTTCAAGTCGACTATTCAGGGGTTTATGTGCACAAGGATGGACTGAATCAGAATTTAGTGCAATCACTTGCTGGCGATGCAGTTTGGGAGAGAGAGAAAGTTCTCAATAATAAGTTGAAAGCTCATGGGCATGGAGAACATGACCTGAAGATTGGCTTCATCAATACCAAGTATTTCGAGTCGAGGGAGAAGTTTGACAGCCTCTATTCCAACCTCTGGAGTTTTCCTGATGAACAAACCGGAGGTCTGGTTCCGGTGGATACAATTTCGCTAGAACAAGCCCTGGCCACCTTCGACATCACCCTCGCCTGCGACATGGAGTCCTCCCAGAGCAGTCAGAACGACTTGGGTCATAAGGTACAGGAATTGGACGTGGATGATAAGAGATCGTTAAAACTTGCTGAAAGGCGATTTTTCTGCCGCGAAATGGCCGAAATCTTTGGTGAACAGTCGGTAGATGAAGAGACCATACCTGCCACGTATTTCAATGACTTTCGCGTGTTGTACTCGGATGGAAACGATATTTACGCTAGTGCCGTACGTGGCGAGCACCATTTCATCTTTCATTTTGTGGCTTCATAATGACATTTTTACCCTTGAATATTTGACGTTCGTTTTTCAGAACTGCAATCTAGTTTCGGATGCCGCTAGATTTGAATGATTTAATAATTTTATCAATTGATTTTTACCTTTTACTATATCACTAGTAATATGCACTTAATTTAACCTCAGGGAGATACAACCATTGTAAATATAGAAATTAACGTTCCTAAGAGGGATTTGTAAATTTTCAGTGTTGGAGTTTTGGGTGTCTTTATTTTGTAGAAGTAAAATATGTCTTTTGTTTAGGCCCATCTTTTCTCGGTGCACTACTGTCCTGTCCATCAGAACCTCGTGACTTTCTTCTTCTACTTTCATCGTAATTCATAGCCATCCATTTCAATTTACTGTCTCTATGCACAGCTAGGAGATCTTGTGTGAGAATACACCTTGCGATAGATTCCGCTTCCGTTAACGGTATGTTAATTGGTGCCTTTTTCTTTCCTCTCTTTAAACATCTTTGTCCAAACTCTCTCCGATATCAAATGGTATACCGACGTTGTTTTACTGGATGTGTTTATATTGCATCTGTATTGCCATGTGATTAGTACTTTGTTACCACATTTCACACAGTTCTCTTCAGATAAAACGTGGGGAAATTGGTGTGATGCGGAATTTTCACATCAATGTAAATAAATATTTCAAGTGATACAACACAATTCTTACAGTTGAGGAATTTGGATGCCCCGAGTGAAAGTCTAATTATTTGTGAAAAACAGAACTATTACTTGCAATGCAAGATCTGCATTATCCAAGACACGAAAATGTAAATATTTTGATTTATAGACGTATCTGTTAGGGTTTAGTTTTATTTTATCAACGTCCCTGATATTTTGAGGGGGTGTCCATTGTGTGGAATAATTTCCTCGACATTTTTGTGTAAGTTATAACCTTATTGTGTACAAAGTTGGCCTAACAAGGTACGATGATGCGTATCATTGCAAATTTGTATATTTTATCTAATGTATTACCTTGTGCATTTCAATATTAATGTATCCGTTATCTTGGTAGTTGGAAAGAAGAGTATCATTAGTGAAATTGAATGACGATGTAAAATGACCGTCAGAGAGTGTGGGAAAAGAATCTGTACTCAAACTTGATAAACTCCTATTTTTAAGTGCTCCTATCCTAACTCCCATTTTTAAGTGCTGCGGCTTGCGTCTGTGCTGCCAATTACACGCACCTTTCCTCAGTTGACATTCAATCTCCTTGTTTTTATTCGAAGGTGTCAGTTGCCTTAGCAATTTATCACGTTCACTACGTCTATGTTACGTTCGGTTTGGGCAAAGTTGCTCATAGCAGAAATGAAAAACCGTCTTCAATCTCGGAAAACATGTTTATCGTTTTTGAGAAGCGTGAGAATAAATATTAGCTCGATGATATTTTCACCTGAGCGCTAAAGTGTACATTGAATAATGGGAGTGAAACAATTGGAATGTTATGAATAGAAGCCGATACGTAACTGAGCAATTTACCTAATGGTACACGCATGGACCATTACGTAGTCAACGTGTTAGCGATCAAACAAGGTAAATGAGGACACGGAAATGAAAGATGCAAATGCAAATTGAATGCATTACCTAGCATCGTATCACTGCTGTCGAAAATAATATAGGCAAAACAGTTTTAATTCCCCACATCAGGTCTGACCAGACGTAAATAAATTATTGAAATTAGTTTCAATTTATTCTACGAGTTAATTCAATATTCGTTGCCTTTCCACGAAATTCGGTGCCTACATTTTCACTTCCCAATAGATGCAACAGTGTTGATGTTTTTGCCGTCCACCTGGTTGGTGACGGTAGACAGTGAATTCTAGAAAAGTATGATACATGATACGCAATTTGGGTGTTAAATGTACATTAACACAAAAGGTGTTAAGTTAATAAACAAACGGTAATACGTGAACAATTGCTGCGGCTGCGGTTCATTGTATGTATAATTGAGACAAATTAACTTGAATTTGTCATTTCGAGTATTTCACTCTAGACGCGAAGACTGAAAGCGTAGGAATATTAAATTTTACACAAAAGAGCTGAGGCTTTATTTGGTCGTTGATATTGTTGACGGTACAGTGGTATAGACTGACTGGGGTTGAAAATTTGGCCGGGGCTGGGGCCGGAGCCGAGGTCAACAAATTCGTCATTGCCGGGGCCGGGGTTATCAAATTTACCACGGCCGGGGCGCGCTCGTGTCAAAAGCTTGCCTCTGCCCCTCTTATCTCATGATCACCTGTGCTGCATGAAAGATACCGCCAGATCTTGCATACACCTGCGATGCATGCCAGATACCGCCAATAACTACCGTATTGTGTTCTCTTATTTCCCTTATACTGTATATTCTATATAAAAAGTGTTAACGACAGTCGGATATTAGGAAACACGTCTGGCATTTCATAAATCTCACCAGCAGCCTCTGAAATTTTGGGTACGAGACCTTCCTTACATTTCCATTACAACGTTTTTACTAAAACCTTTCAATCGAACATCACTAAAAGGAAATTTCATCGTAGTACACCCTCGTACATTAGAAGTGTTTATAACGTAAATTCAAACTAAATATTGAGAATAATTGTATCGTAAAATTTCAGACTGCTAACATCTAGAATACCCAAAAGTGTTCTGAAAATTTCATAAAAAAATTATTCATCTGGCCGTATTCTGCTGGTGAAATTGTGTACCTCTTGTAAAACGTCCTCCACAAACTAGCATTATCTCCGTACAGTTAGCCAGCAGGTTGTAATTATATTAACTTAATATATTTGAACACGTCAGTGGTTTGCTTTAATCGCAACCTTATCAGAAACTTAAAAACGAAGGAAATTCCGATAAAATTTATCAACTTCACAATGAACACATTTTGGAGTCCAGTTCCATCATCAGTTCAAACGGAAAACAAAAGAATTACGTCTGAAATTTAAGATCAAAGTTATATGGATTGTAGGTACTACAAATATATCATGTAAGTAAAAATACAAAGTATGAGACGGACAAAAACAAAGAATAAAATTCAGAAGCACAAAAAGAATACCTGTGACACATAAGTATGAAATGAAATTAGGCTGGTTCTGACTAGGAATCTACCTATTCATTATTTGCAAAAGGTACGAACTGTCCATATTGTTCATATGAGGGTTTCGCTTAAAGATAGACAAGGACTCTAAAATTCTGAGGTCATGCGGGGTTGAAGCTGAGTCTAAAATTTTGAAATCGGCAGGAGATATAGGAACATTGCATTATTAACTCAATTATGCAATAACTAAGTAACTACAGCATTTTGAACATAAATATTGTTCACTTTGCTTGAAGACGAACTATTGTGACACAAAACGAACAGTCCTACCTCTTTAAACGTGGGTGTTCAGTTGATATTTAGTATTTGTATTCCCGCAAAAGAATGAAATACTAATGAAATTCTCAAAACTTATGACGAAAATTACGACAGCAATATATAATTGTAAAATTCGTAATATTTTTGTCTTCATATCCAAATAAACATGTAGTTTCGATAGAGAACGATCTTTAGAAAATAGCGGTATCTGGCATGCATCGCAGGTGTGTTCAAGACCGCTATTTTCTACAGATCATTCTCTATCGAAACTACATGTTTATTTGGATATAATGACAAAAATATTACGAATTTTACAATTATATATTTCTGTCGTAATTTCTGTCATAAGTTTTGAGAATTTCATTAGTATTTCATTCTTTTGCGGGAATATAAATATTAGATATCAACTGAACACGCACGTTTAAAGACTGTTCGTTTTGTCTCACAATAGTTCGTCGTCAAGCAAAGTGAACAATATTTATGTTCAAAAAGCTGTCGTTACTTAGTTATTACATAATTAAGTTAATAATGCAATGTTCCTATATCTCCTGCCGATTTCAAAATTTTAGACTCAGCTTCAACTACGCATGACCTTAGAATTTTAGAGTCCTTGCCTATCTTCAAGCGAAACCCTCATATGAACACCGGCGCGCCATTTCAGAGAACCCATCTTAGATCCTTACCGAGTTACCCTAACAAAAAGGGTAATTTCTGAACTATGAGACGTACAATCTTGAAATTATAACCAAATTAATGCTCGTGATGAGTACAACATTTTTATGTATTTAAATAATTTTTTACGCCCCAGCGGGCGGCAGGAAGCGTGGCTCTCGTGACCCCTCAGTAGTCGGCCGATTTTCTCGATTAACTTCATTTTCCGCCATCATTTATTCCTAAACTATTGCACCTAAAAATTTGAAATTGGTTTCATTTTAAACATCAATTCATTCTGCAACGGAGAGTGTATGATAAAACTCTCAAACGTTTCTTGGCGAGGCATGGATGGAAGTTTTCATACGCTCGCAATGGTCGGCCGATTTTCTCGATTAACCACATTTTCCGCCATCATTTATTTCTGAAGTATTGCACCTAAAAATTTGAAATTGATTTTATTTTAAACAGCAATTCATTCTGCAACGGAGAGTGTATAATAAAACTCTCAAACGTTTTATGGCGAGGCAGGGATGGAAGTTTTCATACGCTCGCAATGGTCGGCCGATTTTCTCGATTAACCTCATTTTCCGCCATCATTTATTCCTAAACTATTGCACCTAAAAACTTGAAATTGGTTTCATTTTAAACATCAATTCATTCTGCAACGGAAAGTGTATAATAAAACTGTCATACGCTCCCTGGGGGATGACAGAGAGCAAGGTTTCTCCACCTTCTCCTAGCCCGATAATCCGCGCTCGCAAATGCCGCGCTCACCTAAGTTATGACGTGCTGTTCGAATGCTGGTCCATAGCCATGTCTTTCTGGGCACACTCGACCAACATCGTGCCTCTTCGAATCCCGGAGGTGACAAATTTTTTTCTCAGTTGAGAATGATCATTTTCATGTTTTTCTTACTCATGTAGACTTTTGTGAGGCAATATTATAAGTAGAGCTGTGCTAATGCATAACTTGCATATATGCACTCAAAGAGATATGCAGAATGTTTTATGCAATGCAAAAAATTATCTTGTGCATATGCAAAATCACATATGCGATTACGCATATACACTATAACAGGTGTAATATGCAAAGTGCTTTATGCATATGCACAATATCATTGAATATATCCTGTAAGACGAGTGGTGCAATTTGATTGTCCTGTTTTTAAGGGAACACTGCAAATTTGTTCATTAATCCAGAAATTTTGTACAATTATGGGACCTCTCGCATACATACTCAGTTGCAAGCAACATCACAAGTTACACCCGGTGCACTGTCGTCAATACCTGATCCCCAGGTTACCTTCTTGACCTGTTCTTCAGTTGTTAAATATGGTTCATCAATAAAATACAATAGAGGTTTTCGAACTGAAAGAATTTTATAGCTTGATAGTTTTGTACATCTAGTGATAGTTTTCTTGTTCTCTTCTACACATAGGCCTACCTATACTTACAAAAGTGTCCAAGTGAAAATAGAACTGTGAAATTTGTATCAATTTCCGAAACATATGCATTTAGGGAAGTAATAATAAATACCTCTGTTGTGCTCTGCCTGTTCATTAAAAAATGAGAAAGAACTTACCAAACCAACTTTCGGTGCTCGCATGACCAATTCCCTTACGTCAAGGTGTCACGGGTTCAAATCCCATCGCTGCGCATGACTTTTTGCATGACTATCCATCGTTATCACATACGTTTTACTTTGGAATCCAGTGAATATTTTCATGTTTCTAATATTTTGATGTTTCAGTGAATATTTTCTTGTTTCTTCATTATCAGCAAATGCATGATATCTTAAATATTGAAGACTATCCTAGAGAATCACTACTTTACGGTTCAATATTTGAAATATCGCACAAGTTCCAACTAACTGAAGTCCTTCATTCAGGAGTCGCAGATTGCTTGCATATAAATGAGAGTACAGCACGTAGGCAGGGAAGTCGGCCAATAAGTTTCATTTTCCGCTGAGTCGAATTTCTAAACTATCGCACCTTCGAACTTCAAATAGCACTGGTCATTGACGACGAAATTAAAATTTCTTCCTTCCTTCAACATCCGAGACGAGTTGATCGCGTGTCCGTTTTCATATCTGCCGCTCGTTTTTTTCCGAAGGTCGTCGTTGTAAATTTTTAAAATCCAGTTTTCTTCTCGTGTTGTGAGTAGGCTTTATTTCTAACCCCACTATATAGGCAAGCTAGCAGAAATCAGCTGGCCGTAATAGTGAGGCTAAAATTTGGGCCGCACTGTGCCTTTATTGAAACACAAGCAAAGTAGATTCATTCCATGCTTAAGAATAGAAAGTTGCAGTTGTCTACGGTTCCTCAGATCCTGCTACGTAAACATGTTTGTATACGAATTACGCCTCATTTATTAGGTGCCAGTATTTTATGAAATCATACAATCTTTCTAAAACAATTATATCACAAAACGCTACTACAATACTTAGAAACAAGGTTAGCCAAAAATGAGCTATACTAAACCTCGCACATCAAGAAACAAGCACACACTTAAGCGTGCACAATGAATTTCACAGCTTGCTCATCTTATAGATGGCAATAAAATTTGTTTCCAGAAACGTATGCTGACCTTGCATACGTATCATTCTTTTCTTTGCAGTCATGTCAAACACAAACATGACCAAAAATCATATAGAAAAACACAAGCAAAGAAAATTTGATAAAACTCGCAATAACGCAAATGGCAGTCGCCCGCCCTGCTATGTCGAAGTGACGGTTTTCTTCCTCATAATAGTCGACAGAAATAATTTTGTTATAAATTTGAATGACTTAGTGAACGTGAAAATGAGTTCATTGCTAATCTTCGAACAGGATTTTTATGGAAATCAAGCTACAGTTTCAGAACAACAACTCCTTCATCCTCGCAGGATTCGCATTAACAAAGAACAGACAGACATGGGTACGTGGGATCAAATACAGGCACCGTAATAAATTTATATCACAACCAGAAATAGGTAAAAAGATTATACGCATGGGTTATTTATGAACCTAATTATTGTTTCAAAATGAACTGCACTTTGCAGGCAAATGAACAAAGATATGCGATGTGAAGTGAAATATTTCCTTTCCATTACATTCTCTAGCACTTTTGGTTTTTATATGCTCGGGAAGCGGCTTGTATTCACGAGACACTGATGGAGGAACTTGCAACTAAGGACATTTGATGTGAGTACACAATAAATAAAAATTAAGATTCATAATTTTACTACTCTCGCTCATTTGAAGGAATCTCATAAGATAGTTGTAATAGCCGCACGAAATAACCTACGCTTTTGGAGACATCCAAGTTATTATTATAGGCTAATTGTTCGACAGCTAATAACTTCGGGTCCGTGCAGTCCAATTGGTTTCCCCCCTTCCATCGTGAAATTTTCGTCTTTTATCAACGAAGGGAAGGGTGTTATAGAGCGTCCTTGAAGGCACTGTATGATATGGGAACGCATTTCCTCCTTCACATATGTGACGAGGCACGGGTTTTCAACATTTACCACGGACGTCATAAATGCCAGTGAGAATGGACCGCAACTCGCTCCATCCGCTTGGTGTTGTACTCCTAGACACTCTATCAGAATGTGTCTTATGTTCTTCACGTTCGCGTATAAATTTCTCAAGTACTTTATCACATCATAACTGGGATTACCATTCAAAGAACACAGGTACTGGACGCGCGCTGCGCCTTCTTCAGCTCGGCGGTCGCGACACAGTGCGTTAGTCACGACGATCCAATGTTTCTTGTTTTCATTTTACGAATAATTCAAGTTTTTGAAAATCGTTTATTAACCACTCTACAGTGATCGATTAACTGAAAGAGACCGAAAAACTATTTCTTCAAAGGAAAAATTTTAAAAACAACACTGGTGATCATCTTCATCTCTCAATACCTACTGTGAAGGAACGCAATTTCAAAACATCACCTCCATCGTTAATAATTCTTCGACAACGAGTTGAAGTGTTTCAAGAACTAAAAGAAAACAGTGAAATGATCCGCAAAACTGTTCGTTTAATAGTGGCTAGAAGTAATGCTTGCCTTAAGAGAAATAGTGGGTATGTCGAAGGGTTCTAAATTACTTTTTATTTAAACTTTATTTAATGTATTGCTTTGTTACTCTTTTAAGTTTTTGTTTGTTCGTTTTTTTGGGATGTGCAAAATAAGGAAGACTATAAATATTGTTTTAAAATGTTGTCCTGCGAAAAATTAGTTTTCCTATCCGTTTTAGGTAATCGATCAATGTAAAGTTGTTATTAAACGATTATTAAAACATAAATTATTCGAAAATGAAATAAAATTTACTACATTCTGAGAAGATGAAAATTAAAATATGTAAATTTAAAGCGGAAGTATAATCAATTAAAACTCAGTGACATTTTCGCCAGACACCCGGAATAATGACTAAAAGTAGTGCGTCAGCAGTATGGGATTACTTTCACAAATCGGTGAAGAGTGTAGAAATTGCCGTGTGCACCATTTGTGAAGCGAATATACGACGAGGAGCGGCTGGTGCATCTTAGAAAACTTTCTAAACTAAATATTTATGAGGCCATCTAAAATCGACACAAAATGATCAATTCCTGGAAGCTGAATAAAAACCAAACATTGAATAAGAATTGAAAAATAGAAAAAAACGAACAAGAAGAAAAACTAAATGTCTATGTATTGAAAACAAACAAAGGCAGTTTAGGTTGCAGCAGTGACAAAACTGCCTATTGTAGCAAGTCGTCTTAGTCTACTGGCAAACAGCTGACTTAGAAAACAACATTTACTCAATATAAAAACTGGGAGCCAAATAATACTGTCAAAGTACATAGAGAGAAATTGTTAATTTACTGGCTTTGTGAGGCGCTCAATCCTTACGACCCTATGGTGAAGGAAGCTTTCTTAATTTTGTAGGGTTTTTGAATAAGAAGTTTCAAGTTTCATCAGAGAAGGTAATTACAACAAGACTAATTCCGGACCTCAGTATCCAAATTCAGTTTGCTATTTCAGAGGAAATACAAAAGTAAATTAACGAAAATAGAGTCTTATCAATAACTGCTGAGATTAGGACCTCTCCAAGTCGAGATTCTTTCATGTCAACAACTGTGCACTGGATTATAATTACACTGGATGGTAGCATAGATACTGCTTTTTCTTCTCAGTGACAGCATGTTCTTCAGGATTGCAATGAAATTGCAAATCTCGTGAGAAATGGTTTTAAATTCATTTAAAAGACACGTGAATTTTTCACGAGCGGGTAGCCGGGCACACTACGCTGTATTGACTTCAAATTAGTAATCCAAGTCAAGTTCAAATTAATCCAAGTCAATTTCAAATTAAATTTAATCCACGTCAAGTTCATATGAACCCAAATCAAGTTCACATCAATCCAAGTAAAGTCCAAATTAGACCAAGTCAAGTTCAAATTAATCGAAGTAAAGTTTAAATTAATTCAAATCAAGATCAAATTAATCCAGCTCCAAGTTTAATTAATAATTGACATACATCCCTCGTTAATTTGAGCGTTTTTTCTATTAAAAATTTATCTGTTGGATGTGATGAGCAAGAAAAACGTTTTTCCTTTCAAGCAAGGAATACATAAAATTTCTGCAGCGTTAAAACAAGCTGTCGTAAAATGTGCTAAGTATCCAGCATCAGGAGGCAGAGTGTGATTCAGATCTTTGAGCGGAGTAACAGTTAGAAGTCAATTATAAAAACTTCGTATTATACTACACACTAAAGTTGTTTTATAATTCTAAATTGATGGCAGTATGCATCCATTCAAATTATTATGTTCATAGTTACTTTTATGTTACAGATACACATAGTATCGAGGAATTATTTACACTCATATAAAGATTTACATGCCTGAAATTCAACTTCATCACATTTATGAAATAAAATGTGCATGCAATTACAAATGATTGCAACTGGACGATGTGTAGATTTAACCTTTTAAAGAAATGAGCAAATGCGATTCACTGAGTACTTATGTACGATACCATTTGATTACAATTTATATGAGTACATTACTACAAAGATACAAATCTGTAATAGCAATAAAAATTGGGCAATCCCTTCAAATGAATAGGCCTAGGCAAATATATCATCTCGACCGGTGAAAAAAGTTGAAACCTGTTTTTACAAAAATCGTTTGAACAACCAAAAACAGACTTCGTTGCTACATTTCTTTTAAAGGTTAAATCTACATATCATCAAATGGTAATCTTTCGTAGTTAATTGCATGCATACGAACGAAATTTAACGCATATAAATCTCTATATGAGTAATTAAATCCTCGATACTACTATGCGTATGTGCGTGTGTAACATATAATTGTCTTTGAACAGAAATATTTGAGTGGATGCACACTGCCATTAGTGTAAAATTGAAAAAAAATTAATGAATAGTTAATACGAAGTTTTTATAATTTATTTCTATGTGTTACTCCGTTCAAAGATCTGCATCACACTCTGCCTCCTGATGCTGGATACTCAGCACGTTTAATTTGAATTTGACTTGCATTAATTTGAACTTGACTCGGATTAATTTGAACCTGACTCGGATTAATTTTAATCTGACTTGGATTAAATTGAACTTATCTTGGAGTAAATTGACCTTGACTTGGATTAATTTGAAGTGAAAAAGGTGGAGTCAAAAACTAAAAACCCCGGCCAAAACCCCGGTTTCACAACCACCGGTTAATTATTTATAGCGAAAATAGCCAAGCTGATTATTTTAAATCGGCTTACATAAATGGAGTGCACATTACGCGCGCTTAGAATTAAGAAAGTGACATTAATCCGAATTGAAAATTCAACATGTGAGACAATGGTAGGCAGCCCATAGATTCTTAGCGTAGTGCAAATGGGTCAACCAACATCACAGCATTGTACGTACGTTTTAAACCAAGAAATTTCCAAAAACATTATACATTTATCTTGCTTGCAGTACAATTCATGGCGATCGTTTACATGAATCATTATACCCAAATTACAGTTTTCAATTACGAGAATTCAAAATAGCTTAATATATGCGGCCCATAGGGCACTGCCCGCCAAACTTAATGCGCTTTGATACTTTCTTCCACACAAATAAATGAGAGGAAAACAGAGAAAAAGATGAATGGAAGGAAAGACGGATAAACAAAAAGAGGAAATTGCATCCTGTGTTAGAAATGAAATTATGAGGTCTCGATGGTAATACTTACACGTAGAATTCTCTGAACTTGAAAATTGAAGGGGGGGCACGTCTTTTCTAGCTTTTGAAATCGTGACCTTTCTTTACGGTATCGTTTGTAACGAAATTCCACCATTAGCTTCCCGTAAATTTTTTCTTTACTTTCAACACTATTGCCTTCAAGCGTTTTTAAGAAATCTATTTCACGTTCCATTTCAAGTGTTTCACTTTACGAGATTGTCTTTTTGTGTTCCTAAATTACTCAGACAATATTATAGTTCTCATAAATTTCAACATAAACTCAAACATCGGAAGTCTTTTCCACGTGCAACTTTCAAGTTGAACCAGACACTAAAGCAGCCGTAATGACACTATACCCCGAATGTTATCCCGATGCGTGAGACCGCTGTGCGAGACGGAGAAACACCAAACAATTTTAGGGCTTCAGCAGAGTCAGCATAACTCCCCTAATGCAAACATCATACAATGATTATAAATATTGCCCTTAGCCATTGCTCAACCAGTCTGCCCTTCAGTGTCGCCTTTAGTACGACTACATTGAACATCATTATAAAAAAGTTGTTATCGCGTTTGATGTAATCGCATATGTGGAATATAACAAATACACCTTTTTCACTCCAAATTAATCCAGGTCAAGTTCAAGTTAACCAAAGTCGAGTTCGATTTAATTCAA
This sequence comes from Morinoia aosen, assembly GCA_030386875.1. Lineage (NCBI taxonomy): Eukaryota > Metazoa > Arthropoda > Malacostraca > Amphipoda > Talitridae > Morinoia > Morinoia aosen. The sequence continues at coordinate 46,652,747 of CM059559.1, forward strand.
GTCAAGTTCAAATTAATCCAAGTCTAATTCATTTTAATCCATAACAAGTTCAAATTAGTGCAAGTCAAAGCCTAATGGGTGAAAAAAGTTTAATTTCACGCATATAAATCTCTATTTCAACAAACATCAACTTTAAGTGTAAATAAATCCTCGATACTACTATGCGTAACAAGAAGTTACCTTTTGAACATAAATTTTTGAATGGATGCATTCTGTCATTAATGAGAAAATTTTGAACAACTGTAATGAGTAGGCCTAGTATGATTCGAAGTCTTTATAATTTACTTGTAATTATCACGTCGCTCAAATGTATGAATCACACTCGATCTGCCTCTTGATGCAGGATACTTGGTACATTTTGAGACAGCTTTTCTTTAAATTTCATTGCCGTTTGAAATTTTTGAAATTTTATGAATTCCTTCCTGATATGAAAACCGATTGTCTTGCTCATCACATCCAATAGGTACATATATAACACAAAAGAGGCTGAAATTAAAGAGCGACTATGTCAATTCTGAACTCAACTTAAGGTTGGATTAATTTGAACTTGACTTCAATGAAATTCAACTTGACTGGAGTTCAATGGAACTTGACTTGGATTCATTTTAAGTAAAAAAGGTGCATATTGACGTATGATTTCGTTTGAGCATGTTTGCCCCTTATTCCTAATTTTGATAACGATAATTTCACTTGGTTAATTTGTCTTGTAAGTGCAATAGTTTAGAAATTAATGTTGGCACAAAACGAGGTTAATCGAAAAAATTGACCGACCATTGAGGGGCTACGAGAGCGTCGCTCTCTGCCCCACACGGGGGCGTCAAAAATATTTTCAAGTACGTAAAAATGTTGTTTTCGCCACGAGAATTAATTTGGCACCAATTTCAAGGTTGTACGTCTTATAATTTAGAAATTACTCTATTTGTCCTATTTTTTTCATAGGTTCTTTCAAAGAATCTTAGATCGGATCTCAAAAATGGGCTAGCCGGTAATTTACGCAGAGGAAATTTATATATATGTTTTCATTTGAAAGTTCAGTGCAAGTGTGGGCTGAAAGCACACTAGCACTCAGTAATTTATATAATAATATTATGTAATAACTAGGTAATAAATATAAGTAACTAAAAAACATAATCCTCGTAACGCAAACGTGTAAAGCACTCTCGTTAGGGCGCACTTGTATTGGAATATGAGCAAACCAACACAGGAACTGGTGATTGGAGGATTGAATGTTAAGAGTAGGTTGGACAGATTTCAATTATTTTGCGTCTAAGATTATGAGGTCGACATTCAGAATGATTTTTTTTTCGTTCTTAAGTATCGATTAGTTTACCAAAATAACGATCTCGAAGTGAATAACATGTTTTATCATAAGACAAATATAAAAAAAATCACAAAGTGCGCTGATAATACTGGCACAAAAAAGTTCACTCGCGATAGGGAAATGAGGATCGTTGTACAATGGAAACCATAACAGTTGCACCATAGCTGGAACAGAGCGAAAAGTTAAATACGGAAAATAGATTTGTGATAATAACCTCAACAGTGTGAGAAAACGGAAGTTGTCCGACACGACTAACAAGAGCATTTTATGAGGAAGATAGGGAAATAAAAATGAAAAATGGGAAGAAAACTGTGCACACTTGATCCAAAAGTGTTTTCGTATTTTGGACGCAGAAAAGCTAAGTATGTGACTCATTGTATCGCCAAAGTAATTAGATGAGTTCGTAATAGGCATAATCAAGTAGCGTATAGGTTCGGCCAAGAGAAGTAGAGAAAGCAAAATCAAAGGCAGAAACAAAGATAATGAATCTCTGATTATGAAACACAGCAATTGACTGACATTTAAAACAGTAGTTCCTGGGTTTCGAAGAAAACGAAACGAGAGAGGTATAAAATATATCAGAAAGAGGGGAGACAAATAAAAATGCAGTTGTTCAGTCCATAGCATGCGCCGTTTATGGGGGTAGGAGAACCTTGCTCTCTGTCATCATCCCAGGAAAAGTATGAGAGCTTTATTATACACTCACCGTTGAAAAATGAATTGATGTTTAAAATGAAACTCATTTAAAATTTTTAGGTGCAATAGTTTAGTAATAAATGTTGGCGGAAAATGCTTGTTTCTTGATGTGCGAGGTTTAGTATAGCTCATTTTTGGCTAACCTTGTTTCTAAGTATTGTAGTAGCGTTTTGTGATATAATTGTTTTAGAAAGATTGTATGATTTCATAAAATACTGGCACCTAATAAATGAGGCGTAATTCGTAAACAAACATGTTTACGTAGCAGGATCTGAGGAACCGTAGACAACTGCAACTTTCTATTCTTAAGCGTGGAATGAATCTACTTTGCTTGTGTTTCAATAAAGGCACAGTGCGGCCCAAATTTTAGCCTCACTATTACGGCCAGCTGATTTCTGCTAGCTTGCCTATATAGTGGGGTTAGAAATAAAGCCTACTCACAACACGAGAAGAAAACTGGATTTTAAAAATTTACAACGACGACCTTCGGAAAAAAACGAGCGGCAGATATGAAAACGGACACGCGATCAACTCGTCTCGGATGTTGAAGGAAGGAAGAAATTTTAATTTCGTCGTCAATGACCAGTGCTATTTGAAGTTCGAAGGTGCGATAGTTTAGAAATTCGACTCAGCGGAAAATGAAACTTATTGGCCGACTTCCCTGCCTACGTGCTGTACTCTCATTTATATGCAAGCAATCTGCGACTCCTGAATGAAGGACTTCAGTTAGTTGGAACTTGTGCGATATTTCAAATATTGAACCGTAAAGTAGTGATTCTCTAGGATAGTCTTCAATATTTAAGATATCATGCATTTGCTGATAATGAAGAAACAAGAAAATATTCACTGAAACATCAAAATATTAGAAACATGAAAATATTCACTGGATTCCAAAGTAAAACGTATGTGATAACGATGGATAGTCATGCAAAAAGTCATGCGCAGCGATGGGATTTGAACCCGTGACACCTTGACGTAAAGGAATTGGTCATGCGAGCACCGAAAGTTGGTTTGGTAAGTTCTTTCTCATTTTTTAATGAACAGGCAGAGCACAACAGAGGTATTTATTATTACTTCCCTAAATGCATATGTTTCGGAAATTGATACAAATTTCACAGTTCTATTTTCACTTGGACACTTTTGTAAGTATAGGTAGGCCTATGTGTAGAAGAGAACAAGAAAACTATCACTAGATGACCGGCGCGCCATTTCAGAGAACCCATCTTAGATCCTTACCGAGTTACCCTAACAAAAAGGGTAATTTCTGAACTATGAGACGTACAATCTTGAAATTATAACCAAATTAATGCTCGTGATGAGTACAACATTTTTATGTATTTAAATAATTTTTTACGCCCCAGCGGGCGGCAGGAAGCGTGGCTCTCGTGACCCCTCAGTAGTCGGCCGATTTTCTCGATTAACTTCATTTTCCGCCATCATTTATTCCTAAACTATTGCACCTAAAAATTTGAAATTGGTTTCATTTTAAACATCAATTCATTCTGCAACGGAGAGTGTATGATAAAACTCTCAAACGTTTCTTGGCGAGGCATGGATGGAAGTTTTCATACGCTCGCAATGGTCGGCCGATTTTCTCGATTAACCACATTTTCCGCCATCATTTATTTCTGAAGTATTGCACCTAAAAATTTGAAATTGATTTTATTTTAAACAGCAATTCATTCTGCAACGGAGAGTGTATAATAAAACTCTCAAACGTTTTATGGCGAGGCAGGGATGGAAGTTTTCATACGCTCGCAATGGTCGGCCGATTTTCTCGATTAACCTCATTTTCCGCCATCATTTATTCCTAAACTATTGCACCTAAAAACTTGAAATTGGTTTCATTTTAAACATCAATTCATTCTGCAACGGAAAGTGTATAATAAAACTGTCATACGCTCCCTGGGGGATGACAGAGAGCAAGGTTTCTCCACCTTCTCCTAGCCCGATAATCCGCGCTCGCAAATGCCGCGCTCACCTAAGTTATGACGTGCTGTTCGAATGCTGGTCCATAGCCATGTCTTTCTGGGCACACTCGACCAACATCGTGCCTCTTCGAATCCCGGAGGTGACAAATTTTTTTCTCAGTTGAGAATGATCATTTTCATGTTTTTCTTACTCATGTAGACTTTTGTGAGGCAATATTATAAGTAGAGCTGTGCTAATGCATAACTTGCATATATGCACTCAAAGAGATATGCAGAATGTTTTATGCAATGCAAAAAATTATCTTGTGCATATGCAAAATCACATATGCGATTACGCATATACACTATAACAGGTGTAATATGCAAAGTGCTTTATGCATATGCACAATATCATTGAATATATCCTGTAAGACGAGTGGTGCAATTTGATTGTCCTGTTTTTAAGGGAACACTGCAAATTTGTTCATTAATCCAGAAATTTTGTACAATTATGGGACCTCTCGCATACATACTCAGTTGCAAGCAACATCACAAGTTACACCCGGTGCACTGTCGTCAATACCTGATCCCCAGGTTACCTTCTTGACCTGTTCTTCAGTTGTTAAATATGGTTCATCAATAAAATACAATAGAGGTTTTCGAACTGAAAGAATTTTATAGCTTGATAGTTTTGTACATCTAGTGATAGTTTTCTTGTTCTCTTCTACACATAGGCCTACCTATACTTACAAAAGTGTCCAAGTGAAAATAGAACTGTGAAATTTGTATCAATTTCCGAAACATATGCATTTAGGGAAGTAATAATAAATACCTCTGTTGTGCTCTGCCTGTTCATTAAAAAATGAGAAAGAACTTACCAAACCAACTTTCGGTGCTCGCATGACCAATTCCCTTACGTCAAGGTGTCACGGGTTCAAATCCCATCGCTGCGCATGACTTTTTGCATGACTATCCATCGTTATCACATACGTTTTACTTTGGAATCCAGTGAATATTTTCATGTTTCTAATATTTTGATGTTTCAGTGAATATTTTCTTGTTTCTTCATTATCAGCAAATGCATGATATCTTAAATATTGAAGACTATCCTAGAGAATCACTACTTTACGGTTCAATATTTGAAATATCGCACAAGTTCCAACTAACTGAAGTCCTTCATTCAGGAGTCGCAGATTGCTTGCATATAAATGAGAGTACAGCACGTAGGCAGGGAAGTCGGCCAATAAGTTTCATTTTCCGCTGAGTCGAATTTCTAAACTATCGCACCTTCGAACTTCAAATAGCACTGGTCATTGACGACGAAATTAAAATTTCTTCCTTCCTTCAACATCCGAGACGAGTTGATCGCGTGTCCGTTTTCATATCTGCCGCTCGTTTTTTTGTCCGAAGGTTGTCGTTGTAAATTTTTAAAATCCAGTTTTCTTCTCGTGTTGTGAGTAGGCTTTATTTCTAACCCCACTATATAGGCAAGCTAGCAGAAATCAGCTGGCCGTAATAGTGAGGCTAAAATTTGGGCCGCACTGTGCCTTTATTGAAACACAAGCAAAGTAGATTCATTCCATGCTTAAGAATAGAAAGTTGCAGTTGTCTACGGTTCCTCAGATCCTGCTACGTAAACATGTTTGTATACGAATTACGCCTCATTTATTAGGTGCCAGTATTTTATGAAATCATACAATCTTTCTAAAACAATTATATCACAAAACGCTACTACAATACTTAGAAACAAGGTTAGCCAAAAATGAGCTATACTAAACCTCGCACATCAAGAAACAAGCACACACTTAAGCGTGCACAATGAATTTCACAGCTTGCTCATCTTATAGATGGCAATAAAATTTGTTTCCAGAAACGTATGCTGACCTTGCATACGTATCATTCTTTTCTTTGCAGTCATGTCAAACACAAACATGACCAAAAATCATATAGAAAAACACAAGCAAAGAAAATTTGATAAAACTCGCAATAACGCAAATGGCAGTCGCCCGCCCTGCTATGTCGAAGTGACGGTTTTCTTCCTCATAATAGTCGACAGAAATAATTTTGTTATAAATTTGAATGACTTAGTGAACGTGAAAATGAGTTCATTGCTAATCTTCGAACAGGATTTTTATGGAAATCAAGCTACAGTTTCAGAACAACAACTCCTTCATCCTCGCAGGATTCGCATTAACAAAGAACAGACAGACATGGGTACGTGGGATCAAATACAGGCACCGTAATAAATTTATATCACAACCAGAAATAGGTAAAAAGATTATACGCATGGGTTATTTATGAACCTAATTATTGTTTCAAAATGAACTGCACTTTGCAGGCAAATGAACAAAGATATGCGATGTGAAGTGAAATATTTCCTTTCCATTACATTCTCTAGCACTTTTGGTTTTTATATGCTCGGGAAGCGGCTTGTATTCACGAGACACTGATGGAGGAACTTGCAACTAAGGACATTTGATGTGAGTACACAATAAATAAAAATTAAGATTCATAATTTTACTACTCTCGCTCATTTGAAGGAATCTCATAAGATAGTTGTAATAGCCGCACGAAATAACCTACGCTTTTGGAGACATCCAAGTTATTATTATAGGCTAATTGTTCGACAGCTAATAACTTCGGGTCCGTGCAGTCCAATTGGTTTCCCCCCTTCCATCGTGAAATTTTCGTCTTTTATCAACGAAGGGAAGGGTGTTATAGAGCGTCCTTGAAGGCACTGTATGATATGGGAACGCATTTCCTCCTTCACATATGTGACGAGGCACGGGTTTTCAACATTTACCACGGACGTCATAAATGCCAGTGAGAATGGACCGCAACTCGCTCCATCCGCTTGGTGTTGTACTCCTAGACACTCTATCAGAATGTGTCTTATGTTCTTCACGTTCGCGTATAAATTTCTCAAGTACTTTATCACATCATAACTGGGATTACCATTCAAAGAACACAGGTACTGGACGCGCGCTGCGCCTTCTTCAGCTCGGCGGTCGCGACACAGTGCGTTAGTCACGACGATCCAATGTTTCTTGTTTTCATTTTACGAATAATTCAAGTTTTTGAAAATCGTTTATTAACCACTCTACAGTGATCGATTAACTGAAAGAGACCGAAAAACTATTTCTTCAAAGGAAAAATTTTAAAAACAACACTGGTGATCATCTTCATCTCTCAATACCTACTGTGAAGGAACGCAATTTCAAAACATCACCTCCATCGTTAATAATTCTTCGACAACGAGTTGAAGTGTTTCAAGAACTAAAAGAAAACAGTGAAATGATCCGCAAAACTGTTCGTTTAATAGTGGCTAGAAGTAATGCTTGCCTTAAGAGAAATGGTGGGTATGTCGAAGGGTTCTAAATTACTTTTTATTTAAACTTTATTTAATGTATTGCTTTGTTACTCTTTTAAGTTTTTGTTTGTTCGTTTTTTTGGGATGTGCAAAATAAGGAAGACTATAAATATTGTTTTAAAATGTTGTCCTGCGAAAAATTAGTTTTCCTATCCGTTTTAGGTAATCGATCAATGTAAAGTTGTTATTAAACGATTATTAAAACATAAATTATTCGAAAATGAAATAAAATTTACTACATTCTGAGAAGATGAAAATTAAAATATGTAAATTTAAAGCGGAAGTATAATCAATTAAAACTCAGTGACATTTTCGCCAGACACCCGGAATAATGACTAAAAGTAGTGCGTCAGCAGTATGGGATTACTTTCACAAATCGGTGAAGAGTGTAGAAATTGCCGTGTGCACCATTTGTGAAGCGAATATACGACGAGGAGCGGCTGGTGCATCTTAGAAAACTTTCTAAACTAAATATTTATGAGGCCATCTAAAATCGACACAAAATGATCAATTCCTGGAAGCTGAATAAAAACCAAACATTGAATAAGAATTGAAAAATAGAAAAAAACGAACAAGAAGAAAAACTAAATGTCTATGTATTGAAAACAAACAAAGGCAGTTTAGGTTGCAGCAGTGACAAAACTGCCTATTGTAGCAAGTCGTCTTAGTCTACTGGCAAACAGCTGACTTAGAAAACAACATTTACTCAATATAAAAACTGGGAGCCAAATAATACTGTCAAAGTACATAGAGAGAAATTGTTAATTTACTGGCTTTGTGAGGCGCTCAATCCTTACGACCCTATGGTGAAGGAAGCTTTCTTAATTTTGTAGGGTTTTTGAATAAGAAGTTTCAAGTTTCATCAGAGAAGGTAATTACAACAAGACTAATTCCGGACCTCAGTATCCAAATTCAGTTTGCTATTTCAGAGGAAATACAAAAGTAAATTAACGAAAATAGAGTCTTATCAATAACTGCTGAGATTAGGACCTCTCCAAGTCGAGATTCTTTCATGTCAACAACTGTGCACTGGATTATAATTACACTGGATGGTAGCATAGATACTGCTTTTTCTTCTCAGTGACAGCATGTTCTTCAGGATTGCAATGAAATTGCAAATCTCGTGAGAAATGGTTTTAAATTCATTTAAAAGACACGTGAATTTTTCACGAGCGGGTAGCCGGGCACACTACGCTGTATTGACTTCAAATTAGTAATCCAAGTCAAGTTCAAATTAATCCAAGTCAATTTCAAATTAAATTTAATCCACGTCAAGTTCATATGAACCCAAATCAAGTTCACATCAATCCAAGTAAAGTCCAAATTAGACCAAGTCAAGTTCAAATTAATCGAAGTAAAGTTTAAATTAATTCAAATCAAGATCAAATTAATCCAGCTCCAAGTTTAATTAATAATTGACATACATCCCTCGTTAATTTGAGCGTTTTTTCTATTAAAAATTTATCTGTTGGATGTGATGAGCAAGAAAAACGTTTTTCCTTTCAAGCAAGGAATACATAAAATTTCTGCAGCGTTAAAACAAGCTGTCGTAAAATGTGCTAAGTATCCAGCATCAGGAGGCAGAGTGTGATTCAGATCTTTGAGCGGAGTAACAGTTAGAAGTCAATTATAAAAACTTCGTATTATACTACACACTAAAGTTGTTTTATAATTCTAAATTGATGGCAGTATGCATCCATTCAAATTATTATGTTCATAGTTACTTTTATGTTACAGATACACATAGTATCGAGGAATTATTTACACTCATATAAAGATTTACATGCCTGAAATTCAACTTCATCACATTTATGAAATAAAATGTGCATGCAATTACAAATGATTGCAACTGGACGATGTGTAGATTTAACCTTTTAAAGAAATGAGCAAATGCGATTCACTGAGTACTTATGTACGATACCATTTGATTACAATTTATATGAGTACATTACTACAAAGATACAAATCTGTAATAGCAATAAAAATTGGGCAATCCCTTCAAATGAATAGGCCTAGGCAAATATATCATCTCGACCGGTGAAAAAAGTTGAAACCTGTTTTTACAAAAATCGTTTGAACAACCAAAAACAGACTTCGTTGCTACATTTCTTTTAAAGGTTAAATCTACATATCATCAAATGGTAATCTTTCGTAGTTAATTGCATGCATACGAACGAAATTTAACGCATATAAATCTCTATATGAGTAATTAAATCCTCGATACTACTATGCGTATGTGCGTGTGTAACATATAATTGTCTTTGAACAGAAATATTTGAGTGGATGCACACTGCCATTAGTGTAAAATTGAAAAAAAATTAATGAATAGTTAATACGAAGTTTTTATAATTTATTTCTATGTGTTACTCCGTTCAAAGATCTGCATCACACTCTGCCTCCTGATGCTGGATACTCAGCACGTTTAATTTGAATTTGACTTGCATTAATTTGAACTTGACTCGGATTAATTTGAACCTGACTCGGATTAATTTTAATCTGACTTGGATTAAATTGAACTTATCTTGGAGTAAATTGACCTTGACTTGGATTAATTTGAAGTGAAAAAGGTGGAGTCAAAAACTAAAAACCCCGGCCAAAACCCCGGTTTCACAACCACCGGTTAATTATTTATAGCGAAAATAGCCAAGCTGATTATTTTAAATCGGCTTACATAAATGGAGTGCACATTACGCGCGCTTAGAATTAAGAAAGTGACATTAATCCGAATTGAAAATTCAACATGTGAGACAATGGTAGGCAGCCCATAGATTCTTAGCGTAGTGCAAATGGGTCAACCAACATCACAGCATTGTACGTACGTTTTAAACCAAGAAATTTCCAAAAACATTATACATTTATCTTGCTTGCAGTACAATTCATGGCGATCGTTTACATGAATCATTATACCCAAATTACAGTTTTCAATTACGAGAATTCAAAATAGCTTAATATATGCGGCCCATAGGGCACTGCCCGCCAAACTTAATGCGCTTTGATACTTTCTTCCACACAAATAAATGAGAGGAAAACAGAGAAAAAGATGAATGGAAGGAAAGACGGATAAACAAAAAGAGGAAATTGCATCCTGTGTTAGAAATGAAATTATGAGGTCTCGATGGTAATACTTACACGTAGAATTCTCTGAACTTGAAAATTGAAGGGGGGGCACGTCTTTTCTAGCTTTTGAAATCGTGACCTTTCTTTACGGTATCGTTTGTAACGAAATTCCACCATTAGCTTCCCGTAAATTTTTTCTTTACTTTCAACACTATTGCCTTCAAGCGTTTTTAAGAAATCTATTTCACGTTCCATTTCAAGTGTTTCACTTTACGAGATTGTCTTTTTGTGTTCCTAAATTACTCAGACAATATTATAGTTCTCATAAATTTCAACATAAACTCAAACATCGGAAGTCTTTTCCACGTGCAACTTTCAAGTTGAACCAGACACTAAAGCAGCCGTAATGACACTATACCCCGAATGTTATCCCGATGCGTGAGACCGCTGTGCGAGACGGAGAAACACCAAACAATTTTAGGGCTTCAGCAGAGTCAGCATAACTCCCCTAATGCAAACATCATACAATGATTATAAATATTGCCCTTAGCCATTGCTCAACCAGTCTGCCCTTCAGTGTCGCCTTTAGTACGACTACATTGAACATCATTATAAAAAAGTTGTTATCGCGTTTGATGTAATCGCATATGTGGAATATAACAAATACACCTTTTTCACTCCAAATTAATCCAGGTCAAGTTCAAGTTAACCAAAGTCGAGTTCGATTTAATTCAAGTCAAGTTCAAATTAATCCAAGTCTAATTCATTTTAATCCATAACAAGTTCAAATTAGTGCAAGTCAAAGCCTAATGGGTGAAAAAAGTTTAATTTCACGCATATAAATCTCTATTTCAACAAACATCAACTTTAAGTGTAAATAAATCCTCGATACTACTATGCGTAACAAGAAGTTACCTTTTGAACATAAATTTTTGAATGGATGCATTCTGTCATTAATGAGAAAATTTTGAACAACTGTAATGAGTAGGCCTAGTATGATTCGAAGTCTTTATAATTTACTTGTAATTATCACGTCGCTCAAATGTATGAATCACACTCGATCTGCCTCTTGATGCAGGATACTTGGTACATTTTGAGACAGCTTTTCTTTAAATTTCATTGCCGTTTGAAATTTTTGAAATTTTATGAATTCCTTCCTGATATGAAAACCGATTGTCTTGCTCATCACATCCAATAGGTACATATATAACACAAAAGAGGCTGAAATTAAAGAGCGACTATGTCAATTCTGAACTCAACTTAAGGTTGGATTAATTTGAACTTGACTTCAATGAAATTCAACTTGACTGGAGTTCAATGGAACTTGACTTGGATTCATTTTAAGTAAAAAAGGTGCATATTGACGTATGATTTCGTTTGAGCATGTTTGCCCCTTATTCCTAATTTTGATAACGATAATTTCACTTGGTTAATTTGTCTTGTAAGTGCAATAGTTTAGAAATTAATGTTGGCACAAAACGAGGTTAATCGAAAAAATTGACCGACCATTGAGGGGCTACGAGAGCGTCGCTCTCTGCCCCACACGGGGGCGTCAAAAATATTTTCAAGTACGTAAAAATGTTGTTTTCGCCACGAGAATTAATTTGGCACCAATTTCAAGGTTGTACGTCTTATAATTTAGAAATTACTCTATTTGTCCTATTTTTTTCATAGGTTCTTTCAAAGAATCTTAGATCGGATCTCAAAAATGGGCTAGCCGGTAATTTACGCAGAGGAAATTTATATATATGTTTTCATTTGAAAGTTCAGTGCAAGTGTGGGCTGAAAGCACACTAGCACTCAGTAATTTATATAATAATATTATGTAATAACTAGGTAATAAATATAAGTAACTAAAAAACATAATCCTCGTAACGCAAACGTGTAAAGCACTCTCGTTAGGGCGCACTTGTATTGGAATATGAGCAAACCAACACAGGAACTGGTGATTGGAGGATTGAATGTTAAGAGTAGGTTGGACAGATTTCAATTATTTTGCGTCTAAGATTATGAGGTCGACATTCAGAATGATTTTTTTTTCGTTCTTAAGTATCGATTAGTTTACCAAAATAACGATCTCGAAGTGAATAACATGTTTTATCATAAGACAAATATAAAAAAAATCACAAAGTGCGCTGATAATACTGGCACAAAAAAGTTCACTCGCGATAGGGAAATGAGGATCGTTGTACAATGGAAACCATAACAGTTGCACCATAGCTGGAACAGAGCGAAAAGTTAAATACGGAAAATAGATTTGTGATAATAACCTCAACAGTGTGAGAAAACGGAAGTTGTCCGACACGACTAACAAGAGCATTTTATGAGGAAGATAGGGAAATAAAAATGAAAAATGGGAAGAAAACTGTGCACACTTGATCCAAAAGTGTTTTCGTATTTTGGACGCAGAAAAGCTAAGTATGTGACTCATTGTATCGCCAAAGTAATTAGATGAGTTCGTAATAGGCATAATCAAGTAGCGTATAGGTTCGGCCAAGAGAAGTAGAGAAAGCAAAATCAAAGGCAGAAACAAAGATAATGAATCTCTGATTATGAAACACAGCAATTGACTGACATTTAAAACAGTAGTTCCTGGGTTTCGAAGAAAACGAAACGAGAGAGGTATAAAATATATCAGAAAGAGGGGAGACAAATAAAAATGCAGTTGTTCAGTCCATAGCATGCGCCGTTTATGGGGGTAGGAGAACCTTGCTCTCTGTCATCATCCCAGGAAAAGTATGAGAGCTTTATTATACACTCACCGTTGAAAAATGAATTGATGTTTAAAATGAAACTCATTTAAAATTTTTAGGTGCAATAGTTTAGTAATAAATGTTGGCGGAAAATGCTTGTTTCTTGATGTGCGAGGTTTAGTATAGCTCATTTTTGGCTAACCTTGTTTCTAAGTATTGTAGTAGCGTTTTGTGATATAATTGTTTTAGAAAGATTGTATGATTTCATAAAATACTGGCACCTAATAAATGAGGCGTAATTCGTAAACAAACATGTTTACATAGCAGGATCTGAGGAACCGTAGACAACTGCAACTTTCTATTCTTAAGCGTGGAATGAATCTACTTTGCTTGTGTTTCAATAAAGGCACAGTGCGGCCCAAATTTTAGCCTCACTATTACGGCCAGCTGATTTCTGCTAGCTTGCCTATATAGTGGGGTTAGAAATAAAGCCTACTCACAACACGAGAAGAAAACTGGATTTTAAAAATTTACAACGACGACCTTCGGAAAAAAACGAGCGGCAGATATGAAAACGGACACGCGATCAACTCGTCTCGGATGTTGAAGGAAGGAAGAAATTTTAATTTCGTCGTCAATGACCAGTGCTATTTGAAGTTCGAAGGTGCGATAGTTTAGAAATTCGACTCAGCGGAAAATGAAACTTATTGGCCGACTTCCCTGCCTACGTGCTGTACTCTCATTTATATGCAAGCAATCTGCGACTCCTGAATGAAGGACTTCAGTTAGTTGGAACTTGTGCGATATTTCAAATATTGAACCGTAAAGTAGTGATTCTCTAGGATAGTCTTCAATATTTAAGATATCATGCATTTGCTGATAATGAAGAAACAAGAAAATATTCACTGAAACATCAAAATATTAGAAACATGAAAATATTCACTGGATTCCAAAGTAAAACGTATGTGATAACGATGGATAGTCATGCAAAAAGTCATGCGCAGCGATGGGATTTGAACCCGTGACACCTTGACGTAAAGGAATTGGTCATGCGAGCACCGAAAGTTGGTTTGGTAAGTTCTTTCTCATTTTTTAATGAACAGGCAGAGCACAACAGAGGTATTTATTATTACTTCCCTAAATGCATATGTTTCGGAAATTGATACAAATTTCACAGTTCTATTTTCACTTGGACACTTTTGTAAGTATAGGTAGGCCTATGTGTAGAAGAGAACAAGAAAACTATCACTAGATGTACAAAACTATCAAGCTATAAAATTCTTTCAGTTCGAAAACCTCTATTGTATTTTATTGATGAACCATATTTAACAACTGAAGAACAGGTCAAGAAGGTAACCTGGGGATCAGGTATTGACGACAGTGCACCGGGTGTAACTTGTGATGTTGCTTGCAACTGAGTATGTATGCGAGAGGTCCCATAATTGTACAAAATTTCTGGATTAATGAACAAATTTGCAGTGTTCCCTTAAAAACAGGACAATCAAATTGCACCACTCGTCTTACAGGATATATTCAATGATATTGTGCATATGCATAAAGCACTTTGCATATTACACCTGTTATAGTGTATATGCGTAATCGCATATGTGATTTTGCATATGCACAAGATAATTTTTTGCATTGCATAAAACATTCTGCATATCTCTTTGAGTGCATATATGCAAGTTATGCATTAGCACAGCTCTACTTATAATATTGCCTCACAAAAGTCTACATGAGTAAGAAAAACATGAAAATGATCATTCTCAACTGAGAAAAAAATTTGTCACCTCCGGGATTCGAAGAGGCACGATGTTGGTCGAGTGTGCCCAGAAAGACATGGCTATGGACCAGCATTCGAACAGCACGTCATAACTTAGGTGAGCGCGGCATTTGCGAGCGCGGATTATCGGGCTAGGAGAAGGTGGAGAAACCTTGCTCTCTGTCATCCCCCAGGGAGCGTATGACAGTTTTATTATACACTTTCCGTTGCAGAATGAATTGATGTTTAAAATGAAACCAATTTCAAGTTTTTAGGTGCAATAGTTTAGGAGTAAATGATGGCGGAAAATGAGGTTAATCGAGAAAATCGGCCGACCATTGCGAGCGTATGAAAACTTCCATCCCTGCCTCGCCATAAAACGTTTGAGAGTTTTATTATACACTCTCCGTTGCAGAATAAATTGGTGTTTAAAATAAAACCAATTTCAAATTTTTAGGTGCAGTAGTTTAGGAATAAATGATGGCGGAAAATGAGGTTAATCGAGAAAATCGGCCGACCATTGCGAGCGTATGAAAGCTTCCATCCATGCCTCGCCAAGAAACGTTTGAGAGTTTTATTATACACTCTCCGTTGCAGAATGAATTGCTGTTTAAAATAAAATCAATTTCAAATTTTTAGGTGCAATACTTTAGAAATAAATGATGGCGGAAAATGTGGTTAATCGAGAAAATCGGCCGACCATTGCGAGCGTATGAAAACTTCCATCCATGCCTCGCCAAGAAACGTTTGAGAGTTTTATCATACACTCTCCGTTGCAGAATGAATTGATGTTTAAAATGAAACCAATTTCAAATTTTTAGGTGCAATAGTTTAGGAATAAATGATGGCGGAAAATGAAGTTAATCGAGAAAATCGGCCGACTACTGAGGGGTCACGAGAGCCACGCTTCCTGCCGCCCGCTGGGGCGTAAAAAATTATTTAAATACATAAAAATGTTGTACTCATCACGAGCATTAATTTGGTTATAATTTCAAGATTGTACGTCTTATAGTTCAGAAATTACCCTTTTTGTTAGGGTAACTCGGTAAGGATCTAAGATGGGTTCTCTGAAATGGCGCGCCGGTCATATGAACAATATGGACAGTTCGTACCTTTTGCAAATAATGAATAGGTAGATTGAACCAGCCTAATTTCATTTCATACTTGTGTGTTGCATGTATTCTTTTTGTGCTTCTGTAATTTAATCTTTGTTTTGGTCCGTCTCATTGTATCTTAACTTACATGATATATTTGCCGTACCTATGCTACAATCCATTTTATTTTGTTCTTATATTTCAGACGTAATTCTTTTGTTTTTCGTTTGAACTGATGATGGAACTGGACTCCGAAACGTTTTCATAGTGAAGATGATAAATTTTATCGGAATTTCCTTCGTTTTTAAGTTTCTGATACGGTTGCGATTAAAGCAAACCACTGACGTGTTCAGATATATTAAGTTAATATAATTACAACCTGCTGCCTAACTGTACGGAGATAATGCTAGTTTGTGCAGGATGTTTTACAAGAGGTACACAATTTCACCAGCAGAATATGGCCAGCTAAACAATTTTTTTCTATGATATTTTCAGAACACTTTTGGGTTTTTGAGATATTAGCAGTATGAAATTTTACGATACAATTATTCTCAATATTTAGTTTAAATTTACGTTATAAACACTTCTAATGTACGAGGGTGTACTACGATGAAATTTCCTTTTAGTGATGTTCGATTGAAAGGTTTTAGTAAACACGTTTTGAATGGAAATGTAAGGAAGATCTCGTGCCCAAAATTTCAGAGGCTGCTGTGAGATTTATGAAATGCCAGACGTGTTTCCCAATATCCGACTGTCGTTAACACTTTTTATATAGAATATACAGTATAAGGGAAATAAGAGAACACAATACGGTAGTTATTGGCGGTATCTGGCATGCATCGCAGGTGTATGCAAGATCTGGCGGTATCTGGCATGCAGCACAGGTGATCATGTTAGAAGGGGGGCAGAGGCAAGCTTTTGACACGAGCGCGGCCGGGGCCGGGCCCGGCGCGCTCGTGTCATAAGCTTGCCTCTGCCCCCCTTCTATCATGATCACCTGTTCTGCATGCCAGATACCGCCAGATCTTGCATGCACCTGCGATGCATACCAGATACCGCCAATAACTACCGTATTGTGTTCTCTTATTTCCCTTATACTGTATATTCTATATAAAAAGTGTTAACGACAGTCGGATATTGGGAAACACGTCTGGCATTTCAGAAATCTCACCAGCAGCCTCTAAAATTTTGGGCTCGAGATCTTCCTTAACTTATAAGGCCGCCGTCACACGGAGACCAAATGGTAACGTTTCATCATAATTTTCTACAGTCAGCGGCACCAATCGGTTTGTCCAGCGCCACGAAACCGTCAAATTTCCGCCTGAGTTTGGGACAAGCTTAGTCATACTATGATTAACTAAGGCTGAAATCTGTCGGTTTCGTGGCGCTGTGCAGACCGATTGGTGCCGCTGACTGTAGAAAATTATGATGAAACGTTCCCATTTGGTCTCCGTGTGACGGCGGCCTTTACATTTCCATTCAAAACGTTTTTGCAGAAACTTTTTAATCGAACATCACTCAAAGGAAATTTCATCGTAGTACACACTCGTACATTAGAAGTGTTTATAACGTAAATTTAAACTAAATATTGAGAGTAATTGTATCGTAAAATTTCATACTTCAAAACCATTAACTACTAATATCTCGAGAACCCACAAGTGTTCTGAAAATTTCATAGAAAATAATTGTTCATCTTCCCATATTCTGCTGGTGAAATTGTGAACCTCTTGTCGTAAAACATCCTTCACAAACTAGCATTATCTCCGTACAGTTAGCCAGCAGGTTGTAATTATATTAACTTAATAGGTATATCTGAACACGTCAGTGGTTTGCTTTAATCGCAACCTTATCAAAAACTTGAAAACGAAGTAAATTCGGATAAAGTTTATCATCTTCACTATGAAAACGCTTCGGAGTCCAGTTCCATCATCAGTTCAAACGAAAAACAAAAGAATTTCGTCTGAAATATAAGAACAAAGTAAAATGGATTGTAGGTACTACAAATATATCATGTAGGTAAAAGTACAAAGTATGAGACCGACAAAAACAACGAATAAAATACAGAAGCACAAAAAGAATACATGTGACACATCAGTATGAAATGAAATTAGGCTGATTTTGACGAGGAATCTACCTATTCACTATTTGCAAAAAGGTACGAACTATCCATATTGTTCATATGAGGGTTTCGCTTGAAGAAATGCATGGACTCTAAAATTCTGAGGTCATGCGGGGTTGAAGCCGAGTCCAAAATTTTGAAATCGGCAGGAGAGATAGGAACATTGCATTGTTAACTTAATTATGTAATAACTAAATAACGACACCGTTTTGAGTATAAATATGGTTCACTTTGCTTGACGACGAACTATTGTGAGACGAAACGAACAGTCTTTAAACGTGCGTGTTCAGTTGAAATCTAGTATTTATATTCCCGCAAAAGAATGAAATACTAATGATATTTATAAACTTATGACGAAAATTACGACAGCAATATATAATTGTAAAATTCGTAATATTTTTGCCTTTTTATACAAATAAACATGTATAAACATAAACAGAGAATGATCTGTAGCAAATAGCGGTCTTGCATACACCTGCGATGCATGCCAGATACCGTGTTGAGATCCAACTTCAATATATATATTTATTATTATATATGAGTTGTCGCAGTCACCCATCAAATTGCTTCCGTCCCTTTTTCTATGTTCATGTGTTAACTGCCTCTGGAGAGCGATCGAGGCTCGAGCTCTTCCTTCTTGTTCTTGCCGCCGTGACCGACGGACGTACAGTACATGTAGTTCCTAGATTTAACTACTGTGTTTCTCTACCCCACACTCATACTTATAATCGTTGCCGTACTCCATTATTCCAAGATGGAACGAGGCCTCTCTGGTCTAACAGGTTATGGGCTCAGTAACCTAACTTTTGATGGCAATGATGAAAGGTATGAGTTGTGGGAGGTGAAATTTCGGGCCTACCTAGACTTGAAGTCGTTGGATGCCGTCCTTGAGGGCGAAGAATCAAGTCTGGATGTTGAGAAGAATAAGAAAGTGTTCTCCGAGGTTCTACAAAGGCTCGATGATAAAAGTTTCTCGTTGATTATCAGAGACGCCTATGGAGATGGAAGAAAATCCATGAAGATTCTGCGTGATCATTACCTCGGCAGCAGTAAACCGAGAATTATTTCTCTGTATTGCGAGTTGGCCGCGCTGAAGATGAAAAATGGCGAGACAGTAACCGACTACTTGCTGCGGGCAGAGACAACTGCATCCTACCTGAAGAAAGCCGGCGAAAATATCAGCGATGGACTGATAATCGCCATGATTATCAGAGGATTGCCAGCTGCCTACAACGCTTTTTCTACCGTCATCACGCAAAGTGACAGACAGTAAAGAAATGGACTTCATGAAATTCAAATCGGCTCTCAAGAGTGAAGAGGAAACGAAGAAAACCCGGCAAGGCCACAGTGAAAGTGAAGAAAGAATTATGAAAGTGAAAGATTCTAAAATTACTTGTTACGTATGCGGTAAGTCAGGTCACAAGAAATATGAGTGTAAAAGTCACAGTGCAAAGAAAAATCAGTGGTGTTCTAGTTGTAAAAGTATATCTCATGATACTAATTTTTGCCGAAGAAAAGATACCGCGAAAGCGATGGCTACTGATAGCAAAGATGTGAGAAGCTCTTATTGTCTTAGAGTATCAACAGACTCAGAGCCAGAAAGTGCTTCTGTTGTAGACAGTGCAAAGTTACTGATGGGTTGTGGAGCTACTGCTCACAATATTTGTGATAAATCTAAGTTTGTATCTTTAGATAAAGGTTTTGATCCTAGTAAGCATTTCATTGAATTAGCTGATGGTTCTAGAATGAAAAATATTGTAGATTGTAAAGGTGATGCAAGAATTACCCTGACTAATGCCAAAAATAGGAAACACGATGTTCTTTTAAAAAATGTTCTTTGTATTCCTAGTTTTGAGCAGAATATTTTCTCTGTCCAGGCTGCTATTGATCAGGGTGCATCATTTAATTTCAATCAAAATGGTTCAAAGTTGTTTGCTTCAGATGGGAATGCGTTTAATATTAAAAAATGTGGTAAGCTGTATTATTTAAATTTTGTAAGCTCTGTTGATTCTATTAATGCTGTTGGTGAACACACTCTGGAGGAGTGGCACAATACTCTTGGGCATTGTAATGTAAAAGATGTGTTGAGCCTAGAAGGTATTACTAAAGGAATGAAAATTACCAACAAGCATAATTTCGATTGTGAGATATTTGTCCAGGGTAAAATGTGTCAATATAGGAGCAGAGACCCTGATGAAAAATCAAGGAAACCTTTAGAGCTAGTCCATAGTGACCTAGCTGGACCTATAAGCCCTACTTCTTTTGAGAATTCCATGTATGTCATGTCTTTTGTAGATTACTTTTCAGGCCTTATTTTTGTGTATTTCCTAAAAAGCAAAAATGACACTGTTGGAGCATTTCAGAAATTCTTGGCTGATTCTGCTCCATTTGGCTCTGTTAAACGTTTAAGAACATATAACGGCACCGAGTATTTCTCAAACTTGTTCAAAGCTGTTGTCACGGAGAACAAAATAAACCATGAATTTTCAGCTCCGTACTCTCCCCATCAGAATGGGACTGCTGAGAGATCTTGGAGATCATTGTTTGAGATAACTAGGTGTTTGTTGCTACATGCAAATTTGCCAAAAGAATTGTGGAATCATGCCGTCAGAACAGCTGCTTACATTAGAAATAGGTGTCTCAACAAAAGGACAGGCAAAACTCCTTTTGAGATGTTCATGGGAAAGAAACCTGACCTTTCCAATATGCACATTTTTGGTTCAAAATGTTTTGCCATGGTTCAAAACCCAGGAAAGCTTGACCCTAGGTCAGAGCAGGGTATTTTTGTGGGATATGACCCGTGCAGCCCTGCTTACATGATTTATTTCCCTGAAACTTGTCAAATAAAAAGAGTCAGATGTTTCACATTCTGTGATAGAATTTATAGAAATGTGGTGGGTGTGGATGAGTTCATTGCTGTAGATAACCCTGCTGAGCTGAAACAAAGTGAGAAGGCTGACATGGCTGAGGCTGAGTTGAAACCTGGGACTGCCCAAGAAGTGATTCAAAATGAAACTCAGTCAGATGCAGAGCCCACTAGAAGATTTCCATTGAGAGAAAAGAAGCCCCCAGCTTATTTAAAAGACTATGTTGACCCAGATGAATTTGATATCACAAATAATTTTGTTGATTATTGCTACAGAGTGAGCAGTATCCCTAAGTTTTACTCTGAGGTAATTTCATCCCCAGATTCTGTTGCGTGGCAGAAGGCAATGACCAATGAGATGGCTGCACTAGCCGATAATGAGACGTACGAACTTGTTGGAAAGCCAAAAGATAGATCTGTTATTGGGGGACGATGGGTCTATAATGTTAAATCAGGACCTAATGATCAGGAAACTTTCAAGGCTCGTTATGTAGCCAAGGGATATTCCCAAGTAGCTGATGTAGACTACGCAGAAACTTTCTCTCCAACAGCACGTCTAACTTCTGTTAGAATGCTGATGGATATTGCTGTGCAAAAGTCATACATTGTGCACCAGATGGATGTGTGCACAGCTTATTCTCATGCAAAAATAGATTGTGATATTTTTGTTGAACAGCCTGAAGGATTTGTTGAACTTGACAAAAATGGAAAGAAGTTAGTCTGCAAACTCAAAAAATCTTTCTATGGCTTGAAGCAGAGCGGCCGTAACTGGAACACCCTCTTGCATCATTTTCTTGTTGAACAAAATTTTGTTCAATCTCTTAGTGATACTTGTGTCTATGTGAGGGAAACCGACTCTGGAAAAGTGGTTATTATTGTATGGGTTGATGATTTAATTTTGGCCTCTTCTAACGCTGTTGTATTGACTGAAGTCAAGTGTTCATTGTCAAATAAATTCAAAATAAAAGATCTTTGATAAATTTCATGTTTTTTAGGCATTGAATTTGATGTGAAGCATGACTCAATTGAGATGAAGCAGTCAAAGTACGTTGAGAAAATCTTGTCCAAATTTAGGATGTCTGATTGTAAGCCTAAGTCTATTCCATGTGATCCCAGTGCCAACAAGCTTTATGTAATTAAGCTCTGATTCTAGGAATTTGTGCGATCCAAACTGTTCCGTGAGATTGTTGGCAGCCTGATCTACTTGATGACTTGTACTAGGCCTGATATTTGATATGTTGTTACTTTACTATCGCAACATTTAACTTGTCCAACAAATGCTCATCTGAACTTGTGTAAATTTGTGTTGAAGTATCTTAAAGGTACCAGTTCATATGGTTTGAAATCCGAGAACCCCGTGCAAATTACTGGTTTCTCTGACTCTGACTGGGGTGGATCCTCTGACCGGAAGAGCATATCAGGATATGTGTTTAAGTCATCTAGCAACAGTTCACTGATGTCTTGGAAGTCCAAGAAACAAAATATTGTTGCTCTTTCAAGCTGCGAAGCTGAGTATGTTGCCGTGACTTATGCTGTGCAGGAGGGAATTTTTCTCAAACAGCTACTATGTGATATGAATGGATATGATGAACCTGTTGAGATTTTTGTTGATAATAGAGGTGCTATTGACCTAGCCAAAAACCCTGTTCATCATCAACGCTCGAAACATATAGACATAAGATTTCATTTCATTCGAGCAATCATTCAAGACAATAAAGCAGTTTTGCGCTTTATTCCTTCAGAGGAAAACATGGCTGACATGTTCACAAAGCCTGTTACTAGACAGTCGTTGCTCAATGTCAAAGTGTGTGTTTAATTCTAAGTTACTGTGTCAGGCATGTTTCTAGTTTAGCTTTGTGTACACCAATTGCAAGAAAAATTAGAACTTTCTTGAGTACAATACTCTTAATGCTATTGCGGACTATGCATTATTGGGCGTTATATTTTTTGTATCGTGCTCAGTGTAATCTGTTGATCTACACTGATGATTTTTTTATGGTTGTTTTTCAGCTGTTCAATGTTCAATGAAAGATCTGAATGTTGAAATGTTAGCTCTAATTGATTACTATGTGAATTGATGCATAGTGGGATGGAATACTTCAGTTGGAGGGGG
Organism: Morinoia aosen; assembly: GCA_030386875.1. NCBI lineage: Eukaryota > Metazoa > Arthropoda > Malacostraca > Amphipoda > Talitridae > Morinoia > Morinoia aosen. The sequence continues at coordinate 46,675,748 of CM059559.1, forward strand.
TGTGTTGAGATCCAACCTCAGTATATATATTTATTATTATATATGAGTTGTCGCAGTCACCCATTAAATGGCTTCCGTCCCGTTTTCTATGTTCATGTGTTAACTGCCTCTGGAGAGCGATCACAGATCATATACTAGAAGATCCTCAACTTATCACTAAGTGAGTTTCAGCCCTCTCGACAATGACGTAGGGGCCAATTGGCCAATGACGGAGCAGGTAAATTGTTACGTGTCTCTAGTTTGAATCTGAACTTCTGAAGTCGTTAGTTGGCTGTGAGCCTTTGACAGAGGTGTAACGAAGATTGCTGCAGAAATGGCTCCTTACGTACGCTTAAAAAATGCGTAGTGGAAAAGTGTGCTACCTGTTTTTAGCAGTTTTATCACTCAAACATCTTAATTTCTTCATTATCGTATTGTTTCGACTAATATAAGAATCTGGTATTTATGGTTTAAGATGTTGATGAACTCTTTCCGAAAAACTTAATATACGGCACCGACGTTTTATCACATTTTGAACCTGAGGCTAATTTAAATGCGCCTTAGTTTATAAATATAAATTGTAAATATGTTCATGAATGCACATTCACGTTTATGTATAGTGAAGGACAATATAAAAAAAGTGTTATCAATATAATCGAAATGTACTACTTTGGCTTTCACTATCCTTATTACGCCAAGAAACGTTTCTTAACTTTTGAATAAAAACTTGAGTTCCAATCCTAACGAGTATCATAGTAAAGCCTGGATACGCAGCCAATTGAAAGCCTTGTCAACAATGACATCAGCTGCGAGTCATGGCTGCTAGAAGCTGATTGGTTGGCGTGCGTGAGTACGTTTGTCTAGAGCGGACTTGCGGTCCACCGTAGTTTTGCAGTTCTTCTTATGTAAAGGCCCGTCCACACGTGCATACTTAACTGCAGACTTGCATGCGCAAACCGGTTTGCCCAGGCAAGAGCGTGCGTATGGACACGAAAACTGTACACCGTGCAAGCCAATAAGAGCGGCCTGCGTAATCTTCAACATGTCAGAGATTAAAACTGCGCAAACTAGATTGTGCAGTTAAGTATGCGCCGTGTGGCCACCTTTCTCATGCCGTGTTTTCAGTCCACAGGCAGAAGTCACGAGAGCAACATGTCTGACTCATGCACTTATTCAAAGCAGTTCCTCACAGAGTTTATTGAACTGTACAAATCTTTGCCTTCTCTATGGATGGTGAAGAGCAAGGAATATTCAGATGGGAATAAAAAACAGCTTACATACAATAAGATGGTCAAAAAGTTGAAAGAATTAAGTAGCTACCCTAGTATTTCAATTTTTTTGTATTTTTTTAATGTGAAATTATAATTTCTAATTTATTGTAAATTGAATAAATCAAATATCTGAAATTACCTATCTGTATTTCTATTCCAATGTACTTATTTCACAGGTTGAACCTGAAGCAACCAGGGACATGGTGTCAAAAAAAATCAATTCTATTCGTAGTTGTTATAGGAAAGAGAAGAAGAAGATTGCAGATTCCCAAAAGTCCGGAAGCGGCACAGATGATTTGTATGAAACGAATTTGGGGTATTTCAACCTTCTCCGCTTCCTAAACGAGCAAGACACGCCTCGTTACCCTACAAACAACTTCAACGGTTCATTTACACAGGTATGGCAATAAAAGTTTCTAATTTCTCGTTAAATTTTTTACTTTCTCATTAATACATCTATCTCATTGTGAACCATGATCAAATGATTTCTTAAATGATTCAACTACAATGGAATACAAAAATCATAATATGAAAAAGAGCATTACAGATGTATTTACGCAACTTAGACATTAAAAAAAACTCCCATCCGTAACTACCATTCAGAACTCTGTTTTGCCAGGGAACGCTGCCTCCCGAGTTGAAGTATTGGAGAAACTCATTTCTTATTATCTTAGCGTCTCTTGCAATGGCACTATTATGTCCATTTTGTGAGTCAACTAGATCAGAATCACGTGTCCGTAGACCCAACGACAAAGTACCTTGAATGTCATCTTCATAATCCAAGGAGCCAGTAGGTGTGTAGCTATTTGAATGTTTTCGCATCAAGAAATTGTGAAGGGCACAGGTTGCCATAACAGCTTTATCAATGTTCTCGAGCTTTAAGTCTATGCTGGTATGAAAAATCCTGAATCTAGATGCTAAAATGCCGAATGCATTTTCGACCACTCGCATAGCTCTTGCTAAGCGGTAGTTATAAATTCTCCTCTGATCTGTGAGCTCTCTTTGATTGAAAGGCTTCATAAAATTTGGAGCCAGTGCAAAAGCCTCGTCTCCGATGAAAACGTAGTTTAGCGTTCTATTGGATTGTCCTACTGGTTTTGCATCTGGAATGCACAAAGATCCATTGTCTAATTTTTCGCGAAAGGTTGTGTGATCAAGCACACCACCATCGGAAATTCTTCCATTTAAGCCAAATTCAGATATGACAAACTCATGGTTTGCATTTACTACAGCTAAAAGAACCATGCTGTTAAACCCTTTATAGTTGTAAAAGTATGAACCTGATCCGGGCGGGGGCGAAATTCTCACATGCTTGCCATCCACAGCACCGATGCAATGCGGAAAATTCCATTTCTTCTCAAATTCATCCGCCAAGTATTCCCATTCTTCCATGCAGTTTGGAATCTGAAACACGAAAATAATTAGTTGATTTCCTATATATCATATACTGCTATGAGTAGTACAAAAATACATCCATTTGCAAGAATGTTTCGGACTTGTTTTGTAATATTGTAATAGTTTTTCTGAATTGTAATTATTTTTTATTTCAGAATGAGTCATGGAATGCTGAGACATCCCATACATGACGATGATTTACAAGATGATAGCCCTCAAAAACCTAGTGATCGCCGACGGACACCTAGTACGAATTCTTCATTCTTCAAAGGGTTTCTTCTTCTCAGGTGGACGATGTTATTGCGTCTGTTGGAAAACGCCTGTCTGAACCAAAAAAAGAAGACCAACATGACGCTTATGGCAAGTCTATCGCCAATAAACTGAGAATGTTACCAAATGATCAACGTATTTATTTTGAAAGATTGATCAATGAAGCTATCTTCGAAGCAGAATTAGGCAATTTATGTAGAGGATGTACTATCAAAGTTCCAAAATTCTCCCACCCTACTATTAACATGCCACATGTCTCCCATCCTACTATCGACTTGCCACAAATCTCCCCGCCAACTACGAACAACATGGAATATATAAAAATTTCTTCACAAGAGCCTGCATATTGCCTGTCCCAACCGTCAATTTCTGCACTTCATGGGCCTACCGAGAACACCAACGCAGAGGTCGAATCTAAATCTTACATGAATATATAGTAAACTACGTAATGAAGTTGAATAAATATTTAGTTTGGGTGCCGGTATCATTAATCGGAATAAAAGTTTTGTCTGTTGCTCTGTTGAATAAATATTTAGTTTGTGTGCCATTATCGTTTAAAGGGAAATAAATTTTTTCCGGTACGACCGTCATGTATTGTTAGTTCAATAAATATTTAGTTTGTGTATCATAAATCGGAATAAAAGTTTTGTCTGTTGCTCTGTTACCCACCTTCATATATTGTTCCCTCAAAACAGCGTAGATAGCTTCACACGTATCAGGGATAAGCAGAGAAAGGGCTTGATGAGAAATGGCAACTGAAAATCGAATATATCGAAGAGATCTGCCAGTTGCTAACCATCTGAGAGTGCAAGATAGGCTTTCATGAGGTGATATGGATTACCGCATCACTGTATCTTGCCGTTGTATGCGTGGAGTTACTAATTCCAGTAGTTCAGTATATGCGGTTTCATCCATTCGCATGTAATTCCGCCACTCGGTAGAGTCGTCTCTTAAGTCCTTCGTCGAGTTAATATGAGAGTGATGGCATCACTTGAAGAGCCATAATTTGCACCACTTAGATCGTCGCCGTGTTCGTTGTCTTTTGTGCACGAGGCAATAGAAAAGTGCCAACAAGTCTTCGTCGTCAGACATGACCGATGCCAACAAGATCATCAAGTGAACTGAAGTTTGCGCGTACTTACCTGCAACGTGTGGACACACATCAATTTTTCGCAAGTATGCGCAGGCAAGTCTGCGCAAACAAGTCTGCAGTTAAGTATGCACGTGTGGACGGGCCTTAAGTGTTCTGTGGAGCGATCGAGCTCTTCCTTCTTGTTCTTGCCGCCGTGACCGACGGACGTACAGTACATGTAGTTCCTAGATTAACTACTGTATTTCTCTACCCCACATTCATACTTATGATCGTTGCCGTACTCTATTATTCCAAGATGGAAAGAGGCCTCTCTGGTCCAACATACCGCTATTTTCTAAAGATCATTCTCTATCGAAACTTCATGTTATTAAAGTAACGTAAAATTAAGGTCAATGTCCAACCTTCTATGGTGTTTTAAAATTTTAGAATTAAAATGAACAAAAGTTTATCCCATGATACCAACACTACAATAAAAATAGTAAACGTTTCACAAAAAATTTCAACAACAATATCCAGAAGACATCTTTCAATGAATACAAAGTGCTAAAGATGGCTTTTGGGTATTAGTTCTGAATACAAAGTGCTAAACTTTGACACGTGCACCCCATTTTTATGCAATGGGGAAATTGGTGTTTAATGCGAGACCAGATAAAATTGTGTTTTCCTGTCACGTTGCTAGCACCGTCACTGCAATAGCCAATAGTCTTTCAAATCCATGTTATTTTTCTCGAGTAATGACGTAGTTCCGTGAAACAAAGCTTCACATGTTGTTTCTAGCACAGACACAAGCCCCAACAGCAAAGTTACGATATTTTGAGGACTGCTATCATAGTATGGAACGCAAACACACATGTTAGTCACTTGATACATCAGTCGACTCGTCGATCACCAACAGTATTTTTAGCTTCGGTAATTTTATCCTGTAGTTCCTTTTCGAGCGCTGGTGATATCACCTTCGAACACTTTATTCGGTGAAGCTGTATGTTCTCTAATTTACTTTCGCCGAAATTATTCGTAATTACTTCGCTCAAATGATCTTTAGCAGACACTGAACTGTGACAGCCGATAACCAATGCAAGTTCTAACTCAGCTTTCTTCACTTCATCTCTAGGTCGTCCTTGAGTTTTCGCGGCTCTCTGATAAATGTTAGATCTCACAGAGCTAACTACGGAAGCCCCTGTTTTGTGTTCTTTCCTGTCAGCATGCAGCGTAATCGTAGTATTTCTAAGGTGCACATTCCTGGAATGTACCTTACAAAAAGCAGACTGTGAACCATCTTTGGCTTTTGTCAGCCATGGAAACTCTTTCTTCCATATCACTCTGTAGGTACGTCTCGAGTCATTGGACTTGTTCCATTTCGACATAATGACGTGTTTATCTTTCAACAGCTGAACACAAACGATAGTTCTGACACAAACTAAAAACCACAACGGTTACTCACCCTCACGCGCCTGCGCATTGAACTGTGGCCCGGCAGCACAGACTCCAATCTCGCAGGATTTCTACCCCGCCCAGCCCTCTCCCTCCACCTCCAAGCAGCTACAGAAATGTTAGATTAAATTAATTTAGGTTAGGTTAAGTTAAGTTAGGTTAAGTTAGGTAAGGTTGGGTTAGGTTAGGCCAAGTTCAGTTAGTTTAAGGTTAACTATAAAAAGTTTAAAAATGCCTGTTTTTGCGTGCCGAGATGGAGGGTCGAATAGTCAAACACCAGCGGTCGTTGTAAAAACTTATTATAATGATTTAATACAGGTTAACTTTGGTATTCCGCTGTAGTATCTACTTACTAAGTACTTGTAGTGCTTATAGTGCAGTGATTAATAATAACTGTATAACGAACAGGTAGGTTAATAAACCTTAGAATTATTACATAGTTAAATAATTGGCGCGAATGGCAACTTCATGTAGCAACACGGAGGTGGAGGGAGAGGGCTGGGCGGGGTAGAAATCCTGCGAGATTGGAGTCTGTGCGGCCCGGCAGGCAAGGGCCGCTGAAGGCGTCTGCGCGGCAACCGGCCTTCCGCTGAGTTCCAAACACGTTTGATCGAAGATTGAACAAGAATCGTTTGATCTTTGTTAATACTATTAGGTTGCAGCTCTTCATGCCCACAACGTCCAAAAAGGGCGCCAATTCGTTCGCTCATTATGTAAGAATGGCAAAGCGACTTCTTTCATACTAGTTTAATGCCAAAAATAGCTTCCACTGCCAAATTCCATTGTTTTCATTTCCAAATGCCAAATTGCAATTTTTCATTGCCAAAATGACTTTCCACTGCCAAAAATGACCAAATTTGGCAGCGAAATATGCCAGTTGGCAACCCTGGCCGCCGCTCGCCACAGATTCCTCTACATCAGGCTGCCACAGAACACTTACATAAGAAGAAGTTCAAAACTACGGTGGACCGCAAGCCTGGTCTACACAAACGTACTCACGCACGCCAACCAATCAGCTTCTAGCAGCCATGACTGGCAGCTGACGTCATTGGTGCCAACGCTTTCAATTGGCTACGTCTCCAGGCTTTACTATGATACTCGTTCGGATTGGAACTCAAGTTTTTATTCAACAGTTTTGAAACGTTTCTTGGCGTAATAAGGATAGAGAAAGCCAATGCAGTACATTTCGATTATATCGATAGAACTTTTTTATATTGTCCTTCACTATACATAAACGTGAATGTGCATTCATGAACATATATACAATTTATATTTAAAAACTAAGGGGCATTTAAATTAGACTCAGGTTCTAAATGTGATAAAACGTCGGTGCCGTATATTAAGTTTTTCGGAAAGAGTTCATCACCATTTTAAACCATTAAACACCAGATTCTAATATTAGTCGAAACAATACGATAATGAATATATTAAGATGTTTGAGTGATAAAAAACTGCTATAAATAAGTAGCACAATTTTCCATTGAGCATTTTTTAAGCCCACGTAAGGAGCCATTCCTGTTGCAATTTTTGATACACCTCTGTCACAGGCTCACAGCCGACTAACGACTTCAGATTCAAACAAGAGTCACGTAACAATTTATCGGCTCCGTCATTGGCCAATTGGCACCTACGTCATTGTCGACAGGGCTGAAACTCACTTAGTGATAAGTTGAGGATCTTCTAGTATATGATCTGTGCTGCTAGCTCCCGAGCAGTGTTTTATCACCCGAGATAAAACGCCGCTAGCGCTTGCTTCAGACAGCGCTGCACTGCACTGCTCTGTGCTACTTGTCTGGCCACCCTAATAGGAATACCACTAACATAAAACACCGCGCCGGCTCTGCTTTGCTCTGCCCCGCTCCACGGCTGTTTGTGTGGCCGCGGCCTAAAAAGAAAAAGGAATTTATCAGTCAATATATATGTATAGAAACTCAATATATATAGAATTCTATATCTCAATATAATATTGATTCTTTCAAAAAAGTCCACTTTTATATGTTCCTTAGATGTATTTGTTTAAAAGAGAGCTCAATAATAAAGCAATCGCAATATTTTTTACTGCAAAATGTCAAGTGTTAAAATTCTATAACTATATCAATCCAAAAATATAACGTTTTGCTGAAACTATTATCATCTTCGGGCTGTAAAAATAAGTAAATCATATTTTTAAACGGTCACATCGATAGAAAATGATAATCAATTGTTCAAGTGCCGCCATAGCCATGTGCTAGAGGTTCTGCCGCCGTGCGGCAGAGACCCGGGATCGAATCTCGGCGCAGGCGGTGGCGATTTTCTCTGTTGGGTATAGGAGAAAAATTCCAAGCACAATACCCCACTCTACCCAGGTGTCTGAAATGGGTACTGGTCTTGACCGGGGGAAAGCGTCATGGCGTCCTGGCGTTAGTTATAAGGCATTTGAAAATCCAATGTACAAGGTGATATGTATCAGGCTTGATTGGAAATAAAGCATCCGTAGATGCCTTCGTTATTATTAAAGTAGAAGCAGACCCAGTTTAACACAAAATTCACATTGTAAGACGACTGTATAGGAGCAATATTTTGTACTGTAGGAATAACGATCACCAGCAGATTAGCTTTTTCAGTCTCAAGATGATAGTTTCATCGAAAAATTGCATTTTATAGATTGACAGAGGCAGACAATTTTAACGATTGACATTTGCAAGTTAAAAATGTTTAGTGAATCGTATTTCATTTAAACACGTGAAGAACTGAAAATATATCGTGGAGTTCAGGAGTCGAAAAAGCAATCGTAAATAAATTAATAATACATAATGAAAGCATGTTTCCCATGTAAAATAAATATTACTGCATGCAGTTGTCGTACATTTATAATATATTTTTCATTGCTTATATAAGAAGTTTTCAAAAAGACATTGAATGCCGTTAAAAATTTCTCACTAAAATTTTATAAGTAAATTAGTCGAATTCATTTGGGGTAAATATGCATAAAAGGTATCTTATAGAACGCTTCAGCTCTTCAATACTTTTATTTTATTCATATTATAAAGAACCTGTTGGAATACTTTTATTCATTTAAATTACACACAATCTGTTAGTTGCTAGAATTTAACTACGTATTTATAATATAGACTAAAAAAGTTCACATATTTAACAATACATCGTGACAAACAATACATTATGACATACGGAAGAATCGCGGTAATTGCGCTGTTATGTTATTTGATCTAACGCATTATCTAATATGTATCTTTTAAAATCGCTGTGACTTTCAAGTGTAAAGTGAAACATAGAGTATTTTATTCCATTATGAAATACTTCTATGGCAAAGCTATACCATAATAAATGTTTGCACTACAATCATGTCACGCGGCGACGTGTGGCAGCTGTTGGAGTGGGAGTGGTTCTTGGTGACAGTGACTAGTCATGCACGTACACAGACTCGCACACGCACACTGAGAGGAGCAACTCTGACGTGGGTGCCACCGGGTAGTGATCACTGCCCATATTCTCCTCTGTATTTACATCAGTAATGGGGTGTAGGTTTGCTGAAATTATAGTCAAGGCAAGAGTAGAAAAAGAATTATCGTATACGTTATAGTATGAGGGCATTGAGGGTGGGGTAAGCAAGGCAAGAGGGATCATGAGTTAATGTGTGTTCCAAATTCCAACCAGTTGTGTTGGGCGTTTTACTTGCCACAATGGACTATGAGCATTGAAGTCTCCAATTATTATTCGTGAGGGTTCTAGCTGGGCAAAGTAACGCTGGAATTCAGGTAAGGTCATCGGATGATTGGCATTATAGACATTGAGTATTGAGAGGGGAGTTTGACTGCTTTTTATGAAGAGGTTTACACCCATTAACTCTAGCCTGCCTCGCGGGTAAGGATGGAGATTAATTCTGACGTAAGGAGTATCGCTTCTGATGAGAATAGCAAGGCCACCTCCAGCTTGGCCTGCATCTCTGTGTTTGTACATTGCAGTATAATTGATTAAATTTGGAGTATATTGAGCATTCAGTCAGGTCTCTGTCAGACAAACCACATTGTGATTGTTTGCAAACAAAAATAACTTAAAATTGCTTAGTTTATTTCCAAGTGAATGGCAGTTCCACTGAATTAATTTTGTTTCTTCATAGGACATTTGGTTTGAGTTGAAAAGGAGCTAAGACTGGAAATTTTATTCTTTGCTATTGGCTTGTTTTTAGAATGCTGAGATCTATCCAAATTGCGGGTCAAGGGCTGGGCTTGGGCTTTTAGGTTCTTTTGTTTGCCTTGCAATGAATGGCTCCCTATTACTGGAGATGACCCCAGAACACCAGAAGCATCCTCATTCAGAACAAAGTTTGGTCTTGTAGTGTCGCAGTTTCTGCACGACATGAGGTTTATTGAACAGAACTTGTAGCTTCTGTTCGCCTAGCCGTATACCAGGCAGCAGGATAGCGAAACGCACAGTAGGACTTCTAGTATTGTACTCATTCATCGATACACCGACTGTCCTTAAGAGCTACATAGCCCGGAAGTTAAACAAAGCCCATCCGGTGCTTGTAAATGCAAGGCGCCCGTCGGTTCTTCCGCCGGAGGCTCTATCAAGACATGTGACCCGAACGCTATAGTTATCCGGGCAGAGCGCGAGAGAGACTCATAAATCTCAGCCTCCGGAATTCCTATTTAACACGATCAGCGTCACACCACAACGATGCCCATTTCACTATATAACAGGTCTCTTGGGTGTTATTTTGTCAAGGCACCGTGCTCGCATTCCCATGAGACTAGAGGCTGAGTCAAGTTGGGTTGGTTTAATAGAGGGACCTGCAAGCTGTACAATTTTCAGTGAAATTAGTTATAGAAAGGGGTAAAATTTAGGTACAATCGACATTCAAGCCTTACTCAGGAAAGAGATTTGAAACGGACTCGTAAACAGCTGTAACGGACACTGGTACCGGGAACAGGACGAGCTGTTGGAACCGTGAGCAGTTCAATACAATGTCCGAGATCCTGTCCGGGCATCGTCCATCCTGCAAAGGCATGAAAACGCGAACCTTCAAGGGAGCTTCCAGAGAACATCCATAGTACAATTGAAATAGCGTCACCACCAAAGTTTAAAGTTTATAGTTTACAAGGTTTCAAAATGTTTACCACCAAAGTTTAAAGTTTATAGTTTACAAGGTTTCAAAATGTTTACCACCAAAGTTTGAAGTTTATAGACGTCGAACGACAAGGTAAGTTTATAGACGTCGAACGACAAGGTAAGTTTATAGACGTCGAACGACAAGGTAAGTTTATAGACGTCGAACGACAAGGTAAGTTTATAGACGTCGAACGACAAGGTAAGTTTATAGACGTCGAACGACAAGGTAAGTTTATAGACGTCGAACGACAAGGTAAGTTTATAGACGTCGAACGACAAGGTAAGTTTATAGACGTCGAACGACAAGGTAAATTTATAGACGTCGAACGACAAGGTAAGTTTATAGACGTCGAACGACAAGGTAAGTTTATAGACGTCGAACGACAAGGTAAGTTTATAGACGTTGAACGACAAGGTAAGTTTATAGACGTCGAACGACAAGGTAAGTTTATAGACGTCGAACGACAAGCTAAGTTTATAGACGTCGAACGACAAGCTAAGTTTATAGACGTCGAACGACAAGGTAAGTTTATAGACGTCGAACGACAAGGTAAGTTTATAGACGTCGAACGACAAGGTAAGTTTATAGACGTCGAACGACAAGGTAAGTTTATAGACGTCGAACGACAAGGTAAGTTTATAGACGTCGAACGACAAGGTAAGTTTATAGACGTCGAACGACAAGGTAAGTTTGTAGACGTCGAACGACAAGGTAAGTTTGTAGACTTCGAACGACAAGGTAAGTTTATAGACGTCGAACGACAAGGTAAGTTTATAGACGTCGAACGACAAGGTAAGTTTATAGACGTCGAACGACAAGGTAAGTTTATAGACGTCGAACAACAAGGTAAGTTTATTGACGTCGAATGACAAGGTAAGTTTATAGACGTCGAACGACAAGGTAAGTTTATAGACGTCGAACGACAAGGTAAGTTTTAATGCGGATTTATCATTAAACATGGGAAGCAGTCACCCTAAAGTTCACACCGTCCCAGAACAGCCCACTTGCAACTATGCACCAGACCAGCCTCCGAGTGACGTCTGGGTGTTGCCGTCCGCTCCGAGATGCCGGCTGCCGGTCCGTCCGTCCTTCTAGCGCAGGGTTTACTCGTTCATTTCCATATTGGATGAAATTACGGAGTTAAAGTTGGTAGCAGAATTAACTTCTTGGTCGAGTGGACTCCATGAGGCACGCGTGGACTCCGTTGAGGTCCAGTTGAACTGCCAGATGAGGGAGTAACCTTGCCGATCAAATGCGCCAGCCACATTCGGCTACAACCGAGATCCAGCGCCCCAGCGAAGTGCTGACCATTTAACCGGAAGTAGAGTAGATTCCGGTGTGCAGAATACCTGCATTATAGCTATAAGGACTAAAATTAAGGTAACTTTAAATATGACCCAGGCCACAGCTACACTAATCTAAAAAATTTAATTCTTTGAATTAATTAAATTAATGGTAATTAAAAGGAATTGAAATCAAACTATTGGGAGAAAATGTTAAAAGTAGTATTTAAAGTCACTCATTTCACACCGCTCCTCTGATTAGCACAATTGTAACGTACTAGAACCGACTTTCCTTTTTCCGCCACTAACTTGCGTGGAAGCTCCTCCTATTCCCGCAGTTCGTCATCAGGTCCCGCAGAGTAAACACTTATCTGCATATTCCGGAATCCACTCTACTTCCGGTTAAATGGTCAGCACTTCGCTGGGGCGCTGGACCTCAGTTGTGGCAGGAGTTCTTCATCAAATCCCGCAGAGTGACCATCTTATCTGCTTATCCCGGAATCCACTCTACTTCCGGTTAAATGGTCAGCACTTCGCTGGGGCGCTGGATCTCGGTTGTAGCCGAATGTGCCGGGCGCATTTGATCGGCAAGGTTACTCCCTCATCTGGCAGTTCAACTGGACCTCAACGGAGTTCACGCGTGCCTCATGGAGTCCACTCGACCAAGAAGTTAATTCTGCTACCAACTTTAACTCCGTAATTTCATCCAATATGGAAATGAACGAGTAAACCCTGCGCTAGAAGGACGGACGGACCGGCAGCCGGCATCTCGGAGCGGACGGCAACACCCAGACGTCACTCGGAGGTTGGTCTGGTGCATAGTTGCAAGTGGGCTGTTCGGGGACGGTGTGAACTTTAGGGTGACTGCTTCCCATGTTTAATGATAAATCCGCATTAAAACTTACCTTGTCGTTCGACGTCTATAAACTTACCTTGTCGTTCGACGTCTATAAACTTACCTTGTCGTTCGACGTCTATAAACTTACCTTATCGTTCGACGTCTATAAACTTACCTTGTCGTTCGTTACTTACCAGGACGCCATGACGCTTTCCCCCGGTCGGTCAAGACCGGTACCCATTTCAGACACCTGGGTAGAGTGGGGTATTGTGCTTGGAATTTTTCCCCTACACCCAACAGGGAAAATCGTCATCCAGCGCCGGCATTCGAACCCGCGTTTCCCGCACGGCGGTAGGGCCTATAGACACACAGCTGTGAGTACATGATCCTTCAAAAATGGCGGGATTCGATAGTGTCTTTTATTAAAAAATTGGCATGATGTAGATGACAAACAGATAGATCCACCCCAATCGTACCCGCGATTTAATATATTTTTGTGCTTGTTCACTGGTGAAACTCGTATCACAGATACGGTCATTTAAGCATCGTTATGAACGTCACAGACGCACACACCAACAAACCAAGCAACAACTGCGTATTATATTTCAAATTATTATTGGCAAAGAAGTTTTCAACAAATTTGGCATACTTTTTTACCACAAGCTGCATTTTCTCAGTAGGTTCAATTTTTCAAGCAAAATTTTTTATATATAAACAAATGTGAGCAGATGCCAGGTTCTCCATAGAGGAAATTACACGAAAAAAACACATATTCATTTATAAATTGATGGAGACACTTAGCGTTTCATTATATACATAGGGTATTTTTTGTGCGGGGGAATTTCCACCATAAGTTGAAAAAGTCAAAAATAAATTTATTTTCACGAATGATAAAATGCTTAAAACTCCTCAGTTTTGAGATTTTAAGGACTTGAAGAAACTTTGAAACCAAAAGTATGTACCACGTTTGCACCAATGTTAGCGCTACCGTTTTCACTCCAAATTAATCCAAGTCAAGTTCAATTTAATCTAAGTCAAGTTCAATACAATCCAAGACAAATTCAAATTAATCCAACCCTAAGTTGAGTTAAGAATTGACACAATCACTCGTTAATTAGCGAGTTTTTTGCGTTAGATGTGTTTCTATTGGATGTGATGAGCAAGACAATCGTTTTTTCTTTAGGCAAGGAATACATAAAACTTTCGCCTGTGTTTCAATCTGAAGACAAGCTGTCGTAAAATGTGCAAAGTATCCAGCATCAGAAGGCAGAATGCGATTCAAATCTTTGACCGGCGTAAAAGATACTAGTCAAATATAAAATACGAGTATAACCAGTTCACTTTGCATCGTATTACTCATTGAAGTTATTTTAAAACTAGTCCACCCCCTTTATTTGAAATTAGAAAGAAGGCGAAATAAAAGAAAGGCCGTAAGAAATTAGAAGTTCAATCTCTCGAGAGTTGATGAGGCCGAGCTTGTATCACAGATACGCTCATCACTAACTTTCGGCTGGCTTGGGACAGACGGACGTGGCTCTTATTATAGTACTAGTGTGCACAACCCTTCAAAAAGCGGGCACCAAACAAATGTATAAATAAATTTATATTATAAAAGGAGCCGCGTCCGTCCGTCCGTCCGTCTGTGTGTGTGTGTGTCACACCCACCAGCCGTAAGTGTGAGATGAGCGTATCTGTGATGCAAGCTTCATCAACTCCACAATTTTCGGTGCCTCAACCCAGCAGATTGGGAGTCGGAATGAATGTCACGTGTATTGGTAGGTTAGATTATGTTGTATAGAATATCAGCGGTTGAGACTTAGGAAAGTATTGGAAAGCCATAGAATAGCATGGGAAATCATGGGAAAGCCATGTTGAAGCTCCGATGGTCCTAAATCTAATCCTGCCATTTTTTGACGGGCCTGTGCACTCGTATATAAATAATCACACAACGGGTGTTATTAGGTTAGATATATTCTAGATTGATGGTAGTATGCACCCATTCAAATATTTATGTTCAAAATTATATTTTACACATAGTATCGGGGATTTATTTACTTTCATTTAGAGGTTTACATGCGTGAAATTTCATTTCATGTATGAAATCTTATACATGCGAATACGTAAGATTACTATTGAACGTTATGTTGAATTAATCTTTAAGAGAAATATACAAATGCGATTCACAGAGTACTTATGAACGATTCCGTTTGAATACAATTTATAGGAGTACATTACTACACTCATACATTCCTGCATTAGCAATAAAAGTGCTGCCATCCCCTCGAATTAATAGGCCAAGGCAAATATATCATATGTGTCGATGAAATAAATTATAACTTGTTTTTACGAAAATCGTTTGGATAAGCGAAAAAAAGGACTTCGTGGCTATATTTTTTAATGAATTAAATCTACATTTCGTCCTGTGCTAATCTTATGTAGTAGCATGTATATATGATTTCATGCATGTGATAAAGTGTAATTTCACGTATATAAATATCTATTTGAGTGTAAATAATTCCTTGATACTTCTATATGTATGTGTAACACTAAAATTACATTTTGAACATAAATATTTGAATGGATGCAAACTGCCATAAATGTAGAATTTTAACACAAATTTAGTGAGTAGTATAATAAGAAGTTTTTATTATTGACTTGTATCTTTTACGCCGCTCAAAGATCTGACACACTCTGCCTCTTGATGCTGGATACTGTGCACACTTTACGACAGCTTGGCTTTATAGACTGCAACACCGGCAGAAATTTTTGTACTCATTGCTGAAAGGAAAAACGAATGTCTTTTTCATTACATACAATAGATGCATGTTCAGTACAAAAGCGCTCAAATTAACGAGTGATTACCTCAATTCTTAGTTTAACTTAGGGTTGGTTTAGTTAGAATTTGACTTGGATTAAATTGACCTTGACTTAGATTAATTTGAAGTGAAAAAGGTGAAATCTTGATAGTTCCTATCCCACTAAAACAGGCTTTTGATATTTTTACAACAAGAATTGCGAGCATTTTACGGTTAGGAAAAGTATCTGCAGTTTCAAGCTAATAAGCGTTAAATAATGTTTGCACGTTTTATTAATTTAATGAAATAGCTACTAAAGTTTATCATTGATGACTTAGTGTTAATTTCTTAACGAACATTCAAATTGTATTTTTTTTATGGTAAAATGCTTGCAGGTTTTGTTGTAAAAATAACAAAAAACGGCTTTAGTGCGGTCGGAACCAACAAAACTACAGCACTAACATTGGCGCGCACGTGGCATCCTACTTAGAGTTTTAAAGTATCTTCAAGTCCTTATAACTTGAAAACTAAGGAGTTTTGGTATTTTATCATTCGTGAAAATCGATTTGTTTTGAGATTTAGTACGTTGAGATGATTGAAATTTATCCGCACAAAAAACACCCTATATAGTGTTGATTATTCTTATCGAATAAAATGTCAAGTGTCTCCTTAAACAAATAAAAGAATGAATGGATTTGGGTATTTCCTATGCATAAGTTCAATATTACTACAATGTTCAATTCAGTATTGGACAAATAAAATTGGTTGGTCCGTCTTGGTTGGTTGGTGTGTAAATTCACGCTCTGAAAGGATGCTGAACGATCGTATCAGTGATACGAGTTTTATCAGTGCACAAGCACAAGGATATTTTAACCGCGACTTCTATTAGGATGGATTTATTTATTTGTCATCCACATCTGGAAGATTTGTAAAACAACAATATCGAATCCAAGGCGGTAAACTGCGGCACATCAATGGCAAGGATACGAAATGAGAAGTTAGGCAGGTATGTGAAACATTTATTATTATTAGTTAACATTACCTTTTTAATGTTGTGATAAGGAAAAAGCATTTTCGACAGTAATTATTATGAGCACAACAAACGAAACCGTAAACTAGGTTACCTGTTTACAAAAATTGTACAAAATGCCACCCATTTCTTTCGATGCAGGCGTTCGAACGCCTCTCCAATGATTGGCGGACGCGAGCAAAGACACCAGGAGTTGCACGAATCCTTTCCGAGGCTTCAACAATCCTACCCATCAGGTCCTCTTCGGATTGAATCGATGTTTCATACACTAAACGTTTAATATGCCCCCAGAAAAAGTAATCTAGGTGCGTAATATCAGGAGATCTTGGTGGCCACGCGAAGGGACCGCCACGGCCTATCTAGCGATTGGGATATCGGGCATCCAATAATTGCCTAACTGCAACCGCAAAGTGTGCAGGAACACCATCATGTTGAAAATACATTCCTCTGATGTCAGCTAAAGGTACATTTTCCAGCAGTTCTGACAATATTTCATTAAGAAAAATGTAATAGGTCCGTCCATTTAGTCTCTCTGGTAAGATGTATGGCCCAATCAGATGGTCACCAAGAATTCTTACCCAAACATTTAGGGCAAATCTAACCTGATGTCGACATTGTCTTGTAACATGTGGATTGTTGCCAGACCATATGTGGAGGTTATGGAGATTATGTATTCCTTCTCGAGTAAATGAGGCTTAGTCTGTGGATAAGACTCGGGATGGGAAAAGAGGTTGTTGATCTGTTTTCTGTTGAAACCACCTCGCAAATTCAACACGACGTTCGAAATCTTCACCGTGTAATTCCTGCACACGCTGAAAGTGAAATGGATGTTAACCACTGTTATGTAGTACTTGCCACACAGTAGTTTTGCTTAAATGTAAAGCACGTGGACGAGAACGAGTGCTTGAAGTAGGGTTGTTTCGAAAATATTCTAAGACATCTTCCATCTTGTCTGGATCTGCTACTCTCCTTTGGCGTCTTCCTTCAGGTCGTGGTCTGTGAAATTATCTGTATTCACGTAATCTCCGGTGTATGGCTGTGAATGTTTGACGCGATGGAACATATGTCTGTTAGGATGCCTTTCTGCGTAAATTCAAACAGCCTTCCTAGAATTTCCATTTGCTGCACCCTACACTAGGTGCATATCCGCTAATTCAGCATCGGATACTCCCTCCATTGCCGGTGATACATTTGCAGCCGAAGAAGTACCAACAGTAAACAAACTAATCTTTGTCGTTGATGTCGAGGAGCACTCAGAATATCGGATGAAAAGTAACTTCACGTATTTGTAACTTTTTAACTAAGCATTTTAGACCATACCTTAATAGAATAAAAAGTGTTCATTTCGACGATCGCTATTTTATGTTAAAGTATAAGCGTCAACAAAAGTGTCGGACACCCTGTACATTTGAATTACTGACGGGTGTCTTCTGAGTAGGCTAAGTAGGCAGTGCATACCTTGATAAGCATAGATAAGTATCAACAGTTTTTCTGTCCCTAAGTAAGCTCCGATTCAACGAAATTACAATAGTTGATTCAATTACTATGCTCAAAATCCCCAAAATTATGATATATCATACATGTAGATAAGGTAGGCAAGATTTGCACACCGCCTTTTCTTCTCTGTACCTACACTATGCGGGGTAACAATGCAGAAAAGGTGTCATATTATTGCTCAACGATATTTTATATTTCGGCTATGATAGGTAAAAGTTGCTCTGCTTTCGCCGCAGGGTTCTGACGTTTACGGAACATTTAGTTTACGAATAAAAGTCACTCTTAGTATCTTTGTGCGTAATATGATACTGCCTTTTATTTTCGTCTAACTTTTTACTTTGTATTTGGCACTTTCTTATTTTGATAAACGTCCACATCTTTTTCATTTTGTATTTTTGGTGAAATTTGGAAGGAGGAAGAAAATTTTTACTATCGCATAAATTCAACAATCATCTTCTACTTTAACCCAATGAACAAAATTTAATTTTTCTTCCTCTCTATCTACGTCACAATGTATCAATATAGAACTCGTTCAACTACTCGGAAGGTTGCCCCATCTGAAAAAAACAACATCCTCCAGTACCAGGGTTGCGGAGTCGGTGGAATAAATTTGCGACTCTGACTCCGACTCCGACTCCACCTTTCCAGAATTTTGCGACTCCGACTCCGACTCCACCTTTTCAGAATTTGACGACTCCGACTCCACCTTTTCAGAATTTGGCGACTCCGACTCCGACTCCACCTTTTCAGAATTTGGCGACTCCGACTCCGACTCCATTTCTCCAGAATTTGGCGACTCCAACACCGACTCCGCCTATTCACAATTTTGTGGCTCCAACTTCACCTATTCATAATTTATAAGATGAATATTTTATTTCTTAACTAGTGTACACACACCGTCAAAAATGACGAGATTCAATACCTTTCTACAACAAATTTTCGTTTGAGTGGAGTTTCCATGCTTTCAGCTTATTCCAAAGGTAACTTAAATTTCTTATAAGAGTAATAAACACTCAGAACACAGCATTTTTGAGCCGCAAGAGAAGTAGTTATAGCCATTCGTGTCGTATCCGAGATACAGAAATTCAGCATTACTGAAAGCAACTACGAACTTGTGTATGTATATTTTAATATGCAATACAGTACATTGCAATACAGTATATTGTAATATACAATACAGCATATTGTAATATGCAATACCCCGCCGAACTCGGTATTCACGATACAAACTTGAGTATATAAGGCTATGGATCGCTCTAATTGTGATGAAAGTGACTTATTATAGAGCTATTGCACAACGAAAATGAGTGTATTAATTGACCGTGAACTGGAACCAAGACCGCCAGTGCAAATTTTTTCCTATCAATTATTCTTAACAGCGTGACACAAAACGTATAAATAAACACACGACAGTCATTCTTAGTAGTAAACGGTTGCAGGTGTTGAAACCTGTGCATATGTTCATTATATTCTTTATTATCGAACGACTTTTAAATTGACTACAGATTGTTAATAATCAAGATACTAGTGTACATGATTGGTCAAAAATGACGGGATCCAATGGTATCGTTTTAAAAAAATCTCAAGATAAAATGGCAAACAAATATATCCATTGTAATAGTACCCGCGATTAAAATACAGTATTCTCATACTTGTGACTGGTAAAACTCGTATCACAGATACGGTCATTAAGCATATTTAAAAACGTCACAAACGCACACAACAACCAAGCAAATTGTATAACATAGTACCTATCTGAATTGTAATTTAAATTATTGTTCGCAAGAGGTTTTTAAAAAAGTTGCCATACCTTTTAAGCATTTAAATGCCTTTGAAATTTAAATGCGATGAGCCGCATTTTCTTGACAGCTGATTCGATTTTCACGCAATGGTTTCTACTTATAAACATAAGTGAGCAGATGCCTGGTTTTTCATATTTCGATGGTATTTATGATACTGAGTTTGGAGACTGGTTACAGAGTTTGGTAGAGTGTGCGAAAGGCGGAAATTGAGGGCAAATGTGAATAAAAGTAAGGTGATGAGATGTTCAAGAGGTGGAGTGTTTGGAACTTTGGATGTGAGGTTGAATGGGGAAGTTTTAGAGGAGGTAGAGCATTTTAGGTACCTCGGGTCGGATGTGACTGTTAAGGATAGTATGGAAGTAGAAGTGAAGCATCGAGTGAGTGAAGGTTGTAAGACATTGGGTGCAATGAGGAAAGTTTTTGAATGCAGGAGTTTGAGTATGAATGTTAAGAGGGGACTGTATGAAAGTTTGATTGTGCCAGTTTTGTTGTATGGAGCAGAGTCCTGGGGGTTGAGAGCAGCTGAGAGGAGGAAGTTTGATGTGTTTGAGATGAAGTGTTTGAGAAGCACGTATGGAGTAACTAGAAGAGATAGGATCAGGAATGAGTTGGTTAGGGGGCAGACTGGTGTTATCAAAAAGTTGAACAGGCGAGTGGATGAAAAAGTGCTTGGATGGTTTGGGCATGTTGAAAGAATGAATGTTGAGCGGCTGGTGAAAAATATTTCTACGTCGCAAATGAGTGGTGTTAGAGCGCGAGGTAGACCACGGATGAGTTGGATGGATGGGGTGAAACGTGCTTTGTATGAGAGGGGTTTGACTGTGAATGTGGCGAGAGAGATGACTGCGGAAAGAAGTGAGTGAGGGCAGTGCGTAAGAAAGTAATTTTATTTTTGACGCGGTACTGGAGGCCTGCCCGCGTGTGATGGGGTTGACCTGTCCTGTGCGGGGGGAGGGGCTGCACTCAACGAAGCGATCGGGGTAAACCAGCTATGGCTGTCGGGCCTGACTGCGGAAGGTGGTTGCTGCTGCTGATCCGGGCAGTTCTGGTGCGGCCAGTGCTGCCTCTCTCGCCTCCTAGTGCTAAGAGTGATGATTGTGGCCTGCTGTCGGCTACCCTCCCATAGGGAGGAGAAGCCTGGTATATGTATGTATATGTATGTATATGTATGTACAAAATATACATGAATTGAATAAAAACAAGACTAATCGCAAAATTGCCCATCCTTCACGTATTAAAAACAAGTGTCTATATAAAACAAAAATATGACATTAAAATATAATAATCTGAAAATCAGAACTTCCTTAGTGTTAGCTTATTTTTAATGCGCGTTTTATGCGATGTTCTCTGTTAATCATGTTTATCAGCCCTTCCTTATTACTCGAAACCATTTAGGGCGGATTTTTAGTCTGTTCAGAGAAGTGTTTGGTTTTTCTTTTTTTTCAACACATAGCAAACATTCATAATAGTAGCATTTCAAACATAATAGCATCAAACATAATTGCATTAGATTTTCAATCACTATCATGGGCACTTGAATTCCTTTTCTATTATTTTATGCTTTTGATATACATTTTATACGGAGTTCTTAAAATTCATTATGACTTTTCTTTCTGACATGCCTTTCAGAACTATTTCACCTTTCTTCACTTGGAGTTTGGTCTCATGTGTTCATGTGAATTTAACGCGACTGCTTCTGGTAGTTTCTCCTGAAGAATCGTCTGTGCCAGCATCATCTTGGTGGATAATCAAGCAAAAATTTTCCTCTTACGTGGTAAAGCAATATCCCGATCTGGTTATATGGTACTTGTTGCTGTGTGTGCACGAGAACTGGTTTCAAGTTCCTCAAATACCGTACACTTGGTATTAAATGCCAGCTCATTTAACTTCCACCCACTGTACCGTCAACAATATCAACGACTAAGGAAAGCCTGAGCTCTTATGTGATAAATTTAATATTCATAAGCTTTCAGTCTCTGTGTCTAGAGTGAAATACTCGAAATAATAAATTCGAGTTAATTTGTCTAAATTATATATTGAACCGCAGCTGCAGCAATTGTTCACGTATTATGGTTTGTCCATCAACTTAACACCTTTTGTGTTAATAAACTTTCAAAACCCAAAGAGCGTTCCATTTACCACACTTTTCTACAATTCACCGTCTGCCATGACCAAACAGGTGGACGGCTATGAGGTACAATGAAAGTAGAAAAAGAAAGTAACGAGGTTCTGATAAATAGGACAGTAGTTCACCGAGAAAAAATGGTCCTAAACAAAATGCATATTTTACTTCTGCAAAAAAGACTACCAACACTCAGCATGAAAATTTACATATCCCCATAAGGAACATTAATTTCTATATGCACAATAGTTGAATCTCCCTGAGCTTACATCAAGTGCATAATACGAGTGATATAGTAAAAGGTACTAGAAGTCATTTGATGAAATTAATAAATTATTCAAATGTAGCGGGATTCAAAACTAGATTACAGTTTTGAAAAACAAAACGTCAAATATTCAAGAGAAAAATGTCATTATGAAGTCCCATAATTGAAGATGAAATAGTGCTCGCCACGTACGGCACTAGCGTAAATATCGTTTCCATCCGAGTACAACACGCGAAAGTCATTGAAATACGTGGCAGGTACGGTCTCTTCATCTACCGACTGTTCACCAAAGATTTCGGCCATTTCGCGGCAGAACAATCGCCTTTCAGCAAGTTTTAACGAGCTCTTATCATCAACGTCCAATTCCTGTACCTTATGACCCAAGTCGTTCTGACTGCTCAGGTAGGACTCCATGTCACAGGCGAGGGTGATGTCGAAGGTGGCCAGGGCTTGTTCTAGCGAAATTGTATCCACAGTCTTGACCGGAACCAGACCTCCGGTTTGTTCATCAGGAAAACTCCAGAGGTTGGAATAGAGGCTGTCAAACCTCTCCCTCGACTCGAAATACTTGGTATTGATGAAGCCAATCTTCAGGTCATATTCTCCATGCCCATGAGCTTTCAACTTATTATTGAGGACTTTCTCTTTCTCCCAAACTGCATCGCCAGCAAGTGATTGCACTAAATTCTGATTCAGTCCATCCTTGTGCACATAAGCGCCTGAATAGTCGACTTGAAGAACGCAAGGAGCTTCCACCACATCGTAAAGGCCGCTTCCCAATTTGCTTCTGATTTCAGCAACAGATTCAGGGTCTTCAACGTTGCCGGCTGCCATAATTTGAGCAAGGATTCGGAAGCCTGTAAGACAAAGAAGAGCATCAATGAATTATAATTATACATTGAATACTACACTGATACTAACTACATTTGAGTGGACGCCTTTTACTTGGCTGTGGAAGCCTACCCAGGCCCTGCTACCGCCTTGACCCACAGCAACTGTGACGTGTGAACATCACCTCCCCACGCCTAAGGGTCAAAACGAGTCAGTAAATGCGTGTGTTCATCTTGACGTAGGCTACCCCTTTGCGGCAGGATCTACCTAGTTGCAGAGTAAAGTACAGTTGAAAGACGTCAGGTTATGTTTGTACAACTTTTCAGTACATAATAGAAGCCCAAGGTGAGAAGCAACAAAATCTGGAGGTGGAAGGATGAGCGACAGAGCTGGTGGGAGGGCTAAGCGACAGAGCTGGGAGGTGAGCGAAATAACTCGTAGCTCGGTTTTACAATATGAAGTTTGGTAAATAAATTTATACCAATCACAGTAATAACAATTGAAGATATCTTGTCCCGTGTTCAACATCAAGCAGGGATGCATCCAAATTCTTCATTACCATTCAGAGATAAGAAACTTTTAGTACGAGAAGAGTTCAGTCAAATTACTATTCAATATTATTGTGCGCGCAGGGCATGGCGTGCTCCTATAGTTTACGTACTATTTTTACACCGCGTTTTTATTTCCAACATTCGAAAAATATGAAACAATACAAATTCGGTGCGTGTGCATTTTACATTAGTTTGAAATAATAGTTTTCCACGGCTCCTAAACAATATCAAAGGTGTTCCAAAAAGCGTACAGAGAAGGGACCATTTAGTAAGGTTCACATATGACGCGCAAACTATGAACAAAGTAAGTCGTCACACTGGATCTTTTGCACATGGAACCAACACGTTTGGGGAATTCAAATATTCGTTAGTTCAAGCCTCCTTGGCAATAAAAACGTGTTCCCAAGAGTAATCTATGTACAAGTGTGTTCCACACAGGATGTCTGCGAATAAAAATAACTAACCAGTCAGGAAGGAAGAGCTGAGAGGATAAAAGTTGAAGGAAAAAATTGTAGATGATGAAGGAAAGGCCAGCAGTACACCGAAATTGACGGCCTTCAACAAAATAGGATTTATTTTATTTCAAGGCTGAGCAGACCTAGTTAACTTTAAGTTCGGGCTCTCACATCCCTCCTCCACTTGGCTACTTCTCACAAATACAATAATTCCATTCCTCTGAGGAGAGCACGTCAAGAAGGATAAAACGACGACGAAGCGATGGAAAGGAAATATGAAATTTGAGACCAAGTTGGCAAACTAATCGAACTTCCATAAGCCGATATACAGGAGATAATTCAGTAGCACACGGCCCTTTGGGACCGTCAACATTGTTTTGTTCACTGCACAGAGCGAATAAATTAGTCATTATTGCGATGTAGGGAAATGGTCAATAGTGTCAGCTACGGGCTTAATGATAAGCATTACTCGGCTCAAATTTGTATAAAAGCTAAATTCGATGCTCCACGAAATTGGGAACTATGTAAATAAGGAAATTATTCACTGAAATTAAAGTTTTAATAAAAAAAGTATCTGATTATATATATATAAATTATCGGTGCCATAATATTTTATTATTAAAGAAAGTGCATTAGTGGTGATAATAAACACGGCCGTATACACGTGCTGACCAATTTGGTAATCTAGATTTAGCGACTGAAGGGCAGGGATCAGCACAACGAAGTAGCCCCGTAATTTTGGCATAGCAACTGACCGGCAGTTGTCAACACGACGCTACAGTTTGATAATTATGAGTGAGTGAGTCGACACGTCAGATGCGCTTACGCAGGTGCCCCAGTCTGTTTGGTTAAATTGAAAAACAGACTTTACTGATAGAGTACATTTCTAATCTGCTTGAAGTGCAAAATAAATATCTTGCGAGATAAGGC
Source organism: Morinoia aosen (assembly GCA_030386875.1). Taxonomy (NCBI): domain Eukaryota; kingdom Metazoa; phylum Arthropoda; class Malacostraca; order Amphipoda; family Talitridae; genus Morinoia; species Morinoia aosen. Next base: position 46,700,696 of record CM059559.1, read on the forward strand.
GACCTAGTGCGGTTGAATTTATTTTGCAAAAGGTAGTAAAATACCTGAAATGCAATTCGGTACGGTAACGATCAATTTACCTGACGGTACACGCATGTCCCAATACGCTGCCAACATGTTAAACAACCGAACAGCACTAGTGGTTAGAGCGAAACTAGTCCCTGCAACGTACTCGCAATCGCTCCAACCATCTTGCGGTCGATAAAAAGGTAAATCCCATTTCAAATATTATGCAGCGGCAATGCACTGTAGAACCGCGAATTAAAAACCCTAAAAATAAACTTTCTCGACGCGAAAGGTAAATAGAAAGGCTTAGAGCCTTATATTGAAGCTTTTTTAAAATGAATTGGCTATTTCTCTGGAATTACACCACATTTTGATTAGTACCACGTACTAATTCCTTTGATAACAGCCTCCTATACTACCGATTCTGAAGCACCCTGCACCTCATTAGAAGCCCATATTATAGGTTTAAAAATTTTCTAACCTTGTGAGCACTGGATTAAACTTTGACTAGGGACCGGGAGTAAATTTGCCGCGGTTGTTTTTCGACCATGACACGGGATCAGGAGCCGGAAGATCTGTGAAGTTGCAGAGCGTAGGATGCGCATCAAGCCTTTGTTGTGCTTCTTGGTACTCCCTCCGCTGTAGATTTATCAATTCTTTATCTCTGCCAGACCCAGGGTCGTTGGTGCGCAATCGTAGTTCAGGACCACGTACAAGATTATTCGGAAAATTTGACAGCGTCGCGGGTAGGATACGTCCAGATTAGCGCTGGTGCTTTTCTAATAGTCGCCCAGTCTCGGTATCGAGGTTCCTTTCGAGAATAGGCTTCACTTTAGGATGATTAATATGGTTTTCCAAGTCTCGCTCCAATTGGGCTTTGTCTCGCTTGTTATCAACTTGCAAGATGGATTGAATTTCGTAGTTTTGAAAAAGGTGATGAACGGTGTGATTCACACGCTCGTCACCAGTCGGCGTTGAGTTGGGGACAGATTTCTGAGAGAGAATTCAAGTAAGAAAGGTCATAATCGAACGAAAAATGCACGTTGAAACATTGCACCGAGTTCTATTCATAATCCTAATTAGTCGTTCACAGAAGATTCTAAGGCAAACGACATCCTTCAGACTTTATAGCAAGTTCTTTCGTAAAATCTTTTACTGATCAATTTACCAATCAAGATTTCGAAGTATTTTAGAAGTTCGTAAAACCCGCCTACAAGTAAAAATTATACATCACTATGCCATGATACGCATTTCTCAGTGATAACTTTGAAATCCTGTACGTACTTTCCTCCACGTCGCACCTTTGAGTTGGAAATGCTTTTCATCAAGGCCTCAGAATCGTCCGGATCCAATATCAGTTAACCATTTTGAGAATTCTTATGCAACCCTGCAGTCATCAGTGTATCGTTGGAGGAGTGAGGGCGGTGAGTTTTCACCCTATTCTCGGCATCCAGCACCTCGTAAAAGATTTGGGATTGGACCGGATAATTTCAGCACATTTAGCTTGAATACTAGCAGGAGACTTGTAGATGCCGTTATTCTCGAGAGCTTGACTAAAGGCAGCAAAGAAGCAATCGTTACCAGTGGATTCAGGATCGATAAACTTGCCACTTTCGTTCATATAATAGGCGTGGCCAATACCATTATTTAAACCATTGTCGATACCGTCGTGCGGTCGACGTGAGGGTTCGTGGAAAAGGGCTGTCTTCTGTATAGCTACCCTTTCCGGGGCGCTAGCTTTTCTTCGCAGCTGCCCTTCCTGAGGTTCGTGTGGGTACCGCCTACGCCGTAATCAGTCCGCTAGGGCAACAGAAGTAAATTCTGTTAGTGCCGAACTACGGCGGTACCGTTGTGTGTGGGGGGTGAGGTGAGTGTGGGTACCACCTGCGCCGTATTCAGTCCGCTAGGGCAACAGAAGTAAATTCTGTTATGTGCCGAACTACGGTGGTACCGCTAGGGTGAGGTGTGTGTGTGGGTACCACCTACGCCGTAATAAGTCCGCTAGGGCAACAGAAGTAAATTCTGTTATGTGCCGAACTACGGTGGTACCGCTAGGGTGAGGTGTGTGTGGGTACCACCTACGCCGTAATAAGTCCGCTAGGGCAACAGAAGTAAATTCTGTTAGTGCCGAACTACGGTGGTACCGTTAGGAAGACGAGCAACTGTCTGCGCCGTATGAGACCGCTAGGGCAACAGAAGTGAATTCTGTTAGTGCCGAACTGCGACAGCGTCTCCCTATTGACAAACTATGCGAAATAGTTCGTCCTTCCGAGGTGGCTCCTTAAACCCCTTATTAGGCGAAGTGTCGTATAAGACTAAAGCCTGTGTCAACAAGGAGAAAGGAAACTCTTTTGACCTCAGGGTGTGACTTGTTTAATGCTGAATCTCTTTGAAGTCCCTATCACATACACTGATATATTTTAACAAAGACAGTGATTTATTTTCTATTGCAAAAATAGTGCGTACAGACGTGAGCTACTGCATAACAGGGTACAACACTCAAAATTGCATTTAAAATATTAGTCGTATTTAGCTAGATAACACAAGAAACATTGGAATATCGACATGTAATACAAATGATATTTAAGGGCTAACTAAAGTAAATGCACAAACGCAACATCAGTGAGGAGAAATAGATAAGTCGGCGTTCAGAGAGCTGGACACCTGAAGAAAATACTCAAGATTATGGGTAACTAACACAAAAAGGCTCGATAACCCCTGTGCGGCCTGACACGCCCGGGGGAGGGTGTCTCTGCTACGATAGCCGAGACAGGAAATCTGCAAGGTGGTTGTCGACTCCCGGAAGGTGTTCTGCTCGGAACCTGAAAAGGCTGAAATACAAAGCCCAGCGTTTCAATCGGGGGTTCAACTTGTCTGCCTGTTGCAAATAAAGGAGCGGTCGATGGTCGGTTTGTAACACAAATTCTCGTCCATACAGGTAGACCTCAAACTTCTGTAGAGCCCAGTAGATGCTTAACGCTTCTTTTTCAATGGTAGAATAGTTTATTTCTGCTCCTCTCAGTCGACGTGAAGCATATGCTACCGGCGCGTAGTGACGGAAGTCTCGTTTGCTTGGCTGGAGGAGAGCTGCTCCAAACCCAGTTTGAGAGGCATCTGTCCTCAGAATGAAAGGACATCTGGGGTCTGGTAACTGTAAGACCGGTCTCTTGACTAACGCTGTCTTCAAACTTTCGAACAGATCTTCTGTTGTATCGGTCCAAGGTATTTGTTCTGGGGAGTTCTTCTTTAGGAAATCATGGAGTTTGGATGTCAGTTGAGAGTAGTTAGGAATGTACTGTTGGTAGTACCCAACTGTACCGAGAAAACTTCGGAGCTCCCGTTTGGTTTTGGGGAGTGGAGCCGATTTCAAGGCTTCGACTCGGTTCTCCAGAGGCTGGATCTGATTACTGCTCAGTTGATGACCCAAATACTGGAGGCTGTCAAATCCGAATTCGTATTTGGACGGCTTCGCCTTAAGGCCATGTCGAGAGAGAGCTTCGAACAGTTTAGCTAATGCTGTGCAATGATCTTCCCAGGTTGTCGAGGCGATTAAGATGTCGTCCATGTAGACCTCGGTGTCTTGCAGTTCTGCAGTGACTTGACGTATAAGGCGGAAAAAGTGGCTGGAGCATTTGCTAGGCCGAAAGGCAGTACGTTGAATTCATAGAGGCCAGACCTAGTTTTGAAGGCGGTGTATTGGCGGGACTCAGGGTGTAGAGGTACTTGCCAATATCCACTGGTCAGATCCATTTTGCTGAATATTGTTTTGCCAGCTAAATTGGTGAAAATAGCAGTGGTGTCTGCTATGGGCTCGGCATCGAATACTGTCTGGCTGTTGAGGTGCCTGCAGTCCAGACAAAATCGGTGGGTTCCGTCTTTCTTCCGGACAGCAAGGAGCGGTGAATAGTAAGGTGATGTGGATGGCGTCACGATTCCCATCTTCATCCACTTCTCTAAACTTGACCGCAGTTCAGGCTCCAGCGCTATGGGAAGTGGATACGAATGTTGAAGTCGAAAACTGGAAGGGTCCTTCAATTTTATTTCATGAACTGCCGTGCTGGTTCTTCCGGGAGTATCTGTGAAAAGATCGCGATATTCTTCAAGTAGTTCCTGGAGTTCTGAGCGTTGTGTTGTAGTCAAAGTAGAGGAGATGAGACAGTCTTCAATGGTTTCTCCGACGGGTGACGGTATCTCTGGTTCTTTCCGGTCAAGTTCTTCTTCTTCGCAGGTAGGTTCTAGGGCGAGGCCAACCGCTGCAAATGCTTCCTCTACTCTCTCGTCGTCCTCCTCGCGATCTTTCTCGCTTGGTGAGGCGGAACTTTGCTGCTCCCGGTCGTGGTACTGGCGAAGGAGGTTGATGTGATAGACTTTGTTGTTTCCATCCACGTCCAATGTATAGGTATAGGTTCCCAGGCGTGATTTCACTGTATAGGGACCTTTCCAAGTCATAAGTAGCTTCTTTCGAGAATCGGGCAGAAATACGAGGACTTTATCTCCTTGCTTTAGAGTTCGCATCTTGGTACGTCTGTTGAAGAACTTGGCGCTTTTCTCTTGGCTCCTATTTAGATTGTCGCGAGCGATTTTACATGTTTCTTTCAATCGGTGCTTCATTTCCATCAAATACTGAGCAGTGCTCGTGTCGTCTTGCAAGCTACCATCGGTCCAGCATTCCTTGAGCACGGTTAAAGGTCCACGGACGCGATGGCCGTAGATGAGTTCGAAAGGAGAATACCCGGTTGAGGCCTGAGGAGCGTCTCGATAAGCAAGGAGTGAAGGCAGATACAGGTCCCAATCTCGAGGCTGTTCTACGGCTAACTTCCGCAACATGACTTTGAGCGTACCATTGAAGCGTTCGACTATGCCGTTCGATTGGGCATGGTATAATGGCGTCAATCGGTGCTGGATACCGACGAGTTTCAGGAAAGCTTCGAAGGTTGCAGCTGTGAACTGAGTGCCGTTGTCGCTTGTTAGCGTGTGAGGGAAACCAACTCTGCTGCAGATTTCGAGTAGCTCCTGGGCGACTGTTTCTGCATCTATATGTCTGAGCGGGGCTGCGTCTGCGTACCGAGTTGCTTGGTCCACCACGGTGAGAATGTATCGGTGGCCACGTGCCGAAGCTGGTTGTAATGGGCCTACCAAATCAACACTGAGTGCGGAGAATGGAGTGGTGATCGGTGGGGTTGAGATAGGTGCCTTTCTTGGTCGAGATGGAGCGTGCGTCTGGCAGGTATGGCAGGAGTGACAGTATTGGACCACATCTTTTGCTAGGGACGGCCAATAAAACTCGCGTTCTAGTCGAGCCTGAGTCTTCTTTTGGGAATAATGGCCAGCAAGTGGATTGTCATGAGCCATTTCCAAGATTTGTGGGCGCACGCTTGCAGGTGCTACAAGTTGATGAGTTTCCTGACCGTCTCGTAACGTTTTCCGATGGAGAATGCCGTCATGGAGTTCAAAGGTAATGACTCTGCCATCCTTGTGTGTTTCTTCTTTGCCAGTGTCAACTTTCTTAAATAAAAGCTGCAATGTTTTGCACTCCCGCTGTAATTTCTTGAAGTCTTCTTTGTTGTGTTGCAATATATCGACAGTGCTTGGTGCGGCAGTGGGATCTTCGATAGCTTTTGCTGCTGCCCTTGTGACAACGTGAGAGACTTCTGCAGCAACTGGTTGCTCTTCATAGTCGGTCATCTGTTCTTCGAAGGAGGTGGTTCCGGGAACTCGGCCGAGAATGACATCGTGGGAGAGCTCTTCCATGGCTACGGCTGTCACCTCTCCGTGGTAATAGGGGCACACGAGAGAGACCCGGGCCAGAGGCGCTTCGAAAGAGTGATTGTTGGCCAGCCGTACGGTAATTTCCTTCTTCAAAATGGCGTCAGCTGGGACGAGAGCCTTCTTGACGAAGACCGCCGTTGCTCCTCCATCGAGTAGTACTTGAACGGGTTGTTGGTTCACGGTGCCAGAGCATGTTTTCAGCTGTCCCAATTCGATCAGCTTGTTCGAGGCGATGTGATTGCATGCTACTGGAGGAATATCATCGTATTCATCTGCTTCTTCATGCGTTGCTAGATTGTTTACTCGAGCGGTAGTACTGGAGATAGGTGGGCTTGCATGGGCTGCTCCATTACTGTGACCATCACCTTGCCTCCTCTGCAATTGGCGGCACTCATCACTGGAATGCGATCGGTTGGGGCCATGAAAAGTACAGTAAAATCCATTGTAAGGTCCTCGTTGTTCGCGCTGCGAAGTGTTGACCGATCCTGAGCTGGTGGACCACCACGTGTGCTAGAAGTTCTTGGCGGCGTTCCTCGAGAGTTGTTGCTGGAGTTGGGTGATCTTGCTGGAGTGCTCGGGGCTCGGACAGGAAATGTCGCGCGTCGCTCTGGTGCTCCTGATGCTTTGAGTGCTGGAGGGCCCGCATCCGTCGATGATGTCAGTGTGCGACCCTTACAAAGCTGATGGAGCGATGTATGAGGTCTTGCTTGTAAGAAGCTATCACCTTGCTCTCCTAGGCTTGCGACTGTGTTATCACCCCTGTCACGCAACTGAGTAGCGAGGAAGGGCGGCAAGCTTGAATAAGCTCGGTCAACAATTAGGAAGTCACGAAGAGTCTTGTAGTTGGCTTCGATGTTGCATCCTTTTAACCAAGCGTCAAAGGATTGTTCGAGTCGCCGTAGGTAACGTGACATATTGTCGCCTTCTTCTGGCTTCAATTCGTAGTAGTTGGCACGTAGTTTTGCCGGAGTAACTTTATGAGCATCTAGTAGAAGCAATTTAATTTCAGGAAGCTTGAAGCGATCTGCTGCGGGCAGGGTATCGATGAGTCGACGTTCCTTAGGTGTGATCAAATTGTGGAGCATGACAACAGCATCGACTTCAGTAAATCACATCGCTGTGGTGTGAGTGCAGAAGCGTTGCAAGAATTCGTCCATCCTTTCTTTCGTGGGATCGAATGGAGCCGGTGGAGGTATCTTCACTCTAGCATTTTGGGGAGCGATTTGAGCATCGAGTTGTCGGAGTCTGAGCTCGTGGTCTCGTTGTGCTGCTTCTCGTTCCGCTGCTCGTTCTGCGGCTTCTCGTTCTTCTCGTTCTGCGGCTTCTTCCAAATGTCTCAGGCGGCTGGTAAATTCTTCCCGGTACTCCGCATCGGTGGGAGTGAGGCCGAGGGCTTCGACGTATTCTCGAGCTTGAGCGACGAGGTTCATCTTGTTTAAGTGATGCGGTGTCCGCGTAGTTGATTAGAACCCAGAAATCCCAGACAACGTTGGTAGTCGCGTAAAGCTTCTGGGTCCCTGTTCGGGCGCCAGAATATGTCGATACCGTCGTGCGGTCGACGTGAGGGTTCGTGGAAAAGGGCTGTCTTCTGTATAGCTACCCTTTCCGGGGCGCTAGCTTTTCTTCGCAGCTGCCCTTCCTGAGGTTCGTGTGGGTACCGCCTACGCCGTAATCAGTCCGCTAGGGCAACAGAAGTAAATTCTGTTAGTGCCGAACTACGGCGGTACCGTTGTGTGTGGGGGGTGAGGTGAGTGTGGGTACCACCTGCGCCGTATTCAGTCCGCTAGGGCAACAGAAGTAAATTCTGTTATGTGCCGAACTACGGTGGTACTGCTAGGGTGAGGTGTGTGTGTGGGTACCACCTACGCCGTAATAAGTCCGCTAGGGCAACAGAAGTAAATTCTGTTATGTGCCGAACTACGGTGGTACCGCTAGGGTGAGGTGTGTGTGGGTACCACCTACGCCGTAATAAGTCCGCTAGGGCAACAGAAGTACATTCTGTTAGTGCCGAACTACGGTGGTACCGTTAGGAAGACGAGCAACTATCTGCGCCGTATGAGACCGCTAGGGCAACAGAAGTGAATTCTGTTAGTGCCGAACTGCGACAGCGTCTTCCTATTGACAAACTATGCGAAATAGTTCGTCCTTCCGAGGTGGCTCCTTAAACCCCTTATTAGGCGAAGTGTCGTATAAGACTAAAGCCTGTGTCAACAAGGAGAAAGGAAACTCTTTTGATCTCAGGGTGTGACTTGTTTAATGCTGAATCTCTTTGAAGTCCCTATCACATACACTGATATATTTTAACAAAGACAGTGATTTATTTTCTATTGCAAAAATAGTGCGTACAGACGTGAGCTACTGCATAACAGGGTACAACACTCAAAATTGCATTTAAAATATTAGTCGTATTTAGCTAGATAACACAAGAAACATTGGAATATCGACATGTAATACAAATGATATTTAAGGGCTAACTAAAGTAAATGCACAAACGCAACATCAGCGCGGAGAAATAGATAAGTCGGCGTTCAGAGAGCTGGACACCTGAAGAAAATACTTAAGATTATGGGTAACTAACACAAAAAGGCTCGATAACCCCTGTGCGGCCTGACAACCATGTTCAATATATATCACTAGAACACTTTTCTCGCGGTCTTCAGCACTCAAGCAGTAGTCATTTACGTCGACAACATGCAACGTGACACCGTACTCTTAGGCAGCTACCACCATCACAGCCCGATTGGTGGGTGCTCCATGTTGAATGTCATTGGCCCTTTCCTCAACACGATGGCATTTTCTGTCGCTTTCAGAATCTCCCTGTGTCGCATGATAGTCCAATTCGCACAGACTATATGATAGAAAATATTCTCGGCTGTTGTAGTTTAGTTGTTCGACAAGCGTTCGGTACTTACCATAGCTAGTCAGAAAGACCTTCTTCTCGCTAGTCAAATTATCTTTTTGGAGAGTTCTTCATATTTATTTTGGTCTGCATCTTGACCATCAGAATTCTGACTTTTGTCAATCAGATGGTGGTGCTGAATGCTGCATGAAACTGAATCTACAAGCCCGCTGACCGCTAACGTCGTCCACGGTTGCAACAGTTGTGAATCAATTACCATTATTAGTCGCTTACATGTTTGATCTCACACAGCCTTCATAATCTCACTCAAGGATTCCATTTCTATTTTGACGTGTGCTTCGTAACACTGCCTCACAAGAGCGATGCTTTTTTGTACGTCATTTAGATTCGGCTCATGGCTGCTTACAAGTTTTTCAAACGAAGAATCGAAATTATCATTGTTGCAACTGGGCGATAAACGTTTTATTCTTTCATTCATGACAGAGTATTTGAAGAATGTCGCAATCATCAAAAATTTGAAAGTCTTCATATTGCACGAGATTATTTCAGAACTTTCCTTACTTGTTTTCAGATGAGTTTGGATGACCAATGAAGTCGTCAAGGAATTCTTACCCACCATTGCCAGTTTTTTTTTGAGCCGCTCGACCACCTTCTCGATCAAGGTTGACGCCTCTTTGAGACCGTTCAGTGTACCAAAAATTCTGAACGCGATGCTAGCAGTACTCCCGAAAACATTTGAGTCAGACAAGATATACCATTAATCAACGGAAGTCCAATAGAGTCCCATAACGACCCCATAGCATCTGATTAAGTCAGCGGTAGTATTTTCAATTCTGGACTGGAGTTGTTTCAAACTTGTAGCCGAATCAATTGCATGCATTTAGTACAATAAGCATTTTAGTTTCGGGTCGTCAAACGATCTTCTAACTCTTGATTGGACTGATTCGCAAAGTTCAGGTTTCAAAGAATCAAATGAAAAGACAAATATTCTCGCTACAGCTTATGAGATTTAGGCACTTGTGCATTTCAACGTCAAGCTTTTCAAATTAGCCCCTGCCGTTTTCAGCCTAGTCGCAACCGCTTTTCCATTAGTGATGATCTGAGTACCAAATTGTTCTAGCACTTCCTTACCCACGCTTGAGGTCACTGTTTCAATACCCTTGGCAGCATCTTTAATTTTTGACATTCCCATGGACACAGCGGTTATGGTTAAACTAACAGCTTCCTGAGCACCATAATCGCCCCACTGAAATTGCCGAGTACTGCATGTCCTGTATGCATAGATCATGTCGACTATTCCTTCTGTAACGCCCATCTCAACTGAGGTACCGAAACCAGTCATTAGAAAACCGCCGACGGGTGCTTGAGCCACACCAAGAGCAGCTAGAGCACACACCGCGCCACGGAATGAATTTTTTTCCGTTCATCACTACTCGTATAATGAATTCAATTCCCTTTGAGGCATATTCGTTTAATTCTCGAGCGGGGAAGAAATTCTTCATAATCAAATCTTTGACATTCTTTGATTCCATTACATCTATATGCTCTTGATCAAGACTGGCAGACTTCCAAATGAGACACATTTTCCTCAAGTAAATTGCGAAATTGAAGAGAAAATTCAATTTCATGATATCTAAGTAGATTGATGATAACTTCGGCAGAATTTTTATTCAGCTTGTCAAAACAGACGTTAGCTTGCCCTTCTTCCAGATCACTATCAGAATAATGCGAAATATCCATGAAGCCGATATTAAATGTCACTGTTACGGTACAGCTCTCAATGACTTTTTCAGCACGTTTGCAAGAAAGATTGTCGAACTTAAATGAAGCACGGCGCTGTGTCCTCCTTTAGCTTTTCCAACTGCTTTTCAAGCTCTTTCCTATCAAAATTTTCCAAATCTCGTGTCGCATTTGTGCAACGTTCCATATTCGAGTTCTTTATTAGTTTCGATCAGCTCCAAAGCAGCCGATTTATGCAGGAGAAATTCGATGTCGAACGATTTAGCTTTGACAACTTCCTGTTTTTTTTTGCAATTTCTTGACTTACATTCTCGTAAGTTGCACTCAACTTGAATTCTTTTTGATCGCGAATTCGAATGCCGTCAGCCGGCGATTCCGATGACTTTGATTCTGGCAAGTTATTTCCTGTGCCTTTTTTTCTGCCACATTTCGTCTGAAGAACTTCAATTTCATTCACATTGGTATCTTTAATGAGTATATCAAAGCGTAAGGCATTATCGCGGATTTCTTGTTAATCAATAATTTTAATTACTTCATTTATTTGTTATTCCTCATATTTCAAGTTCTTACTTTCTCCATTTGAACACGTAATTAATTGCGCACTTAATTGAAGATTTACCAAAGCATGTAAGATCTCTCTTCTTTCAGTTTTGCAATAGCCGTTTCTCTGACCAAATCTTTGTAGTTTTTGTGAGGGTTGAATAATGTACTCCACAGATTGGCAAGATTCCTTTGAATATTTATTCTAACGTATGAATCAGCACTCAGACAGCAGTCTCCTTTAGAACTCTCCTTTTTACTTTATATATTACGGAGAGTATCTAAAGCCTCATCGAATGTGCCGCAGTCATTCCTTGTTGTTAAGTACGTGAAGGCAATCAATAACCGCACTCCACTCCGATGATCCAACTTTTTAGTGGCAATAGTTCGTACTTCATTTATTTCTTGATCTTTGAAATGTGAGCATCTTTCCGCAAACCGATCGTTCTTATTTCCCTTTCTGATAGCAACTACATCGATGAGACGCTTCGACCTCTTGATGGCATCTATGCAGCATTCAATGCCACGGATGTAAGAACCCAAGATAGTTGACTTTATGTTCAATTGCTTATACAAATTGCTTTCCACAAATCCTTCCTGACACTGTTGCACTAGCAGCTGGACAGAGTTCAACGCACTCATTTCGTTCGAGAGGCACTTAAGAGCTGTCTGTAGAGAAATGAGAGCGTTTTGTTTGTAATCGTGTTCCTTCAAGTACATCAAACACCACGCAACCCCGACATGTGCAGCTCCTGGAGAATACGAAGAAAGTTCGTCTTTCCCGACTGAACTTGGCATCTCGGCCTCCCTTCGCCAATGCTCCTTTTCAATTTCTATTGCTTTCTGGAAGTATGTTGAAGCTCGCTGGAATTTTGAAGACGAAAATGCCCAATCATTAACGATGTCATTTGCAATGGTGATGCGATAGAAGGGATTTTTCACTGTTTCCTTCTTTAAAATCTGCTTTGAGCCGGTCACACAGCATACCGTATTCTTGCTCTGCACTCTCGCAGCTTATTTCTTGCTCATCGAGCTTGCTCAAGAAACTTGCCCACTACTCTTCAACAGCCGCAAGTGTGCACGTTTCTTCAGTACTTGGGGGAGTATGAATGAAATGACTTATAATTGATGCTAAAAGACCGACTTTTTCTCTGATCTTCAATCTTATTTCACAATTCAAAAAGTTGCAAAATTGGTCAAACAATTTATCTTTTAACCTGAATGAGCCTCAATTCGTTACTTATGATCTTGCAGTCCTGCCAAATGCTTGGTCATCAACGCGTTGGTTAGGAGGCAGGAAGGTCAATATCACGTGCAAGCCACCTGTTGCTTCAATTTCATCTGTCTGTATGTCTGTGCCTCTACCAGCTAGATTGGTGGCAATGATCACTTCACCAGGAACAATTTTCTCGACGTGTTTGTCCTGATCCATGTCGTTCATTACGTAAAGTTTGACAGAACTGGGTCGTAATTTGCGCTTCAGCATCCCACTAATGCGATTAGCATGCATTATGGTTTTGCAAACGACTAAAATTCCCCGATTCTTTTGAACCTCAGGTATGATGTTCGACAGGATTTCACCCAACCAGTCGGATTCACCTTTTTCAATGATGGACTCCAACTCTACGAACTATTTTTCACGGCTTTGTGGAATGTTGACCAAATCAACTTTATAGACATCTTTGAGGACACTTCGTGCTGCCTCCGATCCAAGCGTTCCCGTGAGGCCATATATTTGTCTATATCTACCGATGAAGCTGACGTTAGATAAGAAGTTCGTGGTCACAGTGTCACTAGTCATTATTAATTTGTGTTTCAGCTGCAGAAACTGATGCAATCCGTTACTCCAGCTGGTGGAGCTATGAACAATACCCAAGCTAATATAATAAACAGGCATAATTTTTTCATTTCGAATAATGTAGTGGACATTTTCTTTGTAGTTCAGGGCCGTGATAGCATTATTAACTCACTTTGATTATTTCGTCACTGTCGATACCGCCGTGCGGTCGACGTGAGGGTTCGTGGAAAAGGGGCTATCTTCTGTGCAGCCATCTTTTTCCGGGGTGCTAGCTTTACCGCGCAGCTGCCCTTCCTGAGGTTCGTGTGGGTACTGCCAACGCCGTAATCAGTGCGTTAGAGCAACAGAATGGAATTTCTATTAATGCTGAACTACGGCGGTACTGTTAGGGTGACGTTTGTGTGGGTAACGCCTGCGCCGTAATTAGTCCGCTAGAGCAACAGAAATAATTTCTGTACGTAAACTACGGCGGTACCGTTAAGAAGACGAGCAACTGTCTTTTTAGATATTTTCCACTTTCCTTCTTGAATATTCATTCATGTCATTATTAACTTCATCGAAAAACTCTTTTATTTTTATCTCCCCCTCCGGCAAGATAAGCTCCCAAGTCTGTGTATTTACGAATATTTTCATTAACATTTACTACTTCGGCAGTGAGCTTGTCGTTCTCAAAACCAACATTGCCGCTTACAAAATACATCTTGTTGTCGCACATTTTCAACTTTTGCAGTACTGACATGTGCTGCCAAATGAACACAAATTCCTGGCACCATCAACGAAAGACCAGCTACCTTTGAGCTGTCTTCGATAAGCATATTGTCAACTTCATCAATGATGGCTGTCATTGATTTGCATTTTCCAAGTGTTCCTAATTTGCTGTAATTATCCCTCAGAATGTCAAATTGAAATTGCGACATTTCACCACAAACTACGTCATCAGAGTTGCATATTTCACCCTTCAAATAGATAGTCTTGTCGCTGTTATCGGAACAGCTCAAACCAAACATTCTATACAATTTTGCTTTTTGTTTGCACCTCTCTCCGCCAAAACTAGCGAACTGGCGCCAAAACCCATTTTCGTACCTTGCAAAGCAATTATGATAGCCAAAACACAAATTAAAAACTACTTTCCCTCGCCTGTGGCAACTTGAAGCAACTTAAGGGGTGTTTACACTAGGGGACATTTCGGCCGTGAGGCGCGACTCGTGCATACGAGGCTCACCACTGAGGCTCATATTTGTGTGTGTGTGTGTGTGTGTGTGTGTGTGTGTGTGTGTGTGTGTGTGTGTAAGTGTGTGAGTACGAAGTTCCCTATTTGCTGTGATCGAATTCGTTAGGCGCGGCGCACGAGAACCTCGCAAATCTAGACCGGTCAGTGTGCAGCATGGAGCTAGGATATATGGAAGTCGCATAGCGCACTCCGTTTGGGCTCAATTTGGCTGCAAAAGCTGGAAGACTCAGGCACTGTCAAGGCCTGACACGTCACTCGCAATTCTGAGCCAACCACAGACGCTTGGCTAAAGTTGGCTACACCCACCTTCCCTACAACCCCTCCTCCCATTTTCCAAAGCAAGATTGATACCACACCACATGTCAACGGGTGAGGTGTGCATGCAAGTCGCTCTAATTTGTTATAATTAAGGGCCTGCAATCTTTATAGTTTTCAACTCTTAATGTATCTTTGCTAGTAATTTTGATATTATTAAGTGTCCTCAAGTGAGGAAACACAATTTATTATCTTTCGGAGTCTTAGAATCCCAAATTAACCATTAACGATGATTCGATTAACTCAACAGCTGGAAGAGCATTCAGCGAGCGTGTGCGCACTCTAACGTAGTCAGGAGGTAACTGGCTTCCGTGCTGACGTCACACTTGCGAGCCGGCTATTGGTTACCACAGAAATATTAGAAATCTCAAAAACTGGTTCTCTTCACAGACGGCTATGCTCCCTCAATATATACTCCCTCCACGGTGTGCAGTTGGCAGTTATCAAGTGGGGTGGCGCCTCTCGCTCATTTGATATGGCTGACGCAACACTGTCGCAAGAAACTACATAGCTTTTACCTGAAATGTACTAAGCTCATCAATGCCTTTGGCAGACTAAAAACTGCGAGTATAAGGAGACTGCTTTCCATTACCTTTAAATGAAAATGAACGAATATAGTAACATTTCGCTCAAGCAAATAAAAATAAGATTACGTAGCTTACGATGCAGCAACAATATTCACACAAGCTCGTCAACAGCAATCCATATTTCATGGCAGCTGGCCACACACTGACTGGTTTTGAGCAGCGCTCAAAACCAGCCAAAACCAAACAACCTATTTCACATCTCCGTGGCTCGCTCAATATCTAGTTTAAACACTCATGGCTCATGTGAAGTGTTACACGAGGCATCTACACGGGAGCCTGGGACAAAATGTAGAAGATTGTAAACAGGGCCTTACTTGTCAGGTTATCCTCTCTAAGAGCAACGAGGCAACACAATATCTGAGGGCGCGTCAATCTGTGGCCAGTAATAAGAAAGTTTCCGCGATATGCGACAGCAATTGCTTCATCATTCTCAAATTTTTGTGTGCATTTTTCAACTTTTTTCACCCATGCTCGAATTTGCTCTTCACTCCAATTTAATTTGTCTGCAGGCTTTGGTCCAGCATTCGGTTTTGTATGTCCAGCGAATCAAACCAAATAAATTGTTTTAAATTTTTGTCAGATGGGTTATGTTTCTCAAATTCAGTTAGAAGTCTGTTCAAATTATTTTCTTCGCCTACTAGCTGAGAGTGATGCTGAGTGATTAATTTATAGAGTTCTCGCATGATTTCACGAAAAATCATCGAATCTTCTAGGACATAACTTTTGACCTCTTCATGGTAGGAAGATAGTAGTTTGTACATCAGCAGGGTTTTGAGAAAAGACAGCAAATTTGAAAACTTGCTTGGCCTAAACAACCGGACAAGTTCATGCAACTGAAAAAACTCCACTCAGAGTCCTTCAGCTGCACAAAATATCGGAGGAAGTCTTTCTGTTCACATTCACCGGGTTGGATTTTGGCAGATCGGTAAGCGTGGTTAGCCTCAATGCTGTTCCTAAAATCATCCAGCTTAAATTCTTCTTCGCTCTAGAAGCTCAGGTCAATTTTCTCATTGAAACAAAACCTCATTAAGTCTTCAAATGCACATACACTGTCGATACTTTTCAAGCTCCAAATGAGTTTGTCAATGAATTTTACATCAAAGCTGTGGCACAGTCTTTATATTTAATACCGAATATTTGGGCAGACAAGGCAGCAGCTGTGTCACGGTCCATTTCTGCTTAACGGCTTGGAATGGATCAGGAGCATGAACCATCAATTTCATCTGCTTTGCAGCCTCTTTAGGAAATAGCTGATCAAACCAAGTGAAATGTAACGTGCAAATGTATGAATTATTTCTCATAAAGAATAAAAACGCGTGCGAGTAATAAAGGCAAATTCCCTATTCTGCTCCTCACAACTTAACAAACCCAAACGTTCACAACCACAGAAACGCGATGATCGCGTAACTATAATTTTCTAGCGAGCTTACCATAGGGATCCAGCAAGTTTACAAGGTTGATTGTGCAAGTATTGTTTCAAATATAATTGTAATGTATTTCAAAGAACTAAAATTGAATTAGTAAAGATTAATGTTCTGTAAAGGGGTAATCAAAAAGAGCATGGCATGAAAATACATGAAAGTGACCGAACAGAGTGGATGGGAAACAAACACAGACATGAACATAAAACATCCGAGTCAAATTTGCATATACAAAAAAAAAAGCACTAAAATGACAGAAAATGAAAAATATCATGAAAATAATAATTGTAATTGAGATAGTTTACTACGCTGGTTAGTTGTCAACTTTGGTTGAACTTTAGCTTACACTAGGTTAGTTTTCAGTTAAGTATAAGCTGACAAAAAATTACATCATTTCACTCAAACAAATTTCTCCTCATGGTCGATAATTTCACAATTGATTTCACTGGTCGAACAATCATCTAGAATTTCACCAACACATTTAATACAAGGCAAAGGCTTGGGTGTTCAACATCTGCTCAACATAACTGCTCATATAGAGGTTGGCCTGCATAAAATATCTCAAGGAAATACCGACAGTTCATCTCAGCTATCATGGATTGGAGCAGTGGGACACATAGGAAGGGTTATGGTTTGGGTACCCCCTAAGACTGCATATAAACATTTCCTGTGTAGGAATTGAATTGTTATCGGTTCTTTATCATTCAATCCTATGCATTTTTAAGAGGGTCATCCGTTTTTTTTTAAATTTTGATCCGATTTGCCTGAAATTTGGCCCGTAAATGTTTGTTTGAAAATAAAACATATTTTACTTGGAAACTTTATTCGATTTAGACCTTAGTTTTTGAAAAAAATTGGAATAACTAGTTTTTTGGCTCATTTTCATGGATACAGTCGTACCTCGGTACTCGATCATAATCCGTTCTGAGGTGGTGGTTGAGCACCGATTTGTTAAAACAACGAAACCAATTTTGCCATAAGAAATAATGGAAAGTATTTTAATCCATTCTTATCATTAAGAGAAATACCTAAAATATTATAAGAACGTGTATCTAAACAACAAGGAAGACGTAAATGTGCACAAGCAGTACATGATAAAGATAAATGCGACACGACTGCGATGCGAGATCGGACACTCGTACACCACTTTCATATTTTGATTTTATTTCCTTCTTCAGATAAATAGTGGTCCTCACTGTTTTCTTCTTTGCCTTCCCCTAATCACTGTCTGTCTTTGGACCCATTATTAAGGGCTAGAGCAACACGAAAAAGTTTGAATCTGGGAAGAAATACTCAAACAAACTGCTTACGTCTTACTCCGCTGGCGGTCTGAGTCGAACTCGCGTTCGGGTCGACTCGGCTAGCGAGTACCAAAAATCTGTTCGAGGTCCGATGCATTTTCCACTTGAATTTTTTGGTCGAGCACCGATTTGGTCTAGTAAAAAGGGGGTCGAGTACTGAGGTAAGACTGTATATCAAATGAATACAATTCATTGAGTTTTTATGCTAGAGCATATTCAAAGACAGTTTTGAAATCCTTGTAACATTGCAAACAAACTGATAGCTTTAGAATTCTCATTTTCTGTTTTGTTTTTTTATTAGATCAAAAATTCATGATTTTTGGTCCCCTTTCACCCCCCCTTGGAGGGGATTTAATGCCCGCAGCCTCATGAAATTCAAGGGCACAATAGCCCATCACCTAAGGGTCCTTTTCCAACAAAAAAAATCGGCCCATTAGGCCGAAAGGGCCGTGGATAACCCCTTGACTGGCTGTTTCTAGACATAAGGGTTCCTGTGTTTGAACAACCTTGTCCATAGATTTTGTAGGTAGTCCATATTAAATGGTCCTATTTCTGGACTGAAATTTTGTTCAAGCCATTGGTGTTATTCCATTTTTTACTACTAAATAACCGGATTGCACAATTTCAAATATTGAGGTAAGGTCAAAAACAATATTTGCTTACCTGAGGTCAATGTAACACTGAGTCACCAAGGAAACGTTCTAGATGACATCAAGGAATGTTAAGTTTCCTCTTTAGTGTTCCTGCAAAACAGGGAGGACATTAGTTAAATTCAAACAAGTCATCACAAATAAACATGCAGAGGAGAAAGGGCCACATAGAAATACAAGGCTTCCTCTAAAATAGTGTTCTTAATTGAATGAAAGGACTGTGTGGTATACAATTTAGAAAATATGAAAATAATCATACAAGGTGTAATCCCCAGATGATTGCCAGCATGTAAAATGACCAAATCACCAATATAGAAGATGATAAAAACAAGAGATAGCAAAGAATAAAAACCACATGTTAAGTGTCCAAAAAGGCTAAAAGCCTTGAATTCCTGTCACCAGCTGAGGTAATTATGCTCACAGGATTCATTAGCCCAACCCTGACCAATATTTGCACGAACAAAAAAAAAACCTCAAGTTGTGCCTGACTGACTCAAGAATTTCAGTTTGCTGGTCACAGGCACGAGGTTAACATATACAGATTCAACATTCAATGTTGGGCACAAAATTTAAACATATAATAAACATTTATAAGTGGAAGATTATTCTAGTACTGGGGGCCAAGAACGCAGCTTATTGGCAGAGGTGCCTGAATGTACAATTCATCTCCCACGGTAGAAACAAATTGCAACTATTGTCAGGAATGAGTTGGAAAAACTGGAATTGACATGTATACAATATTAGTAACATGTACACCCATGTTACCATACACTGAAAATGAAGTTCATTCCCCAAAAATAACAATGCATAACATATTAAAAAAGGTGGGTTATAAAACCTTAGTGTGAAATGCTTAGATGGCCAGTACACTGCACACGTGAAGTGATGTAGACCTACAGGACCTGATCAGAATCATCAGTCCACTCCATACACGACATATTTGAGATGTTTTGTTGTTACTAGAGTTCAAAAATGCCTTGATTTAACAACTTTCACCATCTAAACTCTCAATAAATGATGTTAGAAACTGAGGAAACAAATTGTTCTGAAATAGAAACTTTAATGGCATATTTAAAACAATAAACACAAAAAGAGGTGAAACACAAGTCAAATTATACCTTATTGCAAACAACCTCCTGATGAGCCTACAGCACCGAGGAGTTCTTGGAAGCCGGGAATCTGCCTGCAGCTCAATTATGAATCATTTCCTCAATCCTGCATCAAACAACATTCTTTATGAAGAACAATAGGAAATTACTCGTACTGTCGCGATACGTCGCTTGGCGTACCGATATGAGGACTTTAAACCTCAAAAGTAGAAGAAAAGAAAATTAAGGTATGAAATGCAGAGTAAGAGAATTGGACAGAAAAGCTAGAAAATGAGAACAGTGGGTTTTACATAGTGTGTGCTTCATGAGTACCTAGTCAGCTTGCATGGGAAAAATGACAAGACTTGAAAGATTAAAATGGGTTTTATTCAATAAATATGTGGATCAAAATATGAGGATTATCGACAACACATTCTGACTTAAATTGACACACAAAAATAAGAGAAATGTGCACTTATTGTCGCAATTGAGCGCTAGAGCAACGATTGCAGGATTTAATGTCACTCAAAATTTTATGACAACTGTCAAAAAAAAACTTCCCGCACACTATCTAAAGATAAAAAATATATCATAATGAATGGGCTGACATAAGCATGAAATAAACGGGGAATAATGCAATATATAACAGCAAAACCTTGCTCACCACAAGGCATTCAAAAATAAGTAGAACACTTCGCATTACGCACCACTTGAACTCTTGCTTTGTCACCATTCCACATCTCTCTGCTAAGTGCACAACACCCCAATAAAAATAATACAAATTAATTTTACAATTTGCACGGCTCTTTGAATGCCCTATTCTATGTGCTGCTTGCACTCACACTTGCACTTTAGATCACCGTTTTCCCGAGTTCTCGATAACATACCATTCAAGCTCCTCCGTGATGTGTTGCAGGCACCACCTAAATTTCATTCCCGTTCAAGGTTTGAAGGGTGCCCGCTGTCAGAGCTCTTCCGCTGCGACCGCTCCATCGCCTTCGCGGACCAGTGCTGAAGATTGGAGACACTGCGCTCAGAGCTCTCATAGCTTTGTCATTGTTCACCAAGTGTTAGAACAGCTTAACCACTGTGGAACTCCCGGTTTATGGCTTTTTTTAAGACTTGGCAGATGTGTGAGCTTAATTGGCATGCTGTACTTTTTTGCGAGCTTGAATTCAACGTAGAAAATGACATTTTACGTTCTCTCGGACGAACGATTGACACATTTTTTACGTGCCCGGTTGTCTCCTCCAAGTTGAAGTGTTTCGAGCGGAATTTTGTTGCCGGTTGCACTTCAGTGTCTGCTGGGGTTTGTCGCTAACTTCTGGAAAATTCGATGTAGTCACATCAGCGCTGGCTCGGGGGGTATGCTATTCTTGATGTTTCGTCACTAGTAGCCATTCCTACGGGGAATGCTGGCCAGCAGCAGGTTCCCCGGTTCGCTCGCCAAAAACAAGTCTCTTGTCGTGTACCCAAGAGAGAAATCCTCCCGATTTATCTTTTCCACTCCTTTTACATGTGCCGCCTCTTCCTTTCTCGAAAGATCCAGATCCTTCGAAGTTTCTAAGACAGCATATCCATTCTGATTGGTGGGACACTTGCTTGTTTCGACATCTAGAAGTGCCATTGGCTGTTTCTTTGTGTCCGCTCGCCATTCGTTAACTTATTGGTTCGTTTGGTCGGCGGCTTCAGTGCCCACGTTTTCCCAGCGTCACGAATGGTTGAGCGACGGAAACATCACTGTTTTCACGCCTCTCATCCTCCAAAGCCGTGAACAGTTCCTCACGCCTGCGTGTGTGTTATGTGAATGTGCGTTATGTTTGTGTCCGGGCTTTTGTGTGTTGTTGTGTGTTCGTATGTGGATACTCGAGCCTGCAGTTTGGTATAGCGCTGACCATGTAGGGCTACGTTGAAGAATGCCATCTCTTGGGCACGCAAAATCACAAAATTTGAGACGGCAACAGCAGGGTCCGCTCCCACGCTGATGTTTGTTGTAAGGGCCAAATGCCCATAATGCACATTCCTGGGTAAACTTTCTCAGGCTCAAGGATATTTAGAAAATATTTCACTCCTGCAATTGTGTGATCTAACCTAATTTTATCCTATTTCTCAACAGTACTGTTCATATGTAACCTAAATGTATCAATGATAAGTTTCACATCAACAATATGATGTACTATAATTCAAGAGAAATTACTGCACTCATTTATTCAAGAGCAAAAAATTGGTCGTTTCTTGTTATTGAGTTAACATTACCTTTCAGCTACACCCTTATGCAAGTGTAGGACAATAAACGGTATGAAGAACAAAAATGAATATTTTGTCCTTCCTGATAATGAGATCATTGAAACAAAATTGCACATAACTTTCCAAACAATCTCATATCTCGTGTACTCATACCATTCATTCATAGAAAAAAAACAGGAGATTGCACAGAAATGTTGCTCAATTCCCACTTTCCTAAATATAAAATGGAAAGCTCCAAATACTACACAACAACCTCAATCATCTGGTGACCCTCAATATCTCTAGCACAGACACAGGTTACATTTGTTACCTCTAAGCCCCTTGAAATATTTCAATGTGAACTGAATAATTCCAAGAAAGAGGAAGAATAATTAGACAAGCTTATTTTTAAACCATCAAAAAAATGCCAATCATTTAATCATACTTGATACTTGTAAGCAAAGCCTGTTTACTTGTAAAGGTCTAAAAAATATTCCTCAAACCTAACAATTTCACCAACCTGAGAGTTGGTGACAAAACTGTCTGTAGAAACTAGAAATGCACATGAAATATTAGATTAGTTTACTAGTTAGTTCTAGTCTCCCTATCCACAAAAAAGACAATCCAAAAACACAAAGGCACCATTTAGTATGGAGTTAGGGGAATGTGGAATCAATGCAAAAGGGCATAGAAACAGTAAGTTGTGAAAGACGATAAAACAAGATTAAAGTTGAAGTAGGATGTAGTGATGCAAAAAAATACTGTTTTATTTGATGGCAGTTTTTTTGAAAAAAAAACATTTTTTGTGTTTTTTATTGCATTCAACCAAATTTTGTTAGGTATATGTTTTTTGTCACATAAAATATAATAATCTCTCCATGTTTTTAAGTTGTGATTTTTTGTAATAAAAACATCAAAAGGTAACCATACAGGTAAAGTGGTGGCAGATAACCTAAAATTATCAAGAGGAGTCTGATAGGAACAGCAGGAGCCACAGAACTTATATTGATGGAGTCAAAATTCAGAGCTTATTATCTCTACTATGTCTGATTTTTTTGGTCACATAAAAATAAAATCAGACAGTAGAGATAGTAAGCTCTGAATTTTTACTCCATCAATATAAGTTCTGTGGCTCCTGCTGTTCCTTAGACTCCTCTTGGTAATTGTAGGTTATCTGCCACCACTTTAACTGTATGGTTTCCTTTTGATGTTTTTATTGCAAAAAAATTACGACTAAAGAACATGGATATTAATTTATTTGATGTCACCAAAAAAACATGCTTTTTCTTAAAAAACATGTTTTTGTTCTAAAAATCATGACTAAAAAACTTGATGTTAATACTCATATATTTTATGTAAGAAAAAACCATAGTGTTTTATTTTACGTTCTTAAAAGAAATCACAATTTTTTAAAATAAAAAATCATGAAATTTTAAAAAAAGTAAACATAAAAAACATTGATATTAATATATTTTATGTGACTAAAAAACCATGCTGTTTTTTTAAAACATGTTTTTTATATCATGACTAATAAACATGAATATTAATATATCTTATGTGACCAAAAAAAAACCATGCTGTGCTTCTTACAAAGAAATCATAACAGAAACAATACATTATATGTTACCTAAAAAACCTTGTGTGGTTTTTCAAAAAACATGTTTTTTACAATGAATCGTGACTAAAATACTTGGATATTAACATATTTTATGTGACCAAAAAACATGCGTTTTTTTGCATTTTTTTGGTCAATATGCAGTTTAATGCGCTCACGGAAATTGAAAATTCCGTTCCAAAGAATCGCTCAAGAAAAACGTTCAGTTTTATATGAATGACATTCTGCTCGCTGATGCGTTATTTTTGAGTTATTCAACTTTGAAATTTTCGTCTTCCATAGCAGTTCCAGTCATTTGTGCGCTTGAGCCGGATCTGTTTGAGAACGCTTGGGTACTTTGTAATTTATTATTAGCCAACCCTGCGGAGCCTGAACCCACTTCTAGGTGTTTTAGTTAATAACACAATAAACGTTGTCACCCAAAAATATTAGCGTGGCTGGGGAAGTGAATACTTAAGGGCACGGTTCGGGTCTATTTTCAGATTATGGTCATTTTTCAGTTTATAAACTCATCTTATAGAGATTTTTCTTGCGCATCCAACGATATAATTGGCTTTCAAGTACGTCAATTGGTTAGTCTTCTGGGCGGGGTAAAAGATGCGCACTAGTGTGACCTTGGGGTGCGCCAATGGATGGGTGACCTCCCTCTTCCCCCCCCATTACGAGCCAGTATTGAGTGTTTCTCTACTGGAATAGCAAGAAAGTTCATTCATGGCCTTACTTGAAATGCTTTCGTATTCAAACGAAACATCCTATAACTCAGTGATAAATTATGATGGTATAATTGAGTGTTTGTTTTGAGTCCGGCTGCTGAGTCATCAGCTAATTAGCTGGCTATGTAAACATAAACGCCTCCCGGAGTTTTGAAGCTACAGGAATGGCAATTATATCAATCGAAAGGGCTTAAAACGAGCTACAAAGCAATACAGGTTTTTGAAAAAAAATTTTGTCAGCATTGAAAAAAAAAATTGTTAAAAAATTAACCCTGTTCTGGAACTTATATTTATTGACTTTTGATATGGATCCCTACACACTGTTTTGAAGGTACATAAGAAGGTACAGAATCACTGATAAGACTCAATCAAAAAATTAGTACAGAACAAAAAATTTTTTTTTTGGAAAAATGGCTTTTCTGAATACTCACCTTTTTGATTTTTGAAAACCTACTCCTCCCACAGTTTTGAAGGTACATAGATGGCAAGCATACCAATCAATAGCGATTGAAAAGGAAAATAGATCCGGTGCAAATTTTTTTTTTAAATTTCAATTCACCTTGAAAATTAGAAGCAAATTATTCAAAAAAGTGGAGAAGAGGTCATTTTTGGGGAAAAAAGTTCTCAAAATTCAAAAATCAAATATTCAAAAAACTTTTGCACCGAATCTCTAGACAAGACAATTTGCTATCTAGAGAATATTTTCTGAGTTCCGTGAGTTGAAAATTGTAGGAGGAGTAGGATTTTCCGCAACACATGTCTTTTCATGTTTTTAAAAAAAAAATCTTATTCTTGTATGGTTACAAAAATTATGCACAAATCAAAAAAGTTATTAATAACAATTTACACCTACGGTAGATATCTCAGAAAAATCCACCGAGAACTTGCAGACTTTTTTTACCCCGAACCGTCCCCTTAAATCTACAGTATTCACTCCTACGCTTTTGCTAATGTTCTACGGTGGCGGCCATATTGAAGCTGATGTCAACTGCATATCGATTTCAGTATTCACTACCCCAGTCCCGCTTATATTTTTGGGTAATAACCTTTATTGTGTTATTAACTAAAACATCCTAGAAGTGGGTTCAGGCTCAGCAGGCTCCACAGGGTTGGCTAACAATAAATTACAAGTACCCAACAGCGTACTCTAACAGCTCCAACTCAAGCGTGCAACTGACTGGAACTGCTGTGGAAGACGAAAATTCCAAAGTTAAACTATTAAAAAATAGCGCATCAGCGAGCAGAATGTCATTCTTGTATAACGTTTTTAAATGTGTTCCTAGTGATTCTTTGGAACGGAATTTTGAATTTCCATGAGCGCATTAAACTGCATACTGATCTTTTTTTTTTACAAAAATCATGTCTAAAAAATATGGATATTGATGTATTTTATGGGACCAAAAACCATGCTTTTTTTCAGAAACAATTTTACAGAAAAATCATGATTGGAAAATATTGGTATTAATATATTTTATCTGACCTAAATGAACATGCTATTTTTAAAAAATATTTTTTTACAGTTATTAATATCTATTTTTTTATTCATAATTTTTTATAAAAAAACATTTTTCTAAAAAAGCAAGGTTTTAGGTCACATGAAATATAATAATATCCACTTTATTTGTCATAATTTGTCTGTAAAAAAGATAGTTTAAAAAAAACAGCGTTGTTTTTTGTCACAAATATATTAATATCCATGTTTTTTAGTCATGATTTTTCTGTAAAAAAAACAATGTTTTTCAAAAAAGCAACATTGGGTTTTTACGGTTACATAAAATATATTAATATACACATTTTTAAGACATGACTTTTTGTAATAAAGATGTTTTTTTCAAAAAAACACGCATGTTTTTTTGTCATATAGAATATATTAATATCTGTGTTTTTTCAGTCATGAATTTTTTGTAAAAAAACATGTTTTAAAAAAACAGCATGGTTTTTTGGTCCTATAAAATATACAGTGGTACCTCGGTTCTTGACCGCCTCTATACTCGACCAAAAAATTCGAGTAGAAAAAGCTTCGGATCTCGAACAGATTTTCGGTACTCAACTAGCCGAGTTGACCCGAACGCGCTCCTCGGCCACCGGGTAAGCGTCAGTTCGACTCTGACCGTGAGCGGAGTAAGACGTACGCAGCTTGTTCGAGTACTGTATTTCTTTCTAGATTTAAACTTTTTTGTGTTGCTCTAGCCCTTAATTATGGGTCCAAAGAAAGACAGTGATAAGGGGAAGGCAAAGAGGAAAATAGTGAGGACCACTTTTGAACTGAAGAAGGAAATTATTGCAAAATATGGAAGTGGTATATGAGTGTCCGACCTCGCGTCGCAGTACAAAATGGCAAAATCAACATAAGGAAATGTTAAAAAAAGCTGATGTTGTAATGGGAGTGATAGAAATTAGTAAGCAAAGGCCTCAGATAATAAAAGAAATGGAGAAGTTGCTTATCTTTATCAAGGAAAAGATGTTGTCAGGGCATCATTAGTGAAGCTCTCATCTGCCAAACAGCTCTTCAAATTTACGAATCGTTATCATGTACTGCTTGTGCACATTTACGTCTTCATTGTTGTCTAGATACACGTTCTTTTAATATTTTAGGTATTTTTCTTAATGGTAGGAACGGATTAAATTACTTCACATTATTTCTTATGAGAAAATTGGTTTTGGTTCTCAACAAATCGGTTCTCAACCACCACCTCAGAACGGATTATGGTTAAGTACCGAAGCACCACTGTATTAATATTTATGTTTTTCAAGTCATGATTTTCTGTAAAACTAACATGTTTTTTTTTAAAACAGCATGGTTTTTTGGTCACATCTCTATCAATGACCATAGGTAAAGATATATTATTACAACACACCATTTGGGGACTTGAAGGTGATTCACGTGCATTGTAAAATAAATGAAATATCAAAAGCTGAAACCACAGAAAAAGAAAATGTCCTACAACCATAGAAAACCATGAATAAAGAAGTATGCTGTTTTATTTTATAATGTCATTGAAACAATTAATATACAGTGGTTCTTTTTCTAGCTGAGTAATTTTAAAACAATATGTTAGAAAAAAATATCCAGGTTTTTTTTTAGTCATGGTTTTTTTAGTCACATCTCTATTCCTGACAACATGCCATTTATTATAAATAAAACCTCACAATAATATGAAGTTCAAATTTCCTAGTTGCACAGAGAAACATAAATGAACACTTGAAGAAAAACTTCCAATCTCAGCAACAATTCAGCAGCAGCTGCATTTCTAAATACAGTACAGAATATATTCAGTCACAAGTGTATTTAGCACTGCATAATATTCTTACCCTTGCTGATCACTGGCGTTGCTGTTAAACTGGGATGAATGATCAACTCTTGAAAACTGTACTGCTAACTTTTAATCTGATCACACCTGTAGTTTTTCCCGTTACCATTGGCCTGAAAGAAAAACTAAACACAGGTTAGGAAACTCACAGATTGCACTATCAAATTGCCAAACATGAGTTAAGGATTGGCAGAAACATTCAAAAGTTAGTGAAGCATGCAGAATGAAATGCTGCTATTGTGAGTTTGTGCCATATAACTGAAAGATGTAACTTGGCATCAATATATTTACAAATAATGATACAATGACAAAACATGACATTCATCTTCTCTTACACTGCAGAAAAATTTACAAGTTTCACAAAACTCGCTTTAGTCTGTTACTTTTATTCAAAATTTATCATTAATTACTATGGAAAATTCAGAAATAATTGCATAATTATACAACAATAAGAAAAAAATGAATCCAATAGGAATCATGTTAGGGTTCAAACACATTTTTGGAAATCTAATTCAAAGACGATTCAAGGATATGGCCAAGACAGAAATAATAGGTTATAGCAATTTTAGTATTGAATTAACAGGTAACAACTCGAGATGTGATGCATAAACAACCATGCTATTTTTATCAAAAAAACATGACTAAATAAGTGTTTGTTCATATATTGTTTCAAAATACCTCAGCAAGGAAAAAAAAAACACAAGTGATGTACCGATACCATTTTTTTGGCCGATACCGATACCGATACCCATTTTTTGGCCGATACCGATACTCCGATACTTGAAAATACCGATACTACTACCGATACTTTCACAACTATCTAGCCTAATAATACTCGTGTGTTAATTTATATATCTGTTTGGTGTCCGCTTCTTAACCCGTCGCCACGTCCTGGACTCTTAGAAGGTCGACAAAGCTAGTACATGTTTCACATCAGCAAACCTAGGGTTGCCATATATGGTCTTAAGCGTCTCGTTGAGCGCTATTCATTGGTGTAAAGTAAAATTAGGTGGGGGGAGCAGGGAAGGAGAGGTAACAAGCTCAAATCTGTATGTATTCTTCTGCTCAGTCTGGAGTGTATCTACCGGCGCTGCACAGCCTTTTAGAAGGCCAGCAGTGTAGCTGAGGCATACCAGCGCACACTTTGCCTCTAAGAAGGTCGCCGTCATTTTTATTTTATGTTTTTTGTTCCAAAAATGGGAGTCCAAATCCACAGATTTACTCCTAGGCAAAAAATAATACCACCATTGTATTCGGAAGGAAAAGCTTTATGCATATCAAACTCTTTACAAACAATGAAACTGGTTCATGACAGCCTATATACAAAATGAACTATAAAATAAAAACTGTGTTTTACATATAGTGCACATAACTCCGGAACTATTGGACTTGAAAAAAAATTCACATACCACAAGATTCAGCAACTCAGAATCTATGAAAATGCATCATAAAAAAACATAAAAGTGCAATAAATAAAAAATGGCACGTGATTTTCTGATTTCTATTTTTTGTACTTTACCGAAATAAAAACTTAAATTTCGTAGATTTTCATTGGGGTAGCAGCATTTTTTTCCCCACTGACAGAAAGAGAAACTCTCTTTCTTTACAATGAACCCCCAATGAAACTTGTAACATGATTAATGAATGTACAGTAAGTTGCACAGTTGACCCATTTTCTTCAAACCTCTTGGTAGGTCGACCATGTGGAGACGGGTTAAGAAACACAGGATGTCTGAGTGTTCGGTATCATGGATACCGAATATCTCAGTGAAACATTGAATGATGGCTTCTGCATGCATTGATATGTTTTGACATTTTATCTAGATAGGTTTGACGAGCATAGGTTAGGTAATGTTGACAAATATTTTTCACGGATCCACCTATCTTAATGATGACATTGTCCGTGGAATTTCCACGGGGTGTTTCTACTACCTAATAATACCCCTGGCTTATTTGTTTGGAGTCCGCTTCTTCCATTTTTCTGTTGCGCTCATAAAAACAGTTATAATGACCGTATCTGTGATACGAGGATCACCAGTGCACAAGTAAAAGAATATTTTAATTCATTCACATCTGGAAAATTTGTTCAAGAAAGGTATTGAATCCCATCAATTTTGATGGGCTGTTCACACTAGTATTCAAATAAAATCATTATAAGCCGTACATGGGTGTAATAATAAAATTATTTACTAATATATCTAATAATATAACAATATTGACGATAAGGTTTTCGATTAGGAGGAATGATAAAACTGCTCTTGCTATGTTAACTATATCGTTTGATTCGTTTCCAGGACAAAGTTTTTGGATTGCGTCATCTTTCCGCTTTATTTTGTATGATACCGTTATCAGCATGTATGAACAAACAAGTATTCACTGTTTAGCAATCTTTATTTGCCAACTGAAGTTACTATCCAACTAAATTAATTAAAAATCATTTTTCTCCATTTACAGGCATAAACTAGTAATATAATGTAGCATTTAGTCTCAGAAATAGCAGCGTGAACGCAAGTAGTGTACGTATGTACCAACATACACAGTGTGCAGAAGCAAAAACGGCTCTTTTTGGTCTGGGGTCTATCGAATTTTAATATTTTCTTTTCACCAAAGTAGGTATTTGGGTGTGAAAAACACAAAAATGATAACCATGCTACATAAATGATAACCATTCATGCTACATAGCTTTCACTCATTGACCGTACATGACTCATCGGGAATTAAAAGTAGTAAATTCAGTTAGCGGGCATGATAAACGCTGTAACTGAACAGTTAGCCAACTAATTTACTAGCTATGAATAGGCTCTTTATTTGATTACTAGTGTGCACGGCAGGGTTGGCACATAAAAAACCCACCCAAAAAAGCCCAAAAAAACCCACACTAAAAAACCCACTAAATAGCGGGGTTTTTTGGGTTTAATTACTGTTATGTAAATTTTGTTTTCAAGCTTATAGAATCAAAATAAGCTTAATATTCATCTTGTCAAAATAAGTATCTAAGTCATATGCATGACTATGACAAGAAAACATTGAAAAACAAAACACCAACCCTATACAAATCAAATTAGAAAAACCTTAATCACAGAAAAACTTGAGGGACTAATATATTTTAATGAATTCCATTTCCAAAGTAAAAAAATAAAAATTTAGAAACAAATGCAGTTTGACTACTTAATATAGAGACTTCTGACTTTTTCCTGTCTTCTAGACTAGACTGCTACTACAATACTACTGTGTTTCTCTTTCTACATCCACTGCCATTTCATCGTTGTCATCCACATCATGATCATTTGTGAGGTGGCGATATACTGAGACGGTTTCTGTGCGCGTTCTGATCCTAATCTATTTCTCAATTTATTCCACACAATTCCAAATGTTGAGAAAATTCTCTCAATGGATCCTGAACTTGCGGGGCAAGAATGAAGATTGCTTTTAAACTCGCAGAAACCCTCTGCCAGTGTTTTTTCTTGAATCTGCATTTTATGCTGTTTCATGTCTTGAATATCCCACCATCAACAAGGAGTCATTGTCTTAGTGATATTCTCATTGAACATGTGTTTTGGGAAGATGTTGGAGTCCTTCAATTTATAGGAGTAAAGCGCACCGATGAACTCCGGATTGTACTCAGCCAACCACTCTTCAATATCAGTCTCCTGTGAGAGCTTTGCCTTAAATGTTGCAAAATGAAACATCAATATCGAGTTCATTTTCTTGTTAATCAGTCTAATGTGAAACTAGGCTAAGTGAATTAGGTTAAACATTGTACACCCTAGAATAATGTAATGGTAGGATGCCCTAGAAGTCGCTGAACTTATTTGGGCCCACAGGTAGCTATACTCAAATTTGACCATTGTATTAGACTTAAGAAATATTCTACCTCTGTATCACCTGTGGTAAATAAATTGTTTAAATTGTTTAAATTGAAATAAGTCTAACAATTATAGTCTGATGGGGCAAGACAACCGCAGCCATCATGGGGTGAGAAAGTAAAAAAACTACTGGCCTATGGGGAGCATTCAAGCTGCACTGGAACAAATTTGACGATGGAATCTGTTAGAGCATTTACTTCCAATCATTTTAGTGTTTGTTGCTATCCTGTACTGCGAAAAGTGAATTTTTTGGCAAATTAAAAAAAAAATTTGGCATGTCACTACATGTTGTAACATGTAACATTGTGGTTGACTGACTTGACTTGCGCAGCTAAGCACTCCAGCTCACACAATACACATGTTAAGGGGAGCGAACGGTTTTTCCTATAAATTCTTTGAAAAATGAATAAAAATACTTCCTCATTGAAATAAGCTCTCGGGTATTCACAGCATGTTCGTATCATTCGAATAGACAGTTATAGCCTAAATTTTTTTAAATCCCCCCATACCCCCCTCCCCCCCCCCCCTCAAAGGATTTTCTTTGAAATTTCTATTTCTCAGTCAATATTGTACATAGAGACAAACGGTTTTTTTTGTTTGATTCATAATGCAAATATCTACCGAAACTCGTCGCAGTTTTTTGTTTTCGCTTTGAGAAAAAAAATTTACACTCATTTGAATAATAAAACATGAAAATTCAATTTCAATGGACAATAAAAAAATTTTAAATTAAAAGTTTCAAAAAAATTTTAACGAGCATTTATAGTACTCACATTGATCTCCACGATGCAAAAAAGATCTTCTTCCTAGGTGCAAAACTTTGGTCGAAATTGACCGTTGAACGTTGATAAGTTTTATCGGAGATAATCGCTGTTTTTGTTGAAAACCCACTGCTGCACAGGACACTTTGTTTTTTCTTGTCCCTACCCACAAACTAATACACTACTGATAATTTTAATATATTCCACATAGTCTTCCATTGTTTTTGATCACACTTACAAACTAATTTACCAGAAATAAGATTTCAAAACATTCCAGGTAAATAATCCTGTTCATCATCATCTGCATGATGAACAGGGTTTGGGCGCATCGTTGTTTTGAGCACTCGAGCATTTTCATTGTTGTCCATCGTTTCGCATGACTCTTTTCTAAGTAACCCTAATCTCTTTAGTAAACACCCTTCTGATGATCCGAAATTATGTTGGAGAACAGTGTCCTGCGCAGCAAATATCACTTTCTCCAAGCTTGCATGTTTGATTTTGGGGCATTTTCGCCACAACTTAGAGTGCAAACTCTCATTTGGGTTTTGAGTTTTATTTTTCATGCAGCGAGATAATAAGCTCGTCGATGTCAGATCAACATAGACTTTTAGAATTTCTTTCCGGAGGGAGTCATTTAGTCCGGAGAGATAGAGATTGTGGGAGGCGTGGGATTCGGGAGTTTCTCCGTTGGCCAGTGCTCTCTGGTAAAAGCACCAGGATGTTGTTCCGTCGGGGCACTTTGTGTGTCGTGGGTCGGCGTCGCTGCTGCTGGCATGATAGTAGCTGCTCATGACAGCATCTCTCATTGATTCTACTGTACCAGTAGCTGCATGTTTTCTTATGTTTACACCAAAATGTTTCGTCAACTTGTCAATGGATGAGTCAGTCAGCCCCCCTTTCCCAGCAAGGAGGGACCTCCTCACTGTTTTCCCTGTCTTTGTTGTTGTGTCGCGGCGCAAATCTTTCTTCAAGTTTCGCAGGCGGGTTCCCAGTCGCTTGGAAACATGATTTATGCATTCTTCCTTGACGACGGGAGCATTGTAAGGGCCATTCCCGTCGTTCAAGGAAGTTACTGCATTGAAAGCTGAGGAGTCGCCATCTCCGATGAAGTTGGTGTAGCGAAATCCTTTCTCTTCTGATCGCTGCCACATTACAATTGCACACTTGGCCTCCATAGACCCTGAGCTACCATCTTCATAATTGCACTGACATTTTTTGTGTTGATGCGCTCTCCACTCCTCGAACTCCTCAGCGGACAGCTTCTTTTTCTTTTTCTCGCAGGCATCACAATATTTTGAGAGAACGTGGTAATCCAAGACGAAGCCAGTCTCCGCATGAATTACAAATCCAACTCCTACAGTGGATTTGTGACCCCGAGTGAGCCAACTGCCGTCAAAGCTGACGGAAATGTCGGTCAAAGGCGCTTCACATGACTCAGCATTTTTCACCGCGCGGAAAATTTTAGGTGCCATTTCAGAGAAAAATAACTTCATATTTTTTTGTAGGAATGCAACCTGTCGGTAATACTTGCCCGAACTACATGGTGCTAATGATTCGAATAAGCACACTGCACGGTACCCAAAGAAGCCCAACCCTTTAGTTTCACACGAATAAATTTTTGCAATATTACCTGCAGAATGTTTGGTTTGTTTGCCGTCCACACCTACAACACACATTGGTTTATAACTGAAAACAGTGTTCGAACAGTTGTTGCAATCACAAGTGAAGGGAATATCAACATTGGGAGTTTTCAAGTTCAAGGTTACACTGCACCCAGCTGATCGAGGGCATTCAGCGCAGTGCATATGCGTCGCCATTTTCTGCAATGTTTCTTGAGGTAGCGGAAGCACCAGTGAACCATAATTCAAATTTTCTTCTTCTATCTCAATATTTGAAAGACGTTTCCGTTTTTTGATCGTACTTTCACCAACCACTGCCTCTTCAACACTTTCACTAGCTTTGCGCTTCATTTTCAACCAATTTGCCCTATTGGCGATAGCAGATCGTGTCTTGCGACCCATTTCAGAGAACAATCAGCACACAACTGCACACGATCAAGTCACGAAGGCAACTGACTGTCCAATCCGTGACAAGTGTCGAAAAAAAACAATAAATAAACACAACCTAACTGCGTAGTTGTGATACGTGGCACGCGAGGACTTGCGCGCTGCTCAAGTGCCCGGGTGGGGGCAAGTTTGGGGATGATTTTGGGGGTTCCGGTTGCCAAATAGGAATTTTTGACAATACCACGCCATGTAGGAAGGATTAAGGAACGTTTTAAGGCAATAATAAAAAATTCGACATTTTTGTCCCAAAAACCGTTCGCTTACCTTAAGTTGTTAACAGCATGACTGTTAAGTGATGTGCAGCTGTCTTGCTTCAAGTTGCTTGTGGTGGTTACTTATGATCTGCATGGTGCTTTCCTCTCACATGACTTGCGCCTGTCTGCAGCTAAAACAACTTACGATGAATTGACAAGAATAGCAATTCTCTTTGGACATCTTATATCTTTACAGACTGCAGAGCTATGTCTCTATGCATATGGTAATTGGTAAATGGTAATTGTGATGGACAAACTTAATTCATATATTGTTCATATAATGTAATAATTCATATAATAATGTAATATCATGTTGGAAATAAAGTAATCAAATAGCAATATTTACTCAATAAGTGTATGTATTTAAATCTGAACTAGGGGCAAACGGGAGTTGTGTGAGTAACTCTTACAAAAACAGGTATTACAAAAAAAACAATAAAGCCCAAAAAACCCATTAACCCGTCTCCACATGGTCGACCTACCAAGAGGTTTGAAGAAAATGGGTCAACTGTGCAACTTACTGTACATTCATTAATCATATTAGAAGTTTCATTGGGGGTTCATTGTAAAGAGAGAGAATTGCTCTTTCTGTCAGTGGGAAAAAAATACTGCTACCCCAATGAAAATCTACGAAATTCGAGTTTTTATTTCGGTAAAATACAAAAAACAGAAACCAGAAAATCACTGGCCATTTTTTATTTATTGCACTTTTATGTTTTTTTATGATGCATTTTCATAGATTCTGAGTTGATGAATCTTGTGGAATGTGAATTTTTTTTCAGGTCCAATAGTTTCGGAGTTATGTGCAATATTTGTAAAACACAGTTTACATTTTTTAGTTCATTTTGTGTATAGGCTGTTATCAAGCAGTTTCATTGTTTGTAAAGAGTTTGATATGCATAGAACTTTTCCTCCCGAATACAATGGTGGTATAATTTTTTGCGTAGGAGTAAATCTGTGGATTTGGACTCCCATTTTTGTAACAAAAAACATAAGAAAATAAAAATGATGGCAACCTTCTTAGAGGCAGAGTGTGTGCTGGTAAGCCTCAGCTACACTGCTGGCCTTCTAAGAGGTTGTGCAGCGCCGGTAGCTACACTCCAGACTGAGCAGATGAATTCATACATATTAAAGCTTGTTACTTCTCCTTCCCTGTTCCCCCCACCTAATTTTACCTTACACCAATGAATAGCGCTCAACGAGACGCTTAAGACCATATATGGCAACCCTAGGTATGCTGATGTGAAACATGTGCCAGCTTTGCCGACCTTCTAAGAGTCCAGGACGTGGCAACGGGTTAAAACCCATAAAACCCAATTTAACCCAAAAAAACCCAGGTGGGTTGGATTTTTTTTAAAAACCCTCGGTTTTTTCCTCCCCTGGTGCACGGCCCGCCAAAAATGACGGGATTCAATACCTTTCTTGAACAAATTTTCCAGACGTGGATGACTAACATATATATTTATCATAACAGTACTCGTGATAAAAAATATAACTGTACTTGCGCATTGGTGAAACTCATATCACAGATACGGTCATTATGGCTACATTTATGAGCGTGACAGGGAAATGGAAGAAGCGGACTCCAAACAAATAAACTAAGGGTATTTTTAGGCAGTAGCAGGACCCGTAGAAATTCTATGTACAATGTCATCGTTAAGGACACCGTCTGGGTAGGAGAAAAGTCCGTTATTTATGGATGGATTTCTCTGAAATTTTCACAGTAGGTGTGAAATGATGGAAAGATCATTTGTTATTTCAACAGAATTTTTGTATCTGCATTGGATTTTTTTTTAAATATGATAAAATAGGGTTTTTTAAAATCTATCTTCTTCTACAATTTTGAAGTTACAGAACCAGAACTTCGTTTTTAGATTGCTTATATGTCTATATAACCATAAGGGGCTACGAATTTTGATAACTTTTTTCTGTGGATTTTGGGAATATTTTTTTTAAAATATGTAAACTTTTTTCATATTTTTTTCATGTCGTGTAATTTTCAAAATAATTGATGTATCGAAAAATGAAACGATCTTATTGATACACCTTGCTAAGCCCTATCGAATGGTATATAAACCATTCTTGTAGCTCTAAAATTGTGGAAGAAGTAGCATTTGAGAAACAATTATCAAGTTTTCAGAAAAATGTGTTTTTTCACAAAAAAAATTGTTTTTCTTTTTATCTTTTGAACTACAGGATTTTCTACAATTAACTCCTCAGCGTTTGTAGCTCTTTTTAAGCCCTTTCGATTGATATAATTTATATTGCTGTAGCTCTGTAACTCTGGGAAAAAATATGCAACAAAAGACAATACATGTAATTCCTCAAAATAACCACTTTTTTATTTTTTCATTTTTTTTTTTACCATAATACGTTTTTTTTATGTCAACTCAACTCCTCTGTTTTGTAGCTCTTTTCAAGCCCTTTGGATTGGTGTGCTCGCCATAGCTGTAGCTGTGATACTGCAGCTGTCATCGAGCTATGAATGAAAGCTGCGGTATCATAGATACGGCAGAAGAGCTAAATTCTTAAATTGTCAAAATCTAATAAAAAATATTTATTCAGCGTTAGAATGATTCGTTTAAATAATGAAAACACTTTGAGTAGCTCATGAACGAACTCTATTGCCATTGCCGCAGAGAAACACGCTCAATTGACTCCCAATAATTAGGGGGGGGAAGGGTCAAGGTCACGCAACCCCCATCGCTTTCCTCCCCTCTGGTGGGCGCACTATTCGGAGTAGACGTAAACGGAAAGTACCAATGGAAGCGCAAGAAAATCCTCTATAAGATGCATATAAACAGAAAATCAACACTTATCTCAATTTCTACCCAGACGGTGTCCTTAAGCTAGGTGGCCCGTGAAAAAATTCCGTCAACATTACTTAACCTTTCCTGTCCTAACCTATCCTAACCGAAGCTATCCTGATAAAATATCAAACATGTCAATGCATGCAAGGGCCATCTTTCAATGTTACACGGAGATATTCAGTATCCATGATACCGCACACTCAGATATCCTATGTTTCTCAAGAAGCGGACACCGAACAAATATATCAATAAATATGTAAATAAGCACACAACGGGTGTTATTAGATTAGATACTTTTACTTTCACGATTTATGACCTTCATTTTCATGATAAAATACTTATTATTGAAAAGTATCGGTAAAGTATCGGCCGAATTTTGCCGATACCGATACCAGTAAAAATGGCCGATACTGCCCGATACCGATACCGATACATCGGTACATCACTAAAAAAACACATTACAATTACTTTTATCCATCAGATTATCAAATAAAACAGCATACCCCCTTAAGGCAACGGTCTGGGGAGAAAAAAAAGTCCGTCGGTTCTCAAAGAATTTTTCTAAGATTTTCACATTAGGTTCCAAATGATGCGGCATTTCTTTTAGAACTTATGTTTTTTCTTGTAAAATCATAAAAAAATGAATTTTTTAAAAAACCTGAAAAAAGTGTTGCAGAAAAATACACCTCACCCACAATTTTGAAGTTAAGGAACTGGATAAAAGTTTTCTAGGTAGATAATTGTCGTGTCTTGAGATCGGGTGGTAAGGTTTTTCTTTAATTTGATTTTTTTATTTATGAGAATTTTTTTCCCAAAAATCGACCACTTTTCCGTTTTTTCAAATTCTTCTGTTTATAATTTTCAACATGGTTTGAAATTCAAAAAACTGTACCACCACCTCTGTAAGATATTTCAATTGCTATCGATTGATATATTTGCCATTCCTGTGCCTTCAAAACTGTGGGGGAGGTGCCTCTTCAAAGATCAAAAAGTTAACTTTTCAGTAGAGCCATTTATCTGAAAAAAATAACTTTTTTTGTTTTATTTCAAAATTAATCATTTGTTTTCAATAAATTTTACAGCTATTGTAGATCTTTTCAATCTCTATCGATTGCTATATTAGCCATTCCTGTAACTTTAAAACTGTGGGGGAAAGGATTCATATAAAAAAACAATGAATCCAAATTTCAGAAAACCAGTCATTTTTAAAAAACAATTTTTTATAAATAAATAGAAATTTTTATTTTTTCAACTCTTCCACTTTGGTAGCTCTTCTTGAACCCTATCAATGATATATTTGCCATTCTCGTACCTTCAAAACTGCGGGAGGTGATAGTATGTTTACAAAACAGCTAATTAGCTGATGACGCAGAGCAGCCGGACTCAAAACAAACACTCAGTTACATCATCATAATCAACACTGAGAGTTGGAATGTTTCGTTCGAGTACTAAAGCATTTCAAGCAAGGCCATGAATGAACTCTCTTGCTATTCCCATAGAGAAACACTCAATACTGACTCGTAATGAGGGGGGAAGAGGGAGGTCACCCATCTACTGGCGCGCCCCAAGGTCTTGCTAGTGCGAGTCTTTCCCTCGTCTAGAAGACGAACCAATGTACGTACTTGAGAGCAAATTATCCCGATGGATACACAAAAAAATACTCTATAAAATGAATTTAGAAACCGAAATCCTACCATAATCCGGAATTGGACCCAGACCGTCTCCTTAATTCATGGTTTTCTATGATTAGGCATTTTTCATTTTCTGTGGTGTGGTTTTGATGACGTTTCATTCAATTTACAATGCACGTGCACCACCTTCACCTCCCCCCCCCCCTAAACCATGTGTTTTGATAATTGATCTTTCCTGGTGGTCATAGATAAGCGTTTTCTGCCAATTTGATGTGGTGTCTGGAAT
This sequence comes from Morinoia aosen, assembly GCA_030386875.1. Lineage (NCBI taxonomy): Eukaryota > Metazoa > Arthropoda > Malacostraca > Amphipoda > Talitridae > Morinoia > Morinoia aosen. The sequence continues at coordinate 46,739,541 of CM059559.1, forward strand.
TTATATTGTAAGAGATTTGGCAAAACTGAGTCTGACTGAAATTTGGCAACACTCAAGTTTTTTACTTAGTAGTTATCCTCGGAACCCAGCACATGTCCCTGCTGTGGTGTAGCATTTTTAGTATAGTGAGCAACTCTTGAGTGAACGCCACAATGCCTGGCAAAAAGAAGACTAAATTGCAAAATTAATCCATGGTGTCCCCAGTGATAGGAAAGTGGCAGAAGTGAAATGCCTTTTCTGCTTAACAAGCGGATGCAATGCAGGAAATTCATGATATTGCATAACAACTGCCAGACATACATGCAACCCAAATTCTGGCTGAGTTGGCAGATTACAGATCCAAAACAAACTTGTTTTGTAAGGGTACACGCATATGAGCAACTTTTTATGGTCAGTTGCTACAACTAAAAAATTTTCCCAAATAGAAAGCATGCATTTTTATGGCTGCCCGCACACGGTCAATTTTTCGCGAGGCAACAACAAAAAGTTGTGAGATGGTTGCAAACAAATCACTTTCTCTGGCAACACAATAGTTGTCAGCAACTGTTGCAGGCAATAGAGAATGTTATTTCTAATGGGAGCTCGCACAAGGACCACTTTTAGTAGCCGCCACCCAGCGCCCAGCCGGTTGCGAGCGACCAGATTGGCTTTGTTAAGTCCAGATTTTTGCAAATGTGACTTGTTTTGAGGTAGTATTGCGCAAAATAAACTGCAAAGCATTTAAACTTTTCTAAAATGGCTTAGCGAAACAACCTCTTTCACATCTTAACACTTTGACTGCGACGTGCATCACCGATGGTACATGGAGGTAATTTTCATAATGCTACTGACCGACCAGTAGACGCAAACTAAATTTTCAGAAATACTTAACTAAAGCTAAATGAAGGCACGATTCAGTTCATATTTCCTATTTTCAAATCAGTTCACTACAGCTGACTTTAAATTTAAATTTGGCATCGAACTTAATATTTAGTAGTCACAGTCAATGTGTTAATAATAAATTCCTTATATTAGAGAAAACAAGTGCCTGTGTTTGGTATTTTTATGACAATCAATATACTCAATACTGGTATGCATATTTTTTTTTCAATCTGACTACTCTGCCATGGTTTTTCACTGTTTTCCAGACTAGAGTGGTCCGACACTGCTACATCCACAGTTTCCATGGTGACACTAGACGATAGTTGCCCCTATCCGGTGGTTCGTGTGCGGGTGTGTCTTCCTGACAACTTTTCGTTGTGACAATTTCTTTATTGGGACATTATTTCGTAGCAACAACTGAAAATAAAAAGTCACTTGTGTGCGTGTACCCTAAGTCCTTTATTTGGAGTACTAGACACAAGACTTAGCCTCTAGTTGGTGGAACGGGATCTATTGCTCAATTTAGCTGAGCCGTGTTGCCTTAAATATTCAGCAACTACCCCCTTCTAGTGTATCTGTTGAGCAATTCTTTAGCAGACATGCATTAGTACATTCTGCAAGAAGAAATAGTTTGACCACAGGCACAGACAGAGCTGCCAAGTAGATGTTTATTGGGCAAAACTTGGCTCTGGGTAACATGGACGATGCCCATGTATGTCCTGACCATGCACTTCCTGTCACTTATTCACCACTACAACCACAGCCATCAATCAGCAGTGATTCTACTGCTTCAATCAACATACCTACTTTTCAGCTTGAGTTGAAAGAGTCAGAAACATAAGATTTTGAAGACTTAATTGATGAACCACACAGCCCCGGCAGCTGGCCCCAGATTTTCCTATCTGATATAGAAGAGGGTGCTTGTGGGTGATCTGTCAACACTTGTTTAGGGAAAAATGGTTTTAGGGGGTATAAGTTAAATAATGCATTTGTTTAATGAATATTGAATTGATGCTCTGAAAAGCATGAACAGACTTTTCACCTGAAGAAATCCTTGTTGATTTATATTCATTTCCCATTTTCCCCATAGAAAATGTGTTATTCAAAGAAAACGTCAAAATAAGGGGTCTGGGGAAAATCTATGGACGTAATCAGATTTTGAGATACAGAGATAATATTGGTATCAAAAGAAGCAGAAATGTATTCTCTACAACGTGACTATGCGTGTGGAAAAATGGCTCTCTTTGAACAATTGAAATTTATGGCTTCTACACCTAGGGTAGTTTTCAGTTTTTGAGCTACAGTTATGATTTTAGTATCAAAAGAACCGGAATTTAATCCTCTACAAGATGACGTGGGCTTTTCTTCATTTTCGGAATAGAAAATTAGCTACATTTTCTTTTGTCGGGAAAAGTGTGAAAATGGGTAAAATTTTTGTATTTTTCATTTTTTTCAAAAAGTATTTCAAAAATTCAACATAACTCCATGGAAAATGGGGAAAACTTCTATGGGGAAAATGGAAAGAACACACGAGTCCAATCTTAATTCTTGTTCAATTTTACATACCTATACCAAGTTTCATGAAGATCGGTGGAATAGTTTAGGATTTTTTTGGGGGGAGTACGGTCCCCTTAATATAACCAAGCCTATCCTGATAAAATAACAAACATATAAATGCATGTAATGGCCATCTTTTGATGTTACACTAAGGAATTCAGTATCCATCATACCGCAAACTCAGATATTCTATGTTTCATAAGAAACGGACACCAAACAAATGTATAAATAAATATATAAATAAACACACAATGGATATTATTAGGTTAGATTCTGAAAATGACCTTCACCCTAGGTCACCTAATAGCTTTCACAGATGTATAGTTTGGAGCACCCAAAGCTAGACATCCTACCCTAATAAGAAACACATCCAGCTTTTCAAGGTCACTTCCAGCCCACACTAAAGCCCTCATACCAAACATGACACTGGTACAGCAATGTACTTCCACATTACTCACTTAGATTAGATTAGTTAGTTTAAGCCTCCCTATCCGCAACAAAGGCAATCCAAAGAGAGGAAGGAAGAAAGCACCATTTAGTATGGAGTTAAGGGAACCGTACTCCCAAAAAATCGAGACATTGTCGAATTTCGTTTTCATTCATTAAAATGTACGTATATATGTAGCGGACATATTGGTGACGTTTTACACCCAGAAGACCACAGGAAGTGGGTCAAAAAGGGGGTTGGGTGAAAATGTACGTTTATATGTTATATGTACGTTTTCTTTGAATAACACGTTTTCTATGGGGAAAAATGGAAAAACACACGAGTCCAATCTTAATCCTTGTTCAATTTTACATACTTATACCAAGTTTCATGAAAATCGGTCAAATAGTTCAGGATTTTTTTTTGAGAGTACGGTACCCCTCTTTCTCCTGGCTCTCCTGAACAATTGGCTCTCCTGAACAATTGAAATTTACAGCTTCTACACCTAGGGTAGCTTTCAGTTTTTGAGCTACAGTTATGATTTTAGTATCAAAAGAACCGGAATTTAATCCACTACAAGATGACGTGGGCTTTTATTCATTTTCGGAATAGAAAATGAGCTACATTTTTTTTTGTCGGGAAAAGGGTGAAAGTTTGTCAAATTTTTGTATTTTATCATTTTTTTCAAAAAGTATTTCGAAAATTCAACATAACTCCACGTCACGTTGTAGAGAATACATTTCTGCTTCTTTTGATACCAATATTATCTCTGAATCTCAAAATTTGATTACGTCCAAAGATTTTCCCCAGACCCCTTATTTTGATGTTTTCTTTGAATAACATGTTTTCTATGGGGAAAATTGTAAAAACACACGAGTCCAATCTTAATCCTAGTTCAATTTTACATACCTATAGCAAGTTTCATGAAGATCGGTTGAATAGTTTAGGATTTTTTTTTTTGGAGTACGGTCCCCTTAAGGGAACGCCGAATCTATGCAGAAGGGGCATAGAAACAGTAAGATGAGGAAGAAGTTCATGAAACAAGATCAAAGTTGAAGAAGAAAGTAGTAGGTGCTGAACAACAGGACAGCAGTGAACCGAAAAAGATGGTCCGTAACAAAACAAAAACCTATTCTACTTCAACAAAAGGAAAGCCAACCTAACTTTTAACTCAGGCCCTCACTTAATCCCCCTGGAAGAGCTAATTCCCATAGATACCATAGTTGTATCCCCCCTGAGGGGTCCACATTACTCACACACATTCATACTTGTTCACTCAGTCCCTCACCACTCTACTTGACTGTCCACTCCATTGCATAGCTTTTGCCACTTTTTCACTCTTAGATTTGGTGCATCCATGTTCAATTATCCTACAACCTAGATATTTGTGTTTTTTTTTTGTACCCCATTCTGATTTTTCTAATATTCTGGTTTGTCAATCAGTTTTATCCCAATTTATAACCATAAACTGACTTTTATCTGCACTAAAGTTAATCTTAAAATTTGTACTATATTCATTTACCAACCATGTTTAAGCATCCTTTGTAGTTCATGCTAAGATTTACTATCCAAAACCATATCAGCATACAACAAACAACTCAAGTCTCCTTTCCAACTTTCAGTCCTAAGCCACTACTCAGCCAAACCACTTACTCTCCTGCGTACAATTCAAACTACAGGGGAGACAGTACAGTCCTGTCTCACTCCTCACTTGCCAAGTTTCCACATTTCTAAACCTGTAGATTCTGCTTTCGTTTTCATACAAACTTTGCACAATGTTTACTAGCTTTCTACTAAATTTAACTTTTCTCAAGGTTTTAAAGAGCCTAAACCAATCTACTCAGTCATATAAATCTGTTGATCAGACAAAAAAAACACCAAGTTCATTTCATAAGATTTTTCAGGTGAGGTCCAATAAGGTTACCATAACAAGTTGGAGTGTACAAGTTGAAATTTTTCATGGAATAAAAAGCACCTCCTACCACAACAAAACAGCAACTGACAGCTTTGAGGATGTATTGTAACTAAGAGAACCCAAATCTGTTAAAAAATATAAATTATTGTTTCCATAGTTGGCTCTTTCTTGTCTGATGACAGAAATATTTCATATCAACATTCAAAATACCATAGAAAATCTTACATACAGTGTAAGCCAGAGCAGTAGGTCTACAATTTTCAAGGTCTTTTACATTCTTATGCCCACCCTTATGCAATAGATCTACATTACACTTGTTCCACCGTCATTTGGTACATACTTGCTCTTCCATTTCTCATCAAATAAACTTTTCAACATATTAACTACAAACTCCCTTACATTAATAGAACACTTTGGACCCTATCACGGCCAACTGACTTCATTTCTCACTCAATAACAATTTTCATTTCATTTTAGAAATTCCATTTGTCCAGGAAAGACACAGCTGGACAGTATACAAAAAGCACACAAGTTAGATGTGAGAGACATTCATTATCAGTGCTTTGCTGGTCTTTCTTTATTGTAAGATGCATCGATTTCCCAGATTATAGTGAAGCTGATAAATCTCAAATGATTGATTACTACTGCAGGAGATAGGTTCAAAATATCAGTCATGGCAGCTCTTCATAATATGTAACTTAGTTTTGAGACAAATTAGAGGAGCATAATATAACCAAGAGCAAGGAGGTTAAGAAGCTCATTCTTTGATGAAGAATAAATTTTAGTACAAAGGCATTACAATTTGGTACTGCCATATATTGCAATGAAACAAGAATATAGATGATCTGGTTACAAAATAGGTATTTAACACATTGGCTACAATTGTCAGGGATGGAAAATAACCTAGGTTTTTTAAAAAAAAACTCATATGGGATTTCTTGGGTTAAATTGGTTTTTATTGTCATTTTAGGCTTCACTGTTTTTTTGAATTACCTGTTTTTGTTTAAGAAAGTTATTCACACAGCACCAGTTGCCTCTATTTCAGATTTATTTATATCCACACTGGGTGAATATTGTTATTTGATTACTTCATTTCCAACATTATATTACATTATTTGATTTAATACATTATATGAATCAAGTTTGTCCATCACAGTTACAATTTACCAATTACCATATGCATAGAGACATAGCTCTGCAGTCTGCAGAGATACAAGATGTGCAAAAAGAATTGATATGCTTGTCAATTCATAGCAAGTTGTTTTAGCAGCAGACTGGCACAAGACATGTGAGAGGGAAGCACCCTGCAGATAAGTAACCAGCACAAGCAACTTGAAGCAATACAGCTGCACATCACGTAACAGCCATTCTGTTAACTAAACATGTGTATTGTGTGAGCTCCAGTGCTTAGCAGCACTAGTCAAGTCAGTCAACCACAATGTTAAATATTACAACATGTAGTGACTTGCCAATTATTTTTTTAAAAATTTGCCAAAATTTCATTTTTTGCAGTACAGGATGACAACAAACACTTAAATGATTGGAAATAAATGCTATAACAAATTTCATTAACAAATTTGGCCCAGTGCAGCTTGAATGCTCACAATAGGCTGGTCGTTTCTTTACTTTTCTATCCTGTTATGGCTGCGATTGTTTCTAATCCCATTTGACTATAATTGTTACTTATTTCAGGCAAAGCTCTCACAGGAGACATATTGAAGAGTGGTTGGCCGAGTACAATCCCGAGTTCATTGGTGCGCTTTATTCCTATAAATTGAAGGACTCCAACGTCTTCCCAAAACACATGTTCAAAGGGAATATCACTAAGCCAATGACTCCTCGTTGATGGTAGGAAATTCAAGACATGAAACAGCAGAAAATGCAGATGACTGAATAGACACTGGACGAGGGTTTCTGCAAGTTTTATAAGCAATCTTCATTCTAGACCCGTGAGTTCAGGGTCCATTGAGAGAATTTTCTCAACATTTGAAATTGTGTGGAATAAATTGAGGAATAGATTAGGATCAGAACATGCACAGAAATTGGTCTTAGTATACTGCCACCTAGCAAATGATCTTGTGGATAAAAACAATGAAATGGCAGTGGATGTATAAAGAGAAACACAGTAGTACTGTAGCAGCAGTCTAGTCTAGAAGATAGAAGAAGAATTCAGAAGTCTATATAAAATTAAATAGTCAAACAGCATTTGTTTCTTAGTTTTTGTTTTTTATTTTGGAAACGGAATTCATGAAAATATATAAGTCCCAGAAGTTCTTTTTTCATTTTGGGTTTTCTTAATTTGATTTGTTTAAGGTTGGTTTTTTGTTTTTCAACATTTGTCATACTCATGCACATGACTTAGATAAATTTTTTGACTATATAAATATTTAGCTTATTTTGATCCTACACGCTTGAAAACAAGTAAAATTTAAATAGCAATAATAAAACTCTAAAAAAAAATAAACCTACCATTTAGTGTTTTTTTGGTGTTTCTTTCTAGGTGACAACCCTGACGATTGTGCAGTTGTTACATTCACTTTGGTTAGGCTAGAAGAGGTCGTTTTGAAAAACCGGCTTTTTTGCTGGAATACATTTATAACCTTTTAAAATTTATAAAGAATACAATTGAACCATAATGTTACCCTCTACTCTTGAATTTATTTCAGAAAGGTAGCAAAATAGTTGAATGTTGTTAGTATATTCCGATATGTAAATGAACAATTTACCTAGTCATACATATGTGTCAATATAACTCTTGCTTGCTTATATTACTTTGAAACTTAGCTGAATTCCATCATTAAAAAGTCCAGTTTTTCCAATCATTTACTATTTGGTAGCTTTGTTAAGTTATCCAATGACAATAATTAACATCAACTATCCACATTTCAATAACTTCTAATGTTTTCAAGGAAATGAACTATACTTCATAAACTATTTGAAGGTTTTTCAAAACTAAATATTTGGAAAAAATGAATGATTGTCAGATTAGATCAAAACAATTTTGGAACTTTAATTTATGTCCTTAAATCCAAAATTAGACCCTGCCTTTCATACTCGTTCATGCTACTCACCACAAGTAGTCCTTTCAGGAGACAGTCACTGCAACTCTAACATTCATTTGAGCACTTTCAACAACTTGCAGATTTGCATTCACTGTACATTCTTTCCTACATTCAAGCAACTGATTTCAACATCATTCCAGTACAATCATACTTTCACTCATGCTGTAAGAGGACGGGGTACTAGGGACACTAACATTTATCTATCATTACGTGTAGCTGTTTGTGAACCACACAGTGAAGGATTAATGAAAATGGTTGACAAATGATGGTTTATTGTGGAACAGGTGATTGTACATGCAACAACAAGTGACAGGGCTCAGAAACAGTGAAGATAAATCAGAAGCCAGTATAATAAAACAAACCTGAAAACAGAAATAAAACAAAAATAAAAATGCAGGAAAAAAAAAATAAACCATACCATTCCTGTTGGATTCCTCAAAATTAAACTTCAAAATAAAATAAGAAGCAGAACAAAATAAACCCTGCTCAGAATCAATTCATGCTAAATTAAGTAAATGCACTAACTAAAAATGAAACAAATCAACCAAAAAAATGGGCTTTGAAATGAATATGAATGAAATTAAACTCAAATCAAATCATTCAACAACAAATTCAAAGGAGTAACTCAAGAAAAATATTATTATAAAAATGGTCTTGAAATCTAGCAAAACTGAAAACTTAATCTTTCAACAAAAAAGAAATGAAAGAACCAATATGCCGAAAGAAAACATCATGCTCAACATAAAGTAAATCTTAGCCTAAAGCTACAAAAAATATATACAAGCAAAGCAAACTGTACAATGAAGTAACACTCACCAGATCAACACTTGGTTTTATGAGGTGAAGGAATAGTTCTGCCAAGAAATAATATTACACTGGTTTTACTGTAAATATGAGTGACTGAAAATGAAAGAAAGACAGCGCATTAGGAAACTATTCAAACACAAAAAGCACAGCAAAATCAATAACACAAAGCAACCAATGTACACTTAAAAACACACATTTAAACTCTTAAACACATTTTAAACACATTTAAACTCTTTTAAACTTTACACTCTCTATACTTAACATATAAAATCACTCAAAAGACTCGAGAAAATGGAGCAAATTCAGACTGATGCATGCTGGATACCACAAACAAAAAAACCTATTTGGGGCCATGCCTACAATGCCACCTATCATGTTCTAAGCACACTCTTGCACCTGTTTCACTCCTTTCCCTTGCACACTTGTGCATCCACTAGCTTGCATCCTCACAAACCTAATTTTTTGAGCATACTATCTCTACATATTCAAATCACAGGCCAGTCTCACTATTCCTTTCATGTCATCCGCTCACTCCATTCTATCAATCCATCTTCCTTCCCCCACTTCCATCAAGGTTAAATACCTCCTGCCTGGTGTACAACAGGGAGCTCATTAACTCTATACTTTTACTCCTAATACCACCTCCATTCATCTTTCTGCTTTTATCTGATATATTCACACCATTATTTACCTTGTCTACTGCACTTGCACTTCTTGCATCATTTTAATTCTTCTTTCCTCTAAGTTTCCTTTCATCCTATAACACATTCCCCAAAACATTCATAGCTTTAAACCTCTCAACGTCATCTTCCAATTTCTTATATTATTCAAGCATTTCCAGCATGAAAACACAAACTTCTTCAACTCTCACTCATCTTTTTAATACCCTTACACACATCGATATCCCCAACTCTGAACGTCGTGCACTCAATGATGTAAAATAATCCATTTGCACCTCCCTTCCTAAAACTACCACTCTGATTACTATATAGTCATTCTCAAACATGAACTTCTGTCTCAGTAAAAATTTTGCTAGCAGAAGCCTTTACTTGGTAACTAAACCAGTAATGCACACAAATCACTTTTCCACAGGCTGTCCACGGACACTAAAATTATTGAACAAAAAACATTACACATTATTCTCTCCGTAACTCCATAAGGCATCATACTGTACTTGTGCAAAATTACAAACTATACCAGTTCATGACAGGAGATTCACTTTACATTATCACAATTTCAGTCATAAGTTATGAAGCACATGTGCCCATTTGACCACATTGGGTATAGATGGCACTACGACTCTTGATCGTTGGACGAGAGCGACTGGTAGTGCTGATCGAGTAGTTGAGTCGGTCGGAGATTAGAACAGCAATAGCTGGTGAGTAAACATACTGTGAATTGGAAAATTACCTGAGTTTTCTTCAAATCTTCATTCTTTCTGTCTTTTTTTCCTTGTATTCTTTACTGTCTCCTTATTTCATATATTTTTCTCCTACCTTTTTTTTCAAATATTTTATTTTTTTCTCTCTCTCTTTCTCTCTGCCTTCACTGAGGTACAGTAACAATGTCTAAACATAAGCGTAGAAAGAAAGAAAGTGCAAGCCCGAGCACTTCTGAGACTGAATCAGACGGCAGGAATTTTCCACCACCTTTGACTACAGTTAGATTACCCTTGTAATGCCCCCAGTCTGGGAAAAACTCTGATAGCACCCAAATTGCACTTGCTGAAAGAGATCCTCGATCTCTTTCTTTGTCCCCGATACGGCCACAAACCGTATTAGAATCTGCCAATTACAGGAATGGAGAACCCCTCTTTGAGGGATTTCAGCGCTCCAATGGGAGAAAAACCCATAACTTTGATGAGATGCTGGAGACCACCCCAGGTCATACTTCTGTAACAGTTCCTGACCCTCCTAGTCAAAACAATCCTACTGAAAATGTTGTAACGCATAATGTCATCATAGTTGAGCCAATAGCTGATGAGCGCCCTGTGTCCAAATTCTTTGCTAATGATATAGCTCTGGGAAAATCTCTTGCATTATCTCCATTTGGCACTGCAGGAATTTACAAGGTCACTAAAAACTTAAATTGTAAACTTCTCATTATTACCTTATCACCTAACCCTTCTCTTGACAAAAACCTACTTCTTTCAGTTTCCAAGATTGGCTCTTGGAATGTAAAATGTCAACTTCCAGCCAGTGAGATGATCTCTTTTGGTGTAATTGGTCCTTTTGGAGAGGACACTCAAGACAAAGACCTCACTGAGGCATTAATTGAGGAGGGATACCAAGTTGCCTCAGCACAGAGAATCACTAAGGGGAAGGAAAAAGTTAAAACTTCAATATTTAAAATTACTTTCAAACTTTCTGTCTTGCCTCCCTTTGTAAGAATTGGTTACCAACAATACAGAGTTAATACCTATGTTGGACAGCCGTGGCAGTGCAACAAATGCCAAAGATTTGGACACAGTGCTGCTCATTGCAAAGGCTCTGCACGTTGTGTGGCCTGTGGGGGTCTTCATAATGTAAAAGACCGTACCAATTCTAGCACCACTACTTGCTGTAACTGTGGAGGCAACCATACAGCCAATTATGGGGGCTGCCCAAAAATGAAAGAGGCAAAACTGGTAGAAAAAATCAGACAGATTGGTAAAATATCCTATAAGGAAGCCCTTCTGAAAGTCAAAAGTTCAACGAATCAAACCTCTTCTCCCAACTTGCCCAACCTATTACCAGACACTTCTGTGAAAAATAGGAAACCACCCAGTCTGCAAAATGGTGGCACACAAACATCCGATATGAAAACCTTGCAGACCCTTCAAGATGTATCAGTAGCTCAACTTGTTGAGCTTCTAGCCAAACTACTTTCTGTTTGTAAACAATCTAATGTAGATGTCAATTTGCTTGACACTGTAGCTAAAATCACTGAAGAGACCCTTCACTTAAAACCTTGCTTGCACTCAGAATCACAATTATCCCTACCTATAGTAAAAGATATTTCTTACTACCAGAAGCCTAACCTATGTACTAATCCTGATCTCCAAGTTTCAGTCCAGCCTTTTTCCCAAGCCAGTGGAAAACGAACAGCCTATTCCCCTTCAGTTAGTGGTGAGAACAGAGCAAAGAAAACCAAGGACGTGACCGAGATGCAGCCCTCCCCCATCATTGGAGGTAAATCTCATCATTACAAAGGAAAGCAACCATTAAATTCAGGTAAGAATTTTTTAGGTTACAAATCTCAAAATGTCTTTAGGAAGTGAAATCAAAATTCTCCAGTGGAACTGTAGGAGCCTCAGAAACAAGATATCCTCCTTTAAAATCCATTTATATACCACAAAACCACATGTTGTCTGTCTAAATGAAACATGGCTCTCAGTACAAAGTCAATTAAGATTTGTGGGATACACTGCCATGTACAGACATAGAGCAGCTGCAAATGCTGGAGGTGGTGTTGCCATCTTAATAAGAGAAGATATATCATATCTTGAATTACAACTTCAACCTTTCCCTTTAGGCAAACTAGAGGCTCTTGCAGTGAATATAGTCCTAAAAAAATAACTCACTTTTGTCCATTCTGAATGTATACAACCCAAATGATGTAATATCCCAGCAAGAATTTACTTATTTGTTCAGTCAACTTGAACCATCCTATTGCATTGTTGGGGACCTCAATAATAATAATGTCAGCTAGTTTAAAGAATTTTAAACAGACAAGGGAGCATATATCACCTAGGTTTGCCAAACCATGGTGGACAGCTAAGTGTGCCAATGCTCTTGGAGCTCATAGAAGGGCCAAAACAAGTCTTATCTCACCACCAGGGTGCGTACAGGCTCTGAGGTTCAAAATTCCACTACTTTTTCATGACTTTTTATGCCAACCAAATCACATTTTCACTACCTCTCTCTGCCCAAAATAATGTCACACAAAGTTAAATTGCAGCACAATAAATGTATTTCAGTCATAAACTTCACAGAACATTCATCATTACTTGCAGGTCTTGTTTTCATAAATGTGTAAATGATCATCATAACACCAAACAGTCATGCTGGACAGTTCAATAGCATCTGCTATGCATTTGCCAGTGCATTAAGTTTGTCATTAATTTCCGCATTCAGCCCCTTGAGTTGTTCTTGCTTGTCTTTGGCTGATTTCCTCAATGCATTTGACTTTGCCAGTAGGCGCAAATCATTCTTGTCCTCTGCCTTCCGTGCAAAGCTGTCAGCATCCTCCACCAGCGCTTGCAGACTCTCCTCCATCCTCTTCCGTTTTGTCTTCAGGTTCTCCACTTCATCCAGTTCTCTCTTCCTCTTCTCTCCCTTCTTCTGCTTCTCTGCCTCTTCCTTCTTTTGATCCAGGTAGTGTTGATAGCGCTGTCTGCCCTGTGAAGCTGAAAAGAGGAGTTTCTTGGAAATGTCAACCTTGGAGATACCTCCTACATGTTTGATGTGGTCCATGACCACTCTCTGCGCCACGATGGTGTTCTCACCCATGTTGACTTCCATGAGCTGCTTGCTCACAGAAAAGCCCCTTTCCACTGAAGCCTGGCCATGTGACAGGACCAGTAGCATCTTCACAACCAGCCACAGTTTCTTGAGGGAGGATGTGGCCAGCTGGCTGCTCCAGAAGACATCTAGCCAATCAGTGTCTTGCTGAAAACTGTTGAAAGTGCTGATCTTCCTCTGTGCCTCATCAAAGAACTCTGAAAACTGGCTCATCACCTCATCGATGTCACCCTGTGGTAGCCTCTTAGCATCGCTAAGCAGCTGCAGACAGTTTTTCAGCATGGACTTAGTCTTCTCTCTCTTTGTGCGATCCACAAAGACACTTGGCACCAGCCAGCCCATGTTTCGGGCCAACCCGAACTTCAAAGGTGACTATTCCATTGTTGGCGATGTCGAACTCCGACTCGCACGCAGTGCAAACCGCCATTGTTTTCAGTTTGGGATGCGGTGCTATCCATTGTTTAAAGTCTTTGTCTCGCAACCACAAGTTGTTGAAAGAACAACTGCCTGGCATGACGATAATTCCTCAGCTCAGTCTCGGCACCGTAACTCTAGTCACACACACACGGGATGGTCAAGACCGATGATAAAAACTCAGCTCGAAAATGTTCAACAGTGGCGACAGGTCAACAATGGTCCGAGCGAGCGCGTGTCTTCAGTCACACTGAGCGCGTTTGGTTTCACGTGACGCCTGAGAACCAATCAAAATCGCGGACACTAAAGACGTAGCTGTATCAACCAATCAGAGCCCAAGTAACACTCGAAGGTTACTGACAACGCCTCGCTCAACGCGGACCAAACGGAACGAAAATTTTCAACAGTAAAATTTTCTTTTCACGAAAATCCTAAAATTTCATGACTTTCAATGACCATTTTTAACACGTTAAGTGCGGCGCGCGATATGGAGTGCATAGCAGCATTGCGGTAGATGCCAAGTCTTGCCAGAACAGTTTGCCTGGAGCGTTCACGGAGGGAGGTTGTGTGCTACTTATTGAAGGTGAGTACTACGCAATAGTGTGATAAAATTGTGTGCCCACCGGTGGCCATCCCGCACTGCGAACTTCACTCATTCTCTGCAGTGCGGTGTGCCCACCTGTGGACACGTCTTTTTCTCCTAATTGAGTACGACTGCGCTACACTTGCTGCATGAAGTTTATACGTTTGACGTTTGTACTCTTTGCATTTATAACTTATGCTCTTTTTTGTTTTATATGTTGAAATATATGCAACAATTTCGACGAAAACACGGTAGAAATATGATGTGAACATTGTGATTTTATAGCTTTTATTGCATGGGTTAGTATATATATGTATTTGTTCACATCATAAGTTTTACTTCAATTTACTAGAGTGTCAGAACCTGAATGCTTCTCTCATTCACCCTCAGATATGGACTCTAGAAAATTCTACGGCAGATATAATGCAGTTGATGATGAAAATCAGCCGAGTGACTCATCTTCATCATGTGCTGGAAATGATGAAGAATCAAACTTCAGCCCAGACGAATTCGAAAGCTAATCTAGCTATCATGATGTTAGCGAAGCAGAAAATGACAACGCAGAAGATGCTAGGAAATGTGAACCAAGTTCCCTAGAGCATCTGCTAAAAAAGTGAACACGTTTTGCGCACAATGCGAAGATCAACCTTACCTGTGTCTACAACGTTTCAATGTAAAACATTCATAAATAAAAGTAACCATTGTCGTAGATAGGTATTGTGACCAGTAGATTAGTTATTGTTTGGGTATATTTTCTGTATTGTCTAGGATACATGCATAAAAATAGACTTTTATAGCTCTTAGCACCCAATGAATTAAAAAATGACCTTTATAATGGTATCAGGAAAAATTTATATGTTCTCAAATTTTGGCAAAAGTAAAATGTTTCAGCATACATTTGTGTATTATTTACGTCCTAAATATTAATACTGAACATTGAAATGAGGGAAACTATCATTCAAATTTACGTTGATTCAATAATATTCGTTGGTATATAAAATACCCACTTGTGACCACCGGTGGGTCACCCGCACTACAAGAATCCATCCTGTGCCCACCGGTGGTCACACCGCACTTAACGTGTTAAAATTCCACTACTTTCGAGGCCTTGAATTTTATTTTCGAAATTCAACTACTTTCCATGCTTCTCCATGCCTGTACGCACCCTGCATCACCTTCTTCAGAAAATTTAATTAATTATAAGCGCTGCCAAGCTAGGTTGAAACATGAGATTAAACTAGCTAAGAGAGACTCCTGGGCAAATTTCTGCAGTACTATTTCTGTAGACACACCAGTAGCCAGGGTGTGGAAGCAGGTGAATCGCCTGCACTCTCCCTTTGCTAGGAAAACTAACCCATTTGTTATGCATAACACCATCATATCAGACTGCCTCCAAAGCTAATGCTCTGGCCTCACATTATGAAAGAAACCTTTCCACTCCTGCTCCCTATCCCTCCTTTATCACTGTTCCACTCGCCCTTTCACTGAGTGCTGACACAGTCTCACCTATCAATGAACCTTTCTCTCTGGTTGAGCTAAACTCATGCCTCAGCAACCTTAAAAATAAAACTACTGCACTTGATAAAATGCATAACATGCACCTAAAGCACCTCCCAGAAAGCTACAAAGACTGGCTTCTCTCAATTTTTAACCTGAGCCTACACTCGGGTACTATGCCACAATCCTGGAAGGCTGCTCTAATCATCCCTATACCAAAGCCGAATAAACCTCTGACAGCAGTGAGCTCTTTCTGCCCTATCTCTTAATTGTCCTGTGCTGGTAAATTAATGGAGTCCATGATAAATACGAGACTGACTTTTGTGCTTGAAAACAATAATACCTTCTCAGGGGGGTTTCAGGTCCCGGCTATCTACTACCGACCAAATAACTAAACTAGAAACTGCTATCCGTGTGGCATTGAGGACAAAATCCATTCTTGTGGTAGTTTTCTGCGATCTGACCAGTGCGTTAGATACTGTGTGGCACAGTGGACTGTTGTACAAGCTGTGCAGGAGTGGTATTGAGGGCAAGCTGCTGCGCTGGCTGCAGTCCTACCTCACAGACAGATCATTTAAGGTGTTCTTCGAGGGAGAATACTCATCTTATCGGAAGATTAGTTCTGGTGTACCACAAGGGGCCATCCTCTCTCCCTCACTTTTCAATGTTATGCTCAAGGACATTCCTGTCAAGAACTCAGTGGAATCTATCGAGTATGCCGATGATGTTTCATTCTTTGCCACTCATAGTGATAGTAATATTCTTATTTCCAAAATGCAAGCTCAACTGAATGCTTTTCATAATTGGACTAAGAGATGGGGATTCAAGTTGAACTTGCAAAAAATTAAATGTATGTGCTTTACAAATATGAGAATTCCAAATCATCCACTTAAGATTGATGGCCACAAATTAGAATTTGTGCAACATTTTAAATACCTTGGGGTGGTCCTGGATGCCCCCCACCTTCGTTGGGGGCCCCATATAGATCACTTACGAGTCTCCTGCTTGCCTATTGTGAACCTTCTACAATCTATATCCCACAGATACTGGGGCGCCGATCGAGAAATGCTGCTAAAATTACACTCTGTTCTGATCCGCAGCAGATTAGATTATGCAGCCCCTTTATACAGAGTTGCAGCCTCCACTAATCTTGACAAACTTAAGGACACCGTCTAGGTAGAAATCAGGTTATGTGTTGATTTTCTGTTTATATATGCATCTTATAGAGAATTTTCTTGCGCTTCCATTGGTACTTTTCTTTTTCGTCTACTCCGAATAGTGCGCCCACCAGAGGGGGGGAAAGCGATGGGGGTGGAGTGACCTTGAACCCTCCCCCCTCATTATTGGGAGTCAATTGAGCGTTTCTCTGCGGGAATGGCATTATAGTTCGTTAATGGGCTACTCAAAGTGCTTCCATTATTCAAACAAACCATTCTAACGCTGAATAAACATTTTTTTTATAATTTTTGACAATTTCAGAATTTAGTTGTCCTGCCGTATCCATGATACCGCAGCTTTCATTCATAGCTCGATAACAGCTGCAGTATCATAGCTACAGCTATGGCGAGCATACCAATCCAAAGGGCTTGAAAAGAGCTATAAAACAAAGGAGTTGACTTGACAAAAAAACGTATTTTGGTAAAAAAAAAATGAAAAATTAAAAAAATTGTTTTCATGAATTACACCTATTCTCTTTTGTTGTATATTTTTTCTCAGAGTTACAGAGCTACAGCAATGTAAATTATATCAATCGAAAGGGCTTGAAAAGAGCTACAAACGCTCGAGAGTTCATTGTAGAAAACCTTGTAGTTCAAAAGATAAAAAGAAAAACAATTTTTTTTGTGAAAAAACTCGTTTTTATGGAAACTTGATAATTGGTTTCTCAAATGCTACTACTTCCACAATTTTAGAGCTACGAGAATGGTTTATATACCATTCGATAGGGCTCAGCAAGGTGTATCCTGGCGCAATAGCATTTTTTGATAAATTTATTATTTTGAAAATTACACGAGATGAAAAAAAAAATGAAAAAAAGTTCATTTTTTTTCCCAAAAATCCACAAAAAAAAGTTATCGAAATTCCCTATTGCGAGTGGTTATATAGACATCTAAGCAATCTAAAAACGAAGTACTGGTTCTGTAACTTCAAAATTGTAGAAGTAGTAGGATTTTAAAAAAAACCCCTATTTTATCATATTTTCGAAAATAAAAAAAAATCCAGTGCAGATACAAAAATTTTGTCGAAATAACTAATGATATTTGGATCATTTCACACCTACTGTGAAAATTTCAGAGAAATCCATCTATAAACAACGGACTTTTTTTTTACCTAGACGGTGTCCTTAACATAATCCAAAACGCCTCTTTGTGCATTGCAACAGGTTGCAGAAAAACCACTCCTATATCCTCATTAGAAGTAGAGGCTAATGTACCACCACTTCAGCTCCATCGAGAGCTGATTGCCGGCTCATACTACTGCAGAATGATGCAGCTTCCAATCGATGGTAGAAGACTACAGAATATGCAGACCCTCAGTCGTTTGACAAACCGAGCATCTTCAATCCTCCACTCCTTTGCCACCTATGTTCAACCAATCTTTTCCAAATACCATCTCCCTAGCCCCTGCCATATTCCTTTACCTCTGGTCTCACCCCTCCCACCGTGGTATGATACAGAAAACTGTATATTCACGGAATTTCTACCTACTCCTGTATCATGTGTCCTCTGCCTATGCCCAGCAAATCTTCCAAGACTTACTTCACACCAAATTTGAACAATATGTAGCTATATATACTCGCATCACCAAGCCCAACATCTCCGCATCAGCGGCAGTAGTAATCCCTTCCAAGGGAGTCACCTTAAATTGGAAACTTAGACCAGAGACCGAAGTCTTGGAGGCAGAACTGTATGCCATTCAAGAAGCACTTACTTGGGTTCATAGCAACTTACAACCACAAGAAAACTCTGTTGTTCTCTCAGACTCCCAAAATTCACTCTACCTGATACAAAACCTGAAACCCAAGCAACACACACGTATTGTGTTTACCATCCAAGAAAAACTCACCTTGCTCCCTGCATCTCATGTTGTTAAATTCCAGTTTATTCCAGGTCACAAAGACATTGCCGGTAACGAGGCGGCAGACCTTGCCGTAAAGGAGGCTCACTCTCTATTATACCGCACCATCACCCCGCCATCAAAGGACGAAATTGTAAGTCGGACTCGTAAGGCGGTCTATAGGCACTGGGGACACTCCTGGCAGACTACCGTAAGAACCTCAGGTAAGGGGAAATTCCTCGCTCACATTAAGGAGTCCATTGAAAGCTGGTTTTGGGCCCAAAATAGGTCACGCATTGCTGAGGTTGCCTTGGCAAGACTCCGGGTGGGCCATGCCGGGGTAAAATCTCACTTGGCTGGTTTTGGCTTGGCAGATAGCCCCAACTGTGAGTGTGGCTCTATTGAGACAATTGAACACCTACTCTTGTACTGTCCAAACCATACTGTTCACCGTAACACCCTTAGTACTACTCTTACCTTAATGAATATTCCTGTCACAATAAAAAACCTCCTTGGAGGAGGGCCCTTCCCTGGCCCTTTGCAAACAATGATAGTGCAAGCTGTTCTCAGATATTTAACAGATAGTGGTAAAATACACATACTGTGAACCTGACCCTAGCCATATTTCCCATGGCTAGTAACCCAAAATCTAATTTAACATGAGGGAATAAAATTTATGTATTGCAAATCTAACCCTAATGATATTATTCATAGCCAGTACGTGACAGATCTAACAACTGTGGGAATGCTAACACCTCAGGTGAACTGCAATCATCTCCCTCCTGCACCCTTGAGTGTGCTCACCTGAGGCTAAATGGTGGTGTGCCATGTACGCTTGGGGTCTGGGATCTCTGTACTAACTTGGGGTGCATGGCACGCTGCCAGTTACCCCCTCAAGGTGTAAACCTACCTTTGCTCCCTCAGAGAACCGCCCACAGGAGTGCTACGCAGTTGAACTATATTTTAGAGCCTTCAAACTTTGACAGTGCTGACTTCAGTAGCCGAAGCTCCAGGTTGAGCCACCCAGGCTGGACCTTCCCTTAAATTTTGGACGCTCATTGGAGGCCAGATATAGGGCATGCTGTAGACTAGTAACATAATTCGGGCCATTCAAACCATGCTATATATGTGCATACTTTATACCGTACAGTGTATGAAATTAATAGATATACAAGCTGAAAAATAATGAAAATAATGAGTATAATACTTTGCTTGCCATTGCAATTGATGAAATCATGAACATATATCTTCCTCATATTGCCCAGTAATGTATAGGATATCCTTTCTGTAACATGAAATCCCTAAAATCCTAATTAAATATTTCAACCTGCCACACAGACACATAATACAGGAACGTAATCCCCCTTCTGGCGTGGGGCTAAATGTACTCGCTTTCGAAGCTCCAATAACACGAAACAAGAAGAAAAAGATGGCACTACTGGCACCTATTAATCCAAAACAATACACAATGCTGTCATGGGATATAATCAAGGAAACCCTTTCCTACAACTAAATAACCAAAGGTTAATATCTATATTCCAAAAAATAACAGACGCGTAATAAGATAAGTCCAAGAAATACACCTTTACAGATGAATTAATAGCTAAAGTCCAGGATCAAGATATGGCAACACAATCATGGTACAAATGATCTAGCATATCAATGTTTTTGAGGAGTTATGAAACACTTCTAGTAGGGTATTAAGCTGCAGAACCAAAGTTAAAGAAAAGTTGAAAAGGTTTTTACTGAAAATAACTATGAACAACAGCATAAGCTATAAATTTTGTGCAGTTTTGTAGTTACTACTAGATCCTGTTTTGTCCCAGTTCTTGGTCTTATTCCCTTGCTAAAAGGGGATTTTTGATGTTCTTGCTACACACAGTTAACCCATTTCAAGCAGCATAACCACATATAGTTTGTCCCAAAAACGGTCTCATTCAGCGCCGTGTCCATACGTAGTCGCTATTTCATTCTGCCTGACACACATGGGCAGTGGCTACAATATAAAGACTGTGGGCAGAAAAGTGTTATATGGCATCCTTTTTAGTTCCTCAGACAATTTTAAACAGTTGAATGAGTTCAGTGCCTTACCAGATGTCAATATGGGTGATGCTTGATTGCAGGGTATGAGAAGTATTAGCCTTGCTCCTCTACCTGCTTTGTTATTTTTTGCTCAATGTTAAGGAGATGCTACAATTCGAATTTTGAAATTTTGTTGTCTGCATAATGTGAATTACATCAAAATGAACACTTTTCTTTTAAGGGCACGGTTCGGGTCTATTTTCAGATTATGGTCATTTTTCAGTTTATAACCTCATCTTATAGAGATTTTTCTTGCGCATCCAACGATATAATTGTCTTTCAAGTACGTCAATTGGTTGGTCTTCTGGACGGGGTAAAAGACGCGCACTAGTGTGACCTTGGGGTGCGCCAATGGATGGGTGACCTCCCTCTTCCCCCCCCATTACGAGCCAGTATTGAGTGTTTCTCTACTGGAATAGCAAGAGAGTTCATTCATGGCCTAACTTGAAATGCTTTCGTACTCAAACGAAACATAGTATTACTCAGTTATAAATTATGATGGTGTAATTGAGTGTTTGTTTTGAGTCCGGCTGCTGAGTCATCAGCTAATTAGCTGGCTATGTAAACATAAACACCTCCCGGAGTTTTGAAGCTACAGGAATGGCAATTATATCAATCGAAAGGGCCTAAAAAGAGCTACAAAGCAATACAGGTTTTTGAAAAAAAATTTAGTCAGCATTGAAAATATACAATTATTGAAAAATTAACCATGTTTTGAAACTTGTATTTATTGACTTCTGGTATGGATCCTTACCCACTATTTTGAAGGTACATAAGAAGGTACAGAATCACTGATAAGACTCAATTAAAAAATTAGTACAGAATGAAAAAATTTTTTTTTGGAAAAATGGCTTTTCTGAATACTCACCTTCTTGATTTTTGAAAACCTACTTCTTCCACCGTTTTGAAGGTACAGAGATGGCGAGCATACCAATCAATAGCGATTGAAAAGGAAAATAGATCCGGTGCAAACGTTTTTTTAAATTTCAATTCACCGCGAAAATTAGAAGCAAATTATTCAAAAAAGTGGAAAAAGAGGTCATTTTTAGGGAAAAAAGTTCTCAAAATTCAAAAAATCAAATAATCGAAAAACTTTTGCACCGGATCTCTAGACAAGACAATTTGCTATGTAGAGAATATTTTCTGAGTTCTGTGAGTTGAAAATTGTAGGAGGAGTAGGATTTTCCGCAACACATGTTTTTTCATGTTTTTTAAGAAAAATCTTATTCACGTATGGTTACAAAAAATTTGCACAAATCAAAAAAGTTATTAATAACAATTTACATCGACGGTAGATATCTCAGAAAAATCCACCGAGAACTTACAGACTTTTTTTTCACCCCGAACCATCCCCTTAAGCACTTTCTGTCAAAAATGAGTATTCAATGAGTTATAGCCGTAAATTACTTACCGCAACTTAAGTGTTTGATGTAGGGAAAAAGTTGTTTTGAGGGGAAGACTACAATGGACTCTCACTTCCGACGCGCTTGAATGATCAAGCACATTCCAGCCATCAGAGACAAAAATTAACATACAGCTGTAGCACATTAATTACTCATTTGACCCATAAAGTACATAATAGAAAAGTTTTGGTAAATGTGTAGCGATGGTCAGTAATCGATTTTCCCCTTATTGGTACCTTAAAATAGTTAATTAGATCGAAATAAACAAGTTTTCTTCTATGCCCTTTCCGTCGGAAATGAGTATTTTACGAGTTATAGCGGTAAGTTGCTTTTTGTCTTTGATGATGAATGCGAATTGAATAAACAGCTAATAATCGATGTTTGAAATTTTGTTGCTCTAATCATCGGAATAACATTGAAATAAACTATTTTTCTTCTATACACTTTTTGGGGCAAATGAGTATTGTACGAGTTAGAGCGGTAGGTTTTATTTTTGTGCGCAATTGAGCTTTTAGAGTATGTTTGAATACTTTGTAATTTATTATTAGCTCACCCCAAGGAGCCTGAGCCCACTTCTAGGATCTTTTAGTTAATAAGGCAGTAAAGGTTATCACCCATAAATAATGAGTTATAGCAATGTGTTAATTTTTGTTTTAGATGGTGGGAAAGCGCTCGATCATTCGAGCACATCAGAAGAAAGAGTCCATGGCAGTGTTGCAATACGACGCACTTGATGAATTTCTTTCCGCTTCAAACACTAGAGTTGCGGCAAGTCATTTACCGCTATAACTTGTCAAATACTCATTTCTGATGGAAAGTGCATAGAAGAAAACTGGTTTATTTCGATCTAATTAACTATGTTTGGGCAATGAATAGTAGAAAATCGGTAACTGACCATCGGTACACATTACCTCAACATTTACTAATTTATTTTGCTTATTTTCTTGTTTCTGTTGCAATTTATCAACTTGCTTATGTTTATTATAGGTAAATGCAAAGGAGAAGACATTAATTGATTGGTAAATCTGAAGGATGTGTCAGTTATCGATTTTGTTAATTTCGATGCCTAAGCATAGTTAATTAGATCGAAATAAACAAGTTTTTGTCTATGCACTTTCCATCTCAAATGAGTATTTTATTAGTTATAGCAAAAAATTACTAACCGCAACTCCAGTGTTTGAAGCGGCAAGTAATTCAAGGAGCACGCCGGACAGCAACACTGCAACGCGCACTCTCTTCCAACGCGATCGTCATCAAAGACAAAACCAAACCTACCGCTATACCTTGTTAAATACTCATTTGATGAGAAAAGTGTATAGAAGAAAAGTTGTTGATTTTGATGTTATTACCATGATTAAAGTAACAAAAATTCGAAAATCAATGAGTAGCTGTTTATTTGAGCGCATTTGTCATCAAAGACGAAACTAAACTTACCACTATAAATTGTAAAATACTCATTTGAGACGGAAAGTGCATAGAGGAAAACTTGTTCATTTTGATTCAATTAATTAGGTTCAGGCACCAAAAAGTGGAAAATTGATCATTGACATATCCTTCAGATTTACCAATTGATTTTCCAATTTATGGTGCTTGAATATAGATAATTAGATCTAAATAAACAATTTTTCTCTATGCACTTTCCATAGTGAATGAGTATTAAACAAGGTATAGCAGTGACGTAATGAAACGTAACCCTAAAGTCACCTACAACACAATCATTCAAGCGTATTACAGCCTTCTTCTTCTTCTTTGTCGAGGATCCGGCAGGATCTTGAAAGTCGTTCGACTTCTTCAGCAGAAATCCGTGTAACCTGACAGCTTGTACTTTGGCAGCATAAGCAGGGTTAATCAAATCTCCCAATACTGCAGCACTTTTCTCTTGGATCCTGAATATTGTTGGACTTCTCGAGCTGCTGCCTGCAGAAGCTGACAGTTTATTGTTTCAAGTTGATTTCATCACGGACAGATGTAACACAGTCAAATTCAGAACATTTATAGTAGCTTACATCTATTAGTGGCACAAAGGAAGTTCACCAAGGAGCGAAGAATTGCAAATTGTACATGGGATTGAAATTCACCAAATCCTGAGACATTTCTCAGATTAAATTCAAGATTAAATTTTACAAAAGAAAGACATAAATGCAGTCTTGCAGCCTCATATTGTGGACAGCTGAGCAAGAAGTGCTCGATGGTCTCTGGGACACCACACTCAGGGCAGAGAGGTCTCTGACACAGGTTAAATCCACTCAGATGAGAAAGAACACCAACATGGCCAATTCTAAATCGGCTAATTATACATTGAAATTTTCTTGACATGGCACCACCCAATCTAACCTTTGGTCTGTCACACAATTCATACATAAATCTTCCCTTCCCGGATCCCCTCACTTGATTTCCCCAACACCTGCTCCAGTAGTCCAACATTTTGTTTTTCAGTTGGTTAACATGCTCCTCATAACTAAGATGAGTGAGTACTGATTTAGAATTTTGGTGACCCATTTTTGCGCACTGGTCTACTATCTTGTTTCCCATTATGCCTGAATGAGCAGGGATCCATTGTAACTGGATCCTGTTATTCAACTGTACAACAATTTTTTGAATTCTTCTACTACAAATTTCATAGGTGGGGTTATTCAAGTTTAATATAATATCCAGAGAACATTTAGAATCAACAAAAATGACCACATTATGATTTGACAAGTTATCAGTAGTAAAATTTATAGCCTGTAAAATTGCAAATAGCTCTGCTCCCACAATTGAGTGACCTGGATTTAAGAGCCAAGAAGTACAAATTTTTAGATGTGGAACATAAATAGCAGCAGATGCTGATCCTGTTTGTAGCTTGGATCCATCTGTGAAAATTCTATAAGAATTACAAAATTTGGATGTTACATACTCTTCAAACTTTTGATTAACTTCAGCTGCAGAGTGAGATCTCACATCAAGAAATTCAGCAGACACATTAGATGAGATATCAATGCATGGAGAAGTGAAATGTTCAATTTGGGACCCTGGAGGAGAAAAGTTAAACTGAATCTTGTTCATTATTTCCATACGTTTTAGTGCAAGCTCACTTTTTGGTGGAGATCCAAATAGTTCAATTTTAGCTGGAAACTCATTGGGCTCAGCATCCAAGAAACTGCACCTCAGACACCACTTCAGAAACAGGAAGTCAAGGTACAATCTCAGGGGCATAACAAATGCTTCAGCTTCCATTGAGAAAACTGGAGATGTTTTCCGTGCACCCAAGATAGATCGCAGGGCTGAGTTTTGAATCACATTAAATAATTTCAAACTACTTTCAGGTAGCTTTGTAAGGATTATATGACCATAGGTAAGTTTACTTCTAATGAATGATATGTATACCTGACGCAACAATTTTTGTGAAGATCCCCACGAAACGCCAGACAATGCTCTGAGCACCTGTAGCCGTCTTTGACACTATTTTAACACTTTGTACATGTGGTAAGAAGGTAAGTTTGGGGGAATCCAAAGTTATTCCAAGTACACGCTGTTGATCAGTTGTTTTTATTGCTTTAGAGTTTAATCTAAGGTTAATTAATGGAACATACTTTTTGCGTGTAAAGATTTGATACTTTGTTTTATCAGTATTTATGGCTAGTTTCCACTTTTTCAACCATTGCGCAAGGCAATTCAGGTAGCTCTGCATCGTCCGCTGAATCTGGAATGGGGATCCCCCACTTGCAACTATAGTCACATCGTCTGCATATGAGATGCATTGGATGCTCTCCATCTGAGGCAAATCATGAAGCATTACATTAAACAGCAGGGGGCTCAGTACAGCACCTTGAGGCAAACCACAAGCGAGAATCTTGTCAGATGAGACAGCATCTGCCACCCTTACCTTAACACGTCTATTGCTCAAATATAATTAAAGCCATAAGACCGTACGCATGTCACAGCCGATGTTTATTAGTTTATGCAAAATCCAGCATGCCATACAATATCATATGCATTTTCCAAATCAACATAGACAACCACACAATCCATATTTTTAAGGAAGGCTTGTGAAATACAGTTTTTAATTAGAGCAAGAGCATCATATGTAGATCTCTTCCTACGGAACCCTGTTTGATGACAAGAGAAAACTTTATTTTTTTCCAAAAAATAATCAAGCCTGCGTTTAATAATTTGCTCCATGACTTTTGAGAAACACGAGAGTAAAGTGATGGGTCGATACCCACTGGGAACAGAATGGTCTCTTTTAGGCTTCTTTATTGGACATATAATCCCCAACTTCCATGCTTCTGGGAAATAACCACTAGAGTAACTTTGGTTAAATAAATAAATTACATGTTTCAAAAATGACTGCGGTGCTTTGGTAAAAAAAGCATAAAGAATTTCATCAAAACCAGGGCCAGTATTTTTTGCGTGTTTCAAGATTTTCTGGAATTCGTGCAATTAAATTTGAGAGTTAAGATGTGTCCCTCCTACTTGTACTGCTGCTAAATTTGAAATGGTATTTTCAATTGTTTCAGAAAATTCATCACCAAATTTTATCTTGTCTACAAAAATGAGCCAGCAATAATTGAGCTTTGTCTGCTGTGCTGTCTGCTATGTCACCAACAGTTGGGCGTGGGTTTACATAACTGCCCCTCATTGACCGTATTAGTTTCCAAACATTACCAACACTGGTATTTGAGTCCAAAGTGCTTACATAACTAGTCCAACTTTTGATTTTCTTTTGCTTAATGATTTCTTTGGCTTTAGTTTCACATGCCTTGTACAGATGTAAGTTTTCTTCAGTGGGATATTTTGACAACTTGTTGCGTGCTTTCCTTCGCTTTGCGACAGCCAACGCGCACTCTCTATCCCACCATGGTGTCTTCCTCCTAGCACCCCATGATGAGGATTTGGGGATGTGCTTGTTAGCTGCATCCTGTAGCAATTTTGTTAAAAAGGCATTTAGCTCATCAACTGAAAAATGAGATAGCTGACTTGTATGAATTTGTGACAGTTCTTCTTTAAATCCAACCCAATTTGCATTTTTTATAATCCATCTACATAGATGGTTCTCAGATTTTTGTATTACAGTACCAAAGGTGCATTCAATGGGATAATGGTCACTCCCAAGGTCTGCACCTCTCTGAAGAGACCCACAAGCAAGGAGAGTCGGAGGAACAATGCATAAGTCTAATGTGGAGCTTGTACCTACATGTGTGTCTATATATGTAGGTAAGTTGGGAGGGTTGAGTACTCCAAGAGAGTTTTCATTAAGCAGTCTACATAGATTCTTTCCCGAAGCATTCTGTCGGCTTTTACAGTCCCACAAAGGCGCATGAGCATTCAGATCTCCAATGAATATGTTGGCTTACCGTCAAAATCTGCTCGATGCCTTCACCGCCAGCAGACCCGTCAAATAGCTGCCACAGCTATTTGACCTTCCTCGTAGTACCAGAGGAATTCCGAAAGCAAGGCACCCGCCTTGCTTACAGACGTAACGCCAGAAAACACGCCGGCACAACCGACGCAAAAACCGAAGAGCAAAACCACACGCGCGACTGCACTCGACAAGATCCATTCGAAGACTGACGTCACTCGCCCGCCGCCAGTCAGTGGCGGCAGCCAGGAAAGGCTGCGCCAGCCAGTCAGCCAGTTGCCAGCCAGACCCCGATGCATGGGATTTGCGGCGGCCAATCTTTCATCACCACATCTCCTCCAGTTTCTCACGAAACTCCCGGTGTCCAGTGCTTAGCACTCGTACTCGTTTAGGTACGAGGGACGCCGTCGTTCACGCTGTGACCGCCTTAATTGCGCCGGCTCCCCCTGGGGCTGCTCTGCCTCTCCATCAGTAGCGGCAGGCTCCTCGCCCTCTTCCTCAAGTGAGTCTTCACTAAACTCATTCTCTGCCGCCGGCGCCACTGGCGCCGCGTTTAATGCGTCCACCACCACCCTCTCAGGCAACGCAAGAGGAGCTGCGCCACCGCCGCCACCTCCGCCGAAAATAACTACGTCGGGCGCCGCAGCGCCCTCGGCGCCCCGGTGATTCTCGGGGACACGGCCCCGATCACCCCCAATGCGTCGTCTCCTGACGTCGCGCACATGCCTGGGCATGCCGTCTACGCAGACCACGTACTTTGACACGACGCTGGTGACCTCACCTGGCGTCCACTGCTTCGTGCATGAAGGCAGCGGGGGCTTCACCCACACCTCGTCGCCAACAGCAAAACTGTTGCTCGCGCCGCCATCAATCACCCGAAGATTGACGTCAAACGGCACTCGCCAGCGATACCGAAAAATACCGCTCGAAGGAACTGAGCCCGCCTCAGTGTCCTTCCGGGGCGTCACATTATACCAAAATGTAGCCTCCTCAGGAGTAATACCTCCCCTGGCGGCGATCCTCTTGATCGTCCGATGATTTCTCTCCACGATCCCGTTGCCGCTCGGGGCGTAGGCGGCACGGAATCGCAGCGAAATCCCCCATGCATCAGCGAACTGTGCCACAGTCGCTGATCGAAACGCCGTCGAGTTGTCCAGGAGCAACTCGTCACACGGCCCGCGCTCAATTACGATTTCCCGCAAGTGAGCGACAATACTCGCTGCTGACTCATTCAGCAGCCGTCGCCAGATGGCGAACCGCGAGGGACCACAGTCAACCAATGACAGGTAGAGCTTAGTGCCATAGTGGGTCACATCAATTGCAACCCGGCGCCAACTCTCCTCCACAGACAGATCCCCCCGCTCCACGAGATTTTCCCCCCGCAGCGCAGGGTCGATCCGCTGGCAGGCCTCGCATCCAGCCAGCTCCCGCTTCACCTGTTCGCGCGACAGATCACTGCGGATCTGACGCGCCAAGTAGAGCGTCCGATCAATGCCCAAATGATGCGGCAAATGAGCCGCCCAGATGGCATCCTCGACACTCTCTCCAGTGGCAAGCACGGCCGCCACCTCTGCGCCGGCTTCCCCACCATCGCGGTAACTAAGCCACCTCTTAGGTACCCTGGTCAGCTGGTCGGCCTTGTTCTCGATCGTCGAGACGAAGCGAACAGACACGACCAGACCATGCTCAGCGATCGTCTCACGGATCACCCCAAGACGTCGCTTCACGAGCATCTCCGCCGCGCCCTTCGTACGAACACGATTGCGGCCATCGACAGTGTTGTCCATCCATGTGACGACTGTCCGGGAATCACTGGCGACCGTGAAGGTCTTAAAACCCCACGCAATCGCCAAATTGATACCCCGCGCCACCGCTTCCAACTCGGCCACATTGATGTGAAGGTGATCCGACTTTTTTCGGAGCCAGGACGCATCCTCCACAATGCGGCCATCGACCTCAAGGGCCACACCCACTCCGATAGAGCTGGCGTCGGCCCACACGGTAACCGTGCCGTGCGAGTCGACACCCCACACGCCCCCAACAGGGTCGTCCCGACGAACCCGCGCCAACAGCTCCGCCGCCAGCGAGCTGACAGAACCGTCAACCGGGTCGTCCCAAGAGCCGCTGCACCCCAGCCGTTTCAAGAAACTGCAACAAGGGCGCAGCCACCCCGCCACGGGGTAATGGCCGACTAACCGACCGCACAGGGAGAACAGCCCCCTCTTCGTCAGGCCGGCATTCACCGAGCCAAACTCGGAGAGAGCAGTCCCCCGCGACATTCGAAGATGTCCGTTGGCATCTTTCCGCAAGGAAATGCCCAACAACCGGCCTCCATCCAGGCACTCAGGCTCCTTTGACACAAGTCCGTACCGTGCCAAATGCTCCCGGAGCTCCTGCGCGCTGAGAATGGACTCACACACCACTACATCATCGATATAGTGGTCCGTCCCTCGACGAACGCGATCGGTCAGCGACAGAACCTTGCCGAGAATCACCGTCATGATTCGAGGCGCACACGAGAGGCCAAAGCCTAATCGCGTCAAAGCGTAAGGCACACCCTTAAACTTCACGATCTGGTACCGCCACAGATCCTCGGAAACGTGGATCTGCAGGTACGCGGACTTAAGGTCAACGACCTTAAGCTCGCCCCGCAGCTGCCGCCACTTCCGAATCTTGTCGCCACACACAGCGACCATGTCATCACCAGTATGGCATTCGACAAAGCCGTTCAATTCACGATAATCCATGACTGGACGGACTTTGTCCTTCGTTGGTTGCACGACGGCCAGCAACGGAATGACGCCCGGGATGGGGCCATGCCATCGCCTCAACCAACCCTTTGAGATCCAACTCTGAATCTCCGCCTCATAGCGCTCCCGCACGTGAGGCGCCTGAGTACATCCGTACTCCGCGACCCGAGTCTGCAGCCCCTCGGGCGGCTTCTCGGACCACCGCCAACTGACGGTCCACCGACCGTCAGCGAACCTAGCAACAAAGTCAGGGTCGACGATCTCGATCGGCGCTGGCGCGCCTTTCGACCCCGCCGGCCCCGCCCCTGCCACCAGGCCGGCTCCCAGCTTGGCACGGGCGAGTCCATTGCTGGACCTCCCACAGCATCCAGTTGACCGGGATCTCCCCCAGTCAACCGCATACTTCGAGTCAGGACCTCTTCTGACGGTGACGCCCCCCATGTGATCGATAACATCACTCCCGAGAAGACAGTCCACGCCAAGGTTCCCCAACTCCGGCATGACGAGCGCAGTGACACCGAAACAATGCCCCTGCAACCCGACTACCACACGACAGTGCTTCCCCACATGGGAAGTCCTGCCGTCCGCCGTTAGCAACGGCCGCCCCGGCCGGGGGCATTGGCCCACCACCACCCGCGGACAAACCACCGTCCGCTCGCTCCCGGAGTCTACCAGACACCAAGAACAATGCCCATTCAAGATGGCACGAACGACTGGCAACCGACGCCCCGTCGTAACGCCAGTCGCTCCGAGCGATTCTAGATCGCCCCGACCCAGCGACACACCCGTGCCGCTCAAGGTCCCTCTCTCCGAGGGGGCGCCGTCACCTCCCTCGGGGGGGAGGAGACCTCCGGTAAGCTTGGCTTACGCGGATTCCATTGAGGAGGACGCGTCGCCCCGACTGGCGTCCTCCGCAGCGAAACCCGACCCACCAACCGCAGGCCTACCTACTGCCGGGCAGTCACCGGCAAAATGCCCGACCTCCCCACATGCAAAGCACGCAAACTTCCGTTTGGCGGCGGGAGCCTTCCTGGCCCCCCCCGCCAGCAGGCGCCGCCGCGCCTGGCTTCTGCGGGCAAACCCGCACGCGGTGTGCACCGCCGC
Organism: Morinoia aosen; assembly: GCA_030386875.1. NCBI lineage: Eukaryota > Metazoa > Arthropoda > Malacostraca > Amphipoda > Talitridae > Morinoia > Morinoia aosen. The sequence goes on from CM059559.1 coordinate 46,770,900, forward strand.
AGCGGTAACAAGCACCCTTGCCACCACTGCCCTGCTTCCCCGCAGCAGCAAGGTCTGCTCCGCGCCTGACCTCCTGGCCACGCCCGGCAGCAGCCCTCAGTGCGGCCATCCTCTCCCGCACTCTCGACACTACATCGTCGAACGGCGCAGTGTACGCGTCCCCCCGCGAAACTGCCCAAGTATACAGAGTAGTGGGGAGACCCTCATAGAATTTGACCCTAAAAATCAAATCCTTCTTGGTCGACCCCACCCTCCCACCCAGACGCGCCAGGTCATCCAGGTATACGTCCACCGACTCCCCGGCCCCAAGCCGACGGTCGGTGAACCGCCTATACGCTTCCTGCATAGGCAACGCAAATTGCAAAACCAGCGTAGACCGAACTACCGACCACTGTCCCGCATCACCGACAGTCATCGAGCGAAACACTCGAGCGGCGTTGCCGTCGAGCATGAACCCGATGATGTCGGTCGGAGCCACCCGCTCCAGCTGGCAGAGCCTCTCCAAGCTCTCCAGCCACTCAAGCGCGTCGACCGACCCATCGCCCGTCAGCTTAGGCAACTGCCTAGACAGCCGGTCGAGGATCGGCCCGCGCGCCTGAGTCAGGATGTTCGCCAGCAGGCTAGCATCCACAAGCACGCCACCCGACATGCTCCCCGCCGGCGGCGCTGGCGATGCCGCATCGCCAGCTCCGGCTGCCGCAGCCTTTCCAGCTGCGTCAGCCACCTCAGCCGACGCAGCCGTTCCAGCCGCCGCCATCTTGATGCCCACAAGAAGGCTACCACAGCCAAAAGCCTAGATAGCTTGTTGGCTTACCGTCAAAATCTGCTCGATGCCTTCACCGCCAGCAGACCCGTCAAATAGCTGCTACAGCTATTTGACCTTCCTCGTAGTACCAGAGGAATTCCGAAAGCAAGGCACCCGCCTTGCTTACAGACGTAACGCCAGAAAACACGCCGGCACAACCGACGCAAAAACCGAAGAGCAAAACCACACGCGCGACTGCACTCGACAAGATCCATTCGAAGACTGACGTCACTCGCCCGCCGCCAGTCAGTGGCGGCAGCCAGGAAAGGCTGCGCCAGCCAGTCAGCCAGTTGCCAGCCAGACCCCGATGCATGGGATTTGCGGCGGCCAATCTTTCATCACCACAGAATATAAACAGTTCACTCATCTGAGCATAATAATGATAAAATTCTTCATAAGTAATACATGCATTAGGATTATAAATATTACATATATCAATATATCCTAAGGAGCAGAACACTTCAATTGATGCAATCTCTAATTTACCATTTAAGTAACTATCTATATTATTCACAGAAAAATCAATATCATTTCTAATAACAAAGCATAATCCACCTTTGGGCCCATTATGTCTATGGGACCACACACACTCATAGCCTATAAATTTAGGCTCCTTAGTTTTGATAAATGTCTCACATAAACACAGTATGTCAGGTTTCTTAGTGTACAGATAGAGTTTCACTTCTGACAATTTAGAAGATAAGCCATTGCAATTCAGTTGATAAACAAATAGATTTTTTTCCAATGCACCACTTCTTTTGATTCTCTGATCACAGATTTTAAAGTTATGCATTATTTCTTTCTTGGGTTTGTTCCCAATCTTTTGTTTCCTTTGGAATGAGAAAGAGGAATTTCAGAGGTTTTAGAATTTTTTTCTAATTTTGCATTCTTTTCCAAAACAGTCTCACCTTTATTTTGAGAGTTCACATTGCTATGGTATTCATCAAGTTGCTGTGCACCAATTTTTTGGCCAAGATGGTTTCTAATCATTCCCAGAAGCAGAAGGTCTCTCTCACGCTTGTTTTCATGGTTCAAGTTGGATGAAAATGCTTCTATCATGAATTTACCCAGGCGTAAGAAGAAATCCTCAAACATAGTTTGCACCTGGGACTCAATTTTCTTCAGCACTACTTGTATTGGATCTTCGTTAATGACCGTTGTTTCTTGCAAAGGCTGACAATCATTAAAATAAGAGACTAGTGCATTCTGCTTAGGATGGTTGGGTTTGTCCTGAGGAATCCTTCTTGGTATGTAGTACGACCCCTGAGATTGGTGTACATCGGCCGGAACGGTCACTTGTTTTGGTAGCATGGCTTTCAAAGATGCAGCATATGTTTTTTCGTTAATCCTTGACTCTGGAATTTGCACCATTTCTTGCATAGGGGCAGTTTCATAGTTGTTCAATTGAGTCAGTTGAGAACTTGGCACATAAGTGGTTTTGATTCTTTGTGAGATTGATTCTAGATTATCTGTGGTCTTGTCTATGACTTGCCTCCAAGCTTCTGAGAAGGAGAGGCCATCTTTCACTAGTGCTTGTTTTTGTACGGCATTTTGGATATATGGGCATTCTCTAGAGCTGGCCACATGATTCCCCTTGCAGTTGGCACAAAGAGGGGTGGGGGCATTGCATTTATCTTTTGAGTGGCCACCACCACAGATAAGGCATCTTTCTACAGATGTACACCCACTAGCAAAGTGTCCATGACGTTGGCATTTATAGCATTGGCTGGGTAGAGGAGAATATGGGCTGACCAGGAAGTTCATGTATTCTATTTTTAGTTGCCTTGGGAGATCACTGCCTTGAAATTGCACTTTTACACTGAGAGAGTCTTCTTTTTTACCATTTGAGAATTTTGGTAATCTTATCATGTTAACCACTTTGGCATTTTCACAACTGGCAATTGGGATAAGATCACTTAAATTAACATCATAGTCTATTGGTCTGATAACCCCAAAAGTAGTATGTGGCAACTCAGAGCGTGGCTTATAGCAGCTGACTGCAAACTTTCCAATACTGTCAATTTTCAATAGTCTTGCCATCTCCTCCTCTTTTGTGGTCTCTTTGAGTTCAACTGCAATCAGATTTCGTCATTTGTTGACTCTAACTTCTTTGACATGGTCATAATTAAGTATCTGTTTCAGTCCTTGTGCAACTCCTAATGGGTCATAAGTCATTTTTTTCTTGTTTGCTCCAAGCAATTCATTTCTTGACTCCTGTAGTTGAGTAATCAGCAGAGTACACATTTTATTTTTGGATGCCAGCATTTTGTTAGTTGGGTACATCTTCTTTGGTTTAGGTGGAGTAGATTTACGAGTTTTTTTTTGATGATTCACAATCAGAGTTGGAGCTTGAGAGGCTCACACTGGTTCGTTCTCTTTTCTTTGATAGGATGTTCTTTTTGAACCAAGTCCCCTGTATTAAAGATTCATTTGTTTCTTCAGTACTCATTATTTTATCTCCGTTAATTCGCTCTTCTTCAATGGCAGGATTGGCGACTAGCAACAGCTTTTCTTCTATTTCAGAGCAGGGATCTTCCGATTCTCTGAGATCACTAAACGATTTTTCAATGGCAGTTCAGCCATTTCAGATTTTAAAGGTAGCCACAAAAAGGGGCCGCCAACAGAGAGTAATATAAACAATCAGCAAGATACAAGTGGAAATTATAACAAATACAAGAGAAAATTACAATATATATATGAATACAGTATACCGTGGACAAGGGAACGGTGAAAAATCCAAACAATTAGTCACAATACCCTTCACACCCCTCCCACCCCAATTGAAATACCGCTACGCGGCCCACCCCAGATGGAGAAGAGAGAGCCGGTTGCGCGTATTATGAAAATTAAAAAAAAAGTTGTTAAGTTTAATCTTGAAATTACTTCTATGTTTTTACAGGAGCTCGGCACAAGCAGTCTTATCTCAATGAACGCAACTCCGTATTACAGCTGTCGGAAGGGAGAGTCCATTAAGGGTCCTTCTCTCAAAACAATTATCCCTTGCTTGAAAAAATTGAAGGTCAATATGGATTTTACTGCGTTCACAGAAACTAACAATTCCGTTCTAAAGAATTACTAAAGGAACAGATTTCTAAACGTTCACAAGATTGACATTCTGCTCGCTGATATGTTATTTTTGGAAATTCAACTTTGAAATTTTTGTATTAGGCCTACATACCTAGCAGTTCCTGTCAGTACAGGATTTACTGTACACGCTTGAGCTGAAGCTGTTAGAGTACGTTTAGGTACTTAGTAATTTATTATTTGCCGACCCCGCCGAGCCTGAACCCACTTCTAGGATGTTTTAGTTAAGGGAAGCATTTTGACAAAATGGTCAACTTTGGTTCTATTGGACGTACGTCTATGAAAATTTGCAGACTACTAGATCTCCACATTTGTAACAACTTATCTTAAACAAAAATTTTTCATAAGGCCATAGAAAATTTTTTATTTGAAAAAAAAAAAATTATATATATACATATATTATTTGCTAAGGCTTTTTAATTTACAAAGCTAGAGCAATGCGGTTTGTTGCATTTGAAAGTCAAACGTGCGCTCTATCCATAAAACTGGGGGAATTTTTGATTTATTTCATTCCGAATTTATATGAATTTTTTTGTCAGAGTCTCAATGCAAAAGTTATAATTTTAGGGTAAAAAGTCTATGGAAAGCTTTACAGAAACAATTTGGAAAATCCACCTGTATTATAGGTAGAGCACACATTTCACTTTCAAATGCAATAAACCGCATTGCTCTAGCTTTGTAAACTTCGAAGTTATGACGACAAACGTCTTGATAAGTTACTTTTTTTATAAAACCTATTTTTAAGAAACAAAATGCTTCTCCTCCTACATTTTTTGAGCTACAGTGATGATTTTGGTATCATTGGATGCAGAAAAACAAGGGCTTTACAATGTATTGAGAAGTTTTTCAAAATTCATTCATGTCTCAAAGTCATGACGTCATAAATTTGAATTTTCTTGAGAATATTTTGATTTTTTGTTTTTTTAATTTTTTAAATTTTTATATTGGGAATTTGAGGAAAAGCATTCAAGTATTTGGAATGTCCACGTTATTCTGCATCCAATGATATCAAAATCATTGCTGTAGCTCAAAAACTATCAGAGAAAAAGCATTTAGAAACCCCCCCCCCCCAAATGTCGTTTTCTATGATTTCCCATTTTCTTTTCAAGAAAATCGCATTTTGTCATAAATGATAAATGATTCTAAATAGCATTTCCTATTAGTATACCAAATTTCATTGCTCTAAATTCAATGATAAAAAAAATATTCGTATGGGGATTGAGGAATATGAATGATGAAATATATATATAATAAATAAAAAATAAAATTTACAATTTGAGCAATTTTTTTTTTTTTCACGTTTTTCTGCATGCAATGATACCAAAATCATCACTGTAGCTCAAAAACTGTAGGAGGAGAAGCATATAGAAAACCCCCCCATAAATGTCGTTTTCTATGATTTCCCATTTTCTTTTCAAGAAAATCGCATTTTGTCATAGATGATAAATGATTCTAAATTGCATTTCCAATCAGTATACCAAATTTCATTGCTCTAGGTTCAAAAATTGAAAAAAAGGTCCGCATGGGGGATTTTCTCCCAATCCCGGGGGAGACGTTAGCTCTGGGATACGTTCCTGATATTTTTACAGACATTCGGGGACATATCTCCAACTCATTTAAAGCAATAAAAAAAAAAATCGGGAGAATCAACTTTTGGACTGCAGATGCCCCAAAATGCTTCCCTTAATAACACAATAAAGGTTATCACCCAATTACCAATAATTACCAATAATCAAGCACTAAACATTGGAACATTGATTATTGTCATCTCTTTCACACATACATAATCTTACATACTATTGTGAGCAAATTATTTCTTGTTCATTCTGTTCGTGCTTTCGACTTCGTATCTGAAAAAGGTCAATATGTATTTTAGGTGCCTCACAGAAATTAAGAAATCCGTTCCAAAAAATCACTAAAGAAACACATTTAAAAACGTTTTATATGAATGACATTCTGTTTGCTGATGCGTTTTTTTCCAGTTATTTAACTTAGAAGTTATAGAAGCGGCGTTAAGGGGGTCGTCCGGAAAAATTTTTTTTTGATCCGATTGATCTGAAATTTGGTCGGTAGGCCTATATGTAGTTTTGCAAGACAAGGTTAGTTTAACATCGGCATATTTGGGATGCTTTATTTCCAATCAAGCCTGATACATATGATCTTAGCATTGGTTTTTCAAATGTCTTATAACTAACCCTATATATAGGTCACCATGACGGTTCCCCCGTAAAGCCGGTACCCATTTCCGACACCTGGGTTGAGTGGGGTATTGTGCTTGAGCTTTCCCTTATACCCAACGGGGAAAATCTCCGCGCCAGCGCCGGGATACGAACCCGCGACTTCCAGCATACAAGTCCGACCCCTTAACCGCTGTGCCACGGAGAGCACCACATATTTGAACTCGAAATTTTTTGATTTAGGCCTTAGTTTTTCCGCAAAATTTGAAATATCAGTTTTTTGGGTCATTTTTATACCTATTTCAAAAGAATAGAAGTCATTGAGTTTTTATGCTAGAACAAATTCAAAGACAGTTTTGGAATCCTTGGAACATTTCTAACAAAGATATATTCAGGGATTTTGCATTTTTATTTTTATTTTTTTTTTGTATGCGAAAATTTACCAACATATCAGAAAAAAACGAAATTTTGGGATTTGAACTATTATGAAAAAATTAAAATGGAAAAATAGAAAAAGTGGGAATATAACTTTGTTAGAAATGTTTCAAGGATTCCAAAACTGTCTTTGTTTTCTTCCTAGCATAAAAACTCAATGACGTCTATTCTTTTGAATTTTGAGAATAAGTGACTTTACAGTATAGGCCAAAAACTAATTTTTTGTTTTAGTGTGATATAATGGAAAATTTATGTAATTGAATGCTGTTTTAATTTTTATTTCGATAATCTCCATGCATAACATCATATTCACACTGTGAATTGTAATTTCCAAAAAAGGAAAAATTTTAAAAATTATTGTTTCATAAAAATTATGAAATTTTTTGTTTTCAGTTTGATTCTTATGAAATTTGACTAATATATGTAACTTTTGAAAAGAAAACAATTTCTTTTATACATTTTTTTTATTTAGGTCTTAGTTTTCGAAAAAATTCGACATATTGGTTTTTAGTCCACTGGTATTGGCATTTCAAAAGAATAAAACTCATTGAGTTTTTATGCTAGAACAAAAAAAAAGACAGTTTTAGAATCCTTGGAACATATCTAACAAAAGTACATTCGCAAATTTTCAATTTTTTCTTTTGTTTTCTTTTTAGATGAGGTCGAAATGGGCTCGAAAATTTAAGATTTTGGTCCCCTTACCCCTCCCCTGAGGGGGGATCTATTGTCCGTAGCGCCCTAAAATTTTAGGACCGAATAGTCCACCATCTAAAAGTTCTTTTTCAACAATAAAATGAAAAATGACCATCGGAGAGAAAAGGGGCCCCGGACGACCCCCTTATGGAATGGCTTTAGCGCGCAAAGGATAGGGTGTTTGTTACAGTTGGTGGGTATGGTTTAACTTTAATATAGGTATTAACGTCCAATCATAATCGTTCTCGATAGTGTTCTCGAAATTGCGAAAAGAGGTATAATAGAGACACTTTTAGGAGACTCAGCTTTTGGATATTGTATTGGAGGAAGCCAAAAGGACCGATGGCGTGCTTGACTTCTGACGATCTTCTCTTAGATGGGAGGAGTCCGCGCCAGGCGAGTGCTCCGGCGAGTGATGACGTTGACAGGAGGTACGTGTGCGTGTTTGGTGGAAGTAAATTTTAGGGTACGGGCAATTTAGCAAGCCAGAGAATTAGGGCTTTAGGAATGGCTTCAAGTCTTAATTTTTGAGCCGTGATTGATGATGGTCAATCAATTTTACTTGGTCTGGGAGTTTAAGAATTATTACACACTGAAGACAAATGTCCGTAGTTGGAGCAGATGGATATTTAGCCAGTAAATTGGATAAATATACCAGGCTGAAATCAGCTCGCAAAACCGAGGCAAATGCAAGGCAATAAGGTCGAGTTAAATGGTGTAACTCGAAGTTTGAGTTGTAAGTATAACTCAAGGTGACTTAATGCTCAGTGAGCGTAAAACTCATGTGTAAGGTTCAAGTGTTAAAGTCGAGTGTAACTCTCGAGAGAACTTAAGGCTCAGTGGATGTCAAGTCGAGTGTAAAATTCGAGGGTAAAACATCAAGGCCCAAGGATAATGTGTTGTGGCGTTTGTTGACGGCGATGAATCTGGAATAATCGAAGACGCTGAAATTATATATTCCGGAGCGGCACCAAGAATAATCTACAACAGTCATTCCTGCAGCAGTAGCCACAAAAGCGTAAAATTATAAAAATTTTCATTCGCACTTAAATAGCATAATTATTGACATTAAAAATCTTACTCTAAATTATTATTCATAATTTTCTACTTATAATTAGTAATCCTTGAAGTTTTTGTGTAAATGCATGAGAAATAAGATAACGATCGACATTTTCGAGTTTGAAGCCTCTAGAATTAGCAATAGTGCGCGGGACGCTTGGTTCTTAGGCGTCACTCTCTCTCGTGCCTCCTTAGCTTGCGTTACACCGTTCTTGTAAGTGAAAGAAATTAAGTGTTCAAAAAGAGCAAATCTGGTAAAGTATATTGTGTTCATCTCTCAGTTGTGCATTGTGTTTAACCCTTTAACGTCCGAATTTTTGTACTCATATTACCGTTAACACAACCACCGTCACTACACTGGCGCTGGCATCAGGCAGTCACCGATATCAGAATGGGATAGGAACTGCCACCCGGCAGAGAACTTCAAAGAACATTTTAGGGAACTAATTGAACAAGAAATACAATATATTGAGGGTATTTTTGAAAGAGGACACTGGTGTCCTCTGGGGCGTTAAAGGGTTAAGGATCTGGTCAGTGTCGTGCTATATATAAACATGTAAATAGTCGTATGAGTTCGTAAATAGCGTGGCTCATTCCAAGCGCTATCTCAACATGACGTAGCGTAAATTTTGCGTGTCATGTGCATTTCTTGTGTCAAGAGTATTTTATAGATATTCAACTACGTCTTTCCTGTACTACAAAAATTATATACTTGCAGTTGTCATTATGATATTGAAGTTCGTGCATCAAATACTTCGTGAGAACGCAAGGCAGATTTTCCGGCGTTTATTGCAAAATGGCGGAGCATAAAACTGCTGTGTCATTGTCATTTTTATGTTCACTGTATTATGTTCTGAATATTTTTCTTTTGCTGCAAGAGATACGTTTAGTGTTTCTTTTCTCAGTGTAGATATTATTCTTTTTACTACAAGATACACTGGCAGTGTTTTTCAGTATGATGGACATGGATGAATTTAGGACTGCCTGTTTTTATTTCTCGTACGGATATGGAGGTGTTATAGAGTACGAAAGTTATTCATTTTCTTGCATTTTTGGCTGTCTCATATTTCATTATATTCCGTAAATCATGTGCTTAATCGCATGTAGTTTTCAATATGAATAACGATTGTCATTGCCAGAAATTCTTGTAGATTTCGTGCTCGTATTTTTTAAAGCAAGGGCAGTAGTTGAAAAGCTTGCCAGCTGTTAAAATCTATCCTATTTCATGAGCTTGACAAAAGGAGAACAATTCAAATAGCTCGTGTTGAATCTGTAGGGAGACTCAGTGTTTCTCCGTGATGGGAAATTTACCATTGCAGTGTAGGGATTGTCAGTTGTGGAATTTTTCCTTGATGCCTCTTCGAGAGCCTTCTCATTCAGCGACTTCGATTATTGCAGATTCCTCGACGGCACCAAACGCCACAACACATATTTCCTGAGCCTGAACTTGGGCCTGAACCTACACATTCATTTGAGCTACACCAGTCGTATATTAACTTGGCAATCTTATCCCTAACTCATTCATCGAGTGATACAACTTATTTGCCTATTTGTGACGTGAGACGTTCTGACCTTTTGTCATCTCTCAACTGCAACCACTTGTCGGAGTTAGTAGGGCCTAGTATATTATTACAAATGGCAAATTAATCTACCCGCTCATACACGACAAACTTGCTGTTCACATCGGAGACTTATTCTAAAGTCTGAATCCTTACATAGTGACTCATCAACACGTCACGAGTAAATTGATATTCTGTCAGTCGCTAAGATTAAACAGCCCTTGACCCTCCACAAACACACTCACTTACACCTGGCCAACGTCATCGCTCGCCGGACCTCGCCTGCCGGAGTTTCCCATCTAAGAGAAGATCGTCAGAAGTCAAGCACGTCATCGGTCATCACGGCTTCCTCCAATAAAGAAATTCGAGCTGAGTTATCCCATGCTTTATTATCCCTCTCTTACAATTTCGAAAAGCACTGTCGAGTAAAAAGATTAGGATTGGACGTTAATAACTATCTTGAATTTAACTCATCACCACCAAACCTAACATCCCTAGCATTGCAATAAATATTTCCCATCACGAAGAAAAACCTTGACCTTCTTCCACAGATTAAACTCAAAGCTATTAGTTTCATTACAAGCTCATGAAAAATAGGAAAGGTTTAACAGCTGGCAATGGCTGTTCCTTTCTGCTTGATTTACACATACGTATAAGCATGACAGTACAAGACTTGTGATTTTAGAGCAGTCATAATCTGTTAATCATTTTTGTGGAATTATGGAAAACTACATGTGATTTAAGCACACGATTCGCGGAATATAAATGAAATAAGAAACAGCTAAAAAATGCAGGAATATGAATGAATGAATTTCGTACTCTATGATATATCCGTACGAAAATCAAAAGGCAGTCCTAAACCATCCACATGTCAATTATACTGAAAAACACTGCAAGTAAATCTTGTAGTAAAAGGAAAATATTCAAACATAAGTACAGGGTAATCTTGAACATGAAAATGACATGACACAGCCTGTTTACGCTACGCTATCTTTGTGAGCACTTCGGCAATCCGCCGTGCAATTCGCACGAAATATCTACGAACGATTTGCACATCTTTACAATACCAGCACCGATGGAACTTCACTTATCTTAAACACAATGACAAACACATAATATTTAAGCACGATTTTCTAAAGTCGAAAACACACTTATTTTCACTTACAAAGCGCTGAAACAAACGGGGCGACAACCAAGCAAGAAGTGACGAACCTACAACTGCGTCAGCCGCGGTGTTGCCATCCTAACGATTCAAAGACTCGAACGTCCATCGGCGGTATTATTTTATTTATGTGCTTTTACACAAAAACTTCTAAGATTACTAATTATAAGTAGAAAATTGTAAATAATAATTTAGAGTAAGATTTTTAATGCCAATAATTATGCTATTCAAATGTTAATGAGAATTTCACTGAATTTATACATTTTTGTAGCTATTGCTACATGTTCCATCCATAAAATTATTGTTTTTGAAATATATGGCGTAATGAATCATTTGCCGACCCCACAGAGCCTGAGCCCACTTCTTGGATGTTATAGTTAATAACACAATGAAGGTTATTACCCAAAAATATTAGCGTGACCGTACCGGGCGCCGCCGTCTTTAACCCCCGCCGACATGCTGACATTACCGAAATAGCGCGCAATATTGCCTTTGCTATTTTACTTCCAGCACGCTTATTATTATAGATAATTGTTTGAAAATGCATGTTTTAGTAGAAAAATGGCTGCTCTTCACATTGAAAAAAAAAACAATTTTGAAATAGCTTGTGCCATTTGTGCGATATAAGGTGTAAAAGTCCATAGACTTTTTAAGAAATATATTTTCTTAGAAGTTGTGCATTTTTTATCTTGACACTTTTGTAATATTTTTATGCTGATTTGTACCGGCGTGCCAAATTGCGACCAGTCGCGCGAACGGAAACTTGAACGCACTCTTTCTCCCTAAAAACAGGGTAAAAAAGGGGTAGTATAAAGATCGCTCTAACTTTTGAAAGAATCCGTCTATCGACTCCAAATTACTCTCAAATGAAAGAGTGAAACTTTCTCTCGTTCCGATATCGAACACAAGACCACGACTCTAACGGTTTTCTGAAAAATACAGAAATTATTCGATAAGCTTACCCGACTCGCGCGCCGTCAAAATAAATTGCGTTCGCCGACTCGTAACTTTTGAAAGAATGCACTCATCGACTTCAAATTACTCTCAAATGAAAGAGCGAAACTTTCTCTCGTTCCGATATCGAAAACAAGACCACGACTCTAACGGTTTTCTGAAAAATACAGAAATTATTCGATAAGCTTACCCGACTCGCGCGCCGTCAAAATAAATTGCGTTCGCCGACTCGTAACTTTTGAAAGAATGCACTCATCGACTTCAAATTACTCTCAAATGAAAGAGCGAAACTTTCTCTCGTTCTGTCACGCCCTTATTCCCCTTCGCCAGGTAAGAAAAACACCGGAAGAAGAAGGAGGTTGTATTGGGCGCGGTTGAATACGTCACTGTAAAAACAAGAGTTATTTAGTTCTACAAATGGAGGCACTACCTAGGCTTCGGCTCGGAAATTTATATCTTTTCCTTGGAGCACTGATTCCAATTAGATACAATATTTCCTCGAAGTAGTTTGAATCGTTGAAACAGCACCGGAATGCTGAGTCGTAGTCACAACAAAATGTTCACACAAATTTGAAAGAAACGAGACGGAAGCAAGGTAAGCCATTTCATAATAGAGCCACCATTATATTATTACTTTCAAAGTCAGGATTTTTCACCCAATTGCTGCAATTTTTACTCACGTACTCAGTAAAGATTAGATTATAATGACATCGAAAGGGTGTGAAATTTAGGTTGCACACAAGTTCAATCATGGACTTCTCAGTAAGAGATAAACGGCTTAAGAAAGTTGAGTCATAGAGACGAAAGCAACAAAAACAAAAGCTATAAGTTACACGATACGCAAACTTTCCGTAATAGACAGAAAAAGAGGGGGAATCGAAAACCTAATCAATGTTTGTATATTTTTAAAATATTTCTCATGAATTCTATCGTGAACAAATGAAATACCTAAAAAGGGCTGAAAAACATCACCTTAATTTTGGGGGGCCGAACGATACAAAAGAGAAACTCTACTCAACTACGAAATTATTTCATAAAAATACTCTACCGATAAGGACAGCAACTTTACAGAGTAGCCATAGTTTTCAACGAGGAGCGCTAATTCCCGATATTCAAGTTCACACAGGCGATCAATGCCTCTGCGATTTAAACAGTTTCGAAAACAACGCAGATTTCAAGAAAATAAGAAGCACTGCGAGAAACAAATGTAAAATTAAATAAGAAGTTTCTAATCGACTTCGATTTATTACTAGAGCTTAGATCACTTGACACGACGGAAAACAAGGTGGTACGTCTTACACTTAAAAATACTTACATCTTTGTATGCGAGACCTCCGCTATGACACATACCCTAACCTAATCTTCATGTTTTACATTGCCTGTAAAGTGAAAGAAATCACATTAAATTGTTATCAAACGCACACGAGATTTACAAACCAGACTAGGCTTTACTTTACAAAGACACGAAAGGGCTCAAGGTCGGCCATTTTTTTATATGGCGCTCGAGGCGCAGTAATACACGACACCTGCACATAGATGACTCGTAAATGCACAAGAGAATCAAATGCTATATCATAACTCTACAAATTAAAGCATCTCGGCCCCTTCAATAAATAACGCACTTCTTCGATCATACAAATGATTTTGAGACTCAGTGGTCAAAACTTACAGAGAACTAAAAAATACACTTCATGAGTGGCTGATCATTCATTCAAGATATAATCTGATGAGTGCAAAGCTAAACCCAATAATTTTTCCCGATACAACAGAAGTTTTACAGTACGCAAGCGCATGTAAGATAACAGTACGCACAATCAAAATTAAAATGATAGAACTGTATTAATAAAAAATCACTTGAACCAGACAAAACGCACAGTGAAAACATTCTGAAGCTACCGAAGCACACATTTGAAAACCTGACACACGCAAAGGTAGAATGGCTATCTACCGTTCTTACAGATATAAGGCACACTTTCACTTCAGTTTCTTAATTTTATTAAGTTCGATCATCACTTAAAAAAGGATTAACGCACATTTAATGCGCAGGCACAAGAGAAATTAGAAGGGCGCCTGAGCACGAAATGTCACACCTTGCTCTCAGAAGAGCTCCAGCTACAGTGCGAAAACGGGAGCAAATCCGCAAGGGACGCCAACGGGAATGTTGCCAAAACCCCAGCATACGCTTAAGAAAAACCCAGATCAGCGAAAAAAGGCGTTAATGAATAAATTTTCTTACACTTTTCTATTGTTTTCGTGGTTACCAAATAGTACAATCATTTCAGCTCCTTGAAATTAATTGTTTTGCCAACACAAGTCGTGGCTGTAAACCCCAGGAGACAGATAAAAACCCAGATCCGTGGTTAAAACCCCAGAATGCGCAGCCCACAAACTTAGAATCAAGATTGGCAGAGAACTTCAGCAATTAATTCTACATACGCGAACAGAACTAGAACGTTTGATAAGTATCGGAGTTTTTTTTCTTATTTTAAATAAAGATATTATCGACTTCATAAATCGACATTTAGTGACATTAACGATTAACTTTGCTGATACGATTAAGTTATTGACCTAATATCGCTCATTTCAAAATCACGAATTCCTTCTGGAACTTTCGGGACAGTCAAATGAGAAACTGTTCATTTAAATTGATGGGCTAAAACCGAAATGACTTAATGACGGAGAAAGGCATGACACGTTCCGATATCGAACAAAAGACCACGACTCTAACGGTTTTCTGAAAAATACAGAAATTATTCGATGAGCTTACCCGACTCGCGCGCCGTCAAAATAAATTGCGTTCGCCGACTCGTAACTTTTGAAAGAATGCACTCATCGACTTCAAATTACTTTCAAATGAAAGAGCGAAACTTTCTCTCGTTCCGATATCGAACACAAGACCACGAATCTAACGGTTTTCTGAAAAATACAGAAATTATTCGATGAGCTTACCCGACTCGCGCGCCGTCAAAATAAATTGCGTTCGCCGACTCGTAACTTTTGAAAGAATGCACTCATCGACTTCAAATTACTCTTAAATGAAAGAGCGAAACTTTCTCTCGTTCCGATATCGAACACAAGACCACGACCCTAACGGTTCTCTGAAAAATACAGAAATTACGCCGCTGTGGGGGGCAGGAAGAGGGCCTCTCGTGGCCCCTCAATGGTCGGCCGATTTTCTCTATAAGCCTCATTTTGGAATTGTCATAGTTTCTAAAATATTGCACCTAAAAATTTGAAATTAGTCTCATTATAAAGATCGATTTATTCTCCAACTCTGAGTGTATAATAAAACTCTCATATGTAGTGAACCCTCAGCCGCACTTCAGCCTAATTTCATAAAATATTGAAAAACTAACATCCTAAAATTAAATTATACAAATGTAATTATTTCTATAATTTTACAAGACCAAATTAATTCGATTAAACCCAAAATTTTACCAAAACTGTGTTTCGAAAATATTTGCCGATCACGTTTCCGTTCGTCACTTCCGTTGGAAACATTCGCGCAGAACCATTTCGCAAGCTCTCGATAGTCAGCACCAGGCAGACTGGTCATTCACGTTGTGTCTTCTTCCGATTGTAGTTTTGAGCCCCAGAGGGGCAATTGTAAGCATCAAGTGTTAATGTTAAATGTTTTATTATATATAGTAACTTGTCTATGTGTTGAGAGCTCATTTTTGTGAACATTCACTATTTTTTCTTTTGTGCCGGTGTTAGTCAGGCACAAATAATGAAGGCATCTACGGATGCTTTATTTCCAATCAAGCCTGATACACATCACCTTGTACATTGGATTTTCAAATGCCTTATAACTAACGCCAGGACGCCATGACGCTTTCCCCCGGTCAAGACCGGTACCCATTTCAGACACCTGGGTGGAGTGGGGTATTGTGCTTGGAATTTTTCTCCTATACCCAACAGAGAAAATCGCCACTGCCTGCGCCGAGATTCGATCCCGGGTCCTTGCCGCACGGCGGCAGAACCTATACCACATGGCTATGAAGCTTCAAGCTCACTGCCCATCTTTGTCACTGTTTCGTATTCACTATTCTCCGATGATTCTTGATTGTGCTTCAGTATGAGCAGGATTTTGGCATCAGCTACTTAGTTATTTTTTTAGTGCTGAGCATATTGTTAAGACATTTTGCTGTCCACAGAGATCATTTTGGATGTGAGTTAAATATTTTTCCCTGAATTTAATTGAGCCTTTTTTAAATCACTGTAACTTTGTTCCCAGCTTAGTTGTTTTGACTTTCGTGTCTGTTTATGTGCTACTCCTTTTTATGTGACTTCTGCTGCAATTCTTGCTCATCTGAATTATAGAGAATAGAGGTTTCACCTTTTCTCTTTTTTATTGTTTAGAAATTCCTTATTAATTTGCATTATCAGATGCTGTAGATATTTTTACCATAGTTAATGAATTAATTGAGACGTTAGGCTCAGTTGTCACTGCATTTGTCATTGTAGTTTTGCCTTTCTTTTATGTTGTTCTTAATGCAAAAGAAAACCCGAAAAGTCTTGCTCAGAGTTCAAGGGATTGCACTAGCTCCCTCAATGCCTCATGAGCCCCTTCGGCCAAAACATATGTGTATTTTTAGTACCTGTACCGTTTATTATCATGCTCCAAACCAGGCAAAGTTTTTGCCTGTGCATTTACTAGTATAAAGTTGATTATGGATTGGATACCCCTACACTAGAGCACAGCAAGGGTTCCACATAGACATAGACACAACATAGTAATAGACATCAAGTTAGGTAAAATAGTTTACTCACCTCTTGGATACCTTACAACATAGATACTCAGATACCAGAATGTGGTTAGCGAGAGCAGAGCGGAGATAGAAAGGAATATATATAGAATAGGGTAGCATAGAATTAGTACATTAGTTTAGAAATTAAGAAGTTAGATACCAACCACAGTAGGTAATATTATGTACACACTCGGTCAACATTTACTTGTTGTCGAACCCGAGTTCACCAGTAGACTGGCTGCGAGTGTTGCTCTCTCGAGCGTTGCCAACTATTGGTCTCTCTAACTAGAACTTACACTACTCGCTATATTACACCCCTCCCTCCTTAATTAGAAACCCCCCCTGTATCCCCAGTCCCCTTATTCAATATAGTCAATCCTAAAGATCCATTCTCACCACAGGCTTCCGAGCTCGGGTAGACCTGCGCGAGACGCTAGCGCTTGGAGGCTCGTGCATCCTAGCCTCCTGGGTGGGAATCGGGTAATCAGGTGTTTCGGAGTCAGGTTCATGGGTCGGAGGTGGTGGGTATGAATTTTGAGCAGGTTGTGGAAACACAACGGTTTCCTCCGTAGGTTGTTCCAAGGGTTCAGGGATGGTGTTCGAGCAGGTAATAACTTGGTCCTGGTGTCGACAAACGACCTCTCCCCCCTTCAGTTGGCACTTGTAGGATACCGGGCCTGTTTTCTCAATGGTGGTAGCAGGGGTCCATTTTGGGGAACCCGGCGTGTATTGACGGACCATCACAGGTGACTCCAGCGGAATGTCAACCGCGCGAGACCCTGGGTGGTATCTTTTCTGAGCGTCCTGGCGTTGAGCAACTTTGGACGCGATTGCTTCTGACGGCCAAAGCAGATCAAGACGAGAGCGGACTTTCCTGCCTAACATCAGTTCGGCAGGCGTAACACCTGTTGTCGTGTGAGGTGTTAGCCGATAGTTGAACAGGAACCTGTCTAGTGCTAGGCGTAGGGGTTCCGTTGACTTCCGTATATTCTTCTTGAAAGTTTGTACCATGCGCTCCGCCAGTCCATTAGTTGAAGGGTGGTATGGTGCGCTTGTAATATGTCGCAACCCACATGCCTTCACAAATTCTTGGAATTCAGCCGATGTGAAACACGTTGCATTGTCTGAAACAATTGTTACTGGGAATCCAAATGTCGCAAAAGTGTGTTTCAGGCACAAGATCGTTTCGCTAGAGGTTGTAGTAGATGTGGGAAAAATTTCAACCCACTTAGAGTGTGCATCCACGATCACTAGATAGTATTTTCCATCCATTGGGCCCGCGTAGTCAATGTGTATGCGATGCCAAGGCTTCGCAGGCCATTCCCACGAATGGAGTTCAGCTTTTGTCGGTGCGGCTCGAGTGCTCAGGCACTCGCTGCATGACTTAGTTGTTTCTTCTAGGTCTTTATCCAGAAAGGGCCACCACACGTAGCTGCGAGCTAACTCCTTCATCCTGGATGATCCAGCATGACCAGAGTGAAGTTCATCCACAATGGCTTGTCTGAGGGCTTGGGGTACAATAATTCTTGCTCCCCAGAGCACACAGCCATTTTGTGTGGACAATTCGTCCCGCCTCCTAGTATACGGAGCGAGATCAGGGTCACCAATTACCGTCGAAGGCCAGCCTACTTGGCAGTATTTGTACACATTTGAAAGTACTGGGTCCCTTAGGGTGCCGTCGCGGATGTGGGTGCTGGTGACTGGAGCTGACTCGAGGAAATTCACTAAGGACGTCCATACCGCAGGAATAGGTGTGGCTTCCTCGGGAGTTGTCAAAGGTAGACGACTGAGAGCATCAGCTGTGCCCAACAGCACGCCGGACCGGTGACGCAAGGTGAACTTGTAGGACTGCAGTAGTAAAGCCCACCTTTGAATGCGCCCGGATGCCATCGGAGGAATGCTTCTACCCGGATCAAATAGTCCTAACAAAGGTTTGTGGTCCGTAACCACAGTGAAATCCTGTCCCCACAGGTAGCAATGAAATTTTCGAAGTGCGAACACCATAGCTAGGGCTTCTTTCTCAGTTTGAGAGTAGTTGCGTTCTGTTGCTGTTAGAGTTCGGGAGGCAAAATAGGCGGGGCGTTCAATCCCATCAATAAGGTGACACAGCACCGCTCCCACACCATACGCACTACTGTCAGCCACTACCACTATGGGTTTCTGAGGGTCAAAGTGGACTAGAGTCTGAGAGTCCAGGAGGGCTTGTTTAGATTTCTGGAAGGCTCTCTCCTGACTTGCATCCCATTTCCAAGGGGTTTTGTCTCTCAGTAAGGTATTTAGGGGCTCCAGCATAGTTGCAGATGATTTTAGAAATTTCCTATAGAAATTTAGCAGCCCAAGGTAGGCTCTCAGTTGAGTTACATTAGTAGGAGCTGGTGCATTCTGGATTGCTGCTACCTTCTCTGCAGTGGGGTGCAACCCATCCTTGTCAATTTGGTATCCAAGGTAGGATACCTGTGGCACTCCAATTTGGCATTTATCCATTTTCAGTTTTAGTCCTGCCTCCTGTAGTTTAGATAAGACGTGATAGAGACGCTTGTTGTGCTCTTGCTCATTAGTGGCACTCACCAGGACGTCATCCAGGTAGCAGAACACTCCTGGGAGGCCCTGCAATAGTCCTTCCATGGCACGCTGGAAGATTCCAGGTGCGGACGCAATTCCAAAACTGAGACGGTTGTAGGCAAATAAACCTCTGTGGGTGTTTATTACCGTGAGTTCCTTGGAGTCTTCATCCAAGGGTAGTTGGGCGTATGCCTGAGACATATCTAGCTTGGAGTATATAACTCCTCCTGCTAACCCGCTGAATAGATCTTCCACTCTGGGTATAGGGTAGGTATCAAGCCTAGTGGCTCTGTTGACTGTTAATTTGTAGTCCCCACAGATGCGGATGCTTTGATCAGCCTTGAGCACAGGGACGATCGCCGCTGCCCATCTCGAGTATTTTACAGGGGTGAGGATACCTTCCTGCACCAGTCTATCAAGTTCTGCCTCCACCTTAGGTCTCAGTGTGTAAGGCACGTTCCTGGCCTAACAAAACTTTGGTGGTACAGCTGGATCCACTTCTATTTTGAAATTCCTTCCCTTAAAGCAACCTAGACCTAATTGAAAAAGGTCAGGGAATTTATTTGCTAACTCTTCAGGGCAGGTAGTCAATTTGTTGACATTATTTGATACTATAGTTAGCCCAAGGGAATCAATCAGGTCCCTACCCAGCAAAGCTGGCCCCTCCCTGTCTACAATCACAATAGTTGCTAGTTGAGGAACCATATTACCAGATTCACGCTGGATGTTAGCTCTAATCTCTCCGCAAACTACTAGCTCCGCTCCCCCATAAGTCCTAAGCTTAACATCAGAAAGTCTCAGCTCGGGTCTGGACTTGGCTGGTATTTTAGAGTAGGTGGCCATTGAAAGGATAGACCTGGCAGCACCTGTATCTACCTCCATCTCTAATGGCACACCATTTAGTAACAATTTTATTTTGATTGGGGGTTTCATTTCCTCGGCTATTGAGAAAATCTCTCCATAACAGCCTAGATTAGCAACTGGATAGTCTGCACAGGCTGCATTGTTGGTTCTATTAGGGTTAGGGTGGTGTTCCCTCCCCCTTTTCTCATGCATAGCATGCACAAAATTATTTTTGTTGTCTTTAGCAGAATTTTGCTTTTTCAATTTAAAGCAACACTTCTTAAGATGGCCTTTTTGGCCACAACCATGACGAACACTGTCTTTATAGGGGCAATCTCTACGCCAGTGCAGATTACCACAGCCGCTGCATGCTGATTTGGGGCTAGCTTGAGCCTGAGTTTTGCCTTGAGGCTTAATAGCAGTTTGCTTTACTCTATGCTGGCCCACATTTAGTATGGAATTAGGTTGCCTTAACACAACCGTCTCCCTCAGTTGGGTTTCTTTGGCAGTTGCCAGATCCACGGCTTTTTTCCATGTGAGGTCATTTTCATTGAGCAAACAATTTTGAACATCATTACTGGCCACACCCAGTATTAACCTATCTAGCAGAGTTTCTTCCAGAACTTCCTGTTTGAAATTACAGGTGTCTGAAAGGGCCTTTAAGCTAGCCACAAAATCAGCAATGCTCTCCCCTTGTTTCTGGTTCCGCTTATGGAACCTAAACCTTTCAAAGATCTGGTTGCGTGTCGGCTTAAAATGCCGTCTTAACGCTTCCATGATCTCCTCATAGGTAGCATCTAAAAGTCTTTTAGGTGATAGTAGGTCTTTGGTCAACCTAACAATTTTAGGACCCACCAGAGCAATAAATGTTTTAGCTTTATTTGAATCTTCCACTTTATTAATACTAAGGAAGCAGTTTAGCCTCACTTCATATTCTGGGAATTCTTCCTCTAAAGGATTGAATTCTCCCACTGAGCCTAGCATTGGCATTTTTACCCAGCTTTACAGCTAATTATCAGATATCTACCTGAAATAGTAGTAGCAACAATATCAGTTGCAAGAGTATCCAATTCAAGAGGCTGTAATAATACACCTTGTTAAAAAAAAATCTGAAATTTACAGCATCAATACTCTAGTCACTGAATAATAATATGAATTCTGAGTTCCTTCATTAGTCTAGCCTCTCCCAATAGTTCTACAAAAAATAATCCTCGTCGCCAGTATTATGGATTGGATACCCCTACACTAGAGCACAGCAAGGGTTCCACATAGACATAGACACAACATAGTAATAGACATCAAGTTAGGTAAAATAGTTTACTCACCTCTTGGATACCTTACAACATAGATACTCAGATACCAGAATGTGGTTAGCGAGAGCAGAGCGGAGATAGAAAGGAATATATATAGAATAGGGTAGCATAGAATTAGTACATTAGTTTAGAAATTAAGAAGTTAGATACCAACCACAGTAGGTAATATTATGTACACACTCGGTCAACATTTACTTGTTGTCGAACCCGAGTTCACCAGTAGACTGGCTGCGAGTGTTGCTCTCTCGAGCGTTGCCAACTATTGGTCTCTCTAACTAGAACTTACACTACTCGCTATATTACAAGTTGTAGCTTCATGCCGTTAAAAATATTAAGATTAATATCTGGCTCTGAGCAAATTGTCAGTGCTCCGAAGTTGATCCCCGCTTGCACTCCGGCGTCAGAGTGCTGGTGGGGGTCGTTTTTCGAAGAGACTCCTCGCTTTGAGGCGGCATATTAATGCCAGATTGTTTGCAGCATAGCTTGTGTTGATATGTGGTTTCCCTAAAAACACCGTGTGCATTCTCGCCCAGCCTTGTGTCCCGTACAGGAATCCACGAGACACTTTACACCCCACTGTCACGTCATCTACCTTGCCACTCTTATTAAGGGGGTAAATTAAACCGGTAGCCAGACCTGCCTGATTAACCAAAAGAACTGCCTCCTTCTCCTTTGTTCTTATCACTCAATTACTGGACGGTGAAAGCAGTTTCCTCATTCCCCATCAACCATCGAATTGAGACCCTTGGGTTGCATCTAAGTCAACTGCTGCTTACCCAACCATTCAATATTCACTCAAACTTGGGGGAATAGAGCTTTCTACCGTCCTCATTTATCAGTGACGCTATTTGCCGTCTCTAGCCATTGGGATTACCATGCACACGACCCTCACCACAAATACACTCACCACATAACCAACGCAGCTGTGAGCCTGTTGCAGTTCCTACTCAAGATTGGACCACAACATCAGCTCAGCCTGAAGACGAAGCCTTCCAGCGTCAATAAAAGGCCAGATAATCTAAACCATATTTCCTTCTCCTTCTGAGTGGTACAGTCCGTGGTAAAAATTCTAGTGTTTGATTTTGATTAATAGACGCCGGAAATATTGCGTCCGAACCCCATCCTTAACTCCTTCTGAGTTTTGCAACCAAAGAAATTCAATGCGCGTCCCCTCGTGCTGGTGACCTCGCCTTATCAAGAACACCATTCTGGTTCACTTGCTAAATTAAGAATCATTTTTAACCCTTAACCTGAAAAACTAGAACATCCAACCCTTTCAATTTTTGCTCGCTCCTCAAGCATCAAAGTCATATAATTAGAGTAACTTGCCCACATTGGGTAAAGTTTAAATTGGTGAATACCCAAAGTAGTTTAATGAGATATAAATGCTTATAAATACTTACCCGGACCACCATCGGAAGGATTAGGAGAGCATGTCTAGTGCTGTCAACTTCTGTGCATGGCTGACCTTGAAGGAGGTAGTTTCTTTCCCTACTCTCAGTAGTCAAACATAGTATTTCCTCTCCAAACCCTTCCCTAATAATAAGTTATTGCTACTGCAGCCTATTCTCACAAATTCTTCATGTTTTTCCATTGCTACTGAAGCCACCTTTTACGAAACTCTTCATGCATTTCCATTGCTACTGAAGCAAACCATAGGAGACCTTCTAGGATTATTTTTCCATTGCTAATGAAGCTCCTTACTAATAACCTTCGCAATTTCCATTGCTACTGCAGCACCATTGCTACTGAAGCACCAAATTAAATAACGTGTACGAAACACCAACTTGTCATTCTGAGCAATTGACTTATTTTTTTCAAATATATTCCCCAACCATAAATTTCAACGCTGCGATCGTTGCAAGGGACTGCCGGGTGTGCACCGTTGGTCTTTTGTAAGTTCCTCCGTATCCCAAATACCAAGCTCTTACCCGATCTCCCAATTTTTGTATCGCCGTCTGGTCGGTGTGCTTGTAGCCTTGGGGACGCCTGAGGAGCACGCACGTTGCCTAGGGAGGCTGTGCAAACGACTTACGTCGCACATTTGCTGTATTTAACCGGCATATGTGTTTTGGGAAAGTAAGGAACTGATCTTTTATATTTTTTTGAGGGCATAATGTCACAAACCCAGACTGCGATTTCGCCTCAGGTCAACACCTGTCGAGCCAACGAATTCGTACTTGTCTTAGTTGATTGAGGTTCCTAAAGACGTGGAAAGCGACCAATTCTAGATTCCCCGGTATACCGTTCAATGAACGCAGTCGGAGTCTGGTGATTCGGGTGCCTCCATTTCGGCGGACACTTCTAGCACGATTGTGCTCAGTGATGCTAACCTCACAGATTCTTTTATGGTCCCAGTTGGGGATCCGAGCTGAAACTTTCATAGTTCCAGAGTTAACCTTCCACTATTTTCATCTATTTTCCTCTGTCAAGCTTTCTTTTGGGAACTTCCCTTTTTAACTCCCTCGAGCATCTTACAAGTAACAGCTTCACTGTTACCAGACCTTTCGGTCTATATGCGTTGGGGGGTAGCTGTAGTGAACCCTCAGCCGCACTTCAGCCTAATTTCATAAAATATTAAAAAACTAACATCCTAAAATTAAATTATACAAATGTAATTATTTCTATAATTTTACAAGACCAAATTAATTCGATTAAACCCAAAATTTTACCAAAACTGTGTTTCGAAAATATTTGCCGATCACGTTTCCGTTCGTCACTTCCGTTGGAAACATTCGCGCAGAACCATTTCGCAAGCTCTCGATAGTCAGCACCAGGCAGACTGGTCATTCACGTTGTGTCTTCTTCCGATTGTAGTTTTGGGCCCCAGAGGGGCAATTGTAAGTATCAAGTGTTAATGTTAAATGTTTTATTATATGTAGTAACTTGTCTATGTGTTGAGAGCTCATTTTTGTGAACATTCACTATTTTTCCTTTTGTGCCGGTGTTAGTCAGGCACAAGCTTCAAGCTCACTGCCCATCTTTGTCACTGTTTCGTATTCACTATTCTCCGATGATTCTTGATTGTGCTTCAGTATGAGCAGGATTTTGGCATCAGCTACTTAGTTATTTTTTAGTGCTGAGCATATTGTTAAGACATTTTGCTGTCCACAGAGATCATTTTGGATGTGAGTTAAATATTTTTCCCTGAATTTAATTGAGCCTTTTTTAAATCACTGTAACTTTGTTCCCAGCTTAGTTGTTTTGACTTTCGTGTCTGTTTATGTGCTACTCCTTTTTATGTGACTTCTGCTGCAATTCTTGCTCATCTGAATTATAGAGAATAGAGGTTTCAC